>OX276432.1:10022500-11388750 GCA_946251915.1 Abrostola triplasia
CTGTAAGTAGAATACAATAGAATATTTACTTGGCACAGCACACAAGATAGCAGAAACAAAAGATGATAGACAACAAAAAAAATTACCGGCCGCATTGTCAAGCATGCAATACCAAAAATGTCACCAACTCTGCATATTCTGTGTGTAGAACGCCCAGCACTGGATTTCAGTTGGCACCCCACAGTGTCACACGGGCATAAATGAACATATACCTCTCTTATATTTACAGATAAACCAATTGCATTTTATCTCTTTTTTCTGCCCTCTTATGGAGTCGGCTCAATTTCATCGTAAGATCATGAAGTAGAAGCCAGAATATGGTAGTTTTGGACGGTACCTTTCACAGCTCTATATTTTGGAAGTTTCCGTCAACTCGATAGCGTGATATTATTTTTAGACCAGTTTTACCAATTTAAACAATTTTACCGCAATTTCAAGGTCGTGTTAATAACACCAGTGTATTTCACGCAACACTGTAGAGGCAACAAATATAAATGGACCGTGTAATGGCTTGATCGTGGTTTTGGTACAACATTCGTGATTTCTGATCCGATGCAGATGCAAGACTGACGGGCTAACTGCAATTATTCAGTTCGATTCAGCGTTTCATCTCCATACTAAAAGGCTTTCTATGGACAAAAGGATTGAACTGAATTCAGCTGAATGAGTGTAGTTTACCTTTAATTCACAATATTGGAGTGTGCTTTGTTGGTCTATTGGTTCCAAGCATCGAGAGGTCCGGGACGTCGACGTGTGATGATTCACGGGGTTGGCAGAGTTTTTGGTTTTTACATAAGGTAATTTTTAGTAGCAGCACGGTTTTGTAGGTTTCTGCCCAGTTGATGGCAACAGACTAGTTACCGTTTGGATGGGATCTAGAACATAACTAGTGAAATGAGGGTGTAGTATACACCGCCTATTTTTTGTAGACTGCAATGTTAATTTATATGCGAGTAGCCATAGCTGTGTCTGTAAGAAGTTATTTGGATGGATTAGAGTGATGAAATTAGAGGCCTATTCACACCTCTCATTTTTGGACCTCAGCAAAGCTAAGAAAAGTGACAAAATAGCAGTTGTATGCCTATTAAAAGAAGTTTGATTTAAAAACATTTATTTAATATTTTACGACAAAATGATGCGTTTTTATTAACCTAGTAGCCGAGTACTCCAATAGCATGAGTAATCTAAAATCATAAAGGCCAAACCTCACAGTGCATACGTTTGGACAGTCATGTAATAAGATAGTCGATGCCAATTGGCTCTAATTCATCAGCAAATTGAACAATAACTGGTACCATAGTAACTGAGTGTACTTCTGCAGTCTTGTCAAAAATAGTTGGCTTGTGTCGTGTAAAGAGATTAGTTTGTCAGCAGGTTGGTAGTGGGGCTGGCGGCTCAGGGTGTCTCATATAAGGCACTAACATTAACGATAAATATCTAAATAAATGCTGTATGTATCTCTCTTGTTTGTATCTTCCGTGTGTACGTATAAACTGGTCGATTTAGCTTGGAGCTGGTCTTCTTCGTTGCGTGTCGGCATGGTCTTAGTTTCTTAGATAGCTCTCGCTGCGGTGTAGAGAGTAGCCAGTCAGCAAGATCGCAACGTTGCGTACATTGACAGCCCAGGGTGTGCCGAACATACATTACAGACTCAGGAAAGCTCTGTAGTCTGTACCTACTTCAAACCTGGTGAAAGCCTCGAAATACTTAACTCCTAGAGGCATAGCAACAACAGCCTCCTACAACCATGTCGACACCTTCACAGTACCCACTATACATGAACGTTAAATCTCAACAATTCAACCTTTATATTGTAGCTATGTTATGTGCGTGCGTTAATAGCTGCTTCACACCCACGCGGCTTTTAAATCACATGAATTTTACGACTACTTGTAAACTAACTGCGGTAACGAAGCTTGACTGTGTGGCAAGAGGAACTCACAGATTAGATGCCCTACTTTCACAGGGTTGCCAGATGTGATGTGTTTGCGTGCATACGTAATAGTGTCACAGTGTAGCAATGTAACAGTACAGACAATACGTATGTTGTTTGGGACTGGGGAATCAGATTTGACGTTTTGTTGAAGTCCTTTGAGCGGCCTATACAAACTTATGATTACGATATAATAGTGTTTAGGACAAGTGTGTACTTATTATTAGAATATGCCGATTAGTTTAGAAGTTTAGTTGGAGAATGGAAAGGGGAGAGGGAGGCTTTTCAGTCCAGGACATAAACAAATTGACACAACGACTGAACTTGATAACTTGATTGGTTTAATGGCTAAGCAATTGGACTGCTTCGCGCTGGGGAACGGGTTCGATTTCTGTACGGGACAAACAGTTCGGTGACTAAAAGTTCATCCGGTATGTGCGGTCCACCGATGTTCGACCCGGGTCTGGGTGTTTGTGTATGTGATATTTCATGTTTGTGAAACGCACCCACGATACACGAGAAATAGTGTGGGGCGACGTTTTTTTATTAAACCAAAAAATGAAAATACTTTGACTATTATTAAGGCACCTACGTTAAAACAATCATAAATGGTCAGTCATTGCAGTAAGACAACGGATGCAAGATAACCTATGACCGCACAACTGTTTCACGAAACTTTCTAAACCAAACTTCCACGAAACGCAGTTGACACACTGTTTAGATTTAGACTGTGCTATTTCCGACCGGAGTGCATTTCAGTGAAGCGCGTATGTAATAGAATTGCCGAATATTCCTGGAATGCGATTAACAGTATTCTGTCTAAACATTTAGGCTATTGGGAACGCCGTCGGACTGTAGTCTATTAAAGCTTCGATTTGTAACAGAATAGTGTTTAGTAGTTATTATATTGCGTTGTACGTTATTCCTTTATATCGGTTTTACGCTCAAAAATTGTAGTGTGATTTGACCCCTGTTTGACCACTATCAAGAATTTTTGGACGTCTCATCTAAATTAAGCTATGCACGGAAAATTAGCTTCATAGTAAGCAATTTTTACAATGGTCCGTGAGTCCTGATTACTGCGGAAGTTTATTTTCATAAGTATTATGTTACTTCAAACACAAAACCTAACAGCGCTTTGTGCATCACATCAAAAGAAGTCTATTTCTCTTGTTACCTTGCCTTCAACAACTCAAAATAACCCCCCAACCGCAACTGTCACCTCGCGGCCCATTTCCAAACAGAAACATCAAATTTCACATCCTCTTCCTATGTTCTAAACCAGTCCAAAAACAAAATGTTGCACAATTTATATTTTAGGGTTCAGTTCAGTTTCGGAACACTTTCTACAAAGTTACGTTTGTCATTCTGTTTGGCTTTACTTTAAAACAATTGGTGCTCTCATTTTTTTTTAATTATTTTGATGAGAGTAACATACATGTACGGATCCCTCGGTGCGCGAATCTTACTCGCATTAGTTTGTTTTTTCTTTGCACAAGCGTCTAGTGGCTATCACTTATGTAAGCCAGGATTCATGCACTTTGTATGGATCAATGGATGTAGCTTTGTTGCTCTCCAAACTAAACACATGGTTGACTGAAATAACAGATATACTGTTCAATCAATTCTAAATTTGACAAAAATAACATTGAATAAAAATATGACAAAAATATAGGTATTTTCTTCTAAAATCTTAAGGTAGATTGCCTTTAGCGATAAGACTGTCTTTATATCCTTCAAATTAAAGATGATGTGTATACGTATCATAGGGTATAGTAAAGCTCATTTATCTGCCTACAAAGAAACATAACCATCAAAAACCACAGCGGCAATCTAGCTCATGATGTCCCAGAAAATAATTTTATCACACCCCTGACGAAATTAATCAGAGAAAAAAAAATCCTCTATTTTTGGCTTGTCCAAACATCCAAAATGATGAAATCGTTAACGTGACTAAGGGCGCATCACACGTTTACGCGCTCAATCGTGCGATGTCGCAAGCCTGGAGCGATAGCCGTATCCGAGGGTATTTCGACACACCGCTCCATCTGGCCCAATTTAGACGCATCAGTTAACCGATGGATTAACCGCGTCACTGTATCTATTTGCATTTGTGTATAAACATTGTGAAACGTTTGTGCTGTGCGTGGATTCGTTTTGCGGGATGTGTGATTGTGCTTTTATAAATGATTGTTTTTCCGACGATGCTTTAATTCTTTGATTAAAGAGGTTTATACAAGCTTTTATTTAGCTTCACCTGTCGTTATCTGTTTGTGGGTAATAGAATCTTGCAAGCTTAATTAGACCTAGTTTTCATTCGATTAAGTTGAAATTTCATGTTCTTTAAATGTATATTCATCATCTAAAACATAAAGTTTCTATTCAATCTGTATATAAATTAGGGTTTAATAAAATAAACTATTACAGGTTCACTAGAAGGGAGTTCTTTTTCCATGAACCAGAATTTGCAGTGGATCAAGTTTCAGTTTATTTTACAGAACCAATCACCATTAAAGTGTAATACTCGGAAATAAGCTCATTTTCTATCGTGATTATAGATAATTGAATAATCAGTTTGCATATTGATTTAGATTGTTGACACGATATGAAGGTACAGTCGGCATCATAAATAGCAGATTTTTTTTCTTTAACATGTCAATAATGAAAGACTTAACATA
The DNA here is from genome assembly GCA_946251915.1 of Abrostola triplasia. Classification (NCBI taxonomy): domain Eukaryota; kingdom Metazoa; phylum Arthropoda; class Insecta; order Lepidoptera; family Noctuidae; genus Abrostola; species Abrostola triplasia. Next base: position 10,027,112 of record OX276432.1, read on the forward strand.
CAACTTCTTTTACAGTAAAAAGTATTTTCTCAGATCATCCTTTGGACGTTTTTATAATTTGAATTAATAACTTTTTTTAATTGTTAAGCTACTTATGATGCTGGCTGTACATTTTACAGGTATGTTTATATCTAAAACTTTACCTATAGATACCTAATTGACTTTCTGTTTGAATAAAAAACTTTTTCATTTGTCTTTGAACAAAACTAAAACACTTTTTCACGATTTATGGTTTCAGACTAGACTTTGAATAAGTGAGGGTACTTTTTTCATCTACGATGTTACCTCATAAAATATATTTTTATGGACCTAGTCAACTTGTTTTTAATTAGTCTTATCCGTCTTACATTAATATAATATTTGTATCTATAAATCAGCATATAATAAGCTTATTTTCACAAAAACACGATACGTAGAGCACATTGCTATTCTGCTCCATATTTCCCGCTACAGTGTTACCACTTAACTATTCGTAATAGAGTCTGGCAACATTCTGTTTATTCCGTATTGACCAAAACATAATGTATAATTCAACACGGGATGCTAGTAGGCCGCAGAACTGACGAAGGTTCGCCCCTTTTTTCGACATGATTCAAAAATACGACAACTGCCATTTGAACGCATTTTTTTTTTCTGTGAATTTGTAACACCGGCGCCGGTGCACGGACGTACGATGTAACGCAAGTGATTTTGAAATGTTCAGCTTGATGGATTTGATTTGTATTCGATTTTTGAATTGTTGTTTTCTTTTTTGGAGATGCTTCGGATTTTTGGCGTTTCTGTACATTGAGTTTGGTTAAGTTACCAGCGCTGATAGCCGGGAGGTGTGACCGTTGGACTGCCAAGTTATAGGTCGCAAGTTCAAACCCCAGCACGTACCAATATCTTTACGAATTCATGTGCGTATTATAATTTAGTTATCAGTTGCCAAAAACGGCGAAGGAAAACATTGTGAGGAAACCAGCACACCTGAGAGATTGTTCAACGGTGCGTAAAGTCATGTCAGTGGCCTACAGGCGTTTTAAACTCTGACACCAGGTTTTCAGGGAAGAAGAAGTTTAGGTTACACCTTAATTCAACCTACTTTCGTTATCAGGGCAGCTCTAGTAAAAAAGGCTTTATATAAAAAACTAGCTATCTACCTTACATCCATATTTTGCGTATGTTACTCGAAGTATTAATAACTAGAACTGCTATATCACTCTAACATAACTATTTAATTAAAAAATACAAAATAAGATCGCCTACATGAACTTATGGCTCATAGTTTCTGGCTAAATGTAGGTTCAAAATAGCACACCTCTGTCTACGCTTTTAGGGAATACAAGCAACACCAATGCTTAGTATTCCGTCCAACCTAATCCAAACTTAGTGCCACTAATCTGAGATTTAGCCATTTGACATTTATGTAATAGGCGGACTTAGCCAGACAACATAGACGGACCGAAACTGTCGTTAAAGTCTAACTTTGTCAACCAATCTGACAGGTAGCCCGACCTGTTTGAACCAATCAGGTGCGCAGTCAGTGTGCTTCAGCCAATCAGCTCACGGCACGTCAGAGTGGTTATCTAATGGAGATAAACGTTGATATGATATTTACTTCAGTGCTATTTCATGCCTGCCAAAGGAGAGTTCATGAATAACTGAAAGCTCTCGAAGTTGCCTTAACGTGGCCCTTTGACTTCAATAGTAAAGTGCATGGCGCTGTAATATTCTAGTTGGTTGGTTTCGAGGTTTGTTGAGTAGAAAACAAGACACTAGGCATCTATGTAGATTTTATATAACTACAGTGTATAACTGTCTCGTTGGTCCAGTGGAAGATCTAACCAGATAACATACCAAGCATTTTAATTTTTATTGTTAGAAAGAGGTTGCACTATTCCTAAGTCAAGAACCTTACTGGCTGATGATTGCTAAGTCGGAAGATTGGAAGTCCCGCTTAGCAATCATCGCCTAGAGCCTAGCGGTCGCTATGCGCGTCTGCTGAGCACGAGGCCCTGGGTTCGAATCTCTGGTCGGGCTGAGTGACGGCAAGAGCACGGAGTCTGGATTTGTGCCCGGTTGATGGCAATAGGCTCGCCCCCTATTACATTGGGACCGAAAAACATAACTGGCGAAATGTGGGTGTACTATATGTGCACCTCTGCCTACCCCTTAGGGAAATACAGGCGTGATATTATGTGTGTTAAAGTTTGTGAATGTGTTTGTTACCTCTTCACACTTAAACGGCTAGACCGATTTTGATGAAAATTCATATGGAGGTTACTGACACCCTGGATGAACGCATAGGCTTTTTATCCCAAAACGATGTAGCGGGAAACACCGCAGGGCGCAGCTAGTAGTAAATAATATCAAACAGATCTACTTCTATACATTCGCTCTTCAAGTTATCTCACTTTACTCACCTTTTTCAAACTAATTGGTAATCTAACTCGCCTGTAAGCGAGTCTGTGATAGTATATTAAGCTGTAATCAGGCCGGCCCTCATTCCTGAAGCCATTCTTGGTATTAAACTGCTTCGTAAGCTTCCTTCTCGAGTTTCTTGAGCGCTTTAAAATGTGGGTGGACAAATACGTTTGGACAAGTTACGTTGACATAATAACTGGACTTGTTCGATCGAAGTGTGAGTTGGCAGTTGTTTGTTTTAATATGATTACTGATTTCAATATTGGTTGAAACTTTTGAATGAATATATTAGTAGATTATGGTGAGCTGCAGGCCATTTTGGCATAAGCATTATATGCTTGTTTTTGTTTAATGTAATGCTTTTAGTGTTGTTTTTTATGAGGAAGACGCAGCGTTGGCAGGCCTCCCACCAGGTGGACCGACGATATCGTCAGGATTGCGGACAACCGGTGGATGCACTTGGCAAGCTGTCGTTCATTGTGGCGTTCTCAGGGGGAGGCCTTTGTTCATCAGTAGACGTCTTCCGGCTGATGATGATGATATTATTAATATATGTATAAGTAAATCCTTACTAATATTATAAACGCGAAAGTTTGTGAGTATGGATGGATGTTTGTTACTCTTTCACGTAAAAACTGCTGAATGGATTTTATGAAATTTCATATGGAGGTAGCTGACACCCTGGATTAACACATAGACTACTTTTTATCCCGAAAAAATGTAGCGGGTAACACGGCGAAGCGCAGCTAGTATCATAATATTATTGTATTGTTCAGTTAGGAGTTATTTACTATATATTCCGGTTATACTCACGGGTGTATTCGGGAATGCCCGACTAGTTTCGGACTCGACCGGAGTTCGCCTCGCGACTCTGCCGCGTAACCAGCTCATGAATAAGGGCTCCGGTCGAGTCAGAAACTAGTCGGGCATTCCTGAATACACCCGTGAGTATAACTGGAATATATAGTAAATAATATGCATAACACTTACGAAAGTTATTATAGTAAAACAGTTAGGAGTTCTTTTATGCTTTAACAATAGCTAAAGATTATCCTTACAATAATAGCAATAACACGCCTTGACAGAGTCTCTAGCGTCGTGCCTTGCATTTCTAATGTCGTAGTAAAGTCTTGTGATACGTAAAAGTAAATACACAGCTTGACATATCAGGCGAAATGTTTACAAACAGAGGTTTACAGTGCTAAACACTAAAACGACGTAAAATGATAAATATAACACGTGTAAATGTTTGCACACAAACACACACACACACACACACACACACACAACTTACTTGTAAAGAAAGTTAGAACTACTGTGACTGGCGCTGGACGTTGCAATCTTAAAGACGCAATTAAAGCAGTACATTGTTATGGAGATAATGTTGCGTCAATCTTCCTCAAATCTATAGCGTATTGCATAACACACGCCTGTATTCCCCGAAGGGGTAGGCAGAGGTGCATATCGTATAGTTCCAGCTCCCATATTACGCCAGTTATGTAACCCGCGTCGATAAATAATAATAATAATAATAATAATAAATCTTTATTGCAGAACATGTCCATAATAAATGAGTACAAAAACAGTTACAGTACTTGTGCACGAATAAAATATTTCAGGAGGTTTGAGTCCTGCTTATCTGCAATGACCTGAAGGATGCTGTTAATATAAAGCTTTGAACTTTTGTTATTAGTATATCTAATGTAGAAGACAATTCTACTAATTTGACAGCTGACACCCTGGATTAACACATAGGTTACTTTTTATCCCGAAAAAATGTAACGGGTAGCACAGCGGAGCGCAGCTAGTTATTAATATTTAGACGCCATAATGGTCAAACATAACTGTTTTTTTTACACCTACATTAATGTTTCAACAAATAAAAAGTCTATCAGTGTTTTAGTATATAAGTTTTATTTTATAAGTACATAATAAATAAATAATTAAACTACCAATAGACAACATACATACATAAAGTCACGCGTATTTCCCAATAAATTAATTCAATCATTTTAATTCGTTTTGATAATTGCCTCCTAGAAGAAGTTTACAAAGGTTCAATGCTCGTGTTTCAATTTGTCAACGTCATTCGTAATGATTACAAACAATTAATATAATTTACATTAATCACTTGATAACATCTAAGCATTACATCGATAATTATAATTACCAAGCAACATTGTTCTTTCATCTTTTTGTCGACAAGTTGAACGCACTAGACAGCCATTGTTTTCATTATGAGAACAGATTAATTTAGCGATAAAGAATTAAAATGGATTAGAGTTGTAAGTTAAATTTATTAGGTTAATTGCTAAATTATACAATTATGTGTTTCGAATCACATGACAGTGTGAATTGTGGTCTAATTACAGCTAATAACAGTAATTAAGAAATGCTAAAATATTTGACTGTGTATACTGTGTCTGGTTGCAACAAGGCAGTTACAGTTTGGTTAACGCGTTGGTCAAGTGGTCGCTAAGCATGGGGCAGTCGTTTTGCGTCAATTGTTTTTATTGTGCCTCGTTGATCTAGAGGTTGCTACTGCTGCGCACGAGGTCCTAGGTTCGAATCCCGGGTCGGGCAAAGAGTTACTGGATTTTTCCATTAGGTAATTCTCAGTAGCAGCACGGAGTCTGGATTTGAGCCCGGTGGATGGCAATAAGCTCGCCGCCTATTACATTGGAACCTAAAAACATAACTGGCGAAATGTGGGTGTACTATATGTGCACCTCTGCCTACCCCTTCGGGGAATACAGGCGTGATGTTATGTATACAAATAGGTATTAATACGACGCCATGTCGTCTCGTTTACGGACTGAGCTATCTGATAAGCGCCGGCTTATCTTATCACTTACAGCGCGGGTGTTGTGATACGATGTAGGTATGTAAACACGTCTGCTAGACTGGTGTATAAATAGTCACAAGAACGAATCAAAATATATGGAGAAAGGGTTGGTTATATCCAATAAAAGCTTGCTAATAAACGTACAGACAGATATAAGGAGGAACAGGGACTAGGGATGGACAATAATTATATGCTAACGGATAAGGATAAATATAGCTACAGTAACTACTTTTTATACATATTATTTTTTTTTTTTTAGCCTATACTGTCCCACTGCTGGGCAAAGGCCTCCCCCAAATCCTTCCATTGGACCTTGTCTCGCGCTACCTCGAACCAGTTCTTACTATAAATGTCCAGGTCGTCTCGCAAACTTCCTTGGGACGTCCTCGGCGGCGCCGTCCGTCTGTTGGCTCCCATTGTGTAGTAGCCTTTGCCCAGCGGTCGTCGTGCATGCGGCTGACGTGACCCGCCCAATCCCATTTTAGCCTTTAATGAGAAGAATATAATATAAAGCCTTATCCGTCATTCTTGGATCTATGACAGTTGTGGCGACTTGTCAGAAGCTAGAAACTCAGAACTACTACATATTGCTGAGCTACCCCTTCTTACGGTGCGTTGCTCCGCTCGGCACTATTCGTGGTACAGTCGGCCAACAAAATGGTCTACCAGTTTTGACAAAAGTTTCTGCGAGATCTAATTGTCACTAAGGTTGACTTTACTGACCGAGTACAAGAGATGCACAAAATGACGTATTATCCGAGATATCTGACATATGAAGTCATGGTTTAATTGTTTTTTTGTGAAAAATCGTTCTGTTGTTTCATAACATTGAAATGAACCTCAACCGTAGGGTGGTAACCATATTTTTGGTCGACTGTACTATGCTTCGTAAGAATCCTCCAATATAGTTGCTGTGTGTACCTGTAATGGGCATTCATATTAGCTTATATATTTTTTTAAAAATTAGATGTAAAAGTGTTTAATATGTGTGCTGTTGGTGTACCAATAAATAAATAAATATAGTTATCGTACTAATATACCCACTTCATCATAAAATAGAAAATCTTTATAATTTAAAACTATTTCCTACCGTTCCAATCAGTCAGACATTTATTTACGCGTCCATAATTCTCAGTGGAACGTGATAATAAATTAGTTTTAGCCGTTAATGGTTTTCACCATTAAATGGGGTCCATTCTGATTACCCCTTGTTCAGTTACACCCACCTGCAATACCTACAATCAACTAATTGATTTAGTGGACACAAACCAATTAATTGATTGAGATGGGAGCTTCATTGGCAAACTACGCGAATCTAGGAAAATTCGCAATAAACACTTACTCCTAATTGTTTCTTAGACGGTATAAAAAGCCTAGACCCAGCTGTAATTTGGGCTTTTATTAATTTAAGAACGAAGACTAATAAAGAATGTTTTTGTTGAGATACGAACGAAAAGATTTTAATTATTTTAAGTGATATTATATTCGGTAACTCGTCACAGTTGCAGGCAACCGGTGCATGCAAATGGCAAGTTGTCGATCATTGTGGCGTTCTTAGGGGGAGGCCTTTGCTCAACAGTTGACGTCTTCCTGCTGATGATGATGACTCGGTACCTATATACCTACATTCAAAGGTAACAAGGTGTCTACAGAAGTAACTATAGTTCACTACAATCAAATTCCTGGAAACTGTTATCAAATCATATCTAAGAGACAGATTTTATTGTCATACTGATTGTAAGACGAAACGCTCATGAATAAGGAGTTACATCTTTCAACTGACCACAGTCTCACAAAATAGGTATAGCAGATGCCACGTGTCTGTCCACAGAGCAATTATTCTAGTAGGGTAACAGATATGCATTGCCTATTACCGTCCACGCGCACACATCGTGACCACGTGTACATCATCAATCCGATTCAGACTGGTATATTTCATATTTTTTACCCGACACAAGCTAGGTCACATTCAAAAGCTTTTTTTTCTATAATCATCGTTAATATAGGTATTAGTCTAAACTAGTTGTTAAGTATTTATGAGTAGGGCAAGTAAAAAATATCAAGATGAATCATAGATACACAAAAAAATATTCAAACGCAACGAAAACTTTACGTGCCCCTAAGTGGTGGATCGATTTCGTCAAATCAATTCAGATTTTTTATACCAGTAACGTTTATTGAAAATATTCTTCAGTAATTGTTTAATTTCTGTACTGATTATCAGAGTACAGTTAGCGCCTCAAGTTGATAAGCATCATCTACCAACTGCATAACACTGTTTTTTTACGTAAGTACTTATGAACAACTAGCTGCGCCCCACAGTGTTACCCGCTACATTTTTTCGGGATAAGAGTACTTTAAACCCTAGATTAGTCAACTACCTCCATATGAAATTTCATCAAAATCGGTCAAGCCGTTTGAGCGTGAAGAGGTAACAAACATACAAACACTCTCACAAACTTTCGCCTTTATAATATTAGTGTGATACCTAGCAACTACATTTCCAACAAATTGATAGTTCGTTGTACCATCTGGATAGTTTTGCTGTAGACTGTACGGTTACCGCTTTAAGTTGGGCTTACGTCCGTAACTAACTAATATCGTTTATGAATTTCACATGAAGCCGGTATAAAATCCATTTTAATGAAGCGTGCATAATACAGACACATGAATAAATAAAGCAACACACATGAAACCAGCAGAAGCGAACAGTAATGACTTTTGAACGGATATTGTGCTGAACGCGGTTAGCGGTACAGGGGTGCACTTGGGAATGTCTTCTAGTACCTTAAGAATAAGAATAGTTCATTTGCTTGAAATAATGGTGTTTACAGATAGAGATTTTGTAAAAATAGTCGCACATATTTCGCCTACTTTTTTCGGCATGCCATTATATTAATATTAGGAAAAACGCAATTACCAATAAAGACTCCGTGACATAGGGGCCTATAACCTATATGCATATAAGTACAATTTTTTGTTTTTTTACAAAAAGGTATATTACAACTGGGCTGAACCAAATAAACCATAATCAATATTATTTACCATTTTCCTTCAGTGGAACCGCAGGAAAACAAAGATGTAATTGCATGTCTTTATTTTCACAGAAAAATGTTAGTGCTATAATTAAACTTAATACAGTTAAGCGTTCCTTTGTACTCTTTTCTTCAACAACAAAAACTAAGGCACTTAGTTGTACCAATAGCGTGGGTCTCAAGTCAAAGCGTAGCATCAATAGAAAATATGTCATATGATTCACTACAAGTAACCTTTCATTAGCTCCGAAATAGAAATCTATGATTATCCTTTGAAAGCGAAGTAATTCTATGACGCACGCGTCTGTCTGTCTATCAAATATACATGTTATATGGTTCGATACAGCCTGTCATTATAACTGGAATTATACCTATTATTGTGGCTCTATGATATTTTCTTGTTACAAATACAGACGGTCCAATTTTCTGGAATATCTTTACTATCATGTAACGTTACTATAAGATGGATTTAAGGTTGTCTTGATCATAATACAAATCGATCGTAATAGCAGTAAAAGCCAATTGGTATGATCCTTGGACTGCCAAGATCAAAAGTCGCGTACTATTAATTAGTTATCAGTTGTTAAAAATGAAAAACATCGTGAGGAAACCGGCTCACCTGAGAGATTTTTCAACCGTGTGTAAAGCCATGTCAAAGGCGTAAACACTGACTCCAGGTTGTTCATCAACCATACGGTAAGAAGAAGAATCGCTTGTTAGGTTTTTACTGTTTTTTTTTTCGTCTCAAAATGTGATAAGAAAATTTACTAACACCCTGATTGTTACAAAAATAAAAAGCTCTTCTCAGAATGGAAACTTAAAAACACTGAAAAAGTCTGTTTAATTTTAAAATATTTGGATAACATTTTTGTTATTACAGTTTTTAAGAATGATTAATACACGTTTTGGATGTGACACGATTTTAAGTTATTTTATATTTTCAACCTTACATTAATCTTTGTATAAATAAATTCTTGTCCTAATTACGTCCCTGTACCGCGACAGAGGAATGTGTATCATTGTTGCTGGCTGTCCACTTGTGTAGTGCGGATTTATTTATAGAATGTGATGAAGATGCGCCAGGTCTGTTGCGCAGGTGCAAATCCCTTGTTCCCAATTATATTCCTCGCTTCTCATTAAAGTCTTAGCAGAAAGGCACTCTGGTTTAATAAATCTTTTCTAGTGGAATGTACAAAGGATCATGATAATGTACTTGTCGTCTCAGACGGACCATTACTGCAGGACGGCATTGAAAGAATTTCGTAACTGTTAAGTTAGGGAAGCGTCTTTCTGGTTTGTTCAACAACATCCTAGTACATGCCATCTTAGACATATCAGCCTTTTGCAGTCCACTGCTGGACGTAGACTTTCCCTGACTCGACGCCAGGCCCTGAAGGTTCGCTTTTCCTTTTTCGCCACCCAGTCACTACAATTTACCTGGAATAGTAGACTGACCAGGAATTGAGTCCTGTTTTCTTGCGTTCCTCTTCATGGGGGGTTTTGTCCATAGTCACCACGCTGGGCAGGCGTGTTAGCAACCGTAGTAAAGTGAACGATAACTAGACAGGGAGACGCTGCTGCCCAACCGGTGATATCCTTTAGACGCCTTTACGACACCCACAAGAGGAAAGGGGGTGGTCTATTCTAGGCCGGAAACCAAACGACATTCTATAGTAACTGTTTGTCATAGTCGGAAGGGATATACTTAGTCTTCAATGACATTTATTGTTCCTTTTTCTCGTAGTTATTCAAGAGATACTTGAACTGTTTTATCGGCCTTATAAGGAGTCCAAAATTAGCCTCAAGCGATTGAAATGTTTAGAAAACAGCACAAGGACCTTCAAAGAAAAGTACGTGGAAATGTATAAATACTTTGAGAATTCGTCCTCGATTGAAGGTCGTCAGTATTCTCGACCATGCGGGGTGATTCACGTACAAATTGCTGCGTACGGTTCTTTGTCCTAAACCCAACAAGGCGACGTTAGTCATCATCAGGTCTAATGGCCCCTTCTCACGGCATGTGATAACACGGGCTGCGCATCGCCCAGCCTAACAAAGCGTCGTAGTAAGGTACGGTCAGGCCCGCTCGTAGTATTTACTGGCCGGTAAAAATAGGCTCCGGGCGCCACGTCCCATGTTACAACGCGCCGTGAGAAGCCACCATAGGATATAACTGTTTTGGAAGTTGGTAGCTATTAAATTCCGCCTTATAAGTATACGGCTTATGTTTTTTTAATTGATGGGAAATTTTCACGCGCTCTCCTATTCTTCTTTGTAGACGTAGGTGTGAAATGATGGCTGGTAATTGAACAAAGAAGTGTGTGTTCCATTGAGCTGCTATTATTTTTTTAAATATAATTAAACATCTCATAGAGAGCCATACCTTTTCATCACCTAAAGTGACTTCATAATTTTATTTATGAAATGTCGCGGCAGGACTATGAATATATCTTGTATTCAAGATTCGCTTCATAGATATGTAACATTACATGCACAACTACACACACTCAAGAAAAATGTCGGTTCACCTAAATGTTGTTGTTGTTTTATTGCGAAAGAGCATATTTTGTATGGCTCCCATTGTATATAATAAGCTTCCGAAAGTTTGGGAAGATCTAAGTGTCCATGGGTTTAAAAATAAGCTTAAACGACACTTGGAAAGGAAAGCATATTTATTATGATATAGAGGAATTTCTAAATGATATAATTGATACCCAATAATGAGAATTGTTGAATTGTGTGTAAATCTGAAAACCAATTGTGCTTAATTTAACTTTCTGTGTTATAGTTGACACAGACTTTATTAATTATTTGTGTATATATGTCCTGTAATATTACTATACATATATATGTAATATATTTGTACGCTTAAAAGGTCAAACGTGACGGCATTTTTGTTTATTGACCATCTTGCATGCTTTATATATATACTCATTTTTGCACTAATAAAATTTCTGTATTTTTGATTCTATGCAGGGATGGGAACGGCCCTATATGGGGTACCAATATTATACTTTATCTACTGCCTATTAATCAATATTACATACTATATTCTTCGTGAAGTTTATTCAAAGTTGAAAGAAACTAACATATCTACAACTGGATTCCTCGCGTTTGTTAATTTAGATGCAGTCAACCACAAACTCGGCTACCAACTGACTCGTCGAAGTTAGAACTTCACCACACCTGTATATAACCGCATTTTGCCAGAAAGTCCGTCTATTCGACTTGCGAATGATAAAGAAAATTAGCATATAAAGGGTGGGGTATTATTACTTCAATTTAGTTGTTGTACTACTGCTTTGGGCTGCCGTAAGTCAGTGAGCACAGGTCGACGCTCCGGCCGGCCTCGCTCGTCCAACACTCTAATGAACAGAGATTTACCGTCAGCGTCAATTACAACAGTCCCCGACACGTATTGTGCAATCATCTCGTTTCAGAACTATTAAAAGATACTAGAATAACGATTGTTCAAGTCAAAGTAGGACGAATTTGTTACGAAACAAAATTAAACGTCCTGACTTTGAGATTGTTTACAAGCAAATTTTTGCGGTGATAGAAAGCTTATGTGGCTAGATGAAAAGTAAATTTAAATGTAATTTTCGTAAATTAGTTATTTACAAGGTTATTTACACTTATTTACACTCCTTAAAAATTAATATATACATAAGAAAAAATTTAAACTAAAAATTATGCATCAAAGTATTCCTCCTCATCGCTGTCGACTGGTAGGGTGCCCAAAAGGCTGGCGGCAGTGGGTAGATTATAAATAAAACGGAAAACCTTCAGCGGTATTTATTTATAGGTAAAGTAATTGAGTTAAATGGTTTTTTTGTTGGAATGTTAAGCTTCAGGCACGAACGGTAATTGTAGATCAGAGATACTTGTAATCCGCAGGCGTTGAGGAAAGTCTCTTAACAAAGAAAACATCTTTAGACAATAAACTAGAAGTAATTTGTTACGTTTTCTTATTTCAATTTAAAAAACGCCATGTTCTATATTTCGTCCTCATAATAAATCGTCGAAAATATTTTTATTTAGGAGCAAGATGCTAAATACAGTCCAGATGAAATAAAAAAGTTTAAGCTCGCAAAATCCTCGAAGCCGTAAGAGATTTGTGTCGAACCAACAAACTAAAGTACTAGGATCACACGAGCGAGTGGAGATTTGAGCAGAGGTCTGGCGGCGGCAGGAGGGTTGCGGGCGGCGGCGACCTAGGCCGAGAGGTCAACTCGGGTCATGTTCTAGTAAACTAGGTCACAGGCTACTGCTTGTGTACCGATAGGGACCAAAATAAACCGCTTTAAATATACGATGCTAACATAGCACGAGCTTGAAATGCCCGATAAATATACTTTTGTTTTCCAATCGGAGTTTTGTATATTTCCTCCTATTAAAGTAATCCATTGTTTTGTTTTGTTACAGGTATATTTTCATTTCTCTCAACGTTTACGGGTATTGCAAGACTTGAAACATAAACAAGGACGGTAAACATTCCATTGTCGATATGAAATTGTTACCACAATGCTTTGCGATAGCTATAAGTTACATTCGATTTATTTTTCAACTTCATCCTTTGCCAAACGACAAATACTTGATTTTACTCGAGTCTCCACGGCAACACTCGGTGATTGAATTTTAGATTTATCTCCAGCCACTTATAGACTGCGATGATTAGAACCATGTCGTTGGAAAACTGATAAACAACATTACTGTAATAGAATTGTCTCACTTGAATGAGGATAATACTCATTACAGTAAAAAAAAGAAATTCTGACTGAAAGCAAGGCCTTCATGGTGTGGTTTTTTGATAATACCAACAAAAGAGCATTGCATACAAGCAAGGAGGTTAACATTCCTGTTCATAGATAAGGAAATGTAGAGTACTAGCTTTATAAACGTGAATACTGAATATTTTTATATGAGGAATAAAAGTGTGGAGCTTTGCATTTTTACTACACCTAGTAAAGAGGTGAGGACCTCTTCGGTTTTACTGTTGTTTTATGCCAGTTGTAAATAATTCTTGTTTCAATATGGAAATGAAACTAGAATTGTGAGACACTTGCTTTTGAGACGTGGTAGTAAATATTTATTTAGGATTATAGTATACGTAGGGCAACCGTGCATTGCAAGGCACATTAAGCCAGTCCTGCACCTGATCTCTCTCCGGTCAGATCGGTCTACCGTCCCATTGGACTATGAGAGTGAGAGAATAGGGAGTGCACCTGTGTTTCTGCGTACACTTGTGCACTATTATATCTCCTGCGTAGTTGGCTAGTCTCAGATGTGATAGGCTGCCGTGACCGAAATTCGGTCAGGACATTATAATGTTACATTTTTAGGGCAATTAAGTCTGTTGTTTATCTTTCCGTAAATATGAGCCTGGTTTGAATTTACGAAATGTTCCATTATAATTGTTGTTCTTAAGAAAACGACGAACGTAGAGCACATTGTTGTACAAACTGCGTAGTAGATGCTGCGCGTTTTCAATCGACCAGCCAGGACTAATTTCAGACGAATAAGTATTTTGGTTCTTATAACCTGTCTCGCAAGACAAGCGAAGATCAATAAGTACCAGGGTAGCATAGACCGAAGAAAGTATATCAACACGTTTAGTCAACAGAGATGCAGGGCGAGGTCACCGGGTCAACAGTCGGTCCGCTAAATATAGGTCGCGCCATTCTTCGCGAGCGTGTCTGCAAACATTCTTTATTGCAATGTTTTTATGATTTAAATTTAGAATTGTATTTACGCGCGCTCCAGGTGTTGTTCTGTTGGGTTTGTATGCAATGCTGGCTGTTTATACATTTCTAGATATATTTTCTTCCTTTTTCATGAGAGTATCTAGTCTTTTTACCTTGGCCGACATATTTAATGAGGCGACTTAAAGAGCGTCGTCCATGGTCAAGGTTACATTCATTAAGGTATTCTTTTGTGTTATTTCAGGTTTAAAATTGAACGCGCGTAGGGATAATTTTGTTTAAAGGTCGTTTTTAATTAATTTGCATCATTTGTACCGTCTATATTTGTCTATACATTGTGTTTACTTAACGAGAAAACCACTTAGATATATTTGTGGTGATGGTAAGCGATGCATTTCAAACTCGTTATTCCTAAAAAGTACAAGTATTTTGGCGGGTAGTCGCAGATGCGTCGAGCTAAAACGTAGTGTAGTATAGAATACTGCACTGAACTGGTTTCAGTGACACGGCCCCATTAAAAATGACCCAGTTAATCTCGCTAACTGGATGAACGTGCATTTGTACGCATAGATAGACGTATCGTCTTTCTCGTCCAAATGCAGCTACGGGTAAACCATGCCTTTGTGTTTTGTTTGATGTAAGTACTGCGTTTTTATTCAACTTGAAGGAAATGAGGCCACGACTGTTTCCCTGAAGAGGGAAGTGACGGGAATAGACTACGACGTACCTTACAATGGAGAAAAATAATGGAATTAAGTCTATTAAGTTGGGAGCAGCATTTTTCTAGGTGTATAACCATGTACTGCTAAATTTTTCAAATGACAAACCACCCTTGGGACTATATCGAAGAAGACTGCCATTATTATCAATAATGTATGCAAGTCAAAGAAATCATATAACATTATTCAGTTACCTCTGCCTCGTTGGTCAAGTGGTTACTAAGCGCGACTGCTGAACACGAGGTCCTGGGTTCGAATCCCAGGTCGGGCAGAGTGTTACTGGGTTTTTCCGTTAGGTAATTCTCAGTAGCAGCGCGGAATCTGGATGTGTGCCCGGTTGATGGCAATAGGCTCGCCCCCTATTACATTGGGACCGAAAAACATAACTGGCGAAATGTGGGTGTACCTATACTATATGCGCACGTCTGCCTACCCCTTCGGGGAATACAGGCGTGATGTCATGTTTTTTAAATATTGTAAGGTAATACAATGAAATCATTAATTTTAATTAAGCATCAACTTAATTTCAATTCATCGAAGTCTTCACGCTATTGATAGCATTCAAATTAATTTGTCATGTTTGAATATTCAAGTTTATACAACGGGTGCGCAAAGTAATTATAAATTCAGCCTCCACGGTAGACAAGTGTCGCATATTGTTTGTTAATTGAGGTTGTCGCCCATCGATGCAAGAAACATATGAATTATAAGCGAAAATGACTCAATGCAATTATTATGATTGCCATTATGCAATTTGTTAGTTCCTTTAATTTTATAGGAAGGATTTTTGTATTATTAAGCTGAGCCCCGCGACATTTTTTCCGGATAAAAAGCTTCGGTGTTAATCCAGGGTGTCACCTACATATGATATTTCATCAAAATCGGTCTAGCTGTTTGAGCGTGAAGAGGTAACAAACATACAAAAACACTCACAAACTTTCGCCTTTATAATATTAGTGTGATGTGATAGTGTGATTAATAACGGTTTAACTCTAATAACCTTCTTTAGTATTGCTTTTATTTGTAGCATCATGATCGTCGTCTTTATGTAACGTCTACAGATTTTTCATCTTACTTTGATTCTATCCAACAACATAACACTACATCTTTTACTTGGCAAACCTATGTAATCTACCTAGGGATTTTGTTCTTCGCTCATTTCCCGACTTTACCTGTTCATACAATTTACTCATTTCTAATTGTTTACTTAGAAGACTACAATTGTATTTAGAGAACGAAGCCTTTGTCAAGAATCTCTCAACGATAGCGAGGAAATAGGTAAATAACACAGGAAAATAACGGTTTTAAGAAAATACTTAGTGGCTTAGAGGTAATTAATCGGTCACCATAAAACACGTCCATTATCGGTTCATTAGATTTCATCCAAGACGTGACTATTGCTTTATAGTTCAGCCGAACAATAGTCTTGAAGTGCTGTGAATTGATCTGGACAATGAGGAGCGGTCCCACATAGCCCTGCCTTCCTTTGTGACTAATGATCCGGTATCAGGTTAGATCTCAACAATGCATGTCGCGAGCTACTTACTTTAATTACTTAGCTAATGTTTTATGTAGCCCTCTTACCATGAAGTCCTAAAGCAGGACGTTTTCCGCAGTTGAAGCGTGTGCCGCGGTTGGTTTTAAAGCTTATTTTTAGACTGATTTTGCTGCATGACTTTCGTCGTATTCTATGTCTTTATTGTTTTTCTTTATTAAAAATTGTGTTTAGTACATATATTTTATAAATATATTATATATTCATATATTTATTTATTTATTTATTTATATTCATCCTTATCCACTATCCTTACAGGTATGTCCCAATGCGATAGAGAATTTACATAAAAAACAAAAAAAAAATAATAATAATAAAAATTAACATCAATAAAAATAAACACCTAAAATAAAAACAATAACAATTAATATTTGTAGCATAAACCATGTAGCAAAACTTTGTAGAAATTTGTACGCATAAGCTGTGGGAAGACCTTAAATAAATAAATAAATGATTATAAAAATATTATCAGTGCGTGACCATTCAAGTATTGTTTAGGGTTCAAGTTCAACTTCTTGAAGAACTTAGCTATCTAGAATCCATACATCCTTACTAATATCATTAAAATTCGCAGCATTAACAGTTATGGAATAGCTTCGTTACCAATTTCCTAATTGGACAAGTTTTTATTCTTCTGTGAGTAAAAGTTGGTAAAATATAAGCCTAGCCACTCTCATTCTACCTACATCATCATCATCATCATTAGCCGGAAGACGTCCACGGTTGAATAAAGGCCTCTTCCGTAGAACGCCGTAATGAACGACAACGTTCTACCTACTCTATACCCCTATCCTAATTTTTTTTAGAAAATATCTCATTTTCTATCCCACCACCCATGGAGGAAGAGCAGCCAGGGTTTGTGGGACTGCCCTTCGTAAAACAACAGACCCTACCTACTAAAATAACCCTGGTGTATCCCTCATCGCTGTAGGGACGGCATGGGTGACGCCACGCCGCCCCAGCTAGCTGATATTACCTAATATTTAATAATCACACATAATGTAAGTACTAGGCGCACAGAAATACCAGCAGTTAACACGCAGTCCCGCTATGACATCAAACGGGACACGTACGAGACTAATGGCCAGATACTGTTGCCGATCAACTGGGTTAACACTGACTAATGACTACAAACGACACGTTGACGTGCAAGTAAATAAGCAAGATAATAAACATCTGTTCGTACTAATGTTTCTCTAATTGACGTAATAGAAAACAAATAATTATGGTTTTTAAGAACGGTGTGTCATCGTCACACCTGTACCCATAAGGGTCAGTCACTCCTACATTGCTTCAAAACAGGAATTGGACCCTAAACGTTTTTAATTCAGTTCATCAAAGAAAACTACAGCTAAGAATTTACCAAAAAATCTTGCACTTAATGATCTTATTACCTAAAAAATTGCCAGTGTTAGTAAATACCCTCATCTCATAAAAGCCTCGACTTGATTTAAAGAATGTCGCTTGCATGATTTTTAACTGTAGTTAAATACCGTGCATAAGGCTATTGTTTTGTTAAGCCGGACAATATCGAGACAGGCTTATTTATTATTTTGGTGTTTCTTTCTATGCAGATACGTTCACCCCTCGTACCTTTTTTCAGCAATACGTTTTGCAATATAAACCTTTTACTCAAATGCAAACCGGCCCCAGGATTCTGCATATCGTTGACCTTTCTATTCCTTAGCAACAAGAGTGTCATTTAATCTAGGGGACAGGTGGTGGGCATCACCTGCTCTACATGTTAGGAGCACCTTTGAGGCTTTAGCACGCTCGCTGCTAATTATAATCGTTAATAATTGTGATCCGACCTATTGGTGTTACTATGCGTAGCTATAAAGGTTCGATAGCTAATATAAAATCAATCGAAAGAACAAAAAAGGAATTAGATTGATTGTAACAGGTTTTTCCTTTCAATCTTACGCGATAATCTACGAACTAGATCTATAACGAGCAACGTAGCAGAATTAAAAGCAAATTCAATTACCCAAATTAAATTCAGTCTAGACTTAATTGTGAACTATTACAGTCGATCGAAGCCTTTCACAAATCTTGGGCTCCATATATGTGCAATAAATCGTTTCAATATATCGGAATATCAAAAAATAGTAATCTATCACAAAGAGTGGCAGTACGTAGATTATATCTGCCGCAGCACCGACAACCGTTGGGGGTGTTCACACGGGTTCTGGAGTGGTGACCACGGCTCGGTAACCGTAGTGTAGGATGTCCTCTAGCTGGTTGGGGCGACGATATACGCCAAATGGCTTGCAGGAGTTCGCAGCGGTAGGCCGAAGATCGAGCTCAGCGGAATCCAGCAGTGGTCTGAGACAGGCATATGAAGATAGGTTTTTAACATAAACTATCGATCCATCGTCGTCACGATAAGCCTGAAGCGACCATATATAGTGTCCTTTCAAACCAACAATTATCTAATTACAATCTTACAGCTAGCTACTGAATTCAATCAATCAATCCGGATTTATCGAAATTCAATTCGCCGTTGAATTGTCGATCGACAGAACATTTTAACAAAAGATTTTTTCTCGAGGTATGGGCTACCGAAAAACAATCGACGATAAACGGGATTGGAAACCGGTGAGGGATGAGAGAAGTTACAGCGGAAAATCGTATTATTGAATTCTATCACGCTTTCCTTCTGTATGGAGTAGGTAGAATATTGAAGTATTTTTAATCATCAGTACCTACTGGTGTTGAAATGTTAATGGTGAAAAAAATTATGGTAATCATAATACCTATATCCTACATGCTGGTGTACTGTTACTATGCTGCCGTTTTAGAATCGTAGTGTGGTCTTGGGATTAACTTTCAAGGCGTTGTCATTGATAAATTTACCAAGTTTATAAACAATGATGAAACCTTCTTAGTTTTAACATAAGAAACGTAGGGATTGGTTAATAAAATACGCTTAGAACAGGCAACACTAGACAAACAAAAACCCAGCACTAAAGTCGACGTCGGTGTCGATGGTAAAACGTTCAATTTTATCGGCATGCAAACGACCACAGTAATACGTGTATTTGATTTTATATAAAACATGAGTTTGTAACACAATAAAGCAAAAAATCCTATAAATGTAACAAAGTTTAATTTCCGACTTTTCACCGAAACGTAGCAGTAATTCAATGATGGGAATATTGACTGATCGTTAAAAAGCATATCAGTTTATTGGATTTTCACGAAGCCATTGTAGATATAGATACTGCTTCTAACGGTAGATATAAAAACGGTTGTCTCTGAACACGATTTCACCATTTTAGCTGAAATACACTAAGTGGTCTGTATGGCAGTGGCGAAGAGTCCAGGCAACATGCTCCAGGCTTTTAGGCCTTTTTTCAACAGTGGACGTCTTTTCGACTGACGATGATCATGATTGTTGTATTCCATAGAGATTTGTTTTCTGGGTCTTGCAATTGGTAATTCTCAGTAGCACGAGTCTGAATTTATGCCCGGTTGTTGGCAATAGTCTCGCCCCTATAACTAGCGAAATGTGGGTGTACTACACGTGCACCACTGCCTACCGTTTCGGGGAAAACAGGCTTAAAATACGCCATGGCTTCTCCTTTTTGACCATTCATTGGTGAAGGTGAAGTAGGGAACAAATAACAATTGGTTATTTTTAAAACATAAAATTACATTTGAAAAACAAACAACCATTTTGAATGTCATGCCTTACTGTCGAAATAGTGCATTTTCATGTTATTACAAGTATACCACTTAACCTAATTATACATTATTGTATACTAGCTGCGCCCCGCGGTGTTACCCGCGACATTTTTTCGGGATAAAAAGTAGCCTATATGTTAATCCAGGGTATAACTTATCTACATACCAAATTTCAACCAAATCGGTCCAGCCGTTTATGCGTGAAAGAGTATCAAACATCCACACATCCATACTCACAAACTTTCACATTTATAATATTAGTAGGAAGTAGGTTAATGGAAAATGTAATTACCTTATCCTTGTTGTTTTCATCTCGTGCTATGGGACATAACCTTCATTTCAATGGGGTGAACGACACTGGAAGATCACCTAAGATTGCCACTGAAGCCATGTTCATTCAACATATCCTTAGCCTTGATTGACATCTCCATTCTTTGTCATGCAAACGATTGGAGGTATAATTTAATCAATGTTAAACATTATCCATTTTTTAAGTATGGGGGTAAGCCAGGCAGCTAGCAAATATATTATTACTATTAATGGGTAACATATTTATTTGCCTGAGACATGGTGGTCACATTAAGTTGTAGCGTAAGACCATCCTTATTACTAGCATGCAAAATAATACCTCATAATTTAATTACAATTATTTGGATCAGAATTATTTGAATTAGTGTTATTAAAATTACTTCAGTTATACAGAAGAAAGAGCCTTAGGTTATTGATTGATTACCTTGGTAGCCATATGTGAGTTTTATAGTATGTATGGGGTTTTGAGAAACGAGTTCGTGTGAAATAGCTTGCATTGTCAATACATCAGTCGATCGTATTCTGGTTGCTATAGAAACGACAAAAACAATCGGTAAAGACGGTCTAGGTAGTCAGAAAACCCGTCTACCCTCTGCAATGTGGTTTGGCATTTAAAACTATAAATCTTCGTAGACCATTATAGGTCATACTTATTATGATAAGCTATACTTAAGGTCAAGATTTGCATGGTATTTAATAATAATATACGTGATTTGCAAGACTAGATAAGTGTCTGTCACGATACCATATGTAGGTAAAAGTTCTTGGTCAATAGATTAGTAAGAACATGGCCATGTCTCTTGCACAACAATTGAATAATTATCTATTGTTTTATCTTTAAATGTTTAGTGTAGTAACTCTGCCCCCATTTGAGGTTAACTGTGGTTATTTGGATATGTTTAGCACTGCAAACACACCCAGCGATAGTACCGTAGAAAATTGGTGAAAAATGTACGTACCTTCAATCATGTTCTATCTCAAGGCAAAGAAATGTGTATTTAGAGAGCTTCTACAAATGACGATAATACATACAATGATAGTATGGCAAACCCAAGAGTAAGCAAATCGTCCCGAAATCTGAACAACGCTAACTTATTTCTACAGCATACACCTATATTATTATTGTAAGGATCAAATGGACACTATAAAGGAGATTTAAAGGCGCGCCTAGCAAAATTGTCTACTGTTTAGTACGAACGCTATTTTATTTCCTGTAGCACCCCAAAAATTGAACCTTAAAGTAAAGCTTCTGAAAAAGAAAGTATTACTAGTAGTTTCGACGCCACCACGTCGTGACAAAATATATTCTTTGGGACCACATTGCCCCGCAGCAGTTTTGTGGGAAATCGAACTGCGAATATCGCCACAAACTGGCATGGTGCCATGTTGCCTTCATGTGACGCGTTGAATACCACAATACCAACAAAGCGTGTAAAGAGTATTGACAAATAAAATTGTGCTTCAAGTTTTGGGATGCACATTAAGTTTTGCGAAGTGTATATACAAAGTTATTTCTCTGTAGTGTTATGTCAAAAGTGGATTGTAAGTAATAAGGGGGTATTCTATATCAAATTAACGTTAGGATTGGGCACCGACTTCCACTTTGCTTAAAGTAAAGCGATGTGAATGATTTTTCACTTTTGAGTTGGGGTTTTCTGAAGACGGTTCTTTTTCCAAAAAACTTTTTCGTATGGGCTGGAGAAATAAGATACATAGGAAAGAAACTAATGGTAAGAACAGCACGTGGATGAGGGGCAAAGAAGAATAATTTGTATGATAACGGTTTTGGGGGCCTTAACGTAATTTGACTATATATAATAACCTCCTAACAGTTATACAAAGCGCCTGTTTAACCTAACTGATACATTCTGACCTTGAAGCAATAAATGAATGAATAAAAATTCAAAACTTTTGTGTTGCGCAAACGCCGCGTGGTTTTAATTTACGTAATTTGAATATAGAATGAGGAACCGTGAACTTCGGTTGCACTCGCGTCCTTTGCTGTGCATACTGATGATACAACTCCTGTATATATTAAGTGACTTAAGGTTATTGGTTAAATCCAATTGTTACGTTTAGGCAGTAATTAAAAGGTTAATTATTAAGAGAATACATTAATATAGATTTTTTTGACGCAGTGGCTAAGTAAGTGGACTGCTGCGCTAAGGGTTGTGGGTTCTAATAAAAAATACAAAATAAAAAAATGTTAAAACCCAAGACGGTTGTTAAAGGTTTAGAAGAAAAATATTGTCATGAATGATATCTAAGACGATAGCTAAGAACCATCTCTAATGAACCGTATACCCGTTACCGAAAACCGCATGAAATTCGGTCAACCCATTTTTGAGAAAATTTACAACAATCATTTGTGCATACATACAAATAAACAAACAAACAAGCAACCTCTCACCCTAAACGCGTTCTCCGTTCCGTCGGGGGTAAAAAGTAGTCGAGTAATAAGATTCGACTTTCTTCTCTCTTTATATAAAAGGTATAAAAATACAGTTTTAGAGGTCTATTTGGTTCTAGAATGACTTCGTCCGCCTGAAAGTTTTAGTTTCCTGGAAATTTGTATTTTTAAACCCAGCGCAACTACTAACTTTTTAACTTCGGAACTTATGTAGCATGCGTTTGTAGTTTGAAAGTTGTTCTGTCTTTATTTGAGTATTAGAATCGTGCCTCATGTCAAGTTCTGTACTGTTTCGAAGTTAATTATTATTGATGAGTGAATGCTCCGACTTCAACTGGATTTTTAAAGTAAAATATAACTTTAGTTTTTTTATTTAATTAAATTATGTTACAGTTTAATCTAGCTATATAAAAAGTTTTTAAAAACTAACAATTTATACATAACTAGCTTTTGCCCACAGCTTCGCCCGAGCTAAGTAGCCTATGTCTTTTCTCGGGTCTTAAACTTTCTACATGCCAAATTTCATCAAAATCCGTCCAGCGGTTTCCTCATGAAGGCGTAACAAACAGACTGATCTATTTCGAGTATTATGGAAAGACATTCGGAATAGGCATTTAAATGGTATACATGAAAATGAACTTAAAACTTGTTTTTTTATATTGGATTACTGAACTACTGAAGAAGCCAAAGAAGGAGCAAATTTGCAACCCTCGCAAATGTCCTTTTAAGAACGTCTAGTCATCCACTTATTCTCGTTATCTAATTGTAAAAGTCTAGCCATCTCACACTATAAAACTGCAATATAACGTACCCTTTTACTGCTTTTACATAACTGGGTGTCGCGCCATCCAATCGTCTATTCTGCCGCGTTTCTTTGTTGTCTGCGGAAGGCACCGGTATGGCCAATAATTCTGATGTAAATACCTTTATTATGTCGCTCGGGATTCAAGCATATAACAGATTGAAGTCTGCTATATTGACTACGGATTTGTATTTTTATTTATGGCAAAATATTCCAACAAGCAAGACGATTTCTCTTTTTTAGAAGAGTTCTTTGTTCGAAAGGAGACAGTTAAGATTTAGGAATATTTTGCCCATTTATATAGTAGTCATAGAAGCAGCAAATTTAATCTTCTTACATATCTGAAAAACAATCTTCATTAATATACGGGCTAGGCCAAAAAATCTATCTGTATCTGTGTGTGCACAGTTACCCTGTGACATCTAGTTATCATGACTTAGTCAGCGTATAACCTATCGCTACTACAGAGAGCTACACTTCCCTCATTATCTGCAACAACAGCGTTCCGCGTCGTTTTCCAAATAAGTGGAGTTAGTACCTCAGCGGTTCCCACATGGGGTCGGAGGGGCCCCCTGTTCCGTCAATTAATCTCGTCTCAGCCTTCCTTTGTTGTCTGCATGCACTCTGCCTGCTGCACTGGCTCCTTATAAATCAACCTATTGTGACAAACCCGTGGTACTGATGTGGACTCAAATGTTTGTAGTTTGATGTAGTATGGTGTTAAAATTAATGGAATTAAATGTATTTTCTGTCAATAAACCAGGTGACTTGTGGTCTAAGCATAGGCAAGTCTCTGTGTGACTTTTAAAGTCATACGTAGTTTTGTAGTCTTTCTAAAAACACAACTTAATCAGGTAATTATGCGATATTAGGCAAACGATTCTCGTTTTTACAAAGTTATGTGCAAACTATCTAAGGTACAGATTCGTATGTACGTTCATGACTGCCTTTCTCTTCTAGGATGCAAGATACATAGATTTAGATATAGATACACAACTTATGTAGGTACCTACATCATCCTTAATTTTAAGGGTGCAATATAACATGACACTAAAGTCTAAAGCAGACTTTTATGACACTTTATACCTAGTACCTACGTCCCATTCTCCCCCTTCTACACCCCTTGGGCA
Organism: Abrostola triplasia; assembly: GCA_946251915.1. Classification (NCBI taxonomy): domain Eukaryota; kingdom Metazoa; phylum Arthropoda; class Insecta; order Lepidoptera; family Noctuidae; genus Abrostola; species Abrostola triplasia. The sequence continues at coordinate 10,051,712 of OX276432.1, forward strand.
TTGGGGTAGTTTGTGGACTTTCTTTGTTGTCTACGGCGTGCACTCAGACCTCAGTCTGCAGTCTGCATTGGCCATAAATCAATTTGTTGTCAACAATGCGGGAAATTCTATGAAATATTAACTTGCGAATGGTCGCGTGAAAAGTTCTTGTTTAAGTTTGTGATTACATACTTATATGTATAATGCCTTGTTGGCCTAGTTGCGGTCTTGATGCAGAACGTCACATTCGCAAAACGTCTTCCAAAAAAACTTGGTTTCTTTCGCATAATGTTAACTTTGCAAATAGTCACACGCAAAAACGCGTGACTGCCATTCAACTCGCCTTATGTTCGTCGGCGGTCAGCTAAAGTGTCATTGCATTTTGGCATTAGGTAATTCCTAGTAGCAGCAAGAAATCTCGATTTCCCTCTCACCTCTATTGTATATAATATGACTGACGAAAGTGAGTGTACTGTCGCCTGTAACTAACTCCTTTCGCGTCGCGTGGTATTAAGTTTTTTATATCATGTTAGGTGTATATTTTTATCCTGAATTAGCCTGTACGACACCGGTTTAGAATAATCTCAGTTCGCTGATCCAAATTAAATTGAAATCCGTCCGTCTATTTACTGTTGCGTGGGAGGGTTGATATTGGAGCCATTGTCAAAGCAAATCTATTGGATACCTTCGTGAATCCAATCGTTGTATAATATAAACTGGTGGGATTTGTGCAGCTGATGAGTTTTTATTTCATTTCTAACACAAGATTTTGTATGTTTCAAGTTTCAACTGACTTTGAACGTCTGGTCAATTATTATTTTCATTTTTATCAGCAATTAACATACTCCTTAAAGTAAAAAGATCTACAGGATGGTGTCAATTAGATATAGCATGTTGCCCATACTAAGGTTAAATTCAAATTGATATTAGAATGATGGACACGATAGCTTAGTTTGTAAGAGTCGCGCCACGTTTTAGCAAAAGGTCGTGGGTTCGGAACCCGCTCGTGTTTATCAATTTTCAAATTTCATTTAACAATTTGAAAGTAAATAGACCTACCTTGAAATAAAAGAAAATGTTATTTATTCTTTTTTGATTTCTTTACACATGCTAAGTCACATTCTTTTAGCAAATTCTGTACTTACTTTCAATATTCCACGATATCAATCGAAAGACTGAAGAAATCATTTGACTGCCTCGTTGGTCTAGTGGTCGCTAAGCGCGACTGCTGAGCACGAGGTCCTGGGTTCGAATCCCGGGTCGGGCAAAGTGTTATTGAGTTTTTCCTTTAGGTAATTCTCAGTAGCAGCACGGAGTCTGGATTGTGCCCGGTTGATGGCAATAGGCTCGCCCCCTATTACATTGGGACCTAAAAAACATAACTGGCGAAATGTGGGTGTACTATATGTGCACCTCTGCCTACCCCTTCGGGGAATACAGGCGTGATGTTATGTCTATGTCAATCGAAAGTTTTGTTGAAAAAAGCAATTGCAATTCACAGCGTGTACCATTTTACACGTGATAGTTGAACAAATTGTAACTTTAGTGTTTACATCAGATAGTTTTGAAACTATTTAAAGCTTGTATGTTACTTTTAGTTTGCAATTTATTGTTGGCAGTGAGGCATTCGGGCTTTGAAATTACTTTTGAAATGTAGAAAAAGTTGGCCCTTTCAGTATTCATAAGCTGCTATTGCTTTCCATTTTAAAATTGAATTGTTAAAGTAAGCAAGCGTAGCAGTCCAGTGTGACCTGTCGTTTAAAAATTGATGAAACATGGAGTTTGATTTTCTTTTTTTATTTAAAAATACCGTCGCCCCACACTAGGAATTTCTCTTTTATCGTGGATGCGTTTCATGAACGTTGAATATTATATACATACACAAACACCCAGACTCGGGACAAACATCTGCGGATCGCACAAATTTTTGCCCCGTGCGAGAATCGACCAGCAACGCAGTAGTCCAATCGCTAATCAGGTGGATTTATTATATAAGAAATTGTTGCTATGAAAATTTCGTCCCGCACTGGAATCTTCTCCTATATCGTGGATGCATTTGACAGACATGTTTTGTCACAAGACTAGAATAATTATTTACGGATCACATAAGTATTTGCCCCCTTCGGAGACCAAACTTGCGCAGGAACCTAATCATTTTGCCACTGCGCCAATCAGGTCGTCAGAATTCAATGAACCTTGTTTATTTCGCAAAAAAAAGTATTGAAATTTATTTCCATTCGGCTTTTAGCGGCTTTGTAGCTGTGCAGGTTATCTGTAATCTAATCTCAAGCGCTTCACCGGCTCAGCAGCGAACGGTACCCATGTTTCGTGGTCAAAGTTCAACAACCTTCCGCACAAGTGCATCCATCGCGGTAATACTGCATCTAATAAGAGATAATTGAAGCTGCGTGGGTGGGTGTACGCCGGCTGCGTCCTGCGACCCAGCCCCTGGTGCTACCCAGTTAATTGATGACGTCACACGACTCTCATGTTGATATTATTTAAGAGTACATTCATCTGCCTTTACTATTTCCAAAGGCTGAGGAGCTAGATAGAAGCTCGAGGTTTGCTTATGTTACAGTCTTTCTTTTGGTTGTCTTGTGTCTGGAATTTCCCTTATACATGCAATGCATTCGGTACGACTAACGAAGTCCATTTTTATTATTTTACGCAGTCACTGAAGTGTGCTTACGGTAAAAGTCATCTCTCGTTGTTCGATTAAAAAAAAGAAAAAATATGTATCATTACAACCAAAACTTAATCTTTGGACAAACTGTTAGCCGCTGTGCGTATAATAATAACAGCATATAACGGTCCTACTGCAGGACAAAGGCTTCTTCTCGTATAGAGGATTGAGCATTGATCACCACGCTCGCTCATACGGTTCGCTCATACGGCTGTGCATATACGGTTTTTAAGTCTTTTTTGGTTTAAAGAAAGGAAGATTGTATTGCACTCATATAAAAAAATAGTACGGTTAGTATAATATAATATAATATAAGATGAATGCAACTCCAGGCAGACGATGAAAGATGAAAGCAATAAAAAGTAATGTCTGAACTTCTGAAGTCTCGCTGCATGGACTCGAACAAGAGGTTCAATAGAACATGAACAATACTCTTTAATATAAGCTTATAATATATTCAACACATTTACATTCAATTGTATAATGCAACGAGTATTATACCGACTAATATTATAAACGCGAAAGTTTGTGAGTATGGATGGATGTTTGTTACTCTTTCACGTAAAAACTACTAAATGGATTTTAATGAAATTTCATGTGGAGGTAGCTGACACCCTGGATTACCACATAGGCTTTTTATCCCGAAAAGTGTAGCGGGTAATTTTTATTTTGAACAAGCAATTACATTATAAGCCGTCTTATTATGGCCGTTTTTCGACTTACGCGGTATTGTTGTAGCGACAATTTTACGGTAGATATCGTTTGCCTTCACCACATTTAATTACTTTTGATTATTTTTAAATCATTCAAAATATATTATGTGCTGCTCACAGTGCTAACTTTCTATTAAACACACTGAAACTGCCTTTAAATTAACAGTCTATAATCCAGCCACCTTTTGCTCTTAATTTTTCGCGCCAAACGTAATATTATAAATGGCGGCTAACCGACGCGCCATTACCATAAATCACTGGCTGTTCTCTAAATCCCCGTGCATTATATTATCCGAGTGCTTAGTCTGTGGATATGTTTCGAGTTGTATTCGGAGCTTAACTCGGGAATAGATGTCCAATGAGAAAGTATTGTTCTGTTTTTGAATGTCGCTGGATTATATTCAACGAGTGAATGTTATTTGAGCACGTTCTTATTCAATATCGTTCCAAATTTAAGTAAAATAGGAATATACCTAATATTTTTTTTTCCTTTTTTTTTATTAGCCTGCAATATGTCCCACTGCTGGGGAAAGGCCTCGCTTTTATTTCTCCACAATTTCCCTTAAAGGTGTCTAGATTGTCACTCCATCGCCTTTTTGATCTGCCTTTAAATTTGTTAAATTCTTTTTACAATTTGATATTGAAGAGCGAGGCATCCTAACACAGGTATTATTTTTATTTACAAAGAGTCCCTATGTAGCATTTACTGTAAAAGTTGTAAAAGTTTCTACAATACACCTTTTTATTTTATTTAAATTTACTTTAACGTTATGGTAGCTAAATGTAAGTAAAGTAATTTGGTCCATTAGTAATAACATGTAGTTCGTATCTAAAGACCAAGTTTTTAATTTAATACTTGATGAACACCCAAATGAAGTAAATTACTTTGTGTTTTTGTAAATCTTAACAAAATTTCGTTAAGATCTACAAAAAATTAAAAAGGTTCAGTAGCCTTTGCCGTTTTAAACCCGTCCCGTGTCATGAACGCCATTAAAATGAAACACCCCTAAGGACTCGAGAAGTAAATACAAAAATATATTTTACAAGTTTCTTTACTCAATACAATTTTAAGGACACTCGAATCAGACAAGCTGTTCTGTTTATTGGACTTTTATTTGTTAGCGTTCAGTCTTCATAGAATATACTTTAGATATTACATTTTTACGACTTCAGGCTAAGACAGACCCAACAGTGCAAATGTTAGGGGAAGATACACGAACTGCCCCCTAACCATGAACTCTTAAAGCAGAGAATTTGCGTTGTGTAGGTAAGATGTCGCTACAAACCGCAAATAAAAGATTTTGATACTCAGTTCCGGTCTTGTGCCAGCTGCTATATTTGCGTATCTAACGACAATGTATAACAGTAATATTATGTATAACTTATATTACAAAAGAATACTTCCAAAATCATATCAATTAAACGAACAAAATTTCTTCTTCTGCATCTTTCCCACGCAATTCAATGATGCATACAAAATGGTCATTAATCAAAGAATATTTATATAAACGAGGCTCTAAAGAAATACTAAGCATATTTTTATAGATCTAACGTTACTTTTACGGCCTAGATGTGCGGTAATAGCGCCATTTATCAAAAGCAAATGGATGGTGAAAAATAATGAACACATAAAACATTAGTAGCTGTGGCCTCTGCTTCGCTCGCGTATAAACAGCTTAATTTTAAAAACATAACATCTCGCCTGTGTTTCCCGAAGGTGTAGGCAGTACACCCACATTTCGCCAGTTATGTTTTTCGGTCCGAATGTAATAGGGGGCGCGCCTATTGCCGTCAACCAGGCATAAATCCAGACTCCGCGCTGCTACTGAAAATAACCTAACGGAAAAACCCAGTAACACTTTGCCCGACCCGGGATTCGAACCCAGGACCTCGTGCTCAGCAGTCGCGCTTAGCAACCAGTAAACCAACGAGGCAAGCTGTTAAGAACAGCTTTATTTTTTAGGATGAAAAGCACCCTATGTCTATGTCTATTTTTATCATTCAAACTATCCGTATCAAGAATAAAGTGGTTTTGATCCGTGTAGTTGTTAGAGTCACACTAACGTAACCTATACCATTGTGAGAAAACTAGTCCCATAACTTAAGTTAAATCTTTTCTTAGGTGCCAGAGTTCATACAAATACCTACATGTACTATATCTGTTACTTTGCGTATTGCGTTCTGGGTTTGATTGTAGAAATATTTGCAACAATAAAAAAAATTTTATGAATAACGTATTAAGTTGGATTTCTATCTGATGTCTTATCCAAGGATCGAAGCCCACGGTGGGCGCCCTTAGCGGTCCTAACCCCACCAATGCATGTTAAAACAGAATAAATTCCTTCCTTATATAATATTTTAAAATTATTCCTTATATCTTAAGTTCTAACATTTTCATTATAACACTGATATAACTGTTCTTTTTGCTTCCGTGGGTGGGGACCTGGTGATTTGTATTACAGGCATTTTACATGCCTACCTCAGACACCAGCTTCTCACATATTCTAGCCTATGCACATACCTGTATTTAAATAGTTATAAGTATCTTTGTAATTATGTAAGGTTGGTTCTTGTGAGGAGAAATAAATAAACATTATTATTATTATTATTCCCTCTTGAATTGACGTAGTATGCTATAAAATCTTTTGTTTTTAACTTTTTGTTACAGCTTCAACTATTTTCTTTATTTGAAACCTTGCATTTCCCGCGGGTGTCGTTCAATGTGACTAAGGATGATGCTACTGGCCGTTCACCTGACTAGGTGCGTCCTCCAATGACTAGCTAAAGACAACAAACTGTTTCTATGAGTCAGCCCTGTATTGCCCTTCCCAGGGGTTTAGACTAAATATTGAAATGAGTTGGGTGTCATGACGACACATAGATAAGACAGACACTCTCACATAATAGTATTATCTAAAGATGTCTATGGAAGTTGATTCAAATGATTTTTTTTCATATGAACAAACATAATTGTCAGTTTTTGATTTAAATACAAACCAGTAGATTGCCACTCATCTCGTGGAAGCTTTCAATCCACTCATGAGCCATTAATCATAATTATTCAATACTTATTCAAGTCAATGATGTTTGTATAGTTGATAGATTACGTTTTTTTTGTAGTTTCTCAGTTTGTTTAAGTGAGTATAACAGGCGTAAAGCAAACAGAACTCGCAGAATAAACTCTTTTTAATTATATTTCTGTATAAGATAGCATAAAACATAACATCACGCCTGTATTTCCCGAAGAGGTAGGTAGAGGAGTGTGTATGTACATTGTAAACCCACATTTCACCATTTATAAGTCCCAATGTAATAAGGGGCGAGCTTGTTGCCATTAACCGGGCACAAATCTAGAATCCGTGTTGCTACTGAGTATTATCTAATGAAAAAAGCCAATAACAGTTTGCTCGAACTGGGATTCGAACCCAGGTTCCTATTCTCAGCAGTCGCACTCAGCGACCATTAGACTAACGAGGCAGTCATCATTATTTACTTTACGTATGTATGTATAATCAAACAAAAAGTCCCGTTGCAAAAAATATGGTGGAAATATCTTCAAATCTTTAGATACTTAGATTGCTTCTTATTGTAATTACACTAGACACTGTATATAAGTAGATTATCGACTTGTGTTAATACAAAAGAATTACCATAGCTATCTTTATCGCGCAGTGATCATACAGACAACCTTGGATTTAACTTTGCTCCATTAAATATTTTTTGCTGATAATGTATGCTTGCGAATGGGATGTTCCACAGTGTCAAACGCATTTACAAAGCAAGTATGTACCTACATTTACGAACTTTTTCTTTTCTCCGTCAACTCACCCCCCGTCGGTGGCCGTGTCATCTTGATCTTGAGACAACTATATAATTATAAGCATTATGCTTGGAGCAACTACCGTTTGACCTTTACAACTCAATTCAAAACACAAGCGCACAGATATAACCAAAAAATAACTGAACCTTTGTTTCATCTGCATTAGTTTAAAATCCTTGAGAACAAAAACAAAACAAACTCAAGCGGTTTTTATATTATCCGTATGGATGCGTCAGTATCATGCGTTTCCAGGAAAATAAACAGTTTACTTAATTGTGTATCGCGCATTCACACGCTGCCGCCGGTCCTTTGGTCCGCAGCCCGAGACAGAGCTCAAGGGCAGGAGGTCCTCGCCTCCAACACACAGCAGACGGGCACAGAAAGATAATTTGACACAATTTAATAATAACTACGAGAAATGACAACACCATTCCCCAGTATCGTCTTCAGCTCTGCGAATACTTGAACGAAACGTATTTGCTTTACGTACCTTCACTATTTTCTAAGCGTTTTCTTTTGAATATTTCACTTTCGTCTAAATGAGTTTAGAAGAAACTACGATGCTTAACTTATACCTAACCCTCTGTTTGCGTCGGGGGTTTACAAGCGCCTTGACGTTTAGTTTGAACGTGTCTTAGAACTACTTAGTTTGACTATTTGTTGTACTAGTAAAAGGAACTTATACAATACACACTAGAACTACTTTTTCTTTATCAAATGAAGCTGCAGAGTTGCCCTTAATTTTATATTGTTAATAAGTTTGACTCTTAGGCATTGTTACATAATAAATTATACTAATCGTTATCAGCTAGTTTCCTTTTGATCGACAGAAGACATTTTTGGCACATTGGTCCTTCTGTACGAATCTGCTTCGCCTCCTCACTATTTATTATTATGATGAGTGAATCACTTGATTAGACAGAATACGTCTGTAAGCTCTTTGTTTTTTATTTGAGTACGACTGTTTCTGCGAATCTCAACTGATGCTTATCTGTTATGTACTTTAGTGTGAGTTTTGAAATCATTTCGTCTCTTTTTTATCGTTGCAGGATTTCGTAACATAACGGCTTCGAACAAATGTTGTAAGGAATGATTTGTAACTCTTCAGACTTGTGCGAACTTCAGCTTTAAGTTTTATTACCTAACTAGCTGCGCCCCGCGGTGTTTCCCGCTACATTTTTTCGGGATAAAAAGTAGCCTATGTGTTAATCCAGGGTGTCAGCTACCCCCATATGAAATTTCATTCAAATCCATTCAGTTACGGGAAAGAATAACAAACATCCATCCATACTTACAAACTTTCGCGTTTATAATATTAGTAGGGACAATAAGTATTTAGATTAGATAGATTAGAAAAGACAACATGCTGTGAAGGTTTGGTCCTTGCATACTTATTTTTCTTTTCACGTTATAGAGTATTCAAATGCATAATCAATAATTGATACAATGACTACGTAAAAAGTTTTCCCAAATATGCTAGTATATTTCGAACGATGCGTGGGTGAAGAGATTTGAATGGAACTTAGCCAAATAAAAAATAGATATAGCTTACAAACTAGCATATTTTTCTATACACATAAACACGGTAACTTCATTAGGTATACTTTACTTTAAGTACCTACTTTCTTGATTACAACAAACTTTTTTTTCTTAGAAATCGCCTCCTCCATATAGGTAAGAGGGGGGGGGGGGAGTTGCCATAATCCACACGCTTGGCAAGCGACTTGGGGATCGCAGTGGTGGTGAAGTTACAGAAGACGCTGATGCCCATCTTCTGGATTTTCCCTTAGTCGCTCTCATACGACACTCACCAGAGGAATGGGTGTGGTCAATTCTAAGCCGGATAAATCGGCAATTATTCTATACATGACGCTTAACCGAACATTACATTACAATGCACTCCTGAAGACCCCTTTAAACGATAAAAGCGATCCTTTACAATTACACTCGCCTCCGCAGAATCGAATGATAATAAACGGAATTTAAAAAGGACATACAAACTGAATATTTTATACAGTTTTATTGAAGGTTTCTTTAAACTGAGATAAACATTAATTCGGTCAGACCTTGTGTTAAATGTCTCCGTGGACTGGATAAGAGAGTTCATTTGTTTTCGTTTAGTTTTCTAATTCTGCTTCGTCGTTTGTTTTTTATTGATCTATAATTTTTCATGTGTACTTCTCTCTTTCTACAAGCTTTTTTTTAACTTGCAATGTTTGTATGTATGTCAGTTTGTTTAGGTCAAATCTTGCAATTGCCTATACACCCACATTTCGCCAGTTATGTTTTTAAGTCCCAATGTAATTGGGGGCGAGCCTATTGCCATCAAGCGGCCACAAATCCAGACTCCGTGCTGCCACTGAGAATTACCTAATGGAAAAACCCAGTAACACTTTGCCCGGCCCGAGATTCAAACCCAGGACCTCGTGCTCAGCAGTCGCGCTTAGCAACCACTAGACCAACGAGGCAGTCATCCAAAACTGCCTCCTAACAAAGTATTGCGTAAAGTATTTCACGCACATTCCTTTGTACTAATGAATAAAAGTCATAATGACTAGCTTTCCCGGTATTCCTGGCAGCCACAATTAATAGCAATCATTAGGAAAAACGCTAAGCGATGGCCGAAATACCCGGAAAATGTTACGGTATCCTGAGTACATAATTAACTGGAAGAAAAAAGATTACCAGAATATACTGAACGGTTTTAAAGGAAAAGTGGCGTCTATCAATTCTGTATTCCTTTTGGTACTAATTAATGATGCAACGTAGATTCACAAAGCGAAATTACGTACCTTAATTGCCCTGCAAGTTTTGCCCCTCACATCGTCCATTGGTCTGAGGGTCCTATCTGAAATGTTAATTAAAATCGATAAAATCTAATACAATTCGCTGATTGTGTCCAAAAACAAAACTGGCTGAACTTGATGATTTATTCGCATGAACAGAATTTGAAAATAATTTGATTGTGTTCTATGTCTCTTAGGTTATTAATAATAAATAATAACAGCCTTTGTGTTAATACAGAGTGTCAGCTACCTCCATATGAAATTTCATCAAAATCGGTCAAGCCGTTTGAGCGTGAAGAGGTAACAAACACACTCACAAACTTACGTCTTTATAATATTAGTGTGATGTTATGGCAATTGGCATGATTTCAACAACAATCATAACTTTATCCATTTACAAGTCATATCGTTAGCTTACAATACTAAAATAGATTTGCATTTGCAAAGTGTTACCCTTTATTTGGTGTGTAACCTTGGCGTAACCTTCGCGTTAAGGTTACCTAAAACAACCCTGCCGCTGGTACGTGATTATCTAGGAATTTAATTTATCAGCTGTTTGCCGTACCGCCTACTTCTATAATGAATTTCATGCACCACTATTATTCAAGGAAGTATTGAAGATGCCTTACCTTGGATAACCGAAAATACAAGGGTGTGTACTGTGTAGCCTATATATAACATTGGCAGTAAGAACAAGGTCCATAGGTAGTGTTTTATTCGGAATTTTCGGTAACATGCACTAATAATGTTCTCCTGACCGAATTTCGGTCACGGCGGCCTTTTTCGCGAAGACTAGCCAATTACGCAGGAGATATTATAGTGCACAAGTATGCGCGCAAACACAGGTGCTCTCGCTATTCCCTTACCCTCATAGTCCTATGGGACGGCAGACCGATATCGGAAAGAGATCAGGCGCAGGACCAACGGCTTAACGTGCCTTCTGAAGCACGGACGGGTCTCGACTTAATATATATGTAAACGGTCATTCATCACTAGACTGAACGCAGTAAGCACGGCTTAACCGGGATCGACTGATCTGCGCGGCAGCCACATAGCTATATTAGCTCCTCCTTTTTTTGTTTATGCACTTATTACTGCTTAAACACCCTCATATTTTGCTTTGTCCTCTGTTATTGGTTGTATGACTTAGTTGTAATTTCAAAGAGCTCTGGATTTTGTGAACAATAAATAAATTTGGAACAAGTGTCATCATTTACTGCTGAAAATGCAAGCACACAAATAGCACCTAAAACGCAATATCAAATTAATGTATTTAACACTCAATAATCGACATTTTACTTCAGAACAAAGAAAAGTAAACAAATATCGTCTCCACGCATCACCCTTTCGCGAAGCATTTCATTTCTCGCTATATCTTGTTATGACTGACTTCAATAACGCAATCTGTAGTTTGGATGTTACGAGCACAATGACATAATTCCCCGACAGACCGCGCATCTTACGTATCATTACGGTTTATTACGTATATTCACGAGAAGACATCTTTCTGTCAGCCGATGTTGTGGCGATCTGTTTTTGTCTCCAATCGCCTGGAATTTATTCTGACGTATGGAAATATGAAAGACTTACAAACGGATGTAGAACTTATATCTCTTTTGTCTCCGGGAAAACATGACGTAAGAGAAGAATATGGTGGTGATACACTTATAAAAAGCAGGTGTGCGTTTTTTTTAAATAACCTCGCGTATCACTAGAGTTTTTTCCTGTATCGTGGGTGCGTTTCACAAACATAAAACGTCACATGCACAAACACCAAGACTCAGGACAAATGTCTGCGTATCACACAATTTTTGTCCCGTGTTTGAATTGAACCTACAACCCCTATCGCAGCAGCCCTCAGGCTGTCAAACATGGGTGTATGAATAGTCTCGATATTATTACTGCTGCTGCTGACTGCCGTTTAGGGGTAAAAAAAAATTGGTAGAAAAAGAACACAGAGACCTTTGACTTGCAGTGAAATATATACATTACAGGGTCATCGTTACCTAATAATAGCTATCTAAAATCTCCTCCTATTGCCTCTGGAATGAGGCGTGATTATTTTACTCTAAGCTCTTCAAGTTAACTCGGTGCTTCCGTAAGCAGTTCTCCCACTATTTATTAATGGATCAGTGATTGCCAAGTGGGCGGGGCTAGTCTCTGTCATGTATTACGTCGCAGGTCGCTCGTAAAGTTGCCCACACACTCTAACATGTCTGCGTACAATCAATGTAATGTAGACAAGAAGAAATAGAAGCTGTGGTTGGGGTGTGGATGGATATTATTAATTATATTATCTTAATTATTTCCTCTTGGCAGAATTTTGGTGACTGTTGCCACTCTTAACTAAGACTAGTCTACGCAAGATATCTTAAAATTAATAAGCATATCATAGTCACCAATGCGATAACTGAGGCAAGCGTAGGTTACCCTGGCTTTATATCCACGAGCTTCTTAACCCCTCATCATCATCAGCCAGAAGACGTCCACTATTGAACAAAGGCATTCTCCTTAGAATGCAACAATTAACGACAACTGGCCAATTGCATCCACTGTTTCCCCGCAGCTAACGATATCGTCGGTCCACCTAACTCCTCATCCTTCTACACAATTCTACCAAAAACCAAATAAGAACACGTCTCTCCCACAGATGCAAACTGGTAGGTTTAAATGGGCTATAATCATCCTTGCATCTCATGTATCTTTCATACGAATACATGGACATACGTTAATATTAAGCGAATTGGGTTCACTGACGTGTCAGCCTCATAAATAAAGGAATATATTACCAATAGTGATCACGACGGGACAATAAAATTAATACGTACTCCAAATCATCAGTTGCCGGAACACGCGATGATTTAATGGCGTGACAAACGGCCGGATGTCGGCGTGCTGCGAAATCAATTGATATTGAAGTTATGGGCTTAATATGCGCTTATTATTCCTCGTCAGTTTGAGTAGACATCGTTTTTTATTATTATACTACAGTCAGCCCGCGGTTTCGTCTGTGTTAAAGTTTTAATGTCTTCCGGTGTTGAAGTAGGTCCACCTAGAAGGTACGAGTACATTGATGACGGATTGGCGCAGTGGCCTAAGCGATTGGACTGCTGCGCTAAGGGCTGCGAGTTCGATTCCCGCATGGTACAAAACTTTGCGTGATTCGCAGATTTGTCTCGAGTCTGGATGTTTGTATGTGATATTTCATGTTTGTGAAACGCACCCACGGTACAGAAGAAATTCCTTGAATTGGGCGACGTTTTAAAAAAATGCTTCGTAATACGTCCTTCTTTAAGAGTTCATGTTAAGGGCAGGATAGTTTTATAGACTACTCCTCACATCCAAACATACACACTTCACCTCATTATAATATAAGTATAGATTGTTCAATAAACAAAAACAATATAGTTTTAAAAAGGGAACGCATGACAGTTAATGTCATGACAACTGACAGTAGCTGTCAAGTGAGTTGACGTTCATCAAGACATAGACACTTTTGGCACACGGTATGAGCCAAGATGGTCTGTTTACGAAGATTAAAGAGTACCAGAGCATATGATGAATGATTATTATTTTTCAGATGTTATTATATTTTAAATAGGCACATAAATTCTAACCTAACCTAACCAAACATTATTTTTAAATAGCCTTCTTTTCGCTTCGAAAGCTTCTGCTACTCATTAATTTATTATTATAGAAAAATACGTAATATAACATCACGCCTGTATTCCCCGAAGGGTTAGATAGAGGTGCACATATAGTATACACTCACATTTCGCCAGTTATGTTTTTAGGTCCCAATGTAATAGGGGGCGAGCCTATTGCTATCAACCGGGCACAAACTCCGTGCTACTACTAAGAATTACCTAATCGAAAAATGCAGTTGTACTTTGCCTGACCCGGGATTCGAACCCAGGACCTCGTGTTCAGCAGTTACGCTTATCAATTACTAGACCAACAAGGCAGTCTCAGAAAAATACGTAATAGAAATAAATCCATTAATAGATATTATCACAATAGTAACACAAGGCCTCTTAATATTACCGCTGTGTAACCTAACGTAAAATACGCAGCGCACGTTTTTATTCGATCAAGTGTAATGTTAGACTTTGTAGGTGTTCATTTGAAGGGTTCGGGCAGGGCTGTCACAAGGTAATAATAGAATTTATTGAATATATATATTTAAATCAGGCGTAAGTATCTAGATACGATCATGTTTTGTACTATCTGGAACACTAATTAGAGAATTTACTAGCATCAAAAAATATATTAGCCCGATTAGGAAATCGAACTTGGAACATCACTCGCAAACCGTTCTACTTTCGACAAGCAATATAATAGAATAGGGTCACTATCTCACCGCATGTGCTTAAACGTTCTTAGCTTATAACGATACCTCATGCTTTTCTCCGACATAAACTTTTTGCTTTAAACACATTAAAAATATTTTAGAAAATATATTTTTATCGTATATAAATCTGTCTAAATATAAACGCTTCAGTAAACATCGTACCTATAATATTATGTCACTTCCATCATCATCACTATTAGTCATTGAAACTGAACATAGTAAAAGTTTAGTTGTAGTCAAGATCCCAGTGCCCCCTGACCACAAAACTGCAATCGACACTATACACATGTCCATCACATATATAAAAATCAACAATCAGTATTTGTAAATTGTCTGTCGGTCCAAGCTAGCTAGCTATGTTTAGATCTTATTCTATGGAAATTATATTTCAATTCATTCGTATAGCGGTAGAGCACGTTGAGGCAACCCTACAAGCGCTGCATATCGGTCTTGGTTATGTTTCGTTATTCTATATCGGTGTCAGGGCAAAGTTTCATACGTATAAATACAAACGTCGATATTTAAGTGTTGAATGTACACAAGGTTAGGTGAACGGCCAAACTCGCCTGTGTATCTAGATAGTAGACGTCCTACTTCTGGTTTCCCATAGCAACCGGCCCAACGTGGAAATCGGTAGCGAATTTGAACTCATTGACTACCAGAATTGAGCTTTTCACGCTGATTTTGATAGTATTCTCTTTAAATATACATGGGAGTACTAGTTACGAATTCAATTCCTTTTCGTTGATGGGAAAATGTTCCGTAAGAAGCGACGAACGCAATGTGGGCCCGACAAATTATCAATAGGCTCGCCGCCTCCCACTTAGCACTGATGATAAGCACCATAATGGAGGAGTATAGTCTCCTTGTGAAAGAGAACACATAATCATAACATCACGCCTGTATTCCTTGAAGGGGTAGGCATAGGTGTATATATAGTACACCCACGGTTCACCAGTTATGTTATAGGTCTCAATGATAGAGGCCGAGCCTATTGCCATTAACAAATCCGCGACCATGACCAACGAGGCAGTCCGTGAAAGAGGACACCTCTGAAGAGTCCCTTTAGTTTCACAACGATATTTCGCGTAATTACAATATATTTAATTTAAATTCGTATTTCAACTGTAGTCTTCTGTCGTATAAATTCAAAAACAGAGGAATAACTTAATCGAAAATAAACAGGTCCATGCCGCGCGGTTTGAATCATTCTATTTGTCCCCCCCTTGGGGGCACTCTCCAGATGGATAGGATATCGAACTGCGACACTTCTACCCTCCACGTTATTTGAGTTTCGATATGTAATATGTATATCGGTCTATACATATAATTGTGAGCTTGTAACTACCGCACTGCATGCAACTGAGATAAGGACCAAAACAAAGTCCTGTAAATAAAAGCAATGGATGCTGATGATAATGAAATTTCGAAACTCTGTGAGTGCTATAGAAAATAATATATGTATACATACATAACGTCACGCCCGTATTCCCCGAAGGGGTAAGCAGAGGTGCACATACATTACACCCACATTTCGCCAGTTATGTTTTAGGTCCCAATCTAATAGGGGGCGAGCATATTGCCATCAACCGGGCACAAATCCAGACTCCTTGCTGCTACTAAGAATTGCCTAATGGAAAAACCCAGTAACACTTTGCCAGACCCGGGATTCGAGGACTCCCAGGACCTCGTGCTCAGCAACCAATAGATAAACGAGGCAGTCACAAAATACACATATTGTATATATTGAAATATGCATCATTGTATTATCTATCGCCATATCTTTTCATCAGCATAACGACAGGGATCGATATATTTGATAAAACATTTATGAAGTTTCATTAATTCGGGCTGAACTATCTGATGGCACTAGATATTGAGTGTTTAGCGAGGTTATTTACTTTACCCGGTCTCTGAACCCAAACGAACCCGTTTCACATTTTAAATTGTCGTTTTTGAACTGAGTCGCGCTGACGTTTTGCTATATTGGATTTAGATTTAAATAAAGTTCGGTATATCGAAATGTTCGTTCTTAAACTAAAAGCTTTTATTAATATGTATTAAAGGACCATTTTCTTTTGTTTCAGGTGCGTCATGTTCGTATCTTTTGTAAAAATCGCAGAGGTTTGTAAATAACACGGAGAAAATTTTAACTCTAATTTAATTTATTTTAATAGAATTAACACAATAATTACGATATATATGTATCTTTTCCATACGGATCAATATTGATTCTTTTGAAAATACAAACTATGTGACTTTTTATATCTCAAAGTAAAGAACAGTACTTAGCCAGTCGGCTAAAGTATATAAAATAAGTTAGAAAATCCTTTGCAATTTTTTTTTTACTTGACCACAAACCTAGTTGTGAACCACTATTTCACTTACAAGTATCCTACCATTCACAGACTCATAGTGGTACAACACTTGAAACAGACAAACAGACAAAAATTCTAAAAAATAAATTTTTGGCTGCAGGATCGTTAGGACACCCCATCGCACTTTTTTTTCAAATATCTTCAATGCACAGTTTTGTCTTTGTTTCGATTTTATTATAATATGTACGCCGTACGTAATGAATACATAAATACAAGTTAAGCATAATATTATAGACCTACACCGAAATCGTTGCATAAAATTTTGTCTCAAACTTGTGGTCCTTCGATTACGCATTATTTTTTCTTTTTTTGATGTGATATAAGGTACCGTGCAGGTGGTAAATTCCTTTAAATTCGTTTTCCGGTCTACGGTCATTATCCGTCTAAATGATCTGATACTACATGAAATATTTTGGTATTTACCCCTTTTTTTCATAGCCTATTTTGTTTCCCACTGCTGGGCAGAGGCCTCCCCTTTCTTCTTCCAAACCACTCTATCCTTTGCAATATCTGACCACGTGCGTCCCGAACATGTGACCAGATCATCACACCACCTTCGGCGTGGTCGACCTCGACGACGACGTCCTCCCTCAGGCGTCCAGTGACGCCATTTGCTATCTAAAATTTGAATGTTATTATTTTGCACAAACCCACTCTTCTGACAGCGAAAGATTCACGGAGACTCATATTATTTTATGTTATAGACCATTTACAAGCTTTTATGAGAAGACTCACGTTGCTCGGTTCGAAAACACCATTGTTATGGAAGTAAACCATTTCTAACAGCATTTTATTAAATATACTTTGGAGGGCATACGTTCTTAGCAGGGGACTGAGGTAGGCTGATGATGATGACGTTCTTATCAATTTATTATTTAGTTACATAGTGTATATAAAATGAGAACTTTTTTTTTCTTAATCATCTGCAGTAAATCAACTAATATCTACAATTATACTAGTACCTTTAATAGACAGAAATGAATGACGAGCAATTCAATATTTATTTTTTGTCTGTTCAATATTTTATTCATTAGTCAGCTGGGCTTAATTCTCGCTTTACGCTCTTCAAGTAGTAATCCCCCATTTCTAGTAAAACTATTTGATGGAGGAGTATATTATCTCGGACCAGCAGCAAGGGTTCATCGACCCTAAAGCTGAGAACGCAAAGCTAGAGAAGAGTTCGGGCTTTTTGTAAAGCATATAATTGTAAAATGTGTTGGAAGTACCCAACACTGAGATCGCAAGTACCTATATTATGTATAATAGGATCTGTGTCGTTGTGTCGACTAGTGGTCGCGTGACTGCTGAGTATGAGGTCCTGGAGCCTGAACCCCCCCCCCCTTACCTAAGAAGTTTGTTCAACAGTAGACGTTTTCTAGACTGATGATGATGATGACTGTACAGTCAGCATGATAAGTAGCTAAACACGTTAAGAAAGCATCAGAGAAATGATTGAAAGAAGCAAACATCAATTCATGTTATTCTTTCAAATTATAGAACCGTTCATATGATCTGAGAATGTTTAAGACTTTTTACTGTATGAAGTTGTTCTTTAGTAATGGTGAGAAAAAAATTAAGTGTTCAGGTACTTATGATGCCGACTGTACTCTACCTACCCTTCGGGGAATACAGGCATGATGTTATGACCTAATATTTTTGAAATATCAACGTTACTGCATTCTCGTGGCGACGCGACGGAAGCTTTGCATAAAATAGCGATACAGGATATTGAGTGATCGTCAGTGACATAGCTGCCTTTCAACTAATATTTTGATGCTACTTCAGAGTTGGTAACAAAAATTCACCTCCACCTTTGCAAGTGCGGAACTTGCGCAAGAAATCGCGCCTCCACAGCATCACAATTTTACGGAGTTCGAAAGAGGTCTTTTTCGTTGACATGTTGAATTTTTCGACATTTAAAAACAAATAAGCCGCAAAATTTTTGTTCGTGAATTGTTTTCTCTATCCATGAGTAAAGTAATTCATATGCTCCCCGTATTTATAAAAATTGACACTGTTCATGATAGATTGAATTATACTTGTCACTGTCGTTTGCAAGTTGAAGAGTAGAGATGTCAATAGACTTAAGAAATAGTTATCTTATTAAACACATGTTAGCATGTTAAAATAATTCTAATTAAGTTAGTGACTTTAGTTCCTACAGTCAAACCGTTTAAACGGCTTTGTAGGGCATCTGTCAGGTCTGTAACAATGATGTATATAAATGATTAAATAAATACCATACCAAACCATGCCATCGTTTATAAGTAAGGGTTGATTTTCTTTTCAAAGCTTTACGGATTTCTTTATAGTTCTATGAAGTCACGTGGTATTTTAGGTGCATTCTGCAACTTGCCCCGACCATGGTACACCATACCAAGTCTCGTTTCCGTCGTTCGGTCATCGCTCGCCGCTCCGCCTTTCCGTCGGGACGTTGACATCGCTTTGTCTTGCACCGATCGAATACGGTGCAACCCGTCTGTAGCCGACACGCGAGCCGCTAAGGAAGTAAGCGTAGTTGTGGATGCGGCAGATTTTTATGTTTTTGTTGTAAGATTTTTATGTTTTTTAGGTTGTAGCTATTCTGTCTATTGATCCTTCTAGGTATAAATATTGGTTTGGTTCTCATATAAGTTTATTTTTTAATTCTGACGTTTAAAGAATACATATATAAAGTCACGCCTGTTTCCCAGAGGGGTAGGCAGAGACCACGGATTTCCGTTTGCAACGATCCTAGCATGCGGCTTTCGCATCATTCACACATTTAAAAGAATGTTGTACTTAAGAATTAAAAATACATTTTACCAAGTGCTTTTATTTTATCGTTCTTAACGTATTTTACAGCTGACAAAATAATATCTTGTTGAAAATTACATTAAAAACTGCTCTAGTCTAGACAATTACTTAACACAGTATTCAAAATAACAGCGCACCTCATAAAATGGTAAAATGAATACATAAAACTGTGCAGCACATTTTACTCAAACATACATAACAACAATTTAATAAACAGAGCTGATATTATCCAGACGCTGACATTAGCGCATTGAGATACGTATTAACATATTTTCCAGGGGCGACGGTACGAAGGTTGTTGAATTTATGTGTCTGGTCGCCTCCACCGCTGCACCGTCTAGTACTGTAACGGCATACACAGGACCTTTGCACAATGCACACTCAGTTGTGATCGTCACCTGACCGCGTCGGACGCGAGTGCCCGCTGTGTAGCTCATCCAAAAAGTTCGAATTTCGTTTTCGTAGTTCTGTGGTAACACTGACGGATTGTTAGCTACGCTGCCACACAAAGAGGTAGGTTGATTAAACGTTTATTTATTTAGAAATGTTTCAAATTTCGTGGTTTCGTTTGATTTATTTTAGTTTCACATTGTTTTGTGGAGTTGAAAGTTTATTTTGAAACGGTTCTAAGTTTCGCTGTTAAAGATACTTTCTCGGTAATTTGGGATCAATTTCCAATTAAATTTTGTTGGATGCCCTTAACTTTCTTGAGTCTTAGTAATCAATCCGCTTTGTACAAGAAATTAAGTTCCGAATTCTTAATGACGCCTGTTTTCAGAGAAACCAAGGAAGCGTGCATGCCTAAGCAAACAAACACCGTATTTATGCATAAGCAAACGAAGATATAACATAAAAATTTTGATTCAAATCCAATAATCCTTGAATATAATATTAAGGTTAATACGAGGGTCAAACTGAAAGTTCTTAGAACTGGCCACTTATAAACAATATAATAAAAAAATAATTCTAAAATTTGAAAATAGAACTCTTTGCCAATATTACTGAGTATATATTTCATTAATTTGTCATTTGTTTTACGATTTGGCGGCAAATTGAAAATTGTCTGTGTCACGTCAACATGAATTTAACACGAGAAAATTTTCGTGCAATGATTTTTTATGACTTTCGATGTCATTTAAGTCAACAAGAAAGTTATGATAGACTACGATTGGCCTTTCACGATGAAGCCCCATCTCGTGCGACAGTTTACAACTGGTTTAATGAGTTTAAACGTGGTCGCACTAATCTCACTGATGATTTACGTGAGGGACGGCCTTCTACGGCGACGACTGAAGATAACATCTGTGTTGTGCGGCGTATGATAGAGACTGACAAAAGAGTGACCTATCAGCAGATTCGGACAAGCTTAGGCATCGGTATGAGTCAAGTGCACAAAATCCTCCACGAACATTTAGCAGTCAGGAAGCTTTGCGCCCGGTGGATACCTCATAATTTGACTGAGGCTCAAAAACTCCATCGTGTGGATTGGTGCCGTAAAATGATTGAAAGATTTAACGGAGGTGACTCAAATGCTGTGTTCGACATACTAACAGGTGACGAAAGCTGGATTTACTGTTATGATCCTGAAACCAAAAGACAATCTGCTCAGTGGGTGTTTCCTTTCGAGAGGTTGCCAACTAAAGTGAAGAGAGATCGAAGTGCGGGAAAAAAAATGGTGGCCTCGTTCTTTGGAAGGATAGGTCATTTCGCAACAATTGTGTTAGAGGATCAAAAAACAGTTTCTGCAGAATGGTACACTACCAATTGTTTGCCACTTGTCTTGGAAAAAGTTCGAGAGAAACGACCTCGCAGTAGGATCCTCCTTCACCACGACAACGCCTCGTCGCACACCGCTAAGCGAACGATCGACTATTTGGCGACATCAAACGTTGAATTACTGGGTCACCCGCCGTATAGCCCCGACCTCGCACCTTGTGATTTTTATTTATTTCCAAAAATTAAAGAAAAACTTAAAGGAAAGCGGTTTATGAATGCTGAAGAAGCGGTGGCTGCGTATCGCGATGCCATTGAAGAGAACCCTAAAGACGAGTGGGCAAAGTGCTTTTCCCAGTGGTTCCATCGCATGCAGCGGTGTATTGACGTGAATGGACAATATTTTGAAAAGATATAATAAAACTAATAACTGGCTAATGTAATCAGTTTTTGATTTTCTAAGAACTTTCAGTTTGACCCTCGTATTATATTTAAAGCTCGTTTAACAAGAATCATTTTTTATTCAGTTTTTGGATAAATAATTGAAGAAAACAAAATTAAACATTATATGAAACTAAGTCGTTGAAGCATTTTAATTAAAGAAAATATAAAGGTAATCTTCTTACAATCCAATTATTCTCAATTTAAATACTGTTGACAAAAACAAAAGTATTTAGAACGGTGGTCTAAAATAATTGGCTATTGTTTAGTTCAATCAATTATAGGTTAAGCTGTATTCTCCAAGGCCATATTCAGGATTGATGACCATTATGTGCAGGCTATGGAAATCCGTGGTTTCTGTCTCCCTGGGAAATAAGCGTGACTATTTATGTATGTATCTGCAGACTTAAGATTGCAGTCAGACTTAGCATGGAAAATAAGTTAGGTTTTAATGGAAACGGAATCAATAAGAAACTACTATTATGGCTAGCATACCGAAGTAAACTCATAGGTTACGTGGTTTATGTATACGTAAGCTCGGAAGAAAGTTAAAGGCAATTTTCTCCCAAGGTCCGCAAACCCTAGTGTTGATAAAAGTTCTCAACGATTAATTCATGGAAGTAGAGCAGTTTTCTACAGCATATTCTTCTGTATTTAAACTTAGCGGTAATAAAAACTTTCTCAACTGAACGGCTGTTTCAGTATTTTGATATGCAAACGATAGGTATAATTACCTATCACTGTACTCTACTGTCCAGTGTACATTATGGTAATAAGATAATACTAAAAATATATTTTCAACACAAGCTTTTAAATCAAAAGTACCATAATATTGTATTGTCACCAAACCTATTTAAGTATGCAAAATTTCATTTCAATTGGATGGCAATAGGTCGTTCTAGTTTAGATTGCAAGATTTGACCTAAACAAACTCACATACCTACAAACATTGCAAGTTGAATAAAAGCTTGTAAAAATGAATCCCCTTATAAACGATGCCAAAATGTGTTTTAAATTAACCGCTTAAGTTATTGATATCTCTATTCTTTGACATGCTAAAGACAGGAGGTGACAAGTATAATTTAAATCTTTCACTGTGTGGAGTGTATTAAGTATGGTACACAAAGATTATTTACCAATTGTCTCTATTAATCGGACAGGGAACGTGTTAATAACATTCTCCATTTTTATAATCTGTAAATAAACATATCCCTACTAATATTATAAACGCGAAAGTTTGTAAGTATGGATGGATGTTTGTTACTCTTTTACGTAAAAACTACTGAATGGATTTTTACGAATTTAATATGGAGGTAGCTGACACCCTGGATTAATACATAGGCTACTTTTTATCCCGAAAAAATGTAGCGGGTAACACTGCGGGACGCAGCTAGTTTTCTATATTTCTTTTTAGTTTTGGCACCACGTTCTAAGTTCGTGTTCAACCCTATTCAACTTACTTTGACTCTTAATCCTTGGTAGCTGGAAGCTTGGAGTAAGTTTTTAAGTCTTTGCAGTTCCCAATGAGCAACTATAATCACTTACCACTATGTGGTCCGCATACATGCTTGTCATTCCGGTTTTCTTTTAGAAGATATAAGAGAACCATATAGTTCCTTTTTTCCGCTACCGTCCGAAATATAGGATTCACTGGTGTTGCCATAGCGCGTGGGCAGTTGTTTAAAAAAGACTATAAACGTTTGGAGCATTGACACATCTCTACATTGAGAACAATGATTAATTTATTAATAAGAAGTGACACAAAATGACACAAATTCAAAACAATAACTTCTTTATGGAGTTTGAGTCACCACAAATTTGTAAATGTTTACTAATTTGTAACAACTTTGAATCGTTTCGGAGACAAGCCAAGTGTTTCATCTTAAAAGCATTTGATTGTAATTTCCGTTTGAAACTAATGCACAAAATGATAAAAAAGGGACGAGAGAAATCCTGTGTGTTCGCTTTGTTTATAGTTTTAGCATTAAAACTGTTGAGAATGCACATATATGTATATAGAATGTCTGAATTAGTTAAAGATTTCTTGGATTTGGCACCGACTTCAAATTCGCTTATGTAATTTTTCACTTTCGAGTTTGTGGTTTTAAAAGCGGCTTTAATTATAAAAAAAATGACACGACTCTTTGAAGTCTGTTAAAAATAGTTGGTTGTTATCGAAAGCACATCTCCATCCATGCTCGAGAACATCTTAAGTTACGAGAATTGACCTACAGATTATTTTTAGTCTGTGGCTTTAGCAGCAACTCGATTGAGGCAGCATACTGTCAAAACTAAACGCACTTTACGACACCCACAGATGAAAAATTGCGACGTACATGAGCTATAACAAAACACACTTCGAATTTTAAAAAAGATTGACACGGAAATTGAGAAAAATATCACGTTCGAACCACCGGCATTGCGTACCTGACCGATAAAATGTACACCGACAATACTAAACATTTTTATTTCAGTACATAGGTACGTACATACTTATAACAATCCTACTCTTATTGTATGTGACGACCTGATTTGCGCAGTGGCTAAGCGATTAGACTGCTGCGCTAAGGGTTACGGGTTAGATTCCCGCAAGCGACAGAAATTTGTGCGACCCGTATATGTTTGTCTTGAGTCTGGGTTTTTGTGAATGCGATGTTTTATGTTTGTGCAACGCACACACGATACAGGAGAAATTCATAGTGTGGGGCGACGTTTTATTTAAAAAAAGAATTGTATATGTTTTGAATATTGGGCGCTGGTAATGACCGTTGAGCGTGTTTCAAGTTTGATTTCATAGCCAGACAGCGTGTTTGACTTACTCTTTGAGTCTAAGGTGTAAGCTAAGTTATAACTTAGTCAATCAAGGTTCGATCCGATAAAGGCCCAAAATTGGACTGAAATTAAGATGCAAAACTTAGCTGCACTTCTTGTTCATATAAACTATCTCACACTCTACACGCATATTCTTTAAAAGAAACATTTTGCTTCACATATTTTTTTTTATATAGATGAACCCTTTAGGTTGCCCCTTTTTCCCTTTCTTTTCCCCTTTCCTACCGCACCCAAAGCAAGTTGAAGTTATGTCTAATAAAGTCAAAATTTCCGACAATAAAAATAGTTACAGTCCAAAATAAATTGAACAAATACTGCAGGCAAAGATCACTCTGTACCAGTCACGAATATAACAAAAATCTACCCAATCAACGACAACTCAAAATAGAAGCAGGTGAAAAACATCAATAGACAAGTTGTTTTTTTTTCATGTATGTTGAATGTCATGTCAGTCAGGCACTAATGGTTATATCGGGGTTCCAATCGGAGTGACGTCACTACAGCCATCGATTTCTATGACGGCCGCGGCTAAAAACGATTCATGTCATTAGGCCTTTTGAATACAAGTGATTTACGTGGGTGCCTTGTTGGTCTACTGTAATTGACTGGCTTTAACGAAGTGTCACTGGAATCCGACACGTGGATAATGTGGACCTGCCGTCTTATGACGTAGCACGGCCCGGCTGCCAGTTATTTTGCAGCCCTTAAACAAAAGGAAACTTGAAAAAGATGGGCACGAGCGGGACTCGAACTCGCGACTTTCGCCGTACCGTGGCGCCGCTCTGCCAACTGAGCCACCGTGTCACTGCTCGCATCCATCGAATTTCAAGTTCCCTTTTTTAGTATTTACGTCTTAAGGGTGACGTCAGTTTTAAATTTCCTTTATCAATTTAGATTTAAGCCTAGCATGGCACCATGCAAAATATATACAAAAAGTCATATCAAGTAAGTATTTATAGATCTTCAGTTTGTGAAGCTACTTACAGACAGCTCGTAGCAGTAAACTCTCCGTAGTATATTGAACACTGCTACGCCTTGCATCGTTTGGTCTCCTTCTTAACATATGGTTGATGAACAACCTGGTGTTTAAACACATGGCTTTACACACCGTTGAAAAATATAATTTAGTGCACCTAATAGTCACTAGGAATAAAAACTTACCTCCTTACTGTATTTAACGTTGTATATTAACATAATGCTTCGATTTTTTCTCACAAAAGATAACATCACGCCTGTATTCCCCTTAAGGGGTATGCAGAGGTGTGTAAATGTAGTACACCCACATTTCGTCAGTTCTGTTATAGGTCCCAATGTAACAAAGGGCTAGCCTCGCCATCAACCGAGCACAAATCCTGACTCCGTGCTAGTGAATTATCTAAGGAAAAACCTAATAAAACTTTGCCTGAGGATTTGATCCCAGGACCTCGTGCTCAGCAGTCGTTTAGCCGCCACTAAACCAACGAGTTCTCTCAAAAGTGAAATAATACAAGACAGAAAGGGAGGAAGTTTAACAACTTGACTTACCTACATTTGTAAGTAAATCCCCTGATAAATAAGACAATCATTAATCTTCATTTGCTAAGAAAAGCATTCGGCTTAACAGCGTCCTTGATTTCCTTAGATTAATCCGTAGCTTTGCTGTATTTAAATAAGATAAGATGGATAAAAATAATCATCTTTTCGTGGAAGAAGTCCTCGACCCAGTAAACTGTCGAAACGGTAACAATATTTATTTATTTAACCATTTTAAATCTATCATAACAGGGGTTACCCAATGCGATAAATATATACAAAATAAATATTTAAAAACTTATATAATATAGGTATATTAGGCTGGTCAAGGATTTATTTATTCCAACCCGATGCGAACAAATTGTGCTAAACGTCACATACCTACCCGATCAGATACAGATCCAATTCGAATCGGTAGGTGAGTGACGAGTGACAGATTTTGTATGGCTATCTTGATTCTAGCCTTCCGAACCGAATCGAATCGTGTTCGAACCGGTACGTCTGTGGGCAGCCTTAAGGGCACCAAACAACGCGTACCAAACTAAACGCGTCAAAACGCTAGCCTGACGCCACACTATAGCGCCGAATTGTGCTGTACAATGACGGTATACAGTAAGGTCTAGCCTACCAATATAGACTTCAGTTTTTCGAATCCTTTATTGGAATAGGCTTCGTCATGTAGTGGTATAAGACTATAACGATACACTTAATTCAGTATATAACGATCTCGAAAAGATCTAAATAAATCCTTTCCTGTGTCATGATCATTATCCCCAGCTTGACTTCACCCACTGCTGGGTATACATCTTCCATTTTGTCAGTCTCCACGCCTCTGTACCTCATCCGGGTTATACCTATGATGGTCATATGATTCTACTATCTACGAATTATACGACCATCGTTTGTTTGTTACCTAACTCCTCTTAAACGGCAAGACCGATTTGCATGAAATTTTGGTTTTTGTATGTTTTGATAACGGAAAGTGGCGCTGCTTTTCCGGGTAGGACGGAATTTGCTGGGTCGGCTAGTATATCTAGCTCCTCTTTTCAGCTAGGCTAGTAATCCTACTTCCTACTAATATTATCCTACTATCCTACTAATATTATAAATGTGAAAGTTTGTGAGTATGGATGTGTGGATGTTTGTTACTCTTTCACGCATAAACGGCTGGACCGATTTGGTTGAAATTTGGTATGTAGATAGGTTATACCCTGGATTAAGTTGAATCTGAAAAATATCTTGGTCTTATACTGGATAGCCACTTAACTTGGAAACCGCACCTAGAAAAATTACGCTCAAAGCTATCTTCTTTAATGGGAATACTAAGAAACTCGGTTCGTTGCTTTCCTTTGTCTGTCAGAAATATAATATATAATTCCCTTATCAAATCTCATCTAACATATTTAATTGAAGTATGGGGCTCTGCCGCTAGTAGCAATCTGAGACCATTGCAAATCACTCAAAATAAAATCATAAAGTTACTTTTCAATTTAAATTACTTAACACCAACAACAACAGTTTACCACAAAACAAAATTAATGACACTTACCCAAATGTACAAATTTCAAACATGTTTGTTGATAAGAAAAATACTGACAAAAAATACACATTCTCAAATAGTTTTCACTAAAAAAGCACAAAGTCAAACCCGAAAAATGAGAAATGCTAATAACATTTGCCTATTGAAACCACGTACCAACTATGGTACTAAAAATATCAGATATGAGGGTGCCAAAATGTATAACAGTCTCCCTAAAGATATTAAAGAGATACAATCATTTAACCTGTTCAAAAAGAAATTAAAATTTTATATTTCCAAAAATAAATAATTAACAATTGTCATCAGATGCTATTAGCAGTTACCATAATAAGATTTGTGTTTCCATACGTAATTAAGACCCTGCATTCCTTTACTACTTTGCACGCACTCGGAACGTTCTTTTTTAGTATTACCTACATCACCAAAAATAATAGTTAATAAAACCATAACTATACTTTACCTACCCACAATTCCCAAAATAATTGTACTTAACTTATAAAATAGATAATAGTGCTTACTAATAATAATAGATAATAGTTTTCCTGATCCCTAACAACTAACAATATTGTAACTCCTTACCTACCGCTTTGTATTACTCGCTCCTTGTGTTAATTACTTTTTTATTGTATCCAGTGTTTCTCAGTAAGTGAATATTTGTATTCTGTTTGAGAAATAAATGTCTTAAACCATATTAACATAAAGGCTACTTTTTATCCCGAAAAAATGTCGCGGGTAAAACCGCGGGGCGCAGCTAGTATTGATATAATTCGAAATATTCAACAGACCTCGTATTATACACATAAATATTAACAAAAATATATTCTAATTGCGCCGCTAGTTTAATAACAATTACCTTTATCGATTCCTTAATACAAACACTAAGTTTCAAACAGTGATTTACGAATCGAGTTCTATTACGTAACGTAAGTAATAAAATGTTGGTCCGGTAGCGATCACGCAACGAACCAATCTGTCTCTAATGAGTGTGTATTAACTGAGGTCCCAATATCATTAGGGCCCCTGGAGATTGGACCCGAAGATGTTTACCATTAAGTGGCCTGAAGACCGTTACGTCGGTTGCCCCTTTTAAGTTTTGAGAGGAAACAATTTTCGGGAAACAGTAAAATGGT
The DNA here is from genome assembly GCA_946251915.1 of Abrostola triplasia. Classification (NCBI taxonomy): domain Eukaryota; kingdom Metazoa; phylum Arthropoda; class Insecta; order Lepidoptera; family Noctuidae; genus Abrostola; species Abrostola triplasia. The sequence continues at coordinate 10,080,389 of OX276432.1, forward strand.
TATTCGCTGTAGTGTTTATTAAGCGTATCTCAAATCAAATCAAATCATATTTTCTTTCTCGTAGGTGTGCGGCGAGACTTGATAAGATATTTAATATATTATGTTATATTATATTAAAATTACATCGGTATTACATGAGGTAAAAGTATGCCAGGATCGTAACAAATGGAAATCCGTGGTCTCTGCCTACCCCTCTGGGAAACAGGCCTAACTTTATGTATATTACATTGTATAGGTAGATACTTACGTATCCTATACAATGTAATATATATAAAGTTAGTAAATTAGTTATGTAAATAGGGATTAATGAAATCAGTGGATTCTGCCGAAACTACTAAAATAAATTAACTATAATACGCCCAAAATAAACTATTAATGTACCTTCAGTACGCAGCTGCGTTTAAATAAGTTATGGCCTTATATTTTACTCTAATAAAAGTAAATATTGGTGTTAGCACCCACGTACACCAACGTATAATTACAACAAATTATGCGAGTCAAACAAAGCTTATCATAATCGCAAAAACAACAGAAAATTGCCGCAACTATGTAAGTGAAATGAACGATAAATTAACCTCTAAAAATAAATTCTGAATGAAAATTACTATAAAATGAGGTCAAGTGTTCATAATAATGTACAACTAGTGGCCGATATGATATGAATGTGGATTGTGGTTGTGCACTCGACATGCCCCAGTTTTTACTCACAGATCCATTTGAGTGACTGTTTCGCAGTTTTTGTGGAACATTTCTGCGAGAACATTAAATTCCAAAACTGTATTGTGGGAATATGAGCGTCTAATTAAACAGGCTTTTTTTTTGCTCTTCCAACGGCTCTAAAATTGCTATTTGAAAAGCGAACGTATAAAAAATATTAAGCTGACAGTGTTATTATGTATTATGGTAATTGGCTGTCGCACGTGGAACCAACGGTTAATTTGTATTGTTCTGAATTTGAAACTGTGTCGTTTTTAATTTTCTGCAAATTCTTGACTCAAATCTGATTTAGTTTTTTTTAGTAATTGAGACTTAAAGCTTACGTACCTCATTTGTTCTACTTTATTTTTGTAAATCTTTTACTATTGCGAGTAAGTACTGTTTAAGCTTACATAAATCTCAGTTTAAGTACCTATAATACATCATTGTCTTGGTACCCGAGACAGTAAATAGTATGACTCCTTGTTTTCAAACTTGAACAGTTCTACGAAGAATGTGATTCGACGTGAATATTTTTATACTAGTTTTCACATCGCAATTCCAGTTACGACAAGCCCGGTGGAGTTTGAATCAAGCTTTTAGCATGTCAACCTGGACCATATCTTATCGGGAATGAAGTCCTCAGTGATGCCAGCAATCCCTGGTCAAACAGCCTCTAGTATCTTGAATAGAACGAAAAATATATGGATTTGACATATTATGTCATTGATAACATAGTAGAATAGAATAGAATAAGAATAGAATAGAATAGAATAAGAATAGAATAGAATAAATTTATTTGTTTAAACATAGTCGAAACATCATCATCCTCATCCCCATACCATATTCGTAAAGAGTTATGCCATTTGTGTAGCAGTAGACTCACGCTCCACAAAACACCATTTTCCATCCAACAATCATACCAAAGTTAACACACCATCGCAACATGACGGCACAAATCGATCAGATTACATATAACACAATTGGCCAGCACGCAACTCGTGTCAAGGACTCAACCAGATCTTACCAGCAGATAGCGTGGGTCAAGGCGCGAGAACAACTGATTGAGGGCTTCCTATTTGTGTTCAATCTTATCATCTTGCTCGGACATCTTACGTTGTTGCACGCTAATGATCGTAGTCTTTTGTATATTATAGCTTATATATATAGAGTTAAATGACCTTAGGAATATTAAGGGTATGTTTTCTAGTAAGAAGCGAGTGGTATCCGGCCACCCCTTGCTTCCCGTGGTTGTAGTAAGAGGCGACTAAGGGAATATTCAGAAGATGGCCGCAGGTTCTTCTGTAACTTCACCATACTGCGATCCCCAAGCCACTTGCCAAGCGTAGCAATTATAGCAAACCCCCCCTCATTTAGGGGCCTCCCCCTAGAACACCCAGTGAACCACAGCTTGCCATTTCCATCTACCGGTTGCCCGTAACTGCCATCGCTGCGTCTTCCAGTTCACGGTTGCCACTCGAGAACCTTTTATCCCAACGGTTATCGGGTTTCCGAGCGATATGGCCTGCCCATTGCCACTTCAACTTGCATAAATTCTTTGAGCTATGTCGGTGACTCTAGTTCTTTAGCGAATTTTCGTATTCCGGATCGTGTCGCGCAAAGAAACCCCAAGTATAACTCTCTCCATGAGCCTCTCCAAAGGGCCAACCGTTAGCGACCACGTCTTGGAGCCATACGTCATCATTCTCACATACATAAGTAAAAATTACCGTCCTCTGAAACTCTACGGCATATAAAATGCAAAATACCACTTGACAGCGAGAGCGCGCCTATACCTGACCTGACGTGGAGACTTAATTATGATTAGGCTTACTGTGAACTAGAGTAGACGGAAATAAGGGGCCTAATACACGCCTTCATGAGGCCAATCTACGGCCAATGGGGAATTTCTCAAGAATTCATAAACCATTTAAAAGTCACCGGAAAGAATTAGTTTTGTTAATTTTGAATGGTGCAAATACAATAATTGATATGATAGGAACTTACATTTTAGAAGACCACGTCTAAATTATTGATCAATTTCTCAAAACATACCGATATTAAAGAATTATTTATGTGATGTTGCTGCACCATTATTTTGTGTTTCATCAAAGTTAAAGTGTGCATAATTATCATGATTCTTTTCTTTCATTTTACACTAGACAAATAATATTGACTTACCCTTATACTAGTCAAGATTAAACTCAAGGTATATAAGATTTCTATGTAACCACAAACCAATGACGTGTACATAATAACAACGTGGTGTTACCCCTTTTGCCACTGGCCATTAATTACATTTATTCAAAAAGTGAACCCACAAATAATAAACCAATCAGAAACTACTTTCTTCATTAACAGGCGTACGCCTCTTTTTCGGAAACCGTTTAAATATCGAACATTACGACACCGGCTGACGTAGTTGAACTGTTTACAGCTGATTTCCACGAATTTCCCTCGGTTCGCTGAAGCTCAGGGGTGAATCTCCCTTTTTTTGGGAAACTGTTAAGTTCATTGCCAACAATGTCTAGTCTGCCATTTCGTAGAATTAATTACGAGGCAGTTTGGGAATACACTCATTTCCATAGAAAAATAATGATGTAATGCTCACCAATTTGGTAATTACTGTAATGGAATACTTCAAACAGACATAAATAATACCTACATTTCATTATCCAACTCTTTTGGTTATTATAAAGCTAGCTACATGTATATTATCTACAATGCCGTATCTTTTACTGTTAAGAGATTGTTCCTATCATAGTCATCAAGAAAATAGATAGTTCTGAAGATACGCATTAGGCTTGATCGTCTTCCTGCGGGGTTACTATGAGCTAGCACTGCAGATCATTTTCTGCTGGTAAAACGAGACACCGCTAGATGCAGTATAGCACGCCATCTCGCTTCCATAGGCAAGGCATCTGTAAAGACAACAGCAGCAACCTTCGGTAGCACAATCAAGATTTTTTCAATCTAGATTTCTCAGAACTTAATAATAAACGTTCACCACAAAACAAAACCACTATTCAAATAAGGTTCCAAAATCGGTTTGACAGCCGCGAAACTAACTACAACACTAGCAGTAAAAAATTCATGCTTCCCTTCGTATCCCAGTTGATTTTGCAAAGACAGCTTTTATCCACATTTTACAAGATTCAACGAAAGATTTAGTAACCGTATCGATCCTGAACACTTCTCGTAAGTACATCATTACTATACCAATATACTTAGTAAGGTACTCCACTTACTACAGTACCCATTTTCACGTAGACAGGGCAATAGAGACACCTTCGGGGCGTATCGCGTTTAATATACTTTTTCTTTTTGTTATCGTTTTACTCGTAAAAGGATCGTGATTTTATAGCATTCTTTGTGTCTTTGAATTTTAATTTTATTTTTAAATGTAATTTTCGTCTACCTAAATCGTCTAGGCTTAAGGGCTTTGACTTTTTAGTATGATGTCGTGTACTTGTCTTATAAATCAAAAAAAGGGATGCATATCAAATATTGGCGTTAAATTTTTCATTGAGATATAAAAGAGTAACATGGTATTTTCAATAATTTTAGAGCAGATTCTCATATCCAATTCCAATATATTTCCTGCAAGACATTTAAAAAGTAAGGCTTACGCGGAGCTAAATGATACAACAAACGAAGGGAAACAATGTTTCTAATGCGGGGATAAATCTTACTAATCGGGTTGTCATAGTAACACCGCAGGCTGCATCAAATCTGAAACAGTCGGAAAAAAGAACTAAATGAAAATCGGTTCATCCGTTTCGGAGCTACGATACCACAGACAGATACACAGACAGACACCCCTCTCTTTTTGCGTGGGGGGTTAAAAATAAACATTCCGTACACCTTAATGCTACCGACAGATTTCACTACGCATAGGAACAGGGCACATAGTTGTATAATAAACTTTGTCAGGCAATTCTTATCTAAGCATAAATATTAAATACTGTTTGAACTATATAATAGGTATATGCAACCCCATTGTTTTGGTTATGTAAGCCGATAGATGAAACATGTTAGAGATGAGGACGGACTTTTTACTATAATAGGAAAAGTCCCGGTTGATGGCATTAGGCTCGCCCTATTACATTGGGACCTAAAAACATAACTGGCGAAATGTGGGTGTACTATATGTGCACCTCTGCCTACCCTTTCGGGGAATACAGGCGTGATGCTATGTTAGGAAAAGTCGCCATAAATAGAAGATGAGTCTGGCGAATGGTTTGTTTACGGTAGACAATTCATATAAAACGACAGTTTGCATCAAGGTCATAAGATATTGTCATGCTTTGCAACGTAAAAATGGATTTCACAAACGATTTTTTTTCTTTTATACATATGCACCTGGAATTCTTTAAGAGTCTGCCATATATGTTTTCTTTTATCAGGAGTAGTATTATATGGGACTATATATAGATATATAATAAGGATTGAGTATATTAGCATTTATGAAGCCCACATCGAGTTGGTCGCCTATTACTACTCGCTCTCCGATCATCAGCGTGAAATTATATTTCTAAAATATCCCCCCACTAATACAGTCCCCAAAAAAAACATTTTCTAAAACATACCTGTTTAATTGTAAAAATATACAGCTCTGAAGCCTCGCCTATTGTTTTGTAGTTTGGCAAAGCTTGTGGCCAATTACAGGTAACAATTTCAGGCTCAGGGCTGTAAACAGAGTTGTAGAGTGAACTTTAATAACAGTAAGCCGCTGAGCGTGCTCCACCGTGGAAGGTCACTGGGGAATTGGTAGTCCAGAATAAATCAACCCCAGAGCTTTTCATTACATATTATAGTTCACCCACATTCTGCCAGTTATGTTATAGGTCCCAATGTGTGGGACGAGCTTATTGCCAATAACCGGGTCCAAAGAGACGCCTTGCTGCTGAGAATCTTATGTCAAAACCCAATAATACTTTGCCGACATCAAAATTGAACTTAGGACCTCATGGTCTGCAGTTGTGCTAAGCGACAACTAGACGAACGAGGCAAAAAAAAAAGAAAACCGAAATCGGTCCATAATTGTCGGAATAATTATATTAATTTAAAAAAATACGTGCCGAATAGTTAAGGTCCTCTTTTTTTGTAGTCGGTTAAAAATAACCCAGTATACAACATAATCTGATGTAGTTTATCATGTGGAACAAACTGTGCTTCATACAAAAAGGAATTTAGCTCCGCTTCGGGTGTTCAAACTGGCCGTCGTACCATAAACACGACTAGCACAAGTACTAATCCCAAGATTGATGTATACTTTACACTGAGCCACATTAATCCGTGTCTTACTTAAAACATGTATAAGACTCATTTAATACGTCCTTCATAACATCGAAAATAACTATCATTTATTCATTTAACTCGACATGTACCTATATACTTCGATATAAAATATCGAGAGATAAGTCTGCTAAAAATCGATTACTCAAAATAACATTACAATCGATGCCTACTTCATTGAAAATTGAATCGATTCCTTTTAACAAGGGACGTCGGCCTATCTTAAGGTCGTTTACAAATATACGAATAACGAATTCAACGCTTTTAGAATAAATTATTTTCATAAGTTATATTGTGCAACGCAACGTCTTTGTAATATGTCAAATATATGCAGGTGCCAGTATTTTTCATTACAAGAACGCACGTTTACCAGGAAAATGAATATTCATTGTATTTAACAAACATTCGTCTCATAGTTACTTGTGTAATGTGTATGTTGATAGATACAAACATTGAAGATATGAAACAAGATTAAAACACGAAAGCTCAAAAAATATTCATTAATATTTTCATGAAAATCGGAATCCAACTTATACTATAGCAATCCTCAAATAAAGTCTGTCTCTGTTAAATATGTCATTATTTTTTCTTGTGACGTAAATAAAGTCACCGGGTCGTGATAAACATTCGTTTCACAATTCACGTCACCTTGACGCAAAAGTAAGGCTGATCAAATAATTGAAAACCCGAATTTCTTATTTAATCACTCAAGTCTGTTGACACGATTACATCTCAATCGAGCCTAGAAAATTGTGTCTTAATCTGGTCCTTTTAAAAATGGTCCTTTGATCCGCCAGCTTTAATTTTATCTAAATCTTTGGTCCTAAGAGCCAGAGGCTTTATGTTGGTCCTTAGACTACTAATCTATTTAGGTCATAAGATTTTATACAAAAAGAAGATCTGGTACCTACATTAATAGACCAGATACACATTTATGTTTAGTGTTAACACGTGTCATTGACTTGTATTATTGTACACATTGCTTGTTTATTCTTTGGCATTTCTAGGCCAGTAGCAGTGGAATTGCCAGGGTTTTGGTAACAACGAATTGTGTAAATAATTTCTGTTATCTTAACAGTTTTTGATAGATCTTCTGTAAAACATTCTATCAACATTTCATCCATTAGGTATTGCGTAACGTGCCTGAATACCCTAGCTGGACCCGAGCAGCAAAAATATTGTGTAAAAGACTATTGAATTTCACCAGAAATTTTGGAATCACCAATACATCCTACCCCCAATTCTTTTGAAATGTTAACTTTATATTTTTTTTCCAAGATATAAATATTATACAATTTGTTCTGTGACAGTTTTCGGCCAGTTGTAAACCCTATCCCGCCCCCGCACTTGGACCGAATTTTATTCATACGCACATCTTCAGGTTCATGGCTTTGGCTATTTACGTATCGCGTGTCCAACATTAGAACACGATAACGTGACCTTTCACGATCACCACTTACTTTTTAAGAACTAAAGTTTGAACGACCGCGAAACAATTATGTAGCATCAGCTGTCGAACAGTCTAGACTTCTCGTACAATAATTTGTTTCACAGCTGTCGATAACGTGCGCGCCCCGATAAGGGCCGTGTTATTGTTTTGATACGCGCTCGTGTGAGGTCTTGACCGCGACGCGTTCGCTTCGTTTCGAACACTTCACTTTCATCCAACTTGTTTCGAAAGTATGCTTGGACTGTAGGCTAACATAAAACCTTTGTCTGAAAGGTTCCTATTTGGATCAAAAGACGCAATATATTTTATGGCTAAATCAGTATCTGCAGCGAAATCTCCTCAGCTACTCCATGTTTACGTGTTCATTCACACGCGTTGTATTGTGTGCGTGTGGCGTCGTTGCGCCTGCGCAGAACGCTCACGACCGAGCCCTCTTTGTTTGTTGACAAGCCGAGTGCTGAACTCAACAAGCTGTTCTATTCGCGTATGGACGTCGTGCGCGACAGACGTGCGGCGCGCCGACATTTACACTTTGTTTAGAGCTATCGTGTTATCGCGTATATCGGCTAAATTTAGTGCAGTTATTTTGAATATTTTTTTCCTCTTCTGCGTAATATTATTGTGAAGTGTTGTTCAGTGGGGCTCTGATCTGTCAGCGTTCGTGCCGAAGATTTTTTCCACATCTAAAATTACGCATTCGCTACTGTGCCAGAAGGTAATTCGTATTCTTTTATTTTTCTTGGACATTGTACGTAATATACATACAGCACTTGACGAATGGCACTTCAAAGGGAGATTATAATCTACATAATAAAATATCGCGACTGTAGTAAAATAATATCAGTGAACTCATCGACACATCAATACGTATGTCGATGTCTTTCAATGCAAATGTGTGCATTGCTCATAACGACGTCTTTTATACAAACAACAAAGGTACACCTACAGCTACACATAGTGTACAATTCACACACTCGATTGATCATCGCAAAATGTCAGGACGAGGATTCGAAAGTGAGTTCTGACATGGTCATTAAATGTCCGCACGATTTCACCGCAAATGAGATGCTTACACAGTGCACACGGGCGACTGAAAGACAAAGTCGCGCAGAAACGCTTCTGTCGCGACTTGCGTCTAGGTACAGTTATAATTTGGCCGGTTGCCGTAGAAGGCGCCTAGCGGTATCTCTTATGGTCGTCTGGTGGCCTGGTAACTCGTCTCTTGGCTAACGGTAAATATATTGCACCGTACGTAGTATCTCACATACACAACAATTACCAGTCCTAGTGACACGATGATTCAATTTTTGCGGTCGACTTACAGTTACACAGTGCACAAACATTTGTATTCAATCGTTTTGTCAACAAACTTATTTTACCTACAATAACACTCCACAGTTCCATATGTCGAACGACACTTAATAATGTCAATACGAGGTCGTAAAAGTAATGTCTTCCTTTGTTTATTTATAATTTTATCGCATAATTTATAAGTCGTGAACTTGTCGGTTACAATAATTATATGCATAATGCAACAGTTATAAGATAAAGACCAAGCGCTTGGTACTTCTATGCTGTTGCTTGAAATATTTTGTTTTACCTAACTGCTAACTAAGGTTGTAAAAATCTTAAGGTTTACGACACGCTTCACAAAGGTTTTAAAAATCTTCTCAGGTAAATGTCTGCATACAATAACAAAACGTAGGTACTTTCTTTTTAAATTTAAACACTTTATTGCTCTTAAAGCTCGGTTTCTTCAATGAATTTGCTATTGTTTAGTTATTCTTTTGTGAGGCACTCTGGCCATTCTCTGGTGCTTCGGTGGATAACTCAAAGCAATTCCGAACGCTTTAGTAAAGTCGGAATCCATAGTTTGGAACAGGAGGAATTTTATCTCGTTCTAGTCTGTTGACCTCTTGAGCATACACGGTAGCTTTGTACGCCTAGGATAAAAATAATCTAGTGAAAGTTGAATGCGTATTAAAATAATATTCTTATTTTAAAATCTACCCGGTATTTTTGCGAGTCGTTTTGTTTTTGTCATTGCTTTTGAATGAAACTGTCAGCTGTTTGTCGTGCGTCGGTAAATAGATATTTCGTTGTTTACAACCAAAGTGCGCAATACTTCAGGTGTTTGAGAACTGTTAGAAAACATTTACAAATATTATTCTATCCACATTGTAAAAGCCAATTAAGGTGAAAGGATAGTAATAGCGTTTGTGGACACGACATGATTATGATGTGCTGTAATTCTACACTTGATGAGTTTAATTATAGTCACCAATTAGCAAAGGTAAGCTACAATGTTTGAATATGAATGAGTTATTTTGAGTTTGGACGACATAACACTGTTTGTTTTGACACGTAGGTATGTCAATGCTATTAAACCTTCGGGTGAGCCTGTGAAATTAACAGTGTCCAATCAAAATAATATAAAAATACATTTACTTTCAAGTGAAATTAAACTAAATTTCAACCGTAGTACGAATTTGATTTCGCTATTACGGTCGTAATGACCTTTAACCGCAGCGAAAGTGTTAACAAACCTTTAATTTAATAAAATACTCGTTTTCGAAATTCGCAAACATTTGTTTGACACGCCTAATCTCCGGACTTACAACTAGAAACTAACATTTATTGACATTACATCCACTAATTCCACGCCAATACCGAAGGGTTGGATGATGTATGTAGTTTAGCTATATCTATATATCCAACACTAATATCATTTGTTACGTTCGATATGTGCTTGTGACATTAATTACGATACCATTTATCGATGAAATCAACAGAAGTATTTGGAAACCTCAGCCCCCTTACCATGAGCTCTTAAAAAAGTCCAGTTTACGTTATGGAAGCGAGACGCCGCTACGTGCTGTATAATGCGTCTCGCATTCATAACGTAAACTGTCGTTTTTTAAAAGTTCATGGTAAGGGGGCAGGGATCTTAATACGATTTTAACAAACCACACGATAGCATAGTGTTTGTAGAAAAAAACCCTACTGTTTAAATATATATGATGTTTTTAATAGAAGTAGTATAGAAGAACAAAGAAGGATCATTGCAGGCCCTATTCCTTTGTTGTCGCTGTAGACTTGTCTCTTTTAAATCACTAGCATTCTAAAGTCATGCTTGTTTACCTAGCTGTAAGACCGTGGTGTTTCGAATCCTACATGCCCCTTCATTTTCTCATCACATTCTTCATAAAGCTCCTCGATTTAGGATACTCTATATCTGGCCGTTTTCCAGAAAATATCTAATTCGATTTCAACATGGATCTCTTTTTAACTAACCTTTTAACTATTTTAGCCTTAAACTTTTTCTTACAAAATTTCCACTGGACCAATTAAAAAGATTAGTAAATCAGTCGAGAACCATTTGAGAGTGTGAACCGCCCGGGTCAGCAGAGAAAGTTCCTGCTTGGTACTTACGTGTTGGCTGTGATCCAAATATCGTGTGCGTCTTTGTAATATACCGATCTTTTGTAATTGACTGCACTTCGCGCAACAATGGATTCTTGCAACGTCTTTATACATTTACAGGTGATTTACTAACACTGGGTGAATCACAGGGTCTTTCTGTTAAGTATACAATAAACGTTCTTAAATGGTTAGGCTATTTATAAGGTGTTGTTGGGTATCAATATTAATCTTGGCTCAGAAAGTCTTTAAATGCTGTAAATTTACCAGTGTCTTTAATTTGAAATGACATCGTTTCTCCTTTTTAATTACAACCAGGAGTAATAGAGGAAGGGAAAACAGGCTTTTGACCTGCAGTGGGACGTCCATAATTGAAAAAAATAATATCCAAAGAGAAGAACAATATTCACCGTTAAACAGCAACAAGACTTCCAAAATGGCTTGAAAACGTACCCGTAGTTGTTACAACGAAAACCGATTCGGTCAAAATAGTCGATGCATTCGTAGGCTCATAAAATAAACCACAAAACTAATCTCGGCTATCTTTGGAACGTGACTGCTCTAGAACGACCAAAATGCACGACTATCGTAATAGATTGCAGTCTTGTACATCGATCCTCTGATACTTGTATAACAACTGCAGATACAGCGAACAATCTAGTTACAGATTTAGAAACTTGGAAATCTTGTTCCTTTTGTGTTGGGAACGACTGATCAGTGATCCGTCGGAAAAAGTTTTCATGTCGTAATCTGTGTTCTTAAATTTGCTGAATGAACTAGTTATTAATTAACTACTAATTTGCCGTCCAATAATAGTCCTGTAAAAAGGTATGGTTTGAAAATTAAATAATTGTCAATTATCGACCATTAGGATCAGAATATGAAACCTCCTCTTGCCATAGAGATTCTTTTGAAAAAATACCCGAAAGATTTAAAACATCTTCAAAATATTAAGGTTATGTAAATTCCTACTTTTGTCAGTCTAGCTATGAAACTAAGGCAGCCTTAATACCTACACCGCAAACCAATTTTGTAAACTTTTTATCTGACAAAACCACAAACGAACTGTAATGGATCCTAAAATTGCAAGCTAACTTTAATAAACCCAACTGCAACCAGTCTTGATGACCTTGATGATATTAAATATGACAGAAACAAAGAATCTCGACATACGGTTATCTGTAATCACGTACTGTGACTTAATGATGTAAGACATTATCCTATGTTGTGTAAACACTTATCGACACAATGAGGAAGTTGTTATAACCCTGATAAATAACGAGTAGCGATCAAAGGGTTACATGGTGACTTTTTGCACCAATTAAACCAGCAAGTAGAGCAGCAGATTTTATAACGCATTTGTCAACAAAATGTTCGACACTCAAACCTCCATGATGCGTCAAATGTTATCATTAGTGTTTACAGAATCGAAATTGTGTCGGTGTATTACGCAGGACCTGAATTTATCTTAAGAGTAAAGATAAGCTCAGTTATAGGACAACAAAGTAACATGCTAAAATTACCGGCCCTCCGGCAACATATTACAAAGTTTTATAACCAGCAATTGTCTTGACATTGATCGCAAATTACCAAATAACCGAAATTCACATCATTAAAGTGAAATCCGCAAAGTAACCGGTCCTTCATTAGTGTAACGGGTACAGATACCGTTGCATTGCCTTGTCCAAGGGAAAATAATCGTCCAAATGAAGTTATTGTAAGGTAAGTCTCGCCTTGGCTCTCGTCCAACGCGTTTAAGGCAAATATTTACATGACGGCGACTTGAAATACTAAAACCCTTCAAACTTACTCTTTTCTATTGCGTCTAAGATCTAAAATAAAACGTGGTACTTAAAAATGTTCATTGTTGCAATGGAAATAGCTTTGCTTTTATGAAGTCTAATCCGTTTGTACAAACAGTACTGTCATAAAATTTAATTTGTATCTCGTTAACGTCTACTTACTCATTTCGTACAGAAACATTGTTCAATTTGAAATTTTGTTTAACTAAAAACTGCAGGATTTTCTTCCGTTGCGTCACTTTTTACTAGAACTTTGTACGTAAACAGCGTGATTTATTTTCATTGTTCATACGGAATGAATCGTCGGCTTCCCGAGAATTTGCAGATTAATAAAAATTCGGAGAACGTTATGATTGTAGTAAACAGAGAATTTTAAAGCAACAGAAATTCGTACATTAAACTGAATTTTTCTCTCACTGAAAAGCCAATTTCATTCAGTTTTTAAATCTATATTCACGAAATGTATACCCAGACGGGTGGGGTGTAGTTATATAATATTGTTACAATAAATTCTCTTTGCATTCTCCCGTCTAGACGTGCGTGCATTAAACTTGAAACTGCATCTCCCTCTCCCCCGTCTGCAACGAAATTGCGATCCTTACTTTTAACTGAACGAAGCTAAAATAGTGTTGAAACACCGTCTCGACAATTTTCAATTGAATTTTTATATCAACTTCCTCTATGTCGGTATTGACTTCTAAGTTTCGGCCATAAAACGGAGCGCTTGGTGATTTTAAATGTCTGGCTATTGTGTCCTGTCTAGACCGGCGGCCAACTTGTGTAATAATATCCACCCAGTCCTTGGGCTCTGTTGATCTACACATACATATTAACGCTCTCTTTGTTTCTTTTTAAGCCTTTTTTGCTCACCTCGCCTCTCAGTGTATTGTACGTATTTTGTTCTTTTTTTACGTGGATTTAATTTGATTTTGAGTATTCTTTTGTTTAGTTAATAATTAAATGTTTTCTATTTCGTTTTTAAAGCTGTATTTTAGGTCTAATTCAACTTAGCTGTATTTTTTTCTGGTAGTAGTAGTAGTAGAAGTATTTAAGACAGTTTTTTTTCTTTTCTGTGTGAGTTACTTAAGTATTTACGATCAGCTTGTTTACAGTATCCTTCAAGACATTTCTCGGCTCCTTTTTCTCGAACGTCAGAGTTTTCTCGTTCATTTTACGAGTCTCCAGTCTCGCAATCGTCTATGCTCTTATTTGTGGATCACCGTCTTCACTGCACACTAGTTTACTTCGCTTGATATCATTTGCGTCCCAGTGCAATCCAGACGTTGACTTGTAGCAATTTGTAAATTGAGCAATCTCACTTAGCTATGTTTGGGGCTAGACACACAGACAGTTTAGCTAGACGTAAATCACGACATTGAAATTTGTCGCTGCTAAGGCTGTCTGTTACGATCGTATCGCATCGCTTTGTCTGTGCCCGTTGGGTTGCTGTAGTTATCATTGTGATATCAGAGACTGAATGTTTCGCTTCGTGATTTTCTTGTCTCCTACTATTCGACATAACAAAGCAGGTTGGTTTTGTATTATTCTTGTATTCGTTGTTACTGTAACTAGATGTTTGACATTGATGTTGTAGATAATTAAGGAAATATTTTGTTGTAATTTTTTCTGATCTGTTTATTTTTGGTAAAATTATGTATTGAAAAAGTATCAGTTGCTACCGAACGCTTGGCACGAACTTGGTATATATTGCGTAATGAAGTTTGAAAAAAACATTATATTCTCGTATAGGTATCTAATAATGTAATTGGTTGTTCATAACACTGAAAATATCGATAGTACAATCAGAATATAACATGCAATACACTTGAAATTATTATTTAGTCAATATCACATTGGAATTCAAGTATATAATCAAAATCATACTAATATTATAAAGGCAAAAGTTGGCGAGCGTGTTTATATGTTTGATACTTCGTCAGGCCCAAACGGCTAGACCGATTTTGATGAAATTTCATATGTGGGTAGCTGACACCCTAGATCAATACATAGACTTTTTATACCGAAAAATGCAGCGGGTGACACCGCGGGGTGTAGTTAGTACAATATATATTTAAACCTGCATAACAAATATTTGGTTGGCTGGTTGAGAGAGTTTCCACGAGAGTTCACCTTATTCTATGCCTAAATAGGTACCCTGGACGGTCGGTGACGGGCAGGCGTTTTGAGAGCTGATGTAATTTGGAATTCAAAAAGATTTGATTGTCTATTTTGAATAATAGATTTTTATCTTTACCTTTTATCTTTATTTCCTTGCGTTTGCCGCTATATTATGTGCAAGTGCAAGCATAGTGATACATGATAGTAGGTACTATCAGTTATGTTTAGTGATGAAACGATCGACCATTATCGTCGAAGGTTAGCTGTATGCAACTGGCAACAATCTATACGTAAGAACATTATTGTCCTTAACTTACGTAATAATATAGTCGTTAGATACAACGAGCGGTCGTAATTACAATAATTAATTCGTTCTCCTTTCATCATCATCATCAGCCGGAAGACGTCCACTGTTGAAAGGCCTCCCCCTTTGAACGCCACAATGAACGACAGCTTGCCAATTGCATCCACCGGTTGCCCGCAATTCTGACGATATCGTCGTTTTCCTTTAAAACAATGAAAATGTCTTTACCTTTATTTTCTTTCAATTATGGTCATTATTACACGGCAAAGTAAATAATTATAAAGTGGTTAAGCGATTGGACTGCTGCGCTTAGGGTTGCGGGCTCGATTTCCGCACGGTACAAACATTCGTGTGATCCGCAGATGTTTGTCTCGAGTCTGGGTGTTCGTGTATGTGATATTACATGTTTGCGAAACGCACTCACGGCACAGGAGAAATTCCAAGCGTGGGGCGACGTTATAAAAAAATACGCTGTTAAAGTTAATTGAAATTTAATTGAATTAATACGTCATTATGAATTCTCTAATCTATTACGAAAAAAACATTTAAACGATTATTACAATTGATTAATTCCAATTATAGAAAGTAATAACTTCACCTTTCACTGTTACGTTGAAATACAGACGATTCGCTAACCCAATTGGACGTGAATTCCTGTTTATTTTAATTCAGCTCAGTTGAATATAAATCTGGTGATTCATCCACATAAAGGACCGTTGACTGGAAGATTTCGGGGGCACTAACCGGCGTGCTTCGAATAAGGTTGACACTGTTGACAGGTCCGGAATGAACTGGGCGGTTTTGCCGTCTGATGTAATCTTTAACTGCCACGTTGGTCTAGTGGTTGCTAAGCACAAGGTCCTGGGTTGGAATCCCGGTTGGTCAAAGTGTTACTGGGTTTTCCCATTAGGTAATTCTCAGTGGCAGCACGGAGTCTGGATTTGTGCCCGGTTGATGGCAATAGGCTCGCCCCCTATTACATTGAGACCTAAAAAAATAACTGCCGAAATGTGGGTGTACTATATGTGCACCTCTGCTTACCCTTTCGAGGAATACAGGCGTGATGCTACGTTGTAGCAGCTATACTTTAGGACCTTACTCGACAGTGGCGCCAACTGGTGAGCAAAATTGGTAACCCCAATTGTTGTATTGTAGTTGCCGCTGCGTCTAACTGGAACGTTGCAGATATTACAAGACTCAATAGACCTCAATAGATTACAGGTACTGCGCACAATAACCGGCTCGACCTGCGTTACTTGTTGACTAAGAAAAACATAATATCATCACGCCTGTATTCCTCGAAGGGGTAGGCAGAGGTGCCTATAATAGTAACATTACCTACTCAAAATACCTTTATTTTTGTTTTTGGACCCAATGTAATTGGTGGCGAGCCTATTGCCATTAACCGGGTGCAAATCCTGACTCCGTGCTGCCACTGTGAATTACCTAATGGGAAAAACCCAGCAACATCGCCCGACCCGGGATTCGAACCCAGGACCTCATACTCAGCAGTCTCGGGGTTCGAACCCAATATCTCATGCTCAGGCAGTGCTAACTAAAACCTTAAATAAATTTGGATTTTTTTTTTAATTTCCTTGTACTACTCTACTTAGTACTATTTACTGTGATCAAATTAGGTTCGAAGTTCAATTCAATTCTTATTCCAATTTCAAATAAGTAAATAGAGACGATTGTCAAAGAAAATGAATTGCCCTAATTCAATTTGCACGCACTTGTGTTGTGTTCTTAAAATCTTTGAGTGACAACCTTATTTAAAACTGACCCAAGGGACGCCCACTAAAAGGCACATTCTATTTTTAAAATGACAATCACGAACAATTCTTTGTCGTTAAGAAGGTACTCTGAGGTTGTTATTAAAACTGGAATGCAATTGTACCAATTCATGGTATACTCTAAATATTTTACATAGTTGAAGTCATAAGTCCGTCGTGACGACCTGATTGGCGCAGTAGCTAAGCGATTGGACTGTTGTGCCAAGGGTTGCCGGTTCGATTCCCGCACGGGACAAAAATTTCTGCGATCGGTAAATGATTGTCTCAAGTCTGGGTGTTTGTGTATGTGATATTCTATGTGTGTGAAACGTACCAACGATGTAGGTGAATTTCGTAGTATGGGGCGATATTTTGTATTAAAATAAAATCTATACTTAGAAATATGGTCAATTTTATTTAGGGTTCTTTGTAGAAAACCTATCATTTCTTTCAAACAACAACGTATACAGAACCACGTAAACGACAAAACAAATCGCTTTGATTTACTTAACAGAGAATGGTAATAAATACTTCATAGTTTTGATCTCAACACATAGTAACCGATATAAACGGAAGGCATTAATTGTCACGCAATAACGGCTCATAAGTAACCAAACGTAATAAAAGCGTGTGTGATCTAGAAACCGTCACGATCGTGTTACTCCAACGGCTAATTTGCATAGAGCCGGCGATTCGATTCAATGACCTGCCAGCGTCGTGGCGTCAATCGATTGCTGAGTATGTTCGAATTCATTCACCCCCATAAATCGATGTATCGATGCAGGAGCAGTGTACTCGCATCGAAATCAGTAGGGATTCGTGAAATCTTTGAATAACACTCTATTAACCCCTGGCTGAAAGTTACCAGAGGTTGTTCACCCCACTTCGACGACGTCTGATGAATTAGAACGCTATATTTTAATGTTTACTTTGAGCTGCGTCTAAGACCTGGATTTGATCTAGCTACGAGTACATACAAAAATATTGAAACATTAATTCGCTCGATTCAAACACCATCTGTATGTTTTTAAAGTTGTCACATCATTAATAACGTATTAAAAGTAAATTAAGTAACCGAATTTAATAAGCTAATGTCATTCGATATCATTATAATTATTTATTAATTATTGTATCAATCACTTTATTAATGAGCTTCGATCATAATTATAGTATCGTTCTGTCCAGTTGCTTCGTAATATTTGTTTTTAATCAGCCTGTTCGGTGTTTGACTACTAGCAAAGGCCGTCATTATTCGGCTTTGCACTAAGAATTTTTGCTGTATCGTGGTCGCGTCTCACAAACATGAAATATCTCTTTACTTAACACCCAGACTCGGGACATACTGCGGGTATATAACATAACATCATACATAACATCTGCGGGTCACACTCATTTTTGTCCCGTGTGCGAATTGAAACTTAGCGGGGCTTCGTTATGTTTTAATTAAATATTAAATAAATAAAAAATAAAAAAAAATATTTTATTGTCAGGCATCTAGGCCCTTAGGGTGTTAGTATTACATTCCTTAAAGACTATGTTAGCAACAACCAGGAACAGTAAAAATATTGGCAACTGTTTAATTATTCATAATTTATTTATTTGTGGAACATAGGTTGGTTGAGTGTTATAGTTATCTTAAGGTTATACTATGTCCTACTACATATTTTATGTTATTTTTTTTATTATTTTAAAGAAGGCTTACAGACTAATAACATAAATTAGTATAAAGATGGTCATGAAAATTGCTATTAACAAGCCTCCACAAATAAACAAATCGGTTATCGTTAGTTATTGGCCATTTGTTTTCGAATTGATAATTGTAGATTGATAAATTGCATTCATAATTCTCAAAAAGATTGCAGCAAATGGAGATTTAGTTGATAATAAACATTCATTTAAGAAAGTTGTATTCTTAGATAGGACGTTATACCTTGTATTGATATGAGAATAATCTCTATAGTTTAAATGGAATTCACACTGTTCGCACAAAAACTGTTTATGATCGCAAATTCGAGCGTGGGATTATGTGCGTCTGCTGCGGAGCATTCTGTGAATTTTTTCGCAGATGCACTGTCCACGGAGATTACTTTATGCATCCATTCATGTTTACTCTCGATTCGTATTACATTTACTCATACTTTCTAGTATTATTTCCACACAAAACATTCAATAAGAAAAGTATTTAATTGAAAATGAAGTATGCCAGGATTGTAGCAAATGGAAATCCGTGGTCTCTGCCTACCCCTCAGGGAAACAGGCGTGACTTTATGTATGTATGTTAATTAAAAATAAGTTAGATGCAATACAAATGATAAAACACAGAATTACATAGGTATGAGGTTAACAAATAAAAAAATAAATCAAATCAAATCAAATCATTTATTCGTTTGCGAACATGGGTACAGAGAAGTTCTAATATATTAATAGTGCACATTAGCCACATTCTACCACAATAGGCATGCAAACTTAACAATATACATAATGACTACAACTAACGCATTACGCTTAACTTTATATAATACTCTTATCTTCTAAATATTCTCTAATACTATAATGAGAACCATAATATGTGTGTCTCACAGTTGTGCCCAAAAAGGAGCCAGATCAGCCTATATATGTATAATGCCTTTAAACCAAAGATAATGTCCGGTTTTAATCTGAACTCTGTATTTAAGTAAGTAGTAATAAGTTTACTTACGGCTTTTTAAGTATACAAAATATAAATTGTACATCGTGAAAATTCGTCAATTAATCGGCCAACGAATCGTTTGGTGGGCCTAAATCCAGATGTTCTAAATTAAGCTGAGCTATACAACAAATAGTCTCTATGTTATTCCTTGAATGCTTGTTAGTGTTCGTTATTTTGGTACGGTCTACATTGAAAATAGAACCGAAAATACGCATTATTTATTTATACGTATTTTTCTAGAAAAACTATAATAACTTCAACGAAAATATAAATTGACGACTTGATTGGCGCAGTGGCTAAGCGATTGGACTGCTGCGCTAAGGGTTGCGGGTACGATTTCCGCAAGGGACAAAACAATTTTGGATCTGCGGATGTTTGTCCCGAGTCTGAGTGCTTGTGTATAGTGATAAATCATGTTTGTTTAACGCCCTCGCAATAGAGAAAAAAATAGTAATGCGAGGCAAAGTAAAAAAAAAGGAAAAATATCGTTATTAAGTTATTGGATACCTTTCAGAATCATAAAAGTTTTTTTTATAAAGAAAATTAATGGATGGTAAATTCGCAAATACCAGTTACATGTTCCTACAGAGGATTAAGCATTTAATTAATGGTATTACCAAGTAATTATTA
Organism: Abrostola triplasia; assembly: GCA_946251915.1. Lineage (NCBI taxonomy): Eukaryota > Metazoa > Arthropoda > Insecta > Lepidoptera > Noctuidae > Abrostola > Abrostola triplasia. Next base: position 10,100,568 of record OX276432.1, read on the forward strand.
AGTATTAAATTACACAATTACATAACATGTAAGCCGTATTAAAACCGGACAGAGACGCAGCGCCAAGGTTACCCCAAGCTAGTTTAAAATCTGGCGCCAAATTGATGTCAACCTTGAAAGGTCGATCGCTTAATATTGTGACTAGTTTACGTTCGATTACAACGGCTATATACAGCTTGGTAATAAGACAAAAAATTAAAAAATATTTATTCAAAATAGACTTAATATTAAGCACTTTTTAAACGTCAAAGACAGGCTCCAAAAACGCTTTTTTTTCGAACTTGTCTCTCGCAGCTCTGAAGGAGCCCTTACTGCTTAACCGGTCGTTTGGCGAGACCTCATAAAAGGCTTCCAGCCAGGGTAAAAGGCCTCCAGCCAGGCCCAAAAACGCCCGTCCGTCACCGCCTCCTAGTGCTAAACCTGAGTAAAAAAAAAGGCGCAACAAACTTACCAGCAGCACAATCTATCTGTCAAAATTGATGCTGACTGCATTTTTTAAATAATTTCGAATACATTTAAAAAAAAATCGAATACATTTTTAAAATCAACATAGAAACTGCAAACACAAACAAAAAATGACAAAATTATAAGCATTTCAAATTTTGATGTAAGATAAAGAAGGCACTATAGTATGTTGACGTAATGGTCTGTATTTGCATAGTAATGTTTGCATCGACCCGAACATTAAGGTTTATGCGCGAGAGGGATAGAAAGTGCACCCTCCACAATCTTAAAAACGTTGTAAATCCGTATCTTCATGGATCTTATTTATATTTCCACATTTCGTATTCATATTAAAACATTTTTCAGATTTCAATTAATTCCAACATAATTGTTAATGAAATCTACATCCCTATTGGTTACAACGCTTCGATAAACTATATTTATTCTTCTTTTATCTTAAAAGGATAGATCATGCAGTGAAAAGATAAACCAAGACGGGTTGATCTTTTTTCAGTAGTCATCTGCCTTATATAAATTGGTCTAATATGACTCTTAAGTATTTGACACGCTGCAGCTAGCATTTTGCATCTTATTCAGTGTCTTCTATTTCTCATTTCTTCTAAGAGATTCCACAAAAACAAATCCGTCACCTATTAGGATTTAATCATCTGAACCCAACCGGCAGTGAGCTAGCGTGGTAATCACTGATCAAACCTACTTTAAGAGAAGAGGCCTTTGCCCTGCAGTGGGACAGTTATAGGCTGTTATTTTATAACAAATCGTAGCTTCCAATTATATTTCGATTCAAACTTTCCCTTTCAAATCCACTTACAGTTGTGTTCTAATATTCCAATCAATAACTAATACGTTGAGTCATTGACTGGCTAACTATTTGTTTATTTACTTTCACAAATACACTCGCTCGTGTTCTAGCTTTACGATACGTTGACTTTTCACCTTCAGACTCCTTATAGAAATACACTTTAGCATACGAGTATTAGCAATGCCTGCTGCGAACCACGTGTTGATTCTCTTTTATAACTTAGTTGTATGTAATGGTATTCGTTGGGAAATGGAAACATAGTGTAGAACGTCCTCCAGCTAGTCGGGGCGACGGTATACGTAGAATGGCTGGCAGCGGTTGAAAGCAGACGGCCGCAGAACTCTGTGGAGTGCCATAGGAGAGGCCTATGTCCAGCAGTGAACTGAGATAGGCTGATGATGATTAAGTTTGACGGTGGGAAAAAGTTTTAATAAGACTCGCCACTTGCTACATGGGTCCGACGACTTCTGATAATAGAAAACACTCGACCCGCCCCTTCAGAGATTCCAAGAATAACTGTCTCGCAATTGTTATGATCCTTACTATCATCAGTTATTGTCATCAACATTTTCTGATGAGGTACACTCTGTATTTTCTTCCCCAATACTGAGCTTAATCGCACGGCCGACACGATCGGAGAGATGATCTGTCTCCGATCGACCCTAACCATGAACTCTTTAAGTAGAACATTTTACATTTTAAAAGCGAGACGGCGCTACGTGCAGTGTAGTCTTGTGTCTCGCTTCCTCAACGGAAAATATCCTGCCTTAAGAGTACGTAGTAAGGGGTCAAGCATATAATTATAATACAATTTACAATAATGACAATTTTACTATAATAACTTTCGTGAGTGTTATCCATATTATTTACTATATATTCCGGTTATACTCACGGGTGTATTCGGGAATGCCCGACTAGTTTCGGACTCGATCGGAGCCCCGAACTGTTCGGCTCGCGACTCTGCCGCGTAACCAGCTCATGAATAAGGGCTCCGATCGAGTCCAAAACTAGTCGGGCATTCCCGAATACACCCGTGAGTATAACCGGAATATATAGTAAATAATGACAATGCCTAAAACTTACAACATGGAGCAACGTATCAATGGAACAACAAGATAAAATGAATTACATTTACAACAATTGTCGCAACAAATTACACACAGCTGTAGCTAGGGTTGCTACAATTGATATTATGAAACGTGATTATAGTAAGTTGTATAATTCAATTAGTATTAGTTATACACGTGCAGTAGGCGGAAGACGCGGGACCTATAAAGAACCGGTCCGACGGGTGGCCGTCTGGCCAGCCTGCCGGAGCCTTCCTTACAAGCTTGCACAGATATTATTCAAGCTATTAATGTAGCTAGGGGATACACACCAACTGATCTCGATATTGAGTATGCAGCCGGTCTGCACTGCTCGTAGCGGCGTCTCGCCCCCACAAAGGAAAATGCTTTAACAGTTCATGGTAAGGGGGCATTTATTCTGAAAGAACCGACTTTTAAGAAAATGCTACTATTGCTGTAAGTTCGTCTCTTGAAAAAAACTCTAACCATTGCCTGCAGACGCTGCTGTACGTGTTGAAATAAATAAAAACACAATTTTTTGTCACGTGTAGGAAGCGAACCCGCAACCCGTAGCGTAGCTGTCAAATCGCTTAGCCACTGCGCCAATCGTCTGCGGTCGTCATTTTTTTTTTATTTGAATTTAATTTTAGTCTCAGACACTCCCCATTAATTAAGTACTGTCTTTAGAAACCCTGAAAGAAATTCCATTTGTGTAATATATAATGGATCAAAGAACTCTTAAAAGCTGTTTATATTTGGCACAAAATGCAAATTAATATTTCATTTTTTTTTGTATTAAACATCGTCTGTTGAAATTCAATTTGTACTTCAATGACACGTAATTAATTGCCTCTCGTCCGTGGTCAAATTAAATTTTGTTAAATATATTCTTAGGTTTTTTACTATTTAAAACTACATTTTAAGGCTTATAACTTGGACCATAGGGACCATACCTATTTAGGTACAAAATATTTTTTTACCAGCCTTTCAGCAAAGCATAAACAAAAGAAATCGATTAAATAAACCATAGAATAGGAACAAAGAAAGTTAAAGTAAAAAGTTTCATACTGGCCAGTAATGTCCACCAACTGCCATTAATAATGGCGGTGATGTTTATGTTCCATTTCCAATCTGACCATAGACAAACAAATAATTTTGACAACGTAAAGGTCAACGACACTATGACAGTTACTCATAAACCGTTGGTTGTCAAGTTATATATTTCAAAAGGATTTTAGATAGCAGAAGTATTTTATACAACTAATAACTTTCTATTAAATGAACCATCGTGTTTGTTATCTTAGATATATTTCTCCCTTTCACTTTCTTTACCTTGCAGCGCTAAACTAACCACAAGCATTATTATAGCATACGATTAAGTTAATCTAACGATAATGAATTGATTGGATGTTGGCCAATGGCCTAATGGTCAAGTGACTCGACTGGGGCCTTAAATAAGGGCCTCTGTAGGTGGTTGGGTCAAGGGCTTGATACTGTCGCCGGAACAAAGCTGTTATACTCAAAGACTCGGAGTAGCTACCTACCTCTTCTTGGCCCTTTCACTTTGGATGTGCCTAGTTTCAAATGCCAGTAGACTGTTACTTTATTTTATCATAATAATATCAAAGTGTGGTCATAAATAACTAAAAATGTCGTGGTTGCTTAGTGTTTGACATACAGGATTTGTATGCACAAGGTTGCAGGTTCACAGCTAGGCAAGTATCAATGTGACTTTTTCAGTGTCATAAATACTGTCTTCGATATTCTAAGACACCACTGATTAACGGTGACGAAAACATCGTGAGGAAACCTAGATTGAACAATTTAAATAATTCATTTAGTTCCCTTTCTACATACTTGAGATGACCTCGCAGATCTATTGATTTGATTAAGCCTTGCTCGCCACGATCAGTCTTGTGATGGGTGACAGTTTTCACGAGACCCCTCTGTGCTTCGGAAGGCACGTTAAGCCGTTGGTCCTGCGCCTGATCTCTCTCCGGTCGTGTCGGTCTACCGTCCCATCGGAATATGAGAGTAAGGGAATAAGCAGTGCACCTATGTCTGCGCGCATACTTGTGCACTATAATATCTCCTGCGTAGTTGGCTAGTCTCTGGACACGCCGCGACCGAAATTCGGTCAGGAGAACATTATTGTAATAAAATTTAATTAATTAAACAACATTGTAAGTGTTTAATAACAAACAATATTTTCTCGCAGAATCACTGAATCTCCATAACAATGTCATTAACTCATCACTCTTATCCAAAACAGCTGTCTACGAAACAAAGAGTTCACGGCCGCTTGACGTCACTGCTGACTACGACTAACAAACGACTTTAGCTTTTAACACGTCATCATAAAGTCTATTATCACTCGGCCTATATATCGTAGTATAGCTAGTAGTATTTACGAATTTTTAGCACAGGATTTTAACTTTTATAGCCTGATCATAAAGTCTATAATCACTTGGCCTAAATTTCGTAGTATAGATAGTATTTACGGGAATTGTAAACTCATTTGTTTGTTTTTATTTTTTCAGGTAATTTTCTTTTGTGATCAAAGATGTTCCACTGTTTCTTCTGTGAGTATGATTTGAAATGATTCGAATAAAAATATGTGTGTGCCTTGGAATCACAGTGTACCGTGTTCATCTTATCTTAACCTAATTAGAGTCCATTCACACGGCAACATACCGGTATTTTACGAGACCTTTATGATTTCTCAGAAGCTGCAACAGTTTCGCAATATTATTGGAGGGACGATGACGTCATAAGGTTCACGAAAAATAACCAAATAGTAGTCTTCTTGTCGTATGGTTGATGAACAAACTGGTGTCAAGAGTTTAAACCGCCTGTAGGCCTCTGACATGGCTTTACACACTGTCAAAAAATCTCTCAGGTGTGCCGGTTTCCTCACGATGTTTTCCTACACCGTTTTCATTTTACGCACATGAATTCGAAAAGACATTGGTGCGTGCCGGGGTTTGAACAAGCAACCTTTGACTTGACAGTCCAACGGTCATACCACTCGGCTATCGACGCTTACCAAAAAGTAAGGTAGTTTTAGAAACTCCGTTAATTTTAAAAAGTTATTAAATAAAAAGCATTTTTTTTACGGCGACCTTTTTTTTATTATTCATATCAGATTGTTACATACACTGACAATCAAAGAAACACATAGATACCTATCAAGGAGTTGTTGTAGATGTGTTAGTATACTTAATACAATGTAAACACAGGTACCTACAAAACCAGTTGTTTTTCCTTTCACGACTGGTCAATATACTGGATATTAACACGTGGGTATTACAGTCATTAAGCAGATTATCAACAAAAGCTCAACTCCATACAAATCATACAACGCAATACATATCTACATTCAAATCGTCATTTTTAAGTTTTCACACACACAGTTCCAGAATTACTACAACCCCACCACTACGAATTCATGTAATTACTAGTTGCGCCCCGCGGTGTTACCCGCTATATTCATTTTCGGCATAAAAAGTGCCTATGTGTCAATCAGGAGTGTCAGCTACCCCCATATGAAATTTTATCAAAATCGGTCTAGCCGTTTGAGCGTGAACAGGTCACAAACTTTCGCCTTTATAATATTAATGTGATTACTGTTGCACTTGAATTTAAAAAAGTCTATATATTTTTGGAAAATACGTTTCTTTGTTCCAATCATGCGATTAACCATCATTTGAATTTACATTTGAAGTGAATTTAAAAAGTCAATTTCGGTTTCGCACGGAGTTAGATTTCTGTGTTTCTCGCTCTAGTATCACGAATATAGCAATGCTATCTTTGTCCTATTTCACGAATGCTCCACATTCAATTTCAACACGTGTCCCGATAACCGGTCTCTACAATTTCTGTAAACATGGGTACTATAAAACAGTGTCGACAACAACTGTGTGCCACTTCTTTGTAACGTTTATCTTCAGAGTAATGACTCATCTATTCTATTTATCCTAGCATAGTTTTAATTATTAAGAACTAGAATCAGCCAGCGTCTTCGTCTGCTTGAGACATGTTTTCGTGTCTTTTCCGGGTTACAAGTAGCCTATTTCCGTATTAAAGGTCCAATAAATAGGTGAAAGAATTTTGGAAACCAAATAGACAGTTCCATTCAAGAACCCATTGAAATATACACACAAATCATATGAAACGGTCCAGCTGTTTAGGAGTTAGGTGACCAATACACATACAGAAGAATTTTATGCTTATTAAGATATATGTTAGAGTAATGAGTAATCTTATAATAGGTCCAATATGTTTTACTCTGTGACGTGTAATGTCATTGTGTGGTTTAAAAAATATATATATATATCTATGGAAAAATTAATGGCGGACTTTTATTCATTCGTATTTTATCGTATTTTACCTAAATCCCAATAAGATATATAAATTAACACACGGACTCTCCAAATGCGTTACCGCGTTAACATTAAAGCAGAAAAAGCGCATGTTCATTATTTTTAAAAGGAATCAAGATACATATATAATCACTTACCCTACTTTTCATTCATAACAAAATAATCCGCAACAATGTTTAAATTGGTTGTTTTAGTTATTTCTTGGCATGTTTTCTGTCAGAATATTATTTGAACTCAAATTGAAAAATATTGACATAGTAAACGAATTCTCAACCTTCATGACGTTGCTGAATGAGAACTCTTTTTTAGCTGATAGCTGCCGCCCGCGACTTCGTCCACGTGGATTCCAAATTCCATGAGTCTGCACGTACACGGACCTTTGAGCTTTTTTGCAACATTTTTCATTGATCTCCGCTCCTATTGGTTGTACCGCACCTTCCTCGATAAATAGACTATCGAACACAAGATTCTTTCTATTCGAACAAGCAGTTTCCGAGATCAGCGCGTTCAAACAAACTCTTCAGCTTTATAATATGTATCCCTACTAATATTATAAACGCGAAAGTTTGTAAGTATAGATGTTTCTTACTCTTTCACGTAAAAACTACTAAATGAATTTTAATGAAGCTTTACAATAATATAGCCTATACATCAAAATAACACCTACGTTTTATCCCGAAAAAAAGTAGTGGGTAACACTGCGGGGCACAACTAGTTATTACATACATAAGTATAGGTAGATATGATAGCGCACGGTGAAAGAGTTGATAGTACACCTATCACCGCTAGCACTATTCTTATCTATCAGCATTCCACAACTCTCTCAATCAGGTCAATCCTCAAATACCACAAACTTCCTCTAACACGGCAAACACAAACATTAACTACAAACTTTAAAGTTAGAACCTCCTTGGAATCTAATAGCTTCAGCACACAATTCTTTTAAAATGTTTATCTCCATCGCTGTTTTCTCGTCTAAGAGATCAAATACCACAGGCACTGATCTCTCAATGGACGTTGAAATAGAGCTGGTGAGAATGGTCAATGATTTGGAGGACCACCCACACGACATATTGGATCTCTTTACAATGCTTTAAGGTCCTGATCCCCTGCTATTATTGCAATAAATATGGCTAATACTTAAGCATTAAGATAAGATGTGATTGTTATGGTGCTAAAAGCGTTCTTTCATTGTCTAGCTGCTGAAGCATTGGTTATAACTAGTTTGAACGTTATCTGCCCATGTACCATGAATTCTTAAAGCAGAACATATTTCGTTGAGGAAGCGAGATGCCAATTCACTACACGTAGCGACGTCTCGCTTCCACTAAGGAAATTGACCAACTTTAAGTGTTTATAGTAAGGGCAGTGTACGTAAAATATCTGACCATTCATAAATATAATATTCTTTCATTCAAAAATTATTTATCAAAGTCTCGGTCCACTATTGACAAAAAAATCGGCGAACATATACAAAAAATACATACATATACGAACATAACATCCTTCTTTCTGAAGTAGGTTAAAAATAAGGTTTTATCCGTAGCGTAGCACATTAATCCTGTAAGTATCGACTTCTAATTAACAGTGACTATTAAACAGACAATTTTACAGCCAATCTGGATAATGCAAAGCTCTAAAATGAGCTCTAAGTACCAGACGTTACGATCCAAATTACTAAAGAGCAAATCGAACTGCACTATAAAATGTTGAATTACCTTCGTTTGATATTACGTGTTTACTTTTTATACTTTGTACTCGTGTTCTGGGTTATTTACCTACTAAGTTATAAAATAGACTGCCTCGTTGGTCTAGTGGTCGCTGAGCGTGACTGCTGCACATGAGGTCCTAGGTTCGAAATACGGGTCGGGCAAAGTGTTACTGGGTTTTTCCAGTAGGTAACTCTAAGTAGTAGCACGGAGTCTGGATTACCCTTTGGGTAATACAGGCGTGATGTTATGTTATAAGATTATAAAAATGACTAAAGACTCATTAGTCTTTATACATATAGTCACACATACATACATAAAGTCACGCCTGTTTCCCTGAGGGGTAGGCAGAGACTACGGATTTCCATTTGCTACGATCCTTATATCCAGTTCATATTTGAAGTATGTCAGGATCGTAGAAAATGGAAATCCGTGGTCTCTGCCTACCGCTCTGATCAAATAGGCATGACTTTTCGTATATATTTTTACCACCTATCCCTAAAACTTACTTAAGCACTTTATACACTGATGATCATGTAGGTTTCAAGATCACATCAATATATTGTAATACTAAAACTAAAAGGCTCTCCCCCCTATCTTATCACCACGTCAGAGCATCGTGATAGTCTGATCGACTTGAACAAACTAATTACCTATATCTAAACGATGCATTACTAGATAAGAAGATAAAGAGTGCATTTATTAAGCTATCTGCCCCCATACCATAAACTCTTAATGTACGACAGTTTACGATGTGAAAACGAGACGTAGTTACGTGTGTTAGTGTGTCATCTCGCTTCCTCAACGTAAACTGTCCTCCTTTAAGAAATCTTGGTAAGGGGGCTCATACGAAGACAGATAAACAAGACACATCTTAAACAAAACTAAAGGAAATCCTTTGAGTATGTATGTCAAAAACGAAAACTTGGTTTAACTCTTGTCGTGAGTACCGAAATGTCAGTAAATATAAGGATTTAATAAACTAGGCTATCACGTAATTGAGACTGGATTACAGTAACATGTCGAGGCTATAAAACTTATATGTGTACGACATATTGACAGGCTTATAAAGCGGATAATACGATAAGAGTCTTTTTCTTTTCTTTTTTTTTTGTTTAGGGTTTTTTTGTTTTCGGGGGGAAACCTTCAAAAGGCACCCGGACCCTGTGGGGTAGGGACCGGGGAGTGTGGGATTTCTACCTCACTAAAACCACCCCGGTGGTCACCATCTGCACGAACAAGGGAAGTCCCGGGACCTCTAAAAAGAACAACTCCGGAACCTCCCCATGCAACTCCTATGTGGCACATCCCTGGAGACGATAAGAGTCCTAGATGACCTACTTGCACGGTTTCACTAACTACCAGCTATATGACCTGCAATGCAAGCCCATTGTAAGGCATCAGCCTCCTTACCATGAACTGTTAAAGCAGGACATTTCCCGCTGTGAAAACGAGACGAACGTTACGTGTGTTAGTATGTCATCTCGCTTCCTCAACGTAAACTGTCCTGCGTTAAGAGTTCATGATTAGGGGGCTGTTCTAAGAATCTTGGAAGGTTGGAAGACGAACTGTATGCCTGTGAAGTTCTATATCTCATATCTTGAGTATAATCGTATCGTAATTTTTATTTGTCTTCTAGTGTAGTGGTAATTCCACTGGCCAGTCAAAGACTACTCGGCCGTGTAAGCCGATACAGAATCGCCACCAACGTATTTACTTTCAGGTGGAATATATAAAGGTATATTTAGCTAGTACTGTCATAGTACACTAAGCCGTCAGTCTTCTCAAGTCTCATTAGCCAAATAGACTACACTCATAAATAATAAGATCGGAATCGGATCGAAGAAGGTATTCTCTATAAGCCTAATCAATTATTACATAGGCCTTACGTTAGGCTGCTACACCTGGCTGATAAGAAAAAATATTATGTTTCGAACATTCTCAAAAATCGTTAATTTAAAAACTAAATATTCCACTCCATTTTTAAAATTGATGTATTCTGTTTTAAAGTTCCTCTACGTTATAACAGTACATATTTATGTTATACAATTTAATTTCCATCGCGTTTTGTAGTCTATCAACCCAACAGCCTTAACCTTGGCCATTCACGCCCGATTAGAAACAAATTGAGTGTAAAGTGACTTTAATAAACGTTTACTAAGCTTTATAATACGTCAGGACACGGCATATGGCTGACAAGTTACACGAAATATTTTCCGGCCAGTACGTAATATGTGGTACCAAAAATAAATGGTTTGTATTGCGTGGGAAAACATTAATCAAAATAAAACGTTTACTGGTTTACCGCGTTAGTTTTTTTATCAACCGTCGTGTCAAGTCGTGGATTTGAATAAATAACAATTTTTTATTTTACAAATGTAATGTCATTTATAATACCTATATTAAAGCTTGAGCAAACGACGTCCGCGGGGGGGTGTATTTAGAAAAATTACAATTTCCAGTTGTGGCCGGAAAAGCCAGTAGTAAGAGGCTACAAACTCGGCGTGGATTTGATGAATGGCAATAGTCTCACCATCTATTACATAGAACATGTGATGAGCAGCGAAATATAGGAGTAATAAGTGCTTAAAAAAGAAGAACACTCCTATCAAGGACTACAGATCCCCAAATGGACAGCAGTGTTCATTCCACAGAGAATTCATTACAAAAACATGACCACAATTTCTTGAATCTCCCTGAAACTCGAAGACAGACATAAGCTACTTAAGTTCTTCAACTTAATTGGGACCTTACAGAGACAAGACTACACAAGTAGGTAATAAGAATAATAAAGAATAATTGATATTCCGATCACACTGCTGAACGTGACGGTATCGTTGTACGTGAATACAAATATACTGTATTGGTTCACTGTTCAGTGCCGAATATACTGGATTAATTGAATTTGGAAGCTTAATCCGTGCGTTGTGACGGATCAGAGCGTGATTGGACGATCATGTATAGCGTTTGTTATTGATATTACCTATGAGTTATTTATTTTTTAAACTTTTGCGTTTCCGAAAAAGCTGAGATTGGTCATTCAACAAGACGGCAGCGTCAATCATGCACAGTGCGTAGGGCGTTACTAAGATATTATTACTCTGGAAGGCCTTCAACCAACATTCTAGCCCCGATGTAAAATGGGCACATACCTTTTTCAAATAAGTGACTCTTATTCTACAATTTAAAAATAAAATTAACATTGCTGGCTGAATACAAAATAACAGTCTTGATCTTTCTATTTTGCCTATCACGTACTACGGCTCATCATTGGCTATTCCGCATCAGCGTCGCCGTTTGTTTCTGTCAAACGTCAAAGACCCTTATAAAGACATCAGGATGAAACCATAAAGGAAGACTGTGTCTGAACGACGGCAGTGACTGCTACCTTTGAATACAATTATTTATCTATCAGTCAATCAAGTTTACTGTCCATTTTGACAGGACTCACAGTATGCAGGAACTTTAAACATCTTGCAAAACTTTTTCTCTTGTGAAAAGTCAATGAACTCATTCAGATTAACATCAACGCATATTTTTATGAGCCTTTCTCTCTATTTCTGCAAATTGGAAAATAGCATAAAGAATAAGAAGCTTTTGCTATGCAGTAGGATAACCATTATGTTCTCTGTCCAAGTATAAAATATCAATAATGAGCTTTCGCCTAAGACATCGTATGCGTGGAAAAAATAGTGTTTTCCGGGATCAAGATACCCTATGTTCACCCTGAAGGTACATTCTAAATATTGGAGTAAGAATAACTGAAACTAGATGGATAGGTATGATTCTTTAATGACTCTTTAAAATATTAGTACAGATGACCAGTCTCGATTCTTTTCCAGATGTTCTAACTAGAACTAGGGCACGAGTTTCCATTTCCTACGATCCTGACATACTTACCGTGTGGCGATTACTTTTCTTTTCAATTGGGCTTTTCCAGCTCCTTCTTGTACCGCTATCGTTCGCAATTCGTTCGCAGGCCTTTAAAAGGACCTATGAGAACTGGTTTAACAAAGAAAACACATAAAAATTAATGTATGCTTACACATGGAGGCTGGGAATTATTTTAATGATTTCTTTTTTAACACGTAGACGTAGAGGTCACATTCGCAAGGTCGTGTATCTCCTTCGATATACAGTTATTCAACTCCGTTATACACACATACATATAAGCTTAATTGCTAAGATGAGTCGGTGCCATAAATCCCACAAATTATCTCTGACGTATAATACTTTTGATTTCAAAGACATTCGAGAGATTTTTTTGTAAAATAACGACCACGTAAATAAATATTTTGCTCCAAGTTTAACTTTTTGCGTAAATAAAAAGCCGGATTCGAAATTTAACTCCGCCATATTGGAATTTATAAGCTTTTCACTATGACTCTGTTACACGAATTGTTCAAAATCAATTCAAGTATTGAATAAGGTTTTGACTTATTTCTACAATACACAATGCTTTAAATAACGACGTATTTGGGCCAGTCTTATGGCATTGTGTGTTTACAATAATAATAGATCATACGATGCTCTGTTAACCTAAATATAGCAGATATTGAGGTTATTAACAAATACAAGGAAACTAAATATAAAAACAAATATTACACAAAAAGTATGACCATGAGAAAACAAGACTGCGTATGAGTTCGCGGCATTTAGATAAAAATAAAACTTGTAACACCAAAACATTCTCAACTGATAAAAACATTATTGTTATTGAGAAATCTATTTTGAAGTTGGTTTTGGATCGATCAGATAAATCCACAATAAATTTCGATACGAACACGGAAAAAACATTACGCAGCTATATAATTGCATATTTTATCGGTGTTTGCATGGGTGGAAAATTTGTCCAAGTACTCTTCCATAAACTAGACGTACACCGTGATCCCAAAAAGGATCCATTTCTCCTTTAGAGGCATAGAACCCCAAAAAATGACACATTTTCTGCAACGCAGATGTACATTCAATATCTCAATGTTCTCGACTGACCTATCAATATTATATTCATTATCATAATCATCGAGTCGACTCCAGTCCCGCATAGGTCATCCTCGGCGTCAAACATTTTCTTGCGTGACGCTTCTTAATTAACGCATTCTTGGCACAAACCTGCCCTACGTTCATTGACATTTCGCGTGTGCATTATAAATATCATTGTTTTTATTTCCGTGTCGAATCATCGCATAGAATTGGTTATTCGAACATTTACACGGGGCATGCTTGTGCATATCTTACTTATGAGCTGTCAGACAAGCTTTATCCGCAATTATATTAAGCACAGTATCATGCTTTTGATCTCAGATTTATTATTGTTAAACTTATAATTACTCGGGCAATAAAACTGATTTAGAAACAGCAGTCAGAGCTCTGCCAGCGCTTCAAATCTGTTTGTGGTGTGTTTTCTTCTTCAATTCGCACACAGTTTGCACGTCGCCTACAGGTAATGTATTTAGTTTAGGTGTGTTGTAAATGTAACATCTGTATCTGTTACTGTAGTTACAACAGTAACCTCTTTAAAATCTGTGGTTTGTTAACCAGTTCCATGTCCACAACTGGAAGAAGAGTTCTTCTTTTCTCCAAAAAACCTATTTTAGTGCCACCGAAATCTTACACCCAAAAATCTATTTGGATGATATTCTCAACATACTTTTATATGCACGTTTTCTCATCTATTCGTCTATTAATATCGTAAGATTGTTGCTGTAGTGTGCAGCGCTTGTTTCTTTCAATTGTATCAATTCTCGGCACGATCGTATCTCTATTAATTTATTCCGCGTGTGTCCTCATTACTGCTGATGCGTCCAAGCTTCCTAGTCGTGTGCCATCGCGCATCAGTGTGGAGTGCGAATATTGCTCTGGTTATCTGTGACGATGTTTTTGGTGAAACTTAGGTGAGTGTGCAATTTAGTTTCGAGGTTACTGAACTTGATGTTGACGTATTTTTATCATGTATTGGTCGGAATGACAATTTTGACAAAATTAATGGGCAAACCACGATTATGTCTGTAAAGGTTGGCAGTGATTCTTCTATTCTTGCAAAGATTATTTCTGTATTTTCAGCATCTTGTTTTATGCTTGCATATTCGATATCTAGGTTGATGCTTAAAAATAAATTATACCTGCAGAAATAAACGTATTTGCGTTTTAAGACTAGTTAACCTAAATTTGTAGGCCTTTGCCCAGCAGTGGGACATTCCAGGCTAGTAAAAAAAAAACCTAAATTTATATATTTTTACACGTTTAATATAAAATTGTAAGAATTCTTAAACTTCAACTTGGACTAATTACTTCTATGCATGTCCCCTTAATACCTTTGAAACTGTTTACATGTAAATAATTCATTGTTAGAATAACAATGCTCACGTTTTATAGGTCTAGTGCTATATTTAAGAAATCCCGATGATTTTTTAAAGTTTTGGCCTAAAAGCGTTACGACGAGCCTATCTTTGCACCTACTCTTTATAGAACTAACCATCGTAATCAAAAGGGACGACCTGATTAGCGCAGTGGCTAAGCGATTGGACTGCTGCGCTAAGGGTTGCGGGTTCGATTCCCGCACGGGGCAAAACTTTGTGCGGACCACAGATGTTTGTCCCGAGTCTGGGTGTTAGTGTATGTGATATTTCATGTTTGTGAAACGCACCCACGAGACAGGAGAAATTCCTAGTGTTGGGCGACGTTTTTTTAAAAAAAAAAAAGAAAAATTAACTAAGAGCTGGCCTTTTTCTTTTCAACTTAATAGTTTTAAAGAAATTTTGCCAAAAGTCCATCATCAGTCGATGCCATATCACTTTGAATCATACGACTTTGATTAGTTAAAACGAAACACTAATATTGCTAAAGTCTAAATCGAAAAGTGATTCTGTCTCTTCGTATACTAATTGTTACGTTTTCTATAGGATTTAGGCTACTTTGCTTCCCAGAAAGTTGTTCCGCGTGCGCAGTCTACCCTATACTTAGCTTTTCTAATAAAAGCGGTGTTACTTTATTTTCTAACAAGTTCAAAATAGGTAGTTTTCATATTTTCATAAGAGCATCTATATTAACAGATACATCAGTAATAACTAGAGAATGATAAGATCCAGCACCAATTACTTCTCACGCAGACCTAATGTCCTCAAGTAATGGTCTATATCCAGCTGTGGCCTGCAATCGGCCGCAATGACGTATTACAGTAATTCATAGAAACTGACGCAGTAATAAATGATTTTCCACACTCGGCAAATGTGTGGTAAATCTTAAATGCTACCCGTCATGTACCTAATAATCAAGTAGAAACTCACTTATTGCCGCGGAAGTTGTTTCTATATGTCGACTCTGCAACTGTTTGAACTCGCTAATCAAAGGTTACATGTGCCTTTGTTCCATACAAAATAAAGTGTACTCTATTAATCTGTGATTCGATTGAAAATTGATTGCCAATAGAATCCGCAGCCGGTTTCGCTTCGACCAGATTATGTAAATGGTATACACATTACACAGCTGTGAGCCGGCGTGCTCTACTCTGAAAAACTGTTTACCGATGGCTCCAGCTGATTATAAGCCGTATTAATAAAGGTATAGGGATCATTATAGTGTGATGTGAGGTTAATGCGCAGCCAACGTTATCTGGTTGCATAAGAGCGGGGACCATTGTCTTTATCAGTTGTTGTTCATGCATATCTGACGCAATTGCGCTCTGAACCCAAGCCGATACGTCGTGCACGATTACACGGAAAATTATTTACTAATAACAGGATTACAGAAGCGAATATTTATAAAGACTAATTAATATACATAGCTAAGGTATTTTGAAGCACCTTCACTATCAAAGAAGAAATAACTGTAAATAGTAATGTTTATTTAAACTTTGCTCCACTTTTTAATTTTGTACTGTTACAGAACTGACCTACAAAAAA
This sequence comes from Abrostola triplasia, assembly GCA_946251915.1. NCBI lineage: Eukaryota > Metazoa > Arthropoda > Insecta > Lepidoptera > Noctuidae > Abrostola > Abrostola triplasia. The sequence continues at coordinate 10,116,894 of OX276432.1, forward strand.
ATCTATAGGCAAAACAAATATTTTATTGTAATACCTGCCTGGCGGAAATTACCTCAAAACTTTTAGAACAGCAAGCCAAGTTCCAAGCTCTTGCGCACATAGAATCGTAATTCTTAACTCCAGAAGAGAGTTTAGGGAGAAAAATATCGTTTCCGCTTTCGGCTTGGATCGCGAAGTTTTATTTGGTTCCTTTGAGACATAAATCAAGTTGTTCAGGTAAACAGCGGATTCGCCAGAATTATTAATAGACGAAGGGAACTCAGGAAACAGTCGGAGTGGATTGCATGTTAACACAGACATCGGATGTTTTTCTTCGCGCTCTTATCTGGTATTGGAGAAAGTCCGCAATCGTCGATAACAGTATTTGTTGCTGTTTTATAACTTGTTTATTTACGTTGGTGACGCGAAATGGATGTTTATATCAACTGATGACATTTCATTCATTTTTATCTTGGACTGACACGGATAAGGTAACTGGCCGCTTTGCATTTGTTTCACTTAAATTGTTCCCTGTTCTATATTTGAACAAAAAACTCGACAAACAATTTTATTTCAGCGTTCACGTGCATTTAGTATTGACGTATCATAAGCCCCTGTATTTACATTACATGGGATTAAATCCTTTTCAATTTAAATTGACTGTCCAGTGCAGGGCAAAGCTTAACAAAGGATTAACGTACGGCTTATATTTACCCTAACCGCACTAGGCAACACGTCATAAAGTTTTCTCTTTGTGTCCAACGAATGAAACGCAGTTCGATTGTATTGTTACGCAGTATTGCCGACACGTAATCATCATCTGGTCTCTGTAAATAGCAAACTGTGATAATTATCATACAAGTGGAAAATACATGACAATATACGACTTAAGGTTATGGATATTGGCGATAGAAATAGGAAAATTATGCGTAACTGTGGGAGAACAAAAGAAAATCACGAACAAAAGATTCTGACCATCATAATTGGATACTAGTATTTCCTCTCTTACACCGAGTTTGAGTTTACATATGTATGCCATTCTGACGCAAAAGATGAGCCTGTCTATTAAACGATTTTTTCAAACCTTCATTGCCTGACACCTGGAGATTTAACCAGATTTAAATGAAGGGATGTAAATTTCAACTTCTTATATTAAACTGTTAAATGTTTGAGAGAGGCTATTCAGTGGACGTCTTCCGGGCGATGATGATGATATTAAACTGCTACATTAGCCATTATAAAAACCTTCGTGAAATTGTCATTTTTCCTCCCACTGTTCACATAGAGACAGATAACAATAGAACTTAACACAAAGGGAGCTCACGCGAAGAAAACTATATTGTATTTCTTATCCAGCTACAGATCCCCTACATAGTTCTTTTCAAATATGGAATTGAATTATCCGTTCTGTTATTAAATCTCCTTTCAGTGAAGTCAATACTTTATGGATTGATATTTGAATAAGGTATTCGTTTTTCGAATGTATTCTTTAACTGACACCTTTTTTACGACTTTTTTGTCAGTTTCACTTTGTTGTTGCCATTGCAGATATAGACAAAATTATACAAATGTACAGGTATTGGTATAAGTTTGATGTGTGTAAATTGATGAATAGCTCCCTAGTTGGTGATTTTCAGTCACTTTAAAAAGCTTTCGTAAATTTTACCCTAACTTTAAGCAACTTTTAGGATTGGGTACTTTTGTTTAAGAAATCTTTCCAAACTATGTAATAGCCCTTTTAAGCTATCACAGTATACCATATTCTACTATATCATTCATATAGGTTAGTAACGTCGCATTCTTCGCATCGTTTAGATCAGTTTGTCTGGATGCAGAAAATTCGCCAACATCTAGTCTATTTTGAGACGTCTATAATTAGCAGCACAGATGATCACTTCAAACAACCTTGGTGCTAATTTAGCGTTCAAGATCAATACCTGCTTACGGTAACAGTTGTTTTAGCCATTCATGTTTATTAAAACAACTTCTTTATTTCGTCAAGTCAGAGAGGTCCATATTCAGCAGTGGTCTGCAATGGGCTGATGATGATAATGAGAGTCAAACTTAGTTTCTATACGTATTACCCTGCTGCCGTTGCAAATTATATAAAGCCCCTAATCAAGCGTGAAGGCAAATGAAGTCTTTTGCAGATACATGTAAATTGAAAAGATAAATAACCGAGTACCTTTGCCGATATTTTCATTTGTGCACTAAGTAAGGTAATTTCCACGTGTATCTAAAATAAATAGATTTAATATTTACTGCATCACAAACAAGATGAAGCTCATTGTATCTTGTCAGAGGGTATATGTTTCACGTCATCTACACATGACAAAACTGAATCACCTCTGCCCATTGCTCAGTGAACACAGGTGTGAATTCAAATAAATTAGTATCGCTTTACGCCTTTGTTTTGGCGATCTGCGACAAAATATTTACATAGTGTAGTTTATATGTCAATAAATACGCAATTACAATATATTATGTTATGAATTGCATTGTCAAATTCATAATCAAACTCCAAAAATCAACTCCTGAGAAGTAGCCTGATGTTACCCTATGGTATTAGCTATGCTGTGGTATTAGGTTACCTATTACATTTATGACGTACTCATAACCAATTCGCGAAATTCAAGTGTATACTATAGTACCACAATATAGGAGCACATCTTTGTTCAGACTTGACTGCCTCGTTGGGTTAGTGATCTAAGCGCAACTGCCGAGCATGAGGTCTTGGGTTTAAATCTGTTCGAGCAAAGTCTTCAGAGTCTTTCCTTTAAGTAATTCTTAGTAGCAGCAAAGATGTAGAAGGATGGATTTGTACCCGGTTGCTGGCGATAGGCTCACCCCCTATTACATTGGGACCTGAAACATGACTGGCTAAATGTGGGTGTACTACCACACCTTTGACTACCCCTTCGTAATTTTATATGTTTTTTCTCTTTAGTACTGGGATTACGGGCGTAATTGCTTGTTACAATTATTTGCGTGATCACTCTTTCTACATTCGACCTTCGTGTGGCGTGCTACCAGATTCTACTGAATGCAATACAACTTAATAACGTATCACAACCTTCCGCCAGTGAAGGATAAGCAGCCAATTACGTCGTACATAATACATTAACCGAGCATTATGCTCTGAAAATAGTGGAGTTAACCCTGAAGACAACCCAGTTTTCTTGAAGTAGGCGAAGATGTGTTGATGACTTGATGCTTACTTGTTTTGTGCCATGGTGTCAAATTGCCATGTCTCAGCCTTTGATATTAATTGATCATAATTCCAGACTTCAGAATTTCCTTTAGCAAACAAAATGACGCTTGCGATTGTGGCTAGAAGACTTATTCATCATCATTAGCCGGAAGACGTCCACTGTTGAACAAAGGCCTCCCCCTTAGAACACCACTAATTAAGACTTATTAGTTATTCCTAAATATTTGTTACTCATTGTTACACTAGTATGGAGTAGCCTAATCTTAAGTCAGATGATTGGCATTTGGCAAGATTACTGAGAATGTGTGGACATTTGTGTCAATCACAGATCACGGGAAAACGTCGTCTTTTCAATCTTAGAATGCTTCTAAATTTGGTTATAGCAAAGGATTTTATCAGCTTAATTTGTTTTAAAAATCTTTTCCATTGATAATATTAACAAAAAGTGAAAAGCTTCTTGTTATTGTTTTTAAATTACTTCATTATTTACCTAGCATTAAACAAACATGACCTTTAAATAAATGTATTGTAATAGTATGTATATTATGTATGTATAGCTTGCAAATTCAATACCTCATTGTTGCCAAGTCGTCTACATCCTGTTCAAAGTGCAGCTCTGTCAGCTGATCCCCGTTTATGAGCCAAGACTTGATTGTAATTAAGGAATTTGTGTATTTGGATTCACTCTATGATACTCACTCTCTTTTTCTTTTTTGTTTTGGCATGAGCGAAGAGTTACATGGAATAGGTCATTCTGCGGTGTAGAGATTGGTCAGTCAACAAGGATAGTAGACCGACCAGGGAGCACCGGACGTACTGAAGTATCGTCACTCCCGGAGGCTCTCTGCTCGCACCCCTGATATATAGTATATAATTATATGAACTATGAGATAGTTACTCACAAATTAAGTAGATATACGAGTTAAACCTACGTGAGAAAATGGATTTCATTAACAAAATGAAGTTTTATTTACATCGATTGTTCCTCCATTAAAATCATGTTTGTATCAGAATTAAATGGATCGAACAATAATCATCTGATCTTACACACCATGGTTTATGATGGGGTCTTTTCACTAGACCACAAAGTAGCAAAAACAAGTTACGCCAGTAAATGAAAGCGAGAGCGGCACACATTATAGAATACAGGATTCTCATAAGTTTTTTCTATAAATTATCACATGTCGGTCACATATGAAAGTCCTCTAATGGGTTTTGAGTCATGATGAGAATAGTTTTTATCTTGAAGATAAAAACTCGATTAGATTGCGATATGACTTTGTTTTTGTTTTTCCTTATTGTTTTGCGTCCGCGGTTGCTGAACTACTGGCATGATAACGAGCGATTGTAGGGTTGTCCGCATTTATACAAGAACGACGGCTTTGTTAAGAATGCTTTCGTAGTTGGAAGCAACCCCTAAAAACGATTGGGAAGGCAAACGAGTTTTGTCTTTTGTTTTTCATGACGTCGACATCTTTTTTTGATATCAGCACTGGGTTATACCTTAATAATCATTCCGTTTTATGTTTTTTACTTTGAGGATAAATGTGGACTAAAGGTATTTGATACACTTTGGTTCCCTGCGCAGTTATATACCCCATTGTAGCTCAGGAGTCAGTATTGCATAAGCCTTACATAAAATAGGTTATGTATAAACATAACCTATTTTTATTGAAGGGTTCAATGATTGTTAGTCAGTTAAGATCGGTGTGTCGATACCTATTATCGGAAACCACCCAAAAACCTCACTCTTGAATATATATTATAAGTACTATCCCCACTCATGAATATCCTTACCTGACCTATGCATGTATGCATATTAATCGACACTTAAAATAAATTGCCCCGACGTTTTGCCATACAATGCCCGTAATTAGTGAGACGTTGGTAATGCTTACAATCCTGCCTGTAATCCCTGAAGGGGTAAGCAGAAGTGTTTACCTTGGCCAGGAATATTCTGCCCCCTTTCCATGAACTCTTAAGATTTTTTGTCTTGGAAGCAAAACGCCACGCCGCTACATACAGTGTAGTGCAACATCTCGCTTCCATAAAGGCAAATGTTCTGTTTTAAAAGTTCATGGTACCCCTTACCATAAAGCAGGACTCACATTTCGATGCTCATTAAAAGTCCAATAGATGGAGACTTTGAGACTCAAACATTGAGCACATACATAGTTAATAATACTAAAAAGATTTGACTGCCTCGTTGGTCTAGTGGTTGCTAAGCGCGACTGCTGAGCACGAGGTCCTGGGTTCGAATCCCGGGTCGGGCAAAGTATTACTGGGTTTTTCCATTAGGTAATTCTCAGTAACAGCACGGAGTCTGGATCTGTGCCCGGTTGATGGCAATAGGCTCGCCCCCTATTACATTGGGACCTAAAACATAACTGGCGAAATGTGGGTGTACTATATGTGCACCTCTGCCTACCCCTTCGGGAAATACAGGCGTGATGTTATGTTATGTTATGTTTACTAAAAAGATACATATATAGGGCAAATATTAACGTTCCGTTGACCGATACGTATAGATAAACTATCGTTGAGTCAAGGACGCGTGTTATCTGTCTCCCCTATTAACATCATTTCTAATTATTTGCGCGTAATATGCGACGCGTATGCGACGTAGTTACATCGCGCGATGCAAGGGTCAGGGGAGGTCATCTCTGATGCAGGCCAGGTGGTTTTCTGACCTTTTGAAGGGTACCACGTCGTATAGTATTTAGCTAGTTTGGGGCTAAGATAAAGAGATTGGTGGAGAGCTTTAAACTATTTAATAGGATCAATACCTTCAAGTAGTAGGAGGCTAAGTGCAGTAAATGCCCAGCAAAACCAAACCAAACCTTCAAGTAGATATCAGTGGATTACAAAAATATCTATCCTTTTAGGGGGTGGGATAATTCATGAGCAAATTTACCAAGAAAAAAAAATAGGGATCTTATCACAACCAACAGCGCAACAGTTCAATCAGTAAGTCAGTAGGCACTTTAGCAATTGAAAAAAGAGATTTTTTATATGGAAGTATTGAAAATTATAAAAATATAGGTATACCTGCTGCTACTATAGACTTGAAAAATACTTAAGTATACGTAAAAATAGGTTAATAGATAAATGTATCACGGGGTCGTATAAATAACACATAAATCGATTTAAACGGTTCACAAGAAGACTGTTTTAAAAACACGCCCAACCGCTGGCTTACATTCAATTAATTACAACTTATTACCATAATTTAATTGAGCAAAGTAGAAGCAATTAATTTCAATCAAACAATTAATATTAATACTTTTAATTTGCTAAATCTGCAAGTTTTCACTATTAATATTTGAAACATAACATCACGCCTGTATTCCCCGAAGGGGTAGGCAGAGGTGCACATATAGTACACCCACATTTCTTCAGTTATGTTTTAGGTCCCATTGTAATAGAGGGCGAGCCTATTGCCATCAACCGGGCACAAATCCAGACTCCGTGCTGCTACTGAGAATTACCTAATGGAAAAACCCAATAACACTTTGCCCGAACCGAGATTTGACCCCAGGACCAAGTGCTCAGCAGTCGCGCTTAGCAACCACTAAACCAACGAGGCAGTCAAAATACTATAATTTATATTAATATTTGTTCGGTAAATAAATCAACGGCTTCATTAAAAAGCATATTTTAAGCGTCAAACAATATTTGTAAAACATTATAATGAGTTTGTTTACGTTTGCCGTAGCAGTCCAAACAATGTGTAATTGCATACCTAATTAATTTTGTAATCAGACTAAACAACGCTTAGTACCATGTGTTTAATGATACAAATTAAACAATTAAAAAAAATAAAGAGTAGGATTATTTTTTGAAATGCAAATTGTTTTATGGCGAAGTCAAGGTTTTATCTCTTCACCTTTTAATAAGAAAAGAACATTGATTATATAACCCTTAGTTAACCATTGCTTATTAACCACACTATGGTGATAACAATTCATGGTGATCCAATTTCCTTTAGGACAGTCTCCAACAATGTCGGTAGTTAGGCGTCCGTCGCACCCTGGTCGGTCTACCTCGCTACTATCCCTGTGGACTACTCGCATTCTAAAACGAATTGCTAAAAAGAACGTTATCACGATGAAGATTGTCATTTCAGCATATTCTGCCCATTGGGTTTCATTCGGTAGTCCTTTTACCATTAGACTACTTAGTACTACAGAATAATGACAAAACAAATTGTATTCTTGTTTAGCCGCAGTCGTAAATAGACTAGTAAGGTAATTAAAATCTAATCTATACAGTGAATAATTAAACAAATTAAATCGTGATACTATCGAGTCGTCGCTCTCTTAAAACGTAAATACTTTATCAGCTTTACATTCTGCTGCCTATTCAAATCTTGACCTACGCTGACCACCAGATGATAGCCGTTGGCAGATTCTTTGCAGAGGATGCTAAATTATTCTGATCATAAAGTACTTCATCTAGGTATGATTTGTGCAGCTTGAGCAATCAGCCCAAGTACCATTTTAAGATATCTTTTAACATAATGTCTTAAGCCTGTCTACAGACAGAGAGCCGCAAAATTCTGATAGAAGGCAATAGAAAAGACGATACAAACTTAATCATCGCTAAAAAACAATTAATCAACAAACGTCATGACAACGATATTAAAAGATTTGGTAATCTAACATTCATTAGTCGATCAACAAGGGACGTAACATTTCGCAAGGTAAAGTGATAATTTCCCAAGCGTTGTTCGAACAATATGCATTGTGGTCTAAGCTACTGTTGGGTGTTACTGCAACACTCTCGGGAACAATGCGACACTGACCCGACTTACGAAACGAAAAGACAATCGCTAATACAATGTACAATTAAGTGGAGGTGCAGTGGAAAAACTGGCGCGAAGGAATTTTTAATTTTGGAACAAAAACGTTGTCCGCTTGTTTGACTGACTCAAATAAATAAACAACAATATTTGTCCCAAATCCCAATGTAAATTTAACATCATAATAGCAAATATTCAATACCAAAAAAAACAATGATACTGTCAAATTACGTTTGCAACGGCTGTCAGTTTTTTTAATACTGTGACCAAAAAAACATTAAATAGTTTAACAAAAACTAACTATAAAATAAACATAAAACCAACACAATAGGCCCAAACAAAGCATACAGCTAAAAACGCCTACATGGAACAATAACAAGCCTTTTCAAACAGGCTATCGATTCAATCGAATCCTGTCTATTTCCATAGTATTTGTAAGCTTGTTCAAATAGCCGAACACAAACACAAAACAGAGGGCCTGGATCTCGTAACAGCGCACGTGTGCGGTTAGATTTCGCAACGTTTAACAGTACCAATTGAAAAGATAAATTATTAGCTTTTAACAAACAAATAAAGGAGTTTAAAGTAGATTTACTGACTGACGCTGTGAACGTTGCTGGCACGAATTATGTTTCAGACAATTGTTTTGTAACGTTACAAATCAAAGCACAAATACATGGTTTGGCTCTATCTTTTACAGCTGATTGTGAAATAAATAATTTGATTACACTAAGCGAAGCAGGTTAAATAAAATCAAGACTCATCAAAACAATTAATAATAATGTCTAAAAACCTAAAACTGACCCTGTAGAAGTATATCTTCTCATACAGAGAAAGGCTACTGATCAACATTCTTTCTCTTAGTAAATTATGAGTGTGACTCAAAAAATATTTCGATTTAAAAAGCTGATGGAAATATTCCTAACAAGAGACGTATATTGCGATCAAAACTGCCAATCTAAATATAGTGTAATTCATAGTAATGTCGGCTAGAATTGGAGTAACAAAACAAATTATATTAATTCTACTACGTAAATTAACATTATTATGTGTATATGGTACGAAAATAATCCGAGGGCAATGACCGGACTCGAGTTCAATACAAGCTTTTATGGTAATCACTTTAGGTATACAATATAGAGAACCTTACATACCTTAAGGCTGTATGTCATTAATAAATTTATCGATTTAGTCATAGTACATGCTTTGTGATGAACCATTAGTTCACCATTCTTTATAGATATTAAGTAAATATGACTTTAAGATTATTTATCTAAGAACACAAAACATAGAGTTTTGAAATAAGTTCAACAAGAAATTGTATGTAGGTACAGAGGCAACAGAGACGACAATAACCAAAATTGAGTTATTTTACAGCATATCTTTGATTATTTTTCCGACCCAAATATCGACCAATAGAATTGCACCATTCGACGTCACGTGGTACAACCTACATGGTATTATACTGATAATTTTTTGATTATTTTTAGGTTGTACCACGTGACGTCGAATGGTGCAATTCTATTGGCCGACATTTGGGACGGAAAAATAATCCCCCGAATACCACACGAGCTTCAAAATTATCTGGCATTTCCCTCAAGGTTCCCTGCAAACAAATAAAGTCGTCAAGTTTTTCAGGAAAAATCACGAGCGCTTCGCGCTCGTAATTTTTTTACCTGAAAACGAACCTATCGGGAAATACCCGATAATTTTGAAGCTCTTGTGGTATTATAAGTGAGTATTAAAGAGAATTTAGTCGCATCACAGTAATACTAAACTTCATTGTCTAGAATCGATCCGAGTCAAGCACTTGGACATTTATTGGACGAGTTTTCTGTGTTGAAAACTTGAGAAAGTAACTCGACCTCCGATTCTCAACTAACAGCTGTAAACAAAACAAACTCGATTCTCTCGATAACAACTCTAAATGTACTTGAGAACAATGAAGATTAAAATATAAATCCAGTTAAACTAACTATGACTGTATCAAATCGTGACCGGCTCCAGTCGTATCTAACTGGTGTTTATACCATAGAGAATGAATAAATAACACCTCCATGACGATATATGAACAAGATCTATTGAAACACTATTCGTGCTATGGAGAATTGATTAGCAATGTCTGTGAAGTATTCGTATAATCCTTTTATGATCTGCTGTAGACGATGTGGAATCTGGTAACTGTGGGAAAACAATTATACTAACAAGAGTATTTATATGTTCATCGTCTATTAACGCATTCTCTGTTTCCTTAATGGGAACAAACACATTGCGTTGCATGCTAATTCTTATAATAACTTCTTATTTCATTTGTCTCGCTTATCATAGTTCCTTCTTTCATTTTTGCATCTTTGACCACTCTATTTTGTTTATCTTCACAAACGTGTTTAAATAGAGTATCTTCTTGTATTATTGTTTCTGTTATTTCATCGCTATTTGATGTAAGTTTAGAAACTAATCAATCAAATAAATCGGAGATCGTCTTCTGAAAATCAAATGTCTTTCACTTTCGTTGTACATCGTCGTAAAAGTCTTCGACTAGTTATAATTCAATCTCTTTCAGACCGTTATCTTTTATTACGGCTAGACGTACTATTTTCAGTAATAGCTTAATACACATTTCTCTATCATCTCAGAACACAAGATATACAAAAGTTTAATGCGTAGCTGGCTTAATCTGAATAATATGATAATGGTATGACATATTGTGTCTGTGATGCTTGTTAATATCTATTGTTATTCAGAATTCCCAAAAGGATTTGCATAAAGTACTCAACTTAGATATAAAGTTAGATGATAATTTTAATTAAATTATTATTTCAACTGTCAAGTTTTAGATGATACATAAAATTAACATAATGCGAATGTAACAAACTGGGTATGTAATAATGCATACAAAGGACATAACGACGCGGATGGAAACCGTGTCAATCACTGCGGAATTGTGGAGCGTTCCAACACTCCAGCCCACTCGGTTTCAGCTACTGGAATACAGCGATGTAACTAGGTTCTGGCCTTTGTCTGACACGTGCATACAACTGCAGTACTATTACATCATTACACCTCCCAAGTTCTCCATAAATCATCCAAATTAACCCAATTCAACCTCCATCTTCTCGAATCTTACAATTAGATTCTGAAATTTCTTACATTCTCCATCGAATCATTGGAAGCATTTAATACACGTGTCGGTTACAGCCCTGTTTGCGACCCGAAACTACACTAATGTAGGTCAACTGGATTTATTCCAAAATTCCAGATAGTCAGGCTTAACGGCTAATCCGTACATTGAAATGGGACTGTAGTCATTAGCGAAATGAACCTTCATGTTTTAGTTGTATGAGTTTAAGGTAAACAAACTAATTGGATTAACTGCTTTAAATGTGTGTTGTTCTTGTTGCTTCTTGGTCTAGAATATATTCAGGAGTCTCAGGTGATAAAGGCGAGTCTATTGCTAATGTGCTGGCCAATAGCGGCTAGCGTATTGCCAATCAGAAAGCCCACAATAGTTTGTCGCCTCTTACGTTTAACTTCATCAACAATTGAAGGAAACTGAAATCCCTCTTCCAAAAAGGTTTTGAGTAGAAAGTCTCTCAATCGTAGATTAATTCACTATTAAAACTTTTACAGTGTAAAAGTCAAACGCAGTTTTGAAATCATAATGTAGATGTTTCAAGCATGAACATTTTTCAAATATACATCACCTTTAATTGATAGCGTGATTGAGCATCATAATGGCGTAATAAATTATGAAGATCAAGTGTTCTGTGTGAGTAACACTTGTAGCATGATACCGAACATTGGAGCCAAGCTACATAAAGAGCCCGTTCGCTTTTATTAGCTGTAATTACCGAATTATTTGCTATAAATATAGCCATAATGTCGGCTTTTAACGGCAAAGTATACTACAAAAAGTTATTCTGTGAAATTGAACACCATTAAAAAAAATATTGGTTGCCAACAAAAGAATCGTATTTACATTTTATTGTGACAAACGGCCAGTGATATAAAAATGCGCGTAAATAAAACTATTACAAACAATAACTGCGCATTACAGACAAGGTAAATGTTGACATTGAAAAACAATACGTTGAGTCGTTCACAAGGAAAATGACTTGAAATGCAGTGTTTTTCACTTAAAACGATGTCATCGTGAAGAATTGCTGTAGGTACATAATTTACGTCCATCCTTTGCTGTAGGCAGAAACGATACGTATCTGACATACTACGTTTTTATCGCCGTATCTGCAACTTAATCTACATTCATGAATATTTTCATATACAGGCCAAAGAGTTCAATGAACTTGAGCTAAAATTATATCAATCTATTTAACACGCAAATGTAGTTTTCGATTATACAAATGGCTGGAAACATAATGGACAGTACTATAGCCTACATGTAAGGAACTAAAAAAACATAAACATTTCAATTGAGTGAGTGAATGAGTATATTGAAAGCAAAGTAAAGTCAACTAAGTAATGGCAACCACAATGACATTGTTTTATAAAATACTTATTCATGGTTCTTCACCTTTGTCTTTTGTCTAATAAGAACGTTTGTTTTTATTAGATTTTTAATTCTTACACCATTTTTTGCAACATTAGGTTTTTCTGTTCTGGCCATGAGTAATATGGACGACTGTCTTACAAGTGTTCAGGTTAACAAATGTCTTCATAATTGATTATACGCTGTCTCACTGTAAAGTCAAGGTCTCTATTCAATAGACAGAAGTACGACAATCACGCAGGCTTGTCAGCTATAATTATATAGACCATAGCGTCCAACAATGTTTTCCCGCCTTTGGTTGCTATGACAACCCAATAAACATTGCCATAGACAACCTGATATCTTCACTAAAGTTTTATTATTTCTTTACCTGATCTGACATAGCACCGGATATTATTCCTTACCATGAGAAAAAACCAGATGACCCATTCTTTGTAAAAAAATAAACAGTTATAATTTTCTCATACTATACATACGTATCTAATAACTTCCTTTTGTCTTTTCCTTTGCATGGGAAGTAGCACAAACGGTACCAGTTTGAGGCGCAAGGCATTAACACATCGGATTTATAAGCATTGGAACGTTACACTCCGTCAAACACCATTAAATATAACACTTCTCACTTAAAACCCGACAGCGTTCGCATGTTAACTAGTACTTAAGTGAGTGTATTCCGTTACACACTTAAACTTAACCAGGTAATATTTTTAGACGCAATTTTCAACTTAGTAAATCAACTTTTTATCAAAATATACTTTTAATAAGTGTGGCCAACACGTCGTGTTTTAAAAAGTAATTTCAAATATCGAATGCAATTTATATTTTTTACCTGTGGATAAAACAACGCGTTTATTTCTATTTTGTAGTTAGTTACAATTTTATTTTTTGTATTTTTAGCGAAAGTTACACAAATAAAGCATACATTTGGGCACTACGGGCGATTGAACTACGGAAATATTTTTTTAGTACATTTCTAGCTAACTTTATATCGACTATTTAGGTAAGTGAAGAAAATTCTTTCAAGGTACAAGTTACTCGTATATCCGCATTCGTTGGCGGTCAAGTTTATCGTCAGTAAATGATCAGAGGTTATTAGCCGATCAACAATGCGTTACTGAGTGCGCCATTACCGTGCTCCGTCATTCTAAGAACATTCCAGTCATTTTACATTTCACTAGGCTTTGAAATTACACAGCTGTCCTACTTATAGTGAATCCCTTTGATGACCAACCATCGTCGCGAATTGATTTAAAATCAATTATAAAACATATTTCTTTACCTAATTCATCATATTATATTTTATTAACAATAAAAAAATACATAAACTCTCCCCCTGCCAGCGCCGGCTATATTTTTAAATAAAGAAGTAATATACCTATTTATAAATAAGTTTTAAAATAAGTTATAAGCGGACAGTATCTACACTGACAGTGTTGAATTCTGTGACATCAGTCGTCAACTCGTCACAAGGTTATGAATGCGGTCAAAATATTACTAGAGCAGAACTGGAACATTATTCTAAGACCGCAATATGCATCTGCAGCCGTACTTTTCTTATGTCAGTGTCAATATCACCACATTTACTGTGCCATTGCTGGGCAAAAGACTTAAATTTCTTCCCCACGTAATTTTTCGTCGCAATTTCTGTCCCAACACTATTTAAATTAATTATCTCGCCTTACAAATCACTTGACGACAGATTGTCGCTCAATAGTTTTTATTCCTGATTGTATTTGGATTGTCCACAAAAAACTGTTCATAGGCGTCGTATGGCTCCATGGACAGGCCAGGTTCTTCACCTGGTGGTCAATGCTCGACTGGCGAGCAGACCGCGTCGGCCTTGTCGCTCCGGTGCTCGAAACTCGAGCACTTCACTACCACAGACCGTAATGATTAATAAATAAGCATTCGACCACGTGATCTTTTTTTGGTTTACCATTTTACAATTAATTGTAAGAACTCCGCTGCTGGATTTGGATTAAAATAATTAAGTGCTGTGATTACGAATCTTTGTTGTTAGCATAACTAATTTGCGTTCAGTAACTTTAACCATTAAGTACAAAAAAAGAAAGAAGAAAAATCTGAATTCCATTTTTGTAAAAGCATTTACAAATATGGAATTTGGTTTTATTTGGCATCCTGCCAATGGCACTCCGTTTTTAAATACTTTTCAAGTAAAACCAACTAATATTGTTTGCTACCGTTTTTAGCACTGCAGTAAAGTTAATTGCTTTCTTTGTCAGTGAGAGACGAATTTAAAATTTCAGTGTAGCGTATAATGAAAAATGTTGTAATCTTCATTACAACAGTACAGTTTTTTGTTGGATAGAATTCCAGATTTCCCATGAAATTAGTTTCTTACCTGCCTTGTGTATTGTATTCAATTCAAATTTTCTTAAAAAACGGACTATTTGTATTTTATTTCGATCGAAACCTATTCCAATTAACCCTAACCGGCAACAGGTACCCTACTCTTTTTACGTAAAATGGCATTTTTTTCTTGCAAATTTCAGATTTTCAGCACTTTTCGACTTAGGTTTGAAGTAAACTACTTCAATATGAGCTAAAGCTTCCATTTAGGAGCTAGATCAGCGTATCAATATCGTCTTCAAATCGAAAGGTTTTTCGATTCTTTTTTTTTAATCTTTCTGTAACGCTGAAGCAGATCCTGATGTAAAAATACTAGTAAGTAAGAATCTACAATTCTAATGGTTGTTTGTTTGTTTACAGAGGGTGGCGGGTACAAGGTGTATGCGCGCGGCGCGGTGCGAGAGCGCGCGCGGCAGGTGACCGACGGTCTTCCCGGCTGATGTGGGCGGCGAGCGCTTGCTGCTCGCGCCAGGCAGGTGAGAGAGAACCACAACACACACACCTTAAACACCACCTACAGCCAATGATAAGTAAAAGAGGTAGAGGTATATGTTATACCCGCTCCTAAAGTGGAAAAAAGTAAACCAAATGGTGCACCTGAAATTATTTAAGATTCATGAAATAATGGTCACCCTACTACGATAATCGTTTGATGAAATTGTAATCAAATAAATGACACAGACTAGGCGGCACTTATAGGCAATCTTTTTCTCACTTCCTTCACTTTTACTTGTCATTTAATGTATGTGCTATTATAATTGTATGCCGTATCTACCTCTTTTTACTTTTAATATCAGCCTATTGTGCATCCAAACTAGAGCATCCTAGAATCAATTTTCGGATGTCATGAAGAACTTTTGAAGAAGAAGCATCTTGCTTCTGAATACTCTAATTTGTATGCACCTTTTAAGATACACCTAAATCATCAGATATTTGTGGAGCGATGCCATCAAACATGTCAAATAAGGCAGCTAAAAATTGCCGTTGAAGAATTCATTTGTTAAGCTAAGGAATTTAATAACCAGCAATTACAAATTAATTATCTCTAATTTCCCAACAAGTTTAATTGATGCCTGATTTATGTAGACTTTAAACTAATTAATACTGACAGGTTGAGTGTGGTAATTAGAAAAGAAACCACTGCATCAAAACCTCAACTCAAAAAGCTGTAAAACAAAATCTTTAACAGTAATCACGTCAAAAAAACATGGAAGATATAGAATTGTTTACTTCAAATTCTTCACTGATAACAATATGAATATTCATAGATGTTAGACGCAAGTGATGGCATAGCACACGTAATATCTTATGACCTAACGTAACAACGCCAGAACTATTATTATAGAACATGAACTTAGCCAAATAGTTGCGAACTAATTTAAAGTCAATGTAACTTACTGTCCCATGAGTGCTGTTACTGTAATTCGCCCCACGTGCACTATATTACGGTGGTCGCCATTGAGATTATCAACTTCCTCTCCAATCGATGCACTAGATAGCTTGATGTTGGAGACAGAAGCGTGATTAAACCCGATATTGGCTTTATGTATGTAGAAGCCTAAATAAATGTTGGTTAACGCGGGGTATCTGAACGTTACCAGAAGAGTACATCCACCTGAGCATGTTTTGAGAAAGTTAATCCACACACCACATGGTGAAACTAATTTATAATCAGTTATCAGTTGCTAAAAACGATGTAGCAAAACATCGTGAGGAAACCGGCGCACCTGACAGATTGTTCAACGGTGTGTAAAGCCAAGTCAGAGACCTACAGGCGGTTTAAATTCTGACACCAGGTTGTTCATCAAGCATACGATAAAAAGATGGTGTAACTTGTGGTGGGCTTTAGTCTATTGTGGTCGAAATTAGTCTTAACGATAGTAGACTACAAATAATTTCAACGTTATAGTAACCCAGGTGAATAATGAATTTACTCACGCTTCTCTTCTACCGGTAACATCAACTTATGAACGGAACATGATCCGGTTTTGAGACAATCTTTTGATAATACACGCTCTTTGTGAAACCATTCCGCTATCCAAATAGTAAGTTAAACCCTTTGAGTCATTCTATGAATTACATTTCTTCTCTGACTTGAAATTATTTTGGACGGATTCCAATAGTTGGAAATGGTGTGGAAAATCATTTTTGCGCAGTCTCTTTACCTTTCTAAAATCTTTGACGTATTATTATTCCAGCCTAGCTTCCTAGTATTATACCATGTATATACCATACCATATATCAACTAACTGAGCTATTCGGCCTACAGTGCTTCTTGTGAAAATATGCAATTAATATTACCAACTGCTCAAAAGGCGGTACCAGGTACGCCCCAATCATGTTATATAAACACGAGGCAAATCGTTACAAAGGGTATGTCAGTGGGCGACTTGGCGCTTCTTCTAATTACTATATGAGTCAAAATAGTTTGACTCACATTCAATATGGACGCGGAATGCGTGCTGCCCGTGCAAGCAAACAAAACACATGCCTACTCCTTTGAGGGTACCCCGAAGCCTCCAAAGTGACTTAACTTGCCCTTTCACAAAGAGCGTAACATAGCAAAGAGCATAAAGAATCTCCATGACGGCCATTCATAGTGCACTTAGGGCGTACGCCAGCCGCGTAGCTGACGGCGGAGTGTGTTGGTAGCTAGCAGGCACTCATGCGTGACGGGGTGACTAACCGAGCCGGGGTGGCAGGCGAGGGCGGCGGCAGCGCCACGGCCGCGCGCACCCCCGTCAAGACCTTCCAGGCGTACCTGCCGCCGGCGCACCGCACCTACAGCTGCATACACTGCCGCGCGCACTTGGCCAGCCATGACGAGCTTATATCTAAGGTATTACAGGTTTTAATGCAGCTTCAGCTAAGCACGCGTTTGGGCCAGTGTCAATCGATCAACCCTCAACTTACGTCACAGTTTAGTCTCATCAATACTTCTACCTTTATGTCCATTGACCTAAAGCACTGTATGGACATATACCTACATAGTAAACTGGCCTAGACGTGTGAGTAGCAGATAAAATGCAACCCTTTTGGTCTTTTTTTGGGTTATCACTTACATTCTTCCGACCGTAGTAGTTCCCTTAGTACAAATGGCAGCGCTTTGTCTGTAAAGACGCGTGGTACCGTCCGTCTTTTATTATTTATCGGTCTTCTACCTTCTCTTGAGGACCCTACTAATATAATGATTTAAACTGCACTTCAGATACTTGAAACTGAATTCACTTCGCAGTTATTGTTTATCTTTCACAAACAATAATATATCACAATCTCTTTTGTCCTCAAAATTGTAATGTGCGTATCCTGTGTCGGAATCTATTAGCACGACCAACGGAAATAGCTCGTGAACTCGTGTAAATTAATTGATAGCAGCATCACCAATTAATCTTCATTTTTATGAAGTGCTTTGTGGCCTACTCAGTGACATGTTTATTAATCGGGGCAACGCACTTCGCACATTTGAGCCTTCGAATGTATGCCTCTCTGTAAAGTTGGTGAATCTCTTTATGTTCTAAGTAATTGCATGACTTATCTCTTTACTCCAGTGTACATTATTCATTTAAGAATAACTTTAATTACAACCTCCGTCTCTTCAAGAAAAGGCTCGCTTATTTCATAACACAACTTTTTAATTAAGGCAAACGCCTGTTGCTTCTAGTCTTCGCTTCAAAGCTGTTACTGTAACAAATTCATACTAAAACAATTTTCTAATTACGCTTTTGTATTAAGAAGTAAGAATATATTTGTTTACCTTGCTGCATTACTCAGCCAAAATTTAATAAAACAAAGCTATAACAAATCGTGTTTCTGTTTTCCAGTCGTTCCAAGGCAGCCAGGGGCGCGCGTACCTTTTCAATTCAGTGTGAGTATAATAATATCAGCGTCACTTTATATATTCTCCTAAGTCATGCATATTTCATGTTAGCGACCTGCACGCTGGTAGGGTTTCAACACTATAGCTACTTACCTATATTTTACATACCTAGCGACCGGTAACTTACCATATCCCCATAGCGCTTCAAGCGAGTTTCGTAAACAAATAAGCTATTATCGGGATTATTCGCACTACGCATTTGTTGCTAAATTATTGAAATTTGATGCGCGTCCTTCAGGTAGGTAGTAGGTAGGTACCGTGTGCAACAAACTGCATTTGTGCAACGAATAAACACTATCCGTTGAAATATTCAATATGGTGACACCTTCACCGGTGTTGCTATAACAACGATTTTTTCATTTCCTGTGAATCAGTTTGCTGCATAAATGTCACGGTCAACTGAGTTCAAATAAACGACTCCCACCAATATTTGTCTTGGTAGTGGTATCTATCTATCGCGCGCTAGTCAGAACATTTCAAGCTTCGAGAATTCTTTTGATATTTCAAAAGGAAATTCACCGCTGCCAATTATTTTCGACACGAAAAAAACACGAGAGCAAATTGTTAAAAATGTTTCGCAAATCTTTGTCTTATATACATACATAAAGTCACGCCTGTTTCCCTGAGGGGTAGGCAGAGACCACGGATTTCTATTTGCTACGATCCTGGCAGACTTCTTTGTCTTATATTAAATATATTAAACAAATTGTCAGTTTTGCTATTGTCTAGACTTTTTAATTTTGCATGCTAAATAATATCAATGTTATGGAGTATTTATAAAACATTTTTGTAGAGGTAAATACCGCGTCCTTTAAACATTCTTATCTGACTAACCCTCAAAAAGAAATTCCGTCCATAATATTGGAACTTTTATATTCCTCAAAGGTCATCGTTTCTTTTATTAGATTTTTTCTTTTTTTATACACAATAAGTTACTAAAGATATAGATAAGTCCACTGTGACTTTGCAGAGTGGTGTTTAGGTTAAGAGACGTGTTATGATCGTTTAAGTAAGAAGGAGAATAATAAAGGTGTGTGTGCACTGTTGCAGTGTGAACGTGGGTTGCGGGCAGGCGGAGGAGCGCGTGCTCCTGACCGGGCTGCACGCGGTCGCCGACATCTACTGCGAGTGCTGCAAGACCATGCTCGGGTGGAAATATGTGAGTTGAATTCATTACTATGAGAAAACTTTGATAATAAGTAACTTCTTATGGTATGGTTGATGAACAACCTGGTGTCAGTTTAAACCGCCTGTAGGCTTCTGACATGGCTTTACACACCTTTGAAAAATCTTTCAGGTGTGCCACCCTCCATGTATTATTCCATACCTTAGTAGTTAGTACGTCCATTGCACCCTGCACTGTCAACCTCGCTATCTTCCTAATTAACTTGACCCATGGCATGAGCCATTTACAAATGAAGAAGAAAAAAACTTCTATTATCCTATTTATTATATTTGATAGTTATATCCCTATTTATTTAATAGTTTGATCAAAAGCCCACAGCATTGTAATTGTAGCATACTAACATTCACATGATACTGTGTAATAATTTTTAATTCGCATATAGAATGTCGAACCTATTTAATAATACGTTCTAGAATGGAATATATTTTGTTTTTTTAATAGACGAGGTTGAGTTCCATATGGAAATGCTCCTACAATCTAGGCTGAATGTTTTTTTCTGTTTTCAAACAAACGAGCTTAACTTTAGACAACATTAGTATTCGTACTCTTCGTTCGGAAACTAAATATAACCCTGTTTTACGTAAACAACTTTTCCAATTCTAATTCTAATTTTATTTGTCTATGACTTCGGCCATTTGAGGCCAGACTACTAATCATGACTGCACGCCGAATGAATTATATATTTAGTGAATAAACGTTTGGGTGACCCTAAAAGAGGTAATAATACCTAATCATGTATACAGAATACACTGCAACGCAATAACAACGTCATTCCATACCGATAAGTTTTATGACGTTTATGTATGTACATTGTACAGTTATCACACCGTAGGTACTTGAGAAACAAATTTTCGAAATACATTTTAGCGTTGACAGATGTTACATCACATTGAACTCTCCCCTTTCCACTTCACCTTTATTGAACTGCATTCACAGATTAAATCCTTTTGTGCGGGCACGTGCCGCGGCCTTTTAAATTCACAATTTTAATACAGGCAACACAATAACGTGTTTATCGTGTGTCCGTTAATTGATAATAATGTGATCCTTCTCTTTCCAGGAGCACGCGTTTGAGTCAAGTCAGAAATACAAAGAGGGCAAGTTCATAATAGAGCTGGCTCACATGGTGAAGGAGAACGGGTGGGACTAGGCGCGGCCTCACCGCCCGCGGCCGCAAGCCGCAGGCCGCCGGCTGGACTACAGTGCTGTTGTGATACGATTGGTGGTCAAGCGATGCAAGCCAACACCCGGCGCGACTATTAAAAAGACTTTCCGAAGCGTCAATTACCCACAAACATCTGATATGCACCACGAGTGTTCCTTTACGGCCATAAGGCCTCGATAGGCCAGCAACGATGAACTCCCGCCGCGAGCTCGAGCCTTCGTGATGACGTGTCAGGCGAGTTGGACGGTGAAGCTCGCCTTTGATGTCCAAGGGACAATCGGGAACAGTCTGCCCTCCGCGGCAAAGTCCAGCACTTTGCCGCCGAGGGTGCAATCTTTAAAGCTTGTATAGCTGTACAGGTTGGACGGCCGCGCATGCCGGTGGGCCCCGGTGACTATATTATTTTTATCACAAGTAATTCTTATTGGGAGGCCGAGGCCCACCGCTGGCTCGTCGCGTCAGACTGTCCGCGTGTAGAACACAGTGAGGATATCGCCTTATGTGCTCTTTTACTTTTAATCGGCTTCAACGCTTTGGCACCGCCAGTCAACGTAATGTTATATTGTTATAAATGTAAGTAATCGATCTCAGCCGCCCCACGTAAGGGGCAATGGGCTTAGAATTTATTATTAATTTTAAAAACGATTTCATTCACGCCGCGTCGTCGGCTCGGCGCGGTCGTTAGTACATCGTAAGTTGTCTTAGTTTTTATATTATGTAGCTACGTATGTACTGTATTGAGAGAACACTAATACTTTCTCTTGTCCCTTTTAACCTGTGATAAGTATGTTAGTTATAGAAATTTTGAATTTCTTGAACGTATTCTTTCAAGAAGTTGCTCAGATAATGTCAGTTGTATGTTCCTAATGATTTCAGCTGTACAATTTGCTTTGTATTTTGTTTTTGTTTTATTATTTTTGTGAGGAACCTAGTCGAAACTTGGACGTGTTGTGGAAAGATCATTTATAATTTTATGTTAATTTGCGCCTGATTTAGTGATTTTTAGTTTTAAATAATTGTGACAATTTTTCGACTATTCCTCGTCATTTTATCTTTGGATATCCAACTCAATTTGATTTCGGAATTTATAACTTTTTTGTTTAAATCATTCTTTTGTAGCCGGAAACGAATTCTGAGCTCATTTTATATGAACGAATGCGGTGAGTTAACCATCGGACGGTTTTATTATTAATTTATTGTTTCCATTTAATATGATTAATTAGAAACATGTATACATATTATATTATATACCCGATATTTTATCTTAACCACATTGTACTTCATTTATAATTGTATAAACGTATCACCATAAGAAATTGCATGAGCTTCGATTATATATGATTATGTAAATGTCAATCGATCGTAAACTCATACGCACTGATTAATTTCCCAAAATCGATATATAGTTATTAAAATCGACTAACTTGACGTCCGACTTCAATAGTGATGTAATGGAGTAATTTTTTGTATTTGTATTGTATGACTTCGCCGTCGCATCAGTGTGAAAGCTCACTAGGCGATTTTAGTTGGGATTTTGGCTTTATTCACTGTTTTATCATTAGGTTAACTTGCGAAATAAACTATGTATATATTCTACGTACGTATGTATATATATTGTACCAGTTTAAGGCCTTAATCGCTCAGTTATAAAATGGGTAGGAGGTAAAGCACATGTATAGTGAACTACATCAACTTAGTGAGCTTTTAAACTACCAGTTGAATATCAAGAGCGTTGATAACTGCCACTAGTATATACAATTGTAATATACATAATATAATACACTCATTAAGGAGCGCTCGTTTGATGTTGCTAAATGTGTTGTTTCTGGACACATTTATCGTGAAACGTACAACGGGTACAATATTATTTGTTTTTACTATCATTTTATGGTCCTTGTGGCATACCTGTTCAATTTGAGATGTTATTCATATTACGGTTAATGGCAATACGCTCGCCCTCTATTACGTTGGGACTTATGAATTAACTGGCGAAATGGGGGTGTACTATATGTATACCTCTGCCTACACCTTTCCGGGTATCACAATTAGTTAAAAATTACAACTTTTATCTATTGGTCAAATTATACCTGTCACTGTCAGTTAGATGTCAATGGACTTGAGAGGTGTTTAAGGAAACATCAATCAAAAGTAAGAGGCAGTGTTATACATAAAGACAAGCCTGTTTCGCAAAGAGGTATACAGAGACCACAGTTTTTCATTTCCTACGAACCTGGCATACTGTATAGTGTATTACAACATTAATTATTTATGTTCGTATTAAGCAAATATAAGTAATTTATCAATTTTGTTTTTTTTCTTTATACTGAATAACTCTGAACATTTGAGCAGGTATTTCTCGAGGACCTTGTATTATATCTTTATAATCACATTATACTCAAAAACGATTACGACTTATTATGTATTGTGTACAAATATTCACCGACTAGAAATTTAGTTATATAAATGGCAATATTTTCACTAAATTTGTCCAGAACTATCTTAACATTCAGAGTCCTCTATTCGACATGTCAGAAGCGGTCATTATGGATAAAATTTATCAATTCTGCCCAGGCAAAACTGTATAACGGTGATAGAGGACTCTGCCCTTAAAAACTCTATCTGGCTGTGAATTGATACAGCATTTGACTGCACCTTAAGTTAATTAATAAAAAGTAATATTCGTTTAACATGACGCGATAATGCAAGTAGCAACTTTTATTTAAATGCAATTAGCAGTAGCAACACAATGTGAATACAAACCTTTTCTAAAATAACTTTTTCCGTTTCCTTTAAACCATAGACAAGGCAGTCAAATGTCATATCACTGTGATAAGTCAAACAGATTTTTTAATGAACATACTTATTTTTACAATAAAATATCTAACTTAGACGCCTACATTAGAGTTTCGGATTGGGTTTTAGAATGTAAGAACATTCTATTATCATTTTATGTTTATAAAAGACGTATTTGGAAATGTGTGATTTTCAAAATTATCGTTTTCATTTGTAGATTATTTTTTACTTTCTTTATGAAGTCTTAGGCGACAGGTTTTTTTTTTATTTTTACGTACCTATTATTTTAGAATAGACGTTCTATCTCATTAAGTCCGTTTGGCTTTCGCTGCTATTGTAACGTTTACTGATAAACCCGCTTATGTGGGTCACAGAGTCGCATTCGTAGTCAAACGGACTACATAAGATAAAACATATATTCCTACTTACAAGTGGCTAGCACAGCGCCTCACTAAATTCATTAAGTGCTAAATGTTCATTGAGTCGTTGGGCTAATCATGACTGATTAAAACAAAATTATTTAAAGCAAAAAGTTCTGTTTACAACAGAAAAAGTTTATCATTTGTAAATTTTTTTTTTATGTCACTTTATATCGAAATTCTCTAAACATCCAACCTACCAAATACGTCTTTTGAAAAACACGTTCAACGTAAAAATAAGGTCAAACGATAATGCATTACAAGTTCACAATATTGTCTGTTTAATGTAATCGTGTTAACTGTTATCATAGGGTTAATGTTAAGATTTTGATGCACAATGTTCAATGAAAATGTTTATGAGGCTGAATGGTAGTGGATAGATAAAGAAACCCCATTTGTATAAAGACATGTTGGACGGTGCGGTCTGTGGAAAGTATTGATTTATAGAATCTGTGACATTTTCATACTTATTTGATCTGTGGTCGAACCTTATAGGTCTACTGTGATTTTAATGAGGAAATCTCAAATTTTAAGTGTTTTATAATTTAAAAAATGCCGTTAGAATAGAACACTTTTTTATATTACATACTAGGCAGAATTTACCAGTCAACAATTTGTCGAGATATTGTAACGTTTAAGTAAGGCAATGTCAGCCATACAATAGATCTAGATTAACAATACATATAGATATCGATAAATAGTTAATCGAATAAAATGCCTTAAGTCACCGTTTGACCCATCGATATCGATATTTAGTTTATACCGAGTGATGTAATATTTTCATCATGAACATTATGCAAAGCGATAATCAAAACTTATCGAGATTGTCACAGTAGTATAGATTAACACTCTTAGACCCACTTCATACTTGACGCAATTCGACATGACAGAGGAGAAAAAATATTTAAAAATATATCTTGGTGATAGAGAGGGAAATTTAAAAATGAAGCTAGATTTCTGTGAGGCGTAATTAAAGTATTTTTCTACTTGATCGTTTAGGAATGCTATTAGATATTTTTGGACCATTGTTAAGATAAAACTATGATCAGTATTCGTGGAGTGATGATACAAGAGTCGATGTTAGTTTTTGTGGTTGGAAGTGATTGTTGTTGTCGAGATTAGTGAAAAAAAACGCTTTTCTAGCTCTAAACAATGCACCCATACTTTACCGTATCGTTTTTGACGCTTCTAAAACATGTTTTAGGACTGGCACCAAAAAAATTAAAAAAACAAATTTATTTGAAATTGTTTTTGGTGCGAGTCCAATAAGTCCTATTATCTTCAAAAATGGAAGTCTTTTGCCTTGAATTGCCTTCACATCTGTATCTACTTACATCTGTATCTGCTTACAACGAAAAAAACATATAACTTTTCAAAGCTGATTTATTTACTGAAAGTCCTTCAACCTGCATAGGACAGGTGTCAATACCTAGTCTGGATATTTGTGTAACAAACAGTATTGACCACAGACAACATATTTTAGAAGCTCAAAAACAGGTCTTGAGAGTGTTAACCGATGACCAAGATGTATGAACAGCGTATTATAAGATGGTGCATTTCATTAAGTATGTGTACATTTCGCATATTTTTAAGGTATCCCGAGTAGTTGTTTACCAAGAAACCGCTTAATATTTTTGTATTTTCCTAGTATGTAATGATGCATTATAAAAAAAATTCGTGGTGTCTTCTAACGATTGTGTACGCATTATGCTATAGATGAGTAAACATATTTGGTTGAAATAATAAGTGCGTAATAAAACACATTTTCGTATTAAAATATTTTGGCATTTTTATTTTGTGTAACAATAAATTAAATCACATTTACCCTGTACCTACAAACAATCAATTCATTACTAAACTCAGGCATAATATCCACACACTTTAATAAAGTATTTTTTTAAAGAGTACACTAATATTGGCTAGTTTGACCACTATTGTTAGGCAATTTAGAAGTTGCCAAGTGAATAGCAATCTTTTCGGTGTGACTTAAGGTTCCAATTAAAGCTTACCTACAGTCAACACTTTATTACTATTTAAGAACATTTTTTCCTTCAAATTTCTTAACAATTTTAAGGTGAATTAAAGCATAGTAAGATGGAAGCTCTCTCTAGGGTGGATTTCATTCCAAACCGACTCAATAGCACAACACTACCAGACAATCTTAATAAATAAAAAAAAAATCTCCAAAATCATATAATTTAAAGTATCAACAAAATTATAATCGAATACGTATAAGTTGTATTTGTAATGTAATAATAATTAGAAATACAACTTATTGAATTACGTAAAATCACGCTTCGTCCACTGTCACACTGAACATTCAGATGGTTAAGTTTCATTACACTTAACAAAATGGCTGACCAGAATATGAAAAGCTGTCATAAGATCACTTTAGCATCTAGCAAATATATCAAAAATATGAAGTAAAGACGTGGTCGTTTGATACTTATGCGTAGATTAAGTAAGTATCAAACGTAAATAAGACGACTAAGACCTACTTCAATATAAGGATGCAAGGATATTGCAATTTTAATATAACTGGCGTAATGTGGGTGTACTCTACAGTCCCCTCTGCCTATACCTTCGAAGGATACGGGCGTGGTGTTGTTTTTTATATTGCAATTTTAGAAAGGAACTAGACACTGAAAGATGTTCTTAATTTCATGAATCAGATATATTTTACTCAAGACGATGGCAACTTTATTTTCACGTGAGTTGCCAGTAAACAAAAATCAATCAAGCTTTTTATATTTCTGGTCGAGCACCAACTCATGAACCATACAATGTAATCTATAATATATTATTTTTATTTATAATCAAGAATTATCAGTCTTCGCATTTTAATAACTAACTAACGTGCATAAGGGCCCTATATACGGTAACAGTCCGTCAACGAAACGATCCGTCGGAATGTGTGTACGTCAACATTGTCGACATCGCAAACGATTTACTTCGCAGATGATATCGCACATCGCAACAAAAGCCTTGAAGAATACAAATCGAATAGAATAACGAATGTATGAGAATGACATAATGTTTCGACTATGTTTTGACTTTTTTTTTTAAACGTCGACCTACCCTAGGCATTCCACTGTGTCGTGGGTGCGTTTCACAAACATGGTGGTTCGCATAAATTTTTGCTCCGTGCGGGAATCGAACTTGCAAACCTTAGCGCAGCAGTGCAATTGCTTAGCCACTGCTCCAATCAGGTCGTCAAATAATATCAAACCTACATATTTTTTATTCTAATCGATTTGTATTTGTGAAGCGTTTTTCCACTTTTCTAGTGGGGAGGACTTAAAGACGAAATCGAATAGAAAACAAAAGTCGGACTTGACGTAAGTAAATTGTACATACACACGAGTATCAAATAATTAACTATCTAAAACCTACAACCACACCAATCCATTCACTCCTGCAACACATCTACGCATGTTCTTCAACACCAGTATCAGTCCTACCTTCCTCAGTGTAATATTTGGCTTCCACCAGCACCTGTCCATCCACCAAGGCTTCGACCTCCAGCACCATCTTTTCCTCCTGAACCTCACAGCCGTCCATTTGCACAACCTCACCATTCTGTATGTAAACTACATTCTTACCAACATCGTCGCCCTTCCGTACGTACTGCATTAAGTCGCTCACTGACATTTCTTGAATAATTTCGCTTTCTTCAGTTTCGATGTTGTTAACTGCTTCATATTCAGGTATTAGATCAGCATCCGGCTCTACTTTAAGTGGGGGAACGAAGTCCAGTAAGTCGTCTTCGTATTTGAGAATTACTTTGGATTGTTTGACTTCCATTTCTGACATTGATGGCAAGGATTTGAAGAACATCTGGAAAGAAAATTTTCTTTGAAAATCGAACATGCAATGCCTTTCTTCTTATCGTATAGTTGATGAACAACCTGGCGTTAGAGTTCAAACCGCTTGCTGTACGCCTCTGACATAGGATCACACATCGTTGAACTATCTCTCAGGTGTGCCGGTTTCCTCATTATGTTTTCCTTCACAGTTTTAGCAAGTGATAACTAATTTATAATGCGCACATCAATTCGAAAAGACATTCGTGCAAGTCGAGTTTGAACTGGCAACCTTTGACTTGGCAGTTCAGCGGTTCACTCGGCTGTCAGGGCTCCTAAATATAATGTCAAAAGGGTGTTTTGTTTTATATCGTTTGTGATGCAGTAGGAACTCACCTTGCGGGTTATTATCGACATGCCATGCGCTCTTTTCATGTGAGCCTTGAGTAGGGACATCCGCGGGTACCTGGAAAATTGTAATATATAAAACCGAGACTATGAGAAGCAGCAGACTATTTCTTTCACCTATAATAAGGGAAAAAAAATCAATTTAGGTTCTGTTACGCAGCAGATCGTCTCTAGGTACAATTTAAACCAGTCCTTCACGAATAACATCATTGTGAATGTTCTATGAGAAAATTGCCTGTCAGACAGACGTGATTTGTAAACCAATGTTGGTGACTGTTTGTATATAATATTATGTTCACTCCCACAGAATAATGGCAAGTGGTATCCAGCCTAGAATTGACCACCCCTTTCCTCCCGTGGGTGTCGTAAGAGGCGTCTAAAAGAAAATCCAAAAGATGGGCAGCAGCGTCTTCTGTAACTTCACCACCAATACTGCGATCCCCAAGACGCTTGCCAAGCGTGGGAATAATGGCAACCCCTCCTTACCTACAGAATATGGTACATGAAAGGTCTCACCTCTTGGGACATATCTGGCAGGCGCAGGGAGGCGGCAGGTTCCTATGTACCCTGTTGATGTGAAGCATGAGGGCCGACTTCTGGGCGAAGCGGCGGTTGCACTCGTCACAACCATGTTTACGTATTGCTATAAAAAGACAGTAAGTAGGTATAGTTTATTTTGAACATTATCATGACAGAGTATTTGATTAAACTGTTATCAGAAAGTAAACCTACATTATTTACTAAAAAAATAATCAAAATAAATTTAGATCAACCCTATGGACTATTCACAATTTTTATAACTACCCAAAAAAAAGAATATAATCTTTTCAGTGGTCCTAAACAATATTCATACATAAGGTTATTTATAAAGCCATAAAAGCATTTATTTATAAAACCATATTTTTACGTTAACGAATGTCTAGAATACATTCTATATTAAGTGTGGCTAAATAAATGGTTACATATAAAGCAATTACATGAGTACTTATGTGTGGCAAGAGATCCAGCTGCGATATCTTATCCGTTACTATAGTTACTACGAAAGCAACGGGATAACCGAAGAATACTTACGTTTGTGCGTGTCCATGTGTGCGACTAGCGCCGCTTTGATCTTGAACGAGCGGCCGCAGTGGTCGCAAATGAACTGGATGTCGGTGTGTTTCTTAGTGTGTCGCTGGAAATTACATACATACATAACATCACGCCTGTATTCCCCGAAGAGGTAGGCAGAGGTAATGATATAAAAATAAGATTATTTGACACAATAAATACAACAAATTGAACAAACACAATGCATTTATAAAACAAAACAGCTTAAGCATATATAGTACACCAACATTTCGCCAGTTATGTTTTTATTATTATTATTTTATTATAATAGTCTGCAGATCGCACCTACTATATAGTATAAGTAATAGAAGGTGGCAACATTTCTAAAAAAGTCAAATGCTAAAATTGAGGCCATCGTACACGTCAAATGTAGGTATGTATAGATCCGACCTATATGGTAAACTCACCGACAGCGCGGAGTACGAGGTATACGCGCAGGGGCAGGCGTGGCAGCGGAAGGGGCGCTCCCCGCGGTGGAGGTTCTCGTGGGACTCCAGGTTACTCTTCGTGATGAACACCGCCGAGCACAGCAGGCACGGGAACCTACACAAAAGGTTTTGCGTTCACAAAAGATTAAACACATCAACACGATGTGTAGTACACCCACATTTTGCCACTAAGTTATTAGTCAGAAAACACAATATAATAGGGGGCGAGACTTGTACTGAGAATTACCTAATGAAAAGACAAAGAAGATATGCATGCAGTGGGTACTGGTAACTAATGGAGGTAATGGATATTAGAACTGTCATTTTAGACTCTACATTGACCTTTAAAATTTAGAGAAATATTTAAAAATAAAAGTAAGATAGTACACACTTGTTGCGTTTATTCCTGAACTTGTTGTCGGTGAGGTAGGGCCGGCTGCGGCCCTTGCGGCCGAGGAAGGCGGCGCGCGCCTTCAGCACCACGTGCGCGTCCGGAGCCACGCAGCGCTTCTCGTGCTTGTACAGGTTAGTGGTGCTGGGAGGAAGCAGGCGGTACACAGCAGCATTAGTAGCTTAACGTGTTAAGATACCGTATATAAATTGGACGTAGTTAGGCAAAAAGGATCCATCCCACACCAATACCAAAATTGAGTTAGACACAATAAGGCGGAAAGTTAACTACTAAGTAAACCTATAATTCAAATATTAAAATACACGAAAACACCCTTCATCTGCCATTAATCCAGCAGGTTTACTGTATCACATTGATAAAGAAATACGATCTAAACTTTAGAGTCAAATATTCAAAATTAGTTGGATGTGGATTGAATCCTTTTTGCTTAACTACGTCCAATTATTGACAGAAAAAAATTACAATTCAAGTTATTTGTGCGAACCACAGATGTTTGTCCCGAGTCTGAGTGTTTGTGTATGTGATATTTCATGTGCACCCACGTCACAGGAGAAATTCCCAGTGTGTGGCGACGTTCTATTAAAAAAAAATTGTTTCAAACTATATAAATGTCCAATGATAATCTGAGAATGGTGAAGCCTGTTTACTATAATATAATTATGTGTGTATATTAAAAAAAAATGTTAGCTACTTATGGTGACGACTGTCCATGTATGAGGGAGGGTAGTCTTTCAAATAGTATGTTAAGTTAGCCACTGGCTTTGGCTAAGCTAGTATTATGGATGGACCAAATATTTGCCATTTAAGAGTCTAAACACACTATACCGAAAAGACGCGACCGAAGTTACATATTTATTTATATTACGTTCCAACGTATTCGGCTGATATCACACACCATAACTGAGGAAATAGTACAACAGAAATTCGGTTGCGCCCGATTTCCGTTCGATTGAACTAACGCCCGACTGCAGTTCGGCTGTACGCTATATCACTACGTAATTTTGGTAAATGTGTTGTGTGTAATTTAAAAAGCATTAGAGGCGTAATTACGCCGAACTTCGATCGCACCTTTTAGTATTTAGACACTAAAAAGTATCTATAGTCTATAGACAACATATAAGAAAAACCGAAACAAGTTTTAGACCATTACAAATAAATGATAGTGCTAAATAAATCCAGTTAACTAATCTTTCAGCTTACCTCCTGAAGTCCACACCACAAGCATAGCACACCAAGTATCTCTGGCCATGCTTCTCCTGATAATGGCGGCCGGCTGCTGGAACAGTGTCCAACAACACTCCACACTGTACGCATCTGCAAACAGACAATTTAGGTTCTTTAAAATAAATCATGCTAAACACTTTTGTTGTGATATGAATATCAGAATTAAATAAAGGCCAGTGCAGACCGGGATGGCAGAGCAAAGGATTTAAATTTTTACCAATAGACTTTCAAACATATTGTTATAGAAATACGACATAAATTGCAGTGGCATTCCACCACAGACCCCAGCACGCCACGGCTTAATTATAAGCATAGTAATTTATGTAAAATTTCTATTTTGGGTGATTAATTTACTCAAGTGTAACTAATTTTCAAATTGTGTACTTTCATATTACATTTTTCATACTCACTCAAACATAACACCGTTTATAATATAGTAATCTCTTGGTGGTGGCGGAGGCTTAACTGTCCTCATAATCCGTTCTAACGTACTGATCAACAGCTCTTCATCTTCTCTTAGTTCTTCATATTCCTGTCTCAGTTCCGCAATAAAGGACCGCTGTTGCCACGGCTTTAGCATTGACCAGCGGTGTCTTTTAGGGTAATGAGGAGTTTCCAGCTCATCTAACTGAAGGTATTCTTCATCAACAGGGATGTAATCACCATCATCATCTTGGGTGGTGTCCCTGGGTTCCTCTTTAATGTCATTCTGGAATATTCCAATTCGGGAATTATAATTAGATTCCAAGGCATGTGAAATTTTGCACTTACCTACTTGAAATAAAATCGACTATCATTTTATTTAACAGAGAGGCAACAGAAATACTAATAAAACATTTAGTTTCATGATGCCACTACTGTCCAAAATATTGTTTTAATTGGATGGTCACATTAGCTTCATCAAACTTATTTACAAACAAATGAAACATACCTCAGAAATAATGTTATCATTCTCAAGATAATCATATTGGTCGTAGTCTAAAGGCTCTAGCTTCACATCAATGTACTGTCCATGTTTTTGTGCTGATTCAATTATATCATCCACTTCTGTTAGGGCCTCGGTCGGTGCCGACGGAGGGTCCTTTTCAGAAGACTTCGCACTCTCATCATCATCAACGACTACCAAAACTATCATATCGTCTTCGGCCTCCATAATTCACAGTTCAACCAATATCATATAATATAACCTGAAAATAAAACAGCATATTTACTCCTACAATCATTTTAGTTTATAATTAATAAAAAATAAAATATTTTCAAATAATTTTGACAACCCCGATGAGCGCCATCAAAAAATTTTCAGAAACAAAACAAAGCAAAGGTCCATAATTATAATACCAAGGTACGAAATTGAAACGTTTATTATCATTTCATTTGGAATAGCAAAATCAAAGCATTTGTTTTTCAACTTACTTATTATTTGAGAACTGAATAAATTAAACAATAGTTAGATACAATAAATATTAAACATCATCATATTATTAGTGTTTTCAACAAGTCTCATTTTATTCCTTTGCCTGACTTTTCAATGCAGATAAAAAATTATACATTTAGTGTTACCAGATGTTACTGGTTATATAGAAAGCGGGTAAATTTTTTTAAATATATTTTTGTAGATTAGTTATTATTAAGTTAAGTATTATATACCGCCAAGTATGGACTATATATTTATTCTTACTAAACTTCTCCGTTTATTAAAATCATTCTGAGAAACGTTAAACCAAAAACCCAAGATTTATTTATTTTAATTAGATAATTTTTGACATTGCTGACTGACATCTTGACAGTGAGCAGTTCAGTTCAGTAAGTGACATATTGACAATTACTGATTTGTAAATTGTAATTGTTTTGTGTAGAACAAATATTTATAAAATATAAATACATAAGTTATTTATTGTACACTACGCTCTCCATCAATTGATGATTGTGAATTACTGAAGATTAGACATCATTGCACATATTTATACTATACAAAAGTACAATTTACTCTCGACAGATTTGGCGCTCTATTTCTATAAACATTTAAAACAGGATTCAGATCGTCATTTCCTATCTAATTTCTATAATGACATTGGTTAATATAAGTTCTTCCTTTTCAATGCTCTCTAATAACAAAAAAGTGTTAGCCCTTGAAAAAACATTGCAACAAAGCCTACAAGAATTCAAGGGTAAAGTTATTGTTTATTTAATTTATTTTTAATCCTGTTTTTTTTCTCACATATTTACTTTACATACCCAAGTAAAGAGCCTTTATTTTATTGTATTTGAGTTTAACTATTTTTATGATTGGTTTAAATTTCTATTAGTCTCTTTTACATTAAACTTTTTTATTTACAGAACTTCTAACTGACTTTGAACAGCTGCATATTAAGTCTGACAATTATAAAGCGGAATTTAGCAAACAAAAAGAGATATGTGAAAGGTAAGTGTAATAATTTTTAAATTACTAGCTGTGCCCTGTGGTGTTACCCGCTACATTTTTTCGGGATAAGAAATAGCCTATATGTTAACCAGACTGTGAGCTACCTCCATATGAAATTTCATTAAAATCCATTCAGTAGTTTTTATGTGAAAGAGTAACGAATGTCCATCCATACTTACAAACTTTCGCATATATAATATTCATCATCATCAGCCGGAAGACATCCACCTATATAATATTAGTAGGGATTAATAGTAATAGTTTTTTTAACATTCTTAAGGTATCTACTTCTTTTTAAACGAACTTGCAAATACAAAATCTTAATTATTATATCATAGACATAAACTAAAATGTTTATTTGTGTTTATTGTGTTGCAGTAATTCCTGTAGCAGTGCTGAAACTCTGAAAAAAGTAATTGAATCTAAAAATAAAATTATTGAATCTGTTGGTAAGTTAATACTAATTTTGTTTTAAATCCTACCTGAATAATGTATTATGAAAACCGGTAGTTTAAAGTCTCAAACTGTATGTTTTTTTTAGTCAAAGAAAGTTACCTGTACTTTCCTACAGGGATTCGCCTTTACTGTACTCTTTTACATATCACTGCATTACTATACCATATATCCAACAAATAAAATCTATCTATCGTTTATATTAATTATTCAACACATTTTCCAGCATCAACACTAACAAAATTAGTTGAAACAAAAGACTTGAAAATAGTAGATAACATTTTCGGCATATTATTTGGGGACGTCACACCACAACCTTACCAGGATAACAAAGAATGTTATGGCAACAAAAAAACATCACCAATAAATATAAAAAAGGAATTGAATTCTTCAAATGAGGATTTGTCATTTAAAGATGAATCTATGTCTGAGATTGAAGGCACACCTACTGGCCGCACTAGTCCTATAATACAGACGAAAAAAATTAAAAGCTCTATTTCAAGTTCATCTGATTTTCGAGATAAGAAGAAGTGTCCAGACTCCTGGTGAGTTTACTAAAATAAAAACTTTACTTTATTGGTTAACTGTTGATGCAATATCAATATTATTACAAAATAAATATTTATAGTACCTACTGGCTACTTTATTAGGTACCATAATGAGTGATTTGTAGCTACATAGCAACTATGCAGATCAATCGATCTGTGCAGTTAAAAAGCGCTTCCCATAGTCAGTCTTATGATAGGTGACCATTGTCAAATCTCGAGACCCCTTTGTGCTTCGTAAAGCATGTTAAGCCGTTGGTCCTGCGCCTGATCTCTCTCCGGACGTGTCTACCGTTCCACCAGACTATGAAAGTGAGGGAATACGGAGTGCACTACGTTTGTGTGCATAGTCAGAGTTTCGAAAAGGGAACTTATAAAACTTCAAATCAAGTTTATTGTTGCATGCTTGTGGACTATAATATCTCTTGCGTAGTTGGCTAGTCTCATCTGAGACAGGCAGCCTACCTACTAGTACCTACTCTTCTAAAAGATGAATTCAGTCCTTCTATACTTACAGAATCTTGCTTCTGAATTCTCATATTTTTGTAATTAAATCGAACTATTTTGAACATTCCAGGCCTACGCCAGAGAAGAAAGCATTAAAACTAACATTCTCTACACCATTGAGAGGGAAACAGAACGGTAAAATGAGACAAGCGCGCCTGAACATAGTGAAAGTTAAAGAGAACAGTATCATAGACATCACTTGTTCTCCGGAGTTTAGCGGTGGCTGTAGGAGTAAGAACTGCGATAGTATTGTTCAGGTAAGGATCTTCTTTAATGCTGCTAGTGAGTTTGTTGCGCCTTTCTTTTCCCAGCTATAGCATTAGGGAATGAGTATGTTTATAGGGATAATAAACATAGTCCCGTCACCGCCTCAGATAAGAATAACCTTCATCATCAGCCGGAAGACGTCCACTGTTGAACAAAGGCCTCCCCCGTTGAACGCCACAATGAACGACAGCTTGCCAATTGCATCCACCGGTTGCCCGCAATGCTAACGATATCGTCGGTCCTCCTGGTGGGAGGCCTGCCATGAGCCTATTACCATCAACAATTCAGATTCCACATTGCTAATATCTACTCTTCATAAAGTATGTTGTTTTTAAAAACAGTCTGTCTGTCAGTCTCTGAAATATGCTTGGATATGTATACAAACAGTAATTAAAGCCCTTTTTGGAGCCCATTTCCGTGACGCGGCTGATAGATTTAGATATATCTTAATAAAATTGTTATTTCCAGCCACTTATCAAGAAAGAATCTATGGAAAATGACGATACTATATTGCCGTCCCCTACTAGTGGACCCACTAATTTCAATCTGTGAGTATCCCACAAACAGTAAAAATTCAAAAGTAGAATCTATCGTATAACTTGATTTCAATTTCACAAAAGACATTTGTGTATGTTTTACGGCGCTACTGTCCCCTTACCATGAATCTCTCTTTAAATAGGATAGTTTACGTTGTGGAAACGAGACACCTCATTACACTGCACGTAGCGGCGTCTCGCTTACGCATCGTAAACTGTATAAGAGATCATGGTAAGGGGTCTGGTTCGCGTTTTTATCACCAAATAATTACATGGTACAGGAGAAATTCTTATTTATTTAACTTGCATAATATTTATATAGTACTAATTTGAAATATAGACGTAAATTCCACCATAATATCTCATAAATACAATAAAATAGCAAAGACTTAAAAAAAAATGAATATGAATTTTTGTCAACAGTTTCAAGTCAAAAGAGAGTCCAAAAAAGTTCAAGAAGCCACTAAGTTTGAAGGTCAAGACAGAAAACAAGAACAAAACTCCAAAGAAGCAGGATAAAAGCCCAAGTAAATTGGTGATCAAACAAGAACCGAACTCTGAAAATATATTAATTAGCGATTTTAAGATGAATGAAAGCGTCACCTATACTCAAGATGATTCCATTAATTTATTAAATCCTAAACGGTAAGATTTATATTTATCTTTACTAATATTACAAAGCTAGGACATAGAAACAGATCATATGGTCAACCACATGTATAGACAATTGTGGATTAATACATTTATTTTAATTCATCTTTACAGACTGCCAAACAATTTTCTAAAACAGTCTCCAACAAAACAAGAGCGTTGTACCGACGAGACGTATTGTGATACACAGTCGAGCATATCGCTACTGCATCATGTAAACCAACTGGAAGATATTCACAAAGAGGGCAAACAGAGCAGGTATGTTTGTTTGTTCTATGTAATATTGTTTACCATTGTCAGGCAATATTTAATTTGATTGTGTGAGTTTACTGCCACAATCAAGGAGTAGGTCATACTGCCTAAGCGTAGTCATCAAGAACGGAAGAATCGTGCGCATGTGTAGGGACCTAGAACCGTGTACATATGTCGGGACCAAGAACCGTGCGCATGTGTAGGGACCTAGAACCGTGTACATATGTCGGGACCAAGAACCGTGCGCATGTGTAGGGACCTAGAACCGTGTACATATGTCGGGACCAAGAACCGTGCGCATGTGTAGGGACCTAGAACCGTGTACATATGTCGGGACCAAGAACCGTGCGCATGTGTAGGGACCTAGAACCGTGTACATATGTCGGGACCAAGAACCGTGCGCATGTGTAGGGACCAAAAACCGTGCGCATGTGTGCTCGTAATACAATATTTTGTGCTGATTCAAGAAGCAGAAATATTCAATATTGTTTTTTATTTTATTTCGTATAATGTATAATGCTGTTTCTTTCAGCCCTAGCAAGAGTCCTCTAGCAGAGAATATAAATGTAACCAACATGGCTGACGATGTCATTCAGCCTAGCATGTCGTTACTGCAACCTAATAAAGCGGCCGACGAAAATTTTAGAAGGTAAGCTCAATCATGTATTCATGTCTGACTATATGCTGTACCAGCGGATATATTTTTTTTTACCCTTATATCCATCAGACATAGTAAACTTTTTTCTTTCACATTCTGTAGTCTAACGGGAGATGAAAATCTAATAAATTCATTGCAGCCGATTTTTCAACCGTCACATAAAATTATATTCGATGGATAAAATTGACAATTTGAGAGTTACTGCATGGAAAACATGTCAAAATGCCATGTATTCTGCGGATAAAATTTATCTGATGATTAAAAAATCGGCCTTTAGTAATCTTATTAAAAAAAATCTTGGGAGCCTAACTGGATGATACAAAGTTGGTTAAAATACATCTAAATAGGACATAGTTACAGCTAACCTAAGCGATGCATACCTATTTTTAATAATACTCTTTAAATTAAACATGAAATTTATTTATGTAGGAGAATACCAGAGTTTATGGACGTAACACACGATGGGCCAGTCAGGAAAAAGGCAGATAAGCGGTTACTGCCAGGATGGAGCTGCGATAAATGTAAAGAAGTAAGTGGAAAAACCATAGATAGTGATGATTTTCAAATAGAGTATAATAAAAAAGAAAACAGATGTATTTTAAACTTATGTTAACTTTTCATACAACTCGTCTACTGTACATATCTTTATGTTTCTAGCTTCTCACAGTCACTAATAAAGAATATTTTATAAAATAAGTATTTGTAACAAAAATATATAAATACCACACAAGTAGAACACAACACGGATTGAGTTACTTACTAACATGCTAAATATAAGTATGAAATACCGATATAGTCTCTAACATGATCAAAATGTTAGACCTAAATACCTAACAATTTTTAACAGCAATGCAACTGAATACAAGAAACATTCAAATACAAAATTTATTCGCAAAAATATGGTGTACATTAGTGGTACTAGTTTTATGTGCTAGTATCAAAACAATAAGTTTCCTTTCCTTTACAGTTCTTCAGTGAGCTATACAAGGATGATCCGGAGATGATGGCAAAGAAGATTAA
The DNA here is from genome assembly GCA_946251915.1 of Abrostola triplasia. Classification (NCBI taxonomy): domain Eukaryota; kingdom Metazoa; phylum Arthropoda; class Insecta; order Lepidoptera; family Noctuidae; genus Abrostola; species Abrostola triplasia. Next base: position 10,155,898 of record OX276432.1, read on the forward strand.
CGAATGTTCACATCATAGGGGTGTAAACAACCCCACGGATAGACCGAAGACTCCGCCCGGTTACTGGAACCCGCGCTGGGCAGTCCCTGACAATACTGAAGAGTTCAACCAAATGAACAATGTGACTTGACCTTAAATCGATTTTGAATTTGTTACTGTAGCTAAATACCAATTATTTTATGTCTACGCTAAGTCATTTATTTTAATAGAATATCTTAACATCAATGTCAAGAAATGAAATTCAAAAACCTATAGTCATACAATTCGTATTTCAAATTTCGCGCCTCTTTTCTGTACACATTTTTACTTAGAAAAGGTTTTATATATTTTGTCTTCTGAACGTTAAATTAACATGAGTTAAATGATCTTAGATACTTATCTGATCTTGGTGTGATATGAGTACATGTATCAACTATAAAAAAACAGGTAGGTTCTCCATACATAGGCTTGCGAATGACGTCATGTAACGGAACATATCAAACACTTTTGACGCAGCAGCTAAATTTAAAGGTGTGTAACCTACACTTTTGTTTACAATACTGATGTTTTAAAAAGTATCTAGATATTAATATAAAGCACTGCCTGTGATGCTAGTCTTTCAAATATCAGTTATAATACTGTTTTTACCTCATAAGGATTGCGGGACTAATATGGTAATAGAAAATGTTAATAGGGTCACTGGTACGTATATAATTAATTATACGGGTAATACACCCGTTTAGAGCATGTGTTGTTTTGTATGACGCGATGCGCACTTTAAAATATATAAATAAAAGACCAATATAGATTAAACACGAGGAAATAAAATTTAATTTAGTTTCAATTTGTTTTACCCATTTATCGTAAATTTAATATAGAAACAATTTATAAATTATGCTTGTTGCATTCCATTGTGCGGAAGTTTAAATTATTCTGGCCTTTCTGGTTTGTGTGCAAATGTCTTTATTAGGACTAAATTGCGGTTGATACCCGCTAGTCGCAGTCATATGGAACTCCATACACATTGAATGCCCCAGTAATTTCAATGTGAACAACTGCTTCGTTTGGACAACAAGGCCAATGACTGGACTAACATATACTAGAAATATCTAGACGTTTTACTGGTCTAGTAAATGTTGCACGGGAGTTAAAAGCTAAGTTCTCCGAATCAAGTTGCGCAACAGTAACTACCTACGACCATTTTATTTTTATTCCAACTCGCTCAATGACTCGTAACGTGATTGTTGCAAGATACAATTTGGCATCGTGTGTAGTGTATTGGGAGCGCCAGTTTAGATATGATTTAAATATAAAAAAAAAACTGCTATGGTAACTTTTTGTAAGCAAAGAAACTCCAGATATATACAATAAGGTACCTATATGAGTGCAGCGTGTATGTGTAATTTATACATTTGAATGCAGTGTGATTCACTGCTGTATTTGCCAACAAGTTAAAATAACATGACTTGCTGAAAGTACGTGTGGGACGAGTGGGTGGCACAGAGAAAACAATCATTTGGAGAACACCTTTTATTTATCTCAATAAAACAGAATATTATAATTTTTCACTAGCTTATGTTAAAAAAAAGGAAATGTAAAATCAAATTAAGATTAGGGAGTTAGTAGGTATATTTTAAAATGCGTAATTTTTGTAGTAAAGAGGTGCCAATGGACACAATGAGCTTTCATAGCCTTCAACAGTGGGGTTGCAGCAATTCCCCATTTTCTAGACTATTTTCACTTTTTTTCTATTTTCTTGTTATTTCACTTACAACATTGTGATACAAATAATGTAATTTGGAATTCATTCAAAAAATAGTTTCATTTACAAATATTTCAAACTGAAAATTTATGGTTATTTTGATATACATTATTATTTTTAATGCTACAACAAATTTACAGTTGGGTCTATGAAAGTTTCTTAGCTTTCTGATACAGAGTATCAACAACCTTGCTCATGTGGTGGATTGTCTCTAAGACAGTCTCATAGGTCTTCTCGAGCGGGGATTCATCAAACACAATTAGGACACCTTCACCTTGGTCAAGGATACCATTGAGTTTTTTGTCCAGAATCATTTGAGAAAGCTTTTTCTCAACTTGTACGACAGGCAGACGAATACAGCGAGCTACATGGTCGACTTGAACTCGCATGTATGGCTCAACAATACGACATAAGTTTTGCTCTAACATAGTATCATACAAAGCTCCAAGATGAGCTCTCACTACGGCATCTTCTTCAAGTTCGCGTTTATATGTTTTAAGTGCCGCCTGAAAATCTGCTAAAGACCTCTTGTGGGAAGCAGTAGCAACTGCCCGCATTGCTTCTAGTTCTTTACCAGCATACTTCAGGGCAGCCTTACTACTACATACTGATCCTACTTCTTCAGCATTGTTCAGCATGATCTTGGAAAGCAACATGTATTTCAAAGCTGTTAAAGCTTTAGGGCTGTCAGCACCATCATAACCTTCAAATGCTTCATAAAAGTATGAGTAGGCAGTTTTAAAGTCACGTTCATCAGCAGCATGGAGAATACCAGATTGTAAGTCAAGTGCGGCCTGCATTTTGGGTGGACAATAAATAGCGTTTGCTGTAGTTCTAGCTGACGTAAGTGAGGCACGGGCTTTAGGCAGGTTGCTAAGGGCATGATAAGTTTTACTTTCTAATAGAAGTACCTCAACTAATAAGTTTTTATCATCTAACTTTTTGAGCTCTCTGAGCAGTGCCGTGGCAAGGTCCAGGGCTTCGGTATACATACCCGTGTCGAAGTATAGTGCAATCAATCTCGCTTCCAGAGACTGCCGCAAGAATGTACGACGCTCTTCCTTGGCCCATTCTATGCACTCTTTACACAATTGAACCTCGATTCCGATGCCTGCTTCCAAGTCAAGAAAGAAGTCGACAAGAGAGCGGACCAGTTTTGCTGCTTTTGCTTTACTTATCAGACTCAGGAACGGTCTAGTCGCTTTGATCAGTTCAGCTAGTTCCTTAGCCTTGCCTTCCTTCTTATATTTCTCGCCAAGATTAAGGATCCCCTGTTCTTTAGCTCTTATGTTTTCTTCATCATCTTCGGGCACCTCGCCAGTGCTAACCATTTTGTCGGTCATGCGGACGTCCTCGTCTCTGTTCGTCGACGACGAGACGCGCGATCTCTCAAATAACATCGCTCCAGCCATGTTGCGTATATTTATATGCTTACACTATAAAACGTAGATAAACAGTAAAATAGCACTACAACGGACACACTTTTTCTTTGTAATTTTGTATAATCGCAAAGTCATCGACGACCTCTTCAGAAACAAATCGTAGACGCGTACAGGGTTGCCAGTCTCGGATTTATTTTACTAAACAATTAAAAACAACATAATTTTGCTTATAGTAGAAATTAAATATGAAATAATTCCTGGCAATAAACTTCTTTGCTACATTTAAATAGAAAATAGTTATCATCGTTTATCATGGATCAGAGAGTATATTAATTTAATACACTATAACACTGCAGTTATCATTTGTATCCATTTACGTAAAGACTACCAATGTTATTGGAATAGTTATGTTTTTTTTTTATTTATATTCATCCTTATCCACTATCCTTACAGGCATATCCCAATGCGATAGAGAATTTACATAAAAACAAAAATAAAAAAAATTAACATCAATAAAAATAAACACCTAATATAAAAAACAATAATAATTAATATTTGTGGCATAAAGTATGTAGCAAAACTTTTGCGAGCTCACTCAAAGGGCATGTAAATACGTCATTTTTTTTGTTAATCGAGTTAATGAGTCGTATCGTGCTGGTCAGTGGTGTTTTAGCCAGTTAATTCGTCCTAGCAGTAGGCACAGACAACAATGGCGGTCGGATCCTCTTCTAGACATACCGGTCCGGCACACACAAACTTAAAGTAAAATTGGAATAGTTATGGGGTCCGAGGGCGCGTTTCTTATTTAGAGACCTATCTAAACAATTAGTCGTCTCTCCACGTAACCAAAGGGTGGGCTTGTTTTTCGGCTGCAATGAGACGGACGCTCCATATCATCCTTTAGTCCTTAAACCTGTGCCTAAACGGAGGTGTCTGCACTGTGTCCAGTGACTAAAGGTCTCGGCGCAATAAACGCTGGCAGAGACAGACTGCAGTATTTGGGAAGAGCCGGGATGTGCTCTCAGCCTCATAGTACCTAGCCTATATCGTGAGTCGGCGCTTCAGTCTTAGGGCACAGTGATCTCCTTCTGCCCAATTATCATGTTGTAAAAGGTATTAGAAGTCAGAATAAGGATATAATTTTTTTTCGAACCAGTTCGGCTCACGACTCTGCCGCGTAACCAGCTCATGAACAAGGGCTCCGTTCGAGTTCGAAACTAGCCGGGCATCCCCGAATACACCCGTGAGTATAACCTGCATATACAGTAAATAATAAGAACGGAACTTTTTTACTGTCCACTTCATCAGAGCTGAGTTATTTTGCAATTATAAATCATAAAATAAAAATATTGTGTTGATGATAAGGTAACTATAAAGTTTATTATTATAGGTACTATGTCTACAACCTTTTTTATTTGCTATAAAATATTTTACAATAGATGACTAAATTCCAGACGTCAAAATTTTCTTACTCTGACGAAGATATTATATAGTTTTTCCATATTTATTTACTAATAATATACATAAATGTTAAGCCCAGCGGACGATGTTCATTTTTTGGAAGACATATCAAAGCAAGTTAAAGAGTTTTACGAGTCTGCAGTAGTATTTGTTACTCAAAAAGACTATTCAGATCCTGTATATAATGCGCTATGCTCTATACGAACAGCTTTACACGAGCAAGACAAGAATCGTATAATCGATATTATTGTAGATGCTCATTTACAATGGCTGCGTACTGTTAATGAAATAGAGCAATTTAGGAAAAGTTTAGATAATGATTTCGTGAGGGATAAAGTGTTTCAAGCTGTTAGCTTTTCAATTGACTCAATGTGTGCTCGTTTAAAGTACTATCAAAGGTATATGGAAAAGTATATGTCAGGTCTTTCTAATATTGACCAAGCTGAATTACAAGCCGATTTGGAAATAGTAGAAGAAATGAATAAAGAAGTAACACATGTTCTCTTGGAAAAATTAAAATGTTTTAGAAACTACATTTGTTTTGATGAATTTAAGGTTCATGTAAATGAAGCAATCGAAGAGTTACTTCAATGGTGTGATAAGATTTACGATGGCATGTCTTACAAATTAAGTAAGTACATTAATGTTAACATACCACACCTAAAAGGAGATTTAACTAAAACTTTGCAACAAATTGTGGATGAACTAAATACTGAGCGTACCCCAAACGCACAACAAATGTTAGACAAATTAAAAAAAAAAGGTAAGGAAATGAGTTCATTAATCCGGGATACTGCAGGTCACAATCTTGAAATTAATAAAGTAATGGACAAAATCAGTATTCTGGATGATCGTATAAAACGATTAGAATCTGAACCATTTAGCGCTGCTGTCATGGCTTTGCAACACAAAAAAGATTTCTTGGAGCGAAGACTTGCTTCTCTTGAAAAATTAAAAACTACTATAAAGGACATTAAAGAAATAACGGAATACAATTTGGATGAAGGTGTGAAGAATGCGGATTTATGCGCATGTCCAGATTTCTTTCAGCTTAAAATATTTAATCATATGCTGCCATCAGAAGATCGTGAACGCTTAGTTACTGAGTTATGTTATTTATGGGACTTAGCCGTATTTGGTGAACGAAGTCATAAATCTATTATATCTATACTAAGCGCAACTGAAAATAGAGAAGAATATACGGATGAACTTGGAACTTTTTATGTTGATGAACATAGTCGGAAAATATACAAATTACCTGATAATGATACTTTGTTTCAACCGAATGAACACGATGAATTAGTGCCTCTTGCTGATGATGGAGAACATATCTATTTCTTCGATGAATGTGGTCGTTATTTTGTGGATGCTAAAACAAGACAAAGAGTTTACAAAGCACACGCTACTGCTAGTGAATACATGATGGACTCTACTGGAGTATTATTAAAAATAAAAGAAGAACGAGAAGGGGTCATATATTACTATGATAATTGCGGTCGTTATTACATTGACGAACAAGGTAAACATATTTATCGCGATGAAGATCATTTAAGTGAGTATGAAAACGACGGGTTAGGTAACTTAGTCCGTATTCGCAGTCATTTGGATTTGTTTGATCCATGTCCTGTTGATGCTCATGTAACAGAAGACTTTAAATATTTAAAACAAACCGTTGGTCCAGCTCTACGTGAATGCATTGCTAATGTTCTAGTACATCAGCCATCTGACCCTATTCAACATTTATCAATGCGTCTTGTTAAATATAGAGAAAATATGGAACTAAAAGAGACGCGAATCAGGGAAAAGGAGGAATTAGTTGCGGAAAGAGAATTAATAGCTGCCGAGGAACGTGCAGCTGCTGAAAGAGCAGCTATGGAGCTTGCGCTATTAACCCAAGGAGGTAGCGAAGCGAGTTATGACACTAATTTGTTGATGTACACTACCATGCATCAAGATGACGCAGTTTCAGTTGGAGCCAATGCTAAATAATAATTAAAAGTTTTATTGTCTAATTATTTGAGTCCGTTGGTCCAATTCGATATTATGTCTTTAACAAATTGTCGGGTGTTCTATTTTTCTGCCTTCAGATATTTTATTTAACCACGGAGAGGTGATTTTTATGTTCCCATGTAACTTTACTGAATTAAAATATTTCATAGTAATTCAGTTCATTTGATTTTAAATTAGTTTATTAGTCATTTTTGTTTAATTAGTAGATTAAAATCTACTAATACTTATTCATTTTTTATCTGTTAAAGTTTTGACAAATTGACAGCTCAAGTCGGCCATTTGTGAATTTTACAAATCCTGATCACTGATTCCTGATCAAGTTCATTCGGTTGATTTAGCATTAGTGTTGGTCGTATGTGTCTAGGCTATTTTTTTCACTCGAACTCGTTTCTAATCTTCGTGGTAAAATATATAGAAACGAATAATAAACGATGTTTATCAATACAAACATTCGCATTAACAATTGTTGAGGTGAACCCAGTTATAACAATTTCTATTGCAATGCCTACGTATTTCCTACTATGATTAATATTTTGGGGCAAGGTTCTTCAATATTTTATGTAAATTAGTATGCATTGGTGTAGAGTGACGTATTGTGCCTTGAGTGTTGTTATCACGTGCGAGAACGTACGCGGAAAATCGTGAAGGTTTAGTAGTCGTATCTTGAATACAGAATTTCTGGGCATCGCAGCACTCTGTGATTTAATCGTTAACACCTGATGGCATTTGGTGACAGTGTATATTAGTGTCGTGTTACAATGGTTCCGAAGCCACCGCCGCCACCTGGGCCTCCGCCGCCGCCCGGTCCACCGCCGCCCCCTGTATTCGGAGGCGGCTCGAAGAGTGGCGGGGGTGATGATAGGAGTGCCTTGTTAAGTTCCATTAGACAGGGAGCAAAATTGAAAAAGACTCAGACGGTGGACAAGAGTGGACCTTATATACCTGGAAAAGTGTCAAATGTCTCTAGTGGCGCAGGCCAAGGTGGGAACAGTGTGAGAAGTGCGGCTCCAATGCAAAATGGTGGTGGAGGCGGTCTACCAGGTCTTGGTGGCCTGTTTGCTGGTGGAATGCCCAAACTCAGAGCTACTGGAAAACTTGCAGGTATTGTACACTCTGTTTTAATTTATTTCCTATAACACATTGACTGTCTGCTAAGTAGACACAACAGTTAAACAATCAGTTTATACCATATGTAGTGCACTGGACATCATAAGGGTTAACTCCTATAACGGTGGTTTAACTCTGGCAAGTATAAATATGACTTGTAGATAGATAGATAGAGTATACTTTGTTAAAGAATTAGCTAGCTGTTTTTTATAATTCTACTTGCACTGTAAAGAACTAGGTACTTCATATATCTATATAGAGGTTGCCTTGAAGCTAGAATTTGACGGTAATTTTATATTATTATTATATATTTTACCTAATTAAAGGCTGCTCCTAAATTGTGTTTGGTGAATGGCAGAAGGTTTGAAACAGAAAAATTTGTGGCATTCATAGTCTGGTGCATTATGACTTTTCAAGAACACCCTTGTCCCTTCAGAAAATAACATTTAATTTATCAACATCAAGATATTGTTTACTTGCTTCTTATAGGGACTTATTGAAGTTGAATTCTCGATATGGTCATTCAAAGTTCTTTAGAGAAAAAACATGTTTAATAGAAGTGCAAGCATGTCATTTTATAAAGAGCAACTGGCATTGGCATTTTATGTCTTAGCACCTACAAATAGGTCTAGTGAAGCCCAACACAAAATTACAATTAAATAAGATCAATAATATGTAATGAATATTATTTTTTTTATCTTCCACAAAGGTGCACTTAGTACTATGTTAACATCCATAGTGTTGGTGAAATAATCCATTGTGGGAGACTGATATCTTAACTAGAAAGCCATCACAGATTACCAGGCCCACCCCTTATACAATGCTTGCAACTACCTGAACAATATGGATTGCATGTGTTATTTTTCAAGTACCTCTTTTATAGACTTGTTATTGTGTTATACATTTAAATACCATTAAAAACCTGATATTCATTACTTTATGGTCGCAGATAAGGTAAATTGACAAAGATTGTTATATCAAGTAGTTATGTGGTATCATGGTGAACATTAAAGAATCAATGCAGGTTTGTTTATAACAAACTAGCTGCTTTTTATAATATAACTTGCACTGTAAATAACTATACTCCATTTAAAGTAGGATTAGAAAAACCAACAAATCTATTTTCAGTTTATTCAAGCGAATTTGACTTTTATTCTGGACGCATAAGGATGGTATTAGAAGCAAAAACTTATTCCCAATGCCAACTGCTTACTGCAGCTGTCATATGTCTTGACACTAATGAAATAGAATTCAAAATCATTTGAATGGATTGCATATAAAGGTTGTCTTGTCGTCTAATGTTATTTCAAATGGAGTATAGGTACTTCATAAATCTATGTTCTAGGTTCTATAAAGGTTGTCTTGAAGCTAGAATTTGACAGTAACAATTATAATAATATTTACTATAATATATTTATTTAAATATTTTTTATTTAATATATATATTTGTAATTATCTTTGTAAAGTATAGCTACGACCCCGCGGTGTTACCCTCTACATGATTTCGGGATAAAAGTAACCTATGTATCAATCCAGGATGTCAGGGACCTCCGTAGCAAATTTTATAAAAAGGTATCCAGCCTATGAGCATGAAGAGGATAAAAACACACACTAACAAACTTTCGCCTTTATAATATTAGTGTAATGTGATAAAATCAGGTACTATTATTTATTTCCTTATATTTGGTATAGTGACAAATCAGTCACTTAAATTGATTGACAAAATGTTAATTAATGCGAGTGTAGCCGCGGGCAATAGCTAGTTATTTAATTAAGTAGGAAAATTAAATAATAGTACAATTTTGGGTAATTTAATGTGTCATACCACAAATTATGTTATTACTTGTTATGGAAATTGTTATCAACACATTAAAAATGTGTATGACACACATCTGTTTACCACAGTTTGTCCTGTTTTGTAGATAAGTGTTAACCCTTTCCCTGTCCAATATGATACTACATAAATATGGGGCATGTTAAATGAATGTGTCCGCTTCAAACACTAACAATTCCAATAATAATGATCAGCCTACAGCTGTCCCACTGTGGGGCAGGCTCTTCTCTTGTAAAAAAGGAATAATTTGCTATCAAACGCTTACACACATTGAAGAAACAATTTATTTTGCTAAAAATACAAAAACAACAATTCTAATGTAGAGTAAACAAATGAAAGGTATCTGAACTTAGATTTAGGTATAATTAGGTACGAAGTGTTAATGTTTTAAGGCCCCTTACCTACACTAGGCATTGTAGGCGAGATTCAGGGGACCTAACATGTGTTGTAATATTTTTACATAATTAACTCGTCCGGGAATCGACCCCTCTCAAAGTAAGCATTGCGCAGACGCCAGACAGCCAAGGGCTTGCAACTATCTTAACACTTCAAGTCTGAGTGCACCCTACCTCTTAGGTGTTATTATTCTTATGAATAAAGTCTTTAAGGTATAGATTATGTGCATGATGGAAGTCGGAGCTATATTATAGTTTTTGCGATCTGCTAGATAAGGCAGCGGTCGGTGCCTTAGGTGACCTTTGATGGCAACCATTTTTAACACATCGAGACCTTTTCTTCCCCCTCCTTCTGCTTCGGAGGGCATGTAAAGCCATTGGTTCTCCTGCGCATGTTACTCCGGTCGTGTTTCGAGTGAGGAAATGAAAAGTGCACCTACGTTTTCGCACACACTTTTGCACTTGTCCTAGCTAGAGGACTTTTATTTGGTTTCGCCAATAGGCAGGTTAAGCCGATGAAACCTTCTCAGTTATATGCAAAAGACGGCTTAAAAAAATCAATGATTCTTCCCAGTTGAGATTGGCCACCGCGACTGAAATCGGTCAGATCAAATTTTTATTCTATTTTATTTATATCCCTTTATTTCATTTATATATACAAGTAAAACCGGGCTGAGCTACTTAAAGTCCTATACTTAATTCTTCTTATACTAAAATTGCGAAAGTATCGATGTCCGAATCGCTCGGATGTTGGTAACTCAATTACGCCGTAACGGCTGATCGAATTTGGCAGTACTGTAGTAGTTTACTTGTATATATCCTGGATTAGCACATACTCTTTTCGTCGTAAATTCACGCAATCGATATCAAAACGGATCTTATTCGTTATATCACTCAACTTTCGTCTTTACTACTAGGTAATTAAGAAACAAGTAAATGACTAAAATATCGATTATTCATGTTATGATGAATGGAAATCCGTGGTCCCTGCCTACCCCTCAGGGAAACAGGCGTGACTTTACGTATGTATGTATGTATGTATTCATGTTATTAAACGGTGTTTATACGAATTTCTACCTACTGCCATTCATGTGTCCCACACCGTGTTCGTCATTCTTATCTCCCCCTTTGTATAGCAGGTTTAATTTCGCATTTTAACGATAAGGTCTCCCACAGGCTCCACACCCAACGGTCAAGTGAAGAACGATGCGCCCCGATACCCACCACCACACCACCAGCCACAAAGAACATCCCCAGATAAGGTCCGACCAGCGATGCCGCCCGCGCCAGTCACGACTACCAATGTCGGTGCTCTATCAGCCGCTTTGTCTGAGGCTCTGGCGGGAAGGGACAGAGAAACAAGGGAATATACCAGGGAGCCGCAGAGGGAGCTCCCAAGAGAACCGCCAGCGAGGCCGGCAGTCAGAAGACAGCCTAGTGATATTAGGACCAGAGGACCCCCGCCTCAACCGCCTACACAAAAACCGGCGATGCCTTTGGTAAGTCCACCTCATATTTTCATTAATGTTTTCTTAAATAATCTAAGACACCATGAATGACTAAATTATCCGAAATTGTCGAACCGCAGTGAACACGCGTGGTTATCAATGCTCAAATCCTTCTATATGAGAATAACATTTGAGGCGTCTTCTTACTACGGCCAATACTAGTAGCTGGTGAGTTAGAAAAACCAGCATCAATGAAAGCAAGTTTTTATTTAGATTATGGATAGAGTATTTATAACAGAAATAGCTTTGTCTATATTTAGGCATTTGCAATAATCTGCATAGCTGTTATTCAGGTGACATCATTCTCCTTTTATGGCATAATAATTATAATAGAATTGGTTATAACATGCGGAATAAATAATTAAACTGTGATTCATTGTGTAACCGGCAAAATATTGCGACCCTACATGGTTTAAACAATGCTAAGTGGCTATGTTGGTGTTGACATGTTTGTATTTATTTAAAGGCTTTCCCATCGTCCGGCATTCTATAATTACATTGGACTTTATATTATGGCTGATTGACATTTAAAAAAACTTGAACGAGTAATTAAAGCGTTAAGTGCAGGAGTTCCGCGACGTTTTAATTGTGACTACATGATTGGTGCAGAACTACATCATAATGAGCGCATGCGCTAAGTTCAGGTTGAATATCGTTCATATCATCGATATATCATCGTGCTCTGTGTAAAATTTTAGCATAGTCCAAATATCTCTCAAAATCCTTTATTATCCGCTTATTAACTGTCTACAGCAGGGCCGAGGCTTCTTCTAATCTGATTCGAAAACTGCGGTATCGATATACTTGTAGTAAGTTATTTTTGTAAGCTGTGGGAGAACACCGGTGTATAAGCCAACGTTTTACTGTAAAGGGGTAAGCAAGAGAGTAAACTAAGAGGTAAACTAGAACGACTATCAAGTTAGCATATAATTCATATCAGCGACGAAAATTAATATATTTTTTTTATAAAAAGTCGCCCCACACTAGGATTATTTCCTGTATCGTAGGTGTGTTTCACAAACATGCATATCACACATACAAACACTCAGATTCGGGATAATCATCTGCGGAACGCACCAATTTTGTCCCGTGCGGGTATCGAACCCTTAGCCACTGTGCCAATTAGGTCGTCGTTGTAAATGTATTCAAGCCTTAGTGTATTCAAGCTCGATTACTTTGTTTGAGTGTGGTATAAATAAACTGCACCTATACATAAATGTCATTCAATTATAAATTAAACAAAAAATACTTCATCGGAACGTATGGAACCCTCCATTTCAGGTTATAGGTTATTTATTTACCAAACACGGTGCTTGCGATGACGTCAAACGGGCGTCGATAAACCTATATTATGTACTTGTATACTTCTTCCTTATTAGGAATCGTAAAAACAATGTATCAATGTACACAAGTATCTTGTTCAATTGTTATTTTACTCAGCAAACGTGCCGTCTCTAGAGAAAGTTAAGAACTTCGTTATAATATTTGCGCGCTGCTTACGTCATGAAAGATACGTGATTATATGCGATAGAGAATTATCCGTGATCGTTGTGACTAATAGAAGATATGAAGGCTGTGTTTTATTTATTTTAATTTTTAGACAAGTCTAGGGTTCGTAAAATCAGTACTCCGTCCTCCGTACACAAATCCTCATTTTCAAACATCCAAATATCTGATCCGACGACCTGATTAGCACAGTGGCTAAGCGATTGGACTGCTGCGCTAAGGGTTGCGGGTTCGATTCCCGCACGGGGCAAAACTTTGTGCGAACCACAGATGTTTGTCCCGAGTCTGGGTGTTTGTGTATGTGAATATTTGATGTTTGTGAAACGCACCTACGATACAGGAGAAATTCCTAGTGTGGGGCGACGTTTATAAAAAAAAAAAATCTGCTATATTTGGCTTTTATAATACCGATATAAGTGAAAATTATCAATTTAATGACGTCCCACTGTGAGGCAAACATATCTCTTTCCTCCTACTATCTTTTGCAGTGTCAGTCAAACTCGACAATAATATTAATCTATCCTACAATAAAATAGGTTTCGTTAGCCGAAGCCGTTTGACTGAAATAACCTATATTATAAAAGCAATTAATTACTTAGCAACGCGACGTTTACCTTAAACTTTAAATACATTAATATAAATTTAGTTAATTTGTAACCATCCCCATTACCAAGAACTCTTAAAACAGGATAGATTATGATGTATAACAACATAAACTGTCCTGCTTTAAGAGTTCATGGTAAGGGGGCTGAAATGTAAATAAATTTAAGGAAATATTTTATAGGACGCGTCTCCCTCAGTGGGATTTATTACAATTCAATTTTCCTGAAGAAGTATTAGGTAATACAAAGACTTCCACGAATTACGTATGAATGCACCAACTTGTAGAATCTAGCCCAGCAAAATGTATTTGCTCTTGATTAAAAATAACATTCTTAACCCACACAGGTATTGTGAATGTAAAAATACCCTAAGCGGGGATGACGGCCACGTGTTGCAATAAAAAAAATAACGCCACGTGGGTGGGGTTCGAACCGATTTGGTAACTTGTTTATATTGTGCCGAGTGTTCTTCGATAGTCCGCCGCACTTTAAATAAAACCTCTTTATTACATTTGAAGTTTCAACCTTTTTATGTTTTGTTTTTTTAGTACATCGCCTAACTAAGAATTTCTCTTGTATCGTGGGTGCGTTTCACAAACATAAACACCCAGACTCGGGACAAACACCTGCGGATCACAATTTTTTTATCCCGTGCGGGAATTGGACCCGAAACCCTTAGCGCAGCAATTCAATCGCTAAGCCACTGCGCCAATTAAGTTGTTAATGGTGTATGGTTTTTAAGAATCACTCTTGTAACTTTAATTATTTATTACAGTCCGAAATTAAGTAAACAACTGCTATTTACTTTAGTCAAATCTGTCACGATGTTTCTATCGTGTCAAACATGCCACACTCCCATTGTTCTGTTACGGGATGAGGTCAAAGCACTCGCAACCTTGATAAGAAGATCATGTTTATCATTCCACATGCGTATTTGTTTATTTATTGTGCAGATACTATCACAATCAATTATTCATGTTTTGTGTAAATGGTATTGAAATGTTTTATATATAGCTAATATCTGCATTTTGGTCCTGAATTTTTGAAGCCTCATTAAGAGTCCATGTTTTATGTGAGATTGATGTAGAACAAATAATATGTTGGCCTTCAGAAGAAAGGGCTGAAACAGCTGTCAACCGCTTGTTCTTGGCACATTAGATCAAGAATTAAAGAATCAAATGAGTATTTAACTGCTTCTAATATTACTAATGATTACTCGTCAGCTCATTATAGTTATAAAGTGGTTTCTAAGCCGTCATAAAGATTATATTTAACTTAGTTACCTTTCAATATAACAGATAGTCTGATAGATTGCTATTGTAGGCCTCTATAAGTTTTTCTGCTTCTCTTTCCTAATTTTGGTTCCTAATTTTTTAGGTATCTGAAAATATTTCGTATTGTTAACTCTTGTCTGGAGATGATAGTGTCCTTTCAACGGCTAACGACTTTCTGCGTAATGTCAAGGACTACGATTGTTTGTAAATATTGAGGTCAGTTTCATTACGAGTCCGCGTCTCTGAGCTCTATCGAATGTTCCAGACGATTCTAGAAGTGCTTATTTCTCGAAGGTGGCTTCGTAAGTTTTGGTGTATGTTTGGCAAAGCACTGTTTTAGCATTTTGTCTTATAGCTGAAGCATGTAAACATAAGGTGTTAAAGGGGTAGGTTTTATAGCTAGCATATTACGTTGGTACTCCTGGCAAATTGACACAACGAAGTTTTAATTTAACTACCCATTTGTGCCAAACGACGCGGCGGTACCACGTAGCTTTTTGGCACATATGGCAACTTTGCTAGAGTGCATCCTCAATGGCTGGAAAGAAAGAAGAAGAATCAATAGTAACGCCAAGAAAGATCTCTATCACTATCTATCTTATCTGCTGATAATCGGAAAATGTAAAAGATACAAGAAAAAAGAGAAATCAACAACAACAAAACCACAGAGACGATAATAGAACTGCAAAACAACCTTCTAATTATAAACTTAACCGTTGTAAAATCAGCTCCTAAGGTCACTGGCTATCTAATTACGATGTTCGTGTTAATTTATTACAATAATCATGTAAATTACTAGATAGCGGCCTCGCTTGCTGATAGTATTAGAAGTCACGTGATTCTTAGAATTATTGTATAGTATTGCGATTTATCTCATCAACCTGTACCTGTATGTTCATCATCGTAATTGGGTGATCTTTCCGTTGAAATATGGTATTTATAATGCGGTGATAAAAGGTCTGGGCCCCTTACCATGCACTGTTGAAGCGGGACTGTATCTATTGTGAAACCGAGATGCCGCTTTACACTGCACCTAGCGGCGTCTTGCTTCCACAAAATGTCCTGCTTTAGGAGTTTATAGTAAGGGGGCTGTATTCTGATTTCATTCCTTAAAAAAGTCTGTCTCTTAACCTTTACCATGTTTATCGTTATCCTGTAAAAGCCTTCTAAGAACTTTTGTCTGTTAAACTGTCATGGAATCATTACAACAAGTCCAATGACACTTTGTGTTCATAAAGAGTGTGGCCATAATGCTACACACGCGATTACTCCGGACGCAGCGAATCGTGCCGAGTCATGTATTCAAAATGTTTCCGGCACAGCCAAGGGATTACTGAGGTCAAACGGGGAAAAATAGGGCGTGGTCCACACACAATTTATTATTCTTTAGTAAAATGTATACAGGCTCGGAGATGCGCGGCGCAGTCATTTTGGATTGTCCTGTATCATTTATTCAATACCTTTCTGTTTATCTCAAGGGACTTGAATGTTCTGCGGATAGTTTGGTTGCCCTAACTATGCTATAAAACTCACCTAGTATGTGGTTTATGCTTGTTTTATTTCACTTGTTAACCCCGATAGGGATTGGAAAAATAGGCTTCTGATACAGACCATAAATAAATCTGGCGTATAACCATTTTATGGTTACCTTACGTATTTCATATAAATAAATTACAGGGGGAATGATTTCGTTAGCGGCTCTGAGAAGATTCCATATATGCATAAGTGTACTCGTACCAAAATATACATACTTTTACAAATAAGAAAACTATTATAGATTCCCAATATTTATTGTACATTACAGAAGCCTCAATCAATCAATCATCAAGGAATCAATCTGTCTCTGGTAAAACCTTCCTAAAAGATGATCAAATCATACCAAGATATTTATTATTAAAAGATAATTAAAGTATAGTACAGAGGTTGGTAGTGAACTTTACCATTGTGGTATTATAAACCACATACGACTACTATATAATAATTTGGAGTCCATCTTTGTGTGACAAAGTCCAGAGTTATCTTGATCCTGAAAGCACCAACGGGTAGATTCTCGTCTATTATTGTGTACCACACGGGTTTTACCGCAATAGATCGTTGTATCTATACTTATACTTAATATAAATATAAAGAGGTAAAATTTTGTTTGTAGGGGATTATCTTCGAAACTCTTTATTCGATTTCCAAAATTATATGTCCCATATTTAAAATGGACCTTCTGGGCAGTTCAGGGTGAACATGGCTGCTATAATCCCGGTGAAGACAAGAAAATGTTCTACGCAGTCGATGTTTGTGCTACATAAAATAGAAACATACTCCGCTATTATACAGCCACAGAAAACTTCGGTATCAGCTGATTAAATTGTTATCGCGCTACCCGTTACTCGACTCGAGTATTATCTGATAATTATCAATAACAGGTATTATGTGCACGCTTTCATTTGATTTTATACAGTATTTTTCTATTTATTGATTATTACTGTAGTATTTTTAAAAGAAATGGGCGATACAATTGTATATTTTCCATAAAAATATTGAATTGGTCATTGTAAGACTGAAGGTTAACTTGTAATTAAAAAACTATTAAGTGCAATTCTGATCTAGTCTTAAAGCCCAAAATGTCTTACGTAAATGTCAAAATGACGATCAAAAGAATAATCGTTTCGAATGACCACAAAACTGTGAAGCTGTAAACGCTTAGAAATAAAATTGTCTGATTGCGATTACCAAGTACCTTGATTATTTTTGGCAAGGTTTACCGCTAGGAAAGTTATGGTCGTTAGAATTTTATTACTCAGTAAACACTGAATTGCACAAGTGAAGCTAGTTTTGTGCCGTTGCTTATGTATTTTTATCTTTAGTGTAATTGAATGTTTTAGTAATGAACGTTATCGACGGGAAAGCTTCCTGGTAGACTCGTTTAGAATAATGGCGATGTTAAATCTTGTTTTTTTTTCTTAAACGTCGCTTCACTCTGGGAATGTCTCCTGTGTCGTAGGTGCGTTTCACAAACATGAATACACAATCTCGATATAATCCTAGTATGAAGCAGATCTAAACCCGTCTCAAAAATTCTTGGTATTCATTTCTTCATCATATTTCTACCTGAAGCTTAGATCTGAGTTCGATATCTGCGTTTTAATTAAATAATTAAATCATAATCATTAACGTACCTTGACTCAGTGCCCGCTAATTGAAACTTTGATTACATTCCACCGACCTAATGCTATTTAACTAATTACTAATGAGATTTTTGTGACAATTAATGAAGCCCTAATGGTTTAGCTCTACAGTCATAATTTAATGAAGTTTTATAAAGGCAATTACGTAATATACCGACGTTGTTTAAACAGTAATGGAATTTTCAAAGTTCATAGTGCTGGTATAAAACTCTTCCGTTGATTAGTTCTCCGGACGTTACACTTTGACCGCGTTTCGCAAACAATATGTGATACGAAAATAGGCCAGCGCTTCTGGTAAAATAATTACTAGACCTCACTATTGTGTCATACTCGATTAATATTACAGCTGACCTGAAAGATTGATTAAATTAAACTTGTGTAAGCGAGACTTATACTTAATTAAAAACATAAAAGTTAGTATAAACATATTTTTGTTTATGATAGCTGATATCACAATTCACACGTCGCGACGTAAATATAAATGCAAGCGACAGACTGATGCTTTGAAAATAATTTCGCCACCTTGCTCTCATTTTATTAGGTAACATCAATGTCAAGTTAATATTAGATAAGAATGATAAAACAAACTGCTAAAAGATGTATTCTCAGATAAATTGCTTTTTGCGAATATTCGATACTGGTTTTATATCTTCAAGGAATGTAAATCGACAGGTCGTATTTTTCAGTTCGACAGGTTACGCGCCATTTTATAAGTTCGTATTTCAAACTGTTCGAATTCGAAATTTCCAATGTGACATTTTACGGCAATTTGTTCGTTCGATTTTTTCTTATGTGAGTGGCCAGCCTCAAGCCGGTTCATCACGCACTTATAAGGCAAAGTGAGTTGCAAACACAAAATACTTGGCCAGATGTCCATCTGGAATATTAAATGAGAGGCGTTTTTTATTATACTGGTTTAATGTATTTACATAATGCGGTTGTAGTGCTAAATATTCAACCGAAAATGAGAATAATGTGATGCAATCTAAAAAAACTTTTATGTGCTTTCTTCGACACGAGACTTCTTTACATAAGGTGCGATAACCTATGGATCATCCGATGATTAATAGTTATTACAGTATACATAATTTCATGAAATTATTGAGGCAATTTGACGACCTGATTAGCGCAGTGGCTAAGTGATTGGACTGCCGCGCTAAGGGTTGCGGGTTCGATTCCCGCACGGGGCAAAACTTTGTGCGAACCACAGATGTTTGTCCCGAGTCTGGGTGTTTGTGTATGTGATATTTCATGTTTTTGGAACTCACCCACGATACAGGAGAAATTCCTAGTGTGGGGCGACGTTTTTTTTAAAAAAAAAAAAAAAAATGGTATTTTATTGACACCATTTGAAAGTTTTTTGGTAAGTTGTCAATATTTTGTCTACACGTGGGTTATTATGAAAGCGAAAGTTA
The DNA here is from genome assembly GCA_946251915.1 of Abrostola triplasia. Taxonomy (NCBI): domain Eukaryota; kingdom Metazoa; phylum Arthropoda; class Insecta; order Lepidoptera; family Noctuidae; genus Abrostola; species Abrostola triplasia. The sequence goes on from OX276432.1 coordinate 10,175,312, forward strand.
CGATGTTGGTTAAATATTTGAAGAATTTAATGATTATTATTCAATAATATCGTAACGTGTTTTGGTAAAATTAAGCACACTACAAATAGGCCCCTTTATAATCACCCATTAATTTACAACCAGAAAAAAAAAAAACAACTAATTATTCTCTGTAACTTAAGGCCTTCTTACAAACAGCAAATTTACAAGCTGTCGAGCAAGAGTAAGCCTGACGTGAGATACATTAAAATACATACTTATACTTTATCGTTCACTATTGAATTAATAAATATAGCAAAGTAAATGTACAATGGGTTGTATTATCTACTAATAGCCATCTCCAGACAACCTTCCAAAGATCCTAAGGACGAAACGTCCTTTGATCCGCGCAAAATCGGACGAATATCGGTGGAATTTATAGGCTGTTAATATGCCAACATAATTTTATATTATTCTTATAAAAAGACGTTGATGCCAGTAATATTAGTCATTACAACTGGCAGTCATGTCGCCTGGCCGTGAATATTAATGAACTGTGATTGTGAATCACAAGATTGTATTTACATTTGTCCGTTGTTTGCGGACCTCGGAAGTAAAGAGCTGAGGAAATAAATGTTTGTTTAATCGTAAAACTTGTTGCTTTTCTCTTTTGATGTTTATTTAGAGGGAAATTAGACCGTGCTTTTGTTTTCTTGGAACTGTGTTCATATTTAACGAAAGCTCCATTTAAATGATTAATTAGGCAGTATTCAGTAACTTTTGAGCGCACGCGAGTATTGAAGTCCAACATTTATCATCAGCCTATCTCAATCCACTGCTGGGCATAGGCCTATGGCCCGCCACTGAGCTCAATCTTCGGCCCTCCGCTTCCAACAGCTGCCAGCCATTTTTGGTATATCGCTGCCCCACCTAGCTGGAGAACGTTCTATACTACTTTCAAGACTAACATTATAGTATTCCCAATATTTGGCAGACTTTTATCCCGAGATAACTGATTTAGAACTAAGAATCATGGTGTGTCCTAAAAGACTTCTGTGAATCAATTTGGGTAACTGTTGATGATAATCTAAGCGAGAACTGACTTTATATGATATTTTCCTCTGAGAGAAGACCTCTGTCAATGCAGATATAGAATAGTAGTGATACAATTTGATGTAAAAACTGTAATGTAAATATTATCTTAATGACATCTCGAGAACTGTACTTCATAACGGCGACAAGATGAGCTCTGCACTTTACCATGAACTCTCAAAGCAGGGCAGTTTACGTTGTGGAAGCGAGACGCCGCATTACAGTACTGTACGTAGCGGCGCGGGCGTCTCGCTTCCACATCGGAAAATGTCCTGCTTTTGAGAGTTTATGGTAAGGGGGCTGGTCAGTTAGTCTGTGGACGTTGTACCAGTGACATCCCTTGCCACCATAACTTCATGTATTACAATGGCATACCTTCTTTTAAGAAGAAATTTAAGATTGCTCGAAATGGCGATATCTACATGTTCGTCTTCTCTGTTGGAAACTTAAGGCGCGACTGCGTGAGAATATACTCAAACTCCCTTATTAAAGGCTTACTGCTTTATTCTTATTTTACATTAAGTAGGTAATAATGATTTAATTAAACAGCTGAGGTCCGCGGGCTAGAATGTAAACAGTCATTGACCTGAACACGAACAATGTCGCATGTTTAAGTAAAATATCCTTACGCGGTTGAAAATGTAATTATATAATACACTACAAATGTTTTGAGTTTTGTGATTTTTGAGTGAATCACATTCCAGTGAGTACTACTAAGTCGTAACGGTTGTAGTTAAAGTACGAGTGTTTTGATATTTCAACCAATCATATATAATTAATTTGTATGTATCACCGCTATGATTAATTTAGGGATTACATTGGGTGTAATATTGCAGACTAAAGACCCGTGCAATAGGTGATGCTCTCCAAAGTCATTCATTGGAGCATTCAAATCCTGGTGGAAGAACTAAGTCATACAAATAAGTTCTTGTTAGCCTAACGCAATGATAAGGACACTTACAAAACATCAAACCTTAATTTTTTTCTTTCAATGTTCCTAGAGACGTCGAAACTTTGTCTAAAAAACTTAATCTATATCCTAACGCTCCACAATCGTGTTGGTCATAGAACCAATGAGACGTTAATATTATGTGTTTACATTATCAGTGGACTGGGTCAGATTGGGCAAACCGTTGCATAACACGCCACTAAAGCCGGCTCACCTTGGTCTTCCAAACACTCCCGCCGAAGGTTACATCGAGTCTTCGATACGGTTTCCAACTTGCGACATTACATATTTGGCTAGGATTGATACAATTTGGCTACGTTTCACCCTAGTTATGTTCACGAGAAGGATCACATAGTCAGACTTTTTATATCTCTTTTTCGTTGCTTTATTATATTTGCTTAGAGCCCAAGTTTTATGAAGGAAGACGTTAAACCTCAATGTTTAACCAACATAGGTTAAAACTGGTTCAAATAGAAAACATGATATTAAAGGTTGATACAAATATGAAAAAAACTTGTATCGATAACATCGCCATATCTTAATAAGCATGCAGTTGGAGTTTAAAATAATTAACACGTTTGTCGTGTGTTACTTTTTAAATCAAAACCTTATGCATTTGATTTTCCGGATGAAAGGACCAACAGCTGTTTCTATTGACGATATTGTCTGATTCATCTCATTCATTCAAGCGTACACACATAGTACATTTATGTATGGAATTTTTCTGTTCCGGGTATATGGTCAGTGGTCACAGGTGAGGTGATTCAACGCCACCACATAAAGGACCTTGGTAGAACGTGTAACTACAGTTTCACTTGTAAACGGTGTCAATAAGGAATCATTTGAGTCATCACTGTCTGACTGACTCATTAGATAGGTGGTGTCGCTCGATGATTCACCGGATAATGTGTCTTGTGGCGTTGTGATAGGATTTTTAATTAGTTGCAGGGTAGGGCCGTAGGTTCGACTGTAAGCGAGGGGCTTCAATAAATGTATTGTCAACTTCCTCATAAAGTATTTAACGGATTTTCCAGTCTCAGCTGATAAGGGCACGTGTTACTACGAATTGTTTACATGTATAGAACAATAAAATATTCGTACCGTTTGTTAGGATTCCATTCTGTCATGTAATTATTGAGAGTAAATATCACGTGTTGTTTTTATGTATAAATAAATTCTATGAGTGTACCTGTACAATCAATATTTATCCTATTCTATTCCAAAGTGTATATTTTGCACCTATAATTATGTACTTACGAGTACTGTATCCTTAGCACGAATATTACGAACTTTCGTTGCGTATTAGTATCGAGAAAACTATTGTATGGCGTAAACTATTCGATAGACAAAAATATTCGTGCTAAGTCTACAGCCCAACTAGAAAAGTGATAAAATGTCACCAAAACAATATGTCATCCCCATACATTTTTCATTCCATTCAATTTCTACTCGTTAGGCGTTTTTTCACTTGTATAGCGGGGCTGAAATAACAGATTATAAAAAAATAATTTACATTCGTTTACGACCAAAACTATTTAAACATAGATAGAAGATAAATATGATAAACCTTATATTATCGCAATGAACATACATATTATTATGTATAATGATAATTTTATATCTTACGGCATTCATTTTAAACATGCGTAAGCTTAAATATTTCTAGGATTTTATCAGCATAAAAAAGGTTAATGTCCCGCATAGCTGCTGGCTGCTTACAGAATAAAAACATTCATTCGTTTAAATATAAACACAATTTAAAAAGAAATACCTGTGTACGGGAACGCATTGTTATAGGTTTATAGCAGGAATGGCGAACCTTTATAGATCAAAGTGCCATTAAAAAAACATGTTTAATGAGGTCATCGTCGTGCTATTATAAATATAATGTTGACTTTGAAAAATAATTATAAGGAAAAGCAACATACCAGGTGTTTGATAAACTTCTTAGAGTAATCTTCCGGTCGCTTCTGATATTCAATATTAAGCTGAAACTTCAGTTTCCTGATTTTAGGGAAAATTATAACACAGTATGCCTAAATATTTTTGTCACGTCTCATCAATAGCTGGAGTACCTTTGGTTCACCATCCCTGGCTATTCTGCATGTGCGTGGGCTGTAGACGTTGGTCCGCTCGCATACAGAGCACAGCCTCCTAACATTTACGTAGGTTTTGTCGGGCGGACACTTTCGCAACAGCTGACTCACACGCTGATAACAATTATATCAGTGCATTGTTTGTTTATAATCGTAATTGTCTATAATCGATACTGCTAAGATGGCCAATGCAATGAGCAATTATAACAATATTTCCGTGTCCGTATTTATAGTGTTGTTTGTTATTAACTGCTTTATTAACTGACAAATGTTTCCCTATTTACGTAATACTTGATGGTTCAATTTAAGGCTGTTAGTGACGTATGATATTATCTTTATTTCCGAGATAGCGACCATCATGTAATCTGTACCTGTTAATCCGGTATTTTTTCATCGTACAGCCTTTCTCAATAAAGTATGTTATTTTATTGCACCTGACAATATTTGGTCTTTACTTATACAGAAACTGTGGTCTGGCTCCCTTAAAAGCAGGCTTCAGTATCCAATCATCACATATAGGTCTCGATATTACGGTGTAGTAAACAAAACCTGTAATGAAACGTTGAATTATTGCCTGAAATCGTAGCGATTAAACGTGGTGATCAAAACGGGCCTTAGCGCTTGCGTAGGCCATTTCACATCACTTTTATAAAGACTCAAAGGACCAAAGATATTAGCTAGCCACATTGTCCACAAGGACCACCGCGAATTCCTCTAGACAATTTCGACAACTAAACGATCTATTGTACCGAAGCGGGGTTTTTAGTATTACTGTTTGGCAAGCACTTTGGTTCTATAACGACTGATGCTATCGTTAGGGGCTATGTAGGCATAACTTAGTTATAAGTTCGTGCCCACACTCGGGCTTTTTGGCTCACTGCCAATGTACGTCATAAAGGGTTATGTTAGAGTATTGTTTGTGACTGTATGTAGATGACACACAGGCAACGGTTAACTATTCTAAATGCATTCATGGAAGTTGTTCGGAAGGTTATAATAAGGTTGTCCTGTTTCCTTGTTCTATACATAAAGTTTTGGTTTATTATAGGAAGTTACATACCCATAGGTATAGTATCAGGATGATGTAAATAGTTGGCGGGTTTTTTAAATAAATTTATTCTTTATCTAATTTTTTAAGCGGTTTTACGTTGGAAAAGTCTCCTAAAGCAAAAAATATCGATAATATTACATGCATAAGCGGCAAGACTGATCAAATATCTTTGTCTCTTAGAACCAATGTTGCATGCATCTTTTAACCAAACACCATTTTATTAATGTTTCGTTATCTTATTACAGAGTTCGTCGGACTCGGTGCTCACAAATAACTCGATACAGGACCGCATCAGTAACCTGCAGCAGCAGACGTCGGAGCAAGTGATCACCCCCCACGTGGCCTCCACACTGCACAGGAACAAGAGCTCGCTGCACTCTACCACACAAGCCTCACTGGGTAACAGAACCCAACATATTATTTTATATACATACATTCATATCTGTAATATCTAAAGGCATAGGTGTTTTTATTTATTGGGAGTCTTGGACCTATTAACATTTTGCGTCATTATCAGTCTTAAGTCTTATGTGGCGAGCCTATTGCCATTCATCGAGTCGTTAAAATTTAAGCTTTATTATAAAATATACAAAGTGAGCCTCCTATTTGGTTGTACATCTTGTAGAGGTAATTAGTACCTGTAATATACTACTCATATAAACAAACGCATAGGCGTTGGTTGACTAACACTTCAACAACTATATTCCTGTTAGTGTGACTTAATAAATATATTTGAAGAGCTAACGTATGACAGTTCCCAAAATGTTGCCTACATAAACAAAATTAAAAACAACGGCAGTCTTCCCAATTTTTTTTCTAATTGCTGCGTCTGCGATTTTATGTGCTGCACTTTTTGGGATAAAAAGTAGCCTATGCGTTAATCCAGGGTGTCAGTTACCTCCATACCAAATTTTGGCAAAATTTGTCTAGAATTTTGAGCGTGAAGAAGTAACCAACATACACTCAGAATATTTTGCCTTTATAAGTGTGTGGTGTGATAAAAATGTTTCGAAGTCTTTAAAATGTAATGTCTGTTCCGTCAGGAGGCAGCATGACGTCGCTGTCGTCCGCGCCGCCGACGCCGCCGCCGCTGTCGTCGCTGTCCACGTCGGACCTGTGCGAGCGGCCGCGCGTGAGTCACGGCAAGCCGCACCTGGCCCCCAAGCCCCCCGCGCCGCACGAGCCGCACCTGGCCCCCAAGCCCCCCGCGCCGCACGAGCCGCGCCCCGAGCCGCCGCCCAAGAAGCTCGTCACCAACGGGAAGCTGGCGGCGCGCGCGCAGAGCATGAGGGTGCCCAGGTCAGCTGGAAACGAGGACTAATTCCTATTAAAAAATATGTTAAACATATATTTTTTTGCTCGGTGTTTTCTTGTATAGTTAATAAAACTCCAAGAACACCTACTATATTCATAATATTTACGACCTTAACAAAGATTTGTTTCTCAAATAACAATAAGTCATTAAATTTGTTTGTCAAAAATAATGTGTATTTGTGTAGAATTATTATGCCAATTATTTTAATTAGAGATGCGCCGAATATTCGTTTGGTATTCGGTATTCATATTTTCCACTATTTGTATTCGGCCGAATTATTCGGTTTTGGTGCCGAATATATTCGGTTCGAGTATTAATATTTCCTTCGCTACACGACGCGGTATAGAACTAAAAGTCGAAACTTCTTATAAGTCAAAGAAAACCTATAAAAGATGAGTCAAATAAAGCTAAAAAATTTAGAATCGACATTTATTTTTAAACTTAAAACAATCATTTTTTTAAACGTCAAATCAACATGTTAAAGCAATTTACCTTAAATTAAACATCTTTTTAAACCTCAATCAAATCCACATTCACTCCAGCAGCGACACGTAGCGTACATAACGAACGTAAGAACCTGTTTACGCTGCAAAACAATCAAACGGTAAACCGAATAATTCGGCCGAATATCCGGTTCGGTAAAGGTTAAACCGAATAGTATTCGGTATTCGGTTATTCGGTAAAACCACTATTCGGCGCATTTCTAATTTTAATCATAACTTTGTCCGCAATTTTGTAAGTACCATTGCAGATCTACTTCGAAGCTAATCCAAGAGACAAGAGCAATAATAATGAAAAGGTCGACAGGCTTCCTACAATAATAAGCCGATACTATAGTTGGTACCTACGTATTCCGCAGGTCTCCGCCGGCGTCCCCGTCGTCGCCTCAGACGGGAGGCTCGCGGCCCTTCAACCTCCCGCCCGCGCCCAACAACCCGCCCATCGGGACCAAGAACCCTGCGTCACACTTCGGTAAGAGATTCACTTCTTGATGATCAACCTGCTGTTGAGTCGTATTTTTGCTATCCAAAATTCCTACAAGCAAACGTGAACCGTTAAGTATTTCTATCGAAAGAAGAAGTTTATATCTAACATAAAACCTGTGTGGAACATCATTGAGATTGCAAAGCGTTTCGATAAAGCGAGTGCCTGATGAATTTCGCCATTTGTGCTACAGGAACACTGCGTGCACCTCGCGGAATGCGTCCTCCTGGCGTGTGCCCCCCTCCCCCACCGGGAGTGTGTCCCCCTCCCCCGCCCGGCGTGTGTCCCCCGCCTCCCCCGGGTGCGCCTCCCCCGCCGCCGGCGAGGCATGCGCAGCAGCCGCCACCGCCTCCACCGCCGCACCACCGGCAGTCTGTAAGTACCATTAGAACAAGAGGACAATATTTTTTAAATATATTTTTCGGTAAGAAAATCTCACCTTTGTTAAAAACAATAAAGGTGATATAATAAAGGTAAAGAAAATCGTTGTTTGACACAAAAATATAACTATTTGCCCGACTAATAACACAATGATACCTAGGCTCTTTTATATGTATTTACTACAAGACTATTAAAAATATATACAGGGTGCAGTTTTGAAGATGAAAAATATTTCGGGAGGTAATTATGTTAGTGATCCTCGACCCGAATCAACAATAAAATCAGTAGGTATTTTTTTTCTTATTTGCCGAAATCGATATGTGTAAACCACCTTTATTTAAAAGCGGCTAGTCGCTACTCGCCCTATAACAACGCACACAAACAGTTCATTGATCGGCAGCGCCCCGCCCTCCCGCCCGCACCTCGCTAGCCGCGCCCAGGCGGCCATCGATCTATCGATTTAGTGTAATTCATGTCGCCGGCGTGTGCATGCGCGTGCAATATCCGCCCGCCGTTGCGTTTTCGGTTACGTACGGTAATAGCTAGTGGTAATAAAAATGACTGTTTGGAGTGCATCACTCTACAGTGTGGCGGCTACTGAAGAAATAACTGCAACATCCATTGCATTACCGCAAGGTACAGGACCTCTACACAGCTGATAACGCCGCGCGAGTTACGTTTTGTCGCTGGTTGCTGGAACACCAATACGCCAACATCCTATGGACGGACGAGTGTTTATTTACTCAAGTTGGCGTCTAAATGTTCATAACGAACACCAGTGGACTCGCCGCGAGCATAACCCACGAGTGACTAAGCACCAGTGTTACACAATTGCGTGAAAAAGTGATCAGTGCTTTCCACACTTTAAAAACGAATGTGTTTGTGCTACGTAAGCTAAAAGATCATCAGCCACGTCGTGCTAGACTGAGCCTGGAGTGTTAACACTTTAAACAATACCTCCAATTAACGTAAGTAGGTAATTTATTTATTTTATTTGTACATAGACAATAATTTGTAAATACGTTGTTAGCCGAATCAATCTACGCCAAACATACCTACATCTCAGGCAAGATAAATCACTTAAACTTTACCTACAGCGCGCCGACTGCGCCGCCCGCCGCCGCCAACTACCTACAGTCGCATGCCGCCGCTTTATTATTAAGTACCTAATACCCGCGCGCGCGTCCACTATGCAGCAACGGATTACGAACGACGTCCTACAACTTACATACCTACAACAACATTTGTGCGAGTCAGTTACGGTCTCAGTCATAAAGCAAAACTAAGGTCAAGATAAATAAACATTACTTTAGGTTAGCTATGTTTCGTCTTTAACTTGCAATCAATTTAATGTGAAACTATTCACAATTGTGTAGCAGGGATACGAATATTGCTTACGTGCTATGTAAGGTTTATTTATCTCGACCTAACATTTTACTCATCAGCTGATAGGTAACTAACGAGGCAACATGAACTTTTCTTTTATAAAAATGACTAGCACGCGCGCAAAACGCGCGCATGCGCGGTACTGCTTACCTACTTACGTTGTCCGCGTTGTTGCTATAGCCCCCTGCCGAGAGAGGCCCTGCGTGTGCGTTGCGCACCGCGACCCGCGCCCGACGACCGAGCCAGAGCCCCAGAGGCCTACCGACCGTCCGATGGTACGAACACGTATATTCTTCGCGCTTCTACGTTACATGTATCCCGTGTCTTTTTTGTACCCGATTGTCGCTTAAAAGTGGTATATTGAATGTGAAGCCCGAACTTTATTTGTGACATCCACCCCAAAGCAACTATTGCGCTTACATTTCGTTATTACGTAGAATAAGTGGGCGGAGCCTCGTACAGGTCGATGCACTCTCGCAGCTGTGTGCGTGAGTGGCATGATGCGTTTGACAGTTCGCAACGCGCGATTCTGTTTCAAGATGTTTGCGTAGGGGGTTATTCTGAATAACAGCTAAACTTAAAAAATTAAAATAAAATGTACTATTGATTATTGACCAAGTATCGTATTTTTATATGATTATTTGTGACTTATATTACAACCTCCCGAAATGTTTTGCATCTTCAAAACTGCACCCGTATATAAAAACTATCCTCCAATTTAACAACTCAGTGAGCTTCCATTTGACATAAAAGCTATTTAGAACTAGCATACAAGAACGACCTGACAGCACCGAACTCGTTTCCAGAGCATAAACGGCGACGAGGGCGTAGCCCCGCAGCCCCCGGTGCGCGGCTCGTCCATGCGCTCGCTGGACCTGGAGGCGCGCTTCGCGGAGCTGTTCCACCCGCCCTCGTACTTCCCCGAGCCCGACCAGTTCAAGCGCATCGCCAAGGGCTACAGCAGCGCCACCGTCGCCGGTAAGTACGCGTAACCAGCACCAGGTGGCGCTTAGCACACACTTGCATCGATTAGGATATCGAGTAATCGGTTTAGAACCATCGTGTCTTTTACTTAAATCGAGTAGGATATCGAGCAATCGGTTTGAAACCTTTTGTATCGATTGGTTCGCAAAAACCGTAAAATTATATTGTAATGTCAGAGTAAATATTTTACTATAGTATAGTTAAAATCTCGCTGCAGACTCGGTCATAAATCATTAAAGTGTTTCGCTCTCTTTCCCACTCATGGGCCTTATGGGCAGGCCACGCCCACACGTAGTCCTGTGCATTACTGCAGTCGATAAGTGATATCGATAGTTGTATATATTTATAACTGGGTGAAAGAAATAAAAACACATTTATTTTTTATATTTTATTATCAACAAAGCATATTAAATAAACAAAAGAACGTCTCTATAATAAATTAAAATTCTTCGTCTGAGTCATCGTCATCATCATCCACATGAATGATGAACTCTTCGCATAAATGTGCTTTTCTTAAATCTTCATCTTGCAGCAATTCTGCATGTTCCACACATTTTTGCCAGTTTTCAATGGAGACATTGGAAATGGCTTCATCGACTAATTTCTCGACATCAGCTATCTTGAAGGTTTTATTTTTCGTTGCAACTTCATTTTTTACTTGAGCCCACACCAACTCGATGGGATTGTACTGACAGTGGTAAGGCGGCAAGCGGATAACTTCATGACCATACTCCAAAGCCATTTGATCCAAGTGATACGTTTTTTCCGGTCGATGTCGACGCACCTTTTGTAAGAGCTCTGGTTTGAACTCTTTTGAAGTAAATTCAATTCCATGCTCTCGAAGCCACTCTTGTATTTCGCTCTTTCTGGTGCTAGATGTTGGTACAAGATTTATTTGCTGGGAATGGTAGCTAGCATTGTCCATTACAATAATCGACGGTTCTTCTAGACCTAGCAGCAATTTCTTGAACCACTCTGTAAAGCCTTCGGCATTCATTTCGGAATGATAATCATCATTTTTTGACTTCACAGCACGAAATACCCACTTAGCTTCTTGTAAAAAGCCATATTTGGCGCAGCCAGCATGACAAATAATGAGCCTGCTCCCCTTTCCAATTTTAGTGTTCAAGCCGCCATTACCATCTTCATCGACCCAAACACGCTTACGGCTGTGATTCTGGTTCACCCAAGTCTCGTCTAAATAAATTCTTGGGCGAACATCTGCACTATCTTTTAATGACTTGAGCTTTCTCAAAAACTGAAGGCGAGCACAAACGATGTCACTTCTTTCCATCAATTGCTTACGCCCATCCGGAGCCACTTTAAACTTGTATCCAAGTGCTAAAAGTATACTGCGCATTGACGAAACAGAACATTCAAACCCGTCAATCCTCTCCTTTGCTCTACACAATACTCTAGCCGCAGAGGGGTATTCACCAGCAGAGTAAAACGATGTCACGATTTGTTTTATCACACTTTTGTCAAAGTCATCTAATGCAGTTACTGGAGAAGGCTTGCAGATTGATTCTCGCGGAGCGCTTGGCACTCCATTTTTGCACTCTTGCTTAATAGTGTCTACCGTTCGTAAACTCACATTACACATTGCTGCAGTAAGGTCACGAGGGCGAGAGAAATTAATAGTCTTCAAAGTTTCAGGATCTTCTTTTATATTTGTCAGAAAAGTTAAAACATTGTTGATAACAATACGCGCTTGAACAGCAATGTTGTCGCCAACAGGTAAAACGTTACTTTGAAAAGCCATTGTGTCACTCTTGTAATCCAAAATAGGAATGATCTAATTTATTTATGTAGCGATTTATATATATTTAACAGCACGGCGCAATTAGCGGGTAGCAAAGGAGACGAAAACATATTTGTTAATTACCCTCTTTTTATGTAATTAATTAAGAACAGAAAAACATTAGTTTTTATATAATTACCTTCTGTTTATTGAATTAACTAATGGGTTAATTCAAATTAAAAAAAAATAATATGTTCTTACGAGAAAAGAACATTAAATAAATTATATTACGCATTAGCTACCCTGCATACTTAATGAATGCAGTATGTTTAAGTGATAACCTTAATGATTCCGTTATCGATAATGGCCTTGCGCGCGCGCAACTAGCGCACATCCCTACTCCGATTATGATTTATGACCGAGTCTGCAGCGAGATTGTAACTAGACTATAGTGTTGTCTGTTAGTTCATGGTAGTGAAGAGTTTAAATGTCGATAGATCCGAAAAGAAAGTGATGGATCTTTATGAGTACAAAATGGTGCCGTCCGCTCCATTTGAGTTTACTATGACAAAGTTAACTTTTAAGTGAAGTATTTTCACTAGTACTGAGCAAAATAAGTAAATCGCGATCAAATCACATACCTACATCAAGAATGATACAGCATTCTTTTGATTGGAATGTCATTATACATTCCTGACCTGGAAACTCAGGCTACTATTTTCGTACTATTCAGTACAATATTATTTATCATAGTGACAATTACTTTTAATTGTTGCGCATGAGTAACGCTAGGGATGTGACACTGACGTCCTATAAAAAAACATCGATATATCCGATAGAGTATCGATACTGCTTGAATTACAAAGATTACAAATACTATCGATATCCATTTCATAGATATTTAAAGAGCAAAAGGCACAACCATGCTCTACTTAGTCATATTAATTAACTTAGTATTAGATAATTAGTTTTATAATTAAGTGCAATAGGTACAAGTCAAAATTGACACGCATAATATCTAAGTAAAATTATTTTAGTCATGGATAATTTTATAAGCTTAACTTACTTCGTCACGGAGTTAAAATTGTTATATTATTATAAAGTATTATTTTTGTTATTATAATGTTTATTTTTACGTGCATGACCGCATGACGTCTTGGTTAAGTGTCTTTATGGAGACTGAAATTCGATTTAAAGGTAGCGCGCAATTGTAGATTTGGACGAGTATCGATACTCGATGCACATTTTTGTATCGATTCTTTTTATCGATACGTCACTGTTATTTTCGTGTCTCGAAATCAAAATGAATTTACTACGTGAGTGACGTGTTTGAAGAATAAATGCTTGAAAAATCACAAGTGCGCGCTATATATTTATTTGTACTGACCATACTTTGCTAGACACTGCACATTGTAGTATAGACAATAGTGATACTCTATGCTTAAATGTATTGTTTTCCAAATTGTTCTTTTTATAGTACATTTATCTGAGTATAAAGTACAGTGATTATTTTTCCAAAAAGTTCGCATTTAAATTGTCATTCCCTGATCACAGTCGGCGTTGTATCATTGGTTGTAGTATTTTAATGCAATATTTCAAAATCATGGTCACGGACATTTTACATTATATTAATTTGTGGTCTATGTTACTAACAAATTGAGTGTGGTATATTCATAACACTGACTCAAGGTTTTATTAATTGCAAGGATAAGGGTTTTGATGTGAAACATCTATTGGCAATAAAATCGATTCATATGCCGTACGGATAATCATGCCGTGAGGTCTCCTCTCTAGACTCCTTTGTGTGTGTGCACGCGCGTATTCTCGGGACGGCCAACATTTTTCAATCAAGGCATCATATACAGGTCGTAACCGGATTAACGCGAACCCTAGAAATAGTTGGTCCCTTTGGAACATGTTGTAAACCATTCTTCTATCCAAGTTTCAATTTAAAATTGTCACTACACTAGAATACTTCTGTGTGATATGAAGTTCACATGCACACCACCTTCACCTTATACCCAGCATTCAATCAATTGATCTGTAGGTCATACTATTATGTATCGTCCGCCCAAGATAAATAAACATTACGCACGGACGCAGAGAGATAAGAGCTGAGTCACTGCACCAACAGACGTCAGTCCGTACGATCATAGATATAGTTATGTCTACATATCGTAATGAAATCCCCCTTACCATGAACTCTTAAAGCAGGACATTCTGAAATTGTGAAAGCGAGACGCCGCCTGCAGTGTAGTGTGACAATTTGCTTACACAACGGTAAAAGTCCTGCTTAAGAGTATAGATTTGAATCTATTAGCAGTCGATTCTTTTATAATCTGTGTTTTTAAATTGTTGTGATGGTCATAATTTTATTAGTCCATCTAAATTATGAAATATAAGTCTCTTTTGTATAAATCGCTACAAAGCAATGTATGCTTTGTAGCATTGAAATTCAAAACATTGAAATGGTTTTAAAAATAAAGAAAGCAAGGCAATTTTTTGTCCCTGGAAATCAAAGAAATGTAATATTTTAATCCCTAGCAGAAGCTAGTAGCATGGATTTATTATAGTAATACAATGAGTAACCCTGTCCTATATAATTAAATAAGCCTTGAGTCAGTATTCTGATTTAAAACACTCCACGTACCAATGCAAATTCATTATTATCAAATCACATAACGTCAAACCATTCGATTATATACCAAATTATAATTTCATTATATTTATAAGCGTCTTATTTTATATACTGAGCGTTTTGTTCATTATTTAGTTATTAATTAGTTAGGACTTTTACCAATGTATCGCGTTGAGTCATTAAGATTATTTATATGTATATGATATTTTATTATGATAATTTAGTTTATTTATATTACGAATCGGTTGTTTGATTCGTGTATGTCAAATGCTTGCACGATATACATATAGCAATATGGAAGGTTATGTAGACGGAATTAAGAACATGTTGTGATTTCTTTTTTAATTTAGTGAGGTGCCATTACTGCAGATTTTTATGCTATTATTGTACCTGTAACGCTTCATGCCCATGTTACTTCACTTTTACTTAGCTGCTCAGTAAATTGCTTAACTGCCAAAGTAACGTTGGCTTGCGTCGCGTCAAACTTGTTTTCTTTTTATAAATCGAATAAACGCTATTCCTTTTTTAAATATATATAAAAAAATGCTTTTTCTTCAGTTTATTTTTTTGTATAGTGGACAGTTGCATCGGGGCCTTATTCCGCGCTTAAGTGTAGCAGTTAAGAAATTTAGTGATGGGCCAACAATTACGCTTTAATGTATTGAAACGCAACCGGTATTGTGATAGTGATGTACGACGCTCATATTATTTATAATATTATTTTTTGGATAATAAAAGAGTAATCCTACCAATCAGTTGTCGTGAATTTTATTGTCCTAACATATATGTCGTAATGCTTGTTTGTGTTCGTCCGTACGTTTCTATGTAGTTAACAATTTAGCTGTCGGTTACAAGTTAACTTTGTGTAGTTCGTAAAACACTTTACACGGATGTCAATAATAGTATTTTTATACTACAGTTTAATATACCTACGTTATTCATAGAAGTATTCCTCCTCATCGCTGTCGACTGGTAGGGTACCCAAAACGCTGGCATTACCACGCTGAATGTCAATGCTAATTCTTTTACTCTTTAGTTTGAATTTGTTTATCTAGGTAGTCTTCAAAGAATAAAATGTATTTTCTATTTAAGTGCAGTAAGTAAAATATGAACATGAGCTAAAAATAGACTGATAGTTTTAGGAGTTTTGGGGTATTGACATTAAAAACAATATAAGTTCTGTTCAATTCCATCAAATATCACTATCGTAATATAATATTGACATAAGTAGAGTACTATTGTATAATGTGAAACATTAAATTATTACAATAAGTTCTATAAAAAAATATATTTTCTCGGGAATATAGAATCAGTGTTTATCTTTAAGATATCATTTTATAAATACTAGCCTCTATAAAGATTAGAACCTTTTTAAATAATAGAAAAACGTCAATAATTTTTTATCTAATTTTAATATACCGAAGTGAAGTATTTCTGGTTAGTGACGTAGATCTCATAACGTATTTAGCTTTCATTACGTATGTCGTCCTTTTCATCCGTATACTGAAAATGGTGAGATAAAAAGAGACAGAGATTGTTAAGTAAGGAGGTACGTAAGTGTATTGTTGTGGTCTCCAACTGCATGTGCCGTGGGTAAGTTCCTAATTATTATTTCAAGCATGTTATCACTACTTTATCTAAACTTATCTCTGCATGAAGCATTTGCCTGCATCTTACTAATATCATTGCATGAAGGATTTCGGAATAAGTGTCGTATCTGGTAATTTTTGTCTGTGTTTTCTTAACTTTTGTATAAAAATTCGCGAATATAATTATTAGATGTATGAACATAGTTGAGTGTAAAATGATTTTACTACTTACGAGACGTGTCTCTTAGATTAATGAATAAATCTAACCGCCGCAATCAGAAATGTTAATGATTATTCAAACCGTCGCTAAGTAAGGATTTCACAAATAATACCTTTACTTAGTGATCGTTTAAGTAATCATTAAATGTCTCGGAGTTCGGCGGTAACAGGTTTTTGTAAGTACATCTCAAGTCCAGTAGCGGACTTCAAATTGGACCTCAAAGGATTGACGTCTACTACGGATCTGCAAAGGTCCGTTTATAGTTGCGTGTAAACTATAAGATAATGTTATTTTTCTGTTTACTGTATGGGACACTTATTCCAATGTGGATATTCACTGCATGTAACACTATCATAAACCTCGAAAAAGAAAATTAACATACATTTGAAATATTCTACGACTGTTGTACCTACCTTAGCCTATTAATATTGGAAGTGTATTTTGAGAACAAATAATACTGAAATGCGTGTAAAAATGTGACTACCATTGCCTATTTCTGCGGAATTAAACAATATGGAATAACATCTTGTATAATACACCTGATCTAGCATCTGTTCTTTCGGGAATAAGAGGACTTATTAGTTATGATTGTCTAACCAAAAATGTTTCTTCATGGTTAAAGATTCATGTCACATGTGAACATCCTACTTTACGTCAGCAAACTACCGTGAATCTTTGTCAAAGTTAAGCCACTATTCTTTTCTTCGCTCAAGTAGAAATTTTAATTTGCAGTCCTCGTAACTGTCTGTATAACGAACTAGAATTCCCGAGAGAACCGGTGACGTCATTAGTCTGTTCCCCTTCCTTCCTTATCTAACGCTTGTGTGTGATGGACAGTGAGCAAGGCGCAGGCGCCGCCGCCGCCGCTGTCCGTGCCGCTGGAGGGCTGGAGCGGCACCTCCAGCGCCTGCTAGCGAGCCCGGGGGGCGCACGCCCCCCCGCCCCCCAGCACGGCTGCGCCGCCCCCCGTGCCCCCCGGCCCGGCCGCGCCCCCGGCCCGCACCGCGCCCCCGGCCCGCACCGCGCCCCCCGCCCGCTCGGGCAGCACGGCGCACCTCATGCCGGCCGCGCAGCCCGCGCACGCGCTGCTGTCGGTGGCGCACGCGCTGCTGTGCCCCGCCAACACGCTGGCCGCCACCCTGCTGCCGCCGCAGCCCACCGGGGTGCCCGCGCGCCTCGACGAGCTGCCCATCGACGGGCTCACCATGCCCGCCGACGACGTCAGCGACCTCAAGGACGTGTTCGACGCCATCAACAGGCTGTGCGAGACCATGAGGAGCTCCACGTACGAGGACGACGACGCCGAAGAGGCGCCGGTCCTCGACGGGGCCGATGAAGTTATCGACACTATTAGTAGTAGCGGAGTAAGTTTAGCTGAGACGATCAGCACCACCGATGTCGAGATAGTCGAAGCAATGCAAGTAGTAGAATGCGACGCGGAGCTCGTGAGCCCGGCTGAAGTGTCGATTCGGACAATTGAGGCATACCGCGCCGAGCGCTGGAGCGACGCGCTCGTGTCTCCGCCGACCGACGAGACGGACACGCTCGCCTCTGCCTCTGACACTGAGCCTGCGGTTGCGACCTGCGAACCTGCGAGCGAAATGTACTACACGGCATCGTCCGAAGTGTCGCTACTGTCTGACCTCGACGTGCCCGAGCGGCCGGCCGTCGACGAAGACGCCGTGTTCGAAGCCAAGGACAAAGACGAGAGGAAGGAGTGTGTGATAGCGGGGCACGTGGCGGCCATGCGCGAGCGGTACGAGTCCATGACGCGCACCAACACGCCCTGCCCCGACGGGCCGCGCTCCGCCTCGCCCGCGCAGGACGCGCGTGACGTCACGCCCTCGCCCGACCTGCTCGGGTAGCGGCTGCTGGCTGCCGGCACAGCAGCCACCACGCTGAAGATGCACTTTGGTAACCTCTTGCTTGTGAGGGTCTTTGTACTACTGGATAGTCAAAAGATTGCTGAAAGCGGAGTGCAAGTTAAAGTTACTACTGCGTTTGTGTTCATTACTTGCGCAGGAGCAGCGTTAACGACCTACGTAAATGTCACTCGACGTCCAGTTGTATTGTAACTGACGTAAAGTCGGGTGTTGTGTACGATTTGCCTAATTCACGTCGTAACTTAGAGAAATATGTGACTGGATAACATTTTATAACCTCTATAGTAAAGTAATCAGTATTCGTTTCGTATTCGATCGTTACTAGTCCACTCAGATATTTATAAACACGAATTGTAATAGACCGAGCGTGCCAAAAGGTGTGTTCGCACTTAGCTGAAGGGTTGTGATTTATTTTCTTAGCCTCGCGAGGTCGCAATTATAACGAACAGTTACATATCGGTTGTTTAGTTGTAGGGTGTACGTAGCCTTATGTAAGGGCAATTAATAATTATAGTAGACCTCAATATTCGCGGGCTAGCGGGCCGCTAGAAGTATAATCGAAACTTTGAAAGCATTCACGTAATCTACACTATTCAGTCACATTATTGTGACTTTGGGAAGCTCAAATTTTGTAGTATTTTTACTAAATTATAAACTTGCAGTGAATTGTATATCTACTTGTTTTGTCAGACCAAGTAGCGAATAATGTGCTTAGCTTAGAAGTAACGTAACAGATAAATAAACGCCACTCACAAATTTACAATTTTACGAGGTGTCTGCATTTCAGATTGCGTTTAAATGTTGCCATAAATAGATGTTAAGTATTTGTTGTGAAATTATTTTTAAAATAGCATCATCTGTTTATTTGAAATTTAATGTTGTGAATTATTTACATAAATATTTATTTGGGTTGAACGAATTGTTTAATGGTGATACTAGTTAAATGCAATAATTGTATTATTATGTACTTTATATTATTAAGCCTGTTGTAACTCGTGTATTTAGGATATGGTATTAATTAATATTTTCTTCTTACAACGTTAGCAAATAGTTGTCTTGTATAAATGTGTTATGTGTACAGACGAGACCTTTTATTATTATAATTCAATATACAGCTTTATTAATATGAAAAGTTTTATTTATTATTCCCGACTATTACCTAGTATGCAATGACTAGTTGAGCTGGTTTTTTTTAAAACGTCGCTCCTCACTAGGAATTTCTCCCGTTTCGTGAGTGCGTTTCACAAACATGGAATATCACATACACAGACCCCCAGACTCGTGACAAACAAGGATAGCACAATTTTTTGTGCGGGGTGTGAATCGAACCCGCAACCCTTGGCACAGCTGTCTAATCGTTTAGCCGCTGCGCCAAACAGGTCATGACAACTTAAGCTTTTTAGTAGCTACTGTTGTGGGACTGTGGTGTTAAATTTAGATATTATTACACCCTCTAAAAATACATCAGCAGTAGGTATGTTGGTATTGACTATAAAATAGAAATAACTATTTTGGTAGTCACAGACCAGCAGGGCCAAAGCCTCTGGAACATTTCACAAGATGGGCTTTCTACGACCAACATTCATAAAAAAAGTACCTAGGTTTTCAGTTCCGCCGCCGTGTTGCAATAGTTTTATTTCCTTTTCTAAGTGATATGTCAGTTGCTACGGTATCTATTATTTCCTTACCTTTTCAGAAAATATTATAAATACCTTTTGTGTACCCACTCTATATCCCGTGCTGTGTGTATTAATTATTTGCTGACTTTTCATTCATAATTATGGCTTCGGCTAGGAGTTAAATCGCTTTTAGGCTTCGGACGGCCTTTGATTGTATAAAAAAAATGTTTATTTAGCTTTCATATTTTTTGTAGTTTCTTATGGACATACTACCTCGTTGGTCTAGTGGTCGGTAAGCTCGACTGCTGAACATGAGGGCTTGGGTTCGAATGCCAGGTCACATATAGAGGTATATCCATACAATCCTTGGGCTGAACACTGAAGTTAGATCGTATGATACCCAGAGGAATCTTGAGTGTTCATGTCAATATAATGGTTATATTTCAAATTGTTTTGGCAAGTTAGCAGAAGGGCTTTTTAGCGAGATTTAAGGGCTTTGCAAACGTACCAGGTTTAAGAGATTAGAGTAAATGAAGTGTAAATACAGTATAAAGGTTCTTCAGGTCGGTTATCAAGGATAATTAAAACAAAGATTTCAATCATGTCATCATTTATTGCGTAAAATAGTCAAAATTCTACAAGAGTAGGCAAACGTCACAACTTTAATGTGGAAACGCTTAAAGAATCATCAAGGCAGATAACATTTATTTATTTATTATTCTTACACACATCTCTTAACACCAGAAATTTAATTAAGAACGGAATTCACTACTGTAATCTGCTGTTGACAGTCTATGTGAGAGCTTAGTGGTAAGGTAGGAATATAATGACTTATGCTAAGGGACAGGGGGCCGCCAATCCAACAACAGTTGTTGTGACAGGTAAGTCGTCGCCTGCGGCCGGCCGCGCCGCAGGGAACTGCCGGCCCAGCCCACTGCGGGCGACCGCGCATCACCTGTCCGCAGCCCGCCTTACCTGCGTTAGTAGCCCCTCACCGCGGGTTTAGCAACGAGCCAGGACACACAACCGGTCAAGCGGACGTTTATAACGATACTAGGGAACGAGCGCCTACCTTCGCTCGCGGCCGCGGCGGGTCGGCGGGCCGGGCCTGTCAACAGAAGGCATGGTTAGGTCGGGGCGGCGCGGCGCGGCTATCGGTAGCGCGGCTGCATGACGGGCAGGCCGGCCATGCCGCTCGGGAACATCGCGCCCATCGGCATCATGCCGCCCGGCAGCAGCATCCCTGCACACACAACACGCGCGCTCAGCAGGCGGCGGCGCCGGCGCGATAAGCAACAGGGGACCGCGCGGTCCAACACACGGCGGAGCCGTTGTGACTGCTGAACAATCGCCTGTCACCGGACCTCGCCCGGCCGGCCGCCGCTGGGCGACCATAAGGTGCAGTATAAGCAAAGGAACACAGGTAGGTAGGATAAATAATTCACATGAAAAATCACACTTTCAAAATACTCGGCGATGTAATAATCGTAACATCCGTAGGTCATGCATGTTTCAGTGTGATCCGACAATGGTTGCTCGTAGAATCCAATTCAGCCAACGACTATTAACTCTTTCGTATCATGCACATTGTAAAGCGACAAAACTACTGTACGTAAATATAATATTAGTGTACCCACCCGTAAACCGACAAAGTCACATTTTATATGACACTACGAGAAAATCGAGACAGTAATAAGATAAGAGCTACTACAATAAGCAAATCCATTAAGGAATGTGAATAAAATTACCGGCCATTTTCATTCCGTTCCTCCGATAGTGCGGATGGCACATCAAAATCACAGTTTTAACTCTTGAAAGTGTTTAGTCTAGACACGAGTGGTCCTGTACTAGGGGGTGAGACCGGCCGGCTCGTGTTAGTTGGGTGTTAGGGCGTGAGTATCGGACAAGCGGTTATGTGTTTATTACTGAGACAGAGACGTGTCGCGGGCGGCACCGGGCTCCGGCGCGTATCGTAAGTAAAATGCAAGAGGACCCACCGCGCGACAAAGACCGCTGACTGCTCTGAAAGCCAAGCACTGAGTGTCTTGTGGTGCCTTCGATCATGAGCGAACTAAGTGGAGAGCTGCTCCAAGCTCTTAAAACATAAGCGATCATTTCCTTACACACAATCAACATTAACTAAAGCTAATCATTTCTTAATTAGATCATAAGAGTTTCCGTGGAAAATAGAAAAATAAAATCATTCGAGAAAATGCACTTTATTTTAAGATCAAAATGTTTGTGACAAGTCCATTTTCCACGTCATTATATTGTAAACCACACAGCCGTGTATAACAAAACGATGAAGTATTCAAAACAAATATTGATTTACTGTCATCTTAAACTAAACTATCGTAAAGTATTATCTCTATGAAAATCACCCACTCTATTATTATTCTTATGTTCAATAATAAATGCAAAAATAGTACCATGTGTCTATTGACAAACACTATTGTGTTACATAGCTACATCAACAAGTGAACTGTGTGTTGTCAATATCTTATGATAATATAAAAATATGGACGACTATAGTGAATTTCAATCGGAATGTTATAAAATCCAGTCTTTGAACTAACTCTCAACATTACATAATTTCTTTGGTTTACATTGTACAAAACATTCAACGAGTTGCGGCTTTGGACCATTTCAACATCAAAAATACAAGTAACATTAAATACATATAACTTCATATTCAATGTGCAACATTAAGATAACGAGAATATAATAATTACGAATTACCTAATACGTTTGATATGTCCTACTTTACAGTGTCATATCCATACATATACATCATAATACTGTTCATTGGGGAATCATCTGAAAGGACATCAGAGGTTTTAACACGGACAACAAAAGGTCACCATTCGTAAACAGAAACGGTTGCAGTTCAACTAGCCAGTGTAATGTGAACTTTGATATATTCCGTTCATGAACAGTGTATCATATACACTGGTAAATATATGTAATATATAGGGTTGTAAACAGTTGATAAACAATGTCTAAACAGTATCAAACTTCAAATTCCTCGGAATACAAGGTTTGCGCGGAATGCACCGAGGGCGTCTGCTGAATGCTACTTGATTAGATTTAATCAATGTTTTAGAATATGAGAAACTAGTTTTTATACCTGGGCTACATTATCGTTATGGCTGTATTTATAAAAATAATGCGACAATTTTGTTGTCAGCAAAAAACATTTTTTTTTTAAATAATGTTATCATATTATGTGATATGTATATTATACAACCATATTATATGGCTTTGATATAACACATACTGTTCAAAAAACTTCATACATCATTCATTTCATTATTATTAAAATAGAAGTCAATCAATTTAATTATTATTAAAGTAGAAATTCTGACTGGGTATAAATGGTAAATTTGTAACTTTCAAATTATTCGTTACGAATTTCGATATGTATAACGTTAGATTTTCAGGTACATTGTTTAAGAGAGGATTTAACTCCTGTGTATCATATTCAATACACGGGTAAGGGAAAGTACTATTAACGTAGCCTTAACGATGATAATGTGGCTTCAGTATAAGTGTGTGTGTGTTGTGTGTCAGACGGGCGTGTTAGTGTGGGCGCGGGTACTGACCGGGCTGCAGCGGGCGCACGAGGTTGAACTGCGGCATGACGGGCAGCATGGGCACGACGGGCGGCATCTGGCCCACGGACACGGGCACGCGCGGCACGAGCCCGGCGGGCGGCAGCACGGACACCACCCCGCCCAGCACGCCGCGCCGCAGCGCCGCCGCCTGCTGCCGCGCCGCCGCCACCGCCGCGTTCATGTGCGCCGCCACCTGCAACAACACTCGCTCTACACGCCTGCCCCGCTCACTACCAGAGAGAGGGTACTTCACACCGGTAACCAATCAATTCAAGTCCCTTTACCCCTAAAATCTCCTTATCAATTTCTATTTGCTTTGAAATCAATAAGTGAGTCAATTGAGTTGACTAATTAGTGACGACAACTGTTCCTTGCTATACAAAATCTATGGAGGAATAGCATTCTTACAGCTCACAAAAAGTATCCATATTGATTGGTGGTGTCAAATACCCAATTCCTGAACTAAATAGTTCAACCTTAAGATTTGGGTGCGTTTTTATTGCAATCGAACATTATTTATTACTTTATGGAAAACTTATGAGTAGGTACTACTAAGTTACTTCAATATAACATGAATAAAATAACCAGATGGTACATAAATTAGACATGTTACTCAAATATAATTTTTAACAGATGTTCATTTATTTTTTCCAGGATTTTTACTTAAAAAATAACTTATATGTATATACTAATAAAGCTTCTATCATAATCAAAATAAATTATTAAAAGCAAAAACAGTTTTGTTAGAATTGGCTACTGTGCAAAGCTAATTAAAATACACAGCAAATTCTAGTTGATACAATAAATAATGTTATTGTTTTGTTAATAATTTATTAGTATCTTTTAAGTTAATTATGTGCCAAACATATGCAGTTAGATAACAAATGATATTTATTACAATTCATGGGTAGGGATAGGATTAAATTATTGGCGGCGGCCTAATTATAATTACGTAAACTAATCAATTAGTTTAGCAAAAGCATACCCGTCTAAAGGTAACAAAAAATCTAAGGATGGTGGGACACGGGGCAACGATAACTGAGCAATCTATGAGTATGCGGTGAAACAACAAAGAGATAGAGAATAAAAAACCACTAACCCATACCTCAGCGTGGCTCGTGCTGGGCGTGAGTACGGCGGGCGCGTGGTGCAGCGGCGGCGGCTGGTCGGGGCGCGGCGGCGCGCGGTAGCGGGGCAGGCGCGCGCGGATCTCGTCCAGCGACACGTCCTCGGGCGGGTGCACGATGCGCGCGCCGGCGCCCGTGGCCGTGACCAGCGGGCAGGCGTTGGCCGCGGGCGGGCCCACCGCGCCGTTCTCCTTGGGCTCCGCGCTGCTGGACGGCGTCGTCGTCGTCGGCGGCGCGCTGATCGTCGCGTTGCTGTAGTAGGTAGTGTTTGATCCAGTATAAATACTGAGGTGGGAGGTACGAATGCTATCAGTTGTTGTGAACACTTTGACATACTATTTATCTTATAGGATAGCGGCGGACGGGCGCCGGCGGTCTTAATCTATTCTTATCCGGTGCTGCTATCGTTTGCAACATCATCTAACTCCCGCGTGCGACCTTAATAGTAAACATTGTAGTAAAATAATTAGGTACACACAGTAACATCATTCAACTTGTTTCTGATATTATCAAAATAAAATTGAATTTGACATGTGGGATAATGATGCATAACTTCACATTTTAATTATAAAATAATTCAATAAAATATATTAGTAATATACAAATATCATAAAAATGCTGCATTATCGTGCAGTTGCTTGTTGCTTTATATACATTTATTGAGTACATATTATTATAAAATAAATACATAATACATGGAAACAAATAAATAGTTAATAATGCAATATGCATTCATACTAAAATGTACAATCAACTCAATGAAATTGTCACGCACAGTTCTAAAATGAAGAAATGTTGCCCTGACAGTAACCAAGTTCTTGCCTTACATGTAAACGACAAAATTATGCAAATAAATATTGCATCGGTACCATTTAGTCATTGGCCAAAGTTGTTGACTTTTGTTACGTCCAACTTAACCTAAATAATCACAATAAAGATTTATTAACTAAAGAGAACCTACAGTTATTTTCTTAATCTCTAGATCATTACTTTGATGAGCATTTGCAATAACTGTCATAATAATTAACAGAACTGTTTAAAAATCTAATTAGTGGACACTTTCATGTTATAATTTGGCACTTTTACGCGTCAAATACTTTTATAGCCAGGTGTTGGTGCCAAAATACTTAATGTCCGAGACTAGGAATTTGTTCTCCATTCTTCGTATAGTAAAGACTGAATATAACCGCGGTTTATATAAAATAACACGTTGGTATAGCAATAAACACCGATTAAGTCAAGCTCACAGTCTAGACAAGTATTCTAGATGTCTAGAATTCTGTTCTACAGTATAACATTCTGACACATTCTTCAGACTATCCAAGCAAATATTTCTTGCAAAGAAAGTGTGTACTTTATCTCTCCATAAAAATATATTCAGATTACTGTGACATGTTAATCTGTTCATGAATATTTAAGGTTTGTTCAGATCTAATCTACATAGATTGCCATAGCGTGGAGATATCAGATGTTATAAATACATATTGCATTACTGAACCAACAGAGTAGTATACGGGAGTATATTGTATTTCAATCAAGACTTACATACTAACATGTGTGAGATTTTGTAATACATTTTGTAACACTACTATAGGTTAGTAGGTAGATACTTAAAACAGTATTTCTTCGAAAAAAATCATAATTAATCATTATTTATCACAGTAATTTAAGTAAGCTGTTAATGTATTTATAGAAAATAAAAACAAATATTAGGACAACGTACCTATATGCAGGGAAAGTAGGTTTACTTGTAGACGTGGGGGGCATACTGGCCGCCGGGAATAGTGGCCTCATTCCTGGCATCATCATTCTGAAAAAATAGAAACATCTCATTAGTTTAGTTTTTTAATTATAGAATACTGTAGTCAGAGAATATCCAGACTGCATTCTTTACTATTACTGTATTTCGTTAGGCGTAATCTGACTTCTAACAACGTTTATTTAAAGTTGAAAATCGTAAATATATTTACCTTCACGCTACTATAAAATAATTATTCCACTAGTTTTTTTTATTGATACTTCAGAACAAAGAAATAGTTCAAAGTAAAGCCTTATTAGATAGTAATTATGTATCCACTTAAAACTAAACATACATTATTATAACAATAGCATCATATAACTCCTAGTGCAAGGACAAGGCCTCTTCTCATGCAGAGAAGAAACTAACATTAATATGATACCAGCTTTGTGTTTTAGTGATTATGACTTATGAGACCGTTATATCCTGGGTTCGATGTTCACCCTCATTTAAAGTTCAAACAGAATAAATTAACATACAACATAAAAGCCAATGTCTCCCGATGAGCTATTACACATTTCTACGTCTACTAGAGATGATTCAAGTATCTTCTGAGGATTAACATCTCCGCACATGACATGACACAGGTGGCAATAGTGGCAAATGCATGCGAATCACCTGATGGTAAGTGATCGTCACCGCCAATGTACTGCCGTACGAATGTCGCTGATGCGTTGCCTGCTGCAGCTGTGAGGAGTGGAATATGGCCAGTCACACATGTGGAAGTTATTTCACGCCAATACTGAGACCACTGCACTGATAAAGCCAGTCTATTTGTGCTGTTGTCATATTTTGGTTTCAGCTAGACATTGTGAGGTATTTTAATTCAAGATGCATTCATAATTTTGACTTGATTGGGATTGTGACATAAGGTCTAAGGGAGTGGGTGTCTTTACATATATTTTAGATATGTATATATTATTCTTTATTTTGCAAAAGAACTGCTTGTATTATAATTTCATGTAGCAAGTAATGTATTATGTAGTCTTTTAAATTCTTAAAACTATAATACATTATTTTCAAGTAAAATATTTAGTAGTGTATGTTTTCAATCCATGCCCTAACCAAGTATACAATACATTTGGTCAGTCAAATATGATTCACCAGTGACCTTCTGTAGTAGGACAAGGTAGGTAACTTAACATGCTAATAGATTTGTAGCATGTCCTAAACAAGTACCTTATGTTAATTCAACATTATAAAAAGATATATTGATATTTAAGTTCTATGATGATAAATAACAAAAGAGAAGTGAAATAACATAAGTTGCTTTAAAATAAATACATGATAAACATAAAAGTCCTCACATATAAAGAGTTTCAGTACACAATTTTTACTTATTCATAATTGATGTTTTTTATTTTTTTAAATAAATAAATATCTCACCTAGGTGCCTGCATAAATGGAGGCATCATTTGCATTTGCATATGTCCAGGGTACATCCCCGGAGGGACTGGACCCATGGGTGTAGGTAGAATACCTTGTGTCACTTGTGAAGGGCCGGGACCCAGCTGGCAAATAAAAAAAAACATTAATTCAAACTATTTGTTTTCGGCATTATATTATAAATATGTCACAGATAAAAGAAACATATGGCGTAATGAAGAGTAATGTTATATTTACCAGAGCTGGTGTGGCTTTCTTCTTAGCAGCGGGCTCATCATCATCACTATCAGATCCTTTCCCTCCACCTGTATAAATAACTGTGAATATTATCAAGCAAACAAAAAAAGCACACATCAACCGACCATATGTTGGAACATTTATTCAAACTACACACCTATATACATTTAACACTAGTGTCCCAAGCATAATAAAGAAATATTGTACATACATCAATCCAAAGTTGATCAGTCTGAGCCCAAATCAAAATGTTATTTATACCTGATTTTTGCTTCTCATGCTCCTTCACATCTTCTGGTGGTATACCTTCCATTCCATAGATTTCTATTTCTATATTTGACCTATTTGGTAATGAATTTGGTACTTTATCTATGGCTTCTTTGTGAACCTGAAATAGAAAAGAAAATAATGACATGCTTCCAAAGAAATTTGCAACTTTCTTTTATCTACCTACCCAAGTGAACAGAGGGAAAGACATTTTGCATAGTACTATTATGGGAGCAGAATTGGGCCCGTAAGTCGCGCCAAAATATCTATAGATATAAGTATGTGAGTTAAAAAAAGCAAGTGCGCGGTGGCCGTGGGCGGGCGCGGCGGATGCCAAAACTATGGCACTGACGGTGACGCACATACCTGCATGCAGTGTATTGACAGACCAGGACCCGTGTACAGTTTCTTGTGACAAATGTGACATTTGAAATGTTTCGCTTTCTGATGTTGGATTAGAATCTTTTCGTCGTCGAACTCCCTGTTGCAATACCTGCGCTATGGCTAAGGAAATCACTTTTGCAAATATCAAGTAATAATACAAGTGTGTTTAAGTTGTACTAGCAAATGACCTAATTACGAAGGTCATGTAGAAATATAAATCTAATTTTGTAATCCACTTATTTATTGAAAAAGGATACCAGCACCATGGCTTAGATGCCTTCTTCTTCTTTCTGCCCATTGTAACGTAAAATACACGAAACTTAGAATAAAATAAGTTAAAAACAAGAATATATATTACACTACTTAATTACTAACAATCACAGCTTCGCTATAACAAAACAATTATTATTTTATTAAAACTTTAACAAGCCACACAATTACAAAGGAAATAGCAACGCAAAATGGCGGCGCGAGCGATAACGAAATGTCAATGAGGCCACGCCAGCTTGGTTCACCATAGACAACATTAAACATAAAGCACAAATCGTTATGTACCGGTTTTTGTTGTTGTTACTTACAAATAAAATCATTTCAATTAATGTTTAATATGCATAATTATTGGGTGTTATTAATTTATAAGTTATAACACTGCGGTAATATTAAAAAATAACTTAATAATCGTAAAAAAATATTAATTACCACACTTACGTTCTATGGTTCTTTTGTTTCATCTAAGTTAGCTAAAGTATTAACTTTATACAGCCATGATCTGAAAGATTTTGTTAAATAAATAATTTTAATACTTTTACTCATAGAATCCGTTATTGCTAGACTACATAAATAAGCTTTGGTTTTTACATAATATATCTGTTATTTTTGAGTTTCCAGTAAAATAATGTTGCAAGTAAAAACATTGTATGGTTTGTAGGTTAACACACTGTTGATAACGACAACGTTTAATTTCGTGTTGATTACAGAAAACCGTTTATTTTTAATTTTCTCATAGATCTATTTATAAATAATAATTAGATGATTGTTACAAATCAATGTAGAAATATAAATCGGTATACGAATTAAAAAAAAAACAATTTCAACCTCGACCTATGTTCTTTACCCTGCTAAAACTGCTGCTACATTGCGTGACGGTTTGTATTAGGGTCCAAGCGCCACTAGGCGACAAGGGTACATTTAAAAATATTAAGAGTAGGCTTAGATTTTTTCATGGGATAAATTGATTTTAGTTCCACTTTACACCGATGAGTTTAGTGATGGTGTTATTGATTAATTCGATAGATGGCTCTGCACTTCACAAAAGCGACATCACAGAACACTATATAACAAGTACTATAACATATTAACACTTTTATCAAACACAAACCAAGCTATTACTAGAACTATAAAATGGACGTGTATATGGCCTGTATACAATGGCATATGCTTCAGCAGTTCAAGGTGCAATAAAGTATTATAATTATCTATATTATTATGTCCTTTACCTATTGATAAGTAA
The DNA here is from genome assembly GCA_946251915.1 of Abrostola triplasia. Lineage (NCBI taxonomy): Eukaryota > Metazoa > Arthropoda > Insecta > Lepidoptera > Noctuidae > Abrostola > Abrostola triplasia. The sequence continues at coordinate 10,205,521 of OX276432.1, forward strand.
GACTCCCTGTAAACGAAGCTATATTATTTATTTACTGTATATTCCGGTTATACTCACGGGTGTATTCGGGAATGCCCGACTAGTTTCGAACTCGACCGGAGCCCTTATTCATGAGCTAGTTACGCGGCAGAGTCGCGATCCGAACTCGCCTCGAGTTCGGCTTTCCCGAATACACCCATGAGTATAACCGAAATATACAGTAAATAATATGGATAACACTCACGAAAGTTATTATAGTAAAACGAAGCTATCGTTTTGAGTCCGACATATTATTTAACTTGATAATAATTTCTGATATTATATAAATTGTATCGAAGGGTGAAAGGCTATTTGTTTCAACCCTTTCACTGTCCTTCTTCTTCTTCTTTCTGTTCCTCTCCAATTACTAGAGGTCGGACATCAGCTTTGAATATTCCTCTTTGTCCCTAGCGAGGTGAAACAATTCACTGTCCAATGCACTATAAATATATAAGTATTTTTTTAAACGTCGCTCCACACTTGGAATTTCTCCTGTATCGTGGGTGCGTTTTACAACCATGTTATGTTTTAGGTCCCAATGTAATAGGGGGCGAGCCTATTGCCATCTACCGGGCACAAATCCAGACTCCGTGCCACTGAGAATTACCTAGTGGAAAAACCCAGCAACACTTTGCCCGACCTGGGATTCGAACCCATCAGCTCGTGCTCAGCAGTCGCGCTTGGCAACCACTAGACCAACGAGACAGTTAGATAAGATAAGAGCTATTTATTATTATTATATTTTATTAAGATATTGTTCTGTTTTATACGGGTATTGTTCCTTCCTTACTCTGAGCCACTGCCACGTGAGTTCGAGTGCTAGACTGAGCTGCTGTTTATGCTCTTTCGAGTGCTGGGATTAGGAATATAGTTTTGAGAGCACTTTGCAGTCTTATGATTATAAGATAATGTTGATTGATACTATTTCTAGCACGTTCTAGGCCGATTTTAATAAGCATATATTTATTTTAGTGTTTTTCATTAGGTATTTCTCAGTAGCAGCACAGAGTCTGGATTTGTGCCCGGTTGACGCCTGATGGTAATAGACTCACTTTCTATTAGGTACATTGGGAGCTGTAACATCACTTTCATCTTTCAAAAAGAAGTATAGCATTGTATTCTTAGGCTCTTAAATCACTGCTCTGTCGCATTTTATATAGGTAGATACAATAATAATTATGAGAAAATTATTCCATTTTGCACTGTCAGCCGGCTGGCATCAAAAAAGAAAAATTCAACGGAATACGACTAAAGACCTGATTGGCGCAGTGGCTGAGCGCTTGGATTGCTGCGCTAAGCGTTGCAGGTTCGATTTGAGGACAAAAAATTGTGTGATCCTTTGCTGTTTTACCCGAGCCTGGCTGTTTGTGTATGTGATATTACTTGTAAGTGGAACGCACCCACGATATAGCAGATAATCCTAGAAGAAAAAAATATTCCGTTTCTTAAAAATAAAAGCTTTTGACAGCTGTAACCAATGGGTTAACATACTATCCAAGGTACAAAGTGGTTTCGGTATGAAAATGGGTGGTGAGTCAGTGGGTTGGTGACCAATTCAGGAACCACGGTAATCGATTGACTTGTGGCAATTCCTAGCCAAAAGTCCCTTACCGGAAACCTCAATATACTAACTAAATGATTTTATCAATATATTACATCAAGCTTTATCGTACTGATAAACATATTAAGTACATTATCGCTGTAAGCCACTAAGGCCGCGTCCTTGACGATAGCGGAGAGCGGGTTGATCGGCTGGGCGGGGGATGCTGTGAACGGGACCCAGCTATAGGTCAGAGAGAGGTCGGAGTACGTAACCTTAAAATGAGGAAGTTTGAAATAAATGATTTAAAAAAGCGTGGCTTTTGACTGCCTCGTTGGTCTAGTGGTTGCTAAGCGCAACTGCTAAACAAGGTCCTGGGTTCGAATCCCGGGTCGGGCAAGTGTTACTGGGTTTTTCCATTAGGTCATTTTCAGTAGCAGCACGGAGTCTTGATTTGTGCCCTGTTGATGGCAATAGGCTCGCCCCCTATTACATTGGGACCTAAAACATAACTGGCGAAATGTGGGTAGACTATGTGTGCACTTCTGCCTACCCCTTCGAGGAATACAGGCGTGATGTTATGTTTATGTTAAAAAAGCGTGGTTATTTACATTTGTAGCAGTCGTGTCGTGTCTATTTTGCTCATTTACGAAAAACTACGTTTGCAAGTAGTTTGACTGACTGAAACTGAACTTCTAGCATCAGTTTTGTTGACAGCTGAACTGTGTATGTAGCTAATAAATACTTTTTTTTATGTAGCCTGTTCGGTATCCCACTGCGGGGCAAAGGCCTTCCCATTATTCCTCCACAAAATCTCTTTCCCGCAAAGATGTCGAAATTATCTCGCTATCGCCTTCTCGGTCTGCCTGGTCATCAGCGATGGGTATCCATTTTGTGATAATATTGGCCCACCTTTGCGGGTCCCTACGCACGACATGTCCAGCCCACTCCCACTTCAGCTTGGCAATTTTTCTGCCCACGTCCGATATACCTGTTGCCAAAGAGCCATGGAACGCAGCATGTTGGGTGTTAGACACAGACCGGATCAGAAACACAACCCTACGTTCCATGACAGATAATAAATACTTATGCGTTTTTATTTCAATGTCAAATCAACAGAGGAAAAACTGAGATCCAGTAATTACCTATCAACAATACCCTCACTAGAGACTGGTAAATGCGTGTTTTCAAGTAAGTAACGCAGCCTTGTAGTGTAGTAGGGAGTTGGTGTCATTGTTAGCGGAATCGATACAAGTCGTAACTATTGCGTAACGACACAAGAGGTAGCGATTATTCGTGTTTATTTGTTAGATTTAATATTGTTATTTTTTATTACCAGCTAGCTCTACGAGTCCTTGGGTTGCCGAATTGGACTGAAGCGTGGCCTTCACCCAGAAAGGATGCGTTTTTAACCTTACAATTCCATTTAAGAATGTGTTCAAAATTCAAATCAAAACTTCAAGAATTACTGAATTCGAAACAGGTTTTATGTAAGTATTGAACCAGTGGTAGAAGATAAGCTGGCAAACTAACAAAGATTAATATTTAATACTAATAATTCACGTTTCCTTACCATTTAGTACAGAATAGCTGTCTGACTTTAAGTCTAAGTAACTAAATAATTGATACGACTATGTTAAGTAAAAATCACGATTTTGCTCCCGAATCTCAACATGATAATATTTTAAACGTGATAAATTGAGTTGTACTTCCTTGGTAATGATCGCTAATGTGGTTATAGAGACAGATGTCTTACTATGTGCTTGCTTTGCAAGACATTGTCCGTTGTAGATGCGTGATGCTTCGTGCAGTTATGCGGCGTCTCGCTTCCACAACGTAAACTGTTCATGGTAAGGGGGAAATTGCCTTGCTACGAGCTTGCATTGCAGGTGAACTCAACTGTCAATACTGCAGTATTTTTATGCCAATGCATGATCTATTTACGTCCAGTCAGACACACCTTTGGTTGATTCAGTTTGTTATTGTCATAAAAGGGCTTGTCAGGAGTGTAGGTATGCCGTGTGTAGAGCTTAGGTAAGTAATGGAAGATGGGTTAACACATTTGTTGATTTCAAATGATTAGAGCATTATTTTACAAAACTTAAAATCTCGTATCAAAATTTATCGCAAGGAGTTAGTGTCATGGGGGACTAAGAAAAGGTATGCTATGCTGTTCTCTGCAATACATGATGATAAATGCAAACAATAGTGGTAGTCCATGTCTCAAAATGTTACTTTTTATGAATTAGGCGAGATATGGAGGGATGGGCAGTCCGCGTCCAGGCCACCCCTACTAACCCTTCATGAGTTAAGAATTTTATTTCATAATAATACCTTTTTTATTTTAATTGCGGCAATATTTTATTGGAAGTTTTGCAAACAAATCGAGGGCAATGGAATTTTTCTTAAATTTTAATAACCATGAGCATGACGTATTTACAGCAAAATGACCTATCTTAACGGTTTTTTATAGATTTTAGATGAGCATAACAACAACAGTTTGAAACTGGTTTGTTTATTTTTAGGTTCGGGTTAATCACACGGATGAAAAAGGAGGAAACATATTATTAATTATGTAATAGGTATTTTAATACCCACCGTTAAACATTTTATGGTACCTACGACGTAACAGAGTTTAAAAACTGATTTTAATTGTAGGAAAAATTCGGTTGGGTTTATTTTAGTGGTTCTATACTGGTTTATTTATAATTTTAGAATCGATGGGTATTTCTTTAATGGTATGGCCAGACGATGTGGGGAAAGGCCCGTCTAGGTACTGGATGCCTTTTATTATTTGTCAACATTTGTATTGCCATTTAAATTGCTACCTAACCTAAGTCTAATTTAAAACTAATATGTTTGTTCACATTTAGTTGAATAGGTAGAGTTTATGAAATACATATTATACTTTATGGTATTCAGATGGTGTGCATAATTGTATGATGCCAGTAACGTGCCTGAGTAAGGTCGATAAATAAAACGTACTTATAAAAACAACTGGCGAAATGTGGGTGTACTATATCTTCACCCCTGCCTACTCGGAATACTGGCGTGATGTAAAGTCTAGTTCAATGCTAAAACTATTCAATTGTTTTCAAATTATTAACTTAGGTACTAGCTGACCCAGCGAACTTTGTACCACCTTCTCTTAGTTTAAACCTTCCCTGGAAATCAACGAATATTTTAAGTCCAAACATATTTAAATCGGTCTAACTGTTCTCGAGTTTTAGCAAGACTTACGAGCAGCAATTCGTTTATATACTTATGTGTCAATATGCGTTAATATGCGTCATAGCTTCAAATACATTAATTATGTTTTTACTAGCTATTATTTTCCGAGTTGATCTCAGCTGTTTTGCAGACAAAGCCTTTTCGAGTAAACACGTGTGATAATAGTCATGTGAAGAACCACGGAGGCACGGCCACAGAATCTTGAAGCGTATTTGTGTTGGCATTAACGAGATTAGGTACTTATCTCTTTATCACAATTCTGACAAGACTGTGAGCGGAGCATGGACCGCACTTAGCAGGCTCATGATGCCCATGATGGGAAGGCGTGAATGAATCCGGCTCGTTCATTGGTCGGCTGGCATTGCAGTTAGAGAGCGATATTCTCAGAGTAATGCGATATCGTTCGGAGATTGAAGTGTCGCTGTTTTGATAACGATGAGACAAATAGGGTGTGGTGAATTTACTTGACGTTTTTGAAGGGTGTCTTAGAAAAGGTACTGTGTTATTTTTTTTGGAATATTATGTACCTTACCCTACCTAATAATAGGATTGAGGATTCAACGACAGACTTACAACATTTTTTCTTGCCAGTAACCAGAATTTTAACTGATTCTACGGATAATATATCATATTGGTAAAAAAAAGTATGGCCTGGAAAATATTGTCGGGAATCTCGACAAAGTACAATGCGAATAAAATAAACACCCTGTTTTGTATTTGTATCACAAACTGATTATTTTTCCACGGCTTTATTATGTTTTAATGAATGAGTGTTGATAACTTTATGAGATACGTCCGTATGTACTTACAGACAACAATTTGCGTGAGACCAAACTAATAAATAAAATAAAATTAGATTTATAGTTAACAGATAAATTGCGTAACAAACTTGTCGACGTAGAAGCAGGAAAAATTCGCACTTCATTGTTTATAGCTTTTACGAATATAATTTTTTATTTACAAGGTTATTTACAATTCTTAAAAATAAATATATACAAAAATAAAAAATTTAAACTAAAAATTATGTATCAAAGTATTCGTCCTCATCGCTGTCGACTGGTAGGGTGCCCAAAAGGCTGGCGGCATTGCCACGTTGAATGGCAATGCTAATTCTTTGGCCGAAAAACAGGCCAGCCTTTTGGTCACGTGAAGCGTCAACTAACCGTTTAGCAAGGTCACTAAAAAGAAGACGCGCACTCGGACCCCATGACCCGAGTGTTTCGACCCCAAACGGCTCAAAAATATAATTACCTATAAGGTTATTATATTTTCGCCGCTTGAGGGTCTCCGCAGCTGCAGCAGCAGCGCCAGAGCAAACCGCTGTGCTGGAAACATGAGATGGCGCAAGGGTGTCGACACATGTTGCATCCCACACCAAAGGCCTACCCAATTTCCATGGCATCAAAGACATACCGTCTGGTCTCTTTCCATCGTCCCGTACCAAGCCATTGGGTTCTAATATAGCTGGGACGCCGGCGGTGACGAGAGCACGACGAATAATGTCGTTTAAATTCGCGTGCCGCGGTTTGTTTATAGCTTAAATCATCATCATCAGCCGGAATACGTCCACGTGGGGTCCATCCCCAGCGTTGTAGGAAGCCGATAAGCTTTTCTTTCCAAGCAAAAAAAGTCCAGGTGACGACTTCTTCTTCTCGTTCGACATGAGTTTATTGCCACATAATAGTGCATGCCGTGGTGTAGAGATTGGTCAGTCAGCAAAGATGGAAGCGAAGTTGACCGTCCATGGTGCACCCGACGTACTTAAGCATTGTCACTCGTAAAGGCTCTCTGCTGGCGCCTCAGAGCTGATGACGACAAAATTTACCGAAACAAGAAAAATGACGGAATTCTATAAAAATTGCGAATTATTCTCGTGTTTACCAGCCATGTTGACGCAGCTAGTCGTGTGTTTGAGTTAGTTGAAGATCTACATACATACACTACAAGCATGGCTAACAGATGTGTCATCAGCAGCACTTGTTTCTTAGAATAAATTGGTCTGTGTGCGAAGTCGAAATGAAGTGTTATTGTGTTTGATAAAGACAAATGTAATATAACTTACCGGGAAATAGAGATGTTTATGTTTGTGAAGTTTTAGTCACAAAATTAATGTGTACGATATAAAACATTCAACGTGGCAATGCTGCTAGTCTTTTGGGCACGTTACCGGTTGACATCGGTGGGGATGAATTCTTTGATGCTTTTTAACTTTTTATTTTTGTATATATTGTTTTTATTTTGTATTAGAATTAAGTTGTATATATTTGTAAAATAGTATGTTAATCGATAATTATGTTGTAAATTAGTTATTATTATAAGTAGATTATTATTCATTTATATGAAACGTTTTCTTGTGAATATAAACGCGTCAAATATTTTTTATTGCGAATATTATATGTATTCTACACTATTATATTGAAGTGCGCGTCTCCTATTTAGAGACCTGTCTAAACGGTTGGTTGACTCTTCGCGTGACCACGGCTGGCTTGCTTTTCGGCCAAAGAATTAGCATTGTCATTCAACGTGGCAATGCCGCCAGCCTTTTGGGCACCCTACCAGTCGACAGCGATGAGGAGGAATACTTTGATGCATTTATTTTTAACGTATTTATAATGTGTAAATAAGTTAAGCTTAAGTATGGTGCATAATTTTGAAACTTAAATAAAAAGTTCTATACTATATCCGATCGATATTGATGAAGTAATAAATAATGCTATTCTGTCTGTTTGTTATCTTTTCACTTCAAAACTGCTGAACCGATTTGACAACGGTAATCCTCTTTATCTTGGGAAAATTGTAGTGAAATCCACGTTACAATTCTCTTTTCTCTTCAATGTCCTGAACTACCTTATCAATTACCATCATTCAAGAGTTCAGATATTGTATTTGTGAAAACATGAGTTATGCGAGATGTAAGTTAACAAGGGATCTGTCACGTTTGGCCTTAGACGTATAATGCACTCCCTATTCCCTCACTCTTATAATCCGATGGGACGGTTACGACCGGAGAGAGATCAGGCGCAGGACCAACGGCTTAACGTGCCTTCGGATACATTTCTTCTAATTACGTGACACACGTACACGGTCATCATCAGCCAGAAGACGTCCACTGTTAAAGAAATGCCCCCTCCTTAGGTAAGAGGGGGGGGATATAATTCCTACGCTTGGGAAGCGGCTTGGGGATCGCAGTATTGGTGGTGACGTAACAAAAGACTGCTGCTGCCCATCTTCAGGATTTTCCCTTAGTCGCCTCTTACGACACCTACGGAAGGAAAGGGGGTGGTCAACACTGTTCATGATTGGCCAGAAATACTTTCAAATGTTCATTCATTGTATAACAAGCATTATGTAGTGATGTTTAACAAAACGATGCCCACAATAGTACACTGTGTGTCAATACTAGATTCTCACGCCTAATATGAGAACATAAATATCCGTCGCAGTCTGTTTCGTTCAATTTTAGGTCGCAATACTCGATGTATCAAGACAGGTGTTCGGTTCTATGATGACGTCATTAAGTATTATGTTGCAATTCACTTGGGCTTATGAAAAAATACCGCATCCAAATCGGTTCGTCCGTTTAAGAGCTATGGTGCCACAGACAGACACACATAGCGGTCAAATTGATAACACCCCTTTTTCTGTGGGGGGTTACATTTTTCCAAGTTTTGGAGTTGTGTATTTAACGATTCAGCGATACCTAAGTGGTCGGACGTATTACGGTGTTACTCGCTACATTTTTGTCATGAAAAAATGTAGCGAGTAACACCGCGGGGCGCAGCTAGTAGGTAAATATATGAAAAGGAAGGAAGTGAGGTTAGCGGTTCCAAGATTAATATAGCCTAATACGATTTTTCCATTTTATAGATTCGTTCCAACAAAAACTGAAGGGTATTCGCGGTTGAACTATATTGTTTCGTTAAACCTTGATGTTGGAAACCTTGAAGATGGATAGAGTAAAATCAATATGGTTTAGGTGCAATATGTACCACTGGGCTCATACCATGAACTCTATAAGCAGTTTTCGTTGTGAAAGCGAGATGACGCTACGTGCAGTGTATTCCGCCTCGTTTCTCGTTTAAAAGTCATGGAAAGAGGGCCGGGTATAAGAGAGTTATAAAAGTCAAGTCATAGGTCCATTCATGTCAACATCTATAGATAGTTGAACCCTTACCATAAACTCTTCAAGCAGGACATTTTCCGTTGTGGAATCTAGACGCCGCATTACACTGCACGGAGCCGCGTCTCGCTGCCTCATCATAACTAAGGCAGAATAAATATTGTGAAGGCTGTCGCAAAAATCAAAGTGTAATGACTCGACTACTTTCATACTGAGCTATGACTAATATGTATATGTATCAAAGATATGGAGTAACGACTATCTGTAGATGGGGAGATAGGGTCCAGGTGAAGCTGCCAAGATACAAAGGTATCACGCCAGTGACAAGTGACAGACGATCGAATGATTACAGGAAATAACCGCATTTTTATACTGCCTCTATGCAGTAAAAATGTTCGACGATGTGGAGTGAGGTCTCAAGCTCAATTTTGGGTTCTGAGATTGCTACATTACTTTTCGCCAATTTTCATTTATATTTCTGTCTGACAGAGCCCTGGGGAAAGTCAGGCTACCCGGAAATGCAGTGGGAAAAGCTAGAACTCAGTCGGATCCGTGAAGAAAAAAATAGTTATACACCTTTCTCGATACTAATGAAAGGAGGTTATAAATATAAAATAAAAAGTTTGCTTTTAAACGTTTGAGAGTCACGAGTCACGACCACATAGATCTTAAATTAAAAAATCATAACGTCAAACTAGCATGGACGTCAGTTGTGTTGTGCTATGTCCTTTAGGAATTATTACACGTTTCCTACAAATGAGATGCTTGAGCGTGGAGAGAACCCACAGACCAGTTCTCCTGTAGAAACTAAGGCATCACGTAAGTAGAGCTGCGTTGTTCAAAGTTTAATTAAATATACATTACATTGTGCAAGTAGAGAGCCTTCATCAGTGATGTTACGTACTGTAAGTACTTCTGGCTCACCCTGTGTTGAAGCGATCTGATTGGCGCAATGGCTAAGCAACTGGACAGCTACCCTAACCGTTGTGGATTTATTTTCCGTGTCTATTTGTGGGATCTGCAGATGTTGGTCCAGAGTCTGAGTATTTGTGTATGTGCAATAGCAGGTAGTGAAACCCCCAGAACAGGAGAAATTCATAGTGTGGGGCGATGTTTTTAGAACAACAAAGCAATATATGAAGTTAAGTAAAATAACTAAACAGATGCTTTGGTTAACGTGCAAGAAGAGCCAACACTAGTGTTACTACATTGCTACCTAAGTTCGCCCGACGCACTCGTGAAGGTCAACCTCGCTACCATCTTTATTGACTGCTGGCCAATATATATACCACAGCATGAGTAATATCAATTACCTTACCTCTGGTTAGAAAAATGACGCAACGTAACTTAAAACGTGGCTAAAGGCTAAAATAGTTATTTTTCTTCTTCGTATCGGTATGAGCCAAAAGGCACATGGAATAGGTCATGCCGTGGTGTAGAGATTGGTCAGTCGACAAAGATGGTAACGAGGTTGACCATTCATGATGCGCCGGACGTACTTAAATATCGTCACTCGTGGAGGCTCTCTTCTTGCACCCCAAATGTTAACAGTTATGAGAGCTGAACTTAGTCGTTGCGTTATTTGTTTTTAAACTTAGTTTAGTCTCCTCCCAGATGGCATATCTAATTATGATTCCTAGAGAAGGTACTACTGTTGCTTATTACATAATATTCTCACGAAAATTAAAAGTACGAGTTGCACGTGAATCGTGCGATAAGGGTACACGAACTGCAGTAAGATTGGTCGGCGAGTAGCCGAAACGAGATGCAATCACGAGACAATCACACTGATTGCAATCTAGACGATAGTAGTAACCTATATCAATCTTATTGACATATTCGATTGCTATTGAACTTTTTTTTTTTTTTTTTTTTTTTTAAAAAAACGTCGCCCCACACTAGGAATTTCTCCTGTATCGCAGGTGCGTTTCACAAACATGAAATATTCACATACACAAACACCCAGACTCGGGACAAACATCTGTGGTTCGCACAAAGTTTTGCCCCGTGCGGGAATCGAACCCGCAACCCTTAGCGCAGCAGTCCAATCGCTTAGCCACTGCGCTAATCAGGTCGTCATATATATACTTTATCCTTAACTTACGTTGATTCATTTTGAATTGATATACTCGTAACTAATATTGGCATAGTATATCTCTTAATATATAGGTATAGTAATTATTTTATACGTTTTTGGGCTAGAGGCTCTAGCAGTCTCGCGCCTTTGTCTGGTTACGCCCACCCCCCTTGGGGTCGTCGCCAAATCCATACCGGAAAAAAATATATACTTGTGTTTGTCACCTAATGCTACGCCCAACGCGGCATTCGAACCAAAGACCTCATGCTAAGCAGTCGCGCTTAGCGACCGCTAGACCAATGAGGTAGTCTAATATTTTTGTTAATCTCCTTCATTTATAAGCTTTTACCTTACGCAGGTATGACAGCCTGTCTAAGTATTAGAAGAAGTTTTATCATAGTTATATAGGTTAGTTGTTAGTTTATAGTGGTATATTGGATGGTTGGTTTGGAGTGTCGTGTCGAAGCTCCAATCATATTTGTGCAACGGTGATCTTTAACCCACACGTTAGGTACGTATGATCCCTACGACCCACACATCCAATTACTTTTTAGATTATACTCATTTGTAGCCTAATAACTTATGTGATTTACTTGTAATTGTAGGTATACGTTTTATTGGACACAATAAGATGACACTTAGCCTGATTATTGTTATTTAACATTTCACTGTTTGACGGCGCGGCGAAAAGCGGTAAAGATTCCTTTCCGAGTTGACATGTGTATTGTGACCTTTATGTAACCATGTGCGTTCAAACCTTAACAGGCGGGTAATTACATTCGCAAACACATGCATGAAAATTGTACATAAGTACTTGAAAATTGCCCATAAATAATTACGTATATGAAAATTGTGTTCAACGTCCGTAAAATGTAACTATTTGTCACATTGTAGTAAAACATGTGACTGCCTTGTTAGTCTAGTAATCGCATACGACGACTCCTAAACACGAGGTCCTGGGTTCGACATAGTACTGTTATTGGGTTTTCCAATAGGAAACCTTTAGTAGCACGGAGTCTAGATTGGTGTCCAAATAATGGTAGTTCGCTCACCCCATGTTACATGGGGACGTATAACGTACCTGGCGAAATGTTTTTGGGTTCTATACAGTCACCTACTGGGAATATAGACGTGATGTTTTGTTATCTGATAAAACAGCTTAATTCCTATTATGATTCGTGTAAGTACAATTCAGATTCCGTGTGAATCACAAGATGTCAAGTGGATGATTCAGTATTTTAAATTGACGGTGTTCTTTAACGAGGAACTTGCGTGCGCAGGTACAGCCATGGCAGCTCTTAAGTGCACTATTGTCTTGTCTTAATTAATTTTCCTCGACGATCGTTGATACTTAGCTATGTTAATTCGTTTATGTTTGAGAAAAAGTTGTGTTTATTGCGGTCAGACGGCTGTTAGTGTAGGTCATTCTCAGTAGTATCACGGAGTCTGGATTGTGTACGGTGGATGGCAATAGGCCTTATAATGTGGTTGTACTACATGTACCTCTGCCTACTCCTTTGGGGAATACAGTCGTGATATTATGTTATGTATGAACGTCAAAATGTATAAAGGATATTTGTAAAACGATGGACAAGAGCGGGTTTTGAGGGGTTACAACACCTCGGTTTCGGCAACACACGGCCAAGACGGATTTAATTTTAAACATAATAATAATATGAAGCTGCAAACATGTATTGAGTTTTGAACATAAATTATGAGTATGCTCAAATCAACTTAGATAAACAAACACCTTTCCTCATCCATTAAACAAAATTCCGCGTAGGTACATGTGAAGTCAACGTTCGGAACTCACTTCACGCGAATCGCCACGCAAAAACCATTCGAGTGCTTGATGATTTCCTAAGTATTGATAAAGCTATTGATCTCACATGCTACAAGATCATAGCTAACGCAGATAAGATTAGAGGAGAGGCAACGTACGTCAGTCCCCACACAGATGCTGCGTGTGTCTAGTCTGTCTTTAAATAACCCTCGTAATCTATGGACGTTGTATCTTGTAGTCAAGAGTTTTTATCTTGGATAACGCCTTCCTTGACCAGTCTTTGTTTACGTGATGCACGCCTGATCAGATGCAAAGTTGACTAATAGCACATATATAAAATCGCAAAGGGATCGTAACCGTGTCGCCTTTCGCCTCGCCATCAAACAGGCATCAAGTCGTAAGCTGCGTCTCGTGAGTACGTAACCAAAGCGGATCAGCTGCTCCGAAACGTCGACTTGGCTACGGCTAGGCGACGCGACGCCGCGCTTACGGCTCGCCAGTCCCTAGGCGAGGCGATTACGTTACGCTTCCGATTAGTGTTCTTTGAAGTAGGGAGTTTCATATAAAGAATACTGCACGGCTCGAGTTGATACGGTGACGATCCCTTTCTGATTTCATATGTGTTCAAACCCTAAATGTAAATGTTAATCAAATACAAGCCTGACCAAATGCAAGTTCCGTATACGCTAATCTTAGGATGGCCGTCATGCGTAGAAACTTCGCGTAATAAAGGATTAAGTTAATCAGCCTAATTAACAATAAGTCTTGAGTTTCTACGCACTGACCGCACGCAGTATCCTTGATCGCAGTGTACCATAATTACATAACAAACAGTTCTTACGTGTTAATCCCCAAAAGTGTAAGTAACAGAACTTATAAATAAGGGTTTGCGATTCCCATATAAGACCAAATTACGAAGGAATTAATAAAGAAGGTTTCACAAAGTAAAAAATATATTCTTGAGATTTGTATGTTAAGGGTAGTTTCACCTCTAGTCCTCCATACCTTTCAGGGAATGCAGGTATGTATACAATTAATTACATTAATTACAGACTCAATCAGCTAACCCTTCAACAAACAGGCATGGCGTGCATTGTGCACGCACAAACAGTGCAGAACTATGATATCGTATCTTTACGATGTGCTCAGTTCCGAACAACTCTATCAACATCATAATCTGACACTTAACAACTGTACATTGTTGCGATTAACTTTTATATACTAGCTTTTGCCTTTGGCTTTGCCTATGAGCAAAAAATTGTGTTCTTTTTAAAGTTTAAGCAACCTCTATCAAGTGAGTTCGGCTTGCGACTCTGCCGCGTAACCAGCTCATGAATAAGGGCTCCGTTCGAGTTCTAAACTAGTCGGGCATTCCCGAACACACTCGTGACTATGACCGGAATGTACAGTAAATAACCTCTATTAACCCTGAATTTGTCCCGGTTCAGCTGTGACTGGGATGACAGGTAGACTTTCGAAATTTTTTTATTAGTAAAGTTGTTGAGTTTCAATAAATATACATACATACATAAGGACACACCTGTTTCTCGGAGTAGTAAGCATTTTTATTGGCTACAATAAAAGTACTTCTGTCTCCTCATGCACTCGCATCACATTCCTTATACACGCTCGTCGGTTAAGGGTACTCCTCACTTAAATAGACATCGATGTCAGAAAAATCTTACCAAATAATGAATTACAATATTGTCGTTTGTATTTCGATTTTAGTTTTTTTCTTAATCGGAGTTTAACATACTTTATAGAGGCTCATGTCACGGGGGAATTTCCAATTAAATGTTTCATAAATAACTAATAATTACCTTACGAAAAAACCCAAAAAACTTCTCTCTACTTATCTATGCATCGGACTAAACCTTGTAAAACTCAGAAATGGTTTTTCTTTACTTTGTTTTAATAGTACAGTTTAAATTGATTATTCAGTGTTTCGAAAATATAGTTATTACCAGAAGTTGTTAAGGTCACTGCAATAGTTAAATATAAGTAACACAGTTATGTCAGATTACACATTCTTATAGACGAAAATAGATACTTTATTTAGGTAACTACAGAGCATAGATACAGGTTTTGCGTGATACGATCTAATCGTAAACCGCGATACCTTTTTATTTTATGTAACTTAACCGTTTATATCATTTGCGGTCGTTTGGATCCGGCTGGTATAACCTACTGAGGTTAATTTCACGAGCCATAAACATATACATAATATCACGCCTGTATTCTCCGAAGGGGTAGGCAAAGGTGCACATATAGTACACCCACATTTCGCCAGTTATGTTTTTAGGTCCCAATGTAATAGGGGGCGAGCCTGGTAGTCGCCGGAAAGTTTTATCACCCACGTGTATTGACAACATACTAGTTGGTAATTTTCATTTGGTGTAGACCCGCCTTTATATGTTATACTAATTATTGAGCTGTGTATTTTTTGAGCATCGCCCCACATGGGATATCACATACACTAACACCCAGATTCGGGACAAATATCTGCAATCCGCAGATATTTGTCCCGAATCTGGGTGTTGTGCCGTGCGGGAATCGAATCCACAGCCTTCGGCGCAGCAGTCCAATCACTTTGCCAATGCGCCATTTAATATGGACGAGTAAAGGACAAATGTCTGTGTATCGTCTGTCATTTGTCCAGGTCCTGTCTTATCAGTATGGAGGTCGGCTTAAACTTAAAAAAAAAGTGGTTTTGGTCCGCCCGTACCGGAGGCGGTACCGGACGGGTCGTGCGAATGTTCTTTCTTCTTCTTTTCGGTACAGTCAGCACTATACGTAGCTACATTTTTAACATACCATTAATTAAAAGGGACCAATCGGAAAGTATATGCTTTGATATGATTTGTTTTTGTTGGTTCATGAATAACGGAGTTATGACGGAACATACTTAAAAAATAAAGAAAGGTTCCGAAGAATTGGGAACTTCCTCCTTTTTTAAAGTTGGTCATAAACCAGCTTCTTCCTAAGTTTTAAATATTCTCAGATCATCATTTGGACGTCTCTATAATTTAAAACAATAACTTGAGTTGATGTTTGTTTCTTTCAATTATTTGACGTAAGGCTTCTTAACATTTTAAGCTATTTATGATGCTGACTGTACAGATCTAAATCTATAATACTAAGTAGCCACGGGACCTAAAAATATAACTGGCGAAATGTGGGTGTACTATATGTGCCCCTCTGCCTACCCCTTCGGGGAATGCAGGCGTGATGGTATATGTTTTTTATGTTAAGTAGCCACGTCGATAGCGGCATCAGTGGCGTTGTTAATGACATTCTGCAAATAATATGGAAGATGGAACACTTGAGCAAATATTATTTGTTTTATTGTAAAAAATAATAGTATTCCTATAATTTGACCACTCTACGACAATATCTCATACAGACGAAACGACTTACAAAACGTTTATTTAATATTCTTCAAACGATTACAGTAATGGCTACGTTAACTTACGTATTAGATAATAATAAATGAAAATAAGTATCTAGTTTTGTTAACTAATAGCACAAATATGGCTACAATGTTTGCACTGATCTTGTAAAATATTCCTACATACCGTGTCATTGTCCAGGTATATACAGAATTTCTATATTGAACAACCTTTGAAATTACTTCACAGTATTATTAGTAGTAGCTTCTCAGGTCTTTTAAGGCCAATGCAGGCCGGGACAACATGGCAAGGGATTTTTTTTTCCAATGGACATTCAACCGTAATGTTATACAAATACGACATAAATTGCTATGCTTTAACAAGATGTCGTGGCATGCCGCTGCTGGAGCCTGTGGGGTGCCACAGCAATTTATGACGTAATATTATAACAATACGTTTGAATGTTCATTGGTAAAAAATCCCTTGCATTCCTTCCCGGTCTGCGTTGGCCTTTAAAGGACAATAAACAGAAGAATTGGTCTGACATAATATTAAATATTACATTGGGAGGTCATCTTAGAACGTTGACTTCGGAAAATAAGGTTTAATTTGAAGGCTCTCGCTAGCTAGTTTAGTAGAAAAAAAAAATGTTATGCAAAAGTTATTATTTGAAATCCATTGGTGTTTGTTACAAATAGGTCATACTTTATTCCCTGCCCCCTTACCATGTACTCTTAAAGTAGGAAATTTTTCATTGTGGAAGTGAGAAAGGTAAAGGGGCTGGACGATCTAACGTCTCTAAAGTCTCTATAATATAATAATAATAACAGCCTATAACTGTCCCACTGCAGGGCAAAGGCCTCTTCTCGAATAGAGAAGGATTGAGCATTGATCACCACGCTAGCTCACTGCGGGTTGGCGATTTCAGATAATCTAATCTGAATCGAATACATATAAAATTTTCGTGTCACAGTTTTCCTTCCCATACTCCTCCGAAACGGCTAGACCGATTCTCATGAAATTTTGTGAGCGTATTGAGTAGGTCTGAGAATCGGCCAACATCTATTTTGTATACCACGAAATTCACGCGGACGAAGTCGCGGGCAACAGCTAGTTAAATCTAAAGTCTTTAACATTACAAAATGATTTCAAGATCTCTACACTTATCAAAGATATAATCAGCTGGCGAGAGTTTCAAAGAATTTGCCAACATCCTCACGGCTCATGTTATGTTGTCAATAATTTCAGCGATTAAAAGGAAATAATCACTCACATTGATGTCGGTCAGTACATTGATGTAATAACTGTGATGGCTGTGATACAACCTGACCTCTATCCGATTGTATAGTTACGTCAATTATATTCTTTCTACAGAGATACCCAGTAGTTGCAGTAGAAGTAAATGTAGTAGTTATTGCCACTGACAGTTGGACTATTAATCAACATAACATCACGCCTATATTCCCCGAAGGGGTAGGCAGAGGTGCTCCATCACATAGTACATCATCATATAGTACACCCACATTTCGCCAGTTATGTTTTTCGGTCCCAATATAATAGGATGCGAACCATCAACCGGGCATAAATCCAGACTCCGTGCTGCTACTGAGAATTACCTAACGGAAAAACACAGTAACACTTACTTTGCCCGACCCGGGATTCAAACCGAGGACCTCGTGCTCAGCAGTCGCGCTTAACAACCATTAGACGAACGAGGCAGTCAAAGATCAAAGATCAAATATTCCAGATATAGAGACACGACACGTCTGTCATTGTATATCCAATGAAACATGGTGTTAATGGACAATGGTCCATTACAGCCCTCTTACCATAAACTCTTAAAGCAGAGTACTTTCCGTTGTGGAAGTGAGACACCGCACTACACTCCTCGTAGTCTGTCTCGTACTAACGTAATAATGTTGTGTGTATCCGGATTTAATGTTACATATTGTCGCCTAGCAATTTTGCCGCAACTAATGTTTAATTGATCGCCAGTTTAAATTGACCTCTATATTCTTACGAAATTGGCACGAAGCCTTGTATTCGTCATCTCAGCACTTACTATATCATAATTATTAATTGTAATCCTTCGTATTTACTATCTATTATGTTCTTTCCTTGTCCTGCCTTTCCCTGTTTACACCATATTCAGAAATCTTTAGCTATTTTTGTTTAAATTTTAGTTTTGAAAAAAATGACACTCAAATCTAAACTACGCGTTGTGATAGTTTTATAAAAACACTAGATTCAGCCAGCGATTTCGTCTGCGTGGTAAATTTAGTCCTGTCGTTTGCGGGTTTTTTTTTTTTTTTTTGGGACAAGCCCACCACTCGTGCCCATCATTGCAACTCCTGTAAGCCAGGATCTACAATGATAACCGTTGAGAACCATCGAGGCAATGAAGCTCGAGGCGTCCCAGAGAAATGACTCGACTGTCTTGGAACCCGCAACGAAATTAATCATAGAAGAATATATAGGAGGAGTAGGAATATAAATTTAGTTCCGACTTCCCTCCATAGCAAGCGGGAGACACAAAGATTAATATGCCAAAAGCATAATAAATATGGGATCCACAACTGAGATAAGCCCAGTCGCTAAGCACCACGGGTATAAAAGTTATTCTAAATGTAGGGGAAATAACTTTGGATATTGGATAGATAGTTTTGAAAATCACCCCTTACATTTAAACGTAATTTAAAAGTATTTATTTTCTGTGCACTTCTGCAGTCCCCTGCATCGTGGCAATGACGTCACAACCTGAAGTACAGGACGTTCCAAATTCGACAGCTCATCAGCCGAGGGCATTTGTTCACTTAACGTGCAGCGAATGTCCAATTACTTTTTAGGTTCGTGGACCCGCAAACTGGTTGTGCATGCTTTGAGGCTTGGAAACAATTGAGTATTATTCGAAGATTCTAGAACGTGTGGCCAGTATTTTGAAATTACGAATTTGGTTGCGAAAGTTCTTTTTTCAAGTGGGTCTTTTATGTTTCTTTTTTCTACTTAATGTACTTTACCTGCCTTACTTTTCATAATTATGGACTTTTTTTGGACTATAAATAATTATAATTATTATTAACGCCTAATGATTGCCTACTGGAAAAGCTATAGATAAACAAACTTACTGTTTACAGTAGCTGTTTGTTTGAATAAAAGTCGAAAGTTGTTTACGAATTACGCAATGTTTGTTTTGTTAATTAGGCACATTTCACTTGTACTTCTTTTATTTTAATTCACTTTCCATACATCTGAATGATGGAGTTTTCCATGTCATGGTGGCGGTTTGTGCCTGTCATGATAATCCTATGCACGTTTGCCCCTAGTACATGCGATCTATAATATAACTGGCAACATGTAGAGGCTTAGATGAATGCAGGCAGTGATGTTATGTTATTTTTATCATACTTCTGATGTTAAGTTGATATGATTTATAAATAGATGGATTTTTACAGTTTTCTGGGAAAAACTCAAAATATGGTTGACATTTTCAACAAATTGCAATAGATTATACCTATGTTTTTTATAGTTATGTGCGAAGAAATCATATAAAACCTACCTATTCTATCTTAAGAAATGCCAACAGGACAGTTTGCGATGCCGCGTTTCAATAGAATTTAAACTTATAATTACCACGTTTTATCTTAATTCTAATATGTCGACACCCTTGCGCCATCTCATGTTTCCAGCACAGCGGTTTGCTCTGGCGCTGCTGCTGCAGCTGCGGAGACCCTCAAGCGGCGAAAATATAATAACCTTATAGGTAATTATATTTTTGAGCCGTTTGGGGTCGAAACACTCGGGTCATGGGGTCCGAGTGCGCGTTTTCTTTTTAGTGACCTTTCTAAACGGTTAGTTGACGCTTCACGTGACCAAAAGGCTGGCCTGTTTTTCGGCCAAAGAATTAGCATTGCCATTCAACGTGGCAATGCCGCCAGCCTTTTGGGCACCCTACCAGTCGATAGCGATGAGGACGAATACTTTGATACATAATTTTTAGTTTAATTTTTTTATTTTGTATATATTTATTTTTAAGAATTGTAAATAACCTTGTAAATAAAATATATCACTTGTTAAATTAAATTAAAAAAAAAAATTCTAATATCATCTTGATACTCTATTATGTTCTTTGAACTGCCTCCGTACATCAACTGCTAAAGCAGGACAGTTTACGTTGTGAAAGCGAAACACCGCATTACAGCGCACGTAGCGGCGTCTCGCTTACTCATCTTAAACTGTTCTGTTTTAAAAGTTCATGGTATCAAATCCTACTGAGAATTACCTAATAGAAAAACCCAGTGACCTTTCCCTGCCCGGGATGTGAACCCTCGTGCTTACCAACCACTAGACCAAACATCTTGGAAAAAACTAAGCAAGCCTTATGTAAACGAAGTTAAGTGTTAACAACTCACTTAGTATTGTTATATACATATATAATGAAGCGTATATAATACTTACTAAGAAATATGTATACTTCATGTACACAATCATAAAATTCTTCGTATCTCGTGTTTGCATGCATTTGTACTTCGTGATTTATATAAATAAATATTCTATTATAAATAATTTATCTAATCTTGTTATGTTGTATATATAGTTGTATATACAGGTATATTCTGTATACAAGGGCATTGTTGTGTAGGTATACCGGGATTCGGGTGTTAATTTCCTACTTCCTACATCGACTTTATTATACACACTTTCATTGTCGGGAGGACAATACATCTTATATTAAAAATAACATAACATCAGGCCTATATTCCCCGAAGGCGTAGGCAGAGGTGAAGTAACACCTTCACTACGTCCGATTTACCATAGATTGTACAGGACCTCGTGCTTAGCAGTCGCGCTTAGCAACGACTAGACAAATGAGGCAGTCTATCCCTGGTATTTCCTCTTTATTTCTTAAGAGTAATAAATATATATTTTATAGCACTGATAGCCGATTGGTAAAATCGTTGCGATTGCCAAGTCAAAGGTGGCAAGCTCAAACCCCGCACGCACCAATGTCTTTTCGTATTCATGTGCGTACTATAAATCAGTCAACAGTAGCAAAAAACGGTAAAGGAAAACATCGTAAGGAAACCGGCACAACTGAGAGATTTTTCAACGGTGTAAAGCCATGTCAGAGGCCTACAGGCGGTTTAAACTCTGTCAACAGGTTGTTCATCAACCATACGATAAGAAGAAGGCTTAATAAGATTGGTGGTGTAGGAGATTCCAGTGGTGATCTCATTTACTAACACAGAAGTAAATTAGTTATTTACTAAAGACAATGATACCTATTAGTTTACTATTCAACATGTGTTTGCAGTAATGTGTATGTATGTGGTAACCGGCATAAATTGTATTATACCATACACGTGATGTTACACGTACCTATGTTATATTATAATGAATTCCGGTACGATCTACGTTTTGTTATTAAACCATTTATTCTGCACAGACTGCCTCGTTGGTCTAGTGGTCGCTAAGCGCGACTGCTGACCACGAGGTCCTGGGTTCGAATCCCGGGTCGGGCAGTGTTATTGGGTTTTTCCATTAGATAATTCTCAGTAGCAGCGAGTCTGGATTTGTGCCTGGTTGATGGCAATAGGCTCGCCCCCTATTACATTGGGACCTAAAACATAACTGGCGAAATGTGGGTGTACTATATGTGCACCTCTGCCTACCCCTTCGGGGAATACAGGCGTGATGTTATATTTTATTCTGCACATTATTAAGCACAATGTTGTAATAACTTCTTTGAAAATTTCTCGGATGTATTAAAAGCCAGACAGTCTTTATTGGAACAAGCCCGCTTACCATGAACTCAAAGCAAGGCAGGTAACGTTGTGTAAGCGAGCATACATCTTAAACTGTCCTGCTTTATGTTCATGGTAAGGGGGCAGGATAATGTGGAGGATAATTATAAATAACACAGTTTTCCATTAGGTAACTTTTATTTATCCGGTTACGTCCAATAAGACCCCCCTCTGGGTCGTCGACACAACTCCATTTCGAAAAAAAAAAAAAAAATTAGGTAACTGTAAGTCTGAGTCTGGATTTGTGTCTAGTCAGTGGTAATAGCTTGCCCACCTGTGTCATAGATCCTGCAACGTAACTGGCGAATAGATATATACCTCTGCCTACTCATTTGCGGAATACGGGCTGATAATAATATAAATATAATACCCCGAAACAAATATTTTTTTATAACGTCTCTCTCTCTAATCAAGTTCTTCGTATCGCAGGACTATGTCTAAGGAAACAGGTCATGCTCATGCCATATTGTAGAGATTAGGCAGTCAAACATGGTCGAGGCTGACCGCCCAAGGTGCGCCGGATACTTCACACGTGGAGGCACCCTACTTGCACCCCAAATAAAATACCCAATCCGCAGTGACCAAGCGTTTGGAATTAAAATCAATCCTTCTCCATACATATAAGACAAGGATTTGGTTAGGTAGGCAGTTAGTACCTATTGTATGTATCATAAATTGTGCCCGATTAAGTTTCATAGGTTAATGTGCCCGATTCGGTTTTATAATTGTGCCCAAACACAAGGATCGGTACTGTGACTGATAGTGTGTAAAATGTGGATGAAATATCACACGATCCAGGTTATACAGACATGGCCGTATTAAAATTTGTTTATAAATTACTACGATCAATTTGTTTGTCATTGTACCGTCAACAGTTTGCCACATGTTGCTCCGGATATTCACATAAGAGGTAGTTGGTTTGCCGTACGGCTGCTTAATGATTCATAATTTGATCGATAAACAACGCGAATTCATATTTTTTTTGTCGTGACTAATAATGGAAAGAAATTAGGCTTCTTATCAGTATGGAAATTAACGTATCATAAAGTATGTAATGCAATTCAAATGTTTAGAATTACGAGAAACAATTCAAATATTTGAATTCAAGACATTCGAACGAGTACTTTATTTGTTTTTTGTTTAAATTCAAATAATTTCATGGAATTTGAATTATTTTTAAAGTCTCTACAAAGGATAAGTGACGTAAATGAAACATTAAGATTATAATTCTTTCTTTTTGTTGTCTGTGTTACGTCTTAGACTTTTTAAATAATGCCTCATTATCGTAATCGTATTTTAAATAACACTCAACTTAAACACAGCTTAAGCGTTATACTTTAGGCAGAAAAGTGACTGAAAAGTCATAACAAATTGTACAAGAGGCAGATAAAGAACACGGATTTCCTCCTGCTACGATCTTGGCATACACCTTTCGTCTTATTCAATTACCACAATTTTTCGATCATACCTTTCTCCACACTATCTTTAATTCGTCGTTCAAAAATAGTTTCTTATGTCATTATCTCTTGTTTGCCAGTTGTCCCTTTGTACTTTTCCATTAACAAGGTCCTTTTAACAAATTCAAAATGTTTTTATTTCATGTAAACCCATTACAGGCATTTAACACGTCAATATCCTACTTAAAGCTCGTTTCAAAATGTCCTTTCTATGGAGAAGAACCAACAAGAAACTCGAAAGGTTACTCTTATACCTCAATGTCTGTTTGCATTTACTTTTCCTATATGTCATAACCATTTAAGTCCGTATACATATTTTTCTTTTCACGTTCCATACGTAATTTTTCCTCCACCCTTTGTTTTCTCTCTCACAAAGTCACACACCACACATATTCCTCAAAATCGTAATCTAAACATCATTTTAACGCGTGTTTTCTATACATCGGGTAGGTACACCTTTTTATACCATATATACAGTAAGATCAAACTACCCTTACTGCTATTTAGTTGTAACTGAGTAACGCGATACGGCTGTCTTGCACGAAGTCCAGTGCATAATAAAAGTGTATAAAGTCATCGCTTATCGATAATATGACAATGCAATACTGATTCTTTTAAATGCATTGATCTAATCTGAGATATACGAGTAGTCTGGTGATTTTCTCGTGGGCGTGGTGACATACTTCACACACTCATCTCGTACGTATGACTGCAAGGATGTCTCATGAGGGGGAATGAACGAGCGCGTCATAGTGCAGCTAGACAACCGTTCAGCTGCTGCGTAAATCAATGACTTCTGTATAGAACCCCTCGGAAAATAAGAGTAAAATTCACGCACTAACCTATAGTAATTATACTATTTTTATATGTAAAAATATTTATAATAATTTGACTTTCTAGAACTACACGTGTCAGTCCGTCTGTTACGTTTTATCTACTAAACCGCTGATCTGAAGACGATGAAAGTCCCCCCTTCAGAAAGGCCACAAGATTTTCCGGGTGGAATAAAGTTCTGACTGGGAGCAAAATGTTGAACCCTTTGTGTGCCATCGCGGTTATCGGTGACCGTAAACAAAAGTCTTTTATTGTGTCTATTAAGTGACAGCCAACAACTAAATAAATGTAGGGCGAGTAACGTATTGGTGAACCTTTCAGCTTTTAGTTAAAAGATAAATTATAATATTACATCCTTGTGACGTTAATTATAATTATCTATCTAAAATTATTGTATAATTGTTATTAGGAAAGAAAAATTAAAAACTCTTTATAATAACAAATAAATATAAATGTATTTAATCACAGGTACCTATAACTATAAAAAAACAATATTGTGTCGAACTATTTGCTGACTAGATAAAACCAATAGGTGTGCAACTATAGGTTTTACAATAATCTCGATAGGTAATCCTACTCCACGTCAATTGCTATGTCAATTTCACTGATCCGAACCTACCTACATGCGCGATCGGTTCGGTTGCGGGCTGCAAGTCGCGTGCCTTAAAAACAAGCCTAGGCCATTATACCGTGACAGTCGATACCAACCTTCGCGAACGTTGAACGCGGACCGACTCACCTGTCGCGAGCATGGCGTTTTGACGCGCGTGAAATAATACGAACAATAAACTTAATAAAAATAATACAGGCCACAAATAATTTTAAACGACAATAATAAAATAAAACGACATAAAAAATAAAAGCTTGTGCAAGTGATTGGTTTAGAACACCTTTTCGGTTTTCGAATTTAAACTTTTTTATTTTTCAATTTCGAACTTTGCAGTGAAAATGGGTTTGAAGTCTGAAGATGACAAGAGGCCGAGCAAATTGGCGATCATGGATGACGATTCCTCGGATAAGCCAAGTGAGTACTATTATTTAATTGTTATAGTTTATTATGTTGTTATCGATTTGTTAATTGAGTTGTTAGACTAGTTATTTAACGAGACATATTAATGCATAACCTCTGTTTTTAATAATTACTTTATTGCGTGTTACAAGTGCAGTAACAGTGTTATTTTAACCCCTAAATACGTATGTAGTTCTCGTTATTAAAGTTTGATACGATTTGTTTAGGTACAGCAAGTTGTTAAAGTCTAATAGGTATAGGTGTGTGGTAAACATTGTTTTAGTTTGGATATACAAAAATGCGGAAAATGTCTATAAAAGGATTTTAGAACCAAGTCAATAATACGTAAAATATACAAGCAATAATACCAGTTCATTTAATTTACATTTTAAAATGAATTTTGTATTCAAGTATTAGCATATTTACTTATGATAAAGACGTGTCTTTTAAAAATAGAGATACGGCAGGTACCTAAATACAGACATACTGCTTTGTAAAATAAATAATGATGATATTTACTAAGTTGTTGAATTAGACTAAGTAATTTGAGCGGTTGAGGGTAGATTAAATAAAACTAAATAAGCAGACAATTTATGGTAAACACTGGCTGGTTGAGTACAAGTTAACTACTATACATAATACATACAGCGATTGTTTTAGTATCCGAGAAAAAGAAAAAGAGGTTTAATTCGATTTTTTTTAAGATAATTCGATCTTGATAGATCACAAAAGTACCTGATTCCCCTGGCCCTTAATTCTGTCGTTACCGGTTTAAATTAAAAACTTCGAAATTTGTTTTGCAGCTTTATTTTTTTTACATGAAATTATTTAACTGTAAATGCTTTATATGGAGGTATGCGACATTTAAATATATTTTGCTGTAATTTGACTTTCACGTGTATAAGTTATTTCAATTTATAAGATATAAGTTGGCTTCTGAAAAAAGTGATCCTTATAATGTGGTATAAGTTGTTAAATAGAAAATTCATACATTAACAGTTTGCTTGTTCAGACGGTAGACACAATAGTTAAACAATGGCCATATATTATATTGTGTATTATGTTATGATATGTGATTCAAGAGACAGGGATAGGGTTAATTTCCATTAAAAAAGTTCATTAAATAAAGAAAAATATGATCATTATTAGTTGCTTTAATGCTAATTTAAAGAACTTTGTATCTAGGATTTTAGCAAGACAAATTTAAAGGCCAATGGCAAGCTAACCTTATGTTATAATTAAGTGTTGAAGATAAAACAACCGATTCTGAAGACCACTCCAATCATTCGAACATTCAGTTTAATAGATATTCAATCGAAGTAATCTGTGTTACGATCCCATTAAAGTAAGGTCGGAGTAACGAGAATGACGCGTCGATGGAGAAATAACATTAAGTTAGAGTGTTAAGTGTCCCATAAAAATCTTGGACGAGGGTCTATAGGATCTCTAAGGCCGGAGACTGACGTCCTAGACGAGTAGTTATATGGATTGATTCATAGATTACATAGTTGAAACATTATGTCATTTTTATTTCGATATCTATTGGTCTAGAGTTTTGCCCTAGAATGAGAATCCTTTACTGCATTCATGATCACTGGCAGGCTGAGATGTAAACGTCACCCACGATACAGGAAAACTTCCTAGTGTGGGGCGACGTTTGAATAAAAAATGATGTAAAAGGCAGAAGGCTCGTGTTTGCTTTATTAAGAGAGCGATACGATGACAAATGATGGCGATGATGGGCAATTAATTTCTAGATGATACCAATATCCTTTAATTTGAACGATTGTCTGACAGTAAACTATTGATTTTCCGCAACCACTGTCAATGGAGTAATTTATGGTCCAAGGACGAGTGAGTAAATAGTGGTGTGCAATAAATACATATATTTTTAATATTCAATAGTATTCCTGAACGAATTCTAAGTAAAACTTAAAAGAGGTTGTAATATACTTTTGGTTGGTATTTAGTATGTTGTAAGTTTTTGGTTTACATTCGAAGTCGGATAAAATGTTACTACTAGTGTTTTCCGTTAGATAATTTTCAGCACGAAGTCTGGATTTGTGTCTAATTGATAGCAATAGGCTCGCCCCCTATTACATTAGGACCTATAACATAACTGGCGAAATGTGGGTTTTACTACAAACGTCTGCATATCCCTACAGGAATTACAGGCCTGATGTTATACTCATGCATGTATTTTTGGTCCTTATTTAATTTTCTATTTTAGATTCAGCTCTGTGATCTTGTCCGACGTCCTATTGTTGGGTATACTAACTTTTCTTGGCATCCAAATAATATTACAGGCAATCTTTTCTATATCCTCACATCCTTGTGAGGTCTACCATTAAATTCCAGTTATTTCATATCACAGACCCAGTTCAATCTCTGCCCAGGTCAATGCAAATAAATACCACTTTTAATAGAAAATTATTGAGACTACTCGAATTATTATGATAGAAACCTTCGAGAATTTATACTATGTGTACTTACAGTATGAACACATTCACCATTGATAATTATTTCTTCTGTGACTAGGTATGGGTGCTCAGGCATACTGGTATTGTTATCAGTCATTCTTCTACACATCCGACACTTTGTTTGTTTGTGTGTTGGTCTTCATATGTTTTGCGAAGTGACATTGATATATTTGTCGGTAATAACCGTTTTGTTTATGAGTAACAATAATTAATATGAGCAAGAGAATGTTATATAGACTTTTACGTTTGTTCTATATTCTAAGACTTTTACAAGGTTTGCGTTTTTTAGAATAAATGCATACTGTTGTATTGTTTTATACGTTGACGGCTTGTATTGTTACGTAATAAAGATCGTACCTACTATAAATAAAAGGGTCGTACAGATTGGTTTTTGTTGTTATTTGACACATTTGTTTAAATAGTTCCAATTTTACGAATATGCTCGTTTTTTGTTTTTTGACACATTAAATTTTATAGTTCGATTTTTAAACCAGGAGGGTTCTTTTTTACCCTTATCTATGGCATCGCGGCGTGGATATGAAACTTGACAACGGAAAATAGGTTTGCTCTGCAATTC
Source organism: Abrostola triplasia (assembly GCA_946251915.1). NCBI lineage: Eukaryota > Metazoa > Arthropoda > Insecta > Lepidoptera > Noctuidae > Abrostola > Abrostola triplasia. The sequence goes on from OX276432.1 coordinate 10,233,837, forward strand.
TCCGTACTTGAATGTCTTTTGTGAGAATTGGGTCTGTGTACGATAGAACACTTATTACCTGTGCGGTGTGTATGTTATACAAATTATTACGCTATAAGTACAAACATATACTTTAGAATACAAGTATAGGTCTACAGATTTGTATGAATTCCTTTATGATTCCCATCATTCTTAGGTAACGCTATCCTTGAGATGAGACAAACGTCGGTCATTCTGTATCTTATGTTACCTAACGACATTTTCAATAGAAGATTCTTGTCCAGATAATGTATTAAGTAAGATAAGATTAGCAGAATGAGATGTCGGCTGTTTTCAGTATTAAAATCAAACCTCTTCAGACAAATAATCAAAATGTAAATATAATCTGTGTATCTGTCACTAGCTGTCGGAGTCACGTTATACAATGACATTTTAATCATTATTTATGGTGTTATTAATCAATTTATATGCACGTTATTGTTAAACGATGCATTAAATGAGTTTAATCGTGCTTAGAGATAGACAATAGTGCATGTATATGTGTAAGTAGGTAATTTAGAATCATTGTAATAAACTTTCAGACGAAAACAGTATGGTCTCGTGGCGTTTTTCTTTCATTTGAATATGGAACACTCGATTCGCGCGCTTCTAAACTTGGGCCAGGCCATAGATAAAACACCAATAGACTTGTAGGCTAGGGCGTTTAGCATTCAGCCTAACGGATTCCAGGTACGACCCTATAAACAAAAACGTATACCTGGCCCACATAATGGTGTATGTATCAGCTGTCACTTTATTTGTAAACATTCATTCATAAAAGTACTTAGCGATGAATGAACGATGTGGAGTAACAAGCATCTACATTGTGAATGGAAGTTATTAAACGTTTTTTTTAATGGAATGTTGTTGTACCTAGGTAACTATGTAGGGTTCTCTATAACACACCTTATACATATACCTATTAACAAGAGTTTAAACCTATTCAATATCACATGTTATTTTTACCCCACTGCCAAGGAACGGTTGTTTTTTTCTAAAATTGTAATTCGAATGAATATAAATAAAATTGTTATTTGCCAGTTCTTTTCCATTTTAGAATCAAACAACTGTTTTAGATTATGTAAGTAGGCACTTATATTAAATGACCATAACTAATAGGTCCGATAAAATAGCCAATTAGCTTCATCGATCGTAGTTACCTAGGTATTATATATTTTTTTAGTTGGTATGGCTCTACACTATTCGATATTATTTTCTACTTAGCATACAGTGTTCTTAGGCGATTTTAGTGTTTTAGGCACAGGCCCCGCGTTCAGCCATTTTTCCTTTCCATCAACCGTGTCCAATTGTACAAATGAAATATAATCCTAACATGTTTTAATATAATGCCAACTGCAGTTTTGCACAGTGGCATTATGCAATACGCTATAATCGAATTAAATGCGCAGCGTGCAATATGATTTAACAATGCGCGCGATCTTTGTAAACGAAATGTCAAATTAGGCAAATTACGCCGTTTTAGAGTAATTTATGTAGCCTCACTTTTGTGTTATAGGATTCTGGTTGGTTTCGTATTCTGAGGTTTTAGGCGACTGAGGAGTATACTCCTGGAGTATACTTTATTTTTATTAAAGGCAATGAACCTATTTGGTACTTAAAAACGTTTAGCCTAGGTTTATTCGTTTTGAGTACCTTTTATGAATACTTGTTTTGTTTACTGTGGTTTGTCACGCTATTATCGGTTTGGAATCACGCGAAATGAATAAAAGAAACAACATATTTGTGATAATTTGCCTTTACGACTAGGTAACTAGTTATTAAATGCGATTGTTAGTCCTATGGTCTTATGTTAGTATAGCATTTCTGAGTTTCTAATTTTAGTATTATATTAATTGGATAGCATGAGGTTTTTCGTTTGTATAGTATTTAAGAAAAATTTAATAAAACTTAGATACGTTGTACGCCTACGCCAAAGGATTTTTTTATCAACAGGATAGCATATAATTGTAATTTAAATATTCCGCGTATTCTCTGTTCTCAATATTTACATTTAAATGACGTATTGTTAAGTTAAAAAAAACAATAAATTTTCAAAAAAACTTCTTAAGAACATAAGGATTTTTAACAGGAATAGATGATTCAGCCGATTGTTGCAATAATTATCATTAGAATAAGCACGTGATTATTATAATGTAACATTGCTTCGTTCTAAGGCCGTTGCACACACTTGACCGGTTTACATATCAGTACATTACAATAGCGTTAGGTTATGAAATAAGAAAACCGTTTTTATCGATTTTCCTCTTCGTGTCCCTGCGAGCGTTCCAATTACGAAATGAATAAATGACAATTACATTTTTTTTTATCGATATGTCAATATTTAGATACGACAGTTTTGATAATAGCTTGCGAAATGTCATTTTGTTGTTTGTATTCGATTTTCAATTGGTACACAGACACATAATGCATGTCAAGGATTTGCATCGCACGTGGTCTTGGAAAGTTAGATAATATTGTCTGGTAAACGAGAATAAGGTGAAAATATTTTTGTGCCATGTAAAAAACAATTACTTATTACAACAAAAGATGTAGGTATTCTTATTCAATCGATTATTATGTCACACGTATATTGAAAATTACTATTAATTTTACAGGTTTACGATAGTTTTAATAACACCTAAAACATAACTGGCGAAATGTGGATGTACTATATGTGCACCTCTGCCTACCCCTTCGGGGAATACAGGCGTGATGTTATGTTATAATAGTTTTCATTTAAAGATTAAGTATAGTGTTGTATTTTCAAGAAATGTTTAGTTTCTATCGAAGTATGTAGATTGTAGGTACCTTCCTACCTAAGCTTGTAATTCGAACCACGCCTGAGTAATAAAATGTGTATTTGATGTGCGCGAACCCGATCTGTTATTCTATCCAGCGTAGAAACCCCTATGTGCACTTACCTACTTCATTTGTTTGGCTATAGAACCTCTTCAACGCCTTTAAGTAAGATAACTTAGACCTTGACTTTTGCCAAAGTTAGAGACAATTGTTTCAAGGCTATCAAGAAAGGAATACGTAGGTATACATGGGTGCATGAGTAATCTAATTAATTGCAAGTCTTTGGTGAAGTTTGTTAATTACTATAATTATGTCGTTTAAAACTTTGGGTATGAAGTACTAATATCACCCACATTCTCAGCCTATCGCAGTCCATAGGCCTCTCCTAAGTTGCGCTACATCACCCGGTCTTCCATCTATATCATCTCATTTCACATTAATATTATAAAGGCGAATGTTTGTGAGTGTGTTTGTATGTTTGTTACCTCTTCACGCTCAAACGGCTTTACCGATTTTGATGAAATTTCATATGGAGGTAGCTGAGACCCTGTATTTTCACATAGGCACTTTTTATCCCGAAAAAATGTAGCGGGTAACACCGCGGGGCACAGCTATTTATTGTTACGTCAAGAAATGCCTGCCTCTAATAGACACATTAATATTAATGTTGGGTCAGTCTCTGTAGTCGTCAAAGGCAGAAGTTATATGACAGGAAGAAGGAGAAGCTCGCACAATATCGTAACTTGAAGCAAACGTAAGGTCGCCCATTACAGTTCATTACAATTCATAGCTGCATTGAATAAAAACAAATTACAATACATTAATAACTTATTACAGGAACGTAGTACTCAGGCAAATCGTCGATAAAAATAGTTTGATTCACTCGAGCGTATCCGCAATTAGTACTTAATTAGCCGTAGTATACAAAGCTAATAATCAGCTAATCGGATATTTTCGCAATGTGTCCAACTTGGTGCGTCCCATCTGTCTATTTGTGTCTGTCAAACTGTTGCAACACTAGCAGTTACTTAATGGGTATTGTGACATCTTAGGCTCCGTGCAAACGGGCCACCGACCCCAGCCACCGGTGGCTGTCGCGCGGTCCTGCCACTAGTGGCGCGTCGCGGATATTGCTGCAGCGAGTGGCCGCCACCGGCTACACGTGTGCGGCGCGTCTATACAAAATATATGAAACATAACATAACATCACGCCTGTATTCCCCGAAGGGGTAGGCAGAGGTGCACATACAGTACACCCACATCTCGCCAGTTATGGTTTTAGGTCTCAATGTAATAGGGGGAGAGTCCATGTCTATGTCCAGCAGTGGACTGAGATAGGCTGATGATGATGATGATGTAATAGGGGGAGAGCCTATTGCCATCAACCAGGCACAAATCCAGACTCCGAGCTGCTACTAAGAATTACCTAATGGAAAAACCCAGTAACACTGCCCGACCCGGGATTCGAACCCAGGAACTCGTGCTCAGCAGTCGCGCTTGGCAACTGCTAGACCAACGAGGCAGTAAAAAATATATGAAAAAGTATGTTAAGTGGCTGTCGCTGGCCACCAGTGGCCGTTGTCGGGGGGCCGTTTGTGCAGAGCCTTAGTGTGCAAATAGTCTTACAAGTCAGACACTTATGCTTTCACGTATGCTTATGGGCCTGTGGGTATTTTGTATTCATGATCTAATGAATAACAATATCTCCTTTATATGTATGTAAACGTAATTTTAACGTATTCCTGTCAGTTTGTGCGCTTATAAATTGTTTTGTTCTGAATGCTTTATCGGTCTTTTCATGGGAACTAACTAAGGAGTGATATGCAAAGAGAGAGACCCAGACTTACTTCTGTATCCATTCTAAAGCTTCGAGAAGAAAGGATGGAGTCTGCAATGATACATCTCGTCTAGTTAGGTGTAAAATTGTAAATAGGTAGTTACACTATAGCTTGTTTCACAATCTTAATTCGAAGCAATTGGGCGTGACGAGCAATCGAACAAGCATCAGATTCACAGACCCGTGGGACTTTAATTTCAAAGTAATTGAGAGTATTTTTTTGGTTCAGAATATTATGCACGCGCTTACTTCGTAGAAGTCTTATGTTATTGCTAGATATCATTGAGTATCTTCATACTTGTGCATATTTTTAGGGTACCGTAACCAAAGGGTAAAACGGGTCCCTATTATTAAGACTTCGATGTTCGTCCATGAGTACGTCTGTCTGACACCAAGCTATATCTCATGAACAGTGATAGTTAGTAGAAATTCACCGATGATATATTTATGTTGCCGCTATAACAACAAATACTAAAAAAACAGGATAAAATAACTATTTAAGGGGGCTCTCATAAAACAAACGTAATTTATTTGCAGTTTTTTTTGACAATGGTACGGAACCCTTCGTGCGCGAGTCCGAATCGCACTTGGTCGGTTTTTTAACTTTACCATTTACCTATAATATTTCTGGGACTTTACCTGCAAGGATAATAGTCTAGTCTATAATAATAATAGGTATGGTAAATGTTTTTATTTATCCTCATCTAAGTTTATCCGAGTAGTTTTTTTAAGGTAGGCAAGTCTTGCATCATATTACAAGTGTTAGTGCGAATATAATTGAAGTGTTTAATGATCCCATACGTTGCAAATACGACCTTACTACTAATATTATAAACGCGAATGTTTGTATGTATGGATGGATGTTTGTTACTCTTTCACGTAAAAACTACTGAATGGATTTTAATGAAGTTTACGGAGGTAGCTGACACCCTGGATTAACACATGAGCTACTTTTTATCCCGAAAAAGTGTAGCGGGTAACGCCGTGGGGCGCAGCTAGTAGTGATATAAAATTTGAGTGGACCTGTAAGCTTATATTACAGTTACATAATGTTTATAATGTAATGTATAATAATACATTGATTGGTGTATAGCATTTCTGAATATAGCCTTACATTCATTAACAAGTCATGTTGCCACTGACCCTTGCTCTCGTTACAATACAGTGAAACGGTGACCTAAAATTCCTTTATGAATTTTAAATCTACACCTGTCCTACTATTTCTTAATAAGTAGGTAACTAGAATATATGTAGTGGATAATGAAAGATACAAAATTATGAATAAGGTGCTTCTTGGACTCCGATGTTACAAAATAAACTCCCATAACCTATATTACCTTTATCGTTTCCTAGATTTGTAATGATAGATGGGAAGAAGAAACGGAGCAACAAACTCCCCAGCGGCACTTTAATTATAACATAACATCACGCCTGTATTCCCCGAAGGGGTAGACAGAGGTGCACATATAGTACACCCACATTTCGCCAGTTATGTTTCTTGGTCCCGATGTAATAGGTGAGCCTATTGCCATCAACCGGGCACAAATCCAGACTCCATGCTGCTACTGAAAATTACCTAATGGTAAAATCCAGAAATATTGCCCGGCGCTTGATTCGAACGCAGGACCTCGTGATTAGCATGCGCTTAGCAACCACTAGACCAACAACCAGTGAACTTAAATATAGTTATTGTTATTAAAATAATAACGTAATTCAAACTTCTGTGTATTTACAAGAGTTGCGAGCTACAACTGTTTGCATTGGAAACGTCCTTTGACGTAGAAACACCTTGGCAGTCTTCAGGTGATTATATATTACGTGTTACTTCTATAGTTAAACTGTTATATATAGATTGTAGTCATAAAAAATGTGATAGGTCAACACTATAGTATGTGAGGTAGTGTTGTATGATTAACTTATCAATTTTAAAATGTCATCACACTAATATTGTAAAGGCGAAAGTTTGTGAGTGTGTTTGTTACCTCTTTACGCGCAAACGGCTAGACCGATTTTGATGAAATTTCATATGGAGGCTGACACCATGTATTAACACATAGGCTACTTTTTATCTCGTAAAAATGTAGCGTGTAACACCGCGGGGTGCAGCTAGTAAAGAATAAACGCGTTGATATTGGAATTTATGTGTACTATAAATTTGATTTTTTGGTATCTTGTTTTTGATGTATTAATACCTCCAAAGTCCAAGTGGCCCATTTTCTTTTAGTATACGCGCTTGTGCATGAGTGTGTGGAAGTAGGGACAGTAATTAAGAATGTAATTGGTAATTGAGTCAGAAGGTTGAATCAGCAAGAGAAATATGACTTAAAAAGTGAATCACATATCTGCAAACCTTTGTATGTTTCAAAGAACTCTTTTAGTTATTAACCGACTTCAAAAACAGGAGGAGGTTAATTCGGCTGTCAGTTTTTTCTTTCGAATTACATATTCATAGTTCATAACTTCATAGTAGGAGTTAGCTGAACAGAAATTACTACTTAGCTAGTTGCGTATGTACTTAATAGAAAAATCGTGCCATTCTATCCGTGGACGTTAATTTAGGTCTGAATTAAGAAGGAGATTTAGGCCCACGTAAACTATTGCGTCCGTTGAACTATAATTGGACGAAACTATTTTTAGCACTAACAACTTTTGGCCATTATAAGAACGAATAAATTATGGTGGTAGAATATTATGGCGGGTGGTATAGTATTTCTTTGTTGCTTGGCTACTTCGAAAAGGAAAATAATAGTGATCAATAATTGTATTGTAATGTTATTTGTGATTCGGTACCTATAGATAATTCAATCATCGTTTAATTTACATTCGTAGGAAACTGCCTCGTTAGTCTAGTGGTTACTAAGCGCAACTGCTGAACACGAGGTCCTAGGTTTGAATCCCGGGTCGGGCATTAGGTAATTCTCAGTAGCAGCACGGTGTCTGGGTTTGTGCCCGGTTGATGGCAATAGGCTTACTATTACATTGGACCTAAAAACATAACTGGCGAAATGTGGATGTACTATACGTGCACCTCTGCCTACCCCTTCGGGGAATACAGGCGTGATGTTATGTTTGTACTTACATTTTTGCTTTCTTTGGAGCATAAGAGCCGTGTCTATACGCGTATTAGGTCATAGTTCCATAAAAACAATTGTTGGTGTGTTGACGTAATTGGTTTTTATTTTATCGGTTTTCCCATCACTGCAGACCACAATGTATGATGAATAAATACGTCTAATTCCTAGTATTAATACTTACTCGAAATTTTTGGTTACATCATGATAGAAAAAAGTCAATACAATGGTTACTATTGTATTAATTGTGAATTGTGAATTTAATAACAAACAAAATGAAACATTTTGCAGAAACCCACGACGCGTACCTATGTTGTTGTAGGAAAAGGATTTTATATTTTTTTTAAACATACCATAACTAAGTTATGCGAAGAAAGTAATAATTCATTAGGGACTGCCATAACTGTCTGTGATTGCAATTCTAACTATACATTAACACTTTGATTGTACGTGAAGCAGACACAATAGTAAAACAATAGCTATGCCCCATCGGGGGGTCACTGGGAAAGGGTTAAAGACTACAATAACCTCCTAATAATAATAATAAGTTCCTTTTAGGGCTAAGGATGGCAGCCCCCGACGGATTATTATTTTCTTCATCTAACTTAATTATTTCTCTCCTTCCTTCTCCTCCTTCTCCGTTCCGTCGTGGGTAATAATGAGGAGTGATTTATAGTACCTATTACTTATATCTATACATAGTATGTACTGTATATTACATTAAAACATTTGTTTCAAGTCTCGAATTGAAACATATAAAACAAGTTGGGAAGAATACTCTGTGTCGCATTTTATTTTTAATTATATCCGTAATGATTTAATAACAGGTTTTTAAACATGTTAATGAGTAACAATAGTTATTAAACCAACAACGACATAGGATTTTAAGTGGTCATGGCAAATTAATTCGCGTTAATGTCTCGTCTAGTCATGGTGATGAGAATTTTAACATGGCTGGTAAGAGCTAGATTTATAACGAAGATACTAATATTTTTTAGACTATAAAATAATAGGGTGTTATAAGTCTTAATCAAATAAACACGTTAGATAACTAGCGTGCGCGGCTTCACTTTTGTGAAAGCTGTTTCACAGGAGCCATGAATTTTGAGGATAAAAGTAACTCACGCCACTGACCCATTGACTATCGTCATACAAAAAGCCGTATCAACGGATAGATGCGTTTATACATTTAACTATAGCAACGGCTAATAGTTTAGTTAAAAAAATACGTCGCCCCCACAACGAATTTCTCATGTACCGTGGGTCTATTTCACAAACATGAAATATCATTTACACAAACACGCAGACTCGGTACAAACCTAGGATCGGACAATTTTTTATCCTGTGCGGGAATCGTACCCGCAAATAAATGGACGAATTTTTGAAAACACAAATTTAAACTTATATGTACTGCGTTTCTAATGTTCACATATTTGTTGTCATGTCACCTTCGAGAAAATAATGTTCATACGTGATTTTTATCCGTATTTGATCGTATCTTACATTGATGAAATGTCACTGTTGCAATGTGAATATAGACAGGTATCGCCTCTACTACCAGGCAATATCGGGCTATTCACTTGTCTGGCGGACGGTTTACAAAGGGTTTCTGAGTCAGATAATGCTGATTTCTTGATCGATAAACGCTTTGATGGCGGAATATATTCGTGTTCTATCCTTCGTATCTTGTACTTCTTGTAGTTAAGATTACCGTGTATTTTTATTATGTTTCCATGAAGACTGTCAAGAGAGAAGTTATATCACTTATAAAATAGAACGCCGTATGTAACTCAAATAATAAATGCGAAAAAAAACTCTTTTTTGGGGTTTGTCCTTCTTCGCAAGAAAGCAATGGATTGACGTGATTCTTTAACATAATTTTAAATAAATTCTTGGTCTTTCAATGGAAGTGAAACAAAAGCAAAGAATAATTTATAACAGTTTTTTATCTAGTTTTTAACAGGGCTTTAGCCTCTCTAGGTGACTATGCCAGCCCCAATTTATAACAGTTGTTTTTTTTTTAAAACGTCGCCCCACACTAGGAATTTCTCCTGTATCGTGGGTGCGTTTCACAAACATGAAATATCACAAACACAAACACCCAGACTCGGGACAAACATCTGTGGTTCGCACAAAGTTTTGCCCCGTGCGGGAATCGAACCCGCAACCCTTAGCGCAGCAGTCCAATCGCTTAGCCACTGCGCTAATCAGGTCGTCGTTGATATTAGCAGTTTTGGTCATACAGATTGTTTTTGTATTTGTTTAAATATTGCTGCGTACTTTGTTTGCACATAGGTATATTGTAACCCCAAACAAATAGTGCCATTTAACAAATTCGAAGGAGTTTTCCTTAAAAAAATAAACAGTTGCCGGTCACGTCCCATTGGTCATTGCGGTCTTTTTCCTCTGTGGCTACTGTAGTCATGAGTTATGATGGTATTGTCTCGGCTTAGTCACAGGTTTCCGCATTGCTCATCAAGGAAATGTTTCCTGTTGAAAGCGTAATTAGAGATACAATTTTTTTTGGGACCAGCTTGAGATGTTTGTCTTTTGGCCTTATCAAGCAGTGGTTGGCCAGGCAACAAGGATTATTGGGTGCTAGCTGCGCCCCGCGGTGTTACCCGCTACATTTTTTCGGGATCAAATGTAGCCTATATGTAAATCCAGGGTGTCAGCGTTTGAGCGTGAAGCGGTAACAAACAAACACACTCACCAATTTTGCGTCTGTAAAATATTAGTGTGACTGTCATTCGTAGAGGCTTTCTTTTAGTACCTTATCATCATCTTTATTAATTGTAATACATGCGACCGCATATTTAAAACAAAGTTCGGTCTAGCGAGCCACATTAGGGCTCATCAAGGAAGGTGATTTCGGGGGTCGCCGTTGTCGAAGTCGACATGGAGAACTATATATAATTATATATCATCTTTATTATTAATAGATAAGTTAATGCATGCATAAAAATGAATTTAGAAATAAAAACAAAAAACGCAACTATTTAAACTTTTTATTATGCATTAAATTGCCAGCCAGTAATTTGAATTGTAACAGGTAACCCTTTTACAACACTCAAATAATGAATGCACAGCCCTTTTCAATAAAAAAAGCAAAATTTTATCACGTTCCGTGTTCGATGGTTTCGTCAGAACACGCGCAGCAATTTTTCCTTCAATCAATGTAATAATAAATGTCAACGTAATTATTTGGTAGGGTCGTTTTATTAGAAAATCATTATACAAGCCACATGATAGGTTTGTTCAGGTGGCTTGGTCACGTATGGACTAGAATGTTTGTGCAATGTTTGTGTATGTTGGGCAAGCGGCAAGCGGTGCCTGACCGCGGTCAGTTGTTTGATTAGAAATAGAGAGATTTGACAGTAAGGGCAAGGACGGTTATTTGCATATTGTCTACAATTAAAAGTGTACAGTTAGCATTTGATACTCGCAATTGTATTGATTTTACGCTAGGAATTTCTCCTGTATCGTGGGTGCGTTCCACAAATATGAAATATCACATACACAAGCACCTAGACTGGAGTCAAACATCTGCGGATCACACAATTTTTTGTCCTGGGAACCGAACCCGCAACCCCTAGCGCAGCACTTCAATCACTTAGCCACTGCGCCAATCAGGTCGACAATTATCATCATCATCATCAGCCAGAAGACATCCACTGTTGAACAAAGGCCTCCCCCTTAGAACGCCACAATGAACGAGAATTATAATGCAGCATAATTTAATACCTATCGTTGATTATGTCAGTTTGGTACCGGTTCGGTTTGAAAGTTTGTGAGTAGACCTAGTGAGCAGAGATGCGATTTTAAGCACAAACAAACATTAGATAATGCTAAATATTGTTCTGTTTACCCCAAGAGGCGGATATTCAGTAAGTTTCCGAGAATCCGGAATCCTCAATGCTGTTGATGATACAAGCCGGGAAGTACCGAGCAAAAACATTTGTATTCATAACACAAAAGTAGATGTTAAGGAAAGGTCTTACTATTAACTGCTGCCTCGTTGGTCTAGTGGTTGCTAAGCGCGACTGCTGAGCACGAGGTCCTGGGTTCGAATCCCGGATCGGGCAAAGTGTTATTGGGTTTTTCCATTAGGTAATTCTCAGTAGCAGCACGGAGTCTGGATTTGTGCCCGGTTGATGGCAATAGGCTCGCCCCCTATTACATTGGGACCTAAAAACATAACTGGAGAAATGAGGGTGTACTATATCTGCCTACCCCTTCGGGGAATACAGGCGTGATGTTATGTTATGTTATGATGTTATGTTTATGGGATCTTACGGCTTTGAGTGATGAAGTTAGAAACTGACTATGTATGACACCGTCAGCAACTGACGTAATTTTATAACTATTTATTTATTAACAAGCATCGATATCGCCAGGATTGCGGGTAACAGATGGATGCTATTGGCAAGCTGTCGTTCATTGTGGCGTTCTAAGGGGGAGGCTTTTGTTCAACAGTGGACGTCTTCCGGCTGATGATGATGATGAAGCATCCTAAAATCGAATTTTACAATTTTTTTTTTAAAAACGTCGCCCCACACTAGGAATTTCTCCTGTGTCGTGGGTGCGTTTTACAAACATGAAATGTCACATACACAAGCATCCATACTCGGGACAAACATCTGTGGGTCGCACAAAGTTTCGCCCCGTGCGGGAATCGAACCCGCAACCCTTAGCGCAGCAGTCCAATCGCTCAGCCACTGCGCTAATCAGGTCAGTCAGAGTCAGTCAGTCAGTCAATAATTGAACATTCATTAGATTTTTAGGGATAAAAACAAAGTTTCGAGAAACAGTGTCTTTGGTTTGGTTTGTTGTGTCAATTTTCATCTCTCTGCGGTACAGGCTCTACCTACTGCAGACAAGTCCTTCATTTGTCAACAAAATTAACATTGAACTGTTTGATGATAGAAAATGAAGGAATAATTATTTTAGTAACATCAAATGCATCTGTGATTGGTTAGTTTTTATGGTGTCAAGGTACGAAATTGCACTTAGTTCAGTTTTGGTTTTAAAATGAAGTGCAGTTAGGGGAAAAGTTCCTAAACTCGGAATCTATTTTATGTATTGGTTCATTGGTGATGTCAGTGATAATGCAATGTTTCGGAATTCAGTTCTCATGAATAAAGTTTCTACTTCCAAAATGTATTTAAACAGTATATTTGTAATGTTTGTGATAATTGCACCTGTATTAGTTTTGTAAATGCAAGCCTAGCAGGAATTGGGGTTATCGGGGAAATTGAAAAACGGCTAAATTTCCCCAAATTGAAACGAAATGCGGGTGAACTAGAACTTTCTTTATTATGCGCGAAAATCGATTAACTATTGAGAATAATCGATTTCGTCCAGAGTTTAGAATGGTCCCCTATTGGCAATAGGCCCGTCACCTCTAACAAAGGATTAAAAAAAAAACTAGCTGTGAAATGTGTTCATATTTTTGATAAAGAAGAACATCTTGAATTCTGTATTTATTTTTTATTTTGAACTTACTAACTTTGGAACATTAAAAATCGCCAGTTTGTAGTCATTATGGTCGGTCTTTGAGATGTACTTGATAGAAATTTTCAAAAAAAAAAATTGAGTTTCAAATCTTCATAATTATTTATTCAATTAAGATCCATCATTGATTAAGGTTTCAATTTATCATCATTAATTATTTCTCTATAGATAAACCTTGTGGCCTCATACTGTGGCCCTTAGTGCATAAGTCGTTAAACTATACTTTTGGCCACAAAACAAGTTTAAAGCTAGGGTCAAGTAAACCAAAAGATTTACGCGTGTCTGAGATTTCACCAAAAACCGGTTTTTGATGGAGCAGTCCTTTGCCATTTTTTGTCATAATTTAGTGCATTTTTGTGCCGCTCTTGATTTATAACTCTGTCTTGATTCATATTATTATTATGTTGTTCATTTGTTTTGTTAAATCTTTATAAAAAAGTATTAGAATACCTGTTACGAAGTTTCTTTTGTTTCAATGATTCTTTTAATGTTGTCTCATTTATGGACATTTTATATTATCACAATGCTGTTATAGACAATTCGAATTTCAAAGCCGGTCTTTTTTAGATATCCATACATTTTTTATCAGGACTTTGAAATAACTTAAGTCAACAAAAAAGCTTGGTAATCGTTTAGTGCCAGTTATGTATACCAGTTTATTTCAAGATATTTATTAGGTTTTCTTTGTATCGGTACGAGCCTAATGTCAAATGAAAATAGGTCATTACGTACAAGTTGACCATCTAGGGTTTTATAAGATCATGGTAAGAGAGTGTTTTTTTTTAATTCATTTGCTTTAGACTTAATATTACTACTACTATTCAATATTAGTAATACCTCATCAAATCTGGCTGGCCATTAGGTAATAATTGGTCTGTGTGATAATTAATTCTATTAAATAATACATACATATTAATATCTATGCCGTTATATTTATATTATATAGATGAGGTGTGTCTTATATTGTGTTATTTGTATCGGAGAGACCGGTTTGTTTGCGGTCGCTATTAAATTTGGCTATATATAGGCAACGGTTGGCCGATGACGCTGTTTAAATTAATAACTAATAAATGTTTTTGTTTGTTTAAAAATAACTTTGAAGAGCGTTTAGTATCATAAATTATCGATATATTGATTTTTAATAAGGTTTTGTGAATGAGAATTATATTACACACATAACATCACGCCTGTATTCCCCGAAGGGGTAGGCAGAGGTGCACATATAGTACACCCACATTTCGCCAGTTATGTTTATAGGTCCCAATGTAATAGGGGGCGAGCCTATTGCCATCAACCGTGCACAAATCCAGACTCCGTGCTTTTTCCAAATTATATTTATGTTATAAACTTATGAGAGGCAGATTTAAAAGAAAGGTTCAGCCTAGATCGAAAGGTTAAAAATAAGGCGATGAAACACACTAGTTCTAGATATATTAGTCCCCAAATGATTTTTAATGGCTTTAATGGTCAGCCCCCTTACCATGAACTTTTAAAGCAGGACGTGGAAGCGAGACCCCGCATTACGCTGCTTGTAGCGGCGTTAAAGGGGCTGTATTCGTTAACCCGCATTGACTTGGTGGTCAAAGAGGCCTTTGCCATGAAGTGGAGTAGGCCGTGGTTACAGGCTATTATTAATCAGGCTATTATTTACTGTCATACCGATTCATACGTAACAGCACTTAAAGGAAGAAGGAAGATCACATCTATATCATCTGAAGGTGTAGCAGTTTTACCTACTCCTTGTTACAGGAAAGTACACACGGTAGTAGTAAGCCTTGTTCCACACAATGTCAGGTGCGATCGTTAACTTTATGGAGTTGTACAGAATAAGTAGCGTGCTGAAGGTCCACTCGCTCATAAATCTCGATTGTTATGATACGTAAAGACAGCTGTGATAGTTTAATGTTTATAAATAGCAGACGGATTCTGGTACTTAGTACTTAAAAAACAAGTCCCAATAAATGTGACATTTTGGCAATTATAATATGTCACATAAAATTTATGTCTCTTTGTAATATTAAATCAAAACTGCAGCTTTACCATGTCCGTTGTGGAAGCGAGATACCGCGCCGCTATGTGGGATGTAGTGCGGCGTCCCGCTTCCACAACGTAAAATGCTTTAAGTGTTCATGGTAAAGGGGGCTATGCATACATATAATGCAACATTTTTTTGTGGCCAGCCTTGATTACGTATGTCATACAAGATTTTAAAATTCGAACAGCCGTTTATTATTATATTTATTTAAATCAGGTATACCCATACAGTTTGTTGTTAGTTTTAACTTACAGCTATGTTAGTAGTAGTAGCTTCTAATACACACATACATACCAATATCACATTTTAATACAATTTCAAATTTTAGCTCCATACGGGAAGCGCTCCTAGATTGACTTGTGACAGTCCGTGGTAAAAGATAAAATGATCTTTTAAAATGTCATTGCTTTTGAATTTTTTTACAGTTTGATAAAGTTATGATATTTTTTGCTTGAGAGGTTTCCTCATACCAGACATTCATTAAAATACATTGTTTTAATTAATTGACACGGATACAAGTAATTGAAATAACAGAATTTTATTCAAAAGTGTAAATGTGATCGAGAATGCCGATCATCGATTGTTTTTTTTAATAAATCCTTGAGATATGACTTTAGTATTATAAAAATAATTTAAAACTAGATTGAAACGTGTTCCTCATGGCTGTAATTGCTTGGAAAAATTCCTTACCCCTTTTAGGAAATATCTTCCGTCGAAGAAATATCGTCACCTAATAACTAGGTCATGGAAGACTGATAGGTAGCTGCGCCATATACGAGGGTCAAACTGAAAGTTCTTAGAAAATCAAAAACTGATTACATTAGCCAGTTATTAGTTTTATTATATCTTTTCAAAATATTGTCCATTCACGTCAATACACCGCTGCATGCGATGGAACCACTGGGAAAAGCACTTTGCCCACTCGTCTTTAGGGTTCTCTTCAATGGCATCGCGATACGCAGCCACCGCTTCTTCAGCATTCATAAACCGCTTACCTTTAAGTTTTTCTTTAATTTTTGGAAATAAATAAAAATCACAAGGGGCGAGGTCGGGGCTATACGGCGGGTAACCCAGTAATTCAACGTTTGATGTCGCCAAATAGTCGATCGTTCGCTTAGCGGTGTGCGACGAGGCGTTGTCGTGGTGAAGGAGGATCCTACTGCGAGGTCGTTTCTCTCGAACTTTTTCCAAGACAAGTGGCAAACAATTGGTAGTGTACCATTCTGCAGAAACTGTTTTTTGATCCTCTAACACAATTGTTGCGAAAGGACCTATCCTTCCAAAGAACGAGGCCACCATTTTTTTCCCGCACTTCGATCTCTCTTCACTTTAGTTGGCAACCTCTCGAAAGGAAACACCCACTGAGCAGATTGTCTTTTGGTTTCAGGATCATAACAGTAAATCCAGCTTTCGTCACCTGTTAGTATGTCGAACACAGCATTTGAGTCACCTCCGTTAAATCTTTCAATCATTTTACGGCACCAATCCACACGATGGAGTTTTTGAGCCTCAGTCAAATTATGAGGTATCCACCGGACGCAAAGCTTCCTGACTGCTAAATGTTCGTGGAGGATTTTGTGCACTTGACTCATACCGATGCCTAAGCTTGTCCGAATCTGCTGATAGGTCACTCTTTTGTCAGTCTCTATCATACGCCGCACAACACAGATGTTATCTTCAGTCGTCGCCGTAGAAGGCCGTCCCTCATGTAAATCATCAGTGAGATTAGTGCGACCACGTTTAAACTCATTAAACCAGTTGTAAACTGTCGCACGAGATGGGGCTTCATCGTGAAAGGCCAATCGTAGTCTATCATAACTTTCTTGTTGACTTAAATGACATCGAAAGTCATAAAAAATCATTGCACGAAAATTTTCTCGTGTTAAATTCATGTTGACGTGACACAGACAATTTTCAATTTGCCGCCAAATCGTAAAACAAATGACAAATTAATGAAATATATACTCAGTAATATTGGCAAAGAGTTCTATTTTCAAATTTTAGAATTATTTTTTTATTATATTGTTTATAAGTGGCCAGTTCTAAGAACTTTCAGTTTGACCCTCGTACATCTGGTATACAGCTGCATCTGCTTAGAATTGTACCCGACCCCAACATAGTTTGAAAAAAGTTAGGCTTATTTAGGTACTATACGTGCCTGCTGCCTGCCGCCTGCTCATGAATAGGGGTTTCCGTTTGAGTCCGAAACTGAAACTATTCTGGCATACCCCAATAGATTATTCGGGAATGCCCGACTAGTTTTGCGAGTATAACGTAAGTTAGTATAAATCTATAGTAAATAATATGGATAACACTTACGAAATGTTTTATAGTAAAATCTAACTGTTCATTGAAACATGAAGCGCATTTCCATTTATTACGACTATTAAATACCCTTTGCCTCATTAGTTTTCATCACAATCTTTCTAAGCTCGTCGGTTTAGAGCACTTCTTCCCTTGCCCGTTCCCATATAACTCAGATTTGGTCAGCATGTCTGCCGATGTTCACCTTCTTGTGTTTCCCTCTTTGCAATATGTGTAATAAAGCAGAATTTTACCGGATTCTCGCCAAACAATGCTCATGAATGTGTCCGAGTGGCGAGCCACAATGATTCACCCGCGCATTGTCTGTTTGTTTGTCAGCCGCGTTATTAGCATAGGCTGTTACGTCACACGTTGAGTTTCGGGGAAAGTTATTACGTGTTTCTTGTATATGTAGGTACTAAACTAGGTATACAAAACATCTGTTTTTTCCAATTTGCGAAGCTGAGGAATTTCGCCCTTATTTAGAAATTATATACTCACATTTCAGCGCTTATCAAAATCTATGGTTGTCATCCAATTGCCTGTCACCATCCCCAACAGCAGGAATTTAAGTATATTGTATATTCAGTAACCAACACGCAAGGGATCGTCCATTACTCAATTTTTATATTCCTTCTCCCCTCTGGTAATACTTGGTGAAGTTTTAGACTAAGCTCTTTCTCTACCTAACATCACAAGTAATTCATTTCTGGGTCAAAGTAATTTTCGATCGAATGTGAGAGCTACATATCTCACTACACCCCCCTCTTTGAAGGATGACCCTTAATACAGTTTTGTAATGTTTCGGTAACTGGACCTTATTTGATCCTCAGGTGAGGGATAATTTGTAGTTTCTTTACGCCAAGATCTTGACGCAAAATTGCACATAGTTGATACTCTGCCTGTATGGCCCTCCCAGCTTCAGTTCTAAATATTAATTGCTTTGTGCTTTCAAAACAGAATTCTACGTGAATCGTTAAATAGATAATACTGCAAAGACATAGTCAAGTGCAGTAACAACTGAATTCCGGCCTTGACATTATAAGCATGAACTCGATGCTCGATGTCAAACGTAACAAAACAATACGGTGACTGTTGTGTTTACTATGGCGTATCATTAGGGAGTTAGAACCTGTATTTGTTTGTAATAGCTTTTGGCATTACTGTTTTTTGTGATAGGGCAGAGATGGTGAACTTTTATTGGATCAACGTGCCATTTTTCCTTGTGATGAAGTAATTTTTTCTAAATAATTTTGACCTAGAGATAATTGAGTAAATAATAAAACTTAATATCTACTATAAACTCAAATTCAAAGATCGTTAGGGTTCCCAAAACATTTTTGGGGAACGCACTGGCTCCTGTGATAGTATTATAATTACCTATATGAAAAACAAATGCCGATCGAACCTTCTTTTTTCAAGATTTTTATGTTTTTTGTAAATTTGACTTTTTTGGAATAGATAAGGTCATAAACTTAAAGAATGTTGTCATTATTTTACTATTTTTAAGTTTTGTCATTGTATAGAACGGGACAGCTTTAAATTTTACAGAAAAAAACCTATTTTGTTTAGACTTATTATAATCAACAACTATGTAAGTATAGCTATTTATAAATGATAAGAAGTGCATTGTTTTATTATAGACATCGTCACAGTTATGGTTTAACTAGCTGAAACATTGTGGCAATATGAAATATTTACTTGGAAATAGATAAAGTGACATTGCAACCGTGATATGTTTTTATTTCATGTCGAAATGTGGTAGTCAATACAGTTCAAGATAGCGCTCCGTATGGCGAAACACGTTTGTTAATATTCTATTTATATTTTATTGTATAACAAATCCTTCTAGAATATACTTCAGGGTCATAGATCACTTTCAGTGGTAGTTAAGCTTCAGTGTCTTATCATCATCTTCGTTTTAGCCCGATATCACCTACCTACTGGGTATAGGCCTTTTCTCTGCCATTCTTCTCTGCTTTGGGTGACTCTCATCAAGGTATTCTTCAGTTTGATGTGTCGTCCAACCAACGTGCTAATGGTCGTCCCTGACTTCTCGGATTAAACCTTGGCCGCCAAAGTCCTAATTAGAATTATAACTAGTAACTAGTAGTAAAGTTTGGAAGTCATTTGATTTAATGTTGTATCTCTAGATTTGGTAGAATTATTAACCTTTTAGGCACAGATACCGAAATAAAATTAAAAATCAAATGTTACCTACTGAACTGGTTTGACGAATCAAATATTTTTATGTAGTTATTTTATTACTCATCAATTATGGTAAAACAAATAAATATATTAGCTTAGCAGTATATAAAATTGAGATATTTCAATGTCAACCTGTTTAATCTCCAGTTAAAAAGAAGAGCCTGGAAGAGATGAAACAACAAACTAATCCGTACTAATATTATAAACGCGAAAGTTTGTATAGTTGTAAAGTTCATATGAAGGTAGCTGACACCCTGGATTAACACATAGACTACTTTTTAACCCGAAATGTATCGGGTAACACCGCGGGCCGCAGCTAGTACAAAATAATTATTTTACGAACAAGAAACTGACTCTACACAATAGCTTGCTATACACAATTAAGGTAACTTATAAATAACAGTTATTTAAATTGTAACACTGTCAGAAATCAATGATAAAAAGATAAATCAATTACTTAAAATAAAAAAATGAATTGTGCTATAAACATCTAGTACATTGTAATGTTACCAAGGGTATTAATAGATCGGTATTCTATATTTGAATGTTAAATCAACCGTCAATTATTCGATTAAGTTTTTGATTCATGATTACCTATTTCGGCCAGTTGTTTATTTGGCCATTCTGTTACGCTTCACGTAGTTATAGTAAGCTAGACCACCGTAGCATAGCTCTTAATTGTAGAAAAAAATAAAACATTTGGCATCGTGAACCTTGGAGAAAATATTCTGAATAAATAGGAGATGTTCTGGTGAAAGGATAGGAAACCTTAAGGCTAAAGTTACTAGAGAAAAATAAGACTGGCATGAAGACAATATGTATTACTTAAAATTTGTTATTAGTTTAAAAGGAGTTTTTTGTTCTTTTAATATATTTTTTATTAGACTGTAATATGTCCCTCAGTTGGGCAAAGGCCTCCCCTTCATTCTCCAGAAATCTTTATTCAGTGTCATTTCCAGCCGTGTCTTTCCCGCAAAGGTGTCCAGATTGTCCCTACATCCCCTTCTCTCATCGTTGACATAGGTACTTAATGTCTCCAGCCAGGACCTTTTAGAGTTTATAACAAACGCTGACATCATCATCATCTGCTTTTTTATGCCCCACTACTGGACATAAGCCTCCTCCCTTAAACCGCATAAAAAAATGTTAGTAATATGAGATTTGAACAATTTCATATTTAGACCATGAGGTGTCCTTGATTTGACATCCGTGTATTGCAGAGGTCAGATATAAAAACATTAACGAAATGATTATTCAATGAATAATTTCACACAGCTGTTTGTGTAGCTCGGTAGTGAAGTGAGGGTAAAACCCATAAAAACTACATGAAAATCAAACACTCATTGGTATTTAAGTACTTATTTGAGTTATTTGTTGTATAAATGACGAACATAACATACAATAATATTGCAACATCACACTTAGTATTTAGATAAATATAATTTGAGGATCTATGATAATAAAATATTGATCATTAACGATAATTTATATATGTCATGTTTCCTGATAGCAACATCAGGAGCTCAAATCTTGCGCTTTTAAATCTGTCAATTTATTTGTGTGAATCTGTCAAAATGTGACGTTTAGTGACTACCGCAGTCCTCTAAAGTGCACAAGTATGCACACAAACACAGGTGCACTCCCCTATTCCCTCAATCTTATAGTCCGGTTGTATTGGTCGTGATCGAGGGCCTCAGTGTTTCTAAAAATTCAAACAACAAAACAATGACAATAATTTGTTCACAAGCCTTTAATGTAATTACCGTTTAGTCTCTTCCGAGATTCGGTAATTGGACGATGTTTTTTTAAATCGCAGAGCAGTGGAGCAGCCTACCGGCGACTGCTGGAACTAATTACGATCAGAGTATCACTGTTTATTTACAATAAGTTATCACGGTATTTGTTTGTGTTGCACTTACGACGATACGCTCAACATGCTGGACAATAAAACCTGACACGTCTGTTGTGATCATTTTCTATTGAAGCGTAATTCAAGTACCAAATAATGTTGTTTGGTCTAACAACAAATGGTTCTTCAGAAATTGCTTGAAACCCTTATCACTAGTATGTACAATGTACATACATACATAAATTCACGCCTATTTCCCAGAGGGGTAGGCAGAGACTCTGTTTTGTTTGTAATTGAATCTTTAGTTGTGCGTTAGCGATCTTGGACATTTTACAAAAGAAGCAGGACTTTTGTTGGCCACAAATGAAACTTCGAGTTACGTAGGTACTAGGGATTTTTAGTGATATACTGACTTATTCATATTAACAGTAATCTTAATACTAGTCAAGAAGCTTGTAATATGTTGTGTTATTATCCTTACTTAATAAATTTAGCTTGTATTGTAGATGAGTTTTACTAACATGAAATATCACAAACAAGCACCCAGACTCGAGCCAAATAGCTGCGGATCGCACAAATGTTTGTCCCTTGCGGGAATGGAAACTGCAACCCTTAGCGCAGCAGTCCAAACCCTTAGCCAATTAGATCGTCACTCGTATTTATTAAACTGTTATGTTAAATCGAATAGAGATAGGATACCAAACACAATAAACAACCTCTAAACATCGAATTGAAGATTCTAATTTTAGATGTAGTATTCATTTAGTTTATAGGAAATATTAAACAAAAAACTAAATAACAAGTAACTCCCATTTGTTATGAGATTAGATCTGCAATTATGTAAATTATATAAACATTGTTAATTTATGAAGTCCACAAATACGAATTAAATAGAATAATAATGATAATATAAAACACTAATTAATTTGTGATGTCAATCGATTATTTATTACGCCGAGAGTTCGACATGGACATTCGAGATAGTTCTGCCACAGAGTATTAAAATGATACAGAGTAATTTATGTTAATGTGTCATCTGTGCATGAGATGTAGGAACAAATACGTAAGCTATTTGAATATGCTGTTTATCTTATTCCGTTTTGAAGAAGTCATATGCGGAATTATAAATTCTAAGTATTATGTGTGGCAAGTTGAGTCACGAATATTTGAACAAATATATTCTTGCAATGTTTGTCACTATACCTACCTAAAACATTGTAACATAAATAATGGATGTGGGTTTTTGATGTTACTTTTATTATAATACCATTTCAAAATGCAGCCCTCTAACCATGAACTCTTAAAGCAGAGAATTTTCCGTTGAGGAAGTGAGACGTCGCTACGTACAGTGTAGAGTGGCGTTCCTCTTCTACAATGGAAACCGTCCTGCTTTAAGAGTTTTCATAGTAAGAGGCCTGGTCATCTACGCAAAATTTACATGACTAGTAGAACAAAGGTGTCTTGTTTAATAAAATTAATGATTCCGGCTGTTAGCATCAATTAAAACACCTAATTTTGGTGTAGTTTTGTTTTAATTATATACAAAAATTTGTGGATTTGATCAAGTGTAGATTGACGTAAGTTTCAATAGAAACGGTAGTAGCTAGCATGAGCATAAATAATGTGACGACGTGACGTAACGAATTCATTTTTCTTTTGTTTCATAAACATTTGCGACGCCATAAGTTTTAAACAAACATTAGTAATTTATATTTAGGTCTTTTCCGTTTTGTTAACGCACACACTCTTTCTTCAGGGAAATAGGCGTGACTTTATGTATGTATGTATGTATGTACACTCTTCATTCTTTACAGTGGCAATTAACCAGAATTGTTTTGCTGTTTCAAGTCGCTTAGGAATGCTTGCAAGACTATTGTCAAGATATAATAGGGTTAGGTCAGTTCTGCAACCTGTTTACTGAATTTGTTTTTATCAGCCTCGTTGGTCTAGTGGTCGCTAAGCGCGACTGCTGAGCACGAGGTCCTGGGTTTGAATCCTGGGTCGGGCAAAGTTATTGGGTTTTTCCATTAGGTAATTCTCAGTAGCAGCACGAAGTCTGGATTTGTGCCTGGTTAATGGCAATAGGCTCGCCCCCTATTACATTGGGATCTAAAACATAACTGGCGAAATGTGGGTGTACTATACATATGTGCACCTCTGCCTACCCCTTCGGGGAATACAGGCGTGATGTTATGTTGTTTTTTATCAACAGTTAGATAATATTTTTCTGCAAATAGTTATAGAAACTAATGCTTCTGTATGACAAATTTACTAGACGTGTGACGAACAGAGGAGCTAGTGACAACGGCTCGTGCATCAGGAATTAGCATCGCATTACACATGACACACTTGGAATCACATGTTATAACATCTCAAGTCATGTTCACTTTCGACTCTATCTGACTTGTATAAGTTACTATAGAAAATAAACTTTGAATTGTATGCGTTGTTGCTATCTTTGGTGATTATTTCATTCAATCATACCATCTACAGCTAGATTGCCATGCTTGCCTCGTTGGTCTAGTAGCATGAGGACTTGGGTTCGAATCCCGAGTCGAGCATAGTGTTACTACGTTTTTCCATTAGGTTATTCTCAGTAGCCCATAGCAGCATCATTCAGGTCATTCTCAGCAACACGGTGGCTGGACTGTGCCCGGCTAATGTCAATAGTTTCGCACCCTATTACATTGGGGCGTACCTTAAAATATAATAAAATATCCATTCTACATACGAATAATAAACTTAATTTATAATCTTTCAATAAGCCAATATTTAATGTATAGTACCAAAATAGTCAAGTATTTTTTTGCGTAATCCTCGACTGTACTACTTTAGCCTCGCAATATAGGAAATTTGAATGCAAACATTATATTTAAACGCATAGCAAATTGTTAACCTTGTCGGTTACGGCTTCGGTGTGCCGCCGAGAAAAAACAATCAAAGAAATGTTAGAACCTTCACCACTGAGTGATTACAGAATCTAAGTGTAAACATGGGATTATCAATGAACGCGTTTTAATTTGCAAGCTTACTGTTATGATTGGTCGGTTAGGACGCATGCGCGGTCGAGCGTTACGTCGTTCGAGTTTTGAACTTAATAATTTAATATTCGATTTCATCTTTGCGTCTACGGTTTGAAAAAATACACTTACGCCCATTTTAGTCTTCTGCGACCAAATCCTACGTGAGGAATTATCCTGTCAATTTCTTTTTTATAAAAATATTCGTATTTTAAATACTAAGAATATATTATATTTTAAAGATACATGATATAATACCTAAATAAGGCTTAAATACAAACAAATTAATTATAAAAATGTGCATCATTGTTGTTTGGTCAATGAATAATGTTCTCTTAAATCATAGGTGAAAACGAATTACGTTGTGTTCTTAGTGTCATTTAAGATTTAAATTCACAGCTACACGTGCTTGTATAATTGTGTTATTTAAGATAAGAAATTAAACACGGAAATAGTACATTCCAGTTTTTACTTGATTTTTTTATTAGCATCAGCCCGCGACATCGTTCGAATGGAAAATTTAACTGCGTTTTTTGGCGTAAAAAGTGATCTATGTCCTTCTCTAGGGATTATGTTGTGTCCATATTGAATTTGATTACGATCAAGAGTTTATCCGTGGTGCATTCAGACATTACTCCTTTACTTATAAACGATGCTGGAGTGCCTTGCTGGTTCTTCTCCATTGGAATGACATTTTAGAACCGTGAAACTAGCATCCTAACGTTTCATAAGCGTCTGTAATAGGTTTACATGAAATAAAAACATTTTGAATTTGAATGCTAACATGTGTTTTTAAATAACTACTTCTTAAGTCTATTTACATCTCCATTCTTTGACATGCAATCGACAGTGACAGGTATAATTTAATCAATTGTTCAACACAGAATTTTTATGAGTAAAGGGGAATATCTCAGTGCATTTGTTAGTTCTGGCTGGAGGCTCTTGCAGTCTCGCCTTTGTCCAGTTACGTCCAATAGAATTTTCGTAATCTTTGGGCCAGCCCTCATTAAAATTCTGTCTATATACGTGTTTGTTATTTAATCATTTTGACATTCAACAAAGGACAAAATGACATCAACATTATTCAGTTATCCTTAAATATTATTATAATTTGGTAAAAGGTTAAATTTTAGAATCTTACTGAGATTTTATGTTCATACAAATTAAGATCGAATCTTAGCATTTGGCGTGTTTGTAAAACGAGCAGTGAGACATCAGACAGAATGTTAGCATTTATAATATCAAATAGAAGAATGTATTCAAAATGTTACTCCGTAGATAAAAATATAGGAAGTAAAATTGGAAATAATCAAAGTAAATAAATCATAAATCAATTTTAGCTATTTGATAATATTACTATCTTTATATCATTTTTCTGTTAGTCTGTAAGCCTTCTTTAAAATGTAATAAATAAATAAATAAATAAATAAATAAATAAAAAGGCAGTTCCAGACTTGTGCAAAGTGACGTAATAGGTTTGCAACCAAACTGTTCGCTTATGGACTTGTAGGTTGCCACTTGTCTAGAGGGCTGCACTATAATATACCTAGTAGGCAAATGTTTCTGTGCCCATTTCGGCAATGTTCGGCAAAAATTGTGGCGTACTTATGCTATACTAAAGAAAAATTTAGGTTATACGGTTTAGGTGAAAACATGCAAATGGTAGCAAAATGACCATCGGTGTATTGTGCTTGTTCCACCTTGTTCTGTAAGGAACAATATACGACACTATTCCATTATCTTAGACGTGTGTATTGTACTAAGCCGTAAGCCTCTCAAGAGACTGGGTTTCTTATAATTGCAAGGACGTGGCTGACTAGTATGCATCTAACACTTAACCATTATTTAAAAAAAAAATTGTACTAAAATAACTCTCGTGAGTGTTATCCATTTTATTTACGGTATATTCCGGTTACACTCACCGTGAGTATAACCGAATACACTCGTGAGTAGCTTACGTGTGTATTCGGGAATGCTCGACTAGTTTCGAACTCAAACGGAGCCCTTACTCATGAGCTGGTTACGAAGTTGCGATTTCCAATTATACTTTATGGATCCCGTTTACATAGTTTGGTTTGCCTTTCCATCGGACTATAAGTGTATACTTTTGCACACACTTGTACACTATAATACCTCTTACGTATAAGAGTTGAGATTGTTCGTCTTGACCTAAATTTTCTCCTTATCTTTCCACAATTTCTTATTTTATTTGCCATTTTCAGCTTGTTATTTACCCTAGATTTATTTTTAGTATTTTTATAGAGTGCCATTTCAATCGCCTATTCTTTCTTGGTGTTACAAAACCTGTCATTATCGGGTATGTTGAAACAATTTTCACATGCTACCTTATCTGCATAGTTTCTATTAAATGAAGATCATGATAAAACAATATTTTAAAATGAAGATTTTCAATTCCTAAGTCAGTCAGACAATGTTTTAGACATTGCAGTGGATGTAACAATTACCTATATTAGCATAATTGGCCTCATGACATTGTGAATACTAAATACACCCATAATCTTGTGACAAACAGATGCTTTGCAATAAAAACGATAAGAAATAAAATGTCTTTTGTGTCAATAAAACTTAAGTAATACCTATTGTTGTTATTTTAATCTTTGAATAGCTTCTGCCGAGTGGTATCCGACCTAGAATTGATCACCCCCTTTCCTCCCGTGGGTGTCGTAAAAGGTGACTAAGGAAAAATCTAGAAGATGGGCAACAGCGTCTCGTCTCGTCCAAACCGCTTGCTAAGCGTGGGGATTATGGCAACCTTCCCTCCTTTAAGGGGGACGCCATTGTTCAACAGTGGACGTCTCCCGGCTGATAATGATGAGATTTTTAGGTTCCTACTCATTCTCGTAATATATTTTCCCTACATTGCCTTAAGAATACCGCACGGTTCGAGTTGATACGGTGACAATCCCTTTCCGATTTGATATGTGTACTATGACCCTTATTACGGTAAATCGCCAAATCCACTGTTTCTATGCAAAAAAATATCCCTAACGATTGATTCAATATAATTGATGGATTATGTGATTTAGACTTAGCAATTTGCATGATTAAATAACAGAAACACCGCCACACCGTTTAATTTTATTAGTGGGCAATAAAATAGTTTTTAAGGATCAGTTATTTATTTTTGATTTTAGGTATAATAATTAAATGTTTCAGTTATTTTAATTTTGTGTTTAAATTTATATTATATGCAAATATTTTATCTTCCACTGTTTTATTCAACGTTTTAGTTATTAGCCTATAGAGTTGGTTTGAGTATTGTTTTGATATGTGTCGATCTTATTGCGTCACAAAGGACAAATATTTTTATTGTTCGCTAATGTTTAGTTCGTTGGATGTAGTTCTCTGGAAATAAAAAAAGGAAAATAAACTACTCAAGGAAAAATATTAAAATAACTATCGTTTGCACCTGGCAGGAAACGGCAGGAGGATTAAAAATAAAATATTTAAAAATTCGAAGAAAAGGTAACTTCATCTGAAAAATAAATCTTTTTCCTCAAGGGGGCTTGTGATTTATAAGGAGCCAAAAATAAAAAAGTGAAAAAAAGCAGGTTTTGGCGAATTGTTTTAGAATTCGAGCGTATTCAGAATATTTTTTTTTGGCTCAGTCTTGGGTGTGTGGAAATACATGTTTTAAATGATATCATAGATAACATTAAAAAAACCTGTCACTTGTTTCTATTCTGTGGCAATAGATTGTTTATCTAATGCTGTGAAGACCTTCGAACAAGAATCATACCGGAAACTTCGCGCCATGCAAGCACAGAGATAACAATGATTGTTTCAAGTGCCCGGATTACAATGAATCCACTTACACGCATCCTCGGGATGCGCCCACTTCAAATCATCTATCCTGTACCTAGAACCTATGCAGGTCTTACGTAACGTACGACAGTTATTGTAATTGAGACTGACTTGCATTGTGTTAGAGTTGAAATTGAATTTGTGCTATTTGATTAGTTGTATTCGTTTTATGAGTACCGGCTTACGTCAGGTCAGTCTCTGGTTTATTGTTCTCACAGTTATCAGGGCATCTGTATTGCCTAGACCTACCTAGAGTTTTATAGTTACAATTGTTCTTATTCTGTGAACATCGTTCAACAGCTTTATGATACCAGACTTCGGTGTGGACATACATAGGTACATAGAGGCACGTCTATTTCCTAACGATGCAGGCAAAGACCACAGATTTGGGGTACCCACATTTCCATACTTTCGCATTGATTTGGGGTAATCTATGCTGGCTTTTCTTCAGAATGTAATCTACTTTCGAATTTTATAGTCGACGGTGGAGGCATTAATGCCTATGTTAATCTCTAATCTGCAGAACATGGTGTACATACAAGTCTTTGATTTTACCAAAATAGTCTTATATTGGGGAAATTCGTAGTATTTTAAGCCTGCCATAAAAACATGAGAAATTAGCGTTAGCCACGAAGGTTCTAAGTTAAGAGGGTGGGGCAGTAATATCAATTCCTATCTGTTTGTTATTTGATAAAATAATAAGTAATGAGTTTAAGGAAGTTTGGCCAGTGATTAACGGATGACGATAGAATAGAACAGAAATAGACAAGATAGTATTTATGCATTTTTTAACTTAGTACCTATCTTTATATTGTCTTTATAATTCCAAAATATCAAATCAAACAACAAATAAATCCAATCGTAGATTATCATAAATAAAAATTAATCTATTATAAATTACATTAAATGATGATATAATTTGATTTAACGAGCGCGGGCGGTGCGATAATCTCAATTAAGTTTATGAGTTTTTTATTAGGAATTTGACGAATACCCATGATAGTAAAATTTCCATAATATAGGATACATATGTTTGATATAAAATACCCAGAGATGAAAAACCAGTAGCGGGTCAAACTGATCCATATATTAATTACTTAAATGAAGGCTATTTAAGTAAATATTCGCTTACCCTAGTAGGTACG
This sequence comes from Abrostola triplasia, assembly GCA_946251915.1. Taxonomy (NCBI): domain Eukaryota; kingdom Metazoa; phylum Arthropoda; class Insecta; order Lepidoptera; family Noctuidae; genus Abrostola; species Abrostola triplasia. The sequence goes on from OX276432.1 coordinate 10,263,462, forward strand.
TAGGTACTTACGTTATAAAAAAGTTATCGCTGTTAAACCTTACTTCTAACCTTCGTCGCTATTCAACCGGTGTTTTGTTATACAGTTAGATTCGATAAGTTAATTTATTCTGTTAGAATAATGATACGTTGGTTATGTTCGTAGAGTTATGATTAGTTTATTGTGTCGTATAAACCGTTTGTTTGATAAACACCGGTTTGAAAATTCTAGGACTAGAAGAATAGTCGGTAATTACAAAAATATGTCGGCTGTTTCTAATCATTTCCTTTGGTATTGCTTTTATTTTTATTTATTTGCATCATTCTTCCCCTTGTCCTTGATTCAACTCTTCTCCTCTTAACACCTTCAATCGTCATCATCTTCATCATCATCATCATCAGCCTATCTCAGTCCACTGCTGGACATAGGCCTCTCAAATAGGCCCATGGTCTTAATATCTAATTATAATTATCGTAACAAATGAACAATCCTTTTTAGCTTGACTAAATTTCAACAGAAAATTTTAAACTCTATCATCATATTCACAAGATCCTTCTCAATAATGTTAAGTAGTTTGTTTACACGCAACCCGCGTTACCAGACATCGTGGCGACAGCTGGCGATCGCCTTTGCAATCGATTGAACATGCATTAAGTTGATCGATTCGATACGACTTCGACGCGGCGTGCATTACAAATAAATACTATGGCCCATACACATTGGTTGATAATAACCACTCATAAACATACATTGTAACTTATTTTGCTTAGTCATTTCATTTAGATCATGATGGTTTCCGGGGGAGATCGCCAATCATGAAGCGAAATTTCTTTATTTAGTCATACTAAATCCTCAAATGCTATTGAAGATATATTATCATTGTTACTTTCCCACCTTGAATTAAAATCCATATTTGCTCCTTTTTGTACAGTTCTAAAGTACGTACTTCTGATTTGGATATTGGATACAGGGTCTTATAAGATAAATCCCAAAAGACCCTAGAACCTAACTTTGGCTGTTTTTTTTTTTATATTTTATTTATATTCACATAGTGGTAAGTATAACTTATAAACTAAGCCCCACAAAACCGTTGTAGTGGTTTGACTGAGGGGTCGGTGAGTCTATACACTCATTCTTATATCTGTTAATTAATACTAATTGTTTGGTTAATTACTTTTTAAGATACGTACTCTCTCGAACACTCGCTCAAATAAGGCTAACGATTATGACATTAGATATTAATTAATAGTTATGTAATCTAATTGATTCCTCATTTGTTACATTATACTTAATTATATTGTTTGTTTGTTTCAGGTGAGTAAAACCCATTAACGGTTCTAATGACCTTATTAGTTGAACACCGACAGATGGTACGTGGTAATACGTAAGTAAATACAACATTCTTATTCTTAATTCTTTATTGTACACATAACTTCGACAGAATACGTATGAAATTTGATGTACAAGGGCGAGTTAAACTCACATTTTAACTCAATTGTGAGTTAAGCTCGCTAAAACATGTTACATTTTGTTTTAGGCAATCCAACTCCATTCTTTCTAATAGTATTTTTCCAAACAACTCTTTACTTACTGATATCTTGATACCTATATTATTATATGCATATTATATTTACTGAAACCTTATTCTCCTTAGTTTATTCTTTTGTGAATCATAGTCTACTGTCCCTGGTGTGAATTTATTATGTTTATCAATGGCAATTGTAAACAATAAGATATGCTCAAGGACAATGCGCATCAGTCACGCTCAAATTATATTCTGTGATTGTTCTTCGAGCGGTTATTACATTTTTGAACATTAAACGTCCTTATCCGCAACAAATTAATGTAGAGATTATGTTAATACTTTAAAATATAATACATAGTATTTAGCAGTAGCTACGTACTTCAATATGTAAAATATGGACAATAACAACTATAGACTACAGTATCAAATGCGATTGTAAAGTCTAAAGCGATGGGCTCCCCCAGGGAGTCACACGCATGAAAAAATAACACAATTTATTAAGTAAGATTTTCCTTACCATTGTTGTCTCGATGTATGTATTAAATGATAAATGAAACCACTTTAAAATTTGAGTATTAGCTCTTGTATGAATAGTCAGATACTTCGTGTTAATAATTTTATGACAAATGATTGAGCACGTGTCAAATACAATGTATATGTAGATTGCGTGTAAGGGTAAAACCGAACTTGGTTTTTTTCTTTTGTTTTTGCAAGATCATCATACCGTCGTAAGTAAATGAGTATTTGTCTCACTTTTTATGAAAGAATATTTTGTAAGAAAATATGTTCAGATTTTGAGATATTTACTAAATAAACTGTGACGATATATAACTTTCTAAAATTCCATGAATAAATCAGTAGTCCTACCTTTCTTCACTCCAATATTTGTTATTTATCTGTAAACAGGCTTTAGTGAGATTCGAGTTTCGCAACACAAGCCCTCATAAAATACATCGTCTTTCTGTGGTTAGTGTTGAAACCACAACACAATTGCTAAAGTGAAATAAACATTGCAGCATCGAAGTTAATGAAATCTATTATTGTTCCTTTTAAATGGAAAAGTGAAATAATAATCCCATCAACATTATTCATACAGAATCTCGCTCAAAATAATGCCTATACGTTTAAGTTATTTAATTACCTTTTTTACTATAGTAACTTTCGCGAGTGTTATCCATATTATTTACTGTATATTCCGGTTATACTCACGGGTGTATTCGGGAATGCCCGACTCCATCCATCCATTAATAGGGATTAACATGTTAAGCTACTGTTGTTGCTGCCTATACCTAAGTCATATTATTCACTGTTATTTACAAATGGGATTGGTAACTTGCATTACCAAATATTACACCTTTATGTATACTAGTATTATCTAATACCACATAGATAGCCATGTGCTTTATGTAAAATTTTCGTAGACTGTTGGCATTTTTGGACAAAACCATTGTCGTTTCTGGACGTAAGTAAATAATACTTCTTTAGTGAATTTTAATTACATAATAATTTAAAAAGCTGCAGCTGGAACATTTACTATTTAATAAAACTTTACCATGAGTCATAATAATCCTACAGATACTCAAATAAATATACACTAATTTTGTCTGGGATCCCACCAGCCAAAATACAACTATGTGCTAACGGCCTATTGGAATTCGCAGAAAGTCCAATACTAAGTACTCAATAGTTACAGGTATTAGTGGCTTATAGAAGTCAACTTAGGTAGTTAACCAAATACATTCTTAGTTACGGAACAATACCCGTATTTTCGTCAGTAATTCCGTATTTGTCCGCATCAACAACATGTGCTGATAACTAAAGTAAATCAAATAAATGAAAGTAAATATTGTATTTAGGAGTTAATGTGTTGGTTAGAATATATACATTGTCTAGTTATATTCTATCCGCACCGTCGGCATCGTGATAAGATAAGGTTGAGGTTAAAGCTGTAATCTTAATATTAATGTCATAAAAATAAGATTTCTTTTGAGCAGTTTTTATAGTATTTATGAGAATGACATTTATTGCTCTTTTCTCCTCAAAAATATTAAAATTTCATGTATCGTGGTCATAAAAGACATCTCAATCTTTTGACAAACACCCAGGTTTGGGGCAAATATTTATCTGCAGACCGCAGTATGGGTGAGGCAACTTGAACAAGTTGCGTTAAAGCCTAAATACTTCATCATCTCATCTTAGCCTTAGCCTATTGAACTATAAATTCAGTAGAGTTGAACAATGATGAGATGTATATAGAGCAGTTAATGCATTTATAGTGACAGTATGCAGGTACTAACAGCCTCTCGTTAATTAAAAACTACATCAAGGGCAGTGTAATTTTCCATTTAATTCGAGTCAATACCAATTTGCATTGAGCGAACTCAGCAAATTAATAGCACTAAGTGATTCAGTTAAGTGACGACTTTATTATTGGACATAGATGAATTTCAAAGCAGAGAAAGTAATTCATTTCTATTACTTATATCTCTCTTTTTTGACAAGAGAAAAGCACAAACAAAACAGTTGGAACTGAATTCAGTACTGGTGCAGATCAGACTAGTTTAGTTAGAGATCTGATTTAGGTATTGAACCTTCGGCCCATAATGCAATTAGAAAATCTTTTGACCAACTGCGCTAACAATTTCATCTATCGACATTCTGACAAAAATTCTGAACAAATGTAAAAGAAGGCGATGCCTATTTGCATTTATAAATAAAACTACTTCGCAGTCGTGTGATGAAATGCTTGATTAGAATTCTGCACATGTTCAGAATTACTAGTAGTTTGTAGTCAACGGATAATCTAATGAAAACGTGTAGACTTTAGATCGATATAATAGGGTAATAAGTACTACAGATTCATGATTTCTGAAACGGGAGGCAATTAAGACACCTGTGTGACAGTATTTAGTTTGTAAGCGATTAACAATGTTCCAAAGACGATGTTATGACGTCAGATGATCAACCATGACCATTCTTATGGGATACCTAACAATCGATCGACAGTAATTGATGATAATGAAGATATAAGTTTATTGTGTAATACTCGTTATGTTCTGGGAGTTTGAAGACATAACATGCATAAACAATCATATTGAAAGCATAAAGCTAAACTAGCACTATAAAATATAATTTAAGACTTAATTGGAATGTTACTGCATCCACAATGGATAATGACAATTATTTATAGTCCATTCTTTTGTTTACAAAGGTTGAGATTTGCGTAAATTGTACAAGTGTTAAAATATTTTATATTTTCCTTATGATCCACGTGGTTGATTTTAATTATAATTAGGTTAATCAACGCTTAATTAAATTGTCGGTAATAGCAGTTTTTTAATTTCGTTATGTAAAGGAAGCGATAAGATATCGGATAAGAATTGAAATTTTTGTGTATAATACAGAACTAAGTAAGAAATGAAAGATGCAATGACGCCTTAGTCTCATAGGGGTATACTCCACAAATGTGCATGAGATTTGGAATTTGCATTGTGCCTGTATGGGATTAGAATTTTACATCAATCATGTTCTTTCTTATACTAAACATCAAGAATAATTAATACTTTTTAAAACAAGTCGTATTGTCGTATGGAATTCTAGAGTTCTCGGAATCAGAAAACATCATAATATGAGACGACCTCGACTTCAGTAAAGGTCGCCTGTCCAGACGGTAGACACAATAGATAAACAATCGCCATGTATCATAATATCATGTTATGTGATGGACAGGGAAAGGGTTATCCTTGAACATAATTACTTACGCAATAATTAAACTGAAACATATCTCAAGCATGTTTATAACGAATATATTTTCAGTCAAAACGAAATAAAAGTTGAGACATCTTTAATATCGCATTGTCTTCTCAAACAAAACAGTAGTAAATCAGATGCTTGGAATTGTTTTAAATCTTTTGTAACTAGGTTTAATTTATAACGTGTATAATTATTTTACCTAATTCTTTGTATATAGACGTACTAATAGAATAGTCTTGCCAAGTGGTATCAGGCCTAGAATTGACCACCCCTTTCCTCCCGTGGGTGTCGTAAGAGGCGGCTAAGGGAAAATCCAGAAAATGGGTAGCAGCGTCTTCTGTAACTTCACCACCAATACTGCGATCCCCAAGCCGCTTGCCAAGCGTAGGGATTATGGCAACCCTCTCTTTACCCAAGGGCATTTGTTCAACAGTGGACGTCTTCCGACTGATGATGATGAATAGGACAGGCCAAGGCACTTGAGGCAAATGAGAGGTATGACGTCTGTAAGCGAAGGCTGAAGCAACTAAATGTTATTCCTTAAAAGTATTGAAAAAAACGAACCTTTGCATTTGCCCTTCTTGGCTTTTTGTTATTGGATAAAACATCGTTTCTGCTTCTAGCTTCTTTTATTTATTCTTTGTAATGTGTTTTTAGTTTAGGTAAGGTTATCTCGTTGCATAAATATACACACAGATGGTCTGATCAAGCGACTGACTAAAACAATATTATTGGTTTTTATGGACGGAGATGATATAAACCCAAAGAAACAACACTGTAGCTGTAGGATTTTATTCCATGCAGGCAACTTGAAAGGCAGAGACTAGTATTGCATAAAAACTATGTATATTTAATCTAATAATTAAGTGAAAATACCATTTCAAAATTATGTATAATTAACTGACTATGTGAAAGTTTGACCAGAGGCTGCCAAACATCATGCGAACTCTGGGCGGGTCCAAAATCCAAATTAATTGTATAGCTTTAGGCTAGCGTGTCTCGATAGCATGCTACCTAAATGTTCTAGCAACCTAGACTATAGAATGATGTCCAACACGCTACGGGAAATATAACAATGTAGAAATCTATTTTATGCCGTCCAAACACGCTTTTAGAGTCGTTTGAATCGTACATTTTTTATTGCTTTGATAATGTTGTGCTGTTTGCAATAATTATTGTGATTACATGTATTATTTGGTGTGTGCTCGTTCCTATCATCAGCGCAGATGCTAAACTATTACTGTCATTTAATTTCTGGATTTCCACTCATCGGTTTGAGTTCCGACGCCGCATTAGATTGGACGTAGCGGCATCTCGCTTCCACAGCGAAGAGTCCATGGTTAGAGGGCAGTAAGTTATAAACCTAAAAACTATTGCTCTTACTGTAAACAAAAATTATGGTCAATTTGTTTACCTTCGCTCGTATCCTAACACAAAACACTATTTATTAGAAATATTTGACTTAATATTGAAGGAAACTCTTTATTTTGATCATCTAAAAGGACCGTTCTGAACCTCAATACAATATTGCAATGCAGATGCATTTCTGAAGTGAGACCAATGTGCGAGCACGTTTTTATCACAATACACCTTATCTTATTGCAATAGGATCGAAAACCCCTTAAAAACCTGCGAAGAAGGGCACTTGCACTCGCTTTGTCAGATCTTCTTGGCGCATTTCAGTTATCTCCGTAATTGAGACAAGCTTACAGAGCTCTTAAAGTCTTCTAGATAAGCATCACCAGCCCCTAAGATAATGGATGACGTCAAAGGAAATGACATTCAAAGATGAAATGCGTGATATGTTTTGTTGACGTACACAACTGCATAGTGAAGTGCTGTTGTTTCTGTTTTAAATGATTGACCCTGACTTTTATTGCCCTTTTATTGTGGCTTCTGGTGGACTAGTTATTATATCTTGTACAAGCACGAATCTACGGTTTAACTTTAAAAATAAACTTTTGTGACAAAATGTCCGCTAAATTGGAATAAAAATAAGTATTTACTTTTCGTTTTCCATGTGAATATTACTAATCACCCGACTTACATTATACAGTAAATAATTTTTTTTGGATCACTGCCATTGTCAGCGACGCTTTTGACCTTTACATTACTCTATTAAACCTAGTACCTAGGTGCTTTCATTATGAAACAAATTCTCGAAATTGCTTACCCTTTATGTTAGTAAGCAAAATGAGCGTACCAGAAATAATCGTTCACTTTCCAACGCATAAAAACCAGCCATGACATGAATCCAAGTTTCGTATGACTCACAAGAACTTAACCAATCCCGTTGCCGAACGAAACACAAAGACATACAAACACAAACTGCACATCGATCTATGGTATTATCTTTGTACAGCTATAAAACACTTGTAACGGTAATCCCCATAAATCAGCCGCCTTGATTCTTGTGACAATGTCAAGGTATTGGGATCGCACACGAAGCCATTGACATTCAAAATGGTACCCGTCCTAGTATGTCACAGTCCTATTGTTTGGTACCGTACACTGGACTGTAAGTACTTGTTTATCATTGTTTTGAAAGGTTATTTGTTGTGGGTTGGCCGGAAAATAACAGCATCTGACTCTGAACGCTCGATCTTTCCTCTTCGACAAAGGTGGAGAATCATTATGGTAATGGAGCTTCGATAGCTATCCTCTATAGTGGCGATGCTCGTAAATATCGCCAAAGATATCCATTCATACAAAAAACACCATTTGCAAACTGCGGGGGTGCACTTTGAGTCCTAGGCCCAAAATTTTAGGATGTCTCAGTAGGTAACTAGAAAATAACGACTGTTATTAAAAGTAGATACTTTGATTCGGATAAATTTGGACGTCCAAAAGCAAACTTTTGAGTACACTCTCGATGAATAAAGGCATTCAAAACAACAAACAGATCTTAGAATCTCACTGAAGTCCTCACGCACTACATTAGAATTTGCATCCACAAGCATGAACCCATACCTGATTTAATTAAGTGTTACTATTATTAAATCGTATAGGATAAATTAGCTTCAATTACTTGAGCAGATCTGCACTCGGCTTAATAGGAGTATTCTGTAATAGTGGGTGTTGCAATACGCAATAGTGCATGCATGGTATGACGGTAGCCTTGCACGTGGCTTTCAAATCGTCCGTAAGTGTATTATGTAATCGTGTTAATTGGTGGCGATCGTGGAATTCTTCCCTCATACTTTCGAATGGCATAGTTTCAGGGTGGCCTGTACTAGTAGCTTAACTACTTATATATTGGCGAACCGGCAAAATGCTATGGGCTTTTAGTCGGAAACGGCCCTGGCCGGAGAGGGCTTCTTGGCTTGAAAGGGCCATGCCATAAAGTATTCTACCAGGACAAAAACTGGCCCCAGCCAATGAATTGGTCTCGTTGGTCTAGTGGCCGCTATTTATTTTAATATGGCACCTTCATCTTTAGATAAGCTAGAATGCGTGTTGGTAAAGGACCACCAGCCCCCTTACCAAGAACTCTTAAAGCAGTATAGTTAACGATGTGGAAGCGAGATATAACAGCGAGACGTACGCATTACACTGCACGTGGTGGCCGTCTCATTTCCACATCATCATAAACTGTCCTGTTTTAAGAGATTATGGTAAGAGGGTTGGTACCTATATATAATTTAAAATAAATAGGTTACAATGGTGCAATCTGGATCATTAATGAGCGGGGTGTGGCTGAGGCGTCTATTAATAATTCCTCAATCAATGCCATTATCTGGCTCAGGGTAGACTAATTATGCCATCGATACAATTGATTGATGGCGTAATTAAATCAAATAGTCCTTGCCTGTTGACTAGACTGCTTGCACTACATTGTATGATTAACCGACTTCGAAGTGGAGGTTATGTATTCGGGGCATATCTTTTTTAATCCTGGTGCAAAACTGGTAGCAGTCTCTCGCGTGTCGGAGCCTCTAATTTGTTAAGTGTGCCTTGAGCGTGAGTTAGAATTTCGGTAGTATTCCATGCAACGCATGAGGAAAAGATAGGGTTGACACTCTAAACATTAATGTTACATTCAGTATTCCCAAGTCCCAACACATTTTTTTTGGAATACCTTGGCTGGTACTTTTGCAGGTATAGGTTTTAAAGTAGGCACTTTATAGCTTTTGTTAGTTTAGGTTGGGTAGATCCTTACTGATTCAAAAACTCTTACACTATTTAATTGATTCCAGGCTCAAACTTCTAGTTTGTGGTGGTGCTAGTTTTTATAACCGCACGGGACGAAAAAGTTTAAATTATAATTTTTGGACCTAAAACCAGGGCCTTTGCATGCAATTTGTCTGATAGATCTGATACAGAACAGCCCACGATACAGAAGAACATTTGTGTAGCATCGACAACAGCAACTCTAACATCATGAGATCTGGGAAACCTGACTAATGACAGCCCTAAGTAAAGGCGTGGGCTAATTCAAAACGTTCGCATCCGGTCACACAATGTGATGTGATGTGTTATTTAGTTGTTATTCAATCTTAACACAATGGCGCCAGACTCAAAGGCCTGGTCTGTTTGTAGGTCGTAAACAGTTTAAATAGGTATTTAGGTCGATTATTTGGGGTACTTAATCTATGGACCAATCTGTAGGCTGCTACTAATATTTTAAGTACTACTATTAATTATTGTGCAAGTTCTACTTGTGTAAGAATAAGCATAAGGGAGAGAAGCCTAAGTGACCACGAAAAGGTTTGCATAGGTGCATTTTGCAGTTGAAATTCCAAAATACTTGTTACTTAAGTATTCGTATGTATGGTTGCAGAGTTTACGGAGGTTATGCCAATGAACTCCGAAGCATTAAACCTTATATTTATTTGACAATTTCACCTGTATATAGCGTAGACACGCAATAATCTACTTAGTATGTAAGGTACAATGATTAATTTATATTATTATTTTGTTTAACTTTAAAGTAATGATTAGTTAATTATCTTTCTTAATGGCAAGTTATAGTACTAAATGAAGTGTAATTATTGTTTTTTAATAGAACAAATTGGGTATTTGCAGCAGGAAGAAGTAGTGTTTACAATGTTAGTTATTTAAAATGTAGTCTGTGGTTGGTTAATGTAGCGCCATCTATGAGTGATGTTTGTAAGTAATTAAGTCACGTGTGATATTCTGTTCCTCAATGCGCCGATAGATGGCGTTAAACGCAGTTATCTTAGTTCCACAATATTCCGCACGATGGCAGTGTGCGTCCATCATTTGATTTAGTTTACCATCGTAAATCTCATCACACTTGCTATTCATGTCTGTTCTGCGAAATATTGAGACAACGTAAATCATACAAGTTGTTATTATTGAATCAGATAAATAAATGTACAAGGTCACGATCGATGTTTGTTCTAGTTACGGTATTTTATTAAATGGTTTTTGTTGGTAATCTATCATTCTAAACTATTGGGTGGAGGGTTATAAATAATTTACGTAGCATAACATTATGAATTCACGACGTTTAAATAGTTAGGCACATGAGGACAGCACGTGCTTGCTTACGTACTTTTTCATATTACTTAGGAACGGATTTTTTTTCATCTTTGTCTTCTTCAGATTTTTTCTAATTCAAGATGGATTTAGGGTTAGATAATATCCAAAGTGGGACTCGATTTATTTAGATAACATTGATATAGAGTAATATTAGAATATTGTTCCGAGAGATTCCTATACCATAGAAAAAAAAATCTAGTACTGCTTCTTACATTCTTAAAAAGGACGAGACAAGATGTACAGGCTCAAAGGTAGGGCGGTCTCCAATCCATGATCAAACCTTGATACCACCCCCTAACTTTATCCCACAGCTGAACAAAGACCCATTACCAACGAATACATAACAGAGATTGGATAATCTGATAATACGCTTGTAGATTTAACAGGTGAATACGATAGTAGATAGATAGGCATCAATTAGGATGGCGTCAGCCGCCTCAGGCGTCGAGTAATGCAGTCATTGAACTTATTCGTTTTTGCTTGACCTTTTTGTTAGCACATAAATTATGCACAGGGTTGTCGTTGAAGTAAGAAGACAATTGAAACTATTTTAATTATTGAACAAAGGGTAATTAGACATAAAAGCTTGTTGGTGCACGGTAGAGCGCAGCCGAGTTCATAAACCGAACAGAAAAAAGGCAGAACCTTTACGGTTTACAAACTCGGCTGCGCTCTTCTTCTCCTGAAGAATTTTGTTCTTTTTCGCAGTATTTTAGCTTCCAAACACCACATTCAGCCAGGATAAGTTGTGGTCTGTGGTATAAGGTGATATTTGACTCCCGAGCGGTGGTCACGAAAAAGCAAACAACGTTTTGGTTATCCAAAAGCGCAAATTAACTTCAAAATATTGGGTTAACCTGGATGAGATTGACAAAGGACTGAAAAGCCGATAACAAATATAGGCCTATACTCAGAAGTGAGACGTTAAAGACTGGCTGATGGCGAAACTGGATTTTTTTACTTTTACTTTCAATTTTTTTTACTTAAGCAAATAACGGGGGTGATGATTGTTCTTCTATTCACTTTGCACTTGGCATATATAAAACTTGGATGGATATCAATGGGTTTGCTTTAGACTTTGCTTTGTAGATACCGCGCCCCTTTTCACAATTATCATTTTTGAGTGCGTTTACAAACGAATTTAGATAATTTTATCTACACGTGAGTCAGAGCGTGATGTGGTAAAGTAAATAAGTGAGTCGTCTGCAATTACTGCGTGCATCATCTTATCTTCTCTGCATAGGGCTTATTTTAGTAAAGCATGGGTTTCCGGCTGTCAACATTCATCAGCATGAGCTAGTTCTTGTTCTGTCGTTTTAGTGGAATTTTGATAAGGATATTTAATGGTAACTGTATGAAGGTCGAACGATGTTGTGCTGCTAACTATCACACTGATTCTAAGACACTATCCGACTATTCTTTTGCTGAGAGCAATAAGCAAAAGGCTCATATAACATACATATGGGACTTCTTTTTCTTTGTATCGGTTTGAGCCAATAGCCACATGGAATAGGTCATGCCGTGGTGTGGAGATTGGTCAGTCAACAAGGATGGTAACGAGGTTGGCCGTCCAGGGTGCGCCGGACGTACTTAACTATCGTCACTAGTGGAGGCTTTCTACTTGCACCCATTACATAGAACAAAATATGGTATATCGAAAAGTGGGCGTGTGCAACTACAGCCCTTGTCTGCTTGTACGCTACCTGTAGGAAATATCAGGCATCATTGTAAACAGGGCGTCATGTAATGAAAAAACAACAGTCTATTCAGGTAACCTTGACTATCCACAGAGAGGCATCCTTGGTCACCGTCGTCTTATCGCCAGCCGTAGCGAACTAACTATATAGGCGACTGCTAGATAGCGGCGTCTCTATCTAAAACGTGTGAAACTAATTTCTTCTTTAGTTATGCACTATCTTTTCTTCATGAACAATCCTTTACAAAAGTTCGAAGCTAATATGTGACGGTCTTCTTTCGTCAACTCCTGGAAACGTAGGTACTTATATTTGTAGGACCTAGCATTAACTAATACCCTATAACACCTAGATACTGAAATACCTCAAGTGGAACATGTGACATCACGACAATATCTTTCATAGATAGCCTTAGTGCCATGAGACTTCAGACTCAAGCTGTGAGCTTCAGGTACTGGCAAAATGACGAATGACGAACCCTGGAAAAGGACATAGGCTAGGGCTATTCCTAGTCCAGGAAAATCCGTAACCCACATGAGTGTAGCTCTTGTGAAGCAACAAGTTTTGCAAGAAGCGTTAAACATCTATCCCTGGAGAAAATAAAGAAAAATCTTAAATAAAAACCAGGCTAGCATAAAACTTTCAAGAATGCGTACGTAATTAGAGGGAAACTGTAAAAAGTGCTATTGTTAAGCCATGTACCCTAAAAATTGTCAAGGAATTTACCGCCGTTACTCATTCATTGCTGTCATCACGCACGTAATGTTACATACGCACTTAAAAAAACGAGCAATGTATTTATAGCGATGTTGAACTGTAGAGTACTGACATGACGTCGAGCGCGGGCGTGTTCGCACTAATGGATTTTCCGAGTAATCTAATGAGTCAGAAACAATGATAAGGAATGTTGACCCTCTGTATACGTAACAAACTCTGAGTTAAATTGAGGACGAAAAGAAAGGTTTGAACGCAGCTAGTTTAGTACTTCATTTTGTAAGCCTTTTTACATCTTACGTAATTGCTATGGTTTGTAATTGATTTCGGGATATCGAATCGATAGCATGTCAGAATGCATTGTATGATCATGGATCATTTTGCGACATAGTTTTTTTCTGTTGAGCGTACCAATATTACAAAGGATACTGGGAATAGACTTAATGACCTCAAATCATAAGCTACCGGGGTTATCAATGCTTCATATTTACTTCCTGGAAATAACGCTGATGTGGGATATTTCGTTTTATATCATTACATCTGTTTTTATTTACTGATGGAGTAGACAGGGCTTTGCTATTGCACCAGAACCTACTTTTCATCGGACTGCATGGGAGTAAGTCGCATGTAATAGGGGCAGCCTATTGGCACTTATTAAGCACAATTTGAGTTAGATGGTGTTAATAAATATGTTGGTAGTGTGTCGTGAATCTGTTGGATCGGATCTCGACAAAGGCTGTATCTCATGTTACACTGTTTGTGTATCACACCCATGTCCGTTCTGCGAAATAATGCCGACAAGCGTATGTTTAGCTTAGTTTAGATATGGGCTTGTCCCGGCTCTGTAAAACTATGCCGCCTGTTACAAATCTACATTCATATAGAAATACACACACTCATATCTATAAAACGATTGCCTAATCATTCGACTATGCAAAGAACTTAAAGTATTAATACGAGTAAGCGTCGTGTTTCAGTCAAAACTAGATCGCTACAAAAAGTTTCGCTTCGATCCAGTCTCCAAAACGCTGGTTATATTTTTCAAATTTCTGTCTCGCCGAATTTATAAATTCATCGCTGCGTAGCGGTATCTATTTCCTCGATGCAGACGGCTTTCAGCGTTCAGTAAAAAGTTGAACCAGCTCACGTCATCGCATGCTCGAAGCGCGTGCGTCGCCCCCCGCCCGCGCCGCCCGCACACCTCTATATTTACCGGCGTGTCGCGTCGCCCCACAACCGTCAGTCGGTCAACAGTCTGCTTCAGCAGTGAGCAGAGCCTTCCTTTACCGTCACGTGCAACCCTCGCGATGTCCACCCCCAGTCACTCTCTACCACTTAACGTTGGCTCGCTCTCCAACGTTACGTAGGTGGTAACGCAGAAGACGCCTTTTAGTTTTTAATTTCTAACTAGTAAATTTAGGATTCTTTTCGTGCTTTCCCCTCGTTTTATTAAAATGGTTTCGCGCACCCGCGGTGCCCACGTGTTGGTGTGGGAGCAGCCTGGCATGGAGGACCAGCGGCCGGGGGCCAAAGCCGGTGAGTCTCGTTTGGGTTTTGTTTACTAATCGCGTCAAAGCGTCCTACTGTTGTAGTCACTCCCACCAGTGACGTCACGGGCAAGGACGTTTGCTTATCGTACAATACAGTTTTAGAACGCTCACAATACATTAATCTCCGTGCATCGTTCGGTACAATATTTTGATTAATCGCGCCGCTACACGTGTCTGCCTTTCCGTGAATGTAATCGGAATCTTCAAACGCTTTGCATTGACCTGTTTTCTTTATTAGCTTGTGGAACAGATTAGAATATGTGGTTGATCTTTTAAATTGGTACAGTTACGGTTAGAAAGTATGTCTCCATTTTCCAGATGTCTTTATACCTAAGCACGATCGAATCGTTCTAACGGTTTTTTCAGTATCATTGTCCCTAGCCTTCACCGCAATATTTTTATAAAAAATCTTGTTTTTTTCTTTACTGTACGTATTATATGAACTAAGCTACAATAAGACAACAATTTTAATATATGCATCTTTTATTCATATTAGGTAGAGATAGATATTTCTAGATTGCCAGAATGAACCCTGTTGCGAAGTCTAAAGTTATGAATATTTATGAATTACTTCATGAAATTAAGTTAATTAGGAATTCATACTTCTTGCGTAAATAGGTCGCAATGTCAGAATAGTTAAGAATTTTAAAAAGGGGGATCTTATTCGTGCAATTAATGGTCTTATAGAATATAGCAATCTTGACAGACAACCTTCACAACTCACATAGGGGCTGCGAATCGAATCCCAAAGTAAAAAAGTGTTACTGCAATATGATTTGAAAAATAAATAAATTAATATTCATGAAGGAAGACGTACTGTATGCTAAAGTCAACGTAACGGAAAAAATCTCATTAAAATTGCACTTTTCAAACACTTTCACTAGCCAATTTTTTTACGAAACTAGAAGTATACACGAAACTTAAAATAAGCCGCCTAGCGATCCAGTCATTAGTCATTGTATTGCGATAATAATATTAAAACTAAACTGAAGGAAATAGGTTTGAGTCGCGTTTGGCCGGTTCGTGGTAACCATAGACCCACGCGATCGGCGCGTGAGTGTTTTTTCCAAAGTCTACAACGTCCGATAATACTGTAAATGGCAATTTGTTCTTTGAAAGCACTTTAGGGTTTTTCCTGCATTGTTTAATTTACAGAAATATTTTTAAGTAAAAAATTCTTAAAAGAAAATACCGTCATCTTTTTACAATCGAAATTTTTTGACAGCTTTTCTTTTCAGTGTTGTCTAGGTCTTAAAAATGTATGTATAAGGTCTAAATACCGGCTTTAAAATTATTTTACATTCACAATATGATTAAGGGCCTTTATCGCGGCTGATAAATATTTTATTCTTTATCATTTTAGATCGCTGGATTCTATCCTTTTTTTGTATCTCCGTAATTGATAAGTTATATTCGAGAGAGCTAAGGAGGCGTGCTGAGTTGTGTGTGACACCATTTTTATAAGCTAAGTAAATGTAATTCTAACGTCAGGATCGGTTTTTTGTCCATACCATATTCTCTTCAGAATCTCAGTATATCGTTATTATCAATTTATTAGTAGGTGCTAATCTCATAACAATTAATTGCCTTAAGATATTAATTAGTTGGTTTCTACGTGATTAATGTGAATAAAGCAACAGGAAATAGATTGTTATTGTGTGCCAAAATTGCTGATGTAAAAAGTTAATAGCCAGCAAGTATTTAGCTAGATTAGCAAAAAGTTGCTTTGTCAAATGTTTTCTCTATGGTAGTCGGTTTTCTAGTTTCCTGGAATTGTTGATTTAAGAGATTGGATATTTTTGATTGGTCTCTTTTTTGTGTTTAGCAAAAACCCTTTTGTATCCAAAAGAAATTAAGATTTTTTGTCTCAAGTAAAGTAAATTAAAGGAGTGTTTATTCGAATGTGATATGCGCATGGGCATACAGGTGTTCTGGTTCTAAATTTGAAAAGTTTTAGTCAAGAATTTTATCTAGATCAAAGTGGTGTGTAAATAGACATGTAATGCCTAATCAATCTGGTTGATTGAATGACCACCTAGCTCTTTAACTACATAGTAAATACTACTCTTTGCCAATTCTCTCGATATAATAAAACACCTGTTTTTACGACACCAGCAGCATTCTTAATTAATGGAATATGTATGACGTACTCAGGTCTAATTGTATGGGCATGCGCAGAGAGCTGCTAAAGAAGAAATGACCGGTTTTAGAAATAGGAGAGTGACTGTTAAGGTAAAGAATGGAAGGGATGTATAAGAAAAAGGTTCTCAATACGCTGACTCTATAAATAATTGAGAATAGAACGTCTAATTGCAGATACTTTCATTCTAGTACTTTTTGAATGTCCCACTGCCAAGTAAAGACGTCTCGGTTCTGTTCCCAAATCTTTCCCATATTTGGCCTGCTTTGGCCAATTAGTATACCAAGTATTTAGATCAAAGACATGTAGTACACATTAAACTATGTTGTGTAGCCTCACTCTGTTTGAAGAGCTTAAGACAATAAAATTTCGACACGAATAAATGTGACTGTATACGATTCGTTCAAATAAGATAAGGCTGATGCAACCTAATTAAAAATACAGTTTTTCTGTATGTACCGCAGAGTAATAGGCATGTTTTGCGTATTTTAAAATACGGTAGCGCTATTCTAATACATTTTTGTAGATATACTATAAAAAATTACATATTGTCAAATATGATAAGCTGGTCACATATGCGGGACGCACGTGATCAGATATTGCAAAGGATAGAGTGGTTTGGAAGAAAAAAGATGAGGCCTTGGCCCAGTAGTGGGAAACAAAATAGGCTATAAAAAAACATAGAAAATCAACAGTCCAGATATCGTAATGCGTTGGGTACGTTGCGTACGTGGGATCCGAGTGTCCCTACCATTATAATAAATACCAATAGAGAGATGTCATTATCTGACTATCTGTTCGCATATTAATTTGTGTGTGGTCATAAAAATGGCTGTATGATCTGCGATCCAACCTTCACGGTCGCGGACAAAGGTTCATTGTGTTTACGATGTTACAGTGCCTGAACACAATCCTGTTAGGGTTCTGTACTGATAGCGATGTCGGAAAACCGTAGGACTTTTTAAGAATATTATGACCGCACACAATTTGGAGGAAGGAGAGGGAAGCCTTTGCCCTCCAGAGGGACGATCACGGCAAAAATTGAAATAGTTAATGTGATATTTGCGATGTTATTAAAGGAATTTAGACTGTGGGGGGAGCGTTTAAAACAATTAGGTAACTGTAATGATAGGGATGATGAGAGAGAAATAAATAAATTATATACAAAGCTTCACCCGGTGTGAGTCGAAGAATGTGGATAGTCTTGTAAAGGAATTATGTACTACCTACATGATGATTGACCTCACGTAGCGTGCTCTTGATAAAGTCATACATTTTTTCGCTCTTTATGAGGACTTTTTCAAATACTCTTTTGATTGAATATATAAATAAAGGACTTAATATATAAATGTCGACAAGAGTTTTCTATTGCTGTAGACATATTTAAAATTCACACCAATAATGCATTCGAGAATCAATTAAAACTAGAATCATAAATATCGATTCAGCATGAATGAATTTGAAATATCGAATCTCGGTATCTCGAATAACTCGATTCGAATAATTATTTATATTTCGTACTTTTTGCAGTCTGTCGCTATATATTACGTCAATTACGTGGAACTGCTAACAATTTGAGTGTGATACGCGATCCGTGATAATACATTCTGCTGTGTCAGGCGTTCAGCTGTCAGCGGTCGGCCGCGTCCATTGTGAATATCAATGTATGAATTGTGTAGCCGCCTCCTATTGAAACTGGGAAGTCGATAGACGGTTCTAGAAGTTTTGAGTACCTAATGCTGGCAGGAAAGACATTATTCGTTTTCCGAATGTGTTTTCAGTTGGTGTATTAGAATACTCTATAGTTAGTTTATCATGACATTAATTATTTACTTTTAAAATTTAAATCCTACTGTAAAAATACAAAATGATTCAACAAATATTATAATTTGATAGTACAATATGTTCCAGAAAATGGCATGAAAGTAAGGTGTTTTATTCAGAAAACATCGACTCTTAATCTACGTACTTTAAATGTAGTTTTTTTTTCTAACAAAAAACAATATGCATAACGCTGAATTCCTTTGCTTGTATTTTTAAAGCATTCCGAGTATCATACATTCTGAGCTTGAATTCATGATCGCTATCGTTTTACGCGGAAGGGCAATGACCTCTTGAGTCTCGACCTAACAGCTGTTATAGGAAATGTACTGGTATGTAATTGCTGAACTTATTGAATTACTCAGAGAGTTAGAAGTACATTAATTAGATTTTTACTGAAGAAATAAAAAACAAACCTAACTACTAAATTACTTAAAAATATAAAATGCAAAACGCTAGAAGTTGTCATGATAAGAAAACTGTTTTCTATGCTTATGTAATGTCACCAAAATGACTAATTTAAAAAATATTATTTTGGTAATCCCTACTAATATTATAAACGCGAAAGTTTGTGAATACAAATGGATGTTTGTTACTCTTTCACGTAAAAACTACTGAATGGATTGTAATAAAATTTCATATGGAGGTAGCTGACACCCTGGATTAACACATAGGCTTTATTATCCCGAAAAATGTAAGCGTAAATGTAGCGGGTAACTTCGCGGGGTGCAGCTAGTGTTAAATAAATATTGATAAGTGGCCTGTCTCATATCTAAAGACATTTAATTTTCCAATATAATTATATAAATAGAAAAGTTGCAAGATACTCGTAGATAGAGTCATGTACGTTATGTAAAAAATGATGAAACTCGATAATTATACGCGAAATAAAATCAGCAAAATCGTGATTCAGTTCGTAAGCTTATCATGACCGCGCGTGGCCTTGAGATGTGGCCTTAAACTTGGACTTTGATGCAGCCTGACTGACTTTTAGATGTATCGGACCGAATGACGTAATATGCATGTGAACTCGCGTGTCACGCACGATTTATTACCAGAAATAGTCTTATTTCTGTGTACCAGGGTTCTGGCAACTAGAGTAGATTAGAATATTACGAAGGTTCTAAATGTCTGGAATGATACGTGGAAATCTAATGAAGGTTAATGTGTTTTCCTTCATTAGGAGACTAATGGTACACTATTGAGGTAGGTGTCGAGCCTAATGCCATCCATCGGCCCCATAATTTAGAATAACACCTTTTACGATTTGAATTTCAACTATGGAACAAAATAAATGTTTTTAAGAGGTATAAAACAAAGTTTACTTTATTCAAATCTTGATACTTATAAAATTCTTAGTAAGCCGTGTCTTTGATTAATGTTCTTTTTTTAATACTTTAAATAACCATCCGTGAAGGTTATTGCCTTTGTTTTATCATATTCTATTTTTAAGTGTTTGAGAGTTAGAATCGCGCCATGTCTACGTCTTTCTAATACATGTCATTGTGGGCATAAGATAGCAAAAATAATTACGCAATTTTTACGTCAAACAGATAATTGTTGATGTACACAAGTTTTTAGTGCCTGCGTCATTAGAATACAAATAAAAAAACGTGGAATGTGAACAGTAATAATTCTAAAAATAAATAGCTTTTTTATAACCACGTGAACGGTGTACACAAGTATTTAGCTCCATATTTTACTCAAATTGGCGCCAAAAAAGTCTAGCCGCCATAGACTGCCAAAACGGTTTTTTTCTTAAATTAGCCAGACGTTCCAAGAAAACAGTTTAGTTCTGATGACGGACGTCCACAGACTATAAATGTTCTGGCGGAGGGTATTATTAATTTTAATGTCTGTACATTAAAATATTTAGAGATACCGATGGAAATGTCTGTGAGTGATGGATGTTTTAAACGAAATATTACATAAATAACTAAGTAAACTTCGTAAACCAAATAGAGTTTCCGATGTTTATACTTCACCTCGGTTTTTATAGTCTAGGTACTAAGGAATAAATTCTACTAAATTCATCTGGATTATCTTGGTCAGGATATTAAACGTTTTCTCCATATCTGACGTGATAAAAGAATAAATAATTTCTTAGTATCTGGTTGTAAGTGATTTTAGGTAATTATAATATAGTTGTGTAAAGCAATGTTTGAGGCCTACAAGCGGTTTAAACTCTGACATCGGTTTGAAGATAAGAAGAAGGTCTCATATTCTATAGCGGGCGTATAGACATTAACAGGGCCACTCCGAGCTCCGTACTTCTACTGAGAATATTCTAATATTTATCCCATAACAGTCTGTCAGACCTATACCTCATCAGTCGCTCTTGTAAACACGTGACCATCGAGACAGTCTTTTATCTCAATCTTCTAGAAACATAATATTGCATTGTATTCTTTGAACATGTAATCATGTTGTCTAGCAGACTGTAACACAATATGTCTTCGTAATTATCGTACTTAGGTACACAAAGTGAAGCATTTTAAGTGCAGCGTCGCTCGCTGGAGTCAAATTGACTGCGTACGGCATCCTGGACTCATAAACAATATGAAGGAAACTATAAAAATGCAGTATGTAATTACGACAGTAAGTAATTGGAAATTGCAGATGAGTTGTAATTACAATCTGTCTTCAAGAAGAAGAAAAAAAAATAAAACCATATATTTAGAATTAGAACCTCTTCTTTTTTTGAGATCGTTTGATTAATGAATTCGAATTTCAAATGAAGGTTTTTATGTTGCTATTTTATCACGAATTCTCATATTTAAATATGACAAAATTAAACTTCATCATTTCTTTATGTATGAAGGTTTTACACACACGTGGCGTCAACTGTATCTGCAATTCTGCATACATCACACTTACATCCACGTTTTAATAGAATATAAGCTGACACGTGTATTGTTAACAACAACGGAACTGCTATAAATAAATCATTTGAAATTCAATTCTATTTATATCATTGAAATTACTGAAGGGTATCTAATCACTTTTGTTTTATCGTCTATCTCACCATTTACCTATTCCGGATCTTCGATGGCCTAGGTTCTATCATGATGCAAAAATACTGGCATCTGTCTTAGAAAATTTCCCGTCGATCTTGCAAAAAATAATGTTTGTATGTTATTTTTAGTTGCTTTATCAATTTGTTACTTAGTTATGGGTATTCATGTTACATAATATAGAGTGGAAACCTTTAATATAATATAAGCTTTAGTTAGCAGTGGGCGCGAGACATGATATTAGGTCCTAGATATAGGATTACAACTTGGTCCTTTTGTCATTTTTGGTCCTTTAGGCATGTACTCCTGTTTAGTTAGCATATACAAAATAAAATTTATTTATTTTTCTTTACCCATGAAACGACACTAACCTGCCTGCTTTGACAGTCTTCTCTACCTCAGAGTTTGTCTATTTATACATTCCTGTGCTAATATTGTGTCCTTCGGGATACTTTGCTAAAATAAATCCCGTTCCCAAACTTGTTTGAAGCGGATCACACCGGTTTATTTAGACAGCAAGGTAACATTGACACAGTCCGATGATACTTATTCTTTTTTTATGTAGAATAATGGAAGGTAATGTAACACTATTCAAGATTAGAATGTGTAACGAACTTTAGAATAAAGTAACAAAAAGATCATGTTGAATAAGGTTTTGTTTACTTTTGTGATGGCCAGTAATTTTCTTTATTCAAATATCGAATAACTGACATAGTATACCTTGAAAATAGAAATAGACTGCAAATTATGTTGCTAGTGACAATCAAGCTTCCTGTTAATAATTCATATTACGTAAAATATTATTTACATAGCATCATTTTCATCTAAAATATCTTTAATTACACGGAATTACTGAAATATTAATATTATTTTGCCATGAAATTGTCATTTTGGCTCATACAAGGAGTTTAAATGCCAAGTTTGTAGTAACGCCATCTACAGTTTCCTTCGGCTGCAAAACTGTACGTATTTTGGTAGATTTTTACATGTTCAATGACAAATTAGATATATTTAGATGCGGATTTGTTGTCAGATTCTTTTTAGAAGGCGTTCTCGATTGCTTTTACT
The DNA here is from genome assembly GCA_946251915.1 of Abrostola triplasia. Taxonomy (NCBI): domain Eukaryota; kingdom Metazoa; phylum Arthropoda; class Insecta; order Lepidoptera; family Noctuidae; genus Abrostola; species Abrostola triplasia. The sequence goes on from OX276432.1 coordinate 10,286,225, forward strand.
TTTTGAGAAACGTTGAACGTAATGATTTTAAAATGGATTAGTGTGAAGTATTTAGTTATTATTTATGTTACAGTATTTATTTATATATTTTTATAGTATTTATTTATGTTACTTCTAGTCTTACAGCTAGTAAGACAAGAATCAGGGTACATGCAGCATAGGACTGCCTATTAGTGCCTATCTGATACTTCATCATCGCCATTATCAGCCGTATGACGTCCAATGTTGAACAAAGGCATCTAACACTTACTATCCTATTACTGCGTAATACAATTGTAAGGATAGTTTTTAGTTAGATCGTATAGTTTTATAGTTTCGGGGACTTTCGACCTGTAACGTCTTTCCAGGTGTAATTATGCACCAGCCGTGGTTCTCATTTGTTTTAATTAGGCACACAAAGTTGTGCAAAATTGAGCTCTACATAGGAACAATTTAGTGTCCATATTTACATTTTTTTTCAGCGTAGGTTATATCTTTAAACGATCCAATAACATTAAATTTGATAGTGTACTTACTTATCTTTTTAATAACCTACGATGTTTATGGCTGGTTAACATGACACTAATGGTGCTATTGTTGGCCAGCATTATGCTGAGATGATTGTGGAAACAAGTGGTAACCTACCTATTTATAAGAGGCTACCTTCAACTACATATATCAGGACAGACGACGAACATTCTTAATTTAAACTTACCCGTTTTCAAACTTTGATATAAAAGAGTTTTTAGACTCCAAGGACCAAAAACCGTCATGTAGATTGTCTAACATTATCTTTCGATTGTTGTACAATTACTGTATTACCCTGATTATCCTATCTTATTGTACGAAGTGATGAATAATCTACGGATTACCGCAAACTTTTACATGGACAATCTAATCTAAATTATCTTGATAATAGTAATATTTACTATTAGATAAGTATTATTGGTTTGATTTAAAGTTATTTGGAGTTCTACATAAACTGGATTAATCAACTCTGCCTAGAATACAGCATCAGTAACGTAACTTTTCTTCGATATATTATAAACATTTGTGTGGTGAAATTGATAAACAAGATTCAGTGTTACTACGGCTTCAAAAGCACACAGGATATGATGCTGCTAAGAATATTTTTTTAACGTGCACGTGCTTACTGCATATAATTCCGAATAATAGGTTAAACAGCATGACAGAATTCAAATTTAAAACTATCAACAAATCCCAAGCATTATAAACATTAAATTCTCAACGATGGCAATAAATAACGATTGTTGCGCCGAATGTTCTTATAAAATGACGTCACAACTGAATTGCTGCAACAGAAACATTCGTATAGAAGGACCAGTTTTTCTGAAACAAAAGTTTCACAGCCACACGGACTACTGCGGTGATTTTGTTTTGTTTAGCGACTATAATCGTAGGTTTGTTGTTTTAATGGTTTGGTCCTTTTGGTACACGTTATTTTATTACAACACTGCGCAACGTCATGTGGTTATCTAGTTATCGATTTAATATTCAGTTAAACGTTATCTAAATGACTCATAATCCAATTGTGTAGTATCATCATTATCTATTCGAAGGCTATCATTGTATACATTCTGGTTTAGGTTTATTTAGACAATCGCTAACCTTCTGATAAGCGAAAGTTTGATATGGTGTTGATGTAATTATTGTATTCAAACGAATATGGGGTAGAATGTAATAAAAGCAGAAGAATAATATCTGAATAGTGAACAATAATATCTATCTAATCAGCTTAGAAATAGTACGGAAGGACCAATAAAAAAAATAAAATACCATCCATTACGTATTTTGAACATGAGAAGTTGGCACTGAATAAAATGTAGGAGCCAAAAGATAAATAATGTAGATTGTAATATCTTCATAATCATAATATCAAAGTGATCTATAAAAGTCTCGAATATAAAACAACGATAACACTCAACTTATTTATAAAACTTTTCTGGTCCTTCTGTACTGATGTGTCTTAAATTACTTATTTTTCGACTTAATTACTAATGAACCCTTTTCTTTCTCCCAGGTGGCCTCGGCACCCGTCACTGGGTGACGTTCATGTTGTTCCTGGGGATGGCGAACGCTTACGTCATGAGGACGAACATGTCTGTCGCCATCGTAGCCATGGTCAACCATACAGCGTTGCCGGTCATTTCTGAAGCGACCGACACTGAATGCGGAGAAGTTTACACCAATAAGACTAATGTGAGTATAACATTTTCGTTTGCTGTTATTGGGGCTTTATTTTGTAATAGCCTTTCAGACAATTATTTTGGTGTTTTATGGACTATTTTGGCCTTTCAAACGATTATTTTGGTATTTTATGGGCTATCCTGTTTTGTATCTTTAAGGTAGAAATATAGTCTTATTACCAGGTGTTTAACATGCAGCCTACATAACCAACACTCAAACGTCCACTGTAATGTTTTCTGTAGTATTTTATAGTCACAGAAAACTTCTTTATACTATAAAGAAGTTTTCTGTGACCGGTAGAATAAAGTGTTAATAATGATGACTATGATATCATTTAAAAATCATAAAAGAGAATTTTCTTCCTAGACATTATCATCTAACGTAGGCAATAGCCTAGACTTTTAATTTAACTTAAACTTACTAGTATTTAGAACAGAGTAACAAGGCTCTATTTTTACCCAAACAAAACATATTAATCTTTTGGTTTTCACAGGTCGCAGCGACGCAGGACGGCACATTTGTTTGGAGTTCCACGCTGCAAGGCTACATCTTATCATCATTCTTCTACGGATACGTCATCACACAGATCCCCTTCGGAATCTTATCTAAAAGGTTTGTGCTATAATAATAATTTAATAATTATAATGCACCGTTTCCCAATACAAAAAATTAGCATATCGAAGGACCGCTCATCGGTAGCGCTTGGTAACAGTAGAACAAGGAATTGATTAATTATCTTTAGTAATATTTAAATCACACAGATAACCTAATAATGAATTGACAAAAACCTCTTTATATTTTATACTAATTAGGTTTAATATTTGAGTCATTTATTTTAGGCAGTTCAAGAGAGGTCAACGTACCAGTAAAATCGTTTCCGATACAGTTTTCTATCAATACTGTCCTTTTTCATCGTTAACCATACACAATTCACGTTTCCGATCCTAAAACAGAGCACTGGTTTCTAATTAAGAATTTCATTAAAAGTAGTAATGAGTGAGCCGAGTGGTTTCTGGCATAGAATTGACTACCTCCTTTCCTTCCGTGGGTGTCGTAAGAGACGCGACTAAGGGAAAATCCAAGGGATGAATAGCAGCGTCTTCTGTAACTTCACGACCAATACTGCGATCCCCAAGCCGCTTGCCAAGCATGGGGCTTATAGCAACTGCCCTACTCACCTAAGGGGGAGGCCTTGTTCAACAGTGGACGTCTTCTGGCGGCTGAATTTAAATATGTGTATTCTGATCGTCAATTATTTCCATCCTAGGTTCGGAGCCCGTCTCTTCTTAGGTGTTGGTATGTTGATCAACTCGGTGTTCGGTCTGCTGGTACCTGTGGCCGCTGAGGCTGGCTACGAGTATCTTATCCTCGTCCGGTTCATCCAAGGTCTTGGAGAGGTGAGTCTGTTAAAAAAATTGTATAAAAAATTGTCTTTTGAACTGATGTAGTGGATACCTCATTCGATAGTCCAGTTACACAGAGTGAATTGAAAATCAAAGGTGAATAGAAACAAAACTTTGGAACTGATTCTATAGTTAAAAGTATATAGATTGTTACCATTATGAACCCTATACTTTAAATTGTATTATAGACAACAATCTGGAGTATAGAGAGAGAGATGGGAATAATTTAATGTTAAAATGAGGCCCGAAGGTTTTCAAATTCACTCTTGAGTTTTGATACATTAGACAGTTGAGTTTGATACATTTTATTACTGTTCCGATTTGATTTGCTTCGATAATAAAGTTTATATAGTGGAACTTGCTTCATACGAAAATATTATGAGCAACAGTCTTTTATATTTACCTAAAGGTTAAGCGCTTCCTATTCTGATGTATTGAATTCGATTCCAAAATAAAGAAAAGACCCATTTTCTTTATACGTTTTTAAGTTTTACGATATATGAAAACATATTCGGTCAATCTGTCAATAAAACAGAACTATGCTTGTTCTTTAATTATATTATCTCTAAGATTTATAACAACAGCGAGAAAATGTCTAATAAATTAAAGGTTTCGTCATACATTTACTCTACAAGACGATTCTAAACTTAATATAGACGACAATAAAACTCCCTACTGTAAATTTTAGGGCGATCTGCCGTAAATGTCGTAATTGACATAATTATTCATGAGACATATCTAGATAAATATAGATAGGCGGGTATATATAATACTTGCTGGGAGCGTCTGACGTCACACGCTAGGAAACTTCCCACTGGGCCATGTTTAAAATTAACCTGGGCTAATCCAAGTAAATTTTTTAACTTTCTACGGGAAATGTTCCAAATTCCAGCCACACCGATGTGATGAAACATGACAATTGTTTGTGATGCTAGTAGAATAACATGTGGTTTGTCAACAGGGTCCGATCGTGCCATGCACGCACGCTATGTTAGCGAAATGGATTCCCCCTAACGAGAGGAGTCGGATGGGTGCTGCTGTCTATGCAGGTAAGATTTTATAATTATCTTATGTGTCTAGCCCACTTACCATGAACTCTTAAAGCCGGACAGTTTGCGTTGGGGAAGCGAAAGACCGCATTAAAATGCACGTAGCGGCGTTTACTTCCACATTATGGAATGTTCTGCTTTAAAAGTTCATGGTAAGGGGATACGTTTTTATTTTTCTTCCAGAACCGCATAGTATTTGGTTACAACTAATAAGGAGTATTTATGTACCTACTGCGATACCCACATAAAGTAACATATTATTTTCATTTAACACTGGTACTAGACAAAGATTAGGCACTATACTACGAGTATGCAAGTACCAGCATCAAGCATCTAAAAAAACATCAAGATATAACAGGATAGCCAGTCTTTACCTAACAATGGGCTAAAATCTCCGCTGTAGAATCTGTAGGTCATGATAATCAAGGTTTAAAAGACCACAAGCTTAAGGTCCTTTTTTCTTAGGTGCACAGTTCGGCACAGTAATCTCCATGCCGCTGTCGGGTCTTCTGTCAGCGTACGGCTTCGCCGGCGGCTGGCCGTCAATCTTCTACGTGTTCGGCCTGGTAGGCACCGTGTGGTGTCTGGCCTTCTTGTTCTTCGTGTCTGAGGACCCTGAACAGTGCCCGACGATTAAGGAGACAGAGAAGAAGTACATTTTGAGCTCTCTGTGGGGTGCTGCTGGATCCAGCGTGAGTAACTTTGATAAAATATGGCTTTATGAAAGTATTGCAGCGTATTTTGCTACTTTAGATGGAATTTTTACTAAGCGAGACAAGATTTACATCTCTTTTCCAAAACTACTACTACTTTCAATGTCGTTAAAGATACTTTGTCGCTTTTTCTTAGTATTCATAACCTATAGTAGTACCGTATTATAGTGTGCCTAACCTATACAGATATACTTATTAAGATACCGAAAGTAATAAAAATGTTTATTCCAGTCGCCACCAATTCCTTGGCGCAAGATTCTCCTGTCGACTCCGTTCTGGGCCATCATGTTGGCGCATATGGGACAGAACTATGGTTACGAGACACTGATGACTGAGCTGCCCACCTTCATGCGGCAAGTCCTGCACTTCTCTATCAAAGATGTGAGTACCATAGATTTGGAATAGCTATAGGGTATGTAATGGTGAATTCGCACGGGCCGCACCGCCCAGAACCAATTTTTATGAGCCAATAAGTACGACAAATGAGCACACGTCAACCATTATCACGGCTTGTTGATCGGCTCGGCGCGATCTGTGTTATAACGCGCGAGGAAAAGCCATCATCATCATCATTTCAGCCCGGTATCACCCACTGCTGGGTATAGGTGTCCCTTTTTCTCTGCCAATCTTCTTTGCTTTGAGCCGTCATAATAATTATTATTGCACAGAAACGAATAAAAGGCTTGTTTCCAAGTATGGCATGGACTAGTGACCGCAGCTGTAACTTTACAAAGATTCCAAATTCCATACGCAATAACAATATTTGTAGTATTATAGGTAGGTAAGTGTAATCAGTAGTTAAATTCAAAGTTGATGTGTTAATTATTCAAAGGGTAATTATTCAAAGGTATGAGGCTGACGTACCTTTGTAAGGTAAAAGCCTCTAAATAAATAAACAACAAAAAATATATATTATTGCAATATTCCTTGAACAATATTCGAGGATGACGTATTTGCGGTTATATTTACAATTGTAAAAGGAAATTTAATTGACCTTTATACCTTTGCACTGAACTTTGAAATATCCATACAATTGACGTGCATTGAGTCATAAAATCCGCATTTTCTATCAATTCGACATTTTTAGTAGAATTTTGTGGTTTGGGAATTATAGTGTTCCTAACCTATTAAACGATGCAATCAGTGGTTAATAGTACGCTCGTGTGCTTTTAAGAAACACCCGCAACTGTAATTGGTCCTGCTATAAGCACCTCATCTAAATGAAAAAGTAATTCTTCCTTCTACTACTAATTCTCATTCTCTGTTCTTTTGGATGTTTGTCCCATAGTTTGTTCATTAACCTTGGGTACGGATTATCGGTGTACAGGTAGTAATCACGACTATAATCCCTGCAGGGTAAGCAGAAGTGTTCTAATCATAAATAGGCGATATAATAGATGGCGAACGAGCCTAATCCTATTCATCAAACATAAGGACCAAACTTCGGATCAAAGGACCTAATACTTATGCTACTTAGGTACCAAGAGGAAATTACAGTAATAATACTCAAGTAAGAGTCTCTAACGGAAGCTATTTGACTAAATAAACGCCCACTTTGCCAATCGAGTTACTATTGATAGCAATAAGGACGGGTAATGCAATTTGGATCGTTCAGACTATTAGTCATTTGTCGCGAGCCGTCGCCGCCGGGTCGGGGTTCACGCCCGGTCAATTGATGTGGAATAGGGTTAGCACGAGCGACGTCAATTGAAATTCTTGAGATATCAGTTGGTAGTTTGCATTGTACAAGTTTTAATGAAATTCTATGTACTACTAGAAAACTCTTCACGATGTCGTCACCTTTAAGGTTCTTTGCCTGCGTAAAGCATCTCTCGTCCGATAGGTAAGGCGTAGAATATATAGATAACTCTGCTTACTCCATAACAATTATTCGTTTGTACCTAAGTGTAAGTGTTAAGATCTATAGGTACAGTGAAACCTGGATAAAGTGAATTACCATGACGTCTCGACACTTTCGCATTGAAATACCTCAGTTAAATACAACCTCCACAAACCAATCAAAACCGCGAAGTAAATAAATTATCAGACGATCTTGCCTAATCAAACTTCTTGACGTGAGCACTCAAGGAACTTGGTGACAACCCTATAAGCAAGTCGAATCAGTGCCCCCGTTTAGATTGAGCCACGGAAATATACCGGCAAAGCATGACTGACAATGAGGACCCGTTGTATAGATTCCTGCCCGGCCTATACAGATGTTTGTGTTTCATTCAAGACTTTTATAGTCGCATCCTATAACATTCAACCCACTACAGCAGTCATGCTCTTTTTAACAGGCTTCAAACTAGAAGTATGTTTTGTACTCAGGGCGTATTTTTTTAAACTTACCATCACGCCTTTTTTCCCCGAAGGCGTAGGCAGATGTGTACAATGTGTACACCCACATTTCGCCAGTTAGGCAGTTATGTTGTGGTAATGAGGGGCGAGTCAATTGCCATCAATCGTGCATAAATCCAGACGACGTTCTACGACTGACTATTACTAATTACCTAATAGAAAAACCCAATAAACACTAGCCCAGGGCCTCATACTCAGCAGTTGCGCTTAGCAACCACTAGACCAACCAGGCAGCATCTTCCTATTCCAAGTCATTGGTGACGATTGATCTGCCATATGTCTAGATTATTCTCCATCTAAGTTGGGACCGACTTCAGTATATTTGCATACCAGTATTTTACATATAGTTTCTCAATTTAGAAGTTTTACTAGTGTCAACATAATTCCGCCGTAGTGACTAGGAGATACGATATCAAATGATGGTAATATACTTCTGACTAGTAATGGTATTTCATGTTTATTAAACACACGTGACTAACTTGAATGATCTTTCGTGTTTGTATAAAACACATATACTGAATACAAGAGGAATTCCTTGGTTTCCGTGTACGCCGTGATCATTTTAATTAGCCCTTGGGGTGCTGATGTCGTATGCCAGAGTAACAGCTTTTCCATCTCGTCCCGTTGGGTGTGACGACACTGTAACTTCACTACTAAAACTGCGATCCCCGAGCCACTTGTCAAGCTTGAGGATTATGGCAACCCCTCCCTCTTGAGGTGGAGGCCTATGTTCAGCAGTGGACGTTTCTCGGCTGATGATTAATTTTGATTACGTAGCAATTGATTTTTCCTACCTAGTTGAGCGAGTTCCTTATTATAATTTTGTTGTATCTTTTTTTCTAGAACGGCTTCGTGTCGGCTCTCCCCTACCTGTGCATGTGGCTGTTCTCCATGTTCATATCCGTGGTCGCCGACTGGATGTTGTCCAGTGGACGGTTCAACCACACGCAAGTCAGGAAGGTCATCAACAGTATTGGTGAGTTCAACTGTTACAGCTTTAGTTTTGGTTTCAAGATGAGGGAGTGATATTGGTTAGTTAAGTAATTATAAGATAATATAAGTTTTCTTTTTTATAAAGCAAATGATTTGGGTGCATCGAGTTCTATAAAAAAATACACAATAGATAAAATTGTGAAAAGGATAATTTATAATCTCCAAGTCTTTCTTTGCACACATACTTTTTATCAAACCTACCTCAAAATAAATATTTGAATTTAGAAAGATTGATCAAGAGATGTAGAAACTTGGTTTAGAAATTCACTTATTTTTTCTTTATTCCAGGTCAATACGGTCCGGCCATCGGTCTGTTTATCGCAGCGAACACTGGCTGCAACCCTGCCGCCACCGTCGCCATTTTGGCTGCCGGTGTTGGGCTCAACGGAGGTATCTACTCAGGTTTCAAGGTAAGTTCTTGTCTTATATACCCATCTTGTTCACGGACCACAGAAATAGGTTAAGAAAATACCAAGCTCTTCCTTGTAGATGATACCCAAAATTAAAAAAGCCCCAATCCTAGAATAATCTCTTATTCTAGGATTGGGGCTTTTTTAATTTTATTATCTCATTTCAATATGGCAGATTTGAAATTATCTACTTGCAATTTGGCGTATGGCAATGACAGCAGCTGTTATTATGTTTAACTTTTTAAGCACAACTCACCTGACTGATAGTTCAAAGTTTCACCAATTATTTTTTTAACTAACTTTTACTAATTTTGTTTTTTATTTTTCAGGTCAACCATTTGGACATCTCGCCACGTTTCGCGGGTGTTCTGATGGCGTTCACCAACTGTCTGGCGAACTTAACTGGTCTGTTGGCGCCCATCGTCGCTGGATACATCATTGAGGGCAGGGTGAGTAGACCGCAATTAGAGTTTTATAATGACACACAGTTTACGAAAAACGCTAAACTATCAATGAATTGATGCTTTTGAGTAGTATTGGCCTTTTCAGAGACCTTCACCGTCTTAAGGTGTTTATAGAACAACACAGAATTAGTATTAGCTTTTAACAGCTTAGTTCACTGTCACCTTATTTTTAAATGTTATTTTTCTTTCAACAGCCCACACAAGCACAATGGAAGAAAGTATTCTACATCGCGGGCGGAATTTACATCTTCTGCGCCACATTCTATAACGTGTTCGCTTCAGGCAGAAGACAGGACTGGGATAACCCAGCTGATGACGAGGCTAATGCCAAGAAAGCTGCCGACAAGAAGGCTATCAAACAAGAGAAGAAAGCCGCCAAGAATCCCAACCAAGCGGAGACCGCGCACTAAGGGTTAAAAAGTTAGGACCAACAGCGAATACAACTGTTTTTATTCTTAAATCAATACGCCTTTGAAACACTGTGCCAATGTATAATTTTATAAAAAAAAAATATTAGCATTAAAACAGTGTACCAAAACGTTAATGATCAAAGTTTAAAAAACCGGCCGAATCGAACGATATGATTGGCTGTAAAAAAAAGTATTATAATTCCCGCGCATTTCAAATAATGGCGGTTGTGTTTGTTGGCGATGTTAAACCAAACGCGAGTTCAACATTTTTAATTTTAGGTGAGACTGTATTTTGAAAAATAATATTTAGTTGTTAATGATTTTTGTTTATACGAATTCTTTAGATATGGCTGTTTACTTTTATTTCTGATCATTCTCGTGCATGCTATTTCATTATTCTACAGTCTTTTCACCTTTATTGTATTTTTACGACGATACGCACATCAATAGGGCTGTGATAATATTCAGTGTACGATACACTACGAACTCGTGTTTGGTTAACTTTTTAACTTCCTTATCATTATAACTATTTATTAATTTAGTCTAATTATAAATACCATACAAGTATTGTTCATAGTTATTTTATATTTAAAGCTTAATGTATTGAAGACGAGTGAAAGGTAGAGCGATTCTGGGGTCCAAATGATACCTAATGTTACCGTCCTAGCCAGTGACTTTTACATTTTTATATCCTCGCAAATAATTAAATAAATCATTGTAAAACAGTATCATTGAAGCATTTAATAGCATGTCGCAGGCCCTTGAATATTATTGCAAACGGAAAATTCTTTTTACTAATCCATGTCATAGACTAAGGGATATCCAAGCAAATAGTTATTTATAAAATGAAATTATTTTACATCGTAAGAATTAAGATTTAGTTTACACTATTAGTTTGTTCCACACTCATGACTTGTAGACATCTGATGCTCTACACAGGTATTTTGAGCTTTTGAAACCAAATAAACATGAGCGGTTTAATTTAGCCGCGAATTTATTTCAGTCTGTATTTGAGTTAGTGCCAAAACGGTAATATTGCGTTGTGAGTTCAGATTTTTTGAAAATCAATCACTGTTCGCTTAAAGCGGATGTTGTTACTTTAGATAAGCAGTTATTCATATGTTTTCTATGCAAGATTATTGTAATATTTATGGATTAGTTATATTTCATGTAACGTTGTCAAACGCTGCACGCCCAGGAGCTTATGTGATCATTATGTTATAACCTAAGTTAATTAAGCTATTTGTAAACCGCGTACAGATTATTATAATAATAGTAACATTTTATTCCTATAACTTGTAAGTGGTTATACGTAGGTAGGTAAACTTAGTACGTAATCACAAGCTTTGAAATAATAAATGAAATATTGTTGATTTTACCAATTTGTAAAAGTTTCATGTCTTGTCTGTGACAATGTTATGTGCCTTGATATAAGAGTACAATTCAAAGATCACGGCGTGTCAGACACGCCGGGTGTCCATCAACGCTGTAATTAATACTTAGTCGTTTTAATATCGTTTATAAGTTCTATTGTAATACGACAAATACAGAAATGATTTTTAAAACATTCCGAAGTTTTATTTACGCCATTGCCTCAAGAAAACTCTTCAGCCAGCCTTTTATAATAGCTGTATGGAGAAGCTCATAGTACAAATCGGCAAAAGAATCAATAATGAAATAAAAAAAATCAGTTTCCTTAAGGAGGTGGGAATAAAAACTACTGCAAATAATTTTCTGACTACCTTCCTAATTAGAACTTGGCAAAATTATGTCAAAGCATTTTTTTGTTGACATTACCTACATACGATTAATCCAACATACAATTTACATTGCAAGTAAATCACTGAGCAAAATAAAACAATTTGTCATTTTAAATTACCATAGTTATATTGTTTCTTACAAAATAAAAACAAAAAATCACTTGATTACGTAATGCAAAGATGCATACTTACATAATTTAGCTAATAACTTTACTATAATGTTGTAGGCTAAACACGCCTGTGCCGCTTCTGCAAGGCTGGCCCAACATAAGACAGCTGGACGCCGAACGAATGTTATCCTTCTTCGAATTCAACACAGCTTCCCTCAAAAATATCAACGAAGATTCAAAAGACATTTGTTGTAGCGGCGAAGACGATGCTTCCATGCCTTTCCGGCTCATAGGCTCAAACACACCGTTATAAGTCATGTAATCAGCGATCAACGTCAAATGTCTGGGATCCACAGTAATACCATACACGTTGAACACATTCTGTATTTCTTTTATGATCACTTTATTAGCTGCTTCGATGCCGTAAGTATTGGCTATCGCGTGGATATCGTTGCTGTATAGTTTGTTCAAATCTAACAGATGATTGTATTTGAACATTTGTAATATGTTGATGCCTTCAGTTTTGAGGTACAGGACATTCTTTTCCTTGTTGGTTATAGCTCGTTTTATGTTCTTCACTTCGTGTATAACGGATTTAATGGCGGCTTCGCGGAGAGCTTGTGATAGATCTACTCTTAGGAAGGCAATAGGGAAGAGTACGGTTAACTCACACCATTTGTGGTGTTTTGTATCGAAAGAATAGTTTGTCGCTTCTTTCAAATTTGATATAACATCGGACATGATTTTACTGGTTTCTGCGTCATTGCCAGGAGTGGTCTTATCGAGTTCGTCGTCTCCTTTCTCTTTAGGCTGTTCATCGCTAAACTCAACTTCGTCATCAGACTTTTCTTCCTCTCCAGATTCAGGGTCTTCGTATTCTTGTTCTTCTGCTCTTCTTTTACGGAGTCTAGCCTATAAAACGGGAAAACGTAATTAGTAATAGAAACGTACAGAAATTATGTAAATTACTTATGTGGTCACACAATATATGGACAGTTTTATTGCTAACTGCGGTATTTGAGGAAAATGGATAGGCTTCCAACCAAGGTTGTAAGTATCAAAATGCCCTTTTTAGGAATTATTTTCAATATTATGACATAGCACAAACATTATTATTTTCCGGTATTACTCGCGTGAATAATTAGTTATGCCTTACCTCGCGTAAACAGCTCATGAATAAGGGCTCCGTTTGAGTCCAAAACCAGTCAAGCATACCCGAATTAACGTGAGTAAAACCGGAAAATAGTAAATAATATTTATTTATCTAATTACATGCACAATGCACAATATGGACAGTTGTCTTGTCAGATATATATACTAACAGTTATACAACTACTTACATCAGTGTTGTCATCATCATCATTAGGCGCCTCATCATCAGAGCTGTTGATATCAACATTTGCAGGCTCCGGTTCAGGCACATCGTCTTCATCATCATCATCACTACCTTTAGCCCGTTTCTTCTGCTTATCTACCGACCACACTACACCGCACGTGGCTTTCGCTTGCTTCCTAACTACCGCAAACATTTCTCCAAAGAATTTGTTTTGCATATGCTTTATTATCTGCGGTGGTTTTACTGTATACTGTGTCTTGTATTGAGATTGAGGGAGAAATTGGAATCGCATGGTTGTTTTCATTTTCCTTTCGGGGTTTGTAACTATTTGACATTCAACGTCTATTTTCTCTAACACATCGGCGACAGTGACCCTATTTAGTTTCTGTCTTAACTTCTCAGTTTTCTTATTCAAATCTGGGATGTCGTCACGGAAAGGTATGTCCATGTTAGGGGTTTTTAGTTTAGCTGACGCTGTCATTAAGATTTCTCTGAGACGCGGTATACCTAGCGTTACGTTCATGTCACCACGACCGGCAAAGTGGAAGGTGTTCAGTGTCATCTGAGTCGATGGCTCTCCGATAGACTGGGCTGCTAGCAAACCTACTGGTTCGCCTGGAGCTGCCATAGATTCAAGATATTTGGCGTTCATGACATCTATGAACTTGCTTTTATCTGTATATTCACTGTATACACTAGCATGACGCTTCTTCAAGTAACTTTGTACTATATCGTCTAACTGTTCATTGATAACACCGAATTTGTAGTCTGGTGATAGCTTACTGGGGATCGGATCAGGACATGTCTTCCTTGCATATTGTTGTCTTTCCTCTTCATCTAAAGCGCGCCACTTTTTCTCTAACTCCCAGTAAAACGGATCTCTGGTTCTATCCGTTGGTAAATCGTCTAATTCTATTTGCCTTTTCTCAAGGGCAGAGAATTGGACAAAGCCACTTGTGCGCGCCTTTTCAAAAGGACTGCCATTTTTTTTCTTCCATTTTTTTAAAGACTTATAAGCTTTCGTAACTTCTTTTAAATTTTGGTCGTCTTTCAGCTTTTCGATAACAGATTCACTTACTACCGCACTGGAATTAACATCAAGGAAAGGAAACTGTTCTTGTTTGAGAAATTGGCACTTTAGAACATCTAAACCATCTTCTCCGTAAGCAAACTGAATAACACTATTATCTGAATCCCTCACCGTGTAATCGTAGGCAATCGACAAACTTTCCAAATGCTTGATCAAACATCTTTGTAAATAACCTGATCGACTAGTTTTTACAGCAGTATCAATTAGACCTTCACGACCGGCCATGCAATGGAAGAAGAACTCCTGTGGCTGTATTCCCGTCATGAATCTACCGTCAATAAAACCGCCGGCTCTTGGAGATACGTCATGTGGCGGAAAACTGGGCAAAGACCTCCCAGATATCATAAGTGGCGGTCTTTTACCTTCCAACTCAATTTGGCCCAATAAACATGAAATCTGCATAGTGTTGACAGTGGATCCCTTAGCACCAGACTGAACCATCAACTGCAGATTATTGTACGGAAACTTTTCCAGCAATCCTTCAGAGAGACAAGCTGTATTAATGTTATTTGTGTAAGAGTCCAACATGCCTTTGTATTGTCGATCTAAGTTAGTTCTAAACTTCGGGTCTTTTGTGTACATTATTTCTATGGTTTCCTTTAACTTTTCGTCTTCAATATCCGCAGGTAGATCAGTAGCTTTCACAGCCGCTACCTTTCCAGCATTACGTACCAAACAGATAAAATCATCGCGCTTCTTATTAGACTCGTCTACAACTAGAATATCTTTAACTCCAAGTGTAAACCCGATCCATTGCAAGTAAAATGTGAAGACTTTTGAAAACGAACTTAGGAGTGCACTAGAGCCTTCGCCCCCATACAACTCATACATACAGTGGACTAAACCATATGGTGTGGCTCCATAATGGGTTTTATCCAATACTCCTGACAAAAGTTCTCCTTTTTGAATTACAACTTCAGCTTCTGACATCGTGTTTTGATTTGTAAATGGGGTACCACCAGCCTTCCAAGGTCTTGGTGGTGTTTTCTGCCATGCTTTGGGACTAATCTTCGCTTTGCCAATTAAAGTCAGGCATGGTTTCCCTTTTGGTGTTGTATTGATTATGATTGTAGACAGAACCTGCTTACCAGACCACAGGACTAAAGGCTTTAATATAGTAGGTGGGAGAAGTTTGATCACGCCTTTATGATTGGGCAATGCTTGGAACACTAGTTGTTGGTAATCAGATTTTGTGAAAAATGTACCCCTCAGAGACATTTTCACACCAGATATGACATGATCTTGAATCAATCCACTCAGTGGGGTACCATCTTTTGGCACTAGATATTGTTTACAAACAGACATAATGTTGTATGCCTCGCTTCTAGCAATCTCATTTTGGGGGAAATGGGCATTCATTTCATCACCATCAAAATCGGCGTTGTATGATTTACAGTTAGCATAATGTAATCTGAGGGTCTTCTCTCCTTTCAGAATTCTTGCTCTATGAGCCATCATACTAGGTTTATGCAAAGAAGGCTGCCGGTTCAAAATCAAGACATCCCCATTTACTAAATGCCGATGAACAATCTTCAATCCAGATGCCTTAAACTCATCAGGTGTTAGTAATCTCTTGGCAAGACTTTTTCTCTTTTGAATAGAATCAGCAGATATTGTAATCACCCTCCCATTCTCCATTTCAATTTTCTCAGCACCTGGATGTTTGTTAGGCCCGTTTATGACCATCTTCCTCAACTCATCAACATTCCACTCCGTAACAGGAACCGGGTATGTTAGCTTTATAGCAAAAGCATCCGGAATGCCTATTTCATCAATGTCTACATTTGGATCAGGTGTAATGACAGAACGCGCCGCAAAATTAACACGTTTACCCATCATGTGCATTCTTATCAAGCCAGTTTTCTTCTCAATAATTTGTTTTAGACCTTGACTTGATAATCCTTGGCCTTCACAATTTAGTATGTTATTGATACTTTTTTGTAGTTCTTGCCATATGACGTGCAATTTTTCTGGTGCTGTTTTACCTTGCACTCCCTCATATGCCTGCCTTGGTAATTGATCAAGGCAATCTATAGCTTTCTGTTGGTCAGATGAAGACAATACATGGAGTACTGCTCTAGCAGCAAAGGCATTCTGGAGTATGGCTTTGTAAACATTTGTTTGAGGATGTTCAATGAGTTCACCGCGCAGGACATTGCAAGGTCTGACACAAGGCGGTAAAACCGGTACAACATCCATGAATAAGGCATTAGTAATGGGCTGTGTCGTGGCATGTCTTAGAACTGGCAAACAATACTTTAGTATGTCTTCATCATTCTGAGCTATGGAGGTGCAAAAGCGTTTGATTTCATCAGGCATCAGGATTTTGATTCCTTTAGTACCCTTCTCCGCACCTTCTGCACTAAGATTGTACATGATTTTGTTTTCAGACGTGGTCACCTTAATAAGCTTACTAGAGCAAAACGCACATTTCTTAGCAGTATTCATAGTTTTGAAATATTGATTTATAATCTTAGCCCTTAATTTGTCAGTATTTTTGTTTTGAAATGTTTCAACAACTGGGTCTTTGTTCTTTAACAATTTTTGGTATTTTCTTATAACTTTACTGGGTTTGTCTGGTGAGTTTTCTTTGCCGCTGGTTATTTCTCCCACATAATTGTCCAAGTCTAGAGCAGCTGTAACGTGACCCGCATCAACTAAATCCAATTGAAGTTTCAATATAAACTTCATTCTATCATTCATTTGAATTTTAAAGCATTTTAGGCAACTTACTCGAAAGAGTGTGTATATGTTTTTGATAAATAAAGGGTTAAGTACGACTAGCGGTAGTTCTATATGTCCAAAGTGTCCCGGGCAATGCAGTAACACATTGTTGCAGGTTCCACAAGTCTCATTTCTGTCTCTAAGCGGTCCTAAGGCAGAATCATAGAGACCACCTTTAGTAGGGTTATTTAATGCGTCAAAACATTGGATATTGGTTATTTTTGCGACACTCAGTTTCTTGACATCTTCGTCACTAAACATCAAGAACTGGACGTAATCAGGATCTACTGATGTCAGACCCGACGTAGACGATGCAAATGTTGACTTGTAAGCCATTTTGACTATCTGAAATATGAAAAAGGTAAGTAAATAAATACGGCATGAAACATAACCTAATCGAATTGAACTAATACTATATATATGAATTGAATATATTGTTGACAGTACAGTTTCCGTCCTATTTAACTTACTTGTTATATCATACTCAATCTATTAAATCAATACACAATTTTATTTATTAAGTCTCTACTTCACGTTTTTGTTTTTCACTCGTGCACAATTGCACATTGTTTTGACACTTGAGTACTTGACATAGTTGACATTTGGTTATTATTGGTTTTTATATATTGCAACATCAGGCATGTTTTTGTTGCTAATAAACCGTAAAGAGGGAAAATCGTAGCTTGCAAAATCTAGTTACATTCTATGTCCAGTATTTTTTTTCATGTGGCAACGTCATTTCAGTCAGTCAACATGGCGGCCCAAGATGAAGTTGACGTATGTGAAAGTTGGGAGGATATGGACGAAATTGGCGTAAGTGTAACTGTGAAAGCCGAGCCTGGACGTTTCCCGCCTCGGAGATGGCCGCCGTCTAGTTACTTACACGTAGGTTTGTCTATTTCAGTTGGACCAGAAGATCAGGCTGATGTCAAGTGACTGCGCGCCAGTACAAACTTCACTCAAAGGTTGCAAGGTTACTGTGGAGGAGAGCGCGTGTATTGGATCTCAGTGCGTGATGCCGGAGCCAGCTATCCGTATCCTAAAGAGGCCGTCATCGTCGGGCAGCGGGCAGCTAAACGGCGAGAGTCGCGCGCGCCCGGTCAAAACACTTGAACAAAGGCAAAAAGAGTACGCCGAGGCACGGCTGCGGATTCTGGGTGAAGCTCGGAGCCCTGAAGACGTTATTGACGACAAGTAAGGCCGGTTTCAGTTATCAATCACTATGATATAGTTTTACATAACACCACACTCAGTACCTGTTAGGTTGTCCATATCAAAGTTGTGTTACAATATCTATCCAATTATTCTATTCAAGAAGCTCTAAAACTTGTCATAGCCTAAACTAGTACTTCCTTGAGGGCAAATATGGAAATCACTAAACTTTGAATAAACTGTTTACATTGTGTAAGTCAGTAAAATAATAGTTTCATCTATGTATTTTCAGCTTCAATGAAAATGTATTGGTATTAACTAGTGGCTATAACCATATTAGTTAAAGATTGCGGGCTCTACCCCATAATTTACTTTATAACTTGGCATTCACATTATGACCAGTATTCATGTATTTTATTTTAAATTAATTACACCCAATAACATATTTCATGGGAACAGTTTTGTTTTATAATGTCAATTCTTAGTTATTAGAATAGGTAAATTATGTTTCTGAACCAAACATCGAGTTTTGAGTCTATCTAAGCTAGATCTTGTAAAAATTCAAATATTTATATTTTCAAATTTTGTATCAGTTAATAATTAAGTAGAAGCTTATTGAAATGATTACACAATCACGAAAAATTATTTTACACATAATTCAAAGTTTAAGTAAGGTATGTGCTTACCCAGTTAGTCTACAATCTTCATAACCTTGAGTAGAGATACTAGATTACATTAGATTATGGTCCACTTCAAGTTTCTGATTGTCAAGGTTAAGAAAGAAGTATATTTGGCACACAACAGTATTCAATTTAATGTAGACCAAGAGACACATCTTGTTCTAATTACATAGTTGAATCTAGTTCGCTCATATATGTTTAAAATACCTGTCCCAATTGTTGTTTGTTGTCTGATTGCCTGTTTGTTTTTATTATAAAATATTCAGTACAAAGTAGCTGACTAAATAACTGGTTATAAGACATTGAATAACACACATCTCTCTATTCCAGCCTCAGCCGGCTACAAGACAAATTGCAAGCAAACAATCTCAATGACAATCAAAATAATAGTAATAAGACAAAGACACAATGTGACAATAATACCAAAGGAAGGGAACGGAAGGTTCTCAGCCGTCTACCGCCGGGAGCCACGGCCTCTGGGGTGTTCCCTTCCCCCCCGCCGCGCGGCGTCCTCGTCATCCGCACCCCCCGAGGTCCAGACGGTACAAAAGGCTTCCTGAAAAGGTAGCACCACCGATATAGACAATCAGTAAACTCACAAAGACGTAATTCACTTCCATCCATTTGACTTTCCCATGTAATGTTAAATTACCAGTTATGCTGTTGTTTTTGATATTAGCATAATAATTGTTTCACAGTTTTTAATTAATTTATAACTGAGTGCGTTTTGATTTGCAAATATTATTAAACTTTACATATTTGTCTGTATTTATAATGTGTGATATTTTTATTAGAATCATGAAGTGAATAATGCTTGCGTTGATTCTGTAAATGTTCATACGCGGAATATGTTTGGGTGTATGGAATCTGAAATTGCTCCATAGATATGAAGTTTCTAAACTGAATTTAGCATATATTATCATTGTTAGCAACATTATCATTTGAAAGGTGTCCAATCGTTCTAGTTACATACATTTATGCTTCAGTAACAGCATATTTACACTGATTAGTACACAGGAATATGAGTGTGTTGCACAGAGTATTGCAAACTAAATAGTATTATAAGATCTTGAAAAACAAATCACCAATTGAACTGTTAACATGCTTTAACTCATACAAGTGAATGTCAATTATACAAATTTATACATAATCTGACACCAATCAAACTTGTATGTAATGTAACTTAGAAATAAATTAAAAATTGTGAAATAAAATTTGTCAAATTAAGAGTGCTCACTTCAGGGAACAATGTTATTGTTATTATAAACATTTATGTAAAACGAGACGTCGCTGTAGATTGATAAATGAGATTTTATGAAATGAACACTCTCACAAAATTGTATGTGTGCATTTACATATATTTTTAACATATATATGAGCATAATTTTACAGTTACATTAAAAAATAAAAATTTCATTGATTCACAAAAATAAATGAATTTTAGGAAATTGTCTAATTTACTATTACTATTGTGTGAATACGATTTATATATTACTAAAAATTCAAAGTTCTAGCATTAAACTTTTTATATACAGTTTTTCTACATGTATAGCGTATTTTTAGGATAAGATATTGCTAACTGTATATTTATAGTATATTATTTTACTATGTTAAGTTTTTCGATGTTTTCCCATTGTTTGTGCCAACTCCAGCCTGCTTTAAGAACTTTATTACAAATTTACTATTGAAAAAAAAACTATTTTATTTGGCCTTATTAGATCTACAGGTCGAAATTTAAATAACACAAAATGGTATGGAGTAGGTGCTTAGCTTTGACATTTTTAAAAGCAGTGGAGTCAACACAAACAATTTGAATTAGCATCAAAAGTGTGACTGATATGTGTGTATGTTTGACCATATATTACTTTGATTATAATTATTATATACGATATTATCTTATTATAAATGTTAAGTCTCTATTAGACTGATATAACTTCACGTCTACTACTGTAGAATAAAAAGTATCTAGTTTTCGTCCTAGAAAGCTAATACTGGTGAAGTTTAAATAATTTAGCCATTACGCTAGTTACTAACAAAATAATGAATATAATCAAAATAATAATGGTCGCATTAAACCAACGCTAGCGTAAGTCTACATAATATAACAAGGATTGTGATATAGAATAATTGTCTATTGCAAACCTTAGCTGAAATGTTAAGATGTCTATGTACAGAAAATACACTCTTATCAATTGACATGTACTTTTAATATTGAACATATTCGTTATAAGAAGTACAGGGTACCGAGTCATTGGTTATAGTCATAAATAAGTATGACTAAGTTAATCATATAGAATGGAATTGGAAAATAATAGACAATATAACGCACTTGACGTTTACGGTTTGTTGTTGTTTGCGGTTTTACTCTAGTCTGTATTTCGGTGAGTCCTATCTTGTTTCGGACTCGGCGTAGTACTGAGATGTCGAGAATGATACTGAAATCTCATAATAAGGAGTTCCGAATTTGAAACTAGCTGGATATTTCCGGAATATGTATTGTAATAAAACCTTTGCCATTAGGTGTTTTAAATAAAGACTCGGAGTTGTTTCGCGGCCTATCAGTCCTCTCTCTCAGTCCGAGTCTGGCAATGGCTAAACCGAGTCCCACCGTGTTTATAAATGATAAAATCTTCACTGAAGTGACTTACAGAATAAATGTAACTAATATTTAGTTTGTTAAGCATATAAAACCTCGCACCAGTTTAATACTCACACAAATATTGTATATTTATTCCGTAACACTTGAGTGATTATTTGAAACTAAGCCAGTTTTCTCGAGGTTAGTTGGTTTTATTTTAAACCGGACCGGGCATGTAAAAGGTTAATCGCATAAATCATCTACTGAATAGATTTCAGACGTGGCTCTTCAAAATTCTAATATTTTTCGTGTGTACAGATAATAAAAATGAACCGTATTGCAAGGTATTAAGACTGAGATTTCACTGCATTACAATATACAATGTAAATTCTATTATCTGATTGTGCTTTTACTGTAGCAGTCTGAGACCGTTTCGTAATGACGCCCTGCTTCGTACAAAATGTATAGTCTAAATAAATTATTGTTACAACCACCTTTTGTTAGACAGCATGGCAATTGTATGAAGCAGGAATTTATTACAGGTTTTCTATTCGGAGTCCGTTTGGCTCTCGCTGTAGTTGTAACATGTACTGATAAGCGCGCTTGTGTGTGGCCGCGTCAACAGTGACTGAGCGCTCTACAAGTAACACACACTACAACAATGCGCATGTGCACACCTGACTACATTGGTAGTCAAACAGATTTTGAGAGATAGAACATCTATAACGTTTGCTTCAATCTTTTTGGCCAGTATCGGTCTAACTTAGGTAATTTTATGCAATTTAACACAATAAAGTGTATGTAGCCTATCGTTTATCCTAGGCCTATCATTGCCTATCAGTCTGCAATCTAAGACTGTTATATGATGTCTCAATTATTAGATCACAATTTTTTGCCTTATGCTTTGCCTAAGAACAAATGCGCATTAGATGTAGACTACTTAAATATGTAGTTTCTTGTGTCTACATTGGTACAAGTCATTTTGACTTATACCCTTTTATATGACATTTTTGCATGTTGCCCATGCTAAGTTTAAATTGATAAAGGAAACTTAAAAAATGATAGACACGAGCAGGACTCGAACCCGCGACTTTCCTCGTACCGTGGCGCCGCTCTGCCAATTGAGCCATTGTCACTGCTCGCATCCATCGAATTTCAAGTTCCCTTTTAGTATTGACGTCTTAAGGGTGACGTCAGATATTATCTGTTGGAATCTATATACCCTTTTATATAAACAGTGCTAAAACGTATTAACTAAAACACCTAGTCTATTGACATATCTATTCCTTGTTCTGGAAACGATAAAACAGTGATAGGAATATAATCAATTGAAATATCAAATTGTATGAGTGAGAGGGGTACAATACAAAATAATTTACAGTTGTACAGGAGAAATCTTTTTCGCAAGACGAACTGTTTCGGTTTATGTACGCTGTATTACTTCTATATTAACCTATTGAACGCCAGAGCGTAAATGCATCGGCGCCCCTTCTACGCCAAGTCACTAGAAAATGGTCGTCTTTTGTCGGCATTAGCCGACGGCGGCGGGTTTGGCACGTTTTCATTTGTCGGCTATATCCGACCGTGGTGTTCAAACGTTAACAAAGCCTCAGTAGTCTCATTCTTGTATGTTTTACTACGTACGTGAAGCAGTTAAAGTAAATTGTGATGAGTGTTATTGAAAATTTCGTGAAAAAGTCTTAACATAGAAATAAAATGATTTTGTAATGTTTAAAAAAATCTATTTCGTGTCTGCTCATGACAAAAGACAATACAATTCAATTCCATCCTATATGTACCTGTATATCTATGTATGAAATGATGTGTTTAAAATTTTTAATCATTACTTATACATATAACACGCGCCTATTTTTAAGTTTCTCTGTACGGTACATGTGTACTGATATCGTTCTGCAATAGTCTAAATGGATTACTTAATATTGTACCGTTTTACTGTACATTATTTTAGAATATTCGGTAGGAGAATCTACTGGTGAAGTATGAAACTTGAAGTATTTTACTGTTTGTCAGCTTATTCTAAAGTGTGACGCTGGTAGAATGGATTGGTAAATAATGACCAATATCACAACAGAGGTCTACGGTTTGGTGAACAGTACAGCCCTATGATACAGAAGCTGTGTCCCATCACTAGCTTTGTTTATGGCGTTTTACTGTATACCAACTGTTTATTTTTAGTATAGATATTATTGAAGTTTTTATACGACCGAATATGTGCATTAAGCTGTTGAACGAAGCATTAGATAGAACAACATACTTGTCAATACAAACTTTGTTGTAAACAATAATTTATTTAAAATAAAATATTAGTCATCTCATTACTTTTGTTTTGTTTGTTTAATCGGCTTTCTTTAAAAAAAACTACTAATACTCGCAAAGATTTAAGTATTTTTGTACAAAAAAAATTGGTTCTACTATCCGACAAAATTTCAACTTTATTTTTATTTTTTCTAAGCATACAGGGTACAGTTGAAGTGACATTAGGTTGTGCATTAAGGCTTCTTGTGAATTTACGATTTTATTGCCGGACAAAAAGTGGTCTAACTCAAAATTTCTGTAAATTCGGTTTTTGCCACAAACTTTATGGGCGCCCGTCTTGTATAGAAGACGAGCGTTTTCGTGTCCGAGCAGCGATTTTACTAGAAGACAATATCTAATTGTAACATTTATTAAGATTATAGTTTGTTCTTACATTACACAAATGTTACGATTTAATATTGTCTCCTGGTAAAGTTATGGCGTGGAGGGCGCGAAAGTTTTGTCTTCTATAGAAGACCGTGGCGTTCAATGGGTTAATAAACCTACAGAGAAAAGAGACAAGTGCTAAATGGTCATTTTACTAGTAGTTCGGTCTCTATCTGTATAATGTGTGTTTTTAGAAGTTCAAATCAGAAGTGATAATGGAATTTTGAGGTACACCACCTTCGTTCTGGGTGTGCGTAATGTTCACCTACCTACCTACTTAGGTACTTATATAAATTGCATGCCTGCTAACGCTGTACATGGAAGACAATGGGCCAGCTAAAGCATTTATACATCCTGCCTATGGTAAAGTTTATAGAACTAATTGACGTCACATTGCATTTCACTATGATTGCTCTACAAAAATCAATACACACGCATTTTACCTATTAATAGGTAAGTACAAGACAGACTTATTCAAATTAAATAAATTGTTAAAATT
Organism: Abrostola triplasia; assembly: GCA_946251915.1. Classification (NCBI taxonomy): domain Eukaryota; kingdom Metazoa; phylum Arthropoda; class Insecta; order Lepidoptera; family Noctuidae; genus Abrostola; species Abrostola triplasia. Next base: position 10,310,844 of record OX276432.1, read on the forward strand.
ATATCTAATGTTGGTTTTTTTTCTGCTTGACTGCGGTCAAGGACAGTCATTTGGTCTCCTGCCGTGTCTCCCTCTAAACTCTTTCTTCCCGTAGTTTTACTCATAGATAAGAATTTAATTTAAGTACACTGAAAAGAAGATGCAGCGTTAGCAGGCCTCCTACCAGGTGGACCGACGATATCGTCAGAGTTGCGGGCAACCGGTGGATGAAAATGGCAAATTGTCGTTCATTGTGGCGTTCTAAGGGGGAGGCCTTTGTTCAGCAGTGGACGTCTTCCGGCTGACGATGACACAGATAAAAACGGTAGACTATTTTAAGATCTTTTCTATGAAAACCAAGCTGAGTATTTTACAGGATTTTTGCAATTTTACAGCTGGTCATTTTTTTTCTGACACTGTCCTTTATGTATACCTACTTATGTTATTGGGCTTGCACTAAAATGCTTGGAATTCTCTGCTAGTGCTACCTTATTGTGTATACCTAAGTAGTTTAAAATACATATAATACATTTCTTACAAATATCGCAGTGTGACGTCTATTTTATGTCGTGAGAATTGGGTATGTTATAATAACTAATATCTCATAGATTTCACAATATTAAGATAATAATCTTTTGTCGGTCTGAATACCTACATAGACCGCAGGAAACAACTTATAAGTAACCAGTTATTAACATTAGCATAAACTCGATGGACGTTTGATTATATCAAATACGTATTAATAAGATTGCTACCACCTTGTACATTTACGTGCTCAGTCTAACCTCCCTATGTAAAGCGTAGATAGGATTGCCGTCTGTTTGTCATGAGATTTAATGGACTTGGTAAACAAAAAGTCCAGTTATTTGTAATGTTTCCAAACTGAGAACACTTAAGTATCTACCTATATCTACTATGATTGTTTACTTTGCTGTAACTGCGTAAAATGTCACTAAAACGAGATATCATAATATTGGTGTACCTAATGTAGTTCCATACTGTCTAGTGGGTGGGTGTTTTTCCATTTGGTAATTCTCAGTAGCAGCCCGGAGTCCGGTTTCGTGCCCTGTTTATGGCAATACCCTCATTACAAAATGCAAAATGTTTATAGTTACACCTCTGTCTACGCCTTCGAGGAATAGAGGCGTGATGTTATATTTCGTTTTATCTGTCCCTGTTTATTAGTCTCATTTCCCCCTCTCATTTTGGCTTGACGCAGCATCTTAGTAAAAACAAGTAAAACCAAACAATATCAATCTAAAGCTCTCAATTAAATTAATAAACATCGCCACGAAGCAACATACAGTCATGATCAAAGTTGTTTACATATAAAACTAGTTTTCTTAACATTCTCGATACGACGTCAGTGTACCACAGTGGTCGAGTGAGTATAGTCGCGTACAATGGCGTTAGATCACCTCAGTGAGAGAGATCAGGCTGTGCTTCGGAGTATATTTGATCCGACGGCTACTATCGCTGCTGATGTGGTTGAAGATGCCGCGGATACCTTTGTAGAAGATGAGGAAGGTGAGCATAATGTTTTGTACACGATAGTGTCTTGTTTTGGTTTATATTTATAAAGGTGCTTTGTACAGAATGAGGTCTTGCGACTGTCTTAGAGAATGTTAGATGAATTGCTTTGGATTTTGTTGATGTTTTTAACTACAGTTACTTAGTTAAACTGTGTTAGGTTGGTACTTAATAGAATACCTATTAGATGGTTTTGTGTTACTAATCATTGTTTATTTATAGACGCTTTTTTGCGTTACTTAACGAGAATAGAACTATACTTCGTCTGGGCATCAAACCTCGCTCATTTTAAATGCCTTATATGTTACTATCATAAAAAACAACCCCCCGACTGCTTAGAGCCTTTTAACGCATTGTCATTTTAGTAATATCAGATTAAACCATCTACTCACCCTTGGAATAAACTCGTAATCTTCTCTTGATAAATGACCACACCTTTGTCTACCCCTTCAAGGATTAGAGGCGTGATCGTATCATCATAATCAGCCCTTTGCAGTCCACTATCGATCAAAGGCCTCCCCCTTAGAACGCCACAATGGACGACAGCTTGCCAATTGCATCCATAGGATATATACCTACATAATTCCTTAAAAATAATACTAAGTTAAAAAATAATAATAATTAAATAACCTACTTAAATTTTTATACAGAGCCAGTAACAGATGAGCACAAGGAGTCAGTATCGCTTTGTGCCGAAGGGGTTCGGCTGGCGGAGTCGGGGAAGCTCGAGGAGGCGTTAGAGGTGATGGGCAGAGGGGTGAGGGTAGCGCCGGAGAGGGCTGCGGCTTACAACGACCGGGCGCAGCTGCTGCGGTTGATGCAGAAGGATGATGGTAAGCTTTAGACTTTTAACATATAGCATCACGCCTGTATCCCCCGAAGGGGTAGGCAGAGGTGAAGTGCTCCCACATTTCACCGGTTATGTTATAGGTCCCAATGTAATAGGGGGCGAGCCTAGTGCCATCAACCTGGCACAAATCCAGACTTCGTACTGAGAAATACCTAATGGAAAACCCAATAACAATTTGCTCGATCCGGGATTGGAACCCAGAACCTCGTGGTCAGCAGCGTGGGAATTAATCTGCGCCAGGGTCCGAAAACTTAGCAACTACCCTGATAGAGATGATGTTAATTACTTGGCTACTAATTTTGATCATTTATTTATAATGACCTATACTATGACTTCTCATTATGGGATTTAAAGTCGGTAGTTATGTAACTACCTATAGTTCTTTATAGACAACAATACTTTCAGATGCAATGTCAGACCTCGATAGAGCAATAACACTGACAGCTGGCAAAAAGACCCGCGCACGTGCACTGGCGCTGTGTCAGCGGGGTGTGCTCTTGCGCAAGCAGGGCGCTGATGACGAGGCGCGCTCCGCCTTCACAGAAGCTGCTAAACTAGGCAGCAGCTTTGCTAAGAAACAGGTTTGTATTACTCTAAATCGTTTTGCGTTCTTACTATCATGTTTTTGATTGAGTCAAAATTCAAAATGTTTTATTTCACGTAAACCTATTACAGGCGCTTATAAAACGTTACGATGCTAGTTGCACGGTTCCAAAATGTCATTCCAATGGAGAAGAACTGGCAAGAAATTCCAGAGGTTACTCATTTAAAAAAATATGGTACAAATTGGTAAATTTACAAAGTTTCATTATGCGACAAAAAAGTAAACTAATGTGATAGGAGAAGGGAAAAAAAATTGTCAAATTGGGCCAAAAGTTAGAGTTTTATTAGAGTAGACAAACTCCAAGACTTAAACGGCTAGAAACTCTGATATCGGTTCTTTTTAGAGACCTCGCCAAGTTGTTCGTTGCGGCTAATTGCGCGACGTTCTTATGGTCTCTTGAGTTCCGCCGTCTTACAGGACAGTTTACGATGTGAAAGCGAGACGCCGCTATGTGCAGTTTCATGCGGCATCTCGCTTTAACAACGCAAACTGTCCTGCTTTAAGAGTTCATGGTAAGGGGGCTGGTCGTTGCGGCCACTGGCCACTGGTCATAGCTGTATACTTAGTGCGTAAAGTGACAAAAAAATGGTAACAACATTTAAGCCAAAATTCTCTATTCATGTACCTATGTCGGATGGTACCTAGTTACTCAAGTTTTTTTATTTGTATTTTTAAACTAGCTTCGTATTCCTATTTCCAGGTAGTGGAACTGAACCCGTATGCGGCTCTCTGCAACCAGATGCTCAGTCAAGTGATGAGGGGCGAAAAGGACATCAAATTATAATCATAAATTACTAATATATGTTTTGTTTCTTGATACTTAATTAGCTTTACTATTGGATGTTTTATTAAGGATATTATTTACTATTTTCCGGTTGTTGTTTATTCGGGAATGGTCGAATAGTTCCGGACTCAAGTGGGGCCATGTTTATGTGTTGGGGCACTGGAGCTGGTTGTTATGAAGGCACGTTAAGCCTTTGGTCCTGTGCCTGATGTCTCACCGGTCGTGTCTTACCGTCCCATCAGACTATAAGACTGAGGGAATAAGGAATGTGTTTGCACGCATACTTGTGCACCACAGTAGGCCGCCGTGACCGAAAATCGGTTAGGAGAACATTATTACATACAACCGGAGAATAATAAATAATATAGAACAAAAAAGTTTGTGTCAGATATATAGGGGATATTGTAAATAAAACACAGATAAAATCTAATGGATTAGAAATTTATATTGTTGAGTACAATCGACATTCACTTTCGAGAAAATCCATACAAACAACCACAGATCCCAGTTCACAGATCTACAGAGTGAAACTCTCCAGCGCGTGGCTACCGGTCCAAAAACCCTTGAAAATGACAAATTTAATACTACAAATCGAAATACTGTTACTACGCTATCGATATTAATAATAGAATATGCAATAAAACCTCCATAAACTATGGTCGAGTGCGGATACTTACAAACGACACTGGTAAGTCTGCTAGTCGTATCCGCTCACCACCATTTTTTATCCTCGCAAAATGGATAAAAATTCAAAATTTTAATATGTAATTATTAATTAATTTATTTATTCCTAGTGAGAGGCGACGACGGTAGACTAACGGAAAATTGAAAGTGCACTTTAAATATTAAATAGGTCTTTTCAAACATGGCGTTTTAGTCCAAATTCGCGCGCTTTTCAACTGACAGTTCGATATCTTTTCGCGCCAATATGAACAGACCGTTACAACGTTCTCCAAAGAGTTGTTTAGATTTGTGTTCTAGGTCTATAAGATGGATGAAACTAAACATTTTGGCACATGGTTTCTTAAATAATGAAGTTTTATGATGTCAACTATATTTTATCATTAAAAATAATCGTCAAGTCTAAACAACTCTTTCCCGCAGCTTGTGAAATGATGATATATCACAGAAATAGTTGCAGTGTAGTTAAAATTCATTTAAGCATTGCAATAATTGGTAGACACTGTAATAATGGAAAATTCTTGTTTAATTAATTATAATGATTTGATTAACTCCTTACAATAATTCTTTGCAGTTCAGAACGATGTTATTAAGCCACTATAAAGCCTTCTAGATTTTAAAGGCCTTGTGTAGGGTATTAAAGGGCAGTCATGTTTCTTGGCTCAAAGGTTCACTTTTACAAACATTGGTTAGATACAGAATTGGAATTATATGTAACATTATGATTACAAGTTAATAAAACAGTGCTTTATTCTTGCTTAATTGGATAACGTGCAAAAATGTAATATAAGTCAAAGTGAATATATCTTTATTAAATTAGTGGTGTAGTTACTTGATGAAAAATTATGATATCAAATTGTAATTCGGGTTCCCTTTTTTGTAATAAAATTAGCTACGAGCCTTTTTAGCCGTTCCAGTGTTACCAGTGAAATATATTTCAGTGTTCATTACACCCACTAATAAAATAAAGAGTTACAAAATATACGTAGGTAACAAGATTAAAATGATTGGTTACAATATTCAATAGAATACTAAATATCATGGAAAATATTTACATATTTTGGCACAGGTGATGGTGCAGCTAGCGACATCTTCATTGTATAATTTTAAACACTTGAATATCCATTAGTAAAATATTTCCAAAGTATACTAAGACCTGTATTAACTACGGGCTTAATCTATAGAGAGGTTTAGGCCTATTATGAGATATTAACACAATTGATAAACCAATAATATCTCCTTGAATTGTATGAACATAATAAAGTTGTACTAAAATCAACAAAGGAGTTACGTGATTAACACTTATCAATATTATAATTAATGACGAATTTCGAGGACATTTTTCGCAACACTTAATAACTTTTGCACTAGCAAGTATTTCAGGGTAAAGGATTGAACTATTAACAAGAGCAACCTAACTCTAACACGATAATTATCATAATATATCCTATACTAAATAATATCAAGATTTAAAACTAACTCTCACTGAACACATACATTAACTATTTAACATTTAAACATACTGTCCAGATTGACTCGAGAGAATTGCCCCTCTCACATTCCATTGCTTAGTTCCTACTATTCATAAATTTCTTTTTTCATTGTTACCCAGAAATGGAATATCATCAATCGTTTTCATCGGAACCAGTAATGGATGTCAGAGACTGTTGATAATGAAAAAAAATACTTGGTTTACATGATAACGTCACAGCACTTAAAAAAACATGTCAAAGCATACAAAGCAAGCCAAATAAGACAGATTTGGAAACTCGATAAAATGGCTTATGTAACTAGAAAAAATACTTACGCTAAAATGTTATATTCAACCGGGTTACATGGAAAGTTCTTAATATTATGACCAGAAGGTGATGTTCACTAACGCGATAACGAAGAATGTATTTAACCAGAGTACCGCGCTCGTAAACTGTGGCTTATCTCGTAACTATGCCTTATTTACAACTGAGATCTTACATTAACGGTTAGATAAATAAATAGCTATAAGTTTTATAAACTTTTTAATGTATATTATAATCTATTATTGACCAAGTCAGAATAAAATAGGGTGTAAAAGGCATAAGCTAGCAGACACTAATTAGAAGTATTAAAATAATTACGAGTACGATTACTTGTATAGATACGAGTTTTTGGTGTCAACGATGTTCATGGAACTTCTTTTCTGAATAATACCGGCTTTAAAGTTTTTATATTTCCGCGGTTTGTATACGTCATACAATAAGAGTTAACGGGTAAAACCCGTGACCACGGCCTATGCAAGTCGGCCAAAACGTCGGGAAAATAGGTATTTACACCGCTAATGACATACGCGGTTAAGACCCGGTAACTCTTATTGTATGATACCGGTTTTATTGCGTAACTCCGTCGATCAGTATTGCCAGTAACTTACATGATTTTGTACTAAATTATATATTAAAAATATGCTATGAATACTATTATATTAACTTAAAATTCTCCAATATATATCTTGTTTTAAAAGTCTACTTCTTCCATCTTATGTTCAACTTAAAAACTTAATAAGCAAAATCAAGAAATCAAAACTGGTAATACTGATTATGACGACAAGTAATTCTAAAATGGCGGTCCAATTTTTTGACAGTAATAAAGTGTTGTCAACGTCAGTCAAGCAACTATTTTGACACTGACATATATTTGTTATCCACCAATATGAACAGGCAAAGGTCTTAAAACTATACAGCCTACAGAGATGATAAGGCGTATTTCCAAAGTTTTTTTACCGAACTATCCTAAGAGATGCTTCATAAGTCATGACACTTAATAGCACTTGCAGACACTTTATAGTTTTCGCATACTTTATTAGTTACAAGCAATACTTTCTGCATGCACAGACATCTCTGTATAGATAAAACTTGTCTTACTTCGCATATCCAAATCTTATATACTTATGTAAGTACTCGAAATTTAAACAGAACAGTTTAGCTACTTAACTCTAATTATAACGAAATGATAGCTGGGTGGAGGATAAGAAAATTGTGGTTACTATTAACACTTGAAAATCTTTAGAACATTAAACTATTTAAGTAGTTTCATGTACCTTGTCGTTAACTATGGTGTTAAAGTCATAAGGGTTGCGATTACTTAAAAAAATTGTTTGATATAAATTAAAAAAACAGCGCGAATATTTTGGGGGTAGTCAAATAAAATTGCGTTGTCTTAGTCTTTAGCTAATAGCCGTTTAACAGGTTAAGTCTCAACAGGCTATTACAGGCTTGGCTTGTTGAAACAAGTCATGTGACCTTTAGGTTGGAAAAGTGAGAGGTCAGAAATCAAATAGAAAAGGCAAATGTTTATGAAGAACAGAAAAAAGGTCCTAGTACGTTATATATTTCTTGATATTAAATTCAAGTGTTAATAAGAGCCCAGGATCACGGGGTGTGTCTCTCTGTACGCTAGAGGTACAGGGACGGGGATGGGTGGGGGTGCGCGGTGTGCGCCCGCTACGTTGTCTCCCTCTCCAGCTGTGTTTACCTACAGTGCTGGCTTATTTTCACACTATTACCATTAAAAAAACTAAATTAAATTGTATTTCAATTTTTAAATAATTATAAAAAAAGATATTTAAAAAATGGCCGTTGCATAATGACAGCTGTGTAACAGTAATAAAATTGTGGTTGTAAAACTAATAACCAAATTAATTGATAATATTATTAGCAAAAAATACTGTTAGAAAAATGGAATAATATTATGAAATTAAGCCAGCGTACTTAACAATAATTAGCCTAATAAAAGAATTTAAAAATTACTATTATATCTAATTATATTTTTAGCAAAGCCGCATTGGGAATGCGCGGCAAATCGAGAATACTATTGAAAGATAATATTATAATAAAGCTAAAAGTACATTAACTTTTACAAACAAACGAAAAACATCTAAATGTCATTTTATTACGTTTCAATTTAGAATCAAATGCTTTCTTTTTCTTTTAATCCACATTAATTAATCTAGCAAGAATGTATATACGATTTAAATGTATTTTATTAGCGATTAATTTTTAATTAAGTTAGTAAGGCTATTTTAGTAGACGATTATTTACAGCCAGTAGCTGTAGCGACTTGTAACGATATTATAAGGGCTTATTGTTTTTTTTTATGAAACAAGACGTTCTTTCAGGTTTTTTCAGCTTGAAGCTATGTAAGTTGGGTATAACATAATTTACTTTACGCTGTGATGCCATCTGCGTCTCAACTCAAAAATACTGAATAGGAGCTCCACCAATAATTATAAAAACATGCGTAAGTTATTAAATGTTTTAAACCAAATACAATAGTTATTTGTAATCACTGACACCCATATAATATCGATACAAGTCGAATCGAAACGAAATCACACACACAAGTGAACAGTCACACACACATTCACACATACAAGCAAACAGTCAAGCTCACACGATTAGATTAAACATACATCACAAAATGCGATCACGACACTGTGAAAAACCTTAAAAACAAACAACGCGTTACCATAGACAATGAAAACTTAATAGTACGGACTTCTTACAGCCGTACGTAATAAAAATAAATTTCACGACGTCTTTGGGTAAAAAGAGATGTAAGTAATAATAATTAAAGATAAAATTCACCCAGAAACGAAAATGTAACAATAAACGGTATTCACTAACTATATAAGTAGACACGAGATTCAAAATAAGTATATGAGCTAAGACTGGTATCACACTGGCGGTTTGCAAGCGAGTTGAAAGCGAGGCGAGTACGCAGAAAGAACACGCGGGAGTGCGCAGGGCAGCCTGTTGAATGAGAGCTTACAACATGCCGTCAATGCTGCTTTGCCTGGCTTTGAACTCGCTCGCAAACCGCCAGTGTGACAGCAGCCTAAAATAACATTGTGGAAATAAATTAAGTCGAAACATATTTAGTATACGCTACACCACACGCACAATTAATTTTTAATTAAAGTTTAATATCTTTTAAAATTGCCTTTTAATAAGTATAACGATTCGCAATTTTTATTTATTTTAAATGCGTTTAGCAATTATTTTAGTTTTCCTTAGATTCTAAAAAGGATAGAAGCTCTAAAAGATATTGTAGCAAACACGTTTGCTTGACGGCGTATGCTAAATATGTTTCTTTCAAGCTCTCGTGGACTCCTAACGCTTAACAATATTGCCATCCACACGACACGACAGTATTTACAATATTAACAACACTGATATGTGATAAAAACGTGAAAAATAACGAAAAAAGTCCACACAGTTTGACGCGATCTGTCAAAATTGCAAGCGATTATAAACTTTAATAACTTCTAATAGAGTATATTTTGACAGAAGGTATAAACACTGAGTGGGTGATCAACATTTACTATATTATCAAGTGGCCCCAAGATCATGATATTAGAGATTGCCATGCGTAGAGATTCTGAATATGATTCTCAATAAGTTTATATTTAAAAATATCATTAAAATTGTCAAATTAAATATTGCCAACGTTAAAATACATAGAGAGCAAATACAACAATAAGTTGACACTCCAATAGTATTGCTTAGCGAAATTCGTTGGATTACAATTCCGATTCAATAATTATTGCGATTAAATAAATTAATTATTGCAAAAAACATACTTAAACAAATGACTACTCTTAGAATAAAAATCCGTACTTATTTAACAACGATATTGAGAAGTTGGTAACACTGGTAACCATGTAGGTAGGATAGAGTCCAAAAACCTTCGGAATATCGACATTAATACGAACAAAATGATATCAACTAAGTCATGTCGTATTGGATGGTTGAAGAATATCATTGACTAAAAATAAGAGTAGTAAACTTAACGGGAATGAGCAAATACTTCTCCTTAACGTCCTCCGAAGGGCCTAAGAATGGCATTCCCTCAAGAATCAACGATACAATGATAGCTAATCGTCGGAACTTAATGTATAGTCGAGAGTGAGACAGCGAACGACTCGCGCCGTATGAGTGACAGAGACAGTCGACAGATGGAGTGAAATGCTGACTCGTACCGAGGCCCAAGTCCTCACCACTGAGCCAGCTTCGATAATGAGGAGAAATTCAACCCTGGAACAGGAAAAAAACTGATGAATTTTTAGTACTGGCTGTAAAAAAACATTAGTAAAAAAATAATTGTTTATTTTTTTAACAGATTAAAGTCTGCTAATGTCTCGAATAGAAAAATAAATGACACCGATGAAAAGATGTAAATAAAAAAAAATATTAAAAAAACTAGGATTCAAAATATTAAAAAAATTAGGAGCATAATTTTTGAAAAGTTTGAAACATAATGATTGAAAAGTATGAAGCGTAATTTTGAAAAGTTAAACTGTAATTGTCCGTTTATCGCAGTGCATTTGTGTTACCTTGGTTGTTCAGACGTGCTGCACGAACTCGGGGTTGAGGAAGGAGAAGCCCATGAACTCTGTCTGGTCCAGGTTCATCATGAACAGTTTGTCGGTGGGCGTCAGCTCTGTTTTCTCTTGAGTGAACTGCTTGTCGAAGTTGGAGACGTCCTTGCGATGTTTCTGTAAAGAGGTAGAAAAATACCGTAAGTACGTATTTATGTGTGTTTTTAGTACTAGTAGAGGTGAGGTTTTTAATTTCTAGCAAAGTATAGTAGTCACAATGCAAAAATAGTGTCCGTATAGTTTCGTCAAATAATGAATATTACAGTAAAAAAATACTTAACACTGGAAAAATTGTTAAACGACCGTCACCTTTTACATGACACATGTAAAGACAAAATTTAAATCATGTGACCAATAAATGGCAAGTCCATTTATTGGTCACATGACTACCTAAATGGCCTTGCCCACGGCTGTAAGAGTCCAGTATAAGTGCTACTCACAATCTTGGGCTTGAAGGGCGGCTGCACGTCGCGCGCCTCGATGCGCGCCCAGTCGATGCGCCTGAAGAAGGGGTGCGTGCGCACGTCCTCCTCGCCGCGCGCGTTGCAGCCGAGCCGCTTCTGAGGGTTCTTCGTCAGGAAGGCCTTGCATGCGTCCTTTGCTTCCTGGAAATGCAGTTGCAAAAGTCATTAGCATATAGAGAAGAAGCTAGATAATCATTGCGTCTTGAGACATGAACGATAGACGCCTATTGATGCTAAAAAGATCAATCAATCTGTCATAAAAAATTGAAAGGAAAATAAGATAATTAAAATTATTGATGACGACTATTAACGGGTCGTTTGCAATTAATAAAAATTATGTCAATCATTTTACAAAACAAAATCTTCAAGCGTAAGTTTAAGTCAGGTTAGGTTAGGGTATGAGAAGACATTCAAAATCTTACATACCAGTTAATAAATGACAAGAACTAACCTTACTCAAAGTCTTCGGATACGACACGCTGTTATCAGTGATAGCGGCGAACAGTTCCTCTTCATCTTCACCATCAAACGGCGGCTGTCCCACCAGCATCTCGTACAACAGCACTCCATACGCCCACCAATCAACAGACTTTCCATACGGCTGGTATAAAATGATCTCTGGGGCTATATAGTCAGGAGTACCACAGAAGGTCTTGGTAGTTTTGTCGCCTGTAATCCCTTCCTTACACATGCCGAAGTCAGCGATCTTGATGTGGCCGTCCTGGTCGAGGAGTACGTTGTCTAGTTTGAGGTCACGGTAGACGATGCCGCGGGAGTGGAGGAAGAAAAGGCCGATGGCTATTTCTGAGGCGTAGAAGCTGTGAAGAATGTTAGAAGGAAGATATAATCAACGCTAGAGCTATATGACCAAAACTTTCGTTAGAGTAAAAATGTAAAGTTTACCGCGAATCGTATTCTAACGTGTCAAAGATTGGATAAAATATATATTATATCACAAACAAAACTGTAAGTCAATTAATAATAAAGGTTCACCAGGTTAGAAAGAATGAAAGAATTGTTTTATTTGCATACACGACGTACATATAAACACATTATCAAGGTAATTACAAAACATAAAAGTGGCTCAAAAAGTTGTAACGTAGGTTGAACTCTAACACCAAACTGCTTAATCAGTCAACAGTGTTTTGGTGAGAAATCAGGGCTCAATTCAGTCAGATGCAGTTTCTAGAAATTTCTTTATATTACGTCATCCGACTTTGAGCAGTCAGTATGATATATGACCATTTTCTCATACTTACACAGCAACAGGTTCCTTGAACTTGCCACACTGCTGTATCTGGAACATGAGATCTCCGCCATTGACGTACTCCATCACGAAGTACAGACGATCCTGAAGGAGAAGAGAAGAAAAAATGTTTTTTTAATTTACAAAGATTTTATAAACAATAATATAAAATTCTCGTGTCACAATGTTCGTTCCCGTACTCCTCCGAAACGGCTTGACCGATTCTCATGAAATTTTGTGAGCATATTGAGTAGGTCTGAGAATCGGCCAACATCTATTTTTCGTACCCCGGGTCAGCTAGTAAACAATAAAATAAAAATTACGTATTTTGTCACGATATCATTTAGATTTTTGGTACCTGACGTTTCAAATCCTTTACAACATTTATGGTCACGGGCACACGGAGATGTTGGTCGTCTAATTGGTACAATTACTATCAGCTACCGTAATAGAGATTTATTAGCTCGCTAGTCGACCTATTGCTAAATGCTGGCGTAACAGGTTCGACTGATTCATTGAGTGTGCAAAGGAAGATGCTGACTATCTCTGTTTAATTTATGTATAGTCCGTAAATAGTGTTTTTTACAATAAGTTCTAAGAAAAGCCCCAATTTTTTATGGATAAGTATTGCTGTTCTCATAAAAGCGATAGTACAACCATCTTATTCAACCACCGTCACATAGTCCTCGTCCAAAATTTGGATACCTGATTTCTTCATCACACCATTTAGAAGTTAAATAATGTCCATACCATAGTTTGGAAGCAAGAGTGCAATTGCACCAAGAACGGTGGCTTGCTGCTGAGCGCCAGCACCCTCTTCTCCACCATGGTGCACTCGACGTCATCGTCCTGGATGATGATATCCTTCTTCAGGATCTTGATGGCGTACAGCTCGTCTGTGCCGCGGCGTTCGGCTAACATTACCTGAGAAGAATTTTGAGGTGATTTTTATTTGTTTAATTGTCTTAGTTGAGGCAAATGTTAAAGTGGACAATTCAGGCTGCCTCTGTTGAATGATTGCTGTCCTTTAAGATATAATTACAATTTGAAAATCAAAAGGAAAATCTATATATATAAAATTTTCGTGTCACAGTTTTCGTTCCCATACTCCTCCGAAACGGCTAGACCGATTCTCATGAAATTTTGTGAGCGTATTGAGTAGGTCTGAGAATCGGCCAACATCTATTTTTCCTACCACGAAATTCACGCGGATGAAGTCGCGGGCAACAGCTAGTATAAATATAATTTATTTCTCTTTCACAAAAAATGCAACAGCATAATGGTTATATTGTTCTTGTAAATTAATACTTTAGAAATAATCAAAATGGCGTTCTAAACTTATGTCTTAAAAGTTACCTTTCCGAAAGATCCCTTTCCAAGCACCATAATGAAGTGGAAATCAGAGGCCCTAATGACGTCAGCAGCGGCCATGTTATGGGGGACCTCTCGGTCTGGCGGGGGCGGAGGCCTGCGGGCTCCCACGCTGGTTGCTCTCATTTGGTTCTTGAGTTGAGCTAGGTCCGTGCCTTCCTCAGGTACGGGCACGTTGTAGAACTCTCCTTCTTCCTGGGTCAGGAGCTTGAACCAGCCTTCAGCGGGCGCCTTCATCAGCTCGGATATGCCGAAGGATAGGGAGCCCATGAAGTCATTGCGGGAGGTTCTGTCCCAATCCCACACCTAGGAACATAGCGAGTCAGTTTATTATGGATAGAAGTTTATATATCGCAGTTTTGGTGGTGAAGTTATCTCTGGATTTTCCCTTTGTCGCCTCCTACGACACTCAACGGGACGAGATGGGAAGGCGCTATACTTACCCGGCAACCCACGGGCACCTTTACATTACCTCCAATTCCGTTAAACCCAATCAGATCATTGGGTGTTAACAGAGAACATTAATATGTATTATATACTCATCAAAACGCCTCATTTGAATACTACTTACTGCCTAAAAGCATTTCAATATAAATAGTTTCAAAGACAAAATATATTCACAAATTATGGAGGTTATTAATTCATTTCTGACTTTGAGCACGAATAGCAAAAAGTACTGACAGATCACAAAATATTTAAGCATTAATATTCTTTTTACTTAGTTTTCATTGAGCCTTATAATTAAAGTCCCTAAACAATTTTTCTGAGAAAGCAATCCCAAACATCTACCTTGAGACGGAATATTTAACCGTCTGATTAATGTTAATCTTGAATATCATTATCAGTTTTCCAAGAATACTGTTTCAATTAACATAATATTATGCATATTATTTTAATAGATCTCTGAAGGACAGTACCTAATTTCACGTCAGGCGCACAAAGGGCAGTTGGCCTCACGGCGAGCCAAGCTTCATCCATTAAATAATCTTATTCATCATCATTTCAGCTAAACAGAATGATCCGTATATATACCTACATAAAATGATTGTTATCTCCGACCACGTAAATAACGGTTCGCGTTCATCATCGTCCACCGTCCACTGTTAAACAAAGGCCTCTCTACCTTAGGTAAGGGTGGGGAGGGGGGGGGGGTGCCATAATGCCCACGTTTGGTAAGCGGCTTGGGGATCGCAGTATTAGTGGTGAAGTTTCACAAGACGCTGCTGCCCATCTTTTGGGTTTTCCTTTAATCACCTCTTACGACACCCACGGAAGAAAAAATTGTGATCAATTCTAGGCCGGATACCACTCGGCACTGGTTCACGTTCATTAGAAGTTAAGTTTAAGAGTCCAAAACTTTACAATTCCTATCCAATTTGGTCAGAATTAATTAGGAGAGTGAGCCCGAGAAAATATTAGTTTTTTTTTTCTTTTTTTTAAAAAACGTCGCCCCACACTAGGAATTTCTCCTGTATCGTAGGTGCGTTTCACAAACATGAAATATTCACATACACAAACACCCAGACTCGGGACAAACATCTGTGGTTCGCACAAAGTTTTGCCCCGTGCGGGAATCGAACCCGCAACCCTAAGCGCAGCAGTCCAATCGCTTAGCCACTGCGCTAATCAGGTCGTCAAATTATTGTTAGATTTGTAGGTCCCTTACCTCAATCAGAAGCCTCCGATCCTTATCTTCAGCCTTGAGGTCGAAGGCCAGGGTCTCGTTCCACACGGGGTTGAGCGTGCTCCTCATGGTTTTGGTTTTTTTCTTCACATTGTCGGAGTCCGGGATCAGCTTCATCTTGACGTAGGGGTCCGACAAGCCGTTGGGGTCCATTGGGATCAGGTTGCGGCCTTGTATCACTGGGGGGGAATAACGTTTGGCACGTATGTTAACATTATGTTATTGGTGTACGCCGTTTAATTAAAGTAAATAAAATTTTAGAAAACGTATGTAAGTTAATTTTATACCTTTATAGGTAATACAGTCAAGCAGATGGTGATAAAATTTAAATAAACTAAAATTTATCTATTAATAAAGTGTAAACATATCGATATACCATTAAAAATTGTTTGGAGAATCTTAAAATTATTAAACATGAAGAAAGTATCATAATTATTGTATATTATGATTACCTATCACAGTGAGCTTGTTCCCCTGGCACGAGACGGTGAGTTGTATGCGCCCGCGCCGCTCAGTGTGGTCACATCCGCACAGGTTCGGCACGGACTCCTCGCACCGCTTGTGCACGTTCATGTCGCATGCTAGCACACGTCAATTATCTTAATACACTTTAATAAATGTTACACGCACAAAAAATGCAAAGAAGATAAATTTCATAAGAATTTTTGGAAATAGAACAAGTAGGAATGTTGATTTTGAAAAGGGGTTCTCTAGCATTTAGATACATGGCATTAATATAGGACACTTATATTATAGAGCACAAATATAAAATTGTATTTATAAAAATGCAAATAGAAAACCAGTAAACTAATGTATGAATAATATCGTAAATCATTCCTAAACAGTGGTTGTAAAAGTAGTATAGAGTGATTAATTGCCTCATGCATGCTGAGTGCAGTCCACACCGCCTAATATGAAATGGTTGTAAAACAAAAACTATTAGTACAGTCGGCAACATAAGTAGATGAACAATTTTTTTATTAACCAATCGCTGTCCACTGCTGAACGTAGGTCTCCTTCAAATAGCGCCAATATACGAAAAAAAAATTATAAACTTAAATACATCTGATTCTCACATTTGAATTTGGACTCTCTAATAGTTTGAAATAACAATTTTAATTGATATCAGGCAATCTATAATTGAACTTTTAACTAAAATAATATATATATTTATTTCAATTAAGATTCTCATTTTGCTCACCTACATATGCCCCTGACTGTACTAAAACATGTTTCAATAAATCATTCAGAGGCATTAAACTTTTTAATTGCATCCATGATGAATGATCTACCATTTACGATATTTTTTTCAAGCAAAAGGAATCAATTTAATTTTAACATGCATATTAAGAGAAAAACACAAAAAGTTCAGTGAGTTTGTGAATATATAATTATATTGTTACCTACCGCAGATCCAATTAAAAAAATCACACACGAGATTGAAGCAATACGTTATTAAATTTGGCGTTAAACATCTTGCTTTTAAAGGCATAGGGAGTACAAGTGCTTAAAACTTCATGAAAACGATGCCTTTAAACATTGATAGATTGGGTAATTAATAACAAAGAACAAACGTACTAATTACTTATTTGTAGTTGGATATATTTATGTATATGTAATTTATAACATCCAACACATCATATTCATTTAAAAGAAGCGATAACAACCTTGTTAAGAAACAAAAGGCTTTTAAATAATGAACGATAATGAGGTCAAAGAAAATTGAGGTAATCAAAAACATAGTATCGATTAATATGCAAATACTAGTAATATATAACTCAGCAAAATTAACTGTTTACCATAAATGCATAACTCATAGCACTCATGGCTATTAACATAGAAGTATTAAATATGGAACATTGTGCCAACATTTGTTTAATAAACAACTTATAAGCATTAGAACCCGCTGTCAATGTTCTATAATAACATAAAACGTAACATCACACCTGTATTCCCCGAAGGGGTAGGCAGAGGTGTACAACTGTACATGTAGTACACCCACATTTCGCCAGTTATGTTTTAGGTCCCAATGTAATAGGGGTCGAGCCTGTTGCCATCAACCGGGCACAAATCCAGACTCCGTGCTGCTACTGAGAATTACCTAATGGTAAAACCCAGTAACACTTTGCCCGACCCAGGATTCGAACCCAGGACCCGTGCTCAGCAGTCGCGCTTAGCAACCACTAGACCAACGAGGCAGTCAATGTTCCATATATAACTAAATTCAAAGAGAAAACAATACAACCACAAAGAGCTACGAAATAAGTGCATAATGCAAACACGTGCACAGACAAACTTAGCAGCAGACAGACACACAGAGGGTAAAGATGCAAATTAAAGAAACAGAAGCGATTTTACTGACGAACTTCCTACGGGAGACTTTGATGTTAGTCACGCGACTATGACACTTATAGTCCCGATCAGACATTACGTGCAAAGGGACCTCGTTCCCTCACTAACGGGAGATACCTGGGACTGGAATCTTCGTGTGCTGACAACATTAACTCTTTTAGTTGCAAAGGCATACATTATTAGTCGTATCGTGTTAAGCATTCGCTATTCAGGAACTAGTTTCCCCATGTTAGTGTCATTCTATAGATACGTCCATATTATACCTCCGCATTTCAATCCCTGATGGGCGAGACCATGGAGTAATGTACCGCAGTGTTCACAAAAAGTTGGCGCAAGGAACGTCCACGTGTTCCATTTGTGTGGAGCGTAGGCCGCCTTTGCAATCACAAACATATGAACATAAATTAAAGAGCAATTTACAGGACCGCGAAGAGCGAGTGTAAAGAAGATGAAAGACCTAGATCTACGTACACAAAAGAGTTAAAAAAGCATTAGCAGAAAGCACCAATCACCAATCTGAAAGAAAGTACTAGACACAGAAGCACGTCCAAGCGTTAGTGGGTTATGTCCGCGGCTCGCTTGGTACCTTGACACTTGAGGCCCTGGTGGATGAGGCCGTACAGCAAGGACCCACAGTGGTCGCAGAACGTTGGGGACGAGTATGTGCAGGCGCGGAAGTTGTGCTTGGTGCGTGTGTCCTGTTGGTCAGTTATGTCGATCACTTTATGTTGGCACTGACTGTACAAAGGTTTTGGGCACCTGCCTTCCATTTAACGTAGGTGACACTGAATTATCCTAAACCTATGTAAAGTTCAGTGTTATAGACAGATGTGGGACAATATTTTTTTAGTAGATTACAATGTACAATACACAGTGCAAGTTGCTTGATTTCAATATCTTAGCCAATCTATGAATTACAATAAATATATTAACACGTAGTTGAACATTTCACCAATTAGTTTTGATAAGGCTGCCCGCCCACGTCCGATAATCGACCGATTTTTTATAGGAGAAAAATATTACGTACTGATTGTAATAGTGCAACGCACACGTCATACAAAAAGTCGGTTATAAATAAAAAGAAAGAAAAAATTGGGCCGATTTATTGGGCTTAAGAAAAGTCCGACGCGGGCGGGCAGCCTAAAATAAAAAAAAACAACTATAGGTAGGTACAATTGTTGAAAATCAAATGCCCAAACCGTGCTTATTATAACTTCCAATACTTACACCGTAAACATTTTTATTACAGGTTAATTTTCCTCCACCTTAATCAAATGTTTTTTTAACAACTTACACTCAAATGTATTACCACCATTACAATTTAAAATTACATTATTTATATACTCAACTTATATGCCACTCTTAAGTATATAATAATAATAATAAATTTATTGGTAATTTTCAAGTATTGTAGTACATGGGTATATAGTGGTACATGGTAAGATTACTATTTGCTACAATTATAGTGGGTGCAGTTCTGATCTCCTAACTAGGTTATAGTATAACCTGTATGAAGGAGTGACAGTTCCGATCCCCCGATTAATTACAAGTATAGTATGCATATACTCTTATCAAGAATTTACACGAAAAGATTCTTCATAATTTAATATTTAATATACTGCTGTTTGTTGTCCCTATCTAAATAAATAAATAATTATTGGAATATGTTAAACGTCTTTAGAAGCTCTTCTAATAAAAATAATCAAAACAACATTAATAAACTGCATGTAAATTGTCCTTTATATTTCCTGCTGCAAACCGGCAATGGATTAAGTAATCATTGTTTATACTAGCTGCACCCCGCGGTGTTACCCGCTACATTTTTTAGGGATAAAAAGTAGCCTATGTGTTATTCCAGGGTGTCAGCTACCTTCAAATTTCATCGCCGGATTGGATTGGATTAGTCAGACGCAATTAGCGACCACTAATCCAAATAGGCGAAAAGAAATATCAAACTTAAAATGTACTTTTATAACATATTCTAACAGCATAATAAAATCCTACTATCCTACTATCCTACTAATATCCTACTAATCCTACTTCCTACTATATATTATATATTATTAATATTATAAATGTGAAAGTTTGTGAGTATGGATGTGTGGATGTTTGTTACTCTTTCACGCATAAACGGCTGGACCGATTTGGTTGAAATTTGGTATGTAGATAGGTTATACCCTAGATTAACATATAGGCTACTTTTTATCCTGAAAAAATGTAGCGGGTAACACCGCGGGGCGCAGCTAGTAAGTAATAAAGTTGCTACATATTTCGTTCATAGTTCTCGTTCACAAAAGCATTGTTAATTACAAAGCTTGCTGCTACTAATTATAATTAAAACTCGCAGCGCAATTTATATAACATAAAGCATATTATAATTTACTAGAGTAATTTTTATCCAGCATGTAGATGTAGAATTCTTTATTACGTAACTATATAACTCGTTGGTCTAGTGATAGCAACTGTTATTGAATTTTAACATAGCATGACGCCTGTATTCTCGGAAGGGGTAGGCAGAGGCGTGTAGTAAACCTATATTTCGCCATTTATATGGGTCGCAATGGAAGGTGAGTTTATTTGTTGTTTATTGTCATCAACTATGCACTAATCCAGACTCCGTGATACTGAGCATTACCTAATGGCAAAACCTAGTAACATTTTACCCGAACTGGGATTCAAACCCAGGTCTTTATGCTTAGCGGTCGTGGTTACCGACCAATAACTAACGAAGCTGTAAAAAGGTTATAATCATCATCATCATCAGTCGGAACACGTCCACTGCTGAACAAAGGCCTCACCCGTTGGGGTAACCATAATCCCCACGCTTGGCAAGCGGCTTGGGGATCGCAGTTATGGGTGTGAAGTTACAAAAGACGCTGCTGCCCATATTCAGGATTTTACCTACGTCGACAGTACATCACCCACTGGAGGAAAGGGGGTGGTCAATTCTAGGCTAAATACCACTCGGCAAAGTATTTATTATTAAGGTTTCAAAAACATAATAACATAACATCACGCCTGTATCCCCCGAAGGGGTAGGCAGAGGTGCACATATAGTACACCCAAATTTCGCCAGTTATATTTTTAGGTCCCAATGTAATAGGAGGCGAGCCTATTGCCATCAATCGGGCACAAATCCAGACTCCGTGCTGCTACTAAGAATTACCTAATGAAAAAACCCAATAACACTGCCCGACCCAGGATTCGAACTCAGGACCTCGTGCTCAGCAGTCGCGCTTACCGACTAGACCAACGAGGCAGTCCTATTAAGGTTTTAAGTTCTATAAAATGAATGAAACTAAGAAAGTATTTCTCATTTCACTGCACAGTTAGAAGTTACTGCTAAAAGCTCTGCTATCACGAACACCAGAAATATTAAAAGCATTCTCTACGTTAGAACATTGAAGTGAGTCTTTGTTAATTGGTTTACTTCATGCTTTGTCTTTCAAAGCTCAGTTCCATGTACAGACGGGAATAGTATTCAGTTGGTTAATAGTTTTAGTTTTAACTGTAAGCTTTGAATTATGAGGAGAATGTTTTTGTGGTATTGGCGAGTTGGATGTACGTATTTTAGAAGTTGTTGCAACTGTATCACACAATATATTAATTTATAAATAAATACGTACAAAAGAAAAAATTGAAACTATGTATAAATTATGCATCAAATTATTCCTCCTCATCGCTGTCGACTGGTAGGGTGCCCAAAAGGCTGGCGGCATTGCCACGTTGAATGGCAATGCTAATTCTTTGGCCGAAAAACAAGCCAGCCTTTTGGTCACGTAAATGAACCCACGCCTGTTGTCCCCGAAGGGGTAGGCTGAGATGCAGAGATGCAAAACCCTATATTTTGAGTGATTACGTGTCACTTCGCAATTAAAAAAAAATCATCAAATGTGGTAACAATATCCTACTTGTTTATCGAATTATTTATTAGTAGTAAATGTGGGTACATTTTGCCTTTAATATTATTTTTTACACATAACACCACGCCTGTAATCCCCGAAGTGGTAGGCAGAGGTGCACATACAGTACACCCACATTTCGCCAGGTATGTTTTTAGGAACCAATGTAATAGGGGGCGAGCCTATTGCCATTATTTATTAAATTAAAATATATATTTAAAACATAAATGATTCTTATTACTACTACGTGAAACATACTATCGAGAAGTCTACACCTGACAGATTTTTTAATGGTGAGTAAAGCCATTAGACCTACAAGCGGTTTTAACTCTGACATCAGGTTGTTCATCAACCATACGATGAGAAGATAACTGGTTAAATACTGAGTATCAAATATTAAGATATGGCACAACAAAGGTGTATAAGCCTACACAGAATCTAATTTACTTTTATGTGACAAAAAAATAATTTAGAAAATTTTACCTCTCTATTTTTTTGCAAAACTGTACCTATAATAGCTAGGTACCTGCGTAAGGCCAAAAAACATTCCCAATGATAATGAAATTACTTTTTATAGTACTAAACACTTAGGAGATTTAGACTAAATTGTTCATTTCAGATATTGCTGAAGTGGAATATCTTAGGCCTAATTCGCCCTTTATTCCGCAATTACAAATTATAATGATACACTTAATTCTTGTCAGGCGAACAATGTCTTGAAAGTGCTCGGGAAACACATAAAAATGTTATCTTTCGCAAAGTTAATTAATTCTACTGTAGTTATGTTGTTTAACTAGAATGATACTCGTCTGCGCGATGTTGGTATCTTTAATTGATAACATAACATTAAACATGACATCACGCCTGTATTCCCAGAAGGGGTAGGCAGAGGTGCACATACAGTACACCCACATTTCGCTAGTTACATTTTTAGGTTCCAATGTAATAGGGGGCGAGCCTATTGCCATCAACCGGGCACAAATCCAGACTCCGTGCTGCCACTGAGAATTACCTAATGGAAAAACCCAGTAACACTTTGCCCGACCCGGGATTCGTGCTCAGCAGTCGCGCTTAGCGACCACTTGACCAACGAGGCAGTCAACTTTAATTGATATTATGATGATTACTTTTAATGTATGGTTGATGAACAACCTGGTGTCTGAGATTAAACCACCTGTAGGCATCTGACATGGTTTTACACACCGATGAAAAATCTCTCCGGTGTGCCGGTTTCCTCACGGTGTTTTTCTTTACCGTTTAAAAAAAAAAAGTTTTTATATCAGTAAATCTTTACAAATAAGTTGCCGGGGCTTCCCAGAAAGTAAAAAGTTTTTAGCAGCTGACATCTAATTTATAGTACGCACATGAATTCGAAAAGCTTCGGGGTGTGCTGGGGTTTGTTTGGGCAGTCCAACGGTCATACCACTAGACTATTACCTATTGCAAACTTAATTAATTCTACTGAAGTTCAACTGGAATGACACTTGTCTCTAGAACATGGGTATCTTTACTATTATTAGTGACTTTATGATGATTACTTTATATATAGTGTACTTTATGTAGGTATTATGTTCACGCAAACGATTTCTGACATTTTCAATTAAACAGAAATTATTCTTTGTATATTAATAATAAACATAGTTTGACGACTAGGGATTGCGGGTTCGATTCCCGCACGGGACAAAAATTTGTGCTATCCGCAGATATTTGTCCCGAGTCTGGGTATGTATGACGTGATATTTCATCTTTGTGAAACGCACTCACAACACAGAAGAAATTACTAGTGTGGGGCGACGCTTTTTTGAAAAATAAAATTGTATGGAAACATGGTAGTTGAATTACATAATAAAGTGTGAATAATCACATTTATCTTTGTTTATTAGTATTTTAATGATCTTATAACCTAACATCATGTTTTTTTATTCTTGTACCCATCATTTTACTGACACAGAACAAAGCATACTGAGAATCATTTATATTTATTTAAAACCATTCTAAAACGTATACAAAATTACTCGTTTTGTCCTCCACTTTATACAAGTCCCCACTGTGCATTTACATCGTTCTCTATAAAACAATTACGCCCACCTATAATTACAGCGTTGATTAACAAATTGCACCAATTGTCAACTATTTGAAACGTTACAAAATGGCGGTGTCTGATATTGTTCCCGCCAATTAATCCAATATGGCTGACGTTCTAATACTCGTAACGTATTATTATCTCAAGTGTTGTTACCGACGATGCTAGGTTATTTAACAGTTTTGTGCGTGATACTTGGTTTTTAATGTTGCCTGTTAATTAAAATGTTTTTTTTTGGAAATGTGGTAACATTTATTTGAATCATGTTTTGTTTCTTTATTTGTTTATAGGGTCTTTTTCGTATAACGTGCCAGTCCCACTGTTTTCTATGTTAACCTCGTTATTCAACAATAGTATTGCGTCATATTGATGTACTTGTCTCACATAACGCTTCAATACATAAATGTATTCCGACTTTGAAGCTGCGACAGCTAGCATATAGTCCAAAAACTTGGAACTTGAACCACTGGCTGGTCTAACAGAATTTATCTTTGCATTAAAAAGTTCCATAACAAACCTTGGATTTTAATAAAGCCTTTAAAGAATTAGCCAACCATTTTATTTACCAAGACTTACGACACAACTTAATGATTACAGATTAATTATCAAAAGAAACATTTTTTTTTATAAAATGTATACACGTGCAGAAAGAATAAAAACTTCCCTTGATGTTAACGTAATCCCTAACTTTGTAATAAGCTTCCTTAGAATAACGTATTTTGTATGGACTTTAACTTTCCCCTCTAAGATCTATAACAAAATTACGCAGCTTATTAGGAAAACGAACACGATTTCCTGGAAAAATTCTTCGTCGTTCTAAATTATTAAATTTCTTTATAATTTCTTTGATATTAAATGAGTTATTCATTACTCTTCTCTATTTACATATTAGATTTTGTAATGACAAAAAAAAAAAAAAAATTATGTTTATGATGTTTTGTATCTTTTTGCACGTTGCCATGCTAGGCTTACATTTTTAAATTGATAAAGGAAACTTGAAAATGATGGACACGAGCGAGACTCGAACCCGCGACATTCGCCGTACCGTGGCGCCGCTCTGCCAACTGAGCCACCGTGTCACTGCTCGCATCCATCTAATTAATTATGTTTGTAATAATTATCTGTAGCTGCATCATAATTATACCATCAAGTCTGATCGTAGCTTCATTACACAAGCTATATCTAATCGTAGCTTCATCATAGGAGGTCGTAGCAAATTGTCTCGTAGAAGTCTTCTCTAATCGTAGCTATATCGTAGCACCTACGTAGACCCGTCGTCACAATAGAAACCTTATAATAATCGTAGCATTCGTAGACAATCGTACCTACATTAAAATCTGTATGCACATGGGAGCACCTACAAACTGATTAGTGTGCACCATAAGAGTAGTAGGCATATCCATTTGTAGTTACATAACAGAAGACTAACTGGGTATTATTTATCACCTATAACAAGCAAATGTTTAACCCATTACAAAATATTTAAGTTTACTTTCACTAAAGAATAATTTAAATTCATATTCCAATATCTGAAGAATTTTTCCTAAATTCAACAAGTTTCTAGAGAGTTTTAATTAACAGAGTGGGAGTTAATTTGAGGCAAAGGTTAACGTTTTTAATATAAATATTATAGTAGAAGCCCAGAGCTGCGAACAGGTTAGATAACCTGTCCGAAAATACAATAGAATGTACATTTCCTTGAGTAAACAAAACGTCGGTTCGGAGAAGGAATCGGCTTTTGTGTAATTTTCTTATACTATTTCCTTGTGAATTACTGAATATAATTATCGTTAGAAGCTCTGGTTATTGTTTATATATTCATCTGTCAAGACGCATTCTAAAGGCGTGTGAAATGTTCATACATAATGTTCTGAAGACATTAATATAGATCACGAAATTCGACCACATCTTTTTTAACCCTTTCCCCCTTTCCCAGTGTAATGACCCACATATGAGGCATGGCTTTTGTTTTACTATTGTATCTGCAAAACATGACAAGCGAAAGGATATAAGATGTCAAAAAAACTAACTTTAAAAAAGATGTGGTCGAATTTCGTGATCTATTTTAATATTTTCCGAACATTATATAAGTAGTTATCATATCCATCATCACACGCCTGTTGCAGTCCACTGCTAGGCATAGGCCTCTCCCAAGGTACGTCTCGGTAATCCATCCATAACAAATATACGAGTAAATAGCTTTCCGCATTTATTCTCCATTTAACCCTCCTAATGAGCGACGACAGTGAAAACAATAAGCTAACCCTAAATTACCAAAGTTCTTTCACATTGCCGATGTTAGTATTTATAGTAATAATAATAATAAAATAATAATAATAACAGCCTATAACTGTCCCACTGCAGGGCAAAGGCCTCTTCTCGTGTAGAGAAGGATTGAGCATTTGATCACCACGCTAGCTCACTGCGGGCGATTTCAGATAATTAAATCCAGGTTTCCTCACGATGTTTTCTGTCACCGTTAGTCAGTAGTGTCTTAGGATAACTAAGAAAGTATGTATAACATTGAAAAAGTGACATTGATACTTGCCGGGTTTGAAGCTGCAACCGTGTGCATACAAATCCGGTATGTTAACCACTAGGCCACGACGACTTCATATTTATAGTAATACAACACTAATTTCGTTTAAGTGCAGGCGCAATACGTGATGGACGGCCCGTTCACTGCGCATAGCGTGCACGCAAACGTTGTATACGTACAATAATTACTTTACTACGCCTAATGCTGCCGTTATTATAATTGGAGGGACTGGAACAGTTTATTTTTGTTGTTTTATTATAAAGGGGAGAAGTACAGACGGGCATAGAACCTTCTTCTTTTTGAAGTGTATTGTTATAATGGTGTATAAGTACATTATTGTCTATATGACTTTTTGTATGTGTATTTTGCATGTTGCTAGGCTTAAATCTAAATTGATAAAGGAAACTTGAAGTTTCCATTATCAATTTAGATTATTGCCTTTTTTTATCGGGACAAGGTAATTCCTGCCCATCATTGAAACTCCTGTAAGCCAGGATTTACAATGATAACCATTACGAATTAGAACCATCGAGACTAATGTCTAAAAGCTTCTTAACAAGATAAGAGTATTAAAACCCACACCTGCAAACTATATAATTGTGTAGATGAGTACAGACTATTCTCAAGTGATCTCTTTAACATATTAAGAATTATTCCAATCTTCTATTAGTAAAGTAACAAAATACAAGACACAGTTACAGTTTACTTTCTACTTAAAAACTATGTAACTAAACCGTTGTCAGTTCGAAACGTCTTTAAAAAGAACCTTTACCAAATACAACAGAATTTTCTTAACTATAGTACCTTTGTATGACGTAAAAAGGAAGAAATATACATACGTCTGAATCCGCACCCTTGTCGGCGCCGGGGCAGGTGAACGTGACGTACTCGTGGCATCTTTTGTGGACCACAAAACTGCACACTGCAAGCACAGAGAACAAACATGACAAAGGTTTCCTAAACTACAGAACCGTGAACGCAAGAAAGGGTTGAATCCGTTTAGCCCCAAGAGTGCAAAGAACGGTTGAAAGAGTGTTTAAAACACCAAGAGCGCAGAAGGGGTTAAGTGTTGAACCCGCATGCAGTTCAATCTATTGTCAGCGGAAAGAGTGATGACGTGTGATAGAAAAAAAAATTGAAGTTCCAATTTTATTTTTAAACAGTTATTTATTTAAATGTGGATAGTATGTTAATTCCCAAAAGTCGATACTCGGTTGTAACACAGATTAGTTATGGCTGGACAGCTCACCATACTTTTGGTCAGAAAAATGCTATATTTATGTCTGTGGTACCTAAAACTGAACGGATGGCAATACTAAATTGTACTGATTTATTTGGATTGTTAAAAGTTATTACATTTTATGTACGAAAAACAGATTACATCCAAGAAAGTATACAAGTTAAATCAACTGGCTATCTTAAATACAGCCATATATTTCTAACAAAGAATAATTTAAAAACAACCACAATCTTTCACGAATTTTCATTATAAAAATAGTATTTAAATAAAATAGGTATCTATAAAAATTAAATAGCTAAGGCTTTACTTTATGGTGAATTACGTTTTTTAAATAAAGATTAAACACAATTTCTGATCCACCAATCCGATTAGAGAACCGCTTGTCTTCTTCGTTTGAATATTTTGTTTTTAAGATGGCGGATGTGTTTCTGGATATCTTAATATTTCATAGTAAACGCGGTTATGGATGCAAAGCTACATGGCTTTAGAACTAGGTTACGTGACAGTTCTTATTCATAATCCTTCTTATAAAAATGACAATTAATTACCTAATCATTGATTGAATTTTAACTGTTTAAAATATATCATTTGCGTGTCAACAAATACAGATGTCAATAGACTTATAAGGTGTGAATGTTGTTTAATGATTATTGCTTTTAAGTAAGAAGGGCTGTTGAGCTGTAGTTTGACAACTATTGCAGCTAGACCAAACATAATTAAGACTCTGTAATCTATGTCATCAGGAGTGTATTCCCCGAAGAGTTTGTGTATAGAAGAGCTAAGTAAAACCACGTTCCACCAAACAGGACTAGTCCATTAGTATTTCAATCATATTGTGTCTGGAAGCCGGTGAGCATCAGCCCCTTACCATGAACTTCTAAACTAGGACATTTTCCGTTGTAGAAGTGAGCTATTTGCGTTGTAGTGCGGTCTGTGATGCACAACTACGCCCCGATGCGCCGCACTGCAATGCACGCTGCGGAGTCCCGCATTCACCATGGAAAATGTCCTAGTTTAGGAGGTCATGGTAAGGGGGCAGTACAATATTACGTAGTTTCTGCCCATCTGCATATTTTTCTAAGTGGTAGAGCTATGGACATGACGTCACCGTTTGTTCCAGTTCACTATGCCTATACACTATTATGCTAGAATATGTATGTAACGTATGATTGTAAGCCTTACCTTGACACTGGTAGCCTTGTTTACCGAAGCCCCTGTAACAAAAGAGTTTTGTATTAGTATAATGACTTCAAAACATTTAAGGTCGAATTTGTTTATTGAGCTCATTTATTTATTCGTGGGGAAATTCTAATGTTACCAGCCAGGAAGAAAAAGCTGGAATGTGCTAGACCATGTTTTCCCCTAACATTAGTCTAATGGTGTGGTAAGAGGGCAGAATTTTGGTTGCAGCCGTCTGTCTCAATCTGAGACTAGCCAAGTAAGCTGGAGATAATATAGTGCACAAGTATGCGCGTAAAACCATCTGCACTTGGTATTCCCTCACTCTCATAGTCCGATGGGACGGTAGACGACACGACCGGAGACAGATCAGGCGAAATACCAATGACTTAACGTGCTTTCCGAATCACGGAGTAATCTCAATGTGTGAAAACGGTCACCCATCACGAAACTGACCGCGGTGAGCATGGCTTAACCTTACAGATCGACTGTACTACGCGGTTGCCGCGTAACTACGGACCCTATTCAATGAGTAACGAAAATGCTGATTCCTTCTCTGTATGCAAAGGCTAAAGGCTCTTCAGTAGGACATTTTCTTTATTTATTTATTTATTTATATTATTTTTTATTTATATTATTATATTTGTACGTATGCGCGGCGAAAACGTGGCGTTACTCTACAAACTTGTACTCACTTCTGAACTGTGAAACGCTGCTATAAACTTTATAGGGCTGTCAAACCGACAAGGCTTTGGGACGTAAAGTACGGAGCCTGAAGTATTGAACGGTTACTGTAATGAACCTTTAGACTGCTGTCGATCAAACAAGGCCCTATCTTACTTGCTAGATGAGTCTTGATTTGACTTGACTTGACTTGCCTCGAGAGGGAGAATTAAAATATCTGTGGTAAAATTACATACATAACATCACGCCTGTATTCCCCAAAGGGGTAGGCAGAGGTGCACATTTAGTACACCCACATTTCGCCAGTTATGTTTTAGGTTTCAATCTAATAGGGGGCGAGCCTATTGCCATCAACCGGGCACAAATCCAGGCTCCGTGCTGCTACTGAGAATTACCTAATGGAAAAACCCAGTAACACTGCCCGACCCGGGATTCGAACCCAGGACCTCGTGCTCAGCAGTCGAGTTGTGGTAAAATTAACATTCAAAATTAAAATGTTTTTATTTAATATAAACCAATTGCAGGCGCATATGAATATGTATGCTGGAGAAAATAAAAACAAGTGAATTCATAAATATACCTATTTGAGCAAAGCAAGAAATCTAACAACACTACATATTTGAAACGAATTCATTGGTGAGATCAGTACTATTAAAGTAAGGAAAAATAGAGCTAGTATTTTTATTTCTATTCCAAATACCGTATAATAACCTCATCAATATGTAAATGTAATATTTAAATCTGAGAGTCTAACATGAAACCGAAAAAGATTTGTATTCATAATGTTTGACGGATAGCTTCCTAAACACACAGACAAGACAAGCAAACAATTAGTGTATTGAGAAGCCGTCGTGTGGGTTTGAGTGAAGGATGACCAACAAACAATGGACTCGACATGACACACAGAATACGACACGAATAGAGTAATCACGCAATTTTTCGGGTTTCATAAATGCAGCAACAGATTTGAATCTATCTAGCACGAAATAATAATTTATATTATTATTTTAGCCATGGTTGTCCCACTGTAAAGGCCTCTCTGTCCTTTTCCATTCCTCCCAGAATTAAAGGAAATTATTTTAAATTATTGCTTTTAGCTCCTTATTTAATTCGCTATCAGTGAATATAAATGAATATTTTTTTGTAAAACGCCTGTGAATCCGAAAATAATGAGTAAATTACTAAATGTGATACGTATTATATATTTTTTGACTCTCTTGTGATTTTAAACATAACATAACATCACGCCTGTATTCCCCGAAGGGGTAGGCAGAGGCGCACATATAGTACACCCACATTTCGCCAGTTATGTTTAGGTCCCCAATGTAATGGGCGGGTGATTACAATTTGCAAGTATATTACGTATGAGTACTCCAGGCGGTAATATTCTGTGGTATCTTGACGTGTATTCATTCGGCTATCATTTTATGACATGGATGAACGTAGTCTGAATCTTGTGTCAATTACATGTTACTTTCCGTTGAGAATTTTATAGATTTTGTTTTGTTAACTCGTGAGTCTGTTCTGATTTAAATATCGGTATGTAATTATACTATATTGATTTATTCACCGCTTTATTAGAAACATAATTAATATAATAAATAATTTAATATTAGATTTATTACTTTCGATCATGCGTTAACGTAGGTAACACGTAATAAATCTTTGTCTATCGTGCCAACATAAGTTATACAATAAAAATAGCTTATACGAAGGTAAGGTTTGCTAGTCATCAAGTTCGTAGGGAGAATTATTGCCCAGGGTGCGGTACAATCAATGGAGTATTGCGTCTCGCAAAGGCTTATAATTGCTCTTGATTATAAAAATATAACCTCACAGGTGTGCGTGGTAGCGTAATGTATGTATAATAAAGTCACAAACCTAGAAGGGTACTAAAACGATTTGATAGTCGTATGTTAGTTATTAGAATAAAATAGTATAACTTAATCTTAAAATAACAATCAACCGGGCTATAGCAGTAGGATATTAAAGTCAACATACAATTATTTTTTTTAACAATTTACATTACAATGAATACTATAACCTACGTTAAAACAAATAATAATATATACAAATGAAAAACTATAAAAAAAAATTTTTTTTGCTGAAATCAATCGATTATAAATAATATCATTCTTATTATAAAACACGTATTAAAATAAAAAATGTAGTCACTTCTAGAGTTCTATCATCTGTGTCGCTCGTGGAATCGGATATGCATCGGAATTGAATCGTCGTCCGTTCAGGCTGCTATTACTACAATTACGTATTGCGAGCGGACACCTGCGCTCCTAGTATTGAATGGACAGTAAATGGACTGGGCCATTTGGTAAATGCTATTCAAGTTATTCAGATAGCTTTTAGAAGCTTTTCTTGTATTATTGTTGGCTAGCTG
Organism: Abrostola triplasia; assembly: GCA_946251915.1. Taxonomy (NCBI): domain Eukaryota; kingdom Metazoa; phylum Arthropoda; class Insecta; order Lepidoptera; family Noctuidae; genus Abrostola; species Abrostola triplasia. Next base: position 10,342,820 of record OX276432.1, read on the forward strand.
CGTCCTGCGGTGTTACCCGCCGCATTTTTCGGGATAAAAAGTAGCCTATGTGTTAATTCAGCTACCTCCATACCAAATTCCAGCAAAATTCGTCCAGGTGTTTGAGCGTGAAGAGGTAATGAACATACTAACACACACACTCACAAATTTTCGCTTTTAGAATTAGTGTGATTTTTTGGTTCTAGTTAAAAGTATTGGAGTACGTTCTCATATTGCCTGGTGTAGAGGTTTGCTAGTGATTTTCAAAATATGAGACGACTGACGTGGGAAATGTTTCCGTGATCCCCAAATTTTAGTTTAGAGTGTGAGAGTTTGTGCAATGTGCATGCTATGTCTACAAAACGCTACCGGTAGGACAAAGGAGGTTACCTATATTTTTTTTGTCTGATAAACGTGATTACAGAGACATTAAAACACTGACGATGCAAATGATTGTGGATACCCTTAAAACCTAACTATTGAAAAACAAACCAATACACTGCACTTGTACACACTGTATGTAGGTAAGTTGTTCGATGGTAAGCTCTATACTGTTACAATTAAATCGTCCTCCAATATTTATTTTATTAACCGTCTGTTCTCCGTGCTAAATGCCAATAGACAATAAAATAAAAAAAGAACAACGGCGCCACGTACAGAACCCACTAGACGTTCTTTTTTTAATTGTTATCGAGGCACTGAGCGCGCAGCTTGCAGCCAGTGTTGTCGGAAATGGACATACCGACGATACGCTAAATGGAAAAAAGGAATTCAGGTTTCTCGTTTAAAATCTGTATTTACTAAAGTGTGATGGGAAATAATGTATTAAAATTTGTTTTGTCTATTTAGAAATTAATGAGTTGTCTACATCTGTTAAGCCTTGTAATAGAAAACAAAGTATTTAATGGCATAACTCCTTTCTGCCGCAGTTAAGGAGGCAAAAAGTCTCCTCGTAACCACAATCAATGCATATTGACAGAAAAATCGAAATTAGAACATACATATGACAACACCTAAAACATAACTGGCGAAATGTGGGTGTACTATATGTGCACCTCTGCCTACCCCTTCGGGGAATACAGGCGTGATGTTATGTTATGTTATATGACCACATTATATATGACTTTTTGTATCTTTTTCGCATGTTGCCATGCTAGGCTTAAATTTTTAATTTAATAAAGGAAACTTGAAGAGCGGGACTCGAGCCCTATGTTTTATTTTTAATCTGTCTACGAGAAGATCCGAACAGCCCCCTTACCATGAACTATAGCAGAACAGTTAACGACGTGAAAGCGAGACGCCACATAACGTAGCAACGTCTCGCTTCCACATCGTAAACTGTCCTGCTATAAGACTTCATGGTAAGAGGGCTGTATCGTCAAGTATACTAACTAAAAACCCTTGACAAAGATATTAAAATGATAAAGCCGTACCTACCAACGAGTACCTATATACTTTTGGCCTAATTTGCAATAACCGCAAATATATTGGAATCATTGTAAAGGCGATATAGGCTCCAGCCATTCAGAAAAATTACATTATCATACTAATACATTTTATGTGGCTATTAACTTCGTATTCTCGTGTTAAGCTTTTTTTTTTAAAAAGAAACGTCGCCCCACACTAGGATTTTCTCCTGTGTCGTGGGTGCGTTTCACAAACATGAAATATCAAATACAAAAACACCCAGACTCGGGACAAACATCTGTGGTTCGCACAAAGTTTTGCCCCGTGCGGGAATCAAACCCGCAACCCTTAGCGCAGCAGTCCAATCACTTAGCCACTGCGCTAATCAGGTCGTATTGTATTAGTTCTTTGATTGAAGCAGTAAGTATTTTCTTAAGTCTCTTCGTTATCATTGCTGTATACATAATTATGCTAGCTACTATAAGGTGTTTCAATATGAAATATAATTGAACTTTAATAGCTTAGATATATTATTGGACCGTCCCTAAATGCCCACTGTTATCCATTCTCTGGAAAAATACATAAATAATAATAATAATTTATTTATTACAGACCCAAATTAATCCATTAATTAATACATAAAAATAATTTACATACATAACGCTACGTTTGTATTGCCCTGAAGGGGTAGGCAGAGGAGTATAGTACACCCACATTTCGTCATTGTGATAGGGAACGAGTTGTGTCATTATCCGGACACACATCTAGACTCCGTGCTGCTACTGAGACTTACCTAATAGAAAACTCAGTAAAACTGCATCACCTTACAAACCCAGGACCATAAGTTCAGCAGTCGCACTTTGCGACCATTTAGCAAACGATACAGCAAAAATATTAAATCGAATCAGTACAAACAGCTGTGAGAGTATTCACATTACGATTTGCAAACAGACAACCGCATTCGCTAGTCATCTGTGAATTCCGTAAAGTTTATTCAATCATAAATATTAATAAGTTCCATTGGTGCGAACATGAATATTCAACGTGGTGACAGCCCTGAGTGAATCTCAGTGGCACATAAGCCGTCCTGCGTCCAAATTCGACGTCCCAAAGCGAACGTGATTATCATTTTCTTGAGATTAGATTGGGGTAGTGTAAAGAAGTGCTTGCTTTGAACGTTTCCGATATTCGTGCGATCGATTCGTGGTGAGATTGTTGCGAAATGAATTTGAGTTTTAATGAATAGTAAAGGTAGGATACAATTTTAAATGCGTGACACAGTTTTAATTTTACCGTGATGATATTAGGATACACTTAATTAATTGACAGTTAATGCAAAAGTATGAGGAATAATTTCTAGCTGGTGACAAAATTATTTTTATTATTTTTATCTGTCAGACATTTGATTATAAAAATGTATTTTCGAGCATTTTTGTTTTATAGCTACAATACACACGTATTTACCTACCAATACATTCATAGATCGATGTTTTATACGTTTTTGTGTTTCATATGTCTTTTAAAATGTACGCTGCTTCAGCTAGTAAAACTAATTCAATCTAGTTCGCCAGGATAAAGCCAACAAAATTAAACAGTACAATTTAATGAAACAACTAAAGCTTACTTACGACGCCTCCTATCGGCGCACAAAACAACTAGATGACGTCTTTTGAGCGCACAGTCACGACACACGCCGGATGGGGCGACGCGACAACGCGACAGAGCGACAACGCAACGTAGCGATAAAATCGCGCCTTTCAATAGTGCTGTACCGCGATAGTTGTGAATGGGAGCTTTTTGTGATTATGTTTTGTTTAGCCGTATTTAAATTTGGAACGGTTGCAATTGTTTATGGTCTTGTTTTAGGGTTGTCTGTGTTATAGTTTGAATATAGAACAGTGATTAATACATGTGATCTGATATGTGACCATTATACTGCTTCGAAGAGCGTAAGTACTAAATTGTAATGCAATAATTAATTATTTAGAAATCATAGACTTTCTTATTTATATCTACTATAAATATTCTTAAATAAAACGATTAAGATTTGATTAGTTTATGAGAGATAGAAAACAAACTCTTTAAACTTCCATAGCGGAACTCATAAAACATTTATATTGTTCAGTGGATAATAATAACAATATTCTTCTAACCGAATTTCGGTTACGGCTCATCTAATTACACAGAAACTATTTGAATGCACACCTCACTCTCATACTCCGATTGGACGGTAGTCACGATCGGATAGAGATTAGGCGGTGGATCAACTGCTTAACATGCCCTCCGAATCGCGGAGTGGTCTCGATATGTGAAAAAGGTCACCCAACACTAGACTAACTACAAGCACCCCCCAAAGTTAATACTGTTCAGTGGATAGATAATACAAAGAGCTTTTATTTGATCAATAAAGTTTGTGAGAACGTAGTAGTAAAGATTTCCGTTTAGCCCTACTAATAGAACACGTAATACCATTATCATTATGACAATGTAAATTAAACTTAAATCTATACCAATTTCCAGCAACCCAGCCCATAAATTTGTAATTATAATTGGAACTATGCACACAAAATTAGTACACGAAGTATAATCACTACCTAGTCATCAGCGTTTACCAATCGGCTCTCTCGCGCCATTGGGCCGTAAAATTGGCACCCCTGCACCGCCACCGACCCTCATTGGCGCTGCGTTAGGAATTTTTATGTTGGCAGCACAATAGAAAAAAGCGAGGGAACATTTTCCTCGAGTTTATTTATTGGAGCGTTTCATATTTGGAATAGAACTGTAATAAGTTTGCATAATTTAAAATATGTTTTTTTCTTTTGCACTGATCATTATGCTTCACTGCGAATTAGGGATCCGTCTTGTTGTTAGTATTTTAGACATTTTTAATCAAACATTACTTAGTGTCGACTCGCCATAATTCTAATTTAAGCAGTGATAACCGAGTGTATGACAGTTGGACTGCTAAGTAAAAGTTCACAAGTTCAAACCTCACCACGCACCAATGTCTATTCGAACACATACATGTGCGTATTATAAATAGTTATCGGTTGCTAAAAACGGTGAACGAAAACATTGTAAGGTAACGGTGTGTAAAGCCATCGTCAGAGGCCTTAAACTCTATCACCAGGTTGTTTATCAACCATACGATTATAAAAAGAATTACTATAAGTGAGGTCTAAGTTTCAATTTCTAGTACAGTAAAGCATCAAATGCGTGATCAATGCTTGTTTTTTCTCAAAATAAGAAGAAGCCCGTGACCTACTAAAAAAAAGTTACGTTCATTATTTTGAACCCAGCCCCCTTACCATGAACTCTGAACGCAGGACAGTTTACGATGTGGAAGCGAGAAGTCGTTACGTGCAGTGTGATGCGGCGTCTCGCTTTCACAACGTAAACTGTCCTGCTTTAAGAGTTCATGGTAAGGGGGCTGAGATATTCTTGCGGAGTCTTACGTTCTATCGCAACATGTGTTTCTCTAGCAACAGCGAAGTGTACGAAGCCCGCATGATATATTCTTGTGTAGTCTTGACAAATGACGTGTGCGTGGCTGAAATGAGTAAGTGCTGAGTAAATAAAGAACATTTAGATGCATTATGTAGGTGTATATACATGTAACCTTGTCATATTCTTTCAAGAAACATATGTACAGTTTTGCAATTGCGCTGTAAGCGGCTAAGCAATTGGACTGCTGCGCTAAGGGTCGATTCCCGTTCGGGACAAAAAATTGTGAGCTCCGCAGATATTTGTCCTGAGTCTGGGAGTTTGTATATGTGATATTTTAAGTTTGTGAAACGAATCCACGATACAGGAGAAAAAAAAAATATTGATACGCATTGAATATTATAAAGCCAGATAAACGATATAATTAACACGAAACTCCGTATATCGAATGAAACTACACCACTCATTATATAACTTCAACCGATAAGCCGTCAAAATCTAGATAAACACAATATCTGGATCAAAACCTTCATAGACCTAAAATATTTGCGTTCTTAGATGCACAGTGTAAACATAAATCCACTGCACCTCTATTAAATATATTATCTGTGGCGTATTAATAGTTCGCCTGGAAGAAAGCCAGGGGCCCTACCACGGTGACACGAAAACATCAAATAAATTATCTTAATTGTGGCCGAAACAGGCGTAAATCATATTTTTGTAACAAGACTCCAGCTTTAGAATAATGAGACAGGGAGATGAAAGGGTATTGAGATGGGGATTATTTATAGGTTTCTAGATGTATGAGGAAGTGCACGAGGAAGGCAGGTAGAAGAGGAATGGTGACGTGTCATAAAGCGTGTCACCAACACCTGAAATGACGCTCACGACCAATCCATCAAGAGTGATAACAAAGAAGTGATGGCTGAACTGATACTAGACAAACAGATACACAGACACTTCTCTAGTATTTCTTAATTTCACCCATCATAATAGTAGATAAGAGACGACCTAGACAGGATTAGGCCCGATGAATAGCAAAGGCTTGTTACCTATTGGGTAAGCAGATAATGACCTACAAAACACTGTAAACTCTTAATAAAAGGGAACGTCTCCGCTTTTCACTTTGGACCTTAAACACATCGGGTGTTGCAATATTATAAAGAAGTAAAGATTCATCATCAGCCGGAAGACGTCCGATGTGAACCAAAGGCTTTCAGTATTAAATTTTGTGAAGGTATATAAGAGCAGCTAATCAGTTACCATTCATTCACGTTAACCGTGTTACAGAAGTTTTGCTATCATAGATGCAACTTTGCCCAGTCCTGCGAGGCAAGCTGATAATATAATGCAATGGAGCAAGTTTCTCTACAATATGGAAATATTATTAGCTTTGTTCTCGTAAAATTCTTTGTCTCACTCAATGAGAAAATACTCAGTATTTTTAATTGGAATCTAAGCCCTACTTCCTCTTCTGTTTCTAGTGTTGGTAACATCACTTTTGCCTTCTATGTGTAATATTAAATTAGCTATGGGTATTGAATATGGCTTGAAATTCCAGATGTTAGGTCTAGATTCTGAATCCTTTGTTAAATGACTAAACGCAAAAATATTACCTATTTTGTTTGCTGTCTTATTCTTAAACTTGTCTTTGGTATGGTATTAACGTGATTCACTTTACCATTGACTAATGAAAAATATACACAACTACATACTCGCATTAAACGAACGATAACTATTGACGAGTCAATAATTTCCGAATGGCAACACACGAGACAAACGCACATCACAATCTAAAACAATGATCCAAACGAACCAAATCGCTCCCATTTTCCACCAACACGACATTTCCCAAAACGGTATTCGAAATTCGATATTTCAAATTCAAATACCGTTCGACCACCATTGGTAGCGTTCCCTTAGGATTTTTGCCGCGCTCGAGTCGCGCCCGCAATATATTAGCGCTAGTTGTCCGTAGTTTTAACAGTTTCCGCCGATTTGTCAGAAGAGATATGCGCTATTCACATGTGCGCGTTGACATAGAAACAGTGGTTATTTTGCTGGATTTTTAACAAAATTGTGGTTATTTGTGATGGAATAGGTATTGAAAGAATATTTGAATGGAAGTTCGTTTTTTTTTACATTGTTATTGGCTGGACCTTAGCTACGAATAAACTAAAATAAAAAATATTTACTTATTAAATACATTTTGTGTCGGTAAATAATAGTAAAAGTTTTTAACTACTGTCTATGGCTTAACTGCTTGCACTGAAATTAAAATAAATAGGTATTCGTTATGCGTAGAAGAAAGTACAAATCCTAAACTTTTTTTATTTTTAGATATCACTGTGATTATCACATATTTTACTACCAATGTCAATGTAACTAACTAACTAACGTAACTAAACTCGGATAGAGTTCATTGAACCGAAACATAAATCATACCTACAATTCAATTCAAGAACATCTGGGTAATTCTCTAATGAAAAGAACATTCTCTATGATATTTATCGCCGTGAACCGAGAGTCCACAAATAATGTTATCGTCTTCAACGCATTCCGTATTAATTCAACACTAGCCATATATCACGTCTGTGCTTCACACAGGTTACATAATCGAGAAACACGCGGGCACGACTCACGGACGCCTTTGCGTTTATGGTATAGAGTAAAAAAAAGTTACCACTGACAGCTGACAGCTGTCGGCTGTCAACATATTTTGACAGTTCTTAAAGTTTGCTCATAGTTAACTGACAGTTGACATATTTATCGGACTGCCTAATGAATTAGGTAGTATCAGCAGCTGTTTGTAAATTGATTTTTTTGTAAGAGTTTATATTTATTAGGCATGTAGTACGAAGTAACTTACTATGTTGAATAAATAAGAACCCATTAGGCTATAAATGAAGACCGCTGATAAATGTTAACGATTCTAGAACACTAAAAAGCTTTCCTTTAATACCTATGTCTATAAACTTTAAGTACGCTATCCAAACTGTTACAATGTACGTAGTCTGAAATTTATAGTATTTTAGGTTGGTGATCATAATTAGAAGACGCAGCATTGGCAGGCCTCTCACCAGGTGGACCGACGATATTATCAGAGTTGCGGGCGACCGGTGGATGCAACTGGCAAGTTGTCGTTTATTGTGGCGTTCTAAGGAAGCCTTTGCTCAACAGTGGCCGTCTCCTGCCTGATGATGATGATAATAATGATGGCTATTAGCATACTAAAAGGAGTAGTTCTCCTCTTTCTTAAACTCAATCTTTTCCTTACTTGTAAATCATGTAAGTATATAAACTGTTATTTACCAGAAACGGTAAAACCTTAACCGCTCGGTTGCTCGTCGCAAAAGTAAAAAGAGGGTCGTTTGTCAGTGACCTTTGACCGCATCTGAGCGTATGAAGCGCCGTTATAAAACTTTGATTGTGAATCGCTCCTGTATCGCACCTCAAATGTTTTAATTGTTCTGAATAGTTAATAAAACAAGCTTAAACACTGTGCGATTTTTTTTTATATGACTTGTTTCCGTATTTTTCACTGTACGTTTAAACTTTAACTACCCAAAATATTAGTTACTTGTTTGGAAAAATGCGGTTTACTAGTAATTAAGATCGACAAGAGCATTGTTTTTTATTTTATTCATAAACTAGATTAATTACTAGACACATTTAATCACACATGCATATATTTTATGTGGAATGAAATATTTAAACATTAAGAGAATCGTAGCGTAGAATGCGCTGGCTCAGTACTTTACCGCTGAATATTTACGTAACTTCCATGCGACTTTGTAAGAAAACTACAATACATAGAACAAAAATAAAAGTATTTGTGGAAAGGACATTTCATTATCTTTGTTTTAAATCAAAAAAATTACAAGCTTTCATGTGAATTCTAGTCAATATTTACAAATTAAAAACAAACAGCGCATTTTTTTGTCAAGTCGCCTACTGTGTTTTATTTGCTAATTTAGAAATTACGACCAATCTTTCAACCAATTAAATCTATACATTAGATATGTATAATAATCAAGTATTAAAAAAGTACAATTCTTGTCGTTAATGTTTTCATATACAATTAATAAAAATTAAAAACCAAAAGCAAACAAATAGCCCGAATTCGCTAATGGTTAATGTCGTCACGTGACATATCGCAAAGATGGCGGCCATTAGAGCAAGGGTTGTCGCAGCTTTGACGTGAAATAAAATACAAAGAAAAAGTATTACATTTATTTATTTGTTTTTTCAATATTATTCTAATTACACTTAGTTTTACATAAATATGTGTTGTTTTTTTTACTGAAAAAAAATATATTTGTATGTTAATATTTATATATAGATTTTTTAACTAATACATATTTTTTATTTTTTAATATATAATTATAGATATAAGAGAGGCATTTGTTGGAGCCCATAAAAGGCTAAAAGTTTGTCATGGCATGGTGTGATATTCTTTAAAACATATTTCTAAGCACAGGGAAACTTGACATTGCTCGCAAATGTACCTTGTGCGACTTTTTTTGCACCACACACACCGAGCCAACTTACATGGTCCTTGACAAATAAAGTGGTTTCCTCTTAAAACGGGCCGTACTTTTGTTTTAGGTGCCTGTATCGTCTTAATTGTTTGTACACTCATTTGCTGTACAATTTGAGCTCGCTGAAAAACTTTTACAAGTCCTTCAGCCACCTGTCTCCTAAAGTCTCGCGCACTACATTGTTGGCGGGTGGAAAATATTATATGGGCGTTCATTAACGTGGTATTAAGTAGGCGTCGGAAGACCTTTTTATACCATACAATATTTCGCACTCGCTCTATTGGGAATGCCGACAGGAGTTGATCCTTCCTATCGACACCCCCCATCGCGCGATTGTAATCAAGCACAACATTAGGCTTGTATTTGAACCGGCCATATTTTTCTGCTCCCCCAACAACACCATCATGATATGTCGATATTAGAGAAACTACGTTGGAGTCGCGCCACAACACGACACTTAAATCTTCGGTGTAGCTATGGACGATCTCGCCTTCCCTAAGCTCGTGCTTCTGAATTTTCTTCATTGCTTCAGGGACAAACTCTCTGTTTAGTCGAAGAGTTCCGAAGCAGTCTGTCCTCTTTGATTTGAGGTAACGAGCTAATAAAGGCGAATTATAGAAGTTATCCATGACTAAAGTGTGCCCTAGATTATACAAGGGCTTCACCAGATCATGGACAATTCTAGAGGTGGCGTTGGGCGGTAGTGGTGGCATGTCGCTCGGTCCTTCAGTCAAATCTATAAGTGCGTCTCTCGGTTCTCCAGTCAAGTCAATCTGTCCATCGGTCCGTCCTTCAGTCAAGTCTGTCTGTGTGTCTGTAAGGTCATTTGTATGTCCGTCCGTCTTTCCAGTATAGATGAAAAATCTCCACAAATAGCCGGTGTCTGATTCGCATAACTCATAGGATTTTACCCCTACTTTCGCAGCTTTGGTGGCAATTTTTTGTGCGAATGACAGACGACCTTGCCATTTGAGGAGAGATTCATCTACAGCTATCTCCTGTCGCGGAAGATACAGCGAGCGGAACTTCTTTTCCAAGTGATCTATCACTGGCTGTATCTTTTGCAGCTTTTTTTCGTCATTTGTCAAAATCTGGCTGTCAGTCGGGTCACTAAAGTGCAAAAGTCGTTTTATTAGCACAAATCTGTTGTATGTCATTATGTCAGCGAAATATTTTAGTGTGAGATATCCATTTTCCCCCCAATAATTTTTCTCGACAGGATTCGGGAACAAACCCTGTAAGATTAGTATTGCGAGGAACTTGGCTATTTCATCTCGGTCCACATTTTTAAAATAGTTTAGTCTTGAGTGAGGTGTCAAATGTTTGTCAATCTTTCTAGTCGCGTTTTTATTTGTCTGCCTTATAATGAGATCAAAAAGACAGTCGTCAAAAAATTTAAAAAAAATATCGAGTGGGGTCATATTATCAGTGACTGGGAAGGTCGGTCCTGCAATTCCAGTAAATGGTTCACGCTTCCCCCGGAAAGCGTTATGATCATGAACCCAGTCAAAAGATAAATGGTCAGTCGGAATTAATTCTGTCAATACTCGATCAGATTCTTTGTCGTCGTTTGTCAACCAGGTATGCAAGTCTGTCGTAATCTCGTCAAAATCGTAAGCAGTCGTCATTTGATGGGGTAATATGTTTGTCGGTTGATCACTTTGTACGTTTGCCACATCCACCATGTCCAACTCGTCTTCGCCCGAGTCCACGCTGTCAAACCAATTTCGTAGATCTTCTTCTTTTTTTTCGGAATAGGAACCTGAGACAAACACATTGTAAGTTCTTCAAGGATTTTAGCATCGAAAATATTTTTAAATTGTTTATAATATAACACTTATTAGTTGGTGAAGTCGAAATGTAGCTTCGTTTTGTTCACGCCCATATACGTACCCAGGTTTATTTTCCTGACCTTTGCCGGTGGTGCCTTGTCCACTTCCACCGCCGGGGAGTTTATAGCTGAATCCAAAATAATTTTCATTATTAAATTCTGTTTAAATTGTAAAAATCTGTTTAGATTTTACACTATAAAACTCACCAGATTGTTTTTGAGACACTTCAGAAATAGGCAAGCAAAGCCAATTTCCCTCATCACTTTCTGAAAGTTACGGTAGGGTCATTATATGTTCAATAGATATAAGTATAAAAAATAATAAAATAATTAGTTAACTTACTTAATAAACCACTTGTGAAGTCTACCATGAGTTCACCTACGACCGAGCTTTCGCCAGTGCTCATAGTGCTGAAAAATGTTTCAGTCATATAATCACAGAAATGACAAAGGTCAAGTAAATCCTTAAGTTACGATATACCTATTTGGAGTTGCACACGAATCCTGCCTCGCCAATACATGGTCTTCTGGCTCTTGTTTTGACGCTTTTGTGGCGTCAAATTGCTGCTTGCTGAAAACAATAAAGGATGAGTTTTCGATTGTACTAATAATTTTTTAATATTGTACCGTACATACCGTATTTCCCAAGGCTGTAGTTTAGGCGCTGGCGGCGTAGTAGGAATACCAGAAGTCAATCGGCAATGAACACGTTCAGGAGATATTTTTCTAAAATTTTATTGATTTTATTATACGTCCGAGTAGTATTTTTATTTCATATACCTATATATTAATAATTTATGTATATATCCTATATTTACTAACTTTTGTCTCTTTCGAGGGGGTGCATCAGGAAGAAGCGATCGCGAAAGTTGTTTCAATCGTTTTCGTGCATCGAGCTCTTTTTGCACTCCCGGTTCGAGCTTGGACAATACTTTTTTAGTATTTGTTTTTGATTTACGCATCAATTTAATTTCTTCTTCATAGCTTCTGAAAGTAGGTAAACAAAACTAACTAAAATATAGATTCGAAATTTCAAAATATTTTGTGAAATAATACAATACCTTGTTGTTGTACTTGGCCCAGGGACTGGTTCTAATTCACTGCTGCTTTGTTTAACCTCCCTTATATTTCCAGCTCCTCTGCCTCTTCCCCCCCTACCACTTTGAGCACTTCCTCTCCCACTTTGACCACTTCCTCTGCCCCCTCTTCCCTTTTTACCACTTCCTCCACTAGCCAAACCACATGCTTCTTGAACATTACTACAAATTATAGATAAATTAAATATATGTACAATATAAAAAAAAAATTGTACATTTTCAAATAAACAAAATAGTTAGTAAGTACATCCAAAGCTTTATAAAACGAGTAAAAAAAATATCGAGTAAGTTTGTTTGCTGTTAACCAAAGCATAAAAACCAAAAACACCTAAAAACCGCAAAAAAATACATTAATAATCAAGCCACCAACACAAATCACAATAACACAAAAAAAGCAAACGTGCGATAAAACGCGTGCTAGGTGCCAGCCCTGAGAGCAAAACTTACTTTGCTTCGTGAAACGATTGTTGCCAAAACAATCGTCTGTTTTGTACATACTCACGGGTCGCCTATATTCGAGTAATCCAGAACATCTACAAAATATTTAATGATTTTAGAACATATTATAGTTAAAATAATGTCTAAACTATAATATGTCACGTAAGTTTTTACGTGGTTTTGAGTAAAAGACACCAATTACTTATTTAAAATATGTAAACACACGACGGCAGTGTGAATGTGTTCGGATCCTTCGATTTTTGCTTCATGTAAGTTGAAGTATCGTATAAAAATATAAAAATATGAAAGAATAGTATTTCTAGATTAATATAATACCTCAACTTTATTAAATAACAATACATTAAAATACTTACGGCATTTATTCTTTCCGCACACAGACACGCTCACTTAGAAAAACACAAAATGGCGATGTCAAGCTTTTTTTCGTATAGTGTCATATGAATTTGATTTATTATGTTGCCAACTTGTATTTGTAAGTCGGATAATATATTAGTCTATGGTTTAAAAACGATTCACGACGACTTTATGTACTAGGGAATAAGGTTTAAAGTTGTTTAATAAAAACTGGTTGTTGGAAACGATTGTTGCCAAAAGCAATCACGGGTGTTCAGTTTTGGAAACAATCGTTTCCAAAAGCCACTGAGCGGTTAATACATACCACCAAAGACCCACATTTAGTACACAAACCACTTACATTCTTACCTTCTTTTACGTTCAGGCACACCGTCATTTGTTTGTGTCACCATAAACCTCTTGGCTTCCGCAAACAATGTGAATTGCGTTACACGAAGATACACGAAGTTATACGAAATGACACGAAGCCAATGCAGTACAGGGAAAAATTACTAGATGCAATCGCGCGCGAATACTGGTGACGGTAGTGGACTACAATCATATTTTTACTCTTTTATGTTTTGGTTTAAATAAGAATACGTTTTGAAATAAAGAAGAAAGTTTCATTGGACCCCATTTACAGTTACAATGTGGTTAGTCTTGTAAAATGAGTTCGAGAAAGGTTTTTTCTTTTTATAGTGTTGTAGAGTTCATACAGTTAGTATGGCTTTTATATGTGAAAAAATGGAAGAGTTAGGTTATATATGGTTAGTTAATATTAGTAGCAAGATAATCCATTATGAAAATGAACTGTTTATTTCCGAAATGCATATAAAATATTATTGGCCAGTATTTTCATAGAGTATTTTATTAAATATTTCATTTTTATTATAAGCTTAAAAATATCTACACGCTGTTTAAATAAACTTGTATTTTATTATCAAATATCCGATTATTCAACTTTCCTATTTTATTTAAGCATCGAATCCACGCTGTAGTTTTGAAACTATTCCAAGCACGTGTGACATTTCACAATAAATTCAAACAGCGAATACTCTTTATTTTTTTAAACAATTTCTTCAGTCATTTGTTTAAATGTTTTCTTTCATTGTTATTTCAGCCAGCAATATATTAGCGGCATCATTATTATTAGGCGTTTATTATCGTACTTGTGTTGCGCGAAACATGTTGGCTGTTATCCAGTGTTATTATTTATTTAGTTTCTTTTGTCATATTAGTTACGCCTACTCTGTTACGGCGGGATAGTTTGTTAGTTACGGAACGACGCCTCTGGACGAATGTTGATGTTTCAAGTTTGGAAACGAGTTTATGAATGTTTTCAGCTGAGGTGGGAGTGGGACAGAGATTCACATTTAGATAACTGCTTAAAGTAAGCGAAAACTTGAAACATAATGTTACTGGTAGTCCATATGAATGTATGTTAATGGGTCTAATTTTTGACGTAAAACACATGTGTTTCTTAAATAAATTTCTTGGTTTTGTCTTAGTTCTTGCAAATACATCGTGTGAACAGTGGAAAACTTAATCAAATTTTGACAATCATAAAGTCCAGCGTATTTCTTTTCCACAATTGGCTGTCAACATGTCGCGTGCCTTAGATCGTAAATTGTTCCATGAGCCGTGGAGAGCACTCACCGAGAGCCGAGCCCTAACGGGAAACGGTCAAGTGCGAAACGACCGCCATAAACACTCGCACAGGGCTTAATTGAGATTAGTATGGGAGGTGTGAATGTCACGCCTCATTCGGGATTAGTTCCTGTCTGGAAAAGGAAACATGAAATAATCAAGTGCGCATCAAACCGCTGACGTTTATTGCCCTTTGCACTTATACCTAGCCCCCTTTTTGTTTTGGGGTACGTACCTAGCGTAATGAAATATATTTCCTCCGGTCCGACGCTAAGGGAATTAGAGAACAGGCCATACAAAAGGCATTCTCCATTATAACGCAGTATAAACTCCCTTTGTTCGAGAAACAAATGAGTAGCAAATCGCATTTACAACGTAACACTGGCAAACATAATAATCGGTACGTGATTCATAACTCGAGCGAAACGCTGGCCGCAATCTCTGGAAAAAAGTAAAAAATAAAAACGTAAAAAGTCGTTGAAACCGCCTCGGTTCTCCAGATTCAAAAGTGGAGCGCGGCGGGGGGATGTTGCGTGCCAGTTCCACTCGACAATAGCTCTCGAGAGTACCATCGATGTAGTATACGAGCGGTTTTTATTCGATTCAAATTATTTTTGAGCCTTCGATTTTCAAACGAAATACAAGGTGTGTCTTGGTGTGAGTGGAACGTGTCGTATTTCCAGCGGTACAAGTATGATCATTTTTGGCTATATGTATTGTCCTGCGTCGGGAATAAGATGATTTGAATCTCATATCTCGTAATAATGAAATGGAAAGACTTGATTCTCCGATTTAAAGCTTTATGAACTTGACCTGATTGGCGCAGCGGGCGCTAGTTTAACCCTCAGTTTTCTTTGTGATGTGTAGATATTATTCATTTCACTAAATCAAGGTTTTGAGTTGAATCCACAAGCGATGCGGACAAAGTCTTGGAGTCAAAATGTAGCAAGAGAATTTTAAATTAGTAGATGAAACTAAATCGCTTTCTCAGTGAGCTAGCGTGGTGTTCAATGCTCAATCCTCCTCTATACGAGAAGAGGTCTTTGCCCTACAGTGGGACAGTTATAGGAGTGTTAAATAACGTGTTCGAATCAGCTATCATTAAATCGCCAACAAATATTTATTCCGAGTCTAATACCCGTAATATTTTAATAGCCCCGATGACAGATACAAGAAAAAATACGTAGGAGGCGGACCACCGTGATACAAACGAAATATATAAAAAGGTAAACACGAAAGATTACATAAATAAAAAACCTCAATTACTAAAACAGTATCAACTCCATTACTAAAGTAAATAGTCGAGTTGATACAACATTTTGTCGCAACACTAATTTAGTATTTGCCAACAGTGTGTACACAGTTCAACGTCAAAGCGAAGACGTCTTAGTCGATTATTTTTCATCAAACGATGTTTATATTATGGTACAAGAAATAACAGTTAAGAACAACACTATTTGGCTGAACGATGGATATTATCATAATGGTAATTGCTAGCAATTTAATTAATTAACTAGAGTTTTGATAGAAGTAATTGGAGATTACTTGAATGGGGCGTTTGAGGTCGGGTTTCGTGTTCACACTGATATTCTGAACAGATAAGTTTAAAATCCAAAGGCCAACGCAGACTAGGACGGCATGGCATGGTCTTTTAACTTTAACTATTTGACTACCTTATCGGTACAGTGGCTAAGAAATAGGACTGCTGCGCTTAGAGCAACCCTTCAGGCTTCCCGCACTGGATCAAAATATTGCGTGATCCGCAGATTTTTGTCCCGAGTCTGGGTGTTCGTGTATGTGGTATTTCATGTTTGTGAAACCCACAAGACAAGAGAAATTCCCAGACTGAGAAATTTAAAAACACATGTTGTGTACTATCTTCTACGTGTTAATTCGGCGAGACATAACCACTAACAAGTCTTCAGAATTAAGTGGCGTTCAGTGTTGAAATCAGTCAATACAAGTTCGATTGGCCTGTCAAACTTCAATACGTCGGCCCGCTTCGACGCCTGCGAGTGACAGTTGATTAGGAATACACTATGTGGGTGCTCTGACATGCCTGCAGGATCATTCTCCTATGGTATAATGTATGTAATTTAATCTGTATATATTGTAAATTGTTTTTCTTGGAACATCGCAAAGTAAACGTTCAATTTGTTATCGTATGATAATATTCTATCATGTCGGTCGTGTTTTCATCACTGTAGTATTTTTCTTATCGTATGGTTGATGAACAACTTAGAGTCAATGTTTAGGCCTCTGACGTTGCTTTACACACCGTTGGAGAGTTTTTCAGGTGTGCCGTTCTCCTCACGATGTTTTCCTTCACCGATTTTTAGCAACTGATTTATAGTAACCACATGAATTCAAAGAGATGTTGGTGCGTGCCGGGATTTGAACTTACTACCTTTGACTTGGCAGGCCAACAGTCGTACCACTCGGCTATCAGTGCTTGGTTCAGGCTGATGATAACCAACGCGCCGTGTAACAAGCACATCCCAAAAATATTTTACATACGAGTATATATCATATTTGCTATAAGTAATGATTCCGCGTAAAATTTAACGATGCACACGGAAACAACTGTCGCTGTGTTTTTCTTTCATTTCCGATACGATGGCGCAAACGGAAAATACCTATTACTGCTGCGAAAAGCGACACAACACAGCCGGGGCTGGCAGAAATCCCTACTAATATTATAAACGCAAAAGTTTGTAAGTGTGGATGGATGTTTGGAACTCTTTCACGTGAAAACTACTGAATGGATTTTAATGAAATTTTATATGGAGGTAGCTGACACTCTGGATTAACACATAGGCTACTTTTTATCCCGAAAAAATGTAGCGGGTAACACCGCGGGGCGCAGCTAGTAAGAAATATGTTTGAATAAAGTACCCCATTTCAATAAAGTCCATACTACGTGCCAACCCTACATACGTCACACATCAAACAATATACGCTCAAACCAAAAGAATTTACGTTTGTTACGTTACTCGTAAAAGATACGCGCGTAATAAACGTAAGTGAAAGCGACTGTTCGTAGTAAACACTGATGGCTAGATGACTTATTTCCATTGCTATAGTTCTCTTACAGGACGCGTATAAAAAAATCTATATATAGGAAATCAACTACCATTCACACACGATTTCATATTTGATATCATATTTGTAATAAATCAATTGAATTGAATTTCAAGTAAAAAAATTGTGACATCTTTGTTTAAAGTAGCCTATATTCTTCTTTTAGGTTTAAGCTATCTGCATAACATTCATAACATTTCGTCATCAGATTTATTTTTATTTTACTTAAAGTTATTGCACTTTTAAAAATGTAATACCTACTTAGTCTTGCAGGCCAGTGTAAAATACTTAGTAAAGGAGAAATAGAAAATTTATCGTTGAGGCGTGTTATAGGTCGGATAGGTTCCACTCGATCAAGAAAATACTGCAGTGTAAAGACATCGGGCAACCGTTCAATCAACATCGCAGGTTCCC
Organism: Abrostola triplasia; assembly: GCA_946251915.1. Classification (NCBI taxonomy): domain Eukaryota; kingdom Metazoa; phylum Arthropoda; class Insecta; order Lepidoptera; family Noctuidae; genus Abrostola; species Abrostola triplasia. The sequence goes on from OX276432.1 coordinate 10,361,053, forward strand.
TAGATTCTAGACCCGTTGTTTACAATAAAGCAATCTGTGGTTTTAATATTCTATTATTTTATAAGTCTATGTTTTTACGAATATATGAGGCGAGTATTAGTGGAGTAAAGAAAAGGGGAAGACCTAGATGAACATACCTAGACCAAATCGGAGGTGTTCTGCAAAAAGAGCAACTGAGGAGTACCCTCAACCGAAGAGCATGTATGAGGAATGTGATGCGTGTGAATGAAGTAAAAGAAGTATGCCAGGATCGTAGCAAATGGAAATCTGTGGTCTCTGCCTAACCCTCAGGGAAACAGACGTGACTTTATTATGTTTTATTAAAATATTCTGATTTTTTGGATCGAATATGTTCTAGAGAAAAGGTTGGTTAAAAAGACCGTAAACCGACGAACGGTGAATGTTATGATAGTTAATGAAGCGAAAGGGATCTAGGGTCGTAGAAAACGGTACGTTGTCTCTGCATACCCCTGTGGGAAACAGGCGAGACTTTACGTTGTTGATTCTAATGTAACTATTAACGCACAATTAATATTGTAAACTTGTTTTTGTTCCAATAAATGATTATTATGATTATGATTATACTCTAGCTATCGTGGAGACAAATCATATACAGATAATCAAACCATTTGTATGACATGTTTAAACTGTATATCTGTATAATCAGTAGATAACCAAGTGGTATGACCGTTGGACTGCCAAGTCATAGGTCGCGAATCCAAACCCCGGCACGCACCAATGTCTTTTCGAATTCATGTACGTACTATAAATGAATTATCAGTTGCTTTAACCAGTGAAGGAATAAATCGTGAAGAAACCGGCACATCTGAGAGTTTTCAACAGTGTGTAAAGCCATGTCAGAAGCGTACAGGCGGTTTAAACTCTGACACCAGGTTGTCTCTGATATAGGTACACAATTTATGTAAATAATTTTACATAGTTTAACAAATAAGTACTTAATTTTTATTACAGTTATGACTAAGAGAGACTCAAAAAGATATACTAATCACGAATTCAAATAGAAGACATAACGAATCACTGTTCATTGGGTGCATTGCGATATAGGCAGCCAGCATTGTGATGTTAAATTGCATTCCAGCTTGGAGAACACGGGCCCTTCAGTAGCGTAAAGCGAGCCAATTGCCGAATACCGGGTGCAATTCCAAACCACGATGCAAGCTACTCAGAATTTCATAATTGGAAAAGCTTGAAGCTTGTCTATTGCTTTTTAGCGAAAGACTCGAATCCTTATTTATATTCCGCACGCCTATATTATACACCTATATTTGAATTATTTAAATGAATTATTATTAGAAATTAATAAATTTGTGAGTATAGCATAGTTATGGAGAAGAATTGTAGAAAGCCAACATTTATGTCAAATTGTGGTCGAATCTAAACTACAGGGCTAGTAGAGATAATAGATCACGCAATACTTAGAACAATAACAGCACTTGGCTTACAAAGTGAAGATTTGAGATTTTTCTAAATAGAACCTGCGAATAGAATGAGAATACAAATGCACAATCTCGAAAATACCTAAAGACTGCCTCGTTGGTCTAGTGGTTGCTAAGCGCGGTTGCTGAGCACGGGATCCTGGGTTCGAATCCCGGGTCAGGCAAAGTGTTACTGGGTTTCTCATTATGTAATTCTCAGTAGCAGCACGGAGTCTGGATTTGTGCCCGGTTAATGGCAATAGGCTCGTCCCCTATTACATTGGGAAAAAACATAACTGGCGAAATGTGGGTGTATTATATGTGCAACCCACCCCTTCGGGGAATACAGGCGTGATGTTATCTTTATGTATGATTTCCACAAAAATTCAGACAAAAATCTTGAAAGCTTTCAAATAAAGAACACAATTAAAATCGATTCTCGTTTAGTATAATCTGGGTGCGTGTTCTACATAAAAAAACCTATTAAAATCTCTTTAAAAAACCAATCTCGTTCAATCGTGTATATTACCACAGTAAATTGGGGAAGTAACGATTATTGAAGTTTTATTGGGTGTTAATATTGTTTCGTATTTATTACAAGGGAATAAACAGGCCGCCATTATGTTTCCCGTGAAAGCTGTAATCACTTCCTGCTTTCTGAATATAAATGAGGTAGCTTTGCATAGTCTATGGTTTTTTGCGAAGGAGGTTTTATACATTGGGGATTTTAAATGGATGTATTATGATGCTAGAGCCCTTATTACTGGGTGTTACATTTCAAGCCCAATATTTGAAATTAAGGAATAACACAGGATACGAAGAGGTACGGTTAATTTTAAATTCACGAGCTAGTGTCATATAAGAAGCAGGCTTGACGGTCCTTTTTTATATAAGTACTAGCTGCGCCCCGCAGTGTTACCCCCTTAATTTTTACGGGATAAAAAGTAGCCTATGTATCAGCTACCTCCATATGAAATTTCATTAAAATCCATTCGGTAGTTGTTACGTGAAAAAGTAACAAACATCCATCCATACTTACAAACTTTCGCGTTTATAATATTAGTAGGGATTGTTCTGTGGTACAAACGTAATTGACAAAAAAAATGTTATTAACACTGAGTCATTGATACTTGAAATAAATAAATATGTCTTATAAATGAGTAAATAAATATGTCTCTCGTGCCGTGTGGTATCTGGCCTAGAATTGACCACCCCTTTTCCTTCCGTGGGTGTCGTAAGAGGCGACTTAGGGAAAATCCAGAAGATGGGCAGCAGCGTCTTTTGTAACTTCACCACCAATACTGAAATCCCCAAGCCGCTTGCCAAGCGTGGGGATTATGGCACCCCCTCCCTTTACTTAAGGGCGAGGCCTCTGTTCAACAGTGGACATCTTCCGGATGATGATGATGAAATTTGTCTAAATATATAAATATATAGCAACACTGTTGCGGCACTGTGCACATGGTAGGCTCTACCATTGACGCCTGTTACGTATATTACAATCTAAGCCTTTAGTGTACGAAGCGAGTATTTCAGTATAGAGTAAGTACAAAGCCTCCTAACGTCAGTACCTTTTTTTTTACTATAATAACTTTCGTGAGTGTTATCCATATTATTTACTGTATATTCTGGTTATACTCACCACGGGTGTATTCGGGAATGCCCGACTAGTTTCGAACTCGAACGGAGTCCTTATTCATGAGCCGGTTACGCGGCAGAGCCTTTTTTTTGCCCCATATATGGCCCTTAAAATCGCGGCGAATTAATACCGCACTATGAAGTGTTGAAACTAAATCGAGTAAAAGTTGAGTGTAAGTGTATTATCACGCCTCGCGAGCGCTCTGTGTACTACCTAATCCGTTTACTCCCTTTAACTTAATTCTCACTTTATATTCTCCTGTTTGTTTCTCTTCAGCACTGATAGGATAGTTGATTTATTCGTCATTTATCAAGGCAAGCCAGTAGCTACGTCGGTTACAGCGCAGCTCGGTCGGTCTGCACGGTTAAGCAGTCCTCGCCGCGGTCAGTTTTATGATGGGTGGTTTAAAAGGCACGAAGTTTGCCGGGTCAGCTAGTTTATTAATAACTCTATTAAAAAAGTATTCTTTTACCCAGCCAGTAATTCCCAATGAGTAGGTTCTTTTGCCGACAATAAAGGGTAAATTATAATTCTCTGCCTAAGGGAATGACTGACTTGCCGTATAACAAGTTCTGTACTGCCCTTCGAAAGTGGCTAATTCAGGAGAGTTTTTATAGTGTTAAAGAGTTTCTCAACAAAAGTACATGTCGATTTGGTGCCCACTAAATGCCGTACCTTCTTTTATAGACAATAATTTAATTTAAAAATTAATTTAATTAATGAATATTTTAATTTAACAGATAATAAGCATATTGTATAATTCCATTAGCTTTAAAGAACCATATTTTGCATACCCGTAATACGGGTGAAATATGTTTTGTACACTACAACTTACATAATCGTTAACACCTTATGTAAAACCATATTTCAAGCAAATAAATGATTTATTATTATTATTATTATATAATTCTAATTCCCATTTGAATGCCGTATTTAATTCTACACGCGTCATCGTGTGTTTAAGTTTAATAATTCCTTTGTTTACCATTTACAGGAAGTCTTAAGGTATTACTGTGGACCGAGAGATGAGGAGTGATTTATATATTAAGCCCTTGTTTAATATGTTCGTACCCTCTTTTGTTTTCAAACAAACTTCATCAGGAACCTGTTTATTCATATTGATAGAATTTTGTAGATCGTTATTCTGCGATGCAGTAGTTAGGTTAGAATGGTTTTTTTCAGCTGCTTGCCTACTGGAGAGACTGGTCCGCTTTACACACGACTGAATAAGGTAGAAGAATGAAAGGGAGGCATTTGCCCTGCAGTGGGGCAACAGGCTAATAAAAACTAGGGCTCCTCTGTAGTTAAAAATCTCTATCTTTTGCTTTCTAACTCCTCTGTCAGCCTTTTAAGTATGTCTCAATCTTATGAAAGCTGTTCATGTTTTATTGCTCTCGCGTTTCAGAGAATTTAAGAAAAGAAAATAGTTTCTCCGCTGATTCATTGAGATGAAATATTACATTTTAGTCCTAAATAAAATATTTGAACATAGCTACACGATTTTCCCAAAGCCACGCGGTGTTTTCTACAAAATCAGAAAATAAACATTAATTGAACCTATATAACAAGCTTACCCGTAAATCTCGGAGTTTTACTCATATAATACATAACCTCTAATAAACCTAAGTAACACAAGTAGGTAGATAAGTATAGTAATTAATAATGACATACCAATGTGGCGTTATTAGGGTGTCTGGTGAGCGGTGTAGACAGCTGTGGCAAGTGAGGTAGGTCTGTGCGAGACGGCCTCAAATCTCTAACACAGATTATCTCTGACATAACGTAGGTATTATGTGTGCATGAAGTATTATTTACACTATATTATTTACTTAGTTTTTCTTTAATCAATCTATTATGAATGTTAGGGCCTATTTAAGAAAAAAATCCTGGATCGTAGTGTGTTTTCAGGGTTCATGTATGTGCGTTTCTTTAGACTATCATAACTTATGAATACCTAAACCGATTTTGATTTAAGGAGTGCCGTTAGAATCCTTACACTATCGCGAGTAATACGAGGGTCAAACTGAAAGTTCTTAGAAAATCAAAAACTGATTACATTAGCCAGTTATTAGTTTTATTATATCTTTTCAAAATATTGTCCATTCACGTCAATACACCGCTGCATGCGATGGAACCACTGGGAAAAGCACTTTGCCCACTCGTCTTTAGGGTTCTCTTCAATGGCATCGCGATACGCAGCCACCGCTTCTTCAGCATTCATAAACCACTTTCCTTTAAGTTTTTCTTTAATTTTTGGAAATAAATAAAAATCACAAGGGGCGAGGTCGGGGCTATACGGCGGGTGACCCAGTAATTCAACGTTGGATGTCGCCAAATAGTCGATCGTTCGCTTAGCGGTGTGCGACGAGGCGTTGTCGTGGTGAAGGAGGATCCTACTGCGAGGTCGTTTCTCTCGAACTTTTTCCAAGACAAGTGGCAAACAATTGATAGTGTACCATTCTGCAGAAACTGTTTTTTGATCCTCTAACACAATTGTTGCGAAATGACCTATCCTTCCAAAGAACGAGGCCACCATTTTTTTTCCCGCACTTCGATCTCTCTTCACTTTAGTTGGCAACCTCTCGAAAGGAAACACCCACTGAGCAGATTGTCTTTTGGTTTCAGGATCATAACAGTAAATCCAGCTTTCGTCACCTGTTAGTATGTCGAACACAGCATTTGAGTCACCTCCGTTAAATCTTTCAATCATTTTACGGCACCAATCCACACGATGGAGTTTTTGAGCCTCAGTCAAATTATGAGGTATCCACCGGGCGCAAAGCTTCCTGACTGCTAAATGTTCGTGGAGGATTTTGTGCACTTGACTCATACCGATGCCTAAGCTTGTCCGAATCTGCTGATAGGTCACTCTTTTGTCAGTCTCTATCATACGCCGCACAACACAGATGTTATCTTCAGTCGTCGCCGTAGAAGGCCGTCCGTCACGTAAATCATCAGTGAGATTAGTGCGACCACGTTTAAACTCATTAAACCAGTTGTAAACTGTCGCACGAGATGGGGCTTCATCGTGAAAGGCCAATCGTAGTCTATCATAACTTTCTTGTTGACTTAAATGACATCGAAAGTCATAAAAAATCATTGCACGAAAATTTTCTCGTGTTAAATTCATGTTGACGTGACACAGACAATTTTCAATTTGCCGCCAAATCGTAAAACAAATGACAAATTAATGAAATATATACTCAGTAATATTGGCAAAGAGTTCTATTTTCAAATTTTAGAATTATTTTTTTATTATATTGTTTATAAGTGGCCAGTTCTAAGAACTTTCAGTTTGACCCTCGTATAGGCCATAAAAAAATATATATTTAGAAAATTATAAAACACAACAGCCGTTACGGGGCGCTTCCGGACAGCTGTGAAACCAGCCTTCCTTATAGGTACAGAGCATATTCTTTTTTATTCAGCATACATATATTATTATTATTCCTAACATGAAACCTAATTTTAAATTGATAAAGGGAAACTTGATGGACACGAGCGGGACTCGAACCCGCGACAGTCGCCGTACAAAGATACAAAAAGTCATATAAAACCTAATGTCAGGAAAAAATATCTGAACATAACCAAATAACATTGCATTGATATTCACCTACCAGAACGTCATACCAATGCCTAGCATTACAGCTAGTCAGTCATGTATAAGTACTGATTGCAGGCTTTAGCATTGAGCAAAGTGTCTCGGATTCCAAGCGTGCGGCGAGCCAGTAATACCAAAGTTAGCCGCAGCATGACCGCCCGTAATTACACTGTATACAAGTCAGCGTGGCAACCAATATGTACACAGCATTGTAGGTATGCGCCAGCAATGTACTTCGAAATTGGTTTTGTTGTTGTCGGTTCTAGTTTGTAGTAGTTGACATTCGTAGACGAAGATTAGGTTATTGCGGCTTCTGGTAAGTTCCTACTAAGAAAGTTTCGGATTCAACACAATTTAATATTTAATTGCCTCTGCATTGCATATACATAAACCTAATGCGGATAAGAATAGAGTGTTAGTTGCCACATTAGTAGCAATTTTTATTTCTATTTTGTTTTGAAATCTGACTAGTAAAAGTGTTTGTGAAAACCAATTTACAGTATTTTATTTATTTATACTAGTTTCTTCTCTGCATGAGTGGCTTCTAAAACTTAATTAAAACTAGTGATATCATCATCATCAGTCGAAGACGTCTATTGTTGAAAAACGGCCTCCCCCTTAGGTTAGGGGGGGGGGTGCCAGTATTGGTGGTGAAATTACAGAAGAAGCTACTTAGGAAGAAAAAGCTAGTGTAACTCCAACAAATTACTACAATCAAAGGTTGATTTACACGTCATTTTGGCTCTCAGACAAAATGAGCAGCGGATACCTCGAGATTCGCACAATTACTTAATTCCCAGCCAATTGAGTCCCGGGATATTGAAGAAAACGAGGCAAACTCTGCGAAAGGCCCATTCGACCCCGAAACAAACACTCGGCAAATAAATTTGGCTATTCCCCTCCCAAGTGAGGATTGGAAGGGAATTTTAATATATTAACAAGGGCGAAGATTGATAAATATTTATCAGATGTTAACAAAGTTGATGGTTGGGGTGTTTTCTTTTCGCTAATGTATAAGTGAGGTACATTTACATGTTACGCCTGAGTTACACTGGAATGTTTGTGTTAACCCTCTTGCTTTTAGACGAACTTCAGTTTCGAATGTAAAATTATGGCTGATGAGGGAAAGAGAAATCTGTAACTTTTTAATACCTTAATGTATAGGTATATAATTCTTCTGTAAGTGTGTTTGTCACCTAACTCCTTCTAAACGGCTGGACTTATTTGGCTGAAATTTTGTGTGTATATTTCAATAAGTTCCTGGATGGTTAAAGAATGAAATATCTCATGCATAAACAGCCAGGCTGGGGACAAAATCTACTATCACAATTTTTTGTCTCGTGCAGTAATCGAACCTGCAACCAACGCTGCCGTGCAATCGCTTAGCCACTGCGGCAATCAGATCGTCAAAATGTACCAGCTTATGGCCGAAAAGTAAAGAAGTACCTAAGGATCATTCAGTAACGTGAGCAGGCACCACCACTAATCACATTAATATTGTAAAGGCGAAAGTTTGTCAGTATGTTTGAACAGCCAGATCGATTTTGATGAAATTTCATATGGCGGTGGCTGGCACCCTTAATGACCACAAAGGCTACTTTTATCCCGGAAAATTGTAGCGGGTAACACCGCGGGGCGCAGGTAGTTAGTAATATAAAAATACCTTAACAATATCCTTACATAAGACAACAAATCCTTTTTTGAGGAAAATATCTTGTTTAAGCACTTATCGAGATATTTTCCTTAAAAAATAATCCAATTTGCAATTTTTCTTGTACAAAAAATAATTGCCCTGTTTGTATAACTCAATCCATCAAAACAATTAATTAAAATATTACGGTAGTTTGGGAACAATCCAAAACAATCAAATTAACAAGGATATCAGTTTCGGTATTATTTATTTATTTAGCGAAACCTTAAAACTATCATTACAGGTGAGTACTACCCAATGCGATAGCTAGGCACTTATGACTTATTACTATTATATAAACTTATTATTATTATCAAAAAAGTAACATTATAAAAATTAAATATAAAAAAACAAAATTAAACATAACTATTACAACCTATACCTACTGAAATAAAACTTTTACAATATAACACAAACAATTATTTATGTACAAACCTATATTGAGAAATATCGATACATAATTAACTCTTGTACTTAAAAAAGGCAAATCCAACAAGGCTTTGGAATTAGGAGATACTTTTAGTAATTATTGTCATCGTGATGGCCTACTGGTTGACATACCGTATTGTTGTATGCCCAGTTTTGCCGGTTCAAACCCAGGCAAGTATTAATGTAACTTTTTTAATGTCACAAATACTTTCTTAGATATTGTAAAACACCAATAACTTATGGTGACGGAAAACTTCGTGAAAAAATCCAGATTCAATTATCTGCAATCGTCCGCTGTGAGCCAGCGTGGTGATCAAAGCTCGCTTCTCTATACGAGAAGAGGCCTTTGCCCTGCAGTGGGACAGTTATAGGCTGCTATTATTACAGTGCGTTATCTTACTTACGTTGGAGCTTAAAGCACACGTCCCTTTGATTAGCCACAACAGCTATACGTAGGTCTTGACGTATCTGAATAAAAATAATTCTCAAATTTTTATTTTTATTTATTTTAGTAGTACCTATACACTTTTCTGGCATACCGACATACTTGTAAGTATTTAAAATAAAAGCATAAACTTTGGGATTAAGCACTAAAAGCACTCAACGAACGAGTTATTTTAACTAAAACTAAAATACTCATTCATTCTCATTATTTTTGCTATTCCTAGGCTGGAGCAACTTTTATTGGACAGCAAAATTAAAATGGAGCTATAACATTACTTATATTTCATCAGTTATGTTACAGATCCCACGTACCTAATAGGAGAGGAGGCTATCGCTATTAACTGCGCACAAATTCGGAATTTGTGCTGCTACTGACAATTGCGTCATGCAGTAAGTCAATATAATTTACATATAAAAAACTTATTTTACAGTGAAACTACTCGTAGTATTCGCAGCTACCCGACCCGAGAATTGAACCCAGAACCTCACGCTCAGTCACGCTTTTCGACCACCTAACCAACAAGGTATTCTAACATAATTAATTATGATGATAATTTTATAACGAGCTTAAGCCCGCGATTTCGTCCGCGTGTGTTTCGAATGTTTTATAGCCTATAAACCTAACCTTCCTCGATAAACGAACAATCCAATACAACAATATTTTTTCAATTCGAACCAATAGGTCCTGAAATAAGCGAGTTCAACCAAACAAACAAACTCTTTAGCTTCATAATATTAATAATATATAAGTACATTTATGTACTTAAGTATAGATTATTATTTTTGTAGACAGTCCCTAAGCGCAGCGGAGACGGCCCCTTAGGAAGCTCAGACAAATTAATTGGATTATAATGAGCAATTAGTTTTTGTAACTGTTACTTTAGGCTCAGTTGATATTTAATATTGTTTCAGGAAACGTTGGGGTATAATTGGTTCAATTAAGGCAGAACAATTGGTTTTTTCTTCCAAAACGTAATTAGATTCGACTTTTGTATTTAAGCTTACTAATGAAACTGTGTTTAGATTAAGTTGTATTATTGAAGAGGTTAGAAGTAACATTTACGTAATAACTTTTTTGTATTTAACGTTTAATGTCACTTTTGACAACTCATTTTTTAAATGTCAATTTGACATTTCATCTGTTATAGTTCCTATCACGTAAGAAGAACGCTGAGCGACTGTCAGCGACTGTTTGCACTCGGATATAATAGTTTTCTATGGTCCCCGAGCCTAGGTTTAGAACGCTAACCTCATTTAATTTTCACCATGTAAGCAGCGATAGCAGAGGTGTATGACCGTTGGACTGTCAAGTCAAACGTCGTAAGTTGAAACTCCGGCACACAGTAATGCCTTTTTGGATGCATGTGCGTACTATAAATCAGTTATCAGTTGCTAAAAACGGTGATGGAAAGCATCGTGAGGAAATCGGCACACCTGAGAGATTTTTCAAAAGTTTAAACACTGACCAGGTTGTTCATTAACTATACGAAGAAGTATAGAATAAGAAGACCATGTAGATTGTGTCTATGGACAAATAAAAACTTTTTTGTAACTTGGTTTTCAATAGGCTACAACAAGATACTTTCCTTTTAACTTGCACCCCTTTGTGCGGCTAACAGGATAATGAACAAGCACCGCATTGTGGCCGTTATTAGAAGTCCTAACTATTCGCTAAGACTTGCTTTGATCAAAAGTTTATATAGCCGTACCCTTGAGGCTAATCAACTCAACAGGTTGATTACAAACTATATATTTATAATTAGGGAGCCAGGGTGTTTGTGGCCGCAGGGCCTTGGAGTTCTGGTTACTGAGTGAATAAGTTATGTTGAAGACGCCGAAACCAGCATAAATTTACCCCGAGCCTAGCCTAGGTTAAGACTAGTTTGAGTTCTTCAGTGTCAAGTATACATAGATATTCTAAGACACATAACATCACGCCTGTATTCCCCAAAGGTAGTACATTTGGTCAGTTATATTAGGTCGAAATGTATAGGGAGCGAGCCTATTGCCATCAACCATGCACGAATCAAAACTCTATGCTGTTACTGAGAATTACCTAATATAACCCAGTGACACTGCCCGACCCGGTATTTGAAGAAGCGCGCATGCTCTGCAGTCGTGCCTAGCGACGACTAGACCAATCTACCGTCGCATCGGACTATGAGAGTGAGGAAATAGAGAGTACACCGGTGTTTGAGCGCATACTTGTGCACTAATATCTCCTGCGTTATTGGCTAGTCTGAGATGAGAAAGGCCACCGTGGCAAATTCGTTCAGGAGAACATTAATATTAAAATTAATATTATTAGCAGAGTTAGCAAAGCGCTTAGTCGACTCCACACGTGACCAAAGGGCTGGTCCATTTTTTGGCCAAAGAATTAGCATTGCCATTCAACGTGGCAATGCTGCCAGTCTTTTGGGCACGTTACCGGTTGACATCGATGGGGATTAATTTTTTGATGCTTTTTAACTTTTCATATTATTAGCCAGCGTCGTCTTTAAATCCAAAATGAGTGAGAAGAGGCTGGCCCCCTATGACATGGGAATAGGTATACGATTTATCGTAATGTGAAAGTGCCATTTGTTCAAAAAGGGCTTAATCCCTTGGAGAAATACAGCCGTTATATAATAGGGCTAATAAAAAACAAAAATCCTCAACCAAATATTACCGTAGCGTTTCCATTCGTATAACCTAAGTTACCCTCAAAAGAATAAATTATTTGATTACATTCCATTACGTTGTCGGCCATTTTACGGCTTGTTTAGCCTTTTTATAGCCGTTTGTTTAGCCTCGTGTCATAACATCGCTGAAGGCTAATTTAAAAGTTTATACTGTGATGGCAAAGTATTCATGAGTTTAAGTTTACATAAGCATACATACCTAACTTTTATTGAACTTAGGCTAGTAAATTTAGCCGGACTTTATTATGTTATTGACCTTTAAGTAACTTGAACACTTTGGGGTCAACTTACAAAAGGGATCACTTAAACTAACGTATATAAAATCTGATTTTGAATCAAGAGCAATCTGAAGTGGGTTTCAAATAACAATATATATTCAACTTTCAAATTTGTATAATACTGGCAGTACTGGCACTTATTTTAGATTAACAAAAGAGATTCTTTACAAAAATAAAAGTAAGCTTTTTTTATTTACTAAACACCAATTGTACTCACTTGTTTGGACAGGCCCAACTAGTTTCGGGATCGAACGGAGCTTTTATTCATGAGCTGATGCAACACCGGGGTCGCAAACCAAACATTTGGATTCAGACCCTGCTGCATACTCACGAAAATTTTAATAGTCACAAAGTATCAAATACTCCTACAGTCTTGTGATGGGTGACCGTTATTCAGCCGTGGAAGGCACAAAGCCGTGGGTCCTACGCCTAATCTTTCCCCGGTTGTGTGCATGAATCATGCGTTGTGCGCGTAAACACTGATGACGAGAATGATGATGAAGGTAACATTCTCATAAAAAAATGATTTGGGGGTACTGTTGGAGCCACACGTAACACGATATTAAGAAAAATGAGTGCGATAACAAATTCAATTTCTGCCAATGATGTGTGAGCATATATTAAGAATAAACGAATCAGGTTATTGGATCAGTGTTTACACCGTTCGCGTTCTCGGCGACCATAATCGATAGAAATGTTCGCAGGAAGAGGTGGTATACTCACTGGTGGCATACCTAGTATATGTGAAAACCATTCTGCCTGTTTGTTTGTCACCTTATAACGGCTGAACAGCTGAAACGATTTAGATGTAATATGGGATAAAAAGCTAGAACGTTTATTCCTAACTTGTTTTCTGCACTACGGCAATTTGGGTATGCAAAACTTATACTTCCTATAAAGTTACTAGCAGAATACTGCCCCCTTACCATGAACTCTTATAGCAGGACAGTTGACGATGTAAAAGCGAGACGTTATGTGCAGTGTAATGCGGCGTCTTGCTTCCACAACATAAACGTCCGGCTTTAAAAGTTCATGGTAAGGGGGCAGGATGATAATACGCAATAGTAAACAATATCGACTCGACTGCCTCGTTGGTCTAGTGGTCGCTAAGCGCGACTGCTGAGCACGAGGTCCTGGGTTCGAATCCCGGGTCGGGCAAAGTGTTATTGGGTTTTTCCATTAGGTAATTCTCAGTAGCAGCACGGAGTCTGGATTTGTGCCCGGTTGATGGCAATAGGCTCGCCCTCTATTACATTGGGACCTAAAACATAACTGGCGAAATGTGGGTGTACTATGTGCACCTCTGCCTACCCCTTCGGGGAATACAGGCGTGATGTTATGTTTTAGTAAACAATAATAAAATAAATAATAGTTAAGGTACGTCTATATTCTATTCTTTAACATAAAAATTCATCACACCATAACTTGAGAACGGCGGAACCGATTATGATAATTTTGGTTTGAAATATTTGTCGAAGTCCAGGGAAGGTTGAAATGGTAAAAGGCGGTACGAAGTTCACCGAGTCAACTAGTAACTAATAATAATGTAAATAAGTAAGGATATAATATTATGGTTAGCAAAGCCTTGAACAAGTACTTCTCCTGTATTGCGACTTGCGAGGTTACATATTTGTGTACCGTGTAGTACAAACATCAAGACTTAGAACAAATAGCTGTCGGCTACACAAATATTGGTTACGTATTTGGCAACCATTTATCCCGACAGTACCTAACTGCGTACAACCCTGTTGAGTATTTGATTACGAGTGTTATAGTATTGAGATGAATTGTCTACTAGGTCTAGTAGGCGAAATGTCGGTGTACTATATGCGCACCTCTGCCTACACCTTTGGGGAATACAGGCGTGATCTTATGTTCTGTCTACACTATTTTGTGTTTTTTTTAAGTGGCCTGTACAAGGAATTTCTTCCGTATCGAGCATGCACTTTTCTTTTTTTCGAGTGCCTGAGGATGGCAAAGGTTGGCATTATATAGAATTCATTGTAATTTTTTATCTATGAAAGCGAGGTGTGCCTGCTACGTTGTGGAAGCAAGACACCGCATTAACCTGCACGGCAACACGCTTCTACATCGGAAAATGTCCTGCTTTATGAGTTTATGGTAAGGGGGCTGATCGTGGCAAGTGGATTCCATGGCACTGCGTTGTCTGCTAGGCACGTTTTTGCTTTATAGGTATTGAAGATTAAAACTAAGAAATGCTTCTGACACGCAAGTACTGATCTTAAATCCATCACACATTTGTACACATGATATTACCAACAAAATAAGCTCCAAATCAGGCTCAGGCATGTGAAATTCATAATAAAACGCTTTCACGACACAAAAGCAAATCCTAGCAAGGCAAAAAAAGCAGATCGCCAACATTTCTCACAATTCTCCTTTTGTTATGAAATTATCGACAACTTCACAGACATCGGGGACTGCCTGCGATTGGCAGAACAAAGGCGCTTTTAGCTCTCTATCTCGGCTATCTTCGGGACTCTTATTAAATTACGTGGTCACTGGACGACTGCTGGCACAATACTGTCACATGCTTCAAGAAAACAAACGATTCTATCGCCTAGAAAGTTTTGTTTATTGGGAAAGTTTTCGGAACGCGTCTTCTATTTTTGAATTTAAAATCGACTTATTTTATTGAAGTTGCATTCAAATTGTTTTTTTCTTTAAAATAGGAATGTGTAATGCGAGATAAATTCTAAAAATTAAATATTTTTCATTATTTTATTATTGAGCATATTTTACCCTTCGAAATTTGAAAATGATACAGAATTTAGAATGTAACCTAAATGAGCTTATATTTTGCAATAATTTTTACATGCAAGAAAAATATTTTCAATTTGTAGGAATATGAATAATAAATATGAGTAGCATTATAACAAACAGCGATCGCTTACAAGCCACCCTAGGACAAGACTCATTTGTGAAATAGGATAAGACAGTTTTGGGTCAAATACCGCTGCCCAGCTATAGGGAAAACTCCTTTGAGTGTTACTAGGTAACAGAGTCGCGACCCATATTGTGGTCGGGAATATATTCTGCTCCATTAAAAACTTTTTGTTGTCTCTTCAATTTCTATTTTACGTTTGATGTTTTATAAACATTTTTTTTAAACAGCAGAACAGTATTAAATTATAAACATAGTAGGTATACCTATGTAAGTATGTATTAATCGACGTCAAAAAAATTGTTTTAAGTTTTACTATACAAAATATACCTATTTCTGTCTAAAGCAAATCTTGTAATTTAAACTAAATACGAAACATAGTAAAAATTAGAACTATAAAGAAAGAATGAAAATGTATTTTTGTGTCGAGACAGTAAAATTCAATATTACAGTTTAAACCAAAAGGGTCTCCAACTCAACATATACTGCGGAAAGTTAGGTTTAGATGAGGCCTGAATTAATTTAACTTAAATCTAAATCTACCAGCGAATTACAATTCTATCTACAACACAATAAACATAACAATCGCATACACCGAAGTCTCTGTGTCTCTCAAACGTGTCACACAGCTGAATTCGCGCAATCTTTGGGCTATTAGCAAATGACTGGCCGCTATCGGCGCAATTCTATCAAGTGTTTCTGGGGAACAAGCTCCGACCCACATTTGCAGGGTTTACAATGCAGCGCCGGTCGATGTGCGCGCGCAACAGGTGTACGGGAACCGGGATTCGGACATGGTAATTAGGTGATGTTTTGTGAATTACAGCGCGATATTCTACGTAATTTGCGGGTCTATTGTTGTTGGTTGTATTAGCGTTTTTTGATGTTGGGTATTTTGTTCGACGATTTTTTTCGGTTTTGTTATTAATATTCTCTTCAATTAGAGACATTTTGATGTAGTTGAGTGTATTTATATTCCTAATTGGGACTGTACACCTCGTTGTCAAACTACTATAAAATCAGAATTTATATTTATTAAATCGTTAATTAATAAAATAAACACCTTTCTTGATTAATTATACTGGCACCTCTAATTAATCTATTATAATATACAAGAAAAAGCTATTAAAAATAAACAAAAGTTAAGGCGCATTCTTAATTCAAACAACATTCAACGAGTCTCTATAGTAAACAGTAACCACAGATAATTAAGAGTGATCGATGAGGCTGCGAAATCGAATTTCAAATGTCACAGGCCACGAGACCGCCGAATAACAAATGGCATTACCACTTAAAAATTGGCAACAGCCTCAAATAAAAGGTAAAGTATCGTTTTGAATACAAAAGACAATAAAAGGAGGTAGAATGGTCGCTGGCGTGTGCGGTTTCTGCTCTGCCAGCATAGACAACAGCCAAAAATAATGGCATACCTGTTGCTTACAGAATGCCAATGTTTCTTTTTACTATTCTTCCTTACGAGGCATGTTTAAATCAGCTGTAAACTGAAGATTTTCAGTGAGGGTAAAGGAAAATATGGTTGTTTATAACATGCTCGTTTCTTCCCTTGTATTTTGAAGGGGAGTTTCCAATTTATAACAAATAAAAATAGTATTCAAAATATCAAAAAAATCTTATTATTGTGACCATGCATTTTTAACTTTCAGTCTCGTATGTAACTTAAGCTTTACTGGGCTATATAATTATGAAAATAGTGCACGAGTACATACGCAAACACAGGTGCTCTCCCTATTCCCTCACTCTCATAATCCGATGGGACAGTAGACCGATACGACCGGAGAGAGATCAGGAGCAGGGCCAACAGCTTAACGTGCCTTCCGAAGCACGGAGGGCTCGACATGTGAAAACTGTCACCTATCGACCGCGGCCAGCGCGGCTTGCTACGTAGCTATGAGCTCATCACATATGCATGTATAAAGTACATAATGTATGTGGGCTTTGCCGGCATTACCTTCCCCCATAAATAACATCAATAATGTTAAAAATCACTGAATTGTACCTGATAATCGTAATAGCCTCACCCTGATATCTACACAACAATCATTTCTAAGCAAAACATCTCAAACTACAACAAACAAAATTGATCCTTCAGTCATGAAGCATACGGTCTACTTTAGCTTCGACCGCCTCCAAATTACTGTATCGGAAACATGCCCAATGGCTTAGAAGGTGTACCCTATCCTTATTCATATCCTTAACTTAAATAGATTGAAATTAAACCGATTGGTTGGGCAATCTCTGTAGAAGGGTATCAGGTCGAATTGGACAATTTAGACATGCTAATTTGCAAGTTCAACGACCAATGACAATTTAACCACCAGGTGGCCTACTCCCTAATTTAATTTCAATTCTAATACATGGCCAATGCAAAATTAATATAGATTTAACGAAACATGATTCAGTATGGTTTTATTGAAAATGCTGTCATTCTTTTGATCTCAGTTAGTTCTTCCCAATCATAATTTACACTAATATTATAAAGGCGAAAGTTTGTGAGTGTGTTTGTATATTTGTTACCTCCTCACACTCAAACGGTTAGACCGATTTTGATGAAATTTCATATGGAGGTAGGACACCCTGAATTAGCAAGTAGGCTACTTTTTATACCAAAAAAACGTAGCGGCTAACACCGCGGGGCGCATCTAGTGGATTCATTATATTGAAACAATTTGGCGCCAGTGTTGCGTTTAAGACTACGAAACTTTAACGTACAATGCAATTTGAGCGGAATTAAATTGGGGATTAAGCGTATAGGAATGTAGGATTGGAATTGTTTTTCGTTGTTCGAAATGTTCTATGAGGAATGTAATACTGAACATAGGTAGATGTGTCTTTATTAAGTTTGTGGTTTTGTGCCAGTATTATTTATGCATTCTTTATTTTATAACAAAAAAAAATATAGAGACTGGTTTAGTAGCTGCCGTTTCGCTAAATCGTTCCTTGCGTAGAACTAATAGTTTTGACACAAAAGATAACTACTCAGCGAATGATTGCCTGGCTTTACTTTGTCTAGATCTAATTACATCATTTATGGAACAAAATATGACATGAGCTTTATCCAACCTTTTAAACCAAGGGAGCGAACCTGGGGGCAAAAGCTGAACTATTTTACAGCTGCAATAATACAAGGCCAATTCCAGACTAGAAGAAAAGTAATTTAGTTTGAACCGCACAATTTATTGCTATATACGCGTACGAAAACCTCCAAATGTATCCAGTTCACCAGTTTGGGAGCAAAAAGCTTTTCCGAGTGACGTAGGTCGAGATACTTAAGTACGTCCGTCGCACCCTGGCCAGTTAGTCCCTACGAGCACGCTGATTGGCCATTTTTGACACGACATGAGCCGACACGAGCCGACAGATGAAGGCCTTTTTTGTGTTCCGTACACATATTGCGAAAATAAATTACTTTTGACTGGTTCTGTTTGTCTGTCACGCGTTACTAAGAGGTGCTTTCAGGAAAAAATATTTTGGCGAAGCTGTTAGATGCAATTACTTAAAGTTCGATGTTGTTCACAGTTTGAGGTACTGCTGCTTCTATACAACTATTATAGGTGTAATACTAGTAAAACCTTCTGCATTAGCCAAGTTAAATGCATGAACAAACGTTTAGTAGGGTATATAACCTAGTTCCAAATCACGATAATTACAGTATCTTTTTCCTGTAAAATGTCACATTGACACTATTTCGCAACATGACTTTTCACATCAAATAAATTAATCAAAGTAGCCTATGTCCTTTCTCGGGTTTTAAACTTTCTACATGCCAAATTTCATCAAAATCCGTCGAGCGGTTAAGTCGTGAAGGCGTAATAGACAGACAGAGTTACTTTCACATTTATAATATTAGTATGGATTACAAATCGATCCAACAAACCAATACACTCATCAAGTAACAGGACAATAGTCCTGGAAACAACTCGACGGACTGATACAAATCCCTAACCTAATAATAACAATACTTTAACAGATTACCTTAATCTAATATATTGAGAAAACATCAAGCTAAACACAGGCGACATTTATACGAGAAATAAACGTTAATTTGTGACCTTTTGCTGAGTGAGTGAAGCGTGGGCCGAATGCCGAATGTAGCACCGCAATCCACCTACACTCGGGATTTTTCTCTGTAGAATATACATTGTTTATGATGCTTTTTATTGTAGGGACTGGAGGCAGCATGTTAAATGAGACTGAATTATAATATGGTGCCGAGGGTGACTAGATTTGACACACAGTTGCTAGAGAAAAAGTAACTTCTGATCCTTAGGGTTTGTACGTAAAAATTCATTACAAGTTTTCCATGCATTTATGGGCGCTTCCTGGGCAGTCAGCCTATTTACTAACTGGCTTCTTTAGTTAAATCGTTGCCCCATACTAGGAATTTCTTCTATATGAAGAAACATGTGGAAACTTTCTCAGCAAAACAGCAGCCAATAAGAATTATGCGCAAAGAAAAACACAGACAAATTGAAAACATGGGCTTTTCAAATTTAACAAAAGCAAACCCTATCTTCGCTATTCTGTTATCGGTATAATTTTAGCACTATTGTTTCAAGAAAACGTCTAGGTTGAAGAAAAAAGTCTGAAAAACTAAGGATTTATGAGCGATGTCGGTATAAATGTAGGAGGTATAAAGATTAGATTAACGTCATCTTAAGGCTAACAGATAAGCGGGTAGGCGTGATAGGTAGCTCAGGCGTTTGCGTTCCAAGCTAGCCGTTGGTAGACCTTAAATGATATACCGGAATTTTATGATCTAGTTTTTTCTAATGGTTGTTAAGCCATTTTTATATTGGTATGTGTTCCTAATTGTAAAATTATAATTTTATGTTAATTATTTTTATATAAAAAAATGTATTATTATGTTTTATTATGTAATATTACTGTGTACATTGTGCATGATTGCACAAACATTAGCATGCCTGTTTGGCGAAATGTAGGATTTTTCCATCCATGTAACACGCTCTTATTCTCATAAAACATCGTTATATCTGTGACAGCCTCATAGATCTAGTGGTCGCAAAGTGTGACTGTTCTGCGTGAGGTCCTGGGTTCGACTCCCGGGTTATGCAGTTTTCCATTAAGTAATTTCCAGTAGCGGTATGGCGTCTGGTTGTGTGCCCGGCTGCTATATGAGACCTAAACGTAACTGGCAACATACGGGGGTGTTCTTTAAATCTCCTTACTTCTTCGTGGAATACTGGCAGGCGTGATTTTATGTTTATGTATTGATACATTTGTAATTAAAAAATAAAGATAGTATACACCTAGCCGGAAAACAGTGAAGGGGTCAATTTCAGATCCTTCTCGGTCCAGCCTCGATCTTGAACCAATCGCATTTTACTGAGACTCGGTCTACGTTCTATTATCGGCAATAAATAGCATCTAAATTGGTCCTACCTTGATTAATAGGCGTTTGTGAACCCATTCAATTTGCCATTTACCTAAATTAATTATTGGGGTTTCGTAACAAATATTATTGTTATTTTATTAGTAATAGTATGTCTCGTTGGTTTAGTGGTCGCTAAGCGCGACTGCTGAGCATGAGGTCCTGGGTTCGCATTCGCAGGGACAAACTGTAACTGGGTGTTCCCATTCGATGATTCCCAGTAGCCGCAAGGAGTCTGGATTTGTGCGCGGTTAGAGGCAACCAACATAAGTATAAAAATTTCATGTCAATCGGATATCAAGAAGTGGTTCTAATTTAGATTAAAATATTTGACCTATACAAACTAACAGACATACATAAAAACATTGCAAGTTAAATAAAAGCTTGTAATAAAATAACACTGGCAACTATCAAAAAGAATGTTCGACATAAATTCGAATTTTAAACATCGACAGAATTGAAATCCTGGAAGCCTGACCTTTAAGTAATATTTCTAAAGGTACTTGTGTTGTTAAATTGAAAATGGAAATTGCTAGTAGGTTCAAGTACATTGTTCTATAAGCGTGGGTTCAGAGGTTTTCTATGAAATTCTTCGTAAAAAGGGACTTTCGGGTCGACGCCAAGTGCTTAATTAAGAACTTAGATCCAATCAGCCAGTTTACCTAAAAAATTAGGCAAAAGAATGAGTTTTTGTGAACCCAATTTTCGTATTAGTCCCTTAAGTATTGGGCCAGCCTATTGCCATCGAATTTAGATCTGATTTAAATGATTTGGTTTCAGTAAGGTTAGGACGGGAAGATGCTGTATACTTAATGTTTTAATAAAACTAATATTATAATAGCGAAAGTTTGTGAGTGTGTTTGTACGTTTGTTACCTATTCACGCTCAAACGGATAGACCGATTTTGATGAAATTTCATATGGTAGTTGACACTCTGGATTATCACATAGACTTTCTCTTAATCCCAAAAAAATGTAGCGAGTAACACCGCGAGGCGCAGCTAGTCTACTAATATGCGAGAGAATCGTCTGCCCTCTTATTCATAAACGAGGTTCAAACCCGCATTAACTAAACCTCGTATTAAGTCTACATTTATAATTTAATCCTTGGTTAAAAATTGTATTTTTTATGAATAAGTTTTTGTGTTTGTAAAGCTTATACGGCTTAATCACTGCACCGATTTTGATCAAATTTAGTATGGAGTAAGGGCCCAATTAAGGAGGTAGGCCACATTTAACTCGGAAAAGCTGAGTTTCTTTGAAAGTCTTCCACAATTGACAATATTATGAATACTTAAAACTGCCTTTACCCGTTAAAATGTATAAAGTTGTGTTTATTTCGAATAATTGTGTGTTTGCTCGCTCATTTAAAGTGCTTTGCGCTTTCGTTGCAAGTTGGTGTTATTATTTAGTAATTGAGAGATAATATTTGATGTGGACTCGAGTTAATTAACCCGCGAATCGAGTTATATTAACATAACAAGTTGTGTTTGCGATTTTGCAGTCATATGGCTTAGACACTGGAAGAGAGAAGTCAGCAAAGTGTTTAGAAGTAAAGAGGTTTGGTGGACGCGTTTAGTAATATAAAACATAACATCACGCCTGTATTCCCCGAAGGGGTAGGCAGAGGTGCACATATAGTACACCCACATTTCGCCAGTTATGTTTTAGGTCCCAATGTAATAGGGGCGAGCCTATTGCCATCAACCGGGCACAAATCCAGACTCCGTGCAGCTATTAACAATTACCTAATGGAAAAACCCAGTAACACTTTGCCCGACCCGGGATTCGAACCCAGGACCTCGCGCTTAGCAACCACTAGACTAACGAGGCAGTAATATAAATATAACATATATAATACTCCCCGAAGGGGAGGCAGAAGCGTAAAGTACACCCACATATCTTCGTCAGTTATGATATAATCACACTTCATTACACTAATATCTTTAAGACGAAAGTTTTTACCGTTTCACGGTTCAACGGCTGGACCAATTTTGCTATAATTTGGCGTGGAGGTAGCTAACACTGACTGGATTAACCACGTAAGTTATATTAATCCCGCAAAAATGTAGCGGGTAACACCGCAGGCACAGCTAGTATGTAACATAAATATCGAAACGCTATGTGTACTACACTCATGCATAACCCCTCGGGGAATACAGGCGTAATGTTATGTATGTTTTACACACTTATAATCTTGAATTAACTCACGTTAACACCTTAACAGGATTAAATGAAAGAAGACTTGAATACAGTCAGACAAACTAAAACCTTTCAGATCTCAAAGATATCCCAAAGTTCGCATCACGAATTCCCTTTGCAACTATCAAACTAACGACCACTATACCAAACTTGTTAGGAAAATTATTTAAATCGCATTCAATATGATAAGATCTTCTAATAGAATTGGTGTAGATGCCAGTGTCAAAGAACGTCAGGGCCCTCACCACGAATTCTTAAATAAGGACATTTTCCGTTGTGGAAGCGGGACCCCGCTACGTGCAGTGTATCTTGGCGTCTCGCTTCCACAACAGAAAACGTCTTGCTTTAAGAGTTCATGGTAAGGGAGCAGTAGTGTGAAGTTTCGCGAACTAATTAAAGTGACGAATGATGGAGTGTGCCACCAACTTTATTAATGAATCTTATTCTGAAGAGTCCGGCAAGTTACGGGCTTCTAAGCGAGTTTCCAGTTTGTTTTTGAGTGTACCGACTTCTGTTTCAGGGTTGTTCGCAGTTGGATATTTGTTTTGGCTATTTTGTTGATGTTTTTGTACTGATTGTTTGTTTGCGGCGAGATAGAGAACTCAACGAACAAGCCTGTCAATGAAAAATGTTTTGTTATATCCATTCTTGTTCCTTTTCCCCCCTTTTTACCGTTGATGCGGACTATATAAGAAACTATAGATGCTCTAAATTACAAAAAAAGAATCTGATTTTAATGTCAACATGACATTAAAGACCGATGACAGTTCTACTTTCAAAGTTTTAAATAATGATTCCTTTCAGCTTAAGACCAACGACCAACGATTCGATTCTTGTCATCTGTTCTTTAAAAATACGTCACCCCACACTACACATTTCTCCTGTATAGTGGATGCATTTAATAAACATGGAATATCACATATACAAACAGTTAGATACGGGACAAACGTCTGCGGATCGCATAACCTTTTGTTGCATGCGGAATCGCATCCGAAAAATGATGTTCTGATTCTCTGTTCCCTCCATTACTGTGTGCCAGCCCTACAGCAACACGTCTCTACACTTAGCTTCGAGATAAATACCACTTATCGATTCCCCGGAATTCCCCCGGGATCTTTGTAAAGTTCGACGCAAAAAGTATTTCACTATCCCGCTAAGTAAATATGCTTTGTGTAATAGTAAATATTGTTAACACATATGCTCTTATGTTGTTTGTGCCAGCATAGTGTCGTAAGGGTAAGTAAGTGGGAGAATATAAGGGTTGGAAAGCGCCTTTTTAAGTTAAAGTGTTTGTTTGTGTAAGGGTCTTGTTGGACTCTTAGGGGCAATGGGGTTGGGCGAGACGGTAAAGGGACTTATACGATCTCTTAAAAAAAAATAGGAAAAAAGGAATTACGATTATAATTCTTAGGTTGTTAACAACTGGGTTAACCCTCCGCCTTTCTCCGCTGCCCGATGGGGTTCCCCTTAAATAGAGGGGGAGCTGCCATAATCCCCTCGCCTGGCAAGCGGCTTGAAGATCGCAGTATTGGCGGTGAAGTTACAGAAGACGCTGCTGCCCATCTGCTGGATTTTCCTTTAGTCGCCTCTTACGACACCCACGGGAGGAAGGGGGTAATTCTATTCTATTCGGCAAGCAAATTATGCTTACTCGCTTTCTCAAACTTTTTTCACTAGTCTAGTTACAGACAATGATAGTGATAAGTAGATAGCTTAGTCTTCTACTTGCTAATGTCAATAGACTAAAGACAGAAAGAGATAAATATCTTTTCAGTTACTTATTACCTTATAATGTTTTGTTATAATCTATAAACTAACTATAAACGAGTTTAACGGCAGGGTTATTATGTATATTTTTATATTGTAAATATACTTTTTTGTTGTCATATGTTGACTGCCTCGTTGGTCTAGTGGTTGCTAAGCGCGACTGCTGAGCACGAGGTCCTGGGTTCGAATCCCGGGTCGGGCAAAGTGTTACTGGGTTTTTCCATTAGGTAATTCTCAGTAGCAGCACGGAGTCTGGATTTGTGCCCGGTTGATGGCAATAGGCTCGCCCCCTATTACATTGGGACCTAAAAAACATAACTGGCGAAATGTGGGTGTACTATATGTGCACCTCTGCCTACCCCTTCGGGGAATACAGGCGTGATGATGTTATGTGTTGTTAATATATTTATGTGTTGTTGTTTAAATTAACTAATAGTGTTATTGGTAAGCCGTTTTATTCTAATAAATAAATAAACTAAATTCTAAGCTATAAACTCACTACCATGCATGGTAAGGCCGTCTGAAACACGTGCCACACATTCACACCCTCACATGTTTATTAATACCGAGCCAAGCAGGTGTCACCTCTGCCTTCTACATACAGCAATTAAAACTAAACTGTGAACTTATTAATTTTTAATTATTTAGATGATAAATAAATCATACATTGCTATCTAAAGCACCAATTAATTTGCAGTGTACATAATATCGGCCGTATAGGGTGGCGGGTGTAAAAACCGGCTGTGACTATGGGAGTACGACTCAGCGGGTGTGCGCCTTGAGCTAAAACCGACAAGAATACCGCTCTACTAGATATGGCTAGTTAGCGTTTTAATTATTTTAGTTGCATGGCCGCTTTTTAGGGCCTACACCTTATACCTGTACTTATGTAGTTTGATTCAAGCGATGCATTATGTATGAATACGGCCTATTCATTTGAGATACAGATCTTTTGATTGATTTGATATTATCTGTACTGGTTGTAATGGTTAACACTGTGATTGCTTATAACAAATTGATTAGTTTACGTTACTTATTTATTTAATTTATTTATTAATACTGTGACTGACCAACGAGGCAGTCTTTACATAACATAACATAACATCACGCCTGTATTCCCCGAAGGGGTAGGCAGAGGTGCACATATAGTACACCCACATTTCGCCAGTTATGTTTTAGGTCCCAATGTAATAGGGGGCGAGCCTATTGCCATCAACCGGGCACAAATCCAGACTCCGTGCTGCTACTGAGAATTACCTAATGGAAAAAACCCAATAACACTTTGCCCGACCCGGGATTCGAACCCAGGACCTCGTGCTCAGCAGTCGCGCTTAGCGACCACTAGACCAACGAGGCAGTCTATACTATTTCAAAGTTTCGAATTTCCTTTTTATCTATGCCCCTTCCCTGAGCTCTACATCACTACAAAGCCCAGCTTCATTTTCTTTCGAATCGATGACCATTATATCTTCTGTAATCTCGGAAAATGTATCTTTTAAAAATTGTGAGATATTTTTTACTTGTTACGAATAATATTTGGGTTTTTTTGCGCGGGGATGTTTTCGACAATCCCTGCTGTTATTATTTCGCCGGGTTTTGTTTATACAGTTGAGATTTTGTTTCATTCAGCGGTAGTCTCCACGAAGTTTTTGTTTCTCTTAGAAATAATACAGATAGGTTGTAATTAGGATTCTTTATGGAGGATTGATATTGGTACTTATGTTTTATATTGATAATGGAATGTAAGACTTATTTATAATTTTTCGTTATATTCAAAATGCTTATTAAAATAATAATTCTGATTCTGAATGTTACCATCTTGTAATCACACTAATATGACAAAGGCTCAAACGACTTAATCACGCCCAAACGGCTAGACCGATTATGATAACATTTCATATGGAGGTAGCTGACACCCTGGATTAACACATATGATACTTTTTATCCCGAAAAAATGTAGCGGGTAAAACCGCGGGGCACAGCTAGTTTGTCATAAAGTTTCGAGTATAAGTCTTAGATATGTATAGCTGCGTTTTAGATTTAAATAAAACAACTTCCTTAAACAACCTTTTTCATTAGTTACTAAAGTACGTCCGTCACCCTGGACGGTCAACCTCGCTACCATCCTTGTTGACTGACCAATCTCTACACCTCGGCATGACCTAATCCATGTTCCTATTGGTTCATGCCGATACGAAGAAGAGTATAAACAAGTCATTACCGTAACAAGAAGGAAAAATTAAAATATTTTATTTTAAATGATCAGTAAAGATATTTTTTTAAAGTTCACCACAGCTAGTCAAATATGTATTACAATGTGATTAAAATGTCCGCATGACCTTTAACTTTGAACCATTTCTCTCAGTCCGACATAAATTATGAACCATGTTGCTTTAGCAAATTATAAGCCAGCGTCACACTTAAAGATATACTTTTAATTAATTCAAAGATATCCAATGCTATATTTTATTACCGACTTATATTTCAGACGAATTTTGCTGGCTTTACTTTACTACTTTAATATCTGTTTTAAGCAAGTACATGCGGAAGAAATCAAGACATATCGACTTATAAGACGACATAAAAACTGCTCCATGAATTTCAAACGTGTTCATTGTTTAGTCACCTCATGTAACGTTAACCATTAAAGCATAGGATATGACAGGCCTGTCATCCACCACCTAGGTGAATTAGGTGACTGAGCTTTAGCCGACAGCGACTGCATGACGTCAGCAGCATCGACACATGCACATGCACACGGACATCTCATTATTACAATCTGCATAATGTAGAATATTAATGAACTTCTGCCACTATAAGAAGCCGCATTTTCATCCCTCATCACACATTCACCATCCACACACCATGAAGACATTACCACTGCTGTGTCTGCTTTGTTTAATTTATTACGCAATAACTGAAGAGCCCAAGAGGTTCTGTGGGAAATGGCTGGGAAATAAAGTTGCTGATGTTTGTATAAAATCCGGTATTTGGGCAAAGAGAAATGGAGGTGTATTGGCGCGACTCATGAGAGAAACCAGCGGGTCCTGGTATGAGCGTGATACTCGGGATTCTGGAGGAAGCTTCATGGGAATCGCTGATGCCTGCTGTTTGGAACCCTGCACTGAAGAAACGATGCTGTCTTACTGCTAGGATAACTCTTTCATCTGATCGTGAAATCTGTACTTCTGGTTCCTTGAACTAGGCTCTGTATCTCTTGTGTACGCATTTATACTCATGTTATGAAATAATATTTATACTTTGTTCAAGTAATGTATGTTTATTGATATAATAACAGTATTTTAATGAATTATAAATAAATTAATGTTTCCTGTATCGCGCCTTTATTATTTACACGTTAGCATTATTATATTGTTTTAGTGAAAATATTTTTAACTAGCTGCGGTGTTACCCGCAAATTTGTTTCGGAATAAACTATGCCTGTGTTAATCAAGGGTGTCAGCTACATCCTTATGAAATTTAATCAAAATTGGTCTAGCCGTTTGAGCGTGAAGAGGAAACAAACATACAAACTCACTAACCTTCGCCTTTATATTATTAGTGTAAAGTGTGATTTATTTCAGTTAGAGAATGGAAGACTAATGCACGATCAATGGTCTTTTCTGAATCAACATCCTTGTTGTATTCAGACGGTCATGATTTTTTATAGCTTCCAAATTATATTTATCGCATATCAGTGGATCATCGGCCGACGAACGCTGGCCCGAGCGGGTCCCAAAAGACCTCGGTTAAATATTCAATGTTCGCACTGCCAATATCATCCACAATGGTGTAATGTTCAATAATGGCTCGTTTGGCTCGACTTATCAGTTTGATACAGGCATTTTAGTGAAGCTATCTATTTCAATTGTACATTTGTGAACAACAATAAGTTTACTTCAGTTATGTTATGAATTTATTTATCGTTTTATGTCATTGGACTGCTGTGAGTTCAATAATTTGTGTGACAAGAACTGTTTAACCCAAAATTAAGTTCCTACCTAATATAGAAATGAACTATGCCAGGATCGTAGCAAATAGAAATCCGATGATTGATTGATTTCTGCCTACCCGTCAGGGAAACAGGCGTGACTATGTATGTATACAAGTGGCCGGAAAAAATATAATTCCTATTTAGCTACGTGCATAATGGAACTACAATCACTGGATGATACCTTCTTGAATAGGCTTTGGATTTGCATTTTGGACTCTCTTAAAAACTACAATTTTAATGAACGATTGCTGAGTGATATGACCGTTGGTCTGCTTAATCAAAGATGGCAAGTTCAATACCCGGCACCAATGTCTTTTCATCGTGAGGAAACAGGCCTGAGAGATTTTTCAACGGTGTGTAAAGCCATGTCAGAGGCCTACAGGCAGTTTAAACTCTGACACCAACCATTCATTAATTATATTTCTCAAGTTATTAAGCTACTGTTTCTATTACTTACCATCTTCAAAACCTTAAACTTTGTTTTCTTCAGCATTCAACTGAATTAAATAAGACAAAAATATGTACAATTAAGCCCAAAGCAACCAACTGGGTTTCAGAACATCTTGTTGTACGGAGAACTTAATTACGGCCACGAGTAACTCCCACAATACTTCAAGGTTGAATTTTAACTAATTTACTATTCAGGCCTTTTAGAGAAATGTACAAGAATGTTTAAGTATTAGTTTGAATATTTCGTAATTAAGGCTGCCTTGTTGGTAGAGTGGTTGTTGGTTGTTATCCCGGGTCGGGCAAAGTGTTACTGGGCTTTTGCAATAGGTAATTCTCAGTAGCAGCACGGAGTCTGGATTTGTGCCCAGTTGAGGGCAATAGGCTCGCCCCCTATTACATTGTGTTTGTGAGTGTGTTTGTGTGTTCGTTACCTCTTCGCGCTCAAACGGCTAGACCAATTTTGATGAAATTTCATATGGAGGTAACTGAAACCCTGGATTAACACATAGGTAAATTTTTAACCCGAAAAAATTTTGCAGATAACACCGCGGGGCGCAGCTAGTAAAATATAAAAACGCATCCTGATCAAATATCTACGGATCACAAACGTTTGTTTGACGTAAGTTTTGAACTCACAACCCTTAGTTTACCAGCCAATCAACCACTGCACCGATCCGTCAGAAATTATATATACAGAGTCATATAAATGACACGATTACTAGTAAACACCGTTTAAAATGTCCATTACGTCAATTAAAAGCCAGTATCGGTATTTTCAAACAGATCTATAAGATAGGCATCGAATTATTTCTATAAAAAGTAATCGAGATACCGAAGCATGACGGCGTCCAACGCTATTACCTGCTATATTTGTCAGCCTTATTATCTGCTAAGAAATAGCGCGCAGCTGCGATTATATAGCAAGATAGCGGGATAAAAATAGCGTATCGAGGCTGTTCTCTGGATAACCTGCTGCTTTCGTTAATTGCTATTGGTGTATACGTAATGACATACAATTTAAAGGAGTGTAGTGGCTTAGATAGGATCTTTGATAGGCTCTTACGCAAGCGCGGGAATACAACTAAAAGGCTTAGATGAATTTCTGCGGATATAATATATATTAGTTACTGTTTCGACTCTGTTTTGTTGGAGGCCTAATATATAGATAAATCGCATGTTTTTTTAAACATTACCCCACAGTACCTATGTACTACTACTAATTTCTCTCACAAAATGACCAAATGCTATGCACTTTTGCTAAAAGTGGAACCAAAATAATCCTACCAGAAAAGTTGTTCTTATTTTTTTAGTTTCACGACAAACATTGACTCCTCTCACATTTATAAAAGTTATCCTTATTTTTTTTGTTTCACGACAAACTCACTCCTCTCACATTTATAAACATAGTACCGTACTACAGCTTTACTTTTGATTTTCTTCGTACTTACAATATGAATCAAAGACTGAAGCACTCAACTGTAAGTAGCTTACACGATTTACTTAAGGCCAACTTAAACTCCGTCAGTATTAAGTGAGCACGCCACCTTAAAAGCCAGTTTCAATCAACATTTAGGTACTGTTAAAAGCCCTACATACGATACGATTCGTCGTTACGACCAGCCGTTTAAACTGATCGAACCGACCGCATCGTTTTTGGACAATATCGGGGATTATAACAAAAATTTGTGCTATCTATACTAATATTATAAACAGGTATAAAGTTTGTTTGTTTGTATGTAGGTGTTATATTATAATCTCATTACCCGATTTCCAAAAATCTTTTAACAATATTTAGAATGGACGTTCAGGGTAGACTTAATACCGGAAAAGACTAGGTTATAGATTTTTTTCCACACAGCCATCGTAACTCGTAGGGTTAGGTTTTTTGCGATCAATCGTCTCGATTCTTCCGATCGATCGAAACGATTAGTCGCATGTACTTAGGTCCTTTAAATTAACAACATTTACTATGTGAGAAACGTACTACGTAATGGCGTGCCATAATTCCTTTGAATTTGTCCAACAAGAACTGGCATTACTCAAATTCAATTACATCGAAGTAGGTTACATTCCTGACTGGCATTAGTGTCCGATTCAAAGATATTTTGACGTCTCTATCGAGCTAATATTCCATGTAAATTTCTATTATTTAGTCACCTATATGGTATAGGCTTAGACTCGTTTAATCAAGGAATTTATTGTGTATTAAGACTGAATATGTTGATTAAACTGGTCATAATTATAGTTGATTTACTGCGTGACGTTTTGGATTCGATTTCTAAATCAGGTTATTAGTTATTGGGTTCTTCTGTTGGAGAATTTTTAGGGAACATTCTGGGATTTGGCACCGTGGTCAATAAATACCAGCCCTCTTACCATGAACTTAAAGCAGGACAGTTTACGTTTTGGAAGCCTGACGCATTACACTGCACGTAGCAGCGTCTCGCTTCCAGATCGTATACTATCCTGTTTTAAGAATTCATGGTAAGGGGGCTGGTATGCGTACAGCAGTAGGCCCAGTAGGCGTACGCTATTTTTAATTTTTTTATACAGCCTCTTTAGTGTACCGACTACAGCGTAACGGGTTATTCTTTCTGTTACCCCATAGAACAGGTTAACATAGAATATAAAATCCTGTACAAACACAGACTTTATATTTCATACATATCTTGCACTAGTACATGACTATGACCATCCTAAATCTGAACGTTAAATATGCACGTGTAAGTTACAACTTAATACATGGCATTTTAAACTACGGCTATCATCCTAAATTAAATCGAGTCTGCGTTTTGTGTTTCATGTTTGTGAAACGCACCCACGATCTACAGAAGAAAATAAAAGTGTGCGCTTTTTTATATAATATATAGGAGACATAATAGGCAAATTAAGAAAAGTTAAGTTCTATTTATCAAAAAATCTCAGGAAGATACTGTTTCACAGAATATTCGATTACAAGTTAATTGTTTTGATAATAATAACCGGCATAACAGAAATGAGAAAGAATTAGTTGAAGACTGATCTCGGAGAAACATTGTATTATCCTTATTTATTTAACCGTGTTATGTTTGTAAATATAATTAAGTAAATAGTACAAAGGTAAGAAGTAAAAAGAAAAACATTGCTTGAGGGTGTTTTACACGCTGTCAGATTCTAAAAAAACTTTTATGCGTAACTGAATTAACTTTAATTTATTTTTTAGATATAATTACAGGTTTTGCTAATCCGAAGGTTAACGTTGACTTTGACAGCTAATTATGTGAAATTTGATAAAGATATTATTTTTATAATTAGGTAATTCTTTGTTTTTAAGACGCAGCGTTGGCAGGCCTCCCACCGGGTGGACCGACGACACCGTCAGAGTTGCGGGCAACCGGTGGATGCAAATGGCAAGTTGTCGTTCATTGTGGCGTTCTAAGGGGGAGGCCTTTGTTCAACAGTGGACGTCTTCCGGCTGATGGTGATGAATTGTTTGTTTTAAAAACAACTGCTACGCAATATTTACACACTTAATACAGCTTGCAACTTCGTCTGTGTAATAAAATAGGCACTTTTATAGAAAGTTTAAGACCTGAAGGCTACTTAACGCGGGCGAAACCGCGGGCAAAAGCTAGTATAATATAGGTATAAATGACTCTTATTGTTCGTAACAGGTACAGTTTAATGGCGTGTTGAAGCTTGGATACAATTGGAGATTACAATGAAATACCCGTTTAATGCCAAAGTTAAAGGTTAATATATCTTCCTGAGGAAAATTAAGGTCTCAGATGAATCCAAGAATTGGTGTAATTTGTTATAATAATGTTCTGGGTTACTAAACACTGGTATTGTGTTCTTTGCGAAAGAAAGTACTTAAGGGATCTTAAGAAAATAATTACAGACACAGGAATGATTATTTAAATATAATTCAATTACTATGATTTACCTTCAAATTATGTGGGAACCCTTATTTGCAAAAAAATATCATTTGTATAGTATTAACGTACTTATTTGCCTAACTGTGTATACGTACGCTAAAGGTTGCGGGTTCGACTCCCGCACGGGACAAAAAATTGACACATGTTAATTTAGACAGATGTGTTGAAAATTCAGACAGATGTTAATTCTGAGTCTGGGTGTTCGTGTATGTGATATTTCATGTTTGTGGAACGCACCCACGATATAGCAGAAATTCCTAGTGTGGGGCGAGTCATTCAATACATTATTGATACTCCTATACCTATCATATGGAATAAATAGGTACTATCTAGTATCTACAGGTATATGGAGTTATAGTACCCACATCTTGCCTTCAGTGAATATAGGCGTAAATATATACATATATAGTACGAACTTTATAAGCGTGACGGTTGGAGAGCAAAGTTTAAAACACTCGGTTCCCGGAGAGTTCCGCGTAACTTAAGACTTGAGTTCAGGTAACGGTGCGTACAAATAAGAACAATACAAATTCTACTGTGTATTGTACAGTATGCCCAAGTTCAGTAGTAAATTACGCAGTTTTAGAGACGGATGCAATACATAAACATACATAACATCACGCCTGTATTCCCCGAAGGGGTAGGCAGAGTTGCACATGTAATACAACAACATTTCGTCAGTTATGTTTTTAGGTCCAATGTAATAGGGGGCGAGCCTATTGTCATCAACCGGGCATGAATCCAGACTTCGTGCTACCACTGAGAATTACCTAATGAAAAACCCAGTAACACTTTTCCCAACCCGATTCGAACCCAGGACCTCGTGCTCAGCAGTCGCGCTTAGCGACCACTAGAACAACGAGGCAGACGGATGCAAAGGGATGCAAGTAGAGAGCCTTCACGAGTGACGAAACCTAAGTACGTCCGGCGCACCCTCGACGGTTAACCCCGCTACCATTCTTGTTGACTGACCAATCTCTACACCACGGCATGATCGATTTCTATTTGGCAAGTTCGAACCCAATGCATTAATGTCTTTTCGAATTCATGTGCATTAACACCGTAGCAACGCGGAGCGCAGCGTTATTTACTAAACACGCAACGACGGCGTGATTGGCGTAGTGGCTAAACGATTGGACTGCTCCGCTGAAGATTGCGGGTTCGATTCCCGCAATTGACAAAAAATTGTGCGTAGATGATTGTTCTAGGTGTTTGTGTATGTGATATTTCATGTTTGTGAAACGCACTGCCGATATATGAGAAATTTATAGTGTGAGGCGATATTTCATTTCAAAAAAAGTCTCATTATTCTTAGCCCATCACAAGAAACATGTAAATCTGTTCAAAGAACACCCAAAACCAGATAAAATTTAATGAATATAATAACCGATTTACTTTAAATGATCCAACATTAAATAAAGTATGAAGGGCGTCAATCACATTCCAGAAATCATTAATCAGGGCGACAGACTGATATTAATGAACATAAGTTTGCAGTTTCATCCATTATACCGGAGTCCATGGGCCACTGTGGAAACGTTTTTCTAAAACATGGTTCCATTGTGGAAAAACTTTGGTCTACACGAGTTTCGTATTAAAAGTTACTTCTAATAATGTGAATTTGAATTTTGAGACACTGTTTGAATATTAAGCTTGTCATATTTGCCGTTTGCATAGGCTTGTTTAAGTATACATCAATATTCTTCGTAAATACTGAAATAAAACTATTTTTAATTGCAGTTTTAATAAGTTTTTTGATAGCGACGTTTCGATTCCTTCACTTCGTAAATGGGTAACTAACCTAACACTACAAATTGCGAGTATTTTTTTCTATTAGATTTAACTCTGTATAATTTGATGCCAAATATTATAGAGATATTCTATTATTGTTTAGAACTCAAGTAAAATTAACCTAGTGGCTAACCCCATACTCAACCTTTTTCATTGAATTCAACTAAAAGTATCTTTGATAGGAAAACATAAGAACATGATTTCTGTATGAACGCAATGATTGTGAGATAATAATATATTTTTTTAAAACCTTATAATACTAACCTCCTTGCTAAATAATCGACTACCCTTCTTTGATCCCATTACTGTATATCATTACTTTTTTTTACTGAAGTAGATCTTAATTAGATCAGAAATTCAAATGATGTTCGATACTCAAACACGAGACTTTTTATGAATTTCGCTACCAAAGAGGTAGCTTTCGTACACTTTATTTTTAAACTAAGAACGTCCCCGGGGCGACCAAAAAGCGTAATCATTTTCAATTATCCCTCTCCAAGCAAAAACCTGGCACATTATGACTTTTTATTTTGGGTATCTATGCAAACATTTTTGGGCGTACAATTTGCGTAAAAATTTCAATTATCCTGACAATAACCTCGGGCTACACTGGAGGCAAACGTAGTCTGTACCATGTACCATGTTAGAATCGGAATAAAGAACTCGTCCCTTTTGTGTTTTGCACTAAATCGAGGGGACATCAAAGAGCTTTGTGAAGCCACGACAATCGAATTGGCCCGCGATTAAATTGTCCATGTTTACTCGCAGTCCGTGAGGTTATTCGTAAATATCGTCTTATTCAGAGTACATTGCTGTTTCGAATTGATGTTGGATTATGGTTGTGATACGAAATTCGTATTGGATGTGAAATGAGGAAACTGTTAATATTAGTTGGTAAATACATAGCTTCGTGGTTTACGAGTGTTGTTGATAATACTCGTGAAATGTACCCTATATAATATGTAACGTTATATTATGCGTGTAACTATTTTACAAAGGAGAAGGCATACATAGATGATTGTAAATTCCATGTGAATTGTATTTCTGCAAAAAGGTTTTAAAAACACGTGTACAAAATATTTTTTTTAAACTATATGGCGTCTGCGTTTCCTAATTAACTCTCTCTCTGAGAATAAATCCCGAAACAAAGTCAAGGGTCAAGATCTTTAAAAGTCCAGATAAGTTCAATATGTGAGGACAGAGTTGGTGGTCTGAGAACCGGTTTTTTGAAGAAAGAAAACAGAGTTTGCGACATCCCGTCTCTTACCATATGAAGGACAATAAGCTGTTCCCAAGCCTTACGCTATTTTCTGATCACAATAAGTCAGTAGTGTCTTGTATAATATACATTACTAAGTGTATTATCAACTTAAGTAAGCGATAGGTCACAATTAAGTGAACTAGAGACTAGCAGAACTCTTATTATCTCAATCAAACCCATAACAAGCACAAAATTAACCCAACAAGGCATTACCCAGAAAGCTTTCAACATACTTAAAGCGCAAATAACAAAACGCAATAAAACAAAATGCCATTAGTTCCGAGAAAACGTCCGTTAATCTTGTACGGACAACAAACAAAGTAAGACCGAGGTCTATCAACAATTCAATACACGCTCCCAGTTCTAATTGGCCGCGACGTTGGCCCCCAAACTCCCCCTTAAATAATAAGCTGGGGGCTAAAGCGGTACATTTCAATTTCATGTCTCTTTTTAACTCCACTGTAAGAAAATAAATTAAAGTACTTTTTTATGTCGTGCAAAAGGGCTACTAGCCCGTGATGAAGATAACTGGCTGTTTCGAACACTTTTTGAAATTAAAATGGAACGTGTAACCTTTTTGCTATTACTTTTAATTAATTAAAATATTGTAGTGGGTGGGGAGGAGTTTTTGTTATCCATAAAATGCCCGGTTTGTATAAAAAAACATGGCGATCTGTCAACATAATATATAGGTACCTAGTGTGAAGTTCATAAGCAATATGTTTCCTATGTTACCTAAGTTGTGATTGATAAATTGTAGAACTAAAGGATGTTTGTAGTTTTTGGTAAATAAATCATTATGATTATTAATATACAACATTTTCAGACGCTTGTGATTCCTAGCAAATAATGTTGGTGCTCATTTTAATAGAAGCTTAATTAAACTATCAATGGACGATGAGTTATATGTAAACTTTGTTGCATTTATTTATTCTATTATTATACGTTTATTTAAATAATTCAATCAATTATACCAGACACTGTCGTTTGATATCAAAAATTAAAGATATTGTCTATAGACATAGAAGGTGGTAACTTAAAACCCGTTATATATTCATATTATAAGAGACAAACATTACAGAAATCAGTATACTATACTCCCTTTGAGTTTTTACCAGTTTCTATAATTTTAAACTTGGCAATTCTACAATATGACAAAGTTGGCAACATTGCACCACTGGCATTTCCTTGCCAACCTACAACTTTGAATTAAAATATTTAAAGAGCTTGGTTTAGCAAAATTGTGAACTGGGTTAAGCAGAAACTTATAACAAGACAGTTCTACAAGGGACTGAAATGAAAACTAATATATTCACAGAATACAGGAAATTAAAGTGACATCAAGTTTTCTGTGTCGTTATATATAAGAGTCGCCATTTTGGTTTGTTTTAAATAGTCGCTGATTCGCAGCAACCCTTGTTACTCCCTTGAGTGTCATTACCGTCAACAAACGCTTTTATCACAAATCTAGGGACAGAGTTCGGTAGCGTAACTCCATAAATATCTGTTCATAATGTTTCCAGTAAAAAGTAATTTAAATCCATAGTGGGCATTCCATGCCTATTCCAAAATTTCAAACAAATAAACTAAAAAAAAACGTCATATTTTAAATTCCGAACACGTCATTCGCCGTTACAACAAATTCAAATGCGTTACAAAACGGTCACAAATTCCACAGAAGTTTAAAAAAAGAAAAATGTAATTTAAGGTCCTAGAAAAAAGGAAGATTTAAAACCCTTTAGTTAATTAAAAGCGGCTGCGTTTTGCGGTCCATTTACAGTGAACGAGATACTGCTAAAGCGCTTTGGTTAACGGTACAAGGCTTAAGCGAGAGAGGGTATTAAGAAATTAATAGTTATTCGTAAAAAACAAATGTTTCATGTTCCGATTTGGGGACCATATACTAAACGTATACTAACTGTTTATCGTAGTCATTCTTGTCTAATATCAGTGATAAACATTCAAATATCATGATTGAACCATAGCTATATCTGAGAAAACAAAAAAGTGTTCAATGTTGCTTGCGCTCTAATAAATATACTTATATGATAAACTTCAAGTACAGATAGTCGAGTAGTATGACCGTTGGACTGTCAAGTCAAAGGTCGCAATTCCAAACTCCGGCACCAATGTGTATTCGAATGATCATGAGGAAACCGGCATGTGTGTATTATAAATTGCTAAGTTATCAGTTGCTAAAAACGGTGAAGGAAAACATCGTGAGGAAACCGGCGGCGTGTAAAGCCATGTCAGAGGCCTGCAGGCGGTTTAAACTCTAATACGAGGCTGTTGATCATCCATACGATAAGAAGAAGACCTAAACTACCATTGTCACATAAGTTCATTACTCAAACCCTACACATCTCCTGTACATTACCTGCCCTCTCCCTCCCCTACCTCGCACCACCCCCCAGCTGACTGGACAGTTCACAACTCGCTAAGTTTCGCGCTCAACTTTTACGAGTCTCGCTTACCTGAAATAAACAGAAAGAATGTTAATTCAATTACACTTCAGATGTTTCCACTGGATTGTGGACAGTGTGGCCTAGTTATACATTGTTTATTTGGGACCAAATTCAATTAGTGGGCGATAGAATGAATGTCAGAAACTATAACAGCTGCGAAAGGTCATTAGCGTAGTGGCTAGTTCGTGTTTGTTTATTGTTCGTATAGAGTGAAATGTTCTGTAACTATGTAGAAGATTAAATTAGTTTTCTGTAAGATCAGTGCTTAGATAATATTATATACCTCTAGTGTAGGTAGTTTTTGCACGAAGTGATAGCTACGTAAACATACCTACGATTATGAAAATGTAAAGGAAGTCAGACTGAACCACCCCACTAATATTGATGCCCCATGGACCCGGTTCCCAATACATAGTAATGGCGGCGGTCTATTGAACCGAGCATAAAAGATATTTCCCGGATATAGATTAAATTTAACTGTTAGGACCCTAGCTGTAACGCCACATAATGCCACTATGGCTACAGCCTAGAACCCTTCCTTTTCTTTAGATCACATAAAACTCTACGATGGGCGATAATAGCCGTCACATATCAATAACACTTCTTCTTTGTCGGTAAACGCTAATTGCCATGGAAGCAAGTCATACTGTGTAGTGATTGGCCAGCCAACAAGAATGGGAATAAGCTTGACCGCCCAGGGTGCTCCGAACAGACTAAGGTTTCACAGCAAGAAAAAGAAATGGTATCATCACTACGAGGGAAAGACAGAGGTGTACTGTGTTCCCCCACATTTCT
Organism: Abrostola triplasia; assembly: GCA_946251915.1. Lineage (NCBI taxonomy): Eukaryota > Metazoa > Arthropoda > Insecta > Lepidoptera > Noctuidae > Abrostola > Abrostola triplasia. The sequence goes on from OX276432.1 coordinate 10,400,207, forward strand.
GTACATTTAAGGAGCCTTTTTCTACTTGTCTACGGGCACATTTAGTTGTTGATGTCTTGTGACAGAAGTGACACTAAATTATGGCATAAGAACTTGTAATTTTCTGGCTAGTATAATTGCATAGCCAAGAATGCTAGGTACTATCCAATATATCTGGATAGTACCTGTATCCTTGTCTATGCAATTCTTTGCCAACCTCTGGCCTAACGACTATTTGTCCATCATTATTAAACAAACACAATCAATTAAGGCGCGGAGAGAAGCAAATGTTTGGGTAATCACATCGGTCCAACCAATAAGGTTCAAAACAGCAATACGATCGATGTTAGTTGTACCGAACCATCTATAAAGTAAAGCAGTTTTAATATACGGCTCAGTAAAATACTTTTAGGTATGTCCTTAGTATATTATGCTGTATCGCGAGTAGACTCGACTGCCAGTATATGAACCGCTGCTGCAGACTTTCCACTTCGGTGATAGGCCTGCAGTGGTGATTTGGTGCAGGCAATTTCTTAGGTTAAGATTCTTTTGTATTTGTCCTTTATAGTATGTACTTACTAACATAGTTATTAAGTCAAAATTGTTACTAACAAATATGAGTCATAGTTACTTCAATAAATGAAATTTATTATTATTATATTTCCTATATAATAGAATATGACAGTTTACGCTCAACATTTTGAGAAGGTTTGTATTTTTAGGTCTGTTTTACGATTTCTTTTATGATGATTCTATTTTTAAAATATTAAAATATTTTGCAATAAGTTTTTTTATATATGACAAAAAACTCTTCTGGCTTTTAATAATATGTACTCGTACGCCTAACTGTGCGACAAAAAACTGAGCGTGTTACACTACGGTTGGGTAGCGCCTTCAAAAAACGTGGCGTTAACGAAATTCTGCAATTAGGCCCAAGTAAATAACATAAAAACCGTCCAACAGACTTTCCAATAAAGTTAACGTTTCCAATTTGTCACTTTAAGCGGCTGAGCCGTATTTCGGTATTCACCGCGGCCGCCGATTAACAGCCCTCGGCCGAAAAAGCTGGCACTAAGCCCCAAATTGTGGGGCTAACGAATTCAGCCCGTGTCAGCCGGCTATTGGATATTATCACCGATACCGTTAACGATACGAAGAGTGGAAGTTTGTTATTAAAAATGTGGTTCATAATTATCGTTCGCATGGTTGCTTTATTAAACGACAATGTATAGGAGATGTAAGATCCTATGTTATTACATTGTACAGTCAGGTTCATAAGTGGGTAGGCAACGTGTCAAGAAACCATATTATGTCAAATAATTAAAAGAAACAAACATAGATTCAACTTAATATTTAATATAATAGAAACGTCCAAATGATGATCTGAGAATATTTAAGAATTTTATTATTTACTTTATAAGTAGTTGTTCGTTGACTAATTGTATGTTAAAAAAATTAAATGTTTAATTGGTTATGATGATGACTGTACATTGTACAACAATTTCTGTCAAATAAAAAATAATTTATGTTGGAATAGAAATGCATAATTATGTATAATAAATTTTTACGTGTGACTAATTGGAAGCTGTGTTGTTGTTCTTAAAATTTTAGGGTCAACGAAGAGTTAGTATTTTAATACATATTCTGTATGTATGTATAAAACCAACACCTCCCACGGTTGTGAGGCATATCTCAAGGAATTTATTTTACATACATAAGAAACTAGCCGAATGAACCAAGAACACAGTTCTCCAATTGAAGGCTATTTCCTGAATTGCTTTCTTTTCCGTCTAACCAAGTAAATAGTCAAGTACTCTGTGAAACCAGATGTTAAATTGCACGTCTTTTAAATTCAGTCCGTGTCGCCACCCATTAACGTCAATTCACTTCCAAGTCGGCTGCAAACAGTTTTATTTAAAAATAAATAAATCGATACGCCTCGTGGTCCGAACAAGAAGTTTATGGCGGAGATTTCAAAACTTTTATTGTAGTAGGTTTTTTTCAAGCATTTATAATGGCAATAGGCTCCCCTATTACATACCCTGGTGAAATGAAATTTAGCATTGTGCAATAGCCTCGTTAGTTATAGCTATCACAAAACTCTGCCTGCCTCTTCCGAGAGTATACCTAAGTCAGCCGGTATTTATATAGTAGATACACACGTTAAGGATCCTATGAGTTCTATGGGGTCCAGATAAAACTTCAATCATTCGAGAAAATCTCTCATATTATTGTTTGAGAAATACGAAATTGTCATCTACATAGAACTTAAGACCGCAATTTCTTTACAAATTTATAAATGGTGAAATTAACGATTTCAGCTTATTTACACACTCAACCTACTTTAAAAAATAAATACATACAAAAGAAAAAAAGAAAACTAAAAATGATGCATACAACTTCAGTGATAAGAAGATTCGCAGGTCATATTATGAATTGTGACTTTACAATAAAATTCAACTAAAGCAGCCATTTCATCCCATTCCATTACACGTCTCATAAGAAATTCTATTGACTTGAACTCAGACAAATTTCTAGACGGTGCGCAGAAGGTTCCTCATATAAATTCCTGGGAAGCCCATTCCATACGCGTGTCGGAATGTCTAGTACGTATGAGATATATGTTTATCTTGGATTCTGGAGCCACCTACTGTTTTAGATGGGAAAGGTGTGTCGGAGATGTTCCTTAAAAGGTCAGGTATGGTATGTGAATATTGAAGTGGATGTGGGACGTGCGCTCTATTTATTTGTGGATTCGACTCGATTTTTGCGTATGAAAAGCCACGGGTTCCTCAATGATATTATACATGGACTAAGGTAGATATGTTGTAAGGTAGAAATGTCTTAATTGGGACATTTTATCTAGCAGAAATTGGCTAGCCTAAGTGACGTTTTTGTGTGTGTCAAACACTTTTTTACACTTATATTTTAATTACGCAATCTCTTTCGCGTGTTTGTCAAGTTTTAAAATTATGCATGTTTACAGATTGGAACACTTTCATCGTTTATTTTCTTAGCATATAACGTATCTATACTTTTTGATATATCATTGACGATTCTAAAATAATTAACCATTTCTATTGTTCCATTTGCAAATTCAAAATTGGTCTAGACCATTTGGTTATTTTATAGACAAATACAAATTAGATGTCTCCAAGTCCTAGATGCATTCGACATTGTTTACGCCTGTAAATTCAGAAGCCCTAGGCAGAAATCTTCTCTTGACCAAGAGTTTATACATCCATACTTCGTCGTTGATCATAAGTTTCAAGTAGCCAGTCAATTCCCATTAATTGGGGCCAAAAAACATTTCTAACGTTTCGATAGAGTCGGAATCCACCGATTTATATATTCGACTTGGTCTGACCTAACTATTAGCCTCCCGGGACTCAAGAGGAATGGTCCCAAAGAGATATTATTTTACTTACAACGCTGAGCACACTAATAGATAGTTTAGAGCTTTGATCAAGACCAAATTGAAATGCTGCAATAGTTATTGAAACTAATTTATTATATACCGTTATAAGGGTACTGAAGTGCAATGCACACTAATATTACTGATGAAATGTAACGTCGTCTCTCTCTGTTTGTTGTTTGAACGGTATGGCAAAGGCTTGCCAATTACATGAAACATATTCTAATGAACGATGAAAGTGTAGGTGGTGCTTAAAAAAACCGTGGCCCTGTCTCTGGCAATTTGCTCCTGTATCGTGGGTGCGTTTCACAAACATGTATTATCACATACAAAAACACCCAGACTCAGCAGATTACACAATTTTTTGTCCCGTGTGTCAGTCGAACTCAAACCCCTAGCGCAGTTGTATAGACAAACGTTATTTGTTCAAAATGTAGGAGTTTTGGTCGAATGTAAACTTATATTAACATTTCTATAATAAATAAATAGACTTCTGCTTACACTACAATTTCTGCTTACCTACTTCTTTGAGACTTATAAACAAGGTTCCATGTACGATCAATAAGTAGGCTAATATTCGTTATAATACGTTGTTTAAAACAGAAACAATGTAGTCTTGACACCACTTTAAACTACTTATGCTAAAGCTCGAGATATATTCGAAATTACACGAAGCCTGCCGAGTACGTCCTCGAAGCGAGCGCTAGCCAAAATCTGAATATGTTTGTGCGCGCCACTCGTGAGAACTTCCAACTTGAGTACCTACCAATTACCAACAAATGTGGTACAGTGTGGTAGAATTTTAGTTGAGATACGCGAAATCAAAACTGAACACGCCGCATACATAAAGTCACGCCTGTTTCCCTGTGGGGTAGGCAGAGACCACGGATCTCCATTTGCTTCGGTCCTGGCATACTTCTTTTGCTTCATTCATACGCATCACATTTCTCATAGACGCTCTTCGGTTGAGGGTACTCCACAAACCACAATTTGAATAATAAACCATTTAATTTTTTACCCCCGACACAATGTCTTAAGTTTAATGTGTCTGTCTGTGTATCTGTCTGCGTCGTAGCTCCTAAACGGATGAACCGATTTTCGTTTAATTTTGCAAATAGGTTTACAGTAAACACGTCATTCTTTTTTAAATGCTAAATCGCGTCGGCATTTCCTATTTGATAACCTCTGAGAAGAAATGCCGAAACAAACTCAAGGTTAAGGTCTCTTTTAATGTCCAGACAAGTATAATATGCGTGTAGTGTAGGTTGCCTGAGATGTGGTCTTTTGAGGAAAGAACCACAGCGAGTTGCTCAACTGTCCTCACAAATTTGTTCATAGAGTTGTCCAAGATCCCATAGCCCCCAGACCTTAATTATTTTCTGACAAACAAAATGTGAACCATAGCGTAGTATTAGTACCTACTACAAACGTAGGTATACCTGCTAGCTTGGACTGAGGCACGACGGCCCATTTACAGATACCAGGTGCTAAAGGTACGTGAAAACATTACAACACTCCTAGTAGGTTTTTTTTTTTTTTTTTCGTTTTTTTCGAACTTGTCTCTCGCAGTTAGCTCTGAGGGAGCTCTTACTGCTTAACCGGTCGTTTGGCGAGACCTAATAAAAGGCCTCCAGCCAGGACTCCTAGTAGGTGTGATCTAGTTTCATTGTTTGTGTTGCTAGTCAAAGGTTACAGGAGATTGTTCGTAAGTGCATAGGATTAGAGCTGCCTTCAAAGCTAACTAAAATCTAAATGGATTTATGTATGTACCCCTACCAAACAAAATTACTTTTGATATATTTAGAGTTATGCCTGCAAGTTTGGCATCTATATTAGTTCCCTACGTGTTAAATATTTGTAAGTTACAAAGTGTGAAAATAAATAAATAAGTTGCAAGATATCGTTAATTGTGGCATTTTAATGGCGGCTGATGATGATATATTTAGAACTAGCCCCGTGGTGTTACCCGCTACATTTTTTCGGGATAAAAAGAAGCCTATGTGCAAAACCAGGGTGTCTGCTACCTCGATACTAAATTTTATCTAAATCGGTCAAGCCGTTTGAGCGTGAAGAGGTAACTAACACACACTCACAAACTGTCACCTTAATAATACTATGACTAAGTGTTATATAATAACTGTGTAGCTAAAGACAGTCCCTATAATATGATAACTATAGGTAGGAGACTAACGGATTCCTAAACGATAACTACCTATGTCAACATAATAAGCTGTATAAGCACAAGATATCGCCAAACACACATTTAACAGGCTTCGGTATTGCCTTACACGATGTTCGCTCAGACTGGCTTAAGTTCACCCATACAACCTTACATCTGCTCAGTACGGAGGCATACCCCTTATTCCCCCGATTCCGTTCCATTCACATGCAAATCCAGGCGCTGGGAGTCCCATTAGCCTTGTAAGCCATTTGAACAGAATAGGGTTGGTAGGAGAAGAACCAGCGCTCTATTGTATGGGGACCGATTCACGAATATTTGTGTTTGTCGTATTCCAATCGGCTCGTTCGAGGCTCGTCTGTATTGACGTTTTGTTGTGCGATTGAATATGTGATAACATACTATTACAAACCGAATACAAAAAGCACTCAGATTTCAATTTGGTTGTGTTTACCTGTGTCGTGATTACTGGTAGTATGCGAATTTTATTGTTTTGTATATAATTTATTTTTCGTAAAAAATGTTGCCTATCACTAGGAATTTATTCTGTATCGTGGGTGCGTTTTGTAAGCATGAAAAATCACATACACAAACACCCAAACTCAAGAAAAAAATCTGCGGATTTCATTTTTTTATGTGCCGTGCGGGAATCGAACTCGCAACCCTTAGCGTAGCAGTCCAATCGCTTAGCCACTGCGCCGAAATAATAACACCAATCATCAGACATTTTCACCTCATGGAAATTAAAGATATTCAAAGAAATAAATAAACAGCTAGAGTACACTTAAAGTTATCTATAAAGGATCAAAGACAATTATAAAGGATCCTATCTATTGCAAGACAAGTCAATGGAAATGAAAAAACATTTTTACAAATAAAGCTCTGACCGCGAACTAAATCCCAACCCATGATAATATTATAAAAAAAATGATAATTATTTCTACCACTGATAATAATAGAAGGATGTGTAAGGGACAAAATAAACGTAAACACAAATAGATTTTATTATTGCAGGGAAAACAACAAGTTATTTATCTTGTGTTTTCCTTATTTAGATAAAAAGGCGTGTCACTGTTCAGTAACAATACTGTACAGTTACACTTTTATATATGGACTAGCTTCCGCCCGGGTACAGTCCGCGTGAATTTCGAATGTATAGCCTATAGCCTCCCTCGATAAATGGGCTATCTAACACTAAAAGATTTTTTCAAATCGGACCAGTAGTTCCTGAGATTAGCGCGTTCAATCAAACAAACTCTTCAGCTTTACAATATTATAAAATAAAAATAATAGTATAGTATAGATATAGTTTTACTTTGTTTTAGGTTAAGCGTTGCAGATGTCTTGGATTACTTTCTTTATTAAAGAGTGGGGTAAGAAGTATAATAGTATGGCTTTCTATAATGATTTCATTCCCTATCCACCCAAGCACTATTCCTAAAATAAGGGAGTCTGTAATAAGTTTAAAGAGATATAAAGGATGCTTGACACGTAACATTAATCATTTAACCATTTTTTTGCTACTGAAATAGTAACTAGTACCAATGACGATTTTGAAAATCAATTGTACGTTTATTTAATTCAAGTTACTATAAAACATCTCTGACTAATTATTAGGTACGCTTAAATAGATAAAGATATTACCCTATGCAAGTAATACTATATTTCAAGAAATAAGTATGGGTTTGTGTATGTGATAATTCATAGCGAAACGCACCCATAAAACAGTAGAAATTACTAGCGTTGGGCGAAGTTTTCTAAAAAAAAACTAATGCCCATAGATTTGGATATTGATTTATTAAATAGCTGTATATTTAATAAATCAATATCCAAATCTATAGGCACTATGCCTCCTCTTTTGGGAAATACAGGTGTGAGACCTGTTACATGTTTGTCAGCGGACGGAAATGACAAGAGGCACAGCCCTACGTCACCCGCTTAATGCACCGCCTATTTCTATGAATACTGCCGACTTGAAAGGGTGTATAACCACACGTTTTGCCTTCATTCTACATTAATTGTACCTGTGGAACCTGTATTGAGACCAATTTGAGACCTGAATTAGAACAGATTTGTTATATTTTTTTTTTTTTTTATAAACGTCGCCTCACACTTGGAATTTCTCCTGTGTCGTGGGTGCGTTTCACAAACATGAAATATCACATACACAAACACCCAGACTCGGGACAAACATCTGTGGTTCGCACAAAGTTTTGCCCCGTGCGGGGATCGAACCCGCAACCCTTAGCGCAACAGTCCAATCGCTTAGCCACTGCGCTAATCAGGTCGTCAAACGTTAAAACATCTACGTGCGTTTGAGAGTGTGATCTCGTTTTTTTTCGTTTCAGAATGAGCCAATAGCCTCATGGAATAGGTTATGCCGTGGTGTAGAGATTGGTCAGTCAATAAGGATGGTAGTGAGGTCGACCGTCCAGGGTGCGCCGGACGTATTTAAATATCGCTACTCGTTGAGGCACTCCTCTTGCACAAGTGTAATAGCTTGATAGGTCTACAAAACTTCAAACGCGTTGGGGTTAAAAAAAAGACTTATTATTTATAATATTATGTTTTATTGTTTATTTATTTTACCAAGTAATCAAATTATGTTACAAAATAAATATCTAACGTATAGTTCAGTATAGTTTTATGAGTTAGTTAGTAAATTATTTATCAGCAGCTAAAAACAAAAGGACAACATCGTGAGAAAATCGGCACACCTGAGAGATTTTTCAACGGTGTGTAAAGTCACGTCAGAGGCCTACAGGCGGTTTAAACTCTGACATCAGGTTGTTCATCAACCATACGATAAGAAGAAGATGAGTTCTTAAACCACGCTACCACGACATACATAGTGAAAGCTAGAGTACAATGTAAGAGTGACAAAATAAAAATAGGTGGATTGTAAAAAGTTTGACTGCCTCGTTGGACTAGTGGTTGCTAAGCGCGACTGCTGAGCACGAGGTCCTGGGTTCGAATCCTGGGTCGGGCAAACTGTTATTAGGTTTTTCCATTAGGTAATTCTCAGTAGCAGCACGGAGTCTGGATTTGTGCCCGGTTGATGGCAATAGGCTCGCCCCCTATTACATTGGGACCTAAAACATAACTGGCGAAATGTGGGTGTACTATATGTGCACCTCTGCCTACCCCTTCGGGGAATACAGGCGTGATGTTATGTATGTATGTAAGTAAAAAGTTTATTTGTCAAGTCGATAGAATTAAATCAAGTTGCTATCCCTATTTTTGCCTACAATACCGTAAAAGTAGGCGTGAAATTATACAACACAGAACTAAATACACGTGCATTAAACTACCAATATCATAGACAAGTTAATATCAGTGGTGTCAAGTCGTGTTCCGTATATTGTTATATTAACATAGGTGCCTACTGAGCATACAATAAATATGATATTAGTGCCGATGGTATCCATGACAGTTTTTGTTTGACCCTTCGATCGTTTCCTGGGGGTATATAAACATCGTAAAATAGTATATGACTTTTTGTACTTTTTATGCATGTTGCCATGCTAGGCTTTAATTTTAAATTGATTAAGGGAAACTTGAAAAATGATGGACACGAGCGGGACTCGAACCCGCGACAGTCGCCGTACCGTGGCGCCGCTCTGCCAACTGAGCCACCGTGTCACTGCTCGCATCCATCAAATCGTAATCATATAGGTAGAAATAAGAGATTAAGATGGCGTAAATGTTTATTTATTTAGATATCTATTTGAGGGTTAGAATTATTTAAATTGTAAAAGCCGTAAAGCCTGCTGGGCAAATGCCTCTCAATTATTCCTTCACAAAACCCTGTAAAGGTTCTTTTAAATATGTATATTTGTAAATAAAAACATTTGAAGTTAGTTGTGATGAGTGTACTATTTACAATATAAATAATAATAAATAATAATAATATGATTCTTTATTTCTCTCACAATGGGGTACATGATTTAAAACTAATTCAGCAGTAGTTCTTCAATCACATATATACACATATAATTAGTATAAGGCGAAAACACTAATATTATAAGGCGAAAGTTTGTAAGTGTGTTTGTAAGTTTGTTACCTCTTAACGCTCAAACGGCTAGACCGATTTTGATGAAATTTCATATGGAGCTGACACCCTGCATTAACACATAGGCTACTTTATTTTTTCCTTATTTTTATTCCGAAAAAATGTAGCAGGTAACACCGCGGGCGCAACTAGTAAATGATCAGTTAAAAAATTTAATTTATGTTGCCGACTGTATTATAGGTACACCTCTGCCTGCCTCCGGGTAATACATGCGTTACACAATCCAACCAGCCCCTATCCTTCTAACAATACATTACGGACCCTACCCAATCTTTGCACCAAGACCCTACAAAGACACCCAAGTCCGACCCTCACAAACATTCGACCACACATCTCACGGAGCTGACAGATTTATTCGTCTGACTTTGACCTTCATAGCGAGATTTGCCTACAGACCCTCTTCTTAACAGACCTTAGGTATACGACTTATAATATGTATAATAATTGTATGTACAACAATACCCGAGTTCTTGTAGTGCTGCAGAGTATAATAGATACAGATATGGTTCTGCGAAGACGTATTTAAGTATGTAATACATTTTGCATTTCAGTTGTCTTAGCCTAAGGTCAAGTCTAATGTTAACTATAAACAGCCCAAGCGAATCATTTTAACTATCTCGTTTCGATCAAGATGCATTGATTGAGGTCACGTGACAAGAAAAGTAAAAAATACTAACTAGTTAGATAAAACGTACGAAAAGTTAGGTGTGTTTTTATACAAAATTGAAAAATGTGAACTCAATGTACAAAGATTAGGACATGGAACGCGTACTTAAAATGTCCGCCTACAGACAATGAAAAATGAATAGGTATACTTTAGCAAGAGTTTATAAAACTCAAATTAATTCTTAAAATGGATGGCTACACATTTTTATACGCCTACTCATCTATAACATCGTTTTATTATCATTTGTGACGATATCATAGACTTCAGCAATTCGAATTGAGGTCTAAAAAAATATGAAGAAGGTAAATACGACGAAAGGGGTATGTTAGAATCGTAGCCAATGAAAATCTTTAGACTATACGGATCCTGTCTAAAAACAGGTGTGGTTTCATGTATGTATCTATCTTCTTATATATGTGTATATATAAAACAAAGCCGAGTTCGTTAGAACACTTATAAGTCGAGAAATGCTGGATCAATTTTAATCATCTCGGATTTGTTGGATTCTTCTCCGCCCCGAATCCTACTTCCTACTATATATATATATATATATATATAATATTATAAATGTGAAAGTTTGTGAGAATGGATGTGTGGATGTGTGGATGTTTGTTACTCTTTCACGCATAAACGGCTGGACCGATTTGGTTGAAATTTGGTATGTAGATAGGTTATACCCTGGATTAACATATAGGCTACTTTTTATTCCGAAAAATTGTAGCGGGTAACACCGCGGGGCGCAGCTAGTAACTAATAAAACGTCGAAAATAATCAGGGAAAAACGGCAAGACGACGTCTACCAGATCCGCTAGTAAAGATATAAAGTAGTAGGTAAGTCTTCTTCTTATCGTTTGGTTGATGAACAACCTAGTGTCTGAGTTTAAACCGCCTGTAGGCCTGTAACATGGCTTTACACACCGTTGTTTTCCTTCACCGTTTTGTGCGCAGTGCTTGCCTAAGTAGTAAATAAAGAGTCCACAATGTGTAAATCCTTATAAGAGAGAAAGAAAAGTAAAGATAAAAAAGCAAACAAAACACACTCATTTATTCAAGACAGTGTGAGTGCGTTTCGTAAAAGAAATTCGTGACAATTTTCTTTTGATGGCGTAAATAAGATGGATCGGGGACTGTCATTATAATATTTATGAGTGTAACACTTCTGTGAAAATACTTTTACTGCGTACTTATTGTGCTTTTAAACATTGAGTTCGTTGTGGAGCACCAACTTGGGGTTGCCCGAGGCGAATAATAAGTTTAATATCTTGTACTTTTGCAGACGATTATTAAGTTTCGTTTTAATTCTTATAGCTTTTTTCTTACTCGAAACTAGAGAACAAGAATATTAAATGCTTTGTGCTTTTTATTTTAGGAATTGGGTAACATTGTTCCTGTGAAAATGAAGGTAGAATGGTGATTGCTCCACCGACAACAGCTGAAATTCACGCGGACGGAGTCGCGGGCGGAAGCTAGTCTAAATATAAATCTTTACGAGTATTTGAGATAATTCAATCCCGCCTCATCTTGCATTCGTAGTTCTTCATTACAGGATCCTAATTATAATCCTAGTCCTAATACTTCTTCGCTCACATCAATCTGAATTAGACAAAGGAATTCCTTACATTCGGTACAGGCGAAGTTTCTCGTGACGATAATAGGGTAGCAGCGGCCTCGGGGCGAAGAAACCTCTTTGTCGGCACCTCTCATGCCTCGCTTCCTTCCTCTATCTGCCATAATTATCTGAGTGTGACGCTACAATTGTGAGGGTTAATTGTGGTAGGATATGCTAAAGGGAACCACGAATAAAATGTACTTTATCCTAATATATAGATTTTTTCTGTACCGATTTGTATGGAATTTTGTGTGTATATTTCAATTTAATCTATCCGTATCCTTTTTATTTAAATTTGACACACGAAGAAAAAAATCGGTCTTAAATATTTTATGATATTAGCTCCTTATTCCTTTTAGTAACTCATTTAAATTAAAACAATATTCGGGCCTACTTTTAAAAAATTACACACGCTTAACATCGAAGCAATAAATTGTGGTACGGAATCAACTTATTAAATCAAATGCCAAAAAGAAACCGGTAACTAATATCAAATAGACATATTTCACCGGTAATCGATGACTCTCGGCTCGGAATCGATTCTTGATGAATCGAGTCGCGACTCGAGCGTTTACCGTAGCGTTTGATTTATTACCAGCCTTAAGGCAGTTTATATGCGACTTTTTCAGTTACAAGAATATATGTGACTACGAAGAAAAGTCCGGAGATAGTCGCGCTATAAAATTAACATAACATCACGCCTGTATACCTCGAAGGCGTAGGCAGAGGTGCACACATCTCACCATTATGTTATAATTCCCAACGTAGTATTAAGAGACAAGTCTATTGCCATTATCATCATCAGCCGGAAGACGTCCACAGTTGGACAAAGGCCTCCCCCTTAGAACGCCACAATGAACGACAGCTACTGCCATCAACCGGGCACAAATCCAGACCTCGTGATCTACTGAAAATTACCTTATAAAAACCCACTGACACTTTGCTGACGCGGGATTTCAACGCAGGATCACATGCTCAGCAGCCACGCTTAGCGACCACTAGACCAACAGTCTATAAAATTATACTCTCATTTTTACGATGCAGATCAAAGAATGTAAATGTAAAAATAACCATGTTATAAAAACAGTCGTCGGTGACAAACGAGAGAATGACGAGAATTAGTCACGTGACACAGAATAATGATCAGCTTCGTGGATCACATAGTTCTTCATTACATTTCTTAGAAAGTAACATAATGTTATATAAGCTTTCATTTATCTCACAGCTGTAAAACAAGAAAGAGTTTCTTGCTAATATTTTTACGTCGGTATGACAGTTTTGCTCAAGCAATTCGACATACAGTCAATGGTCCATAACTTCATATTATAAAAAACATTATTCAAAACTTTTTCAACTAAAGCGACGACATGATTGGTGCAGTGGTTAAGCGGTTGGAAAACTGCGTTATGGGTTGCGGGTTCGATTGGCACATGGGACAAAAAATTGTGTGAACCGCAGATGTTTGTCCCGAGTTTGGGTTTGTGTATGTGATATTTCATGTTTATGTTTATAGAATGCACCCAAAGGACGACACAGGAGACATTCCTAGTGCAGGCCGTGTTTTTTTCAAAACAGAAAAATGCTACGACTTGGACTTAGGTATCTAGTGTTTCATCGCAGTTTCAATAAGCGAGAAAGTATTTTATAAAAAAAAAATACGACATTATATGTTTTTATTTAAAAAGTAATACGACAATAATTAAGTGTTGAGTACCTATGTATAAGTCCTTTAATATAATCAAATATTCAGTTATTAATTAATATTGGTTTAATTAAAGCTTAAGGTTCAAGGAGCGCTTAGACCTTTCCAAAATAAATTGTCAAATTGAGTCCCCCACTTGGGAGTTATCGACAAATCGAGGCTCCGAGGATGTCGAGCCACTTAAAACGTCATCACTAATGACGTAATTTAATGATCTGATGCTATCGACAGCTTGAATGGAGGGACAAAATTATCAACGATCAAAATTTAATTTCGAAACTTTACGGTTTTAACATTCCCCTCCACTTAACACCGGTTTTACTTAGTGGGTGATATGAAAACCGTAGATTCGATTTTATCAATTGAGAATTTCGGAAAATATGCAAAGTGCTTTATCGATACGGAGTTTGAAGCGGCAGCAATTTTGGATCTCCGAGTGGATTTAAAAATTGATCACATAACTGCGTTCGACAGAGAATTTCCGTACACAGGGAGATTGAATTTACTTCGCCAGGAAAAACAACCATCCAATATATTCCAATGTTCATGACGTAGAAATATACAAAGTATTTTATCAAACTACATAAATTATTTCCCACGAGGAACTTGCAAAGAAAGCGAGAATATGCTTTATTGTCCACTATAATTTATTGGTACCCCAGGTGCATTCAATGAGGCTGAAAACCAAGGCGAATATAATTATCAAATTAAAAGTATCTATTTGTAATGTACCATTTTTTTTTACTTCTCCACACACAAACAAATTGTCCCGTACCGTGGGTGCGTTTCATTAACATGAAATATAACACACAAACACCCAGACTCGGGACAAACATTTGCGAATCACACATTTTTTTTATTCCCGCAAACACTAGCGCAGTCCAATCCACTCAGCCACTGCGCCAACAGATCCCCGCAATATCCACATTTTTTTTTCGGGATGGATTAGTGTCGACGACCCCGAGGTCTTGTTGGACGTAACCGGACAAAGGCGAGACTGCATGAGCCTCTAGCCAGGCTAACTACTTTGCAATTCTACATCCCAAGGCGTGTATTTATATGTACGACATTATATTCAGAGTGCTGAGAGAGACTGCCTCGTTGGTCTAGTGGCTGCTAAGCGCGACTGCTGAGCACGAGGTCCTGGGTTCGAATCCCGGGTCGGGCAAAGTGTTACTGGGTTTTTCCATTAGGTAATTCTCAGTAACAGCACGGAGTCTGGATTTGTGCCCGGTTGATGGCAATAGGCTCGCTAATAGGGGATTACATTGGGACCTAAAAACATAACTGGCGAAATGTGGGTGTACTATATGTGCACCTCTGCCTACCCCTTCGGGGAATACAGGCGTGATGTTATGTGTGTGTATATTCAGAGTAGTCCTTCTATAAACTTCTGTACAACTAAAATAAGGCAGCCAAGGCGGGTAGGCCTTAATTAGGGAAACTTTGAAGCCGGAATGAGTCAGAATAAGTCAGAACTTGGATCATGTTTTGTAAGGAGTTTTGATTCTGAGGCTTATATGAATTCGTTGCCAGTGTGATTCATCCCCGCATCTGGTGAACCCCGCTAAGCTTCATAAATTAGTAGGTATACCTACTATAATGTCTCTCAAAGAAAGTTGGCGTTGAAGTTTAAATACCAGATTAAAAACCTATTTAAGACTTAATTTATCTTATTTATGTCAATGTAAAATATGAGGTATATTTTCAGTTATTTTTAGATCATAACAACATCACGCCTATATTCCCCGAAGAGGTAGGCAGATATACTGTAAAATACACACATATTTTGCCAGTTATGTTATAGGTCCAATACAATAGGGGGCGAGCCTATTGCCATCAATCGGGCATAAATCCACTACGAGCTGCTACTGAGAATTACCTAATAAAATAAGAAAACACTGAATCCTGGATTCGAAACTGGGACCTCATGTTCACTGTACGACGAAGGTCGCGGGTTCGAGACCCGCTCGCGTCCATCATTTTTTAAATTTCATTACTATATCAGTACTTCTTGCAATATCTTTGACTGTAATCCACACAAACATCTAACCATCGTTAAATATACTAGTTAGCAGATTAACATTTTAACTACATAAGTTAAAAGCACAAGTTGTATATCTAAGCCGAAACGTAAGATCCAACGGCCAATAAATAAATGTCAATGAGTCGGTAACTCACGAAGTTGGGGCATAAAACAAATGAGTGCCTGAACGTCTCCGTCAAAGATTTCTGGAGTCATTAACTCAAGGACCAAGGACATAAATAGAACCACCTCAATATTTTGGAAGAAATAAAGAATCGTGTCACGTATAACTTTGAAACTATCGCGTTTCATGATTATAATAGTAAATAACAACACGGGAATTAACGCGAACACAACTTTGTAAATTTTTCGCTTGACGTTTCGATCGAGTTACACCGGCCATAGTCACAAGAAGTCTGCTTTAATTACAAAGCTATAAGCATATTAAATTTATTTATATAGAGAGATAGCATTTGCTTAAATATGACGTCACGCCAACGTAATTGCAGAATAAATTTCACTTCGCCCCGTACAATTAGCGTTTACGTCTCCAGTTTACCCATGTTAAGCAACTCACGACACAGGAGAAATTCTTAGTGTGGGGCGACGTTGTTAAAAAAAGTCAGAATATTTTGCTAAATGATTGGACTAAAAGCTTAGCCACCTGAAATACAGTGACGTCAATATCAGTGTATAAATATTTACAGCTGAAAGTAAACTATATTTACATATCACGTAGATCATTTCTTTATGTAGCGTAGACTTTATTGCGTAGCTTATGGCGTGAAAGGCTACAGATCTCGTAACCCTCGCTACGAATCTCGTAGACGCTGTACAAGATTGTTCAAATCGCGTTGACTGTTTCTTTTGCGTAGGCTACCTCTACGGATTCGTAGACCACTGCTACGTATCGCTACATAGTTAGGATAGTAAAATGTAAAAAAATACATAAATAAAGAAGCCTATACATTTTTCTCCCTTACCGTTACCCCTTATTACCTCTTTTCCTTTTAAAAATGTAGACTGGTCCTTTGATCCGAGTATGAATTTATATTTGGTCCCAATACGCTGGTCTTTTAACCATAGTCTCTAGGTATATTTAAGTAGGTACCTATCTGTTAGAACCTATTTATCATTACATACCTCTAGTACTTGCGTGCTGTATATACCTAGCACATAGGACATTGCTTCAGCGGCTAAAACTCCATTAGGACCAGCGTCAGTTGTATTGTAAGACGCCTAACGACTTTATAACTACATAACTTAAATACAATAGTTTGGGTGACGATTAACGAGACCTGGTATAACGAAACCACAGATATATGAGTGTAACATCTTGTGCAAAGAGGGGGTATATGTGGGGGAAGGCTTCAGACATACTAACCAACATAACACTGCTCATGACAGTAGTACGTAGTAAATATTTGTGTGGACCAATAATGTATAAGTTGCAAGCTAATGTATAGCTATTATTGCGTAATAATGTCAGCGATATGATGTACGCAGGAGAAGACACAGACTTCTGTAACACAGGTCCTCACCTAGCTCAGAGGTCAGGGTTACTATAAATGTACTGCTAACTATTATATCAATAATATTGTATTATTTATCTTTTTATGAAACAAAATTTAGCTAAGTGTTTAGCCAGTTACACTAAATTATAGATAAAACTATATTATGAAACAAAGGACACGAAAAGACAGAAAAATATACAATTGTAAGTCCCAAACATGACATAACATCATAATATGAAGGGGTAGGCAGGGGTGCACATATAGTACACCCACATTTCGCCAGTTATGTTTTTAGGTCCCAATGTAATAGGGGGCGAGCCTATTGCCATCAACCGGGCACAAATCCAGACTCCGTGCTGCTACTGAGGATTGCCTAATGGAAAAACTCAGTAACACTTTGCCCGACCCGGGACAGATGATATGCATAATTTAAATTGAATGATACCTATCACTCAGTCTTCTCATAGTATCGCAAACATTCTAACATTATCGTCTTCCATTCATCAGCATACGAATTAAAACTAGGGTTGGCCTACTCGATTGCGACTTATGTCATACATCAAGCTCACGCCAGCCCTAGACAAGTAGCAAAACGCTAGACGAATAGAAATACGCATGTAGTTAAACTACGTACCGTTTAATCTAACATAATTTACTAGCTGCGCCCCGCGGTGTTACCCGCTACATTTTTTCGGGATAAAAAGTAACCTATGTGTTAATCCAGGGTGTCGCTACCTCCATATAAAATTTCATTAAAATTCATTCAGTAGTTTTTACGTGAAAGACTAACAAACATCCATTCATACTCACAAACTTTCGCGTTTATAATGTTAGTAGGGATTTGATGTTTTAAACGTAATAATACACCGCCAAAAAGGATCAAAGATTTCGTACAAATAAATACACAGAGAAACTTCAACAGATAAAAGCGCTCAAGTGTTACATTACACAATATACTATCATCCATTGGACACGAAAATCCTAAGCCCACTTAGCCCATTGTACACACACACACACATATTTAGTATACAAATACCAGCTACGTTCGCACACACTCAAAATTGTAACTAAATATTTAGACGGCCTCTCTGTATGCGTGTGAAGATACACATAAATCTCTGGGTAAGTGTAACCTTATTTGTTTTATAAGAAAAGCTTCTAGAATTTGCATATTCGTAACGAGGAGTTGGTTTTGTTTTTTCTACGCGAGATAGTGATAACGGTTATAATTTAAAACAGTTTTTGGATTAAATGTGATGTAAATTTTTTGCGTCACTAAATGTTAACAATATGGGACATAATGACGCCTGTATTCCCTATAGAGGTAGGCAGAGCTGCACATATAATACACCCATGTTTTGCCAGTTTTGTTATAGGTCCCAATGTAATAGGGGCGAGCCTATTGCCACTCAACCGGAAATAAATCCAGACTCTGTCCTGCCACTAAGAATTATATAATGGAAAAATCCAGTAACACTTTGCCCGACTCGGAATTAGACATCAGGAACTTGTGTTCAGAAGTAGCGCTAAGTGACTACTAGACCATATATAGGTAGATAACATCACGCCTATGCTATTGTCAGGAAAATATTAAGGTCATAAAACTACATCTCTGATCTGAATTAAACCCGCACATCCCATAAGAGAAATTCAATAACTTTTTCTTAAAATATAATCTTCCTCACAAAGGTACCTAAATAATCTTTGATATGTTCTTCGATTCAGTTTCCCAAACTACCATCTTATCTGGAAACACGTTCACCATTGCTTAGAGATCATCGCATGTGGGCACAAACACGACTTTTCCATTACCATCTGTGAATCGAAGTCAGGACCTCTACTACGAGTTTTCTCTAGTATAACTTTCGTGAGTGTTATCCATAGATATTATTAAATATATTTTTCCAGGTTTTACGCACTAAACTGAACAGCTCGACTGAACGCTCCGCTGTGTCATCTGCGCATAAATAGGGACTCCGACACCTTTGTAATGTGTATCCTATACGAATTTATCTTTGCTTTTTCGAAACTATTCGAGTTTTCCCGTGAGAACTAATATACACGTGCGTGAATATTAGTTCTCTCATAAACTAGCAAGTAACCATATATAATGTGCGCCATTAGCAATTACTTAGGAAATTATTTATTGCATAAATATCTCTGGAAAACTTGCAGCTAAAGAATTAAGTAACAATTAAAAGTATACTAAACTGTCAGCCGATTGAAAGTTTTCTCTTTTAAAAACCGGAATAATAACCAAAATAAACACTTGGACAGTAAGTACTGCTAAGAAAATATATATATCTATGTGCTTCATAGTTTGCCAAATGTTTACGAAGTCGGTATCGAGTTTGAAGTGAGAAATCTCATGGTTGTGGAACAGAGCGAGATCAAGTGCAGACGAATCCTGCGTTGCAAAATTAAATTAGCTTTTCTCTAAGCGTTTATTTCGGAGCTGGAAGTTTGTTATCAAATAAGGAATAAGTACTTATATAGGTATAAAATACTCGTAGAACGACGAGTTGCAACCGGTAGATGCAAATGGCAAGTTGTCGTACATCGTGGCGTTCAAAGGGGAAGGATTTTGTTCAACAGTGGACGTATTCCGGCTGATGATGATGATATAAAATACATACTTAAGTAGCGCGCAGTATATTGTGAAACTCGGCTTAACTCAAGTATAACGTATTTTTAAATAAAACTATTTTTGACGAATTTTATCGCTTTATTTTATTTTTTTGGTCGCAATGTTTTGTTAAAAACGTATTTATTATGTCGTGCATAAGACCGACAGTTATTTGGTTCATTAACATGTACATTCATATCGATACATTCATCGGAAAACTAACAAATGTGACCTAATATTATTATTTAATCTTTCCATTTAAGATATCTTTATCTGTATGTCTAGTTCCTCTTCTACGTTAACAAACAGTGTCTAATAACGTCAACCACATGGACGTAGCTCGGTACCCCGCCATTTCATTGGGGACTTAGAGATTGCATTCGACGTCAATTGGGAAAAATATATACGTATATAAATCTGATCCAAAAGCACTATTGGTTTTATTTTAAAATGTAGGTATGTTATGGTATTACATTCAAAACAAAAGGGAATTTTTATATGCAAATTAAAACATAAATGCATTTGTATTATGCTAGTATATACATAATTATTTCCAATAATACATATCTTTAGGCCATATAAATATTTAATTTGCATGTTTTTTTCTTCCGAAATTCCCCCCCCCCCCACACACACACACTAGGAATTTCTCCCGTATCGTATCAAACAATATATATCAAACATGCAACATCACATACACAAACACCCAGACTTGGGACAAATATCTGCGGATTGCACAATTTTTTGGAATCGAACCCGGTAATGCGCGCTATCTAATCACTTACCTACTACGCCAATCAGGTCATCGTGCTTAAACTCAAAAGCACTTTATTCATCACAGATCATCTTGTTACTACAATAGGTATAAATCAAGTAAGACTTTAATTAAAACTACTGAAAGCACCAGGATTGAAATACAAAAGCATTCTCAAGAACTAAAATCCCAGCTATAACCCCTCACGTTTTCAAACAAAATCAAATAACGCTGGTCTCATCGGCTCCGTTCGGCATTTTCCGCCATCCTTCGGGAATACGAAGGATACATCAGTTCCGAAAGTACAAAGATAGCAATCACAATTCAAAGGTATATTACATAGAGGGATTGACCAAGCATTGTTGAATAATGACTTTCTAAGCTGCCTGCAATCTCGCATACCAAACCATCTGACGGTCAACTCGGAATAGGGTTGGGAAAGTGTCGATAAAAAATATTACATAAAGTCGATAAATAAGCATAAAAAACCTTGTAGATCTGTTTTATATTGCTCGCCTTTATCCTCCAACGGGGAGACATAGGTGTGACGTTGCACATACACTTCTAACAGGCAGTATACGTGTCCCATAATATGAGGGTGAGCGTATGGCCTTTAACTTGTATCAAGTACAATTCTAAAAGTGTCTGTAACATTTTAGAGCAGTAATAACCACAATACATAAGACACCGAAAACTTTTCACCGTTGTTTCTAGTGTTTGAACTTAAAAACTATACCTATACTTGAACTATACGCATACAAATCAATGTAAGTTTCGATGAGATAGGAACTGAAAACCTTATGGACTATATGCGTACTTAAGCGGTACATTTTTACCAATAAAAATGTGGTAAATAATGACTTGATGTTAATTGCTCTCGTACTACACCCACATAATTATGATATAAAACAAAAACATAACATCACGCCTGTATTCCCCGAAGGAGTAGGCAGAGGTGCACATACAGTACACCCACATTTCGCCAGTTATGTTTTAGGTCCCAATGTAATAGGGAGCGAGCCTATTGCCATCAACCGGGCACAAATCCAGACTCCGTGCTGCTACTAAGAATTACCTTATGGACAACCCAGTAACACTTTGCCCGACCCGAGATTCAAACCTAGGACCTCGTGCTCGGCAGTCGCGCTTAGCAACCACTAGACCAATGAGGCAGTCAACGAGGAAATGAAAACCTTATGCACTGTATGCGTACTTCAGCGGTACATTTTTACCAATAAAAAAAAGACTTGATGCTCCCGTACTACACCCACATAATTATGATACGTAATCCTACTAATATTATAAATGTGAAAGTTTGTGAGTATGGATGTGTGGATGTTTGTTACTCTTTCACGCATAAACGGCTGGACCGATTTGGTTGAAATTTGGTATGTAGATAGGTTATACCCTGGATTAACATATAGGCTACTTTTTATCCCGAAAAAATGTCGCGGGTAACACCGCGGGGCGCAGCTAGTTACATATAAAGGGTAATTGTGGCCTATGTGTGTTATGTAATTACTCAGGCTCATTATGTGTGTGTATCGTTTGATTGATGACTGCAATTAGTAACTATTCATCGGTATCGCAATTCACACTGGATAATTAGCATAATGGTAGGGTATTCACGATCTTGTTAAGTAACTATATATATACTTAATTAGATTAGTACATGTGCCTATATACTAACAAATCTAATTATCTTATAAATGTAAAATTTACTCGGTCTATTACTAATGACGACAATCTTTAAAACACGATTCCTGATGGCTAATTTCCAACACTGCAATTTAGTTGTCTCTAGTATTGTGATATTCATATTTTGTCAAGGAGGCATTTTATCAATCTTTCCTATTTAAAAATTCACGCCATTCTCGCCTTTATGTACACACAAAATACTAATTTTACTTTATACCTAGCTCTTTTAAAAAGGAAAGGATTTAAGAAAAAATATCGATAAATTAAACAAGAATGTGGTACATCACTAGCCCGCAAAACAAATAACGGGAGCTCGAGGTACATACTCTGAAGTTTTTTGTTCAGCGAAATGATTCGCCGCTTTACTTCACTTCCCTCATTCTTTCAACCATCACTGTTTGTCAAACTTGTTCCAACCAATGTTCATTTCAGAGTCCTTTTATATGGAAAAGTGAGCTACGGAGAAACTGCTTTTTGAGACGTTTTTCTATGTTATATACGGAATATACTAATTTTAAGGTAAGGTATATTATTTCTATACATAATACTACTGACCTATTTACAAATTGCGATATTAAAAAGCAACTTTGCTACAGCTTTGAAAGTACATGACTATTTCTCCTCAGAAAGAGGAGAATGTCCCTACCAGAGAAATGAATTCAAGCCCTAATTACCAACAGCCACTACACCCTATTTATACAAACATTAAAACGAATCATCATCCGAACGAGATTTCTGTTTGTGCATGGGGATGAAAAATATTACTTGAAACTACATAAATTCCGACATTAAAAAACATACTAGAGGTCAAAATGCGACACTAGTGGCCTATTATATCGCTAGACAAGCAGAATAACTAAGTTTTTAAGCATCACAAAATTTGTTTGTGGAACTTATTTATGGACCTCAACTATAAAAAGGCATAACTATAAAAACAGGCGCTACACACCCTTGTTAGACTTTTACGATTTAATAGCATATAAATACACTATTTTACTACCCGCATAGAGCGTTACTAATATTTATTATCGATTTTAAAAGTAACTGCGCACATCACTATCCCTATATTGTAGATGTGAAAGTAGCTGTTTGTTACCTAATTACGACTAAACTGCTGGAGCGATTATGATGAAAGGAGATACCCAGTTTTGGGCCCAGCCGTTACACGAATCAGATATGTACCAAAAAAATCTACTATTTCGCTTAATTAACCCATTTAAATCTTAGCCTCAATTACAATGGCCAAGTGTAGAAAAAAAATGGTTAAGTGTAAAAATTAAACAACTTTTGTAAACCGTTACGACACTTAGGCGCTGTCTCCACGAGCGAGAGAATCGGGACGAGTCCGCCCTTATATCGTCAGAGAATCTCCACGAACGAGCGATAATTCCGCCGCGTATCGTCGCGAGTCGTAACGGAATCACAGCGTTTCCGCGGCGACTCGTAACGGTATCGCCGCGTTTCCTTGACGACGCGTTGTCAAAGAAAGAATTCAGTTACGTGCCAGACGAGAGCGAAATAAGTAGTGTCTCAGTCGATAAAATAATTCTTTATTATGGATATAGTGTTGTGGGGTGCTACTGCAAGTACGCTGAAATGACGCTGCGTTTGACAGCGCGCTCGTGCGAGAGCGTCACGAGCGCGCGGCGGGCCCGCTGCTAGTCACGACGGGCTAGCGACGATGTAATGACGTTTCGCGCGCTCGTTGCCACTCGTCGCATCGCGGCGATAATATCGCCGTGTGGAGACGGCTCCATAGAGAGTGTATAGAAATACGTGGCACGACGATAATATCGCCGCGATTCTCTCGCTCGTGGAGACAGCGCCTTATATAATTAAAAAATGCTCCATTATTTTAGTTGACTGCCTCGTTAGTCTAGTGCTCGCTAAGCGCGACTGCTGAGAACGAGGTCCTGAGTTCGAATCCCGGGTTGGGCAAAGTGTTACTGGGTTTTTCCATTAGGTAATTCTCAGTGGTAGCACGGAGTCTGCATTTGTGCCCGGTTGATGGCAATAGGCTCGCCACCTATTACATTGGGACCTAAAAACAGAACTGGCGAAATGTGGGTGTACTATATTTATTTATTTATTTATTTAGCAAAAAGTACAATTTTAAATATTACATTTGTTCTTATGATTAAACATCCTCGCCAAACATTTCGTTTAAAGGCGAGAAGCGCTCTTTTCTTTCTTTCTAACTAACTAATTAAGTACTTTATATAAAATTAAAAAGAAAACAAAAATCAAAACAAAAATAAAAAAATCATATTATAAAGGGTAAAAATGAAAGAATGCATTGCCTATGCTCTCTTAAGCAATTCTCCCCTTAACTTCTTCTTCAACATAAACATACTCATTTTATTTTCCTCTCTTAACATATCTATTTTATTAAATATTTTTGGCACTATATATTTATTAGTTCTCTCACCATAGTAGTTTACTATTCTAGGTTTATTTAACATATGTTCTCTAGCCCTTCTGGTGCTATATTTATTCTCTATTATACATTTATATTCATTGCTACAGTAATACTCTAATCCTATTAAATACTCAACTTTCTTATCTATCGGCAGTATTTTACACATTGGAAATAGTTTATCATAATCATTATTGCAGCTGTTTTTCTCTTTCTTACTCACTAAGTATTTTATCAGTCTTAGTTGTAGATTTTCAATATCCTTTAAATAAGTTTGGAAAGTACGCCCGTATACTAATAGACCGTAACTGATCAGAGAGTCGGCAAGCGCGTAGTAAACCATCCTCATTATGTCTAAGTTAACTATTCTATGTAGTTGGAAGAACTTGCCTAGCACTGATCGTAACCTATTGCAAACGTCGTTTACATGAGTTGAAAAGTTGAAGTTCTGCTGATGTGTGCACCTCTGCCTACTCCTTCGGGGAATATAGGCGTTATGTTATGTTATTTTAGTATAATTGTTTTTTAGATATTTAAATCATTGTATAATGAAAAAAAATCTAGAATCTAATTACTTTTTAACGTAATCACCATTAAAAAATCATTAAAGGAAATAAATAATCGATTGCAACATCAGACTCAACCTGGATGTTAAGAGGAAGAATAAAATCCAGGCATATTAGTAATAGGATGTATTACGTTTATATATTATTTGTCAGCTCTTTAAGTGGAAGGGATGCTATAATCCAATATTACTGCACCTTTATCGTTGGCAAAAGAAAGGTTGGATGCTGTGCTCACACCATGAGCATAATAATAATATGGTATCTTGGTTGGGCATGGCACCAGGGTAGTCAATTACCTCCTGCACAATTCCAAGATACTGTATTATTATATTATGATAATCCTAACGAAGAAGGTGTTTAATAAAACTCTACGTCAATGATACGGTTTTTTATTTTAATAAACCTATTTTTGCAATCTGATGCTATCTAAAATTCCCTAGTAGTAAATAGAATGTTAAAAATGCAAGCAATTAGTGATGTAAGTGGGCCTTATCTAACAAACATAGTTTTCAGCAATTTACTGAAAAGTAAAATTGATCTGTATTCACCGCTTTTTATGTAAGTACCTAAACCTCATGATAGGTTGCAGGCGCTACAGCTCCTGGTATAAGTGTTCTGTGCTACAGCTCGACGCATGTGCGTTCCATATTTACGTAGAAAATAACCTAAAAAATACTTTTTTTATTTAAATATCGCGGTGGCAGAGCCATTGACTGCTGTGCAGCATGTAGCGGGTTCGATTCCCGCACGGAACAAATATTTGGATGACCAAATGTAACTGTAGGGCAGTTACAAAAATAAAATAACCTAACATTTAAACATCGATTTTACCAATTTGGCCATTGCGGGGAACCGTGAAAATTGGGCTCATGAAATCTTCCTAAGTGCTCTAACTTATAGCAAAATTCCAGCTCTGTAACGCTAGGCCCAAGTTTCTATGGAGTTTGGGTTTCTCCTTTGATATAGAGACAGCTTGGATTATAAGGAAAGACGGACTATTTTTACAAGCTTTTTTAACTTGCAATGTTTGTATGCATGTGAGTTTGTATAGGTCAAATCTTGCAATCTAAATTAGACCACTTTTTGACATCCGATTGAAATTAAATTTTGCATACTTAAATAGGGTTGGTGACAATACAATATTATGGTATTTTTGAAGTAAAAGCTTGTGTTATTTTTTTTATATTAACTTATTTTTATGGACGTCGTAACATATTCCGTGAAAACGAATACGCGATCAAAAGCTAGTCAATGTTAAATTGTTTTTCGTCAACTAGTGAAGTTAAATGTCGATATTCCGATTGACACTGGACTAATGCGGAAGATCTCACCCTAAATAGTGACCGGTATAAAATGCTCAATGGGTATAAGTCCGCCTTTGTGAGGCGAAACGCTAGATGATTAAAATAGTTGACATAATTTATCGACTCTAACTCTACAAATTCGTCCAAAAGTCTAAGGTTTGTCAAGAATATCGATTCAATAACAATACTAAACGATATGGCAAAAATGTTTATCTTTTCAGTAATCCACCTCAAGCATGCTAGTACCATCTACATAGCATATTTTAAGTCAGTTAACATAAGTAGCTGCTTCTAAATTACTCCGCAATATTTGGAATTGGAGACTTTCTGAAAGCACTAGAAAATTTCAATTTCGCAAAAAGCTTGTAATACGAACGAAACCGAACCGGGTAATGGAGGCAACTATAAAATAATGTCGTAACAGTTTAGCTGGCGAGTCTCGTTCAGGGTATATGTAAAGTGTAGCTTTAGATAAAGAAATAAATGTCAAACTCGTATCTTTGTGCCACTAACTTGTGGTGTTGGCTTCAGCCTAAATTGGGGATTTTTATTACTTACACATAGTCAATAGGTAGAATCAAAACCTATACCTACCATGTTGGCCTTTTACCAACTAAGTCCACATCCCATAGCATAACATAAGGTGGTCCCAATTTGCGTCGAAACAACTAGTTTGCCGCAATAGCTCAGACAAAGATGTAGGCTTGTACTATGGCTATCACACTTCTCTACTTTTTCCAGTGTATTCTCTAAACTATATCGATTTTTTCGTTTGGTGGGCACCAAACGAAAAAATCGATATAGTAAATCGTAACCAGATTAAGTTTACTATAGTAACTTTCGTGAGTGTAATCCATATTATTTACTATATACCCGCTATACTCACGTCGATATTCGGGAATGAACGACTAGTTCGGCTCGCGATCCCGCCGCGTCACCTGCTCATGAATAAGGGCTCCGTTAGAGTCCGAAACTAGTCGGGCTATACTAGCCAGTATATATCCCTACGAATATTATAAACGCGAAAGTTTGTAAGTATGGATGGATGTTTGTTACTTTTTCACGTAAAACTGCTGAATGGATTTTAATGAAATTTCATATGGAGGTAGCTAACACCCTGGATTAATACAGAGGTTACTTTTTATCCCGAAAAAATGTAGAGGGTAATACAGCGGGGCGCAGCTAGTAGTAGATAATACGGAGAAAGTTTAAACATTGTTGAACACTCCTCAGTTCCACAAAGTCACGTAGTGTATCACTTTTGAGTTTTAAATTCTCTTTTACACGTACAAACTTTTTCTCAAATAACGTTGTGAAACTTTGCGAGTTACCTAACGATAATCTCGGAGATCAAGATTGTGAAAAAAGTTTTTATCTAAGTTTAAAGCTTTCGTTTTAGAAGCTATTACTTTGCTTGTCGTTTAGTATGATTGTACATCGTTTAGGTTTACATCTTGTGAGCGATGAATCACAATGAGATTTGGCTAAAAAAGTATGTTTAAGAAATGTGTATGTAGATTAAATTGATATTGGGAGACTGGTTTTTAGTAACTAGGCATGAATAAATAAAAGTATATGATACATTATTAGAACCTCCACGATTGGCAATACATAATTGATGGAACGGCGCACCCTTTCAATCTCGCTACATACAAATAATTTCGACACAGTATAGGTTCCAAAGGTTGGCGCACGAAGTTTTAAACGCAAAGAAAATTAACCTGCAAGTCTTCCTAAGAAAAAAACTTAAAAAAATGTTTGAAAATACAAAACTTGAGAAAAAATAACGTGTGCGTCTCGGGACGCTCGACAGAAGTGATAACTTCAAGTAATCTAATGACGTATGCGTGAGAGAAAGGGAAGCCAGACATAGTGGCGCCGTAATGCGTTACGTTACGAAGCAGTTTACTCTCCCATAAGAAGTTGTCACTTCAAAATGCACAAAGTGACATTTCTCAAGCCAATACAATATAACTAACGACCCTACTACTAAACTAGCTCATAAAAACGCATTTTCAACACACTAAACTTTTCTTTCCAACCAAATAAGATCGAAGCTGAAACAAACTAGGACTATATGATATAGGTACATGGATATAAAGTATATCTTTAGCACAATAAACCAGGGCGTCAAAGGTCCGAAATAGCTGTGATCCCGCAGAGCGAGACAATAGCAACCACAATTGTACTCACGCGATTGTCAATGAACAAAAGGAGAGGGAATAGTGCTATTGATAATACAGGGAAGGACAATGAGGTTGGAGTGTGGCTGTGGTTGTAGCTAAGTAACAGTACCGCAGGTCAATCGATAGAAGTCAAGCTGCGGTTATAACAGCCAGTCTTATATTTAAAAAAAAACATTGCCTTGCTAGGAATTTTTCCTGCATCGTGGGTGCGTTTGACAAACATGAAAATATCACAACAATTATCCAGACTTCGGACGAACAACTGCGGATTGTACAAACTATTCGAATCCGCAACCCTCAGAGCAGCAATCATGTACAGGTTCAGTCAGGCACAGGTCATTCGATGGAGGTTTCCTCACGATGTTTTCCTTCACCGTTTTCAGCAACTAGAATACATGCAACTCATGAACATGTCAAGACATTGGTGCGTGCCGGCGTTTAAACTTGTGACCTTTGACTTGGCAGTCTAACGGCCATGCTACTCAGCTATCAGTGCTAATACAGAACAGAAAATGCTGTAAAAGCCAAGGCAGACACAGAGATAGCTAAGTAAAGTATATAAAAGAAGTACGTATATAGTGGACAGTCGTATACCTTTTATATTGTCTTATGTAAATGCAAGCTTAACTTTCTAGCTCAGAAATACCCAAATCATTATCCTCAAGACGGACTTGAAGCGACGCAGAGGACTGTGCATTTTCGTCCGTAATAAGATTTTGAGGACCTACAGTCTACGCTGGACAAAAATGTTAGCTCTTTTATCTGGAATATTCTCTAAAACTTCTAGATTTTATACCCGTATTCCTGAATATAGGTATTTCGGCTGAATATTTTGAGAGAAAGTAATAGAAAACTACGTAATACATACATTATCTTGTCATTACTACCCGAAGGGGAAGGCAGAGGTGGTCCTATAATGGTGCACCCATATTTCGCCAGTTATGTTATAGGTGTAATGTAATAGTGGACGAATCTATTGCCATCAACCGGGCACAAATCTAAACGTCGTGCTACTTCTAAGAATTATTTTATGGAAAAACCCATTTATCGGTCAACGGTATTATGTAACATACATCAAACATCAAAATCAATACACATGTTTAGTCACAAAAACATGACACAAGCAGACCCACGCAATATACTTATTAATATTTATTGTACTGATTATCGCCTGTCGACGATAAAAACAAAACATTTTTCTTCAGTAATCTTATTCGACCTCATTCGACCGTAAGTAAATGTTCTTCTGACCAAATTTCGGTCACGGCCTTCCACAGCAGAGAATAGCAAACTACGCAGGAGATATTATAGTGCACAAGTATGCGCGCAAACACAGGTGCACTCCCTAATTCCTCATTCTCAAAGTCCGATGGGGCGGTAGACCGACACAACAGGAATATATCAGTCGCAGGACAAACGGCTTCACGTGCCTTCCGAAGCACAGAGAGGCCTCGACATGTGAAAACGGTCACCCATCGCAAGACTGGCCGCGGCGAGCACGGCTTAACCTCGCAGATCGATTGATCTGCGCGGTAGCCACGTAGCTACGAGGCCCGTAAACAAGATATTAATCAACATTCAAATCCATTTATGAAAAGAAAATTGTCCTGAATTTACAATAGCCTGGGGCCCGCCTATCGTACTAATTGGGTATTATAGACGGAATTAGGTTTTATTACTTTTTCTTAATTAGACTTCCACTGAAGACAGGGCGAAGCTTTCATAATTAAATCGACTATTAGATTTGTAGTGACTTTAGAGGACAGAGCTTTAAATAAGTTTTTAAGAGGATATTTTTAGTTTGATTATAGTCTGTATGCAGAGTCGCCATTTGGGAAAATGTTTTAATTTAAATACATTAAGCCATTGATACCATTATCATACATGTTATTTTCCAAAAAAAATCTTTAAACAATGTATTATGTATACTTCGCGACGTATGATACAATTTTAAGACTACAGTGAATTTTAGACCACTTGGTGTTACCATTTTAGAGAAGTTGTACTAAATCAAGACTGATATTTTTATTAAAAATTTGGATATAATAATAATAATAATAATAAAACCCCTCTGGGCACATCGTTACCTCAACATGAGAATAACGTAACACCGGAGGGGACAGTAGTATAGCTTTACCAACCCTCGTGATAGAAATAAAAAATATATTACAAGGACTTGTACTAAAAGCACACAAACCGCAGGGCAGCTTGTGGCGAGCTGTTTGTGAGTGGCGACACAACGTGCCTGATACCCCAAAGAGTCGGTCAGGGACTCATCCCCGGTTTGCCCGATATGGGTAGCTGGAGTGGAAACCGAAGAGCGCCCGCAGGACTCTCAGCTCTTTCTTGCCTTAGTTGGCTGGTCAGAGAGGGGTCGCCAGAGCTATATGCTCGGGGGTGGAAGTGTCTAATGGCGTAATAGCGGGGAAACCCGCTCCGAGTCTTCGAGACGCGCGATGGTGAAACCGGGGCCGCACCGCTCTACACCCCTAGCCACTCGCATCGGTGTTGCTCCCTGTTGCCTATAGTGGTGACTGTTTAGGGGGCCCATCTAGTGAGTGGCGCGTCACCGTCTGCTAATATTCTGCATATTGTATGATAAAAGGCAGACGCCGTTTTTATTCAGTATAAAATAATAGTAACCATTACACGAAACATCCCAACACAATAGACCAAATCATTTTAGTATCCATCTTTCTCAATAGTCCCGCACCTCCTGGGGACTTTTCATGGCTGTTCTTTTATAGAACAGTTGTGTAGTGTCCCTAGCTGGTGTCCCATTCCCTTTTAGATTAAAGTTCTCAACGGGCCTCTGCGTGTTGGACCTGTGTCCCCACGTAAGCCTTTTAAAAGTCCGGGTATCTTCCCCATGGTTGATAGCCCGAGTATAATAGAAGAGATACAAATAATAATAATACCCCTCTGGGCACATCGTTACCTCAACATGAGAATAACGTAACACCGGAGGGGACAGTAGGATAGCTTTACCAACCCTCGTGATAGAAATAAAAAATATATTACAAGGACTTGTACTAAAAGCACACAAACCGCAGGGCAGCTTGTGGCGAGCTGTTTGTGAGTGGCGACACAACGTGCCTGATACCCCAGAGAGTCGGTCAGGGACTCATCCCCGGTTTGCCCGATATGGGTAGCTGGAGTGGAAACCGAAGAGCGCCCGCAGGACTCTCAGCTCTTTCTTGCCTTAGTTGGCTGGTCAGAGAGGGGTCGCCAGAGCTATATGCTCGGGGGTGGAAGTGTCTAATGGCGTAATAGCGGGGAAACCCGCTCCGAGTCTTCGAGACGCGCGATGGTGAAACCGGGGCCGCACCGCTCTACACCCCTAGCCACTCGCATCGGTGTTGCTCCCTGTTGCCTATAGTGGCGACTGTTTAGGGGGCCCATCTAGTGAGTGGCGAGTCACCGTCTGCTAATATACTGCATATTATATGGTTAAAGGCAGACGCCGTTGTTATTCAGAATAAACTAAAAATAACCATTCCACGAAACATCCCAACACAATAGACCAAATCATTTTAGTATCCATTTTTCTCAATAGTCCTGCACCTTTTGGGGACTTTTCATGGCTGTTCTGTTATAGAGCAGTTGTGTGGTGTCCCTAGCTGGTGTCCCATCCCCTTTTAGATTAAAGTTCTCAACGGGCCTCTGCGTGTTGGACCTGTGTCCCCACGTAAGCCTTTTAAAAGTCCGGGTATCTTCCACATGGTTGATAGCCCGAGTAAATAAAATGAGATACAAATAATAATAATAATAATCATTTATTTTCAGGCATATATAAAAAGATGTTAAAACAAAGCTTGTTTTTCATAAAAATAACTTCCGTTGCCTCCTGTAGAAATTTAAGTTCAAGAACGGTAAAAAATTATTAAAAAATATCACACACCACACTAAGTACTCACTCCATGTTCTTAATTTAAACAGCCAATAAAATATTAAACGAGCTTCATGACAAAAGAAACAATTTAAATTTCGATTTTCAAAATTCTTTTGAGCTCAGATTAAAAACTCCAATTGTTTGAATATAGAACGCCGAGCGGTAGACAATAAAACACGCCGTGATTAAAAACAGATGAATAGTGCTTACGTTTATTACTATTGAAATCTAGACTTTTGTTTGGAATTTCAGCCTTTTACAATAGGTAAGGCCGAGACAGTCTAGGCCGATACTATAGGTCGTGGAATTAAATTATTTAAATGGTAAGGTATTCAGAGCATTAGGTATTTAACACAATTACCATAGAGACGATATTTATATAACTTTTATATAGAATTGTACTAGTGCGTAAAAATCAAATATAAATATGATATGAAAATACTCTATAAACGAATTAAAGCACTGTTTATTCAACCTCAAACTGCTAGTTGTTTTTTTCACCCAAAACAATATCGTGGAGCTCATTCTTATTAAAATATTCTCTCTCCTGACCTCAAAGCCCTCCCTTCAAAGATAAGCAGCGATCAACTCATTCTGGCCAGATACACATAAAAAGAAAACACAAAAGGCGAAAAAAAATAACGTATCAGGTTGAAATGTCAATTTTGTTTTTACTTTTTATAGAATGATATTATTAATCATTTTGATAAATGTTTTTGGTTTTTATATTTGTTGATCTTACTGTTAGATGGGGCTAATATCACATGAATACACTTGACGACCTTATTAGCGCACGGCTAAGTGATTGGACTGCTGCGCTAGGGGTTCAATTCCCGCACGGGACACACACTTGTATGATCCGCAGATGTTTGTTCCGAGTTTGAATGTTTGGGAATGTTCATGAGAAATCATAGAGTGAGGCGACGACCTTAAAAAAACTACTTTCTTTTAGTCTATTTAGAAAAAACTAACTAACTAAAAAGTAAAAAGGGGGCCCTTTTTACTTTTTAGTCAAAATAGCAGACGTACGAGTAGAAGTTGTCTGCTATGACATAATTACAATTTAACCTAGACTCCTACCTAAAGGACTCTCAAGTAGCGGCAGACAGGGACAAGGAAGAAAGGAAGGGAGGCCTTTGCCCTGCAGTAGGACGACGCGGGCTTATAATAATAATAAGAGTCGGTCAGGGACTCATCCCCGGTTTGCCCGATATGGGTAGCTGGAGTGGAAACCGAAGAGCGCCCGCAGGACTCTCAGCTCTTTCTTGCCTTAGTTGGCTGGTCAGAGAGGGGTCGCCAGAGCTATATGCTCGGGGGTGGAAGTGTCTAATGGCGTAATAGCGAGGAAACCCGCTCCGAGTCTTCGAGACGCGCGATGGTGAAACCCCCCGGTTTCGCACCGCACCGCTCTACACCCCTAGCCACTCGCATCGGTGTTGCTCCCTGTTGCCTATAGTGGCGACTGTTAAGGGGGCCCATCTAGTGAGTGGCGAGTCACCGTCTGCTAATATTCTGCATATTTTATGATAAAAGGCAGACGCCGTTTTTATTCAGTAAATAAAAGTAACCATTACACGAAACATCCCAACACAATAGACCAAATCATTTTAGTATCCATCTTTCTCAATAGTCCCGCACCTTCTGGGGACTTTTCATGGCTGTTCTTTTATAGAGCAGTTGTGTGGTGTCCCTAGCTGGTGTCCCATTACCTTTTAGATTAAAGTTCTCAACGGGCCTCTGCGTGTTGGACCTGTGTCCCCACGTAAGCCTTTTAAAAGTCCGGGTATCTTCCCCATAGTTGATAGCCCGAGTATAATAAGAGAGATACAAATAATAATAATAAGGACCAGTAAACCTGACGTCAAGTTTATCAGCCACACTTCTACTGGACGGTAGTCAGCGGGCCTTCTGTAACTTTCCTTCGCCATAATAGTGAAATATATTATTTACAGACGCGATGTTACAAATCGCGAGTAAGGATGTCTTTTTGCATTATTTATAGCGACGTCTTCTTGAGTTTTAGTACCCTGATTATTTAGATGTTTCAGCGATAAAATTGATCTCGAAAGGTGTACGAACAAGTGCTCAAAGGTACAAAATAAAAAGATTTTCTTTTCTGAGCCGTAGTTATTTGAGTAACGAGACTTTTTATTGTCCCTAAGATTTTGCTTTGATACTTAGCATTATGTATATTTAGTTTTTTTTTATTTCAAATATGTTTGACTAAGGTTAGTAATAGAAAGTCACAAACAAAGAGATGAATAAGTTTGGAGTTTTATTACTTAGTCATATTCAAAGATCTTTGACCACAGTTATAGAGGTTTAAATTATTATTTGAATTCTTTATTAAATTATAGAGAGTTTAATAAACTTGATTATACAGTAGGTATGCTACCCTTCGAAAAAAAAATCTGTTGTTTATCTATTATAAAGGTACTGATTTGCATAGAAATATACTATTAATAAGAATTCAAAATGTATTCCACTCTCATCTCATATTAACTATTCATCACAGCGTACTCAAAAACTCGACTAAAGTTGAATAACTTCCGAGTTATAAATTTGAATAACTCTCGTTCTGCGGTCAAGTGGCATCCCTACGTGCTAGCTGTAATAAATTCAGCTTGTCAGTTATTATTCACAGTAGGCGAAGGTCAGACCGCCGGGTGACACCACGTGAAATAATAATGCGTTGACGTCAATCATTTTTCAACTCTATTTGAATAGTTTAAGGTCGATATTTAAGTGACAGCGACGTATTTTTCAGCATTTCTCAGAGAAATACAGCTATCCAGGTCGAATGATGCAGTTTTTCAGTTACACTATTCTACAGCCTTTCGTATCTGTGTTAATCAATAGCCTAAAATATTACAACAAACACCCAGACTACTCGGGACAAACATCTACATTTCACCAAAAAAATTGTACCTTAGCGCCAACCAAGCGCCTGTACCAACCCTTAGCGCAGCAGTCCAATCGCTTAGCGACTACCAATCAGGTGGTCAAGTCATTGATACTCGTATGATTATTTTTTCTTTATATTCCACTTTTAGATCCTAATTTTGTCATTTTATTGTTAGATCTTACTAATAAATACCTATTTTGTATTTCCTTTAAAAGGAAAATCGCCACTTAAGTGTTTTTTTAATCTTCTTTTCATTACCGATATTAAATCACTAATCATCTGTCATTATCAGTACTGTTAATGAAGTAGTTAACACTAATTCACTTTCTGTTAATTAAAACTGTTGATTAACTGTTGATGCAGCATTAGGGTTGATACAGGCTAAGTGCGTTTGTGCGATCCACAGATGTTTATTCCGGGGTGTTTGTGTAATTAAATATTAAAATAAAACAATTTTAAAGCATAGATTAAACTATGGAGAAAAGTGGGTGTAGGTACTATATGTGAACCTCTGCCTACCCCTTCTGTTATGTTTAAACTATACCTGTTATTGTTGTATGCATGACAAAGAATAGATATGTCAATCGACTTAAGACGTGTTAAGTTATGAAAAAGGGTAGATTGTGTAACCAATAAGGGTGGCATGATCATGCTTAATCAAATAAAGATTAAAAACAGTTTTATCATCGTTTAGGAATAAAAGAGTATCAGGATTCAAACAAAAGGGGTTGGAGTAAGCAATAGGTAGGAGTAACAATACATAGCACCTACTACCTACCTATTTTTTTTTTCTTTCTTTAAAAAAACGTCGCCCCACACTAGGAATTTCTCCTGTATCGTGGGTGCGTTTCACAAACATGAAATATCACAAACACCCAGACTCGGGACAAACATCTGTGGTTTGCACAAAATTTTGCCCCGTGCGGGAATCGAACCCGCAACCCTTAACGCAGCAGTCCAATCGCTTAGCCACTGCGCTAATCAGGTCGACAAAATTACTAGTATACTATTACATTCATCGTGAGTGGTTTCTGATAAAGAAAATCTCTCTTCTAAGTGACGTGAAGGGTGACAGGGCTTATGTCAAGGATATAGGCAGGAACATCTTCTTTTAAACGCGATCTCCGTGAAATCCTTGATATCCGCGCTAAGGGCCGCTACCTTACAACATAATATTCTACTAATATAACGAAACGATAGCAGCATTTGCTTTTTATAGGGGTGGTTGTGGGTATATACCTTCGTAGTATTTTTCTAAGGATTCATGTTTTATTGCCATACAAAATCTATGGAGATTAGCGTTTTGACAGCTCTTAAAAGGGGTCTGGGGCCCCTGTAGCCCGGGGGCCCAGTATCACTGATAAGGTGGTAGCTACGCCCCTGACTCTACTCCTATATATAATAAGACTAAATAGAACACCACAAGAATTGCCTTGTGCTAAGTTAATAGCTAGCTGCAAAGTTAATTAACTTTTTTAACATACCTCGTATTCTTGAAGGGATTGTACTAAGTTACGTCAATGCAGATGCAGTCCTGTGCTACAGGTTGAAATAACGATCTTACCTGAAAAAGGAAGAAGAAATTGTTAAATATAATAATTTAAAAAAAGTTTGAAACAGCATTTTATAATTTAAATGTCCCAAATGTCCCAAAGTGAATGTCCCGATCAGCCGAGGCTAACGCGTTCCTTACTAAAATTCTACGATGTTTTGTGTCTAATAACTCAATCTCCGCCATTACATAATTCGAAAAGCAATTCGTTACATTTTAATAACAAACAAGCCAACTTAAATGCAGAAGTAACATCAACGGCATAAAAAGACCAATATTCTCAGAAGCATTTTTCATAGAGAATTTCCTAAAAATTGAGATCCGAATAATCACATTTCACGACACCTAAACCAAATATCAGCAATTACATCACATCATAAACAAGTAAACCGAGACTTTTGTCTCTATCATTTCAAATGAATTGAAAAGAGACGAAGACAAAAACAGTTGCCAATAAACGGTTTACGAGGCGTTACGCTTACGTTCACGTATATCGTAAATCTTTACGTTTTATGCCGTATCATTATGTTTTAGTTAACGTTAAATTAATGACGAACATCTTTATTATCGCGAATGGATTTTGTTTGGCCGCGATCTTTGTCTATGAATATGTCTTCTATTCTCGTTGTTGTAAACCGTGTGCGCAGTTTCTAACCAAAAACTGATGTTGACTGCCAGTATGTTTTTAAATATGGAAGTCTCTTTTGGGTTTGATTAGTACCTATGTGTAGTATGTTTTTAAATATGGAAGCTTATTGTGTTTTATAATTTGTGTTCTTGATGTATTTGACGTACAATTAGGCTGCTAAACGTTTTTAGTGAAACAAAACATATGTATACAAAAGCAAGGAAGCTAATAAAAAGGCAAGGCTGAACACCTAGGCTACGCCAAAGGTTTTATTTAGTACTCTACCTATAGTTTACCGTAACTCAAAGTATCTCTGTAGGTACATGCATATAATAAGCGATTGCCTATATCATTGAGTTGAGTCTCAGCCGCAAAACGAATTACGAGTGTTAAATCCCTTAAAATATATTTTTAATTTTTGTTCTAAAATATCATTTTTACCGTTTTCATATTAAAAAAATTATTAGTAATCGTTCCTATTAGATAAAAACAGTCTCTCAAAAGCGTTCGTACACAATTCCCCTAGCTAGTTCATAAAACACATCTCTCAAAAGTTGGTGTTAAAAAGATAAATTTCTCCGCGCGACATTTTAGTAAGGTTTATTCACACGCGCGAGCTGAACTCCGAAGTTTTAGAACTTTAGGAAGGAAACTTATAGAACAATAATTTAGACTCAAATTCTTGAGTTCCTTGCCTATATTAGATCCAATTCACTGTACAGTCACGTACAAAAATGTTAAGGTAAAAAAGTAAGTTAAATTTTTTGACATAATATTTTTTATTATTTAGAGCTTTTTATTTTTACATAGGTGTTAGTTCTATTTCTGCCCGAGGAAACCATTTTAATTAATAGATCTTACAAATTTTTCTTTCACTAGACTGGAAGCAAATTTCAGTTTAACAGATACAAAATACTCTCTCATTTCTTCACAAAAACCTTATTATTTTTGTTACATTTCCATCACAGGCATCACAGCCTAAACAAACATGACGTAATTTTTTTTTCTTTATTCATAAAAATGCTTATAACATGTGCGTACACGCATAATACAGACAAACATAACATATTTATATATAACATACTTTTTAAATAACTTTGTATTTAAATGAATTTATTGAATCGATTAGCAATCACTTCTAGGTCGCTTTATTCTTGCTTTATAAGTACCCATTTGATGGAAGTATCTTTTAGGAAAACTAGCAGGGATATAAAGCTACTCATTATATGTCACAGAAGACTGACATTCAAAAAAAGAGGAGACTGGTAGAAACAAAAGACGTGGACTATGTTTACAGTTGATGATAATTAGCTATTCTAATTACGAGTTAGTTGCTCAATGCAGGTCAGACTCAGTTTCGAATTCGGCCAGTATTAGGTAGCAACAACCCAAGACACAGAGGACCCGATAAAACACCTACCACTAGTTTCAAATTGAGAATCTTCTATCTGCAAAATCGTCGATTTCATTCCATCTACCAATATTACTCGTAAAATCCAAGCGCAAAACGAAGCCACGCCCAATTCCCCAAAGTACGTATTAGGTCATCGATCCTAAACATAGTGCTTGAAACTAAATCACTCGTATTCTCTACTCTTAGCTCTTAGCCTGCATGAATATACAAGTATACTTAGCATATAAACTCTATACAACATTTATTTTTATGAGTATCACGACTGCACGTATGTTTTCTGCATTCTGAGTCGGCGAAGCGCGGGCATGTCACAAATGGGACGATTCTGTATGACAAACGCTTGAAAATGAGAAATATTATGTAGGTAATATGCTGCGGAGTATGCATGTAAAGGGTGTTTGTATTTACTACCATTACTCTTCTTATTGTATGGGTTATGGACAACTTGGTGTCAGAGTTTGAACCGCCTGAAGGCCTCTGACATGGCTTTACACACTGTTGAACAATCTCAGTGTCGGTTTCGTCATGGTGTTTTCCTTCACCATTATTAGCAACTGATAGCTAATAATACGCACATGAATTCGAAAAGACATTGGTGCGTATCGGGGTTTATATTTGCGACCTTTGAGTTAGCAGTCCAACGATCATACAACTCGGTTATCGATGAAGACGTGTACTGCAACTAGCTTTCTATAATTATATGTATGTATTTTTTCCGACTGACATTTAGTACTAGAACTTTTGCCTAGCCCAGTCATCATAACATCTGGAGCTATTTCTATATATCCTTTCTAGACATATTTTTCGACTGTTTTATCACTAAAAGCGGTTTCACAGATTCAAACTTAAGCTTGGAGCTGTTACTAAATTTAAGTATCAATAATTATTTTACTGCTAAGCACGAGGTCCTGGGTTCGAATCCCGGGTCGGGCAAAGTGTTACTGGGATTTTCCATTAGGTAATTCTCAGTAGCAGCTCGGAGTCTGGATTTGTGCCCGGTTGATGGCAATAGGCTCGCCCCCTATTACATTGGGACCTAAAAACATAACTGGCGAAATGTGGGTGTACTATATGTGCACCTCTGCCTACCCCTTCGGGGAATACAGGCGTGATGTTATGTATGTATGTAATAATTATTTTCTAGTAGAAAGACAGCCATCGTATAAAATATACCTATTTTAGTCTTTATATATCAGCACACATCAGGATGTGAATACGTCGTCACCTCTGTTTTAAATGACGGCCCAACAAAAATATTTGTTCAATTTTTATTTCTGTTTCACGAGGTACCTCACAGAAAGATGTGGATTACGCAATGACAACCATTCACAAAGACACGAGTGTTTTATACAAAAATGGGTTGAATGTTCAAAGGTGAGGGGTCAACTTACACGGGTTGCGTTCGTCGTTCCAGAAAATGATGCTTGAAACGACGCAGTTTCGCTACAGAAGTGAGCTTAGATGAATTATGAGGCAGATTACACATGCAGCTACATTGTTTGAAGGTTGCGCGATGTTTGAGGGTGTATTCTGGCAGCCTGGTAGGTTTAGCATTCATGTGTCATTTGCGAAGTGAATATAATAGATTTATTTGTCATTGTTGTTCTTCTTCTTATCGTATGGTTGATGAACAACCTGGTCAGTCAGATTTTAAACCACCTCCGACA
The DNA here is from genome assembly GCA_946251915.1 of Abrostola triplasia. Lineage (NCBI taxonomy): Eukaryota > Metazoa > Arthropoda > Insecta > Lepidoptera > Noctuidae > Abrostola > Abrostola triplasia. Next base: position 10,440,978 of record OX276432.1, read on the forward strand.
TGGTTTTACACACGGTTGAAAAATCTCAGGTATGCCGGTTTCCTCACGATGTTCTCCATCACTGTTTTAGCAACTGATAACAAATTCGAAAAAACATTGGTGCGTTTGGGTTTGAACTTGCGATCTTTGACTTAGCAGTCCATTGGTCATACCTCTGGGCTATCACTGCTGTTTGTGTATCATTGTTGTTGAATTTACTTTTTTTAATTGGACTGCCTCGTTGGTCTAGTGGTTGCTCGGCGCGACTGCTGAGCACGAGGTCCTGGGTTCGAATCCCGGGTCGGGCAAAGTGTTACTGGGTTTTTCCATTAGGTAATTCTCAGTAGCAGCACGGAGTCTGGATTTGTGCCCGGATGATGGCAATAGGCTCGCCCCCTATTACATTGGGACCGAAAAACATAACTGGCGACATGTGGGTGTACTATATGTGCACCTCTGCCCACCCCTTCGGGGAATACAGGCGTGATGTTATGTTATTATGTATGTGTTGTTGAATTTGCCTTTCAAGTTTATGTATATTTATTTAAGCAATTGTGTTTATGTTCTCTGGAATATCTCTGTCCATAGTTTGAATTGATACTATTCCCAGTCACTGTGTATTCCTGAGCAAAAAACCGACGACACAAAAGACTTTAAAAGTTCATCTCAGCGAAAGGATCTCCTATAAATATCCCAGCAGAACTCATCAGATAAGTGCCAAAGACGTAACAATTTACGAGGTATTAAGTTAAACGCTTGTCGACGTGAGCCCAGCTATGTTGCTGATAGCACCAGCTGATACATTGATACGAATTGTTTGTTTTTGCCTCTTTTTGTATGAACGCATCGGTAGAATTGAGGCTTATATCCGAACTTACAAACTTTATAATATTGGTAATAGATGAAGTTTGTTTACACAGCAGATTTACTTTTATTTTGCCCTCCGATTAAATATTTACCATTAATAGTGTAATAGGTATATACATATAATAATAATAAAATATGTATCTAACATCCACAACACAAACACCTACATCTATAGGCAACGAACCGACCCACTTGGTGTAAACCCGTGATAGGTTCGTCAAAATTACCAGCAGCAATGCTGAGATTCCACAAGGATACAGAACACATAATAATAATAGTGTTTAAAAACCCTTTTTAATACATTTACCTAAATTATTGAAAGAATTTTAATATCTAAAGGAGGTTTTAATCATAAAAAAACGTTATTTAAATATCGAACAGTGTTTTGTGTTTTTTCTGATAAAATATCAAATCGAGTGTATACGTCAAACGTACGTCATTCAACTGTCAGTTCACCCACTCCCTGAATGCTAGAAAAATGTTTTCGTTAGTTTCTACTGCATTTTTAATAAAACACTTGTAACTAACGTACAATGTAATTTATTACTTCGTAATATAAAAAAGGCAGAACATGATATTTCCGAGCCACTTAATGCTGGACGGAGAGAAATATAAAAAACAATTCAAGTTTGCGGGCTTGCGCACCATTTTTAAGTCTTGTCAACTTGCAACACTGTCGTTTATTTATGATGCTTTTCTTTCTTAGTGGACGCGTATAATTTTTCTGCAATCTATTTTCCGTGGTGGTTAAAAGCTCCCTCATTTTCTCCCGTTTTTAATAGTATGAATAAATTAACAAAACACAGTAAGTACAATACAGTAAGTTTTTTTTTTGTAGATGGTATTACATGATTTTTCTATTAACACTAACTAGCTAATGCTATGAATAGTTTTCTCTTTAAAATAAAAGAATCTAACTAACACTGATGGCAGGAAAATATTTAAATTTCGAACCACATTGATACACGTATTCTATAAAAATTTAAAGGGCAGGTTTTAAAATCCTCGAACAACTTTGATTAAAAAAGAATAAGTTTCAAATTTTGACAGGTTTCCATAATATCTGTCAAAACTATATACATACGTCATTACCACAAATAAAACTAAGCAGCGATTCAAAATTAGGTCATAAAACAAGCAATAAAAACAAATCGTTTACAATAAAATCAATCAATTAAAATAAGTTGCCGAACATAAAATGGTCCATTAAAGAGTATATAACATTTAATTACGTTAAACGGTTATCAGACAACGTAGAACTATAATAATAGGTAAGCTTCCATGTCTTCCTGTCGTTTCAATAATGCTACATTATGGTAATAGAGTAGTAGAGTAATTTCTTTATGAACGGGACGGCCTCTGGCGTAAGTAACAAGGGACATTATACGAGAATTTTATTTAGCTGGAGGTTTTATATGAAATGTGTATTTGTATAATAACATTTAAAAGCCAATTAAGATAATTGAATTTTAATCTATATTACATTACGAGATACAAAAGATTTTGTCTACAATTGCCTTGTTAGTCTAGTGGTCGGTAAGCGCGACTGCTGATCTAGAGATCCTGGGTTCGAATCCCAGGTTGGGCAGTGTTACTGAGTTTTACGATAAGATAATTCACAGAAGCAGCGCGTGTCCGGGTTTGTGCTCGATCACGTAATAAAAACTATAAATTATAATAGTAATTTTTTTGGATTCCAAGTAGCTACCCACATCATCAAGCGTTGTGATCACCTCACTCAAGAGTTGTGAACAGACCAATTGGAACAAACACAGCGGACGCTGGAATAACGCGTTAATTCAGTAAAGTGACGTTGCGTGCACAATATCATTGTCTGGGACACGCACGTATGTATGTAATGAGTGAATATACGGACATACACATCATACAATCATACTCCTTATAACTTCTGCTTTTCAATCAGAAAAGAAGAAGATCTTTTCCGCTGTGCATGTAGTACAACGGTGTAGGCTACTAACCTACCTACCTGAAGTTTAGGATTCAAATCCTAGGTCGGGCAGTGTTACTGGGCTGTTCTATAAGGCTGATGTTCTATCTGACTGCCTCGTTGGTCTAGTGGTTGCTAAGCGCGACTGCTGAGCACGAGGTCCTGGGTTCGAATCCCGGGTCGGGCAGTGTTACTGGGGTTTGCCGTTAGATAATTCTCAGTAGCAGCGCGGAGTCTGGATTTGTGCCCGGTTGATAGCAATAGGCTCGACCCCTATTACATTGGGACCGAAAAACATAACTGGCGAAATGTGGGTGTACTATATGCGCACCTCTGCCTACCCCTTCGGGGAATACATGCGTGATGTTATGTTATAAGGTAATTCAGCACGGAGTTTCATCAATACCAGCACGGAGTCTAGATTTGTGCCCGGTTGATGTTAATAAGTTTGCTCCCTATAACTATTCCCTACATCCCCCGCCTTAAAACTGGCGAAATGTGCACCTCTGCACCCTTCGAGGTGTACAGGATAGATCAACGAAAGTTTCAATGCATTCATAATATCAGTACATACAAAATATTTCGTTTTAAAGGCTACATACAATACGCATTCTGTCGACACACTTCCCAGTTCCCATCAACTAAATTCTAACCGTCTTCATACGACGTGAACTAATTTGCTCTAATGTCAGCGCTGTTCGCGTGACACTCAAGCCTTCGGGAATTATACTCTCATGTCCAGGAATGTACGATAGCTGGAGTAATGAAGTATTTTCTGTCGTGTTCATAATTTTTTATACATTATTCAGGGCAAATGCCTGTTTCAGTCCGGTAATAGAATGGTGAATTTTTGAATAATATTTAATTTAACAACCATTCATCTGCCAGAAGACGTTCGAGAAGTTGGCATTTCAAGAAGTTGGCATTATGAGAAGTTGACTATTTGCAAGCGGTTGGCATTTTGCGAAGTTGGCATTCTGAGCGTAAACCCTTCGCCGACGCTAATTAGCCAATGTCCTTTCTCGGGTCTTAAACTTTCTACATGCCATATCTCATCAATATCCGTCCATCGGTGTGTGTTCAGTAATACTATACACATAGATTTATAGATAGATATAGATTTATATTGTATTTATGTTAAGTTATTTATTACTATTAAGTTCAGTTCCGATCACAGTAGGTTTCATTATTAGTTTTAGGTCTACATTTTTCTGTCGCAAAGAGAATACTGTTTTTGTTTTATAAGTACAATATTATGTTATGTTTTAAGTTAATTGCAATATTATATTATGTTTTTAGTTTTAAACTCATTTAAGTTAAGACTTTAAGTTAGTTAATTTACTATTCATTTTAATTTTATATTCTTTCTAGCCCTTATCACTTATTTTGTGAATGCTGGTTAACCAGTAATTGGCGACTGTGTAAGTCTTAGACATAGTTATTAATATACATAAGCATTACTGTACACAGAAGCTGTTGGTAAACCTTAATAAATAAATAAATAAATCGGTTTAGTCGTGAAGGCGTAACAGACAGACAGAATTACTTTCACCATTATATAGTTTGATGTAAACTGACGACCATCTAACAGTATATTTAACTGCGTAGGTCGTACCTAAATACAAAAGAGCAGTCGATATATCAGGCCTATTTAAACAAAGCCATTTATTTCGACAATCTTTATACTTTACGTAAATCCCTGGCTATAAAATAAATGATAAGCGAGAATTTGAGAAAAAAACAAATTCGGTCGGAAAATCGCGGTGATTTTGATTTCCCTAAGGAGTAATATGTCTAGATTAGACACTGAATTTTTCCAAGCGAGCCCAATATCTTCTGCGATTAGGGTTTCTATGTGTTCTGAATATTAAGCCTTAATAGGGTAGTATTACGTAATTCTAGGTGTTTAATTTATGGCGGGTAGAACTTATTAGCTTAGGTGTGCTATACGCCCTTCGGTTTTCGCCAATAGCAAAATAAATCTGGTCAATCGGGCGTATATTATTATTATGTATTGTTAATAATATCCTTCTGTCTTCTTGTATCTATACTAATATTAAAAAGCTGAAGAGTTTGTTTGTTTATTTGTTTACTTGAACGCGCTAATCTCAGGAACTAGTGGTCCGATTTGAAAAATTATTTCAGTGTTAGGTAGCCCATTTATTAAGGAAGGCTATAAAACATTCGAAATCCACGCGGACGGAGTCGCGGGCGGAAGTTAGTCGTTAATAATGCCAGTTTCATGCTTAACTTACGTATAGTAAAATAGGGACAATAACTACTTATATTTTATTTAATCTTATGGTTTTTAACTAGGTAGTCATCATCCCTACTTATTACATATTTCTTTCTGTGGGTATTTCAATTACAATCCCCAAAGAACAGCATCTTCTCCACTATAGATTTATCTTGATTTATTTCATTTCTAAAGCCGATACATGAAAAAACATTAATAAGAACGAAGAAAATAGCTAATAACGCAAGCCACATAGGAATCGATGCCGTTACCTTGGGCAGGCCTCTTTAGTGCCATTATAGCAATTTTATACTTAATGCTCAATTAAGAATTATAGGCTAAATGTATTCCTGCTATAGTATAGAGAATAAAAAGTTTCTATACCTAGCTTTGAAATCTGTTTTACGACTGTGCACTGCAAAGGCGTTACATACGTAACATCACGCCTGTACTCCCCGAAGAGGTTAGCACAGATGTGCATCATAATACATTTCGCCAGTTTTAACAATAGGGGGCGAGCCTATTGCCGTCAACCGGACACAAATGTAGACTCCGTGCTGCAATAGAAAATTTTCTCAAGGATAAACCCGATAACACTGCCCGACTCGGGATTCGATCGCAGTAGGCACCTCATGCTCAGCAGCCGCGCTTAGCGACCACTAGGACCAAGGCAGTGAGTCTACTTACTTTGATTTTATCCATGTGTTACGAATCAGACAATATCGAAGAAATAACAAGTATTTAATTAAAAATATTATATAAGCCCATATTCCCGATCTGATATGTAAGAACGTATAAATAGATAGATAACGAACCTTTTTGAACAAATACCTATTGAAAAGCGTCCGTTTTGTGCGTGGGAGTCGGGCGTACATGGTTTATTCTCATTAATTATTTTTCGGAGAAATAGATTGTGCCTTAGATACGCCGATAATATATTGAAGAGATTTTGTTATAGAAATTAAACCTAATCGAATTTTGGATCAAGATTTGCTTTCAATATTTTGCTAAAGATAAGTGATAATACATTGCTTTTAGTACGATTTTATATGAGATTTTTATCATACATAGGGGTGCAAGTAGAGAGCCTTCACGAGTACTGAAGTACCTACCTATGTCCGGCGCACCTGGACGGTCTACCTCGCTACCATCCTTGTTGACTGACCAATCTCTACACCACGGCATGACCTATTCCATGCGCCGATTGGCTCATGCCGATACGAAGAAGAAGAATACATAAGTACTTATGTTATGTCTGTTCCCAAGTGACAAAATTATAAGCTATTTTCCTTTACTTACGCATTACCATATCATCATCATCATCAGCCGGAAGACGTCCACTGCTGAACAAAGGCCTCCCCCTTAGAACATTACCATATAATCACATAGAATGTCACTCGTAAATAAGTTAATATTAAAAATATATTTTTTACACAAGCTTTAAATCAAAAGTACCATAATATTGTACTATCACCAAATCTATTTAAGAATGCCAAAATTTCATTTCAATCGGATGTCAAAAAGTCTATTTAAAATTGCAAGATTTGACCTAAACAAACTCACAAACATACATATTATATACATACATACAAACATTGCAAGTTAAATAAAACCTTGTAATGAAAACAAGTGTCCTTACCTACTCTTTATATTTCTTACAGTTAATTAATATTTTCTAATAAATCCATGTTAATGATGAGTATCGTTGTTTGTGTGGGTTGTTAGTAACAGGAATCAAGTCAAGTGTAAACTGATTAAACAGGCCGCAACCCTAACCTCTATGGTCTGTGTGACAACCCTGAACGATAATTATAATTAGGTTTAACAGCTTACCTGCGCGGAGTCATAAGCCTCCTTTTAGAGGCTTACTACTCGAGGTCCTATCTAACTGTATCACACAATGTAGGTAAACATTTTACATATAGACGGGGGTTCTCCTTGAGGTCTGGATTTGGATGGGTAAATGTTTATACTGTGTTTTAGTCTTGAAGCTACGATATTACCACAAAAAACTGTATATCCTATTTTAATCCATCTTCATGCCTTTTTATAGGCACTGTAGTTATTAAAAAAGGTTTTTTTTTTGTAAAACGTCGCTCTGCTCTCGGACTGTTTTCTGTATCGTAGGTGCGTTTCACAAACGTGAAATATCACATACACCAACACCGAGAGTTCCTCGGAACACACATCTGGGGACCGCACAATTTTTTGCCCTGAGCGTGATCGAACCCACAATCGTTAGCGCAGAAGTCCCATCGCTTAGCCACTGCCCGAATCAGGTTGTCGATTCGATATTTTAATATGTAGGTACTTATGTAATTTTTCCATTTTACTAGTCGCTATATTTTTTTAAGGAATTTTAGGAGTATAGGTACCCTAAATTAGGCCCCTAAGGATATTTACTGCATCGTGACATGGACTATTTTCATTGTAATAATGAAACTTAACCCGACACGCAATGATTTTAAATAACCTACAACAGCTATTTCATGATTCAGCCTTTCATGACATTAAAAGCGACACATAGGTGTATAAGAACACACTATAACAATAATAATATATAATAACAACAGCCTATAACTATCCCACTACAGGGCAAAAGCTTCTCCTCTCATAAAGAACGATTGAGCATTGATCACCACGCTAGCTCACTGTGGGTTGGCGAGTCCAGATAATTAAATCCAGGTTTCCTCACGATATGTCCGTCACCGTTAGTCAATGGTGTCTTAGAATATCAAAAAAGTATTTATGACATTGAAAAAGTCACATTGATACTTGCCTTGCGTACAAATCTGGCATTTAACCACTAGGCCACCACGACTCTTAACGGACACATGCTGGTACTTAAATCCAGTATATAAACCAACCACATCATGATATAGAACAATATAAATATATTTTATCTAAAACGTGAAGAATAAAATTCGCCCCAAAGGCGTCATAATGTAAATCTTCGATTCTGTTCGAAATTTCAGATTCACCTTGAGTATCAGCTGGAGACTATTGAGACTTGATATTTCTTTTGTTAGGTATTGTATTCGTATAGTACCTACTGGGATATCTGTATAAATATATTATGTTCTATGTACCTGCAAACAGTCCGGGGATCGCAAATTTGTTTTACATTTAGAATCGAAGCGTCAAACAAATTCTGACTTGTTTTTTATGAACTCTGGGCGATATATTGTTTCATATTTAAAAGAGCCAGTCCCATTACAATTAACTCTTAAAGCTGGGCAGTTTTAGTTTTGTCTCGCCGAAGAAAAGAGTTCTAATCTTTGAGTCAGAACTGCGCTAACATGTCAAATCGGACGATAATTGTTCTACCCAAGACTACAATTGTCCCCTTTTCGAGTCTTCAAAATGAGCGCGCTACTAAAAAACCTGTACTTTTTTAATATCATTGGTTCACAACTATCCTATAAATATCCTAAAGGTCTGTATCGAGGGTACATGCCACAAACAAGGTCTGGACTTTAAAAGAGACCTTGACCCCTGAGTTTGTTTCGGTATTTCTTCTCAGAGGTAGTCAGTTAGGAAATGCCGATGCCATCTAGTTTTAAAAAAGAAAACGTGTAAAAGTGTTTTTTTGAAACCTATTTGCAGAAATAAAATCATTTATCATTTATCAAGAAATATTACATGAACTAATGTCGAGATCATGACAACCGCAGCAAAACTTAATATTTAAGACCGTTGTACTTCGACCTTGGAAGGCAAGTTGAGCTGTATCTTGCCATACATTCATAATGCCATTCCCCGGACGGTAATAATGATATAACGACGTAAGTAAGGTTCTAACTTATGTATGGTATAGACGTCACAAACGAAAATTTCTTTGCAAGAATCTAAACATAGAATATACCATCGGAAAATAGACGCAATGTTCTGAAGTGAACAAGTATAGTGCACCCACATTTCAGCAGTTATGTTATAGGTTCCAATGCAAGAGGGGTGAGCCTATTACTATTAACCAGGCAGAAATCTAGGCAGGAGGATTACACAATAGAAAAAATTAATCAATTTGCTCGACCCGTGAATCAAACCCTCAGTTTCAGTAGTTGCGCTGGAGACAACGCAGTCCATTTCAATAATACATTTTCTAAATGTCAAATACTATGATCTAAATGTAGTTTTGAGCTAGTCACTATAAAATAATTCAACATAGACTATAGAATAATAGTACGTTTAGAATGTCAAATTATATCAAGACAACCCCCAAAACGCGCGCCCGTCACCGCTTCCTAGTGCTATAGCTAGGTAGAAGAAACCGCGCAACAAACTAACCAGCAGCACTATCTGTCTATCATATAAGGAAAACGATGAAAATTCGGACAATGACTAATTACATTGGCTTACATTTCACATTTATCAAAACTAGTTAAATAATATAACATTTAAATGAAATGTTATTTTATATAATTAATAACATTAAACATTGGACTTAGATTGGCAATTGTTCCTGTATCTGTTTGTTACGTTTTTGAATCACTGCCCTAAATTTGATAAAGCTTATTACTGTGATAAGTTAACATAATTATGAAGCGGCTTCAATGAAACTTTAGAGACTGAAAGGTTTGTTAAGCCAGGTTGGGGGAAACCGCAGGTAAATTATATTTATATCATCATCAGCCGTAAGAAGTCTCTTGTTGAATAAAAAAATGGCAAGCTGTCGTTCATTGATATTTATATACTTACTATACAGATATTCGTCAGCTTCTCATAAAACGTACTAAACTAAAAATGCAGGGAAACCTTGGTAACTTAAGTATTAAAGTAAATAAAACAAATCTGTACATATAATAAATTCTTAATATATACCTATAGTAACCATCCAATCTTACACAACAAATATAGTGTCATGATCATAAACAACAAAAATGAGTCATTACTTAATATTAATTGATCCACCCTAATATTTTTAAGGGAAATCAGAAATTCCCCTGTTCCGGCGGCAGGAGCGTTCAACACCATTAGGTCTGTCGACGGAGACAGGGGAGAATTTGGGGCAGTGTGTCGGACATAGGGGAAGAACTGGTTCAAGGACGCGCTCCACAACGCGGAATATTAAGTACCCACTGATTGCAGGATGGAGAATCTTGGTTGTTATATAATTTATGGAGTTACTGATGATATATTTGGATAATGGGTGGTGTAAGTGTAGTAAGAGTGATAAATTACTGATGATAGTAAGTGAATCGATTTTTTGATTGACATAGGTAACTTATAAACTATTGATAAAATATCGTAATTCAGGAACATTTTTAAGAGTGCCAATCGGAGTGTAAGATCTAATATTCGATAGCTACCTGTAAACATGTTAATTATTATATGTTAAACATTTTACTTCCTTAGATATAGGTAGTATGATAGTAAAAAAAATACCCACTTGTGAAATTAAATTGGTAGCATGTATTTTGTAAATACTATTTTATTATATAACTATATTATACTTTCTGTCACTTATATGTATAGTGTATACATATGTCTTAGTATAAGTTGGTCAATAAATAAATATCACTCGAAATTGAAGTGTGACTTACAATAGCAATTTAGAAAAGATGATCACGTCATATACGATCGAGGTCGCGGGTAATTAACGTAAATGTGATTGTAATTATAACAATGACGTAAGGTATCCATATTATTTCAGGTATAAACAATACGCGCGTAAAATAACAAGCCTTTAAACGCATGACAAAGTACTCGCTCCACCGACTCGTATTAAATAACTGTCCGAACGACACACAATTAATAAATTGATTGTACGAGCGAATTCCTTTGTTTACATGTACTCCCAGTTATCGAGAACAATATATTGATGCATTACAAACGAATACAGTTTTGTAAGACCACAACATGGCTCTGTTGTGGTCTTACAAAACTGTATTCGTTTGTAATGCACAATATATTGTTCTCACCAGAATGTTCAGAGAGCAGCATCTGATTCTACAAATTGATCTGTTATATATCCCCTACTAATATTATAAACGCGAAAGTTTGTAAGTATGGATGGATGTTTGTTACTCTTTCATGTAAAAACTACTGAATGGATTTTAATGAAATTTCATATGGAGGTAGCTGACACCCTGGATTAACACATAGGCTTTTTATCCCGAAAAAATGTAGCGGGTAACACCGCGGGGCGCAGCTAGTAAAATATAATTTAATAAGTCTCTATGAATATTCTGAAATTTATTTTTGAGTATTTTATTTCACAGCAGGGAAAAGGGAAAGCCTGAACTTACTGTGGGGTGCAAGTGCACCGCACAGTAAGTCCAAGGTGTAAGGTGTTACAGTGATCTGCTTCGTCTTCGGCATGCATCAGACGTATTATACCTGTCATCGCGCATGGAAGCCCCTGCTAGGATCCCTGAATCGATTAAATGTGTTTGCGCAAGTAGAGGCATATTACCAGCATATTGCTTTATACCTTGGCAATAAATACTGAAATCTCATCGCTTATGCACCCGTCCGAAATAGGATTATTATTATAACTTATAAAGACAATCAATCAACGCTAGGGTTGAAAGTTATGGAATCTTTCAACACAATTGGACCGCTCTCGTACGCAAATATTTGTCTAAACCTCCCATCCCTGCAGGTAATATATTTATATGATGTTTTCCTCTCGGATTTTTTTGCGGCGTTGCCAAACATATGATGGATCGAAGTAAACTGGGCCGGATGAGATGACTGTCGATGTTCATCGTCAAATTGAGGGTACACTTGTTTTTCAGTTGCACGATGACCATTGGTGTTTTGTAAAAATATTTTCTGGTTTGGAAGGTGGTATGCGTTAGCTATACGATCTCGTCGGCTTCAGTGGAAATAAGTTAGGGGTTATGACAGAAAAAAAAGCAGAAAGAAGCCAGCATTCATCATCATCAGCCGGAAGACGTCCACTGTTAAACAAAGGCCTTAGATCTCCACAGTGAACTGAGCCAGCATTGGGACTTATAAAATAAAAGTATAAGAAAAATTTTGAAGAATATATTCGTGATCCAAACCCACAAAATATACAATTGTTCAAACATTCAAGTAAATCAAGAAGTTACTACAAAAAACCAATCAACCAAAGCTATGAGAAGAAACATTTCTATGCACTACACAAACCACCATATTTAAATCATTAAACAACAACAAGCTCCTCACTAACATTAATACACTCCATTTGAATATAAATGATTCTCGGGCATAAGCTTCATAAATCGACGATGACGAATTGGTCGCCATGATTAAATAACCGATCGATACATCACTGCAAAACTCAACGAATATTTCAACGAAACTAGGTCACAACATTATTCAATGAGCATTTAACATAACCTATAATCACGCCTGTATTCCCCGAAGGGGTGCAGAGGTGCACAATTGCACATATAGTACCTACGCCCACACTTCGCCAGTTATGTTATAGGTCCCAATGTAATAAGCGACTAGCCTATTGCCACTAACCACAAATCCAGGCAGCGAGCTGCTACTTAGAATTAACTTATAGAAAAACCCAGTAACACTTTGTCGAACTCGGAATTCAAATCCAGGACCTAGTGCTCAGCAGTCACGCTTAGCGACCACTAGACCAACAAGCAAAAATGTAATATTATTATGAACTATGTTTTTTTCGGTAGCCTCATTAGTGACCCACTGCAGGGCAAAGACCTCTCCCCTGATTTTCCGAATCCCCCTATTCTCGGCCAGCTCTGGCCAGTTGTTTTGTTGTCAAAACTATACTGATATAAAGGGGTAAAGTTTGGATGTAAATATTCATACGCCAATCGGGTCGTCGCTATTATTATTTTACCAATATTTGAAATAAAACCTTCAGGTTGATACTATGCTACTTAAAACCCACTAAAGATAAAATGAAATCGCCGCAGACAACGTCACGGACTGAATCTAGTTCATTTATTCAGGGACAAATATGATGGATGACATCTCCAGTGGCTACTAAAATTGATTCTTCAACGGTATGAGAGCCTACTCAATATTTTACCTCTCAAAATTTCCATTCTACCCTCCGGTTAGGGAGAGCATCAATTTTGTTCAATGGACATTTTTAAGGTATGAAGTTTGACTATCGATTACAGGATTATAAGGTGTTGAAAGGGAAAACAGGACGCTCGGAAATTGATACTATTCCTAATGGATTTCGTCCTTTGTCGTTTTGAGTTTTTATTGTTCTGTTTGTGGATAGAATTACTTTGAGGGCGATATATTGACTGTACAACAAAAGGTAGTTTAAAAAAATCTTAAGACTCTTTGTTACCTATAAAGGCGGAACGCTGAAACGATGAAATAATATATTAAAATACACATTCATCATATTTAATATTCGCTGGTAATACTCGTGTTTGTTCGGGAATGCCCGATTAGTTGCAGTCTCAAACGGGGCCTTTATTCATGAGCTAGTGACTTGTAAGAGGCCGGAGTGCCCACAACCAAAGAGTCGAAAAATACTGGAAAACACTAAAGATATAAATGTCAAATTAATTGTGATATAGGTAGTTATTCTTTTTTTTACGCTAGTTAACTAAGAATACGTATTTATACAAGGATTTGAAAACCATCCCTACTAATATTATAAACGCGAAAGTTTCTAAGTATGGATGGATGTTTGTTACTCTTTTACGTAAAAACTATTGAACGGATTTTAATGTAATTTTATATGGAGGTTAGCTGGATTAACACATAGTCTACTTTTTATCTCAAAAAAATGTAGCGGGTAACACCGCGGAGCGCAGGTAGTGTTACATATGAAAAACAAATCCACTGGTAACAGCAACACATAACTCAAGGTAAACCAATTACATATTTACTTGGCGCTACAGCTATCCAGCCTAATCTAAAGAGCTGTGTAATTCATCCGTCAATACGTTTCCCCTTGTTAATAGCACATTACGGGACATTACCAATGAGAGGCGATCCCAATAGAGAACAAAAAACCTATTCATGCCGGCCATTGCAAGTACACGAACGGATTTTGGACTTAATTGCTATCATTAATTTAAAACCTTTATTGATTTAATGTAATACTAGCTGAAAGGAACGCTGCTAACAATTTGACACTGTGCCAAGAGTTGAATGAATTTGAATGGCCTGTCGACGCTTGCGAATCTCAACGATTAATTAAATTAAATATTAATTAATTTATCGGTCATTTGGGATTTTACGTCGATTAGAAATCGAGTAAATAGGTCACGTCTTTCCATTGGATTATCTATTTATTGCAGTATGTATGTATGCCTCAAAACTTAACTGGCGAAATGTGGGTGTACTATATGTGCACCTCTACCTACCCCTTCGGGGAATACAGGCGTGATGTTATGTTATGTAATGATGGCAGCAAGAATTTCTTTATGCCGCGTTTCGACAGGGGGACATGACGCCCAAAATTCACGTGGTATGTCTTAGCGACTTTGTAGGACATGTCAGGCGACTGTCGCGAGACTTGTCGCAAGTCGACGCTCGTGGAGCGCGGACAAGTCCCGCAACTCTTGGATGTCGCAGGCGATGTCGGGCGACATCGCGCGGGACACGAAAATATCGTGTCAAGCAACAAAGTCGCGGGAGAAATGTCGCCTAATGAAAACGTGGCTAAAGAATTTTTGATAGAAACCAACAATTTAAATGACAAAATTATCGCTTCTTATTGAATAAAACTTAGAGGGCATATGTAACATGTGTATGGATCAATAAAATACTTACAAAAAATAAAATTGAAGTGATATAAAACATCACAAAAAGACAATAGCCGAGATTAACATAAGACCTTAGCCAACTTCGAGAAAAACTGTTTAAAATATTATAACATAAAATCACGCCTGTGTTTCTCGAAGAGTTAGGCAGAGGTGTATAGTAAACCCACATTTCACCAGTTATGTTACAGGTCCCAATGTTATAAGGGGCAAGCCAGGTACTATGCACAAATCCAGACATCGAGCTGCTACTAAGAAAAACCTAATGGAAAACCCCAGTAACAGTTTGCCCGACCCGGAATTCAAACCAGTCCGGAATACGGTTCCTTGATTCCTAAACTCCTTAGCAGCCTCCAATAACCTCTTTACTAAGAACCACGCTACAAGATACACTAACATAACTAATCGACATTAATATTCAAAACAAGCTTAAGCCAACATGTGTATTGTTGAGATTAAATCCAATAAGTTGTTCTAACTAACTTAGCTCCCACACAATACTGGGAAACCACGATGTTACATTAAATAACTACCATTATAGTAGACTTTGTTACTATTATACATTTAGTTGTAGGCAAGTTAGTGTCGTGTTTAATAAATGTTAGTAGCAAATACTAGTTAAAGACTCAGTGCAGTGGTTGAAACTTTAACGTCTTCGTACACTTGACTCGCCACGCCTAATCTATGACGACGGATAGGTGCAGTGGGTAAGTGAGTGGACTGCTGCGCTAAGGGTTGCGAGTCCAATTCCCGCATGGAACAAACATTTGTGCTAACCGCAGATGATAGTCCCGAGTCTGGGTACTTGTGTATGTGTTATCACGATACAGGAGAAATTCATAGTGTGGGGGGAAGTTTATTAAAAAGTATATCCTTGCGTCTTGGTTCATAATCCAAATGTAAATTGTCCTGGAAACTATGTATATCGACTCGATCTCTTTGATAAATCTCAGTATCCTCCCATCGATATATACCCGTCGCGTGTCGATGAAACCTTCAATTCCGCGTGCACTCAGCACTCATATACATAGCTATCTACTGTCCATTATCAACGCCAAAACAACAGTTTTCCATATTCGTTGACAGGCATGTCAGCAATGACAGCTGTTATCAATCTATCACAATTTGAGTATCGTACATAGTATTTTAAAAGCCGGAACAAAAATGCAGCATCACCGTATTTCTTTTCAACACCGGCATCAAATAAATTGATATCGTTTGCGTAACTTGGTAAGGATGTAAGCTTCGGAAACTTCAGAAAGTGAATTTGGAATCGAGTTGGATATAAATTTGTTATAAACAGGTTCGAGATTTCCGATTGGCGCCGACTAGGTGATCGACTCTGGGCGGGGCCAATGGTTTTTATACTGTGTCTTGGAATGAAAAGAACAAAATAAACCTCTCAACTTCTTATAAACGATGCTAAAATATCTCTTAAGGGAACCACTTCTTAAGTCTACTGACATTCTTTGATATCTTTCATGCAAACGATAGTGACAGGTATAATTTAACAACACTGTTTTTTTTAAACATTGGTGGTATGTAAGAAGGTGGTATATAGAAGGGAAGTGAGGGGGTATGTACCTCCTCGGGTACATAGACCCAAGAAGGTACATACCCCCTCACATAAATTTTCAAGAGTTAAGACTCTTAAAAATTTCAATCTGTGCATGGAATAATCTACTATCTTTCGTAATCTTTATGTTTTGAGGTCACCTCAAAAAATGACTATGTTCAGCTGCTATCCCATCATATCGCTTTGAAATCCAATCTATAAACCCCTGAGCAACCACGTCACTTCCATAAAAATACGCCTAAAATATAATACTTCCTAACATTACATTATCGTTCAAGCCGTAGTCTTTCAGGGCAAACATCTCCTCTATTTCAATACAAGTTCAAATAAAGCATAAGACCAAGAATTAAATTCTAGAATTCGAGTCTCAATCCAATTTAAATAGCATTGCGGTCTAATTGACATCCTAGGTAGCAACAAGCCATAAAACATAGGTAAGTAGGCGTCAGCCAAAGCCGGCCTATAAGTGGATCGAGGGCTTCAGAAGCCGTACGCGCCCTCGGCACAGCTTAAAACCGAGCTAGCTACAATGTTTATAATTAATTATACATTGTTTAATCTTCTACTGCATGTCTAGCTGTTGCTATATGTAACGTTAGAAAAATAATATATTGCAAAACTTTGGTTTTGACAAAACAAAGGCTCATCAATTTTCATATATGACTGTAGATGATATTTCTAGACAAACGTGACTTCTTAACCATTCAATAGTCTGGCTGGAGGCTCTACCAGTCTCGCCTTTGCCCGGTTACGCCCAATAAGACCCCCCTCGGGGTCGTCGGCATAATCGTATATCGATAAAAAAAGCATATGAGAGGTAAAAATCGAAAAAGGAGATAGGTATTGTAGGCTCATTGAAAGACTTGTATTTGTTCTGCCATTATGTTCTTATGCGTTTTCAAGAAAGGCTTAAAGAACGTTCCTATGAACTATTATAAATTCCACATTTTCCAACCAAGAATTCCTATCTCCATAGAAATAAATCATAAACTCTATCGCGATCCAAAAATAGTTCCAAATGGGGTCCAATTTCCACCATGCGATATAATTTCGAAGGCAAGAGAAGGTCTATTAAAGTCCTGAATACGTATCGAGGGAGTCGATTCCATTACTGAATGCCTATTCCGGTCACAATTTGTTTCTAAACACGTATTCGGATTGGACTGCGCCTTGGATCAGGGATGACCAACCTAATGGGTCGGAGCAGTTTGGTCAAAATTATTATCAAACTGGTCTTTGATGTGTATATGTAAGTAATTATTTAGCCTCGTTAATATTATTAGAATGATGAGTTACATAGTTTTGGCAAGTGTTGGTGTTACTACTTTAATATGAGGCGTTTTCAATTAAATGTTTATGAGTTAGTCCCATGATGAGTGCACTTTTGTAAGAGTAAATTTCGTTTGAATATCTGACAAATGCTATATCATAAAATGCCAAAACCACGGACTAGCAAACAATTCCTACCCAACCTAAAACCATTACAAACTAAACCACTAAAGTAAACCCACTTACTAAACCGTACCCTTTTCTACCACACATAATTATGAAGCTAATTATTAGTTTGCTTATTCCTTCACACGTTTCCTCAACAATCTTAATATACCTAAACTACTCTGCGCAAAACCGGTAATTGTTTTCCGTTTCGACAACATTCTGTCGCGTGCCTAAGGTTTACAACCCTTGCCTTAGACAGCGTCGCACCACGTGTGCAATTTGTACTAGGAAATGGATGGAGTATCTTAATCCTAGCTTCCGACGGAGAATGGAGCGAAAATAGACGTTTTTCAACGTAAATTTTTCATGAGGATTATTTAAATTAGACGGTAAGACGTCTTGTAATATATGGTATGTGCGTGTTTTATCTTCATGCATGTATTTACGAAGGGGTACGCTCAGGTGTGTAGGGGTGACGTTCCAAATTAAGATTTGAACCTGATATAATGGCAATAAACATTGTCTGTCACGTTGGTCTAAGAGTCGCTAAGCTCGACTGCTGACCACGAGGTCCTGGGTTCGAATCACGGATCTGGAAGACTGTTATTAGGTTTTTCCGTTAGGTAATTCTTAATAGCAGCACGGAGTCTGGAATTGTGCCTGGTAGATGGCAATAGTCTCACCCCTACTGGGATTTGGGACGTATAACATAACTGGCGAAATGTGGGCATACTATAAGTACACCGCTGCCTACCTCTGAGTTAAAAATACTGACTTGGAAAAATGTGGTTGTGTAACTTACTGTCTACCCCTTCAGGGAATACAGGCATGATGGTACATAAATAAGAGAGTTCTTTCTTACAGCTAACTTTATCTCCAGCCTCTGAATGTATGTGTGAATATTTAATAGTTTCAGATGAGGCGGGAAATGACTGCATTATCATTATGTATGTAGCTAATGTTCCTTTTTAACCGACTTAAAAAAGGAGGTTCTCAATTCGACTGTTTTTTTATGTTTGTTACCGAACATTCGACTGGGTGAACCAATTTTGGCGATTCTTTTTTTTATTACCATGTTTCTATGTTATCTCATTAGGTAACGAGTTTTTGCCAATCAAGTCAAATTTTTAAACATAATTACCTACCATTAAATGAAGAACAAAATTTTACATAGTAAAACGTCTTCAATATTCTCAGATCTTCATTTGGACACCCTAGTATTTTCTACTGTGTCACGGGTGAATTTCACAAACATGAAATATCACATACACAAACACACAGACTCGGTCAAAAATCTGCGGTTCGCACAAATTTTGTCCCGTGCGCGAATCGAACCCGCAACCCTTAGCGCAGCAGTCCAATCGCTTATCTACTGCGCCAATAAGGTCTTTCAGTTTTAATTCTTACCTTGAAATGGTTTTTACACAATTAGTTAAATCAAAGGGTTAACAAGCCTACTAGGCATACCTACCACCATTTCACCCCTTATTGCCCTCTTCAAGATGGCAATTCATCAGCATTTCCGTCACGCGCACACATTTTATTACTGTGAGACACTCCGACGGAATCCCGATATAACTGATAGGAATAGGATTTGTCAGGCATCCTTATTGAATCGACTTGATTTATTAATCGTTAGGAAGGGTTAGGCCGGGGATACGAGGGATCCTATTCTATAAATTGATAGTTTAAACCGTCGCTCGACAGTCGAGGTTTTGCGTAAACGTAAGAGGATGCTAAGGGAACTTAACGAGTTAAAAATGTAATTCTAATTCGCTTATTCTAGTTTTCTTTTTTATTCGCATAATTATATTTTTTTAGGTGTGGGTCAAAGTGTTACTAGGTTTTTTCATTAGGTAATTCTCAGTAGCAGCACGGAGTCTAGATTTGTGCCCGGTTGATGGCAATAGGCTCGCCCCCTATTACATTGGGACCTAAAACATAACTGGCGAAATGAGGGTGTAACATATGTGCACCTCTGCATACCCCTTCGGGGAATACAGGCGTGATGTTATGTTATATAATTATGTTTTCAAATACCTTTTTAAAAATTCTAAGCTGTTGTGCAAGATGGTGGAAATTGTCATGAGACGATGTAAACAGTGAAAATTGTCACTGCATTAAGTCGTAAATAGAGTCTAATGGAGTGACGGAAAAACTGACTAAGCCCCATAAAAAAATTACTTGTTTGCCTGTGATAGGCGTCATCATGTTAGCTGTTTTACTATTGTGTGGTGAAAGATGGTTGTAGGATAAGTGATACTAGCGGCGGACCCGGCAGACTTTGACCTGCCTTTTTTCCGTGATTTTTTCCGATTTTTGTATCCAACATCATCAGACGGAAGACATCCAGTGTTGAAGAAAGGCTTTTCTTCAACACTGGATGTCTCACCTACAAACGCCACAAAGAACGCCAACTTGCCATTAGCATCCAACGGTTGCCTGCAACTCCAACGATATCGTCAGTCCACATGGTGAGAGCCTTCTAACGCTGCGTCTCCTGGTCGGACAAATCCAACAAATCAGATATAATTAATATCGGTCCAGCCGTTCTCGTGTTACAAATGTAACTAACCGACCTTGTTATATATAAGATAGATACCAATCGTCTGATACCTAAAACCCTCATCAGTTAACACAGTGATAACACATGGCGATCAAATCCGTGCTTTACAAATTCCCTTTTGAATATTTTCGCTCGGCGCTCGGGGTGGGTGACGGCTCAGTAGGTCGGTTCAAAGCGGCTGATATAGCGCATAGCTATTAATGTACAGTATGACGTCATTCCGGAGCGCTATACACCACTTTTTGTGGCTGTACTGAGCGTGTGTTACCTGGTGAAACATGCATGCAAACGATCTATTTTTTTTCTTCGTGGTCCATCGCAATTGCATTTCTTCTATTTTGTGTAAAGAGCTTCTAGTCCAATATAGTTTCAAAATAAATTCGGCAATATAAGGGGTCGGTTACGTAGGACATTCCTCAGAGGTTTTAAAGTCCCCAAACATGCCTAGGCCCCAAATTACAAAAGGTGAAATTAAAAGCAGTGTGAGTTAGAGAGTATCCACTAGGAATTGAAACTGGGTAATGAACCTAGCTACCATTTTTGTTGACTGGCCAAAGTCTACACCACAGTATGACCTGTTACTCTAAGATAACTAACTCATGGCAATACAAAGAAGAAAAACCGGCTAAATGCAGTAGGACTAGCGCACGAAGGTTTCCATACCATTATCACGTAAAAACAAACTCGTTTGTGATGGCCCTCTGTTGTATAGGCCCTTAAATATTCGGTTTTAGTATTTGTTATTATAGCGACAACAATAATACATCATTTGTGAAAATTTCAACTGTCTAACTATAACGGTTTATGAGATACAGCGTGGTTACAGACGGACAGACGGACGGACGGACGGACAGCGGAGTCTTACTAATAGGGTCCTGTTTTACCCTTTGGGCACGAAACCCTCAAAAGTGTGGCCTCTAACGAATTTTTGATAATGTGCCTCATAATAAATACCTATGAAACTTCTCTACATACCCCCCCGTCTAATTCAGGCTCGGTGATAATATAAATAGTAATATACGCATGCTATCTGTATATCAATATCTGGATTCAATTTATGACTACCTGGTATCCAATAAGCCGATTCCAACTACGCAACTAATATTTGGCATGCGATTACTTGATTATCTAATATACAGCCTAATGTAGGTCAAATGACTAGAAGTCAGTTATCTGTAACTGTAGGTAGGCAAATCTTCTATATAAATAAAAATGAAGGTATGTATGTTTGTCTATTATGTGTTCCTAAACCATTGATCAGATTGTGATGAAACTTTGGTGGGGTCTTCTGAGGACGCCGGAGAGGGTTTCTAGCGCCAAAAAATCTGTTTATTGTATCCGAAATCCACGCGGGCGAAGTCGCGAGTATCAGCTAGTAATATATTTATTGTTTTTATACAATTATCATTACAGGATAAGATCCAAGGCGATATTGATATAATGATAGTCAAACTATCACACTAATATTATAAAGGCGAAAGTTTGTGAGTGTGTTTGTATGTTTGTTACCTCTTCACGCTCAAACGGCTAGACCGATTTTGATGAAATTTCATATAGAGATAGCTGACACCCTGAATTAACACATATGTGTATGTGTGTATTTTTCGGGATGTATATATATATACATCCCGAAAAATTCAGCGGGTAACACCGCAGGGCGCAGCTAGTAATTGATATATATTAGCTTGAAACTACACATACTTGCTTGTGCCAATTGGCCAGTCATATACTAACAATAGTTAAAAGCGATATTAAAAATTACTGTAGAAGATTTGAGTATACACAACATCGCGGCTTCCAACTCTATAGGCAGTATGCTATGCTAATTTACTATAATAACTTTCGTGAGTGTTATCCATATTATCTACTATACATATATACCGGTTATACTCACGTCGATATTCGGGAATGCCTGACTAGTTCGGCTCGCGACCCCGCCGCGTCACCTGCTCATGAATAAGGGCTCCGTTAGAGTCCGAAACTAGTCGGGCATTCCCGAATATCGACGTGAGTATGCTATGCTGTTCTGAAACACTAACATCATCTCTAATATCATCTCGAACGTCATCTTGCTATGCACTAGTGTCGAATCTCACCGCGGATTTAGCAGTGAGCTCTTAAACGATGTCTTTAGAATAGTAAGGATGTTATGACTTACTCAATGTCCTGTCAATTGTTATAATAGTCATTTTAAATCATTAAATACAGGTTTCACTATGATGTTTTCCTGCCCTTTAGTAGTGTCGTAGAATATCTTAAGAAAGAATTTATAACATTATAAAAGTCAAGACTGCGTTGGTCTAGTGGTCGCTGAGCGCGACTGCTGAGCACGAGGTCCTGGGTTCGAATCCCGTGTCGGGCAAAGTGTTACAAGGTTTTTCTATTAGGTAATTCTCAGTGGCAGCACGGAGTCTGGATTTGTGCCCAGTTGATGCCTCGCCCCCTATTACATTGGGACCTAAAAACATAACTGGCGAAATGTGGGTGTACTATATGTGCACCTCTGCCTACCCCTTCGGGGAATACAGGTGTGACGTAAGTAAGATAATTTTTGGTAGTCAAGGTAACTTAAATACTTATAGATATACATTTCTACGGATACCTATAGGTATAATCAGATATTATTTCTTTCACGTTAACGTTTTTACAGAATTGTAATATCTATTTGTTTAATATTTTTGTTATTATTACTTGCTCAATAGTCCTAGTACATAAAGAATATTAATCAAACCTCAGAGCACCGATATATTGCTTCAGAACTTCAATAAATCTAAGCCCAGGTGACGCCAGCTGTTACCATCGTAAAAAGTCCCACAAAATAGTTGGATATAAAAACTCCTACGGAATATGAAAATATTTGTTTAAGATATCATCTTGGAACAAGGGTCACCGCCTCAGGGTTGAAAGGATACCAGCCTTTTAAATTAAATACTCACAAAATTGACATTGTCTATTAATAGACTTGTCCTTTATACTGTTGTGGTCCGGACGGCTCTGAAGTCTGAGGGATAGATTTATATTGGTGCTTATAGAAGCCGGGTCAAACCCTTACATTTTTCAATGTATTGTAATAGTTTAGGACTCCAGTAATTTGCGATATTGCGCCCAAATTTAACAATAGACACACCCAAATTACACAAGTTGTCACACACTGTCGCGTCAACTTATAATATATTTCTCCTTTAACAGGTCTCATCATCATCCACAGCCTTCAATATCCCACTGCTAGGTATAAGCCTCCCTTAAACAATGCCAGGTCTGCCGGAAGAAAGTTCTGTAGCGACACCTACACGTTGAAGGACTAGTGACGTTGCGAATCCTGCATCGCGCTAGCAAAGTAATCGCATTCGCTAGCTATATAACCAGCCGCCCCGAGTTGAGAAGTGGGGCACCGCGGCCCACCAGGCATACCACCGCCTGGTTGAAAGATCTTCCCTTTTCGTTGGAGGAACTCTACATCCCTTCCTCCACAGTTCTTTACGAAATAAGCAGTACCTTGGTACTTTATGTTACTCTAGAAGTTTCTTATTTCGTATACACTATACATTAATTGTTAATAAATAAACAGATCATGATATTGAATACCGTCTGACGAATTACCTACCAAGACACTATTGCTTATTTTGAAGTACACAAGCATGATAAACACAGGGTTGTCCGGCCTGTCCCATACTTTGACTTTACTATTACAGTCGAGGACATAATATGATGTATTGGAAATATGTTCCGAATTGAAACATTAAGTTGATTACTGATGGCGTGATGGCAATAGGTACTATTCATAACGTGATTGCCTCCATTGATGGGTAAGCTTCACTTGAATTGAATAGCTTTATTTGATTTGACGAACTGATTGTAGCATCCATGCAATGATCGGGGGCATTGTTTCTACTGGAAAGAAAGAAAGAAGAACAGTGTACCTATTGATACAGTACATACATAAACAAATTACGTTAAAAAAATAACTAACTTAAAGAAGTAGGTACAGAAAAAGGAAATTAATAAGTTTAAGAAGCCTCCGACACAACATAAATTATAGCTAAGAACCATCCCGATCACGTCAGGTTTCAACCAAAAAAAACCACATCATTATCGGTCCAGTCGTTTAGGAGCTACGATGCCACAGATTTTATGTTCAAGGAATAATAATTTAGATATCTATATATAAAAAATTTTCGTGTCACAGTTTTCGTTCCCATACTCCTCCGAAACGGCTAGACCAATTCTCATCAAGTTTTGTGAGCGTATTGAGTAGGTCTGAGAATCGGCCAACATCTATTTTTCATACCACGAAATTCACGCGGACGAAGTCGCGGGCAACAGCTAGTAATATATAAACTTTTCAAGTAATCAATTACCGATATAAAGAAGTTTGGAGAAAGAACAAAGCCCTTAATTCAATTGCTTATACCACTCAGAACGATATTCAAAGTCTCCGTGACCCAAAACCAACCTAGATTACAAATCGAACCAATTGACCTAACATCAAAACTAATACAGATACACAACATAACCCAATTCCAGTCGGGCAGAGACCACGCTCCACTGGTTCAGAAATGTCTCCCTAATGTGATCGCCCGTCCGTCCGTCCGTTTAGTCGCGAAACACTATTTTTTCAGTGGCATTTTCTATTAATCACATTTTTCCACTCCATTGCTACCGTTTTGATGAAATACACAGAAATATTGCGTTTTTATTTGGACATGCTGTGTTTGATGTACTCGTGTGTGTATTCCTGTGTACGTGTTTTGTTTGAAGGGCGGATTAAATAGAGATATTATTTATTTTGGAAGGCAGAAAAGCCTATTGTACAAAGTGATGTGGGCCTAACAAATGGATAAAACAATGCTACACATTTTCACCTTCATCATTCTTCTACATATCGTATGGTTGAGGAACAACCTGGTGTCAGAGTTTAAGCTTTTCACGCCGTTGAAAAATCGCTTAGGTTTCTTCACGAAGATTTACTTCGCCGTTTAACTGATAACTAACTTGTACAACGCATATGAATTCGAAAAGACATTGGTGCAAGGGCTATCACTGCTTCTTCATCATTTCGGTTTAAAAATGCTTTATATTCAACCAGTTATAGCATGTATGGCAATAGTCCTCCGCATTAAACTTACTGGTAGGTATGATGTACAGCAACATATACGTAGGTGTTAGATGCAGCATTTTATGGAATAATTCTGTCTACTTGATTACGAGTGTGCCTGTGCTTATTCTGTTCACGTTTGAATTCAGTGTTCGGTTTGAACCGGGAACAATTTGTTTACTTGTAAATACGTGCTAATTTTGTGTGTCGCATAATTTGATTTATTTAGGAGGCTTGGTGGCAAAGTAATTGTGTTTTATGCGAGGTATTCGAGCAAGAATAAACCGTCCCTACTTTGTATGCGGGAGCTGTCGGCAGATGAGAGAATCTATAAGCTTCCGTGCAATTACTGGGAAAATATTAGCTTCATTAATTAGGTTGCTGACTTTCTCGTTGGTCTCGACGCTAAGCGAAACTGCTGAACACGAGGTCCTGGGATCGAATCCCGGGTAACTTGTTATGGGTTTTTCTATTAGGTTATTCTCAGTAGCAGCACGGTGTCTGGATTTGTGTCCGGTTGATGGCAGGTCTCGACCCTATTACATTGGGATCATAACATAACTGGCAAAATGTGGGTTTGGTTACATATTTGCACCTCTGCCTGCTCCTTCGGGGAATATAGGCGTGACGTTGTTATTAATCAGGTAAATTAAGGGTTTTAATGTCTCACTGCCAGCAATTATTGTAGCGAACATTGATAACGAACTGTACGCTTGCTCAATAACTTTTCTCCTATAATTTATTTAGTTAAACAAAGCCTTACAAAGAACATGATTTCCCATGAGAATTTTTAGTTTTTGGATAGATAGGTATAATAAATTGACGGGAAAGATTGAAGGTGAACGGTTATGACCAACCCTTGTAGCATTTCAAAACAATAGGCATACCTGATGATTTCTCAAGGGATAAGGCATCACTCAGGAGTACTAGAGAAGTGGCAAACGCTTGTTGAATAGAAATCGGTAATAAATGTATGGGGATGACATGATGTTTCGACTATGTAATCTGTGATATAAGAATGTCAATTCCATACAAATTTTTTAGAGGTTTTTCTTTACGCTAAGTGCAGTATAGCGCGGCGTGTCGCTTCTACATCGGAAAATATCTTGCTCGAGTTCATGGTAAGGGGGCAGTATTTAAGATAAATAATAGTGGTAATTTACTATAAATGTAACTTAATTGTATTATATTCGGTGATTAATTAAGAAATATATTACGGCACTTATACATGATCTTAAGTTATATTTACCAGTAAGTAAATACACTTACAATCTTGAAATATTACAATAGTCTCCCAGCGTATTTATTTTCAATCTGCGACATTATTTGCCTCAGTCACACAGAAACGTATTTGTGTAATAAAGTTTTAGCATTACGCATCGGGATCACATTTCACAACCTACAGGTTGAAACGATATGAAAATATTATTCTTTTGTTTGCTTAGCCCCTGGTACTTTTACCAACCATCTGCGTCTTATAGAGTTTTGAACCAAATATGTTTGAGTTGTCGTACTTTTTCAACTTTGTTGACCTATAAACATAACTGGCGAAATGTGGGTGTACTATATGTGCACCTCTGCCTACCCCTTCGGGGAATACAGGCATGATGTTATGTATGTGTGTATATGTTTGAGTTGTTGTACTTTTTCAACTTTGTTTCGAGTGTAGGTGTGGGTAGATCTAGATATTTAATTACGTGTCAGTCGGGAGTAATGTATTAATTGCGGGTTTGTTGCTGATTTCAGTAATTTCTTGGTTTAATTCTTTTCTCAGAATGGTATTAATCTTATAATTCATTAGTAAGGCTTGTGGCTCATTTACTAAGAATTAGGGTACAAATTAATTGAGCGTTCAGATTTAGCATAAAAGTTGGCCCGAAAAGTATTGTGTAGGCTTTCAAGTCTCAAGTATTATATAGGACGTTGTTAGTTCTCGTTTCAATTCCAACAACATTCTTCGAGCGAACGACGATCAAAGATCAAATTGAAAAAGCCAAAGCATTTTGTTGCGTCGAATTTAATCAATTACCCGAACAAACCTCAATTACTTTTGCCAACAAAAACCGCAGATCTAATGAAGCATGCCAGTAAAAACCGCATCGATCGGGCATCGCAAAGGTTGCGCTACGGGGGCCTTCCGCCACGGAAATTAACAGGAACAAAGCGTCATTTGCCAGTGACGTCACAAACACAGAAACTAACGAAATGGGAAAAGTTCGCGCCCTCAAAAAAAACTGTCTGTGTAATAACTTTTTTTTTCAACACGAGCAGAGTTTGATGGAATGTACTGTCTGTTACAAAAACTAGGGACTCAGAGTTTTTTAGCTTCGTGGAAATGGGGATGAAAAAGCTATTTCTAGTGATCGTATTGCACAAGATGAAACCGAGTGAAACTAAAATAACGATCTGATAAAAATATGGCTTTTGGTGATGAGTATGAAAAAGACATTTCTGATTATAAGCGTTTCGGACAAGATGAAACTAAAATTACTATATCTTCAGGCCATTTTAGACATGTTTATTTTTAGAAAAGCTAAAAACTACTTTCGATGAACGATGAAACCAAACAACTGTGAATATTCGCATTATTTTAGAAAAATAACATAACACATATTCGCATTATTTTAGTTAGTTAGATAAACCCGGCACCTACTAAACAACTTGAACATTTCAAAATGTTCCCAATAAATAAGGATGAAAGTGTCAAATAGCTAGGGTGTCATTAATTAAGGGAACGGGATAGCGGCAATCAGTCAGTGCGCACATTAATCCTAACTAATCGAAGGTACGCAACTCGATACCGATGTTAAAGTAAACAAGGATCGGTGGTGACCCAACCAGGGTAGATGACACCACCAAATTAACGAGATCGCCCCTTATTTTATTGCAATTTTAATTACTGTATTTAAGGGTTTATGAGGACTGGCTAAAATCTAATATATATGAAATATAACATCACGCCTGTATCCCCGAAGCTGTAGGCAGAGGTGCACATATATTACACCCACATTTCGCTAGTTATGTTCTTAGGTCCCAATGTACGAGCCTATTGCCATCAACCGGGCACAAATATAGACTCCTTGTTGCTACTGAGAATTACCTTATGGCAAAACCCATTAACACTTTGCCTAATCTAATATATATGGTAGGAAATAAATACCTACATACTATACTTTAAATATTAAAAAATAATTGATAATAACAGCCTATAATGGTCACACAGAGCGAAGGCCTCTTCTCTTATAGAGATGGATCGAGTATTGATTACCAAATGCAAGCTAGTCACTGCGGGTTGGCAAAAAAAATATCAACTAAAATAACACAGGTCTACGATTTTGTTTTTATTTCCCCAACGAGGTAATTCATATTTACTACAATCACGGAGATTCTTCAACAGTTGAGTCCACACCAACTGATACAGTACAACTCGCTAAGAACCATAATTCGCTCGAGAGGCGTACTGAAACCTATATTAATAAAGTACCTAATAGGATCAGCGCGGAATTGATTCCGATACTGAATTGCTTTTGCTGTATTACCGGATGATACTTCAGATTAATTTAGGTTCACTCAACCGTTGAGGTACTCCAATTGCAAGTTATTTTTTTTAATATCGATGGATTTTATTTCGTGTAATTGGAAGTTGGACTCGTTTCTATTTTACTGCAATCTATCTTTTAATACAATTCTCTCTCGTTGGGTACGTATATTTGAAAATTATAACTGGCCAGGATAGGGGAAATTGGAAACTTATCTTTGCCTAGCAGTGAGACACTAATAATGTTCTTCTGACCGAGTTTCGGTCACGGTGGCCGGTCTCATCTCAGACTAGCCAACTACGTAGGACATATTACAGTGCACAGGTGCACTCCATATTCCCTCACACTGATAGATCGATGGGACGGTAAATATATATATATATATAAACCGACACGACCGAACAGAGATCAGATGCAGGACCAATGGCTTACGTGCCTTCTGAAGCACGGAAGCAGTGGGACACTAATTAGGCTATTGAAAAAAAAAACAATGGATACCTACGCTCAACTACCAATTGAAGTAAGAAATTCGAATTTCGACTAGCTACACTTTTATCGTCGCATCAACCACGCACTTCTAGGCGAAAAGGCCGGTGTCACTAATAGGTACCCGCAAAAAAATAAAAATGATAATCAAAGGGTCTCCACAAAGTATATCGTTTCCAAGCAATTTCCTCTAAATAAAACTGACGGCAAGGAAACGGGAAAACGATAACGGCCCTTTAAAAGTAAAATAAAGGTTATTTCCTCCCGAAAATATTGTGACAGGCTGTTAAATAAACGTGGGCCGATCGATTTCAGTGTCCGCTACTAATGGCCAGTACGAAACATCCCTTAGGATAAGGACACACTTGCAACTAATATGAGTAATCGTACTGCGATAATCTCGTCGTCCTGCAACTGTGCTGCTCTTAATCAACTGTGCCCTTAACGATTTACGCGATTGCAATTGCAAAATTATCATTATCAATATGTTTGTGTAGTTTGCATGCCATCTGGTAGGATATGGTTAATGTGCACTATAAAATCATGTAAGAACTTTTATGTACCCATATTCGCAAATGAATAAATGATTTGATTTGATTTGATTTGAAATTTTGTAAATCTCGATACTGATTGCTACGTACAGCTTTCGCTGTGTGCGCGTTTTAATAGTTTCATATAGAAAACGACTCAGCAACTATGCCATTACATAAAATTGCAGTCACGCCATTTCAGAAGCTGCAGACAAATCGTTTTGCGACTGCAGTGCGCGTACCTACAATTAATCATAATTTCTTGAGATGTGCGTGCAACTATCGCACAGCAATTAATTGCAAGTGTGTTACATGCCTTATAGCAAATATAGCTGGCGATAAGTCAATATTTTTCTCCTTGGGGCCACAAGTGTTATTGGTTTTGACGTTTTCGGGTCGCGCTTGACAGTTTTGGGATGAATTAAGGTTTTGATGAGGCGTTCGCAGGTGATGTTGATTGTTGGGACTTATTCAGGTCTAGTTTAGATAGTTAAGATTTGTCCGTAGAGAATGGTAATCTGCTCTTTGCCTAACGCTAAAACAGGCGTGAGTTCGTGGATGATGAATTAGACTGTTGACCATAACTAATTGTATATGGGTTAGTTTAACAAAATTAATATTAACGAACAAAACAAAGAATATTTTTCATTTTAGATAAGGCTGTGAAATACGTATAATCCTTGGTTAGAAACCAATTTAAAAAAGTTTAAGAATATAAAACTTTTACTCATGATATCTTTCATTCATCCAAATATTTCTTTTTTTTTCTCTGCTATTATTTTAGGCCAACCCAGAGTCACGCTTGGCCACACTAACGATCATAAAACCAGCAAAGAACAAAACTAAGAACGGTCACAAAAAATAGTGATCGATAAAATTCAGACAGTTTCATACTTCGATAAAAACTCGACCCATCCATCATAGTATCGGAGCAGACTAAAGTTACCGTCGTAAACACATCTGGGTACAGCGGACACACTTTTCTCGTGTCTTCGTTTCCTGGAAACTCATAACTTGACCGGGATCCTTCTTTATAGAATTTAAGCTCACTTAGAAAAAAGTTACTTTGATGCCTGATTGGCGCAAAGGCTTAAAAATTTACTCCGTACGGGAAAACTGTTGCTATAATCCAATGAGATATACGTATCATGAATGACATCTATCCACGATACGACAGGGATGGAGACAAAAACCATGAAAGCGCACAGAACCAATAACTTAAGTAAGGAAGTAGACACCGTATTCTATAGTACCTTAGTTATTTCTGAATACCGACTACAGCTGATTGAATGGGCCAAAGCTGTGATCAATCAAGTGATAGCGAGCCAACACCCATACATCCACCAGTATTTAAAAAATAAAAACAAAATTCACATGACTGAAACATAAAAGGACTATTCGTATTAAAAAACTGTGCCAACATAGAATTGATGGCATCACTCGTCCGCTGCACACTCCGATGACGTCACGAAATCCTATTGGCAAATTGGATTTAAAACAACCATTCGAAATAATACCCGAACGCCTGACATGTCCATTGGTGCGAATATTTGTCAGATTCCTTTTACCAATGATTATTCATTCATTCTACTAACCTTGTTATTCTTGTTTATATATCTTCCTTCCTTATGATATATATATTTTATAGCCATCCTCGATAAATGGACTATACAACACAAAAAAGAAATTCAATTCGAACCAGTAGTTCCTGAGATTAGCGCGTTCGACCTAACAAACAAACCCTTCAGCTTTGTAATATCACACAAGTATAGATACATTTTTATATGACTGTAGCTACTCTTCAGAAAACCATCAGTGCGTATCATTTACATTTGTGTATAGATACCGTGATTGTGTCGTTAGATATAAGAAACCTTCATTTCGTGGGTGATATTGAGCTGATGATTTCGGTCATTAGATGACTTAGAAGGTGAATTGTCAAGATATCATAAGGAACTGCACATGTAGGTACTGCTGGGTCTTTAAATGCAGTCTGATAAGTCTACCTATCAGAGATAACCTCACTACGCCTATTAAGATTGTCATTAAGTATTTTATCTAAATGACACTTTTTAACCATAATTGAACCCACAGCTGGAAAAGCACCTCTTTCCTCAGTCTTTTTCTTTCAACCCTCGAAATTCTTTGCAATTATTCCCCAGTTGATGTATCCATCACATCGCCTTCACCGCGATCCCGGTAGATGTAGTACTATAAACCTTGTAATATTGACTTCGTCACTACAATCCAAGCCGCGACCTACTGAACTGTCTGCTGTGGATGACATCAGCTGAGCGCGCGCTAACAATATCCTTATTAACACGGCGGGCCCAACACTAAAAATAAACTCGTCGTGTGTAACTACTTCTTTATTTGTATTGGTTGAATTGTCGAAACAGGGCATTGGCCTCTTCTCTAGAAGGAAACTTTGACCACAAAGGTATTTTACGTACCTAGTTCCCTATATTTGAATTATACCTAGTATCAGCAAATGTATAAGACGATTTATTATAATTTTATATGTACCTACAGTTTCTTTGGAGTGATCATTTGAATTCGGACAACTGATTTCGCGTTTTCATCCAAATGTTTTTCTATAGGTATATTTGCTTAACAGTCTCTTAGAATTACTTCATTGGTGACACAAAATTAGTCCCGCGTAAAACAAAGAGAACTAACCAACCGACTGATCAATAATACCAAATAAATCAACCAACAATTACAATCCAATGCACTCACCAATAATCCTAAATAAATAAAACAACATAAAGTTAAACAATG
The DNA here is from genome assembly GCA_946251915.1 of Abrostola triplasia. Lineage (NCBI taxonomy): Eukaryota > Metazoa > Arthropoda > Insecta > Lepidoptera > Noctuidae > Abrostola > Abrostola triplasia. The sequence goes on from OX276432.1 coordinate 10,473,716, forward strand.
GGACAAACAAAACAGACAATTAATTACCAAATCAATTTAGGACAGAATTAGACAACGCTTTGAAATTACATTTCAGTAGCCTTCAATAGAGTTTATCAGAATCAGCCGGCAGTCAGCCATGCGTAATAATTCTGTCCACAACTGGATGAAAGCAGTTTGTCCTGTTAATCACCCTCCTAGAATGATCGTGACCTTTCCTTCGGCGATTTGGTTGGTTTCTAATCCAATTAGACGTTGAAACATTCGCACAGAGCTAGGCTGTCTCACTACTACAGATAAACGTCACGATTGGTATAGAGACCGCAAGAATATCGATTTTCTATCGTTGAAATACTTGATTTGTTAGTGAAGTGAACCTACGCTACGAGGAATCACAAAACCTGATTTTAACTTAAAAAAATCTGAAATAGGTCTTAGTCTCTTATATCAATTATAATAGCCTATAACTGTCCCACAGCAGGACAAAGCCATTTCTCTCATAAGAAAGCATTAAGCATTGATGACAACGCTAGCTCACTGCGGTTGGCGATTTCAGATAACTAAATCCAGGTTTCCTCACGACTCTTTCCGTCTCCATTAGTCTGTTGTCCTAGAATATTTAAGAAAGTTTTTATGGCATTGAAAAAGTCATATTGATAACTTGCCTGGGTTTGAACCTGCAAACTTGTGCATACCAAATCGCCAAGCTAACTAGACCACCACGAATTTAAATACAGTCTCTTAGTAATGAAAAAATATAAACATAGTTTTGAGAACAAAGGAAATATCATTGGCATTGAGTACTACAAACTTTGCATTTGTAAATTAAAAAATCCTGAACACGTGTATAACCGGAAAAATCAGTTTTTATTCCCCGAACGAATGTAAACTGTATTTACACATCATAAAAAAATTCAATAAAATTCCTCTATAAAAATATTTTACCATTCTACTTCTATAGAACCATAAAAAACTGCAACATGCGGATTATTCCAGTGAACACCGGACAGTAGCAGTTACCGCCAGTTATAAACCGGGTCAAACCGGTAACAGCCGGTTTTCGCTAGACCCGTTAGGCGGTGTGCAATATGAAATAAATTAATCTAGGTCATCAGCATTGTTTTAAATCCCGGCGATATTGATTTATGTGAACAATGCCTCGTGAACGAAACAAAAGGATATTTCTCTTTCTGTTATCTGTGCATAACCAGATTGAATATTCTCCCTTACACATAGGTGTTTTAAAGCTTTGGATTTTATCCCTCTACTAGCCGCGCCCCGCGCTGTTCTCCGCTACAATATTTCGGGATGAAAAGCCTACGCGTTAATCCAGGGTGTCAGCTACCTCCATACCAAATTTTAATAAAACCAATCTAGCCGTTTGACCGTGAAGACGTAACAAACATACAAACACACTCACAAATTTTCGCCTTTTTAATATTAGTGTGATGTGATTAACAAAAACATCGTAGGTTCTGTCTACCTCAACGGTAAAAAACCGTGACTTTTACCATACATACTGCTGTATAAACAAGTATTAGATGACATTACATTTTTTTATTTAAAACTATCTAACCCGGCGCACTTCATACCGCCATATAAACCTTCCCTGGATTTCCACAAATTTCAAGACAAAAATCAGCCAAATCGGTCCAGCCGTTCTCGAGTTTTATCGACACTAACGAACAGCAATTCATTTTCATATAGAAATAAAGAAGAAAAACATCACGCACTTCGCTTTAATAACAAAATTCCCGCAACGAGAAGGGCTCCTAATATTGCACCATTATACACAACATTATCAAAGAATAATAAATTGGAGTTTACTTGGAAAGTTCAACTTGCAAACTTCAATTAATTCTGTACTCAAGAAACTTGGATGGGACGTCAAAATATAATCAACTCAGACAACTTAGATTAATATTGAATGAGATAAAACGAGGGGTTTTAAAATCTTTGAGAGCGCAGCAGTGCACTGAACGTTGTTGCAGATGGTTAAGCTTACTCAAGCTAATGCTGGTAACAAGGATTAGTGTACCATTAAATAGAAAAAATATTAAAAAAAAATATAACTTTAGGATTTTTGTTAGGTAGGCAGAGGATGCAAATCTTTTACTTGTGCCCTGGGGTGGTAGATGTGGTTGCCGCGGTCAGTCAGTAAGGATGACAGTTTTTACTTGTCGAGACCCCTCCGCACTTCGGAAGGCACGTTAAGCCGTTGGTCCTGTGCCGGTCATTTCGGTCTACAATCCTATCAGACTATGAGTGAATTGTGCACAATAATATCTCCTGCGTAGTTGGCTAGCCTCAACAGAGACAGACCGCTGTGACCGAAAATCGGTTTATTGTTATAAGCCTTGTATGTAATATTGTCAAGCCTATTCTAATAAATCGGTCTCACACCGTATAGCAAGAATTGTAACTATTATTGTTCTTGAAAATAAAATCAATAAAAACTAAGTCAATTGAGTTTGCGAACTAGTGACGTCACTTCTTCCTATCACCATACAAAATCCACAAAGCGTTTTGACAGCTCATAAAAAGTATGTCAATTGGTGGTGTCAAAACCCCTATAGTGATTTCATAACACAACTACATAACGAATTAAACACACAAGCATTTTATCGAAACACGTAACATTTTACACTTAACCCCAACAAACAATTAAAAATGTACAACGAAATTCTCTAACCGACTTCTAATTAAAATGAAACAATACACATTCCACAAAAAATATCAAAGCCTCTGTTTTTTGCCTCCAAAATATTACCACTGGGCTTTCAAACAATAGTATACCTACTTGGAACTGTGACCATACCGTCTGTATGTATATACAGATGTTTATGTATGAGATTTCAACTTTATTGTTGTACTGACGCCGCGCTTGCTACGAACACCCGGCACAAACCGCTCGAGTTTTTAAATTTTATACAAATATTTTAATTCTATTCCACTATACGATGCTGCGTTGGTCTGGTTATACCCGGTTGAGGGTAACAGGGTCGCGAAATGTGTACTTACAGGTTTCTTTGGCTGCGTGAGTTCGGTTTACGCCTACGCCTTCTGGGAATACAAGCATAATTATTCTGCAATCTGAATATATTTCATCGTCATCATAATCAGCCCAGGGTCGCCTGCTACTAGACGTTGAATGTAGGTAGTTGTCTTTTTTCTTTTTCCAAATGAATCCTTTGTTTGGAACGTTGAAATTTCATTAACCTAACATCAATAAGCTAGGATCTGTGTCTCATGATTGTCACTCAATCTGTCTTTATGGAACGCCAACACAAGAAGAAACTGAAAAACCAACAGTACAATCTCCATCTACGAAAATGACGTCCAAAACAATAGCTCACAGAAGCATCATCCAAAACATCCATTTTTCGCACATAAAGAACTTGTGGCAAATGTACTTCAAAGTACAGTAAATACATATAAGCTCCTTAAGGATTGTGTGGCGAGGATTGAGCCACGGAGCGCTACAAACGTACGCTGCAACTCCATACAAACTCCATAATGAATTCATTCTGAACTTTGAGGCAAGTTATTCAATTTTGAAGCTTATTATGGCTTTGATTCTTAGGGATTGAGGTGATTAATTTCGGAGTTATACGCGTAACTTGGAAGTTTGGGTCGATGAACAGAAGTTTTTAAGGGGATTTTGTGGTGTTTTATATTCACTTTTGGAAATTGCTTAGGTCTCTTCTTTGTACGAAAAGACAAAATCTTTTATAATGAAATCAAGAAACTAGCTATGAGTTATCAGTAACCTATAGTAACAGTACAGATACAGGCTGGTATCAAAATTTTTTATTCAGATACATACTTATAAAAAATAAATAAAAATAAAATAAAATATTCTTTATTTCAGACAACTATTACAGTCCATAGTAGAAAATAAAATGAACAGACTTGAAAATTTACTCCACACTAATCAAATCACCCTCCTAATTAGCGACCTCTAAAGAGGCGACGAGATTCTATTATGAATATACTTATGTATGTAATTTTGAATTATAAAAATCATTACCATAAACACCGTGAGACAATGTGTGGATTTCGAATATATTACAGCTTCAAGCCTTCCTTCATAAATGGACTACCCAAAATACTTTTTTCAATTTGAACCAGTAGGTCCTGAGGTAACCGCGTTCAAGCAAACGAACAAAGTCTTCAGCTTTATAATATTAAAAAAATTATACAGCAATATTACGCCTATATACCCCGAAGGGGTAAGCAGAGGTGCACATATAGTACACCCACATTTCGCCAGTTATGTTTTAGGTCCCTATGTAATAGGTGAGCCTATTGCCATCAACTGGGCACAAATTCAGACTCCTTGCTGCTACTGAGAATAACCTATTAGAAGAACCCAGTAACACGTTGCCCGACCAGATTCGAACCCAAGGCCTCGTGCTTAGAAGTCGCGTTTAGCAACCACTAGACCAACGAGGCAGTCTAGTCTAGAAATATAATATAATATAATATATAGCAATTAGCAATATAATGAGGTTTTCAAATCAAGTTGCCTCAAGTTTCTAATCCCAGTAAACTAATAAGAGAACTAGGTTACCTACCAACATACACGTGCCTACTAAGTAATTCAGAAATAAATAGTCAACATCTAGTTAGAGAACTAAAGCCTAACGCTTGGAAACTTTGCACAAATCAACATTTGATTAGGTACGTCTAGACCTGAATTATTTGTTTTACAAACTAATTTAATGTGCTAACATTTGATATAACTAATTTTTTAATTTTACTCATTTCAGATTTAATAGAATAATTTTGACAATTCATTTTCATTGGTCGTCAATATGCGAGAACTACATATGTACGCCCATAATTTTCAAAAGCATCCGAAGGATTTAGTCCCTTAGTTTGTACTAGAAGTAACCAGTCACTGGCCGCTTATGAATTGTTCAATGGCAACTCGTGGAAGCTCTTTAAAACCATGTATCAAATGTACCAAATAGCAAAAGTCACAAATCCGGGTCAAATAAGAGCGCTTTATCAAAACCGTGGACATAGCTATCAAGGGTCCTTCGACCGTGCGGCGCCCGGATACCGGGCCCAGATACCCGGCTTGATATACCCGATACGTTTGCCATTCCGAGCACGTGAGATTTGTTTGTATAAAAAGGTTGTAATAGTAGGCATAGAATGTTTCCTTTGCTTAGCTTCAAAAATAAGTGGTAAAGGGATTTGAATTATATGCTCCAATTTTATTGTTAGATAGAAGACTGAAAGACATAGAAATATAAACTGTCTTTACTGTGGTACAGCGGTAATTCATAATGTTACATGTTTTCGAAATTGTACAGCTATGACCCGACATAGTAGCAATAGTAATCACGTAACAATTAGTAAGAGCATCGCAGAATACGTAAATAAATAAAAGGTGGTCTCTACATTTTTGAGAATGACGCCTCATACAACAATTGTCCGTATTTATGCAAAATGGAACCACTCGACAAATTTCATTTTTTACTTTTTTTGACGAATACTAATGTAAAAGTGGTCTAAAGTCTTATACAAAAAAGAACCACATGATTTCCCCCAGGAAACATATTTAAATAAAAGAAATAGTAATTTTACTTCATTTAACAGTGCTGCACATGTTTTTGTAAACCCTTTAATATCTCAAAAGTGTGTGTTTGCTGTGTGGTTCCATTTTGCATAAATACGGACAATTTGTCCTCAAGCTTTTCACACGCGCTAACGCTAACATCTACAAATCGTACCCTTGACGCAAACATAAAAAGTAGCAACAATGTCAGAATAAAACTTAAACATTACAAGAAAAGAACACGCGAGCAAGACACAAGTACATTACGTTTTACAGACACAACCTAACATTTACAAGACAGGGGAAACATTCAACAAATCGCATCCCCGAGTACTATCTCGCAGCCATTTAGTTCTTCGCTTTACACTAAAAATATATGAACTCAAATGTTGGAAAGCGCCTCGCGAGACCCATTTAACTAACTGAATACTATAATATGAAGACGAGATAGTCTAGAAGTTTTATATAGAAACATCAGGCAAGTTCATTTACTTTATGAGATGAGAGCGAATGAGGGATGGATGGGTGAATTCTTTGTGAATTGTAGAAGAGAATTGAGAGGGGAAACGGGTGTCTCCTCTCGCGCGTCGCTTCAAGTTTTAAAAAATATTAACGATGGAGGAAATATATTCACTATTTATGTAAGACCAACTATGGATGTCTGGATGAGGATGCTGGAAGCCTTTGGTATTTAAGGATGAAAAGTTCAGAAAAGTCACCCATAAGTAGAAAACAAGTAATCGTAAAAAGAATTACTAACCACAATACTTAGACTGCCATTGTGATGCTAAATTCCAGAAAGGCAAAACCAAGAATATTTTTACAACCTAAATCTATATGACGATATGATAATCTTAGAATTCACGCTCCACAAGCATCTGCGACAAAAGCAATAAAAAAGAGTTAGCACATCATTCACAGTCAGACAGAATAGAGGCATAAAATATCATCTGAACTAAAATTTTAGAGGAACATTCAACGTCTGGTAGTCACAGATAGACTAAAAAAAGGTTTACCATCTATATTTATTGTTGGCGAACCGAAAATATTATCTATCAATATTGGACCACGTACGTTAGAAAACTCGAGGTACGAATTTAGACAATCATTTTTTACCCGAACCATTTAAATAGGTCCCTGTAATTTTGGACACTGGTCGGTTGATGGTAACACCGTATAATGGCCGTGTTACAATTTGTTTGGGTCGTAAAAGTGCTTTTAATGATGGTTATGGCGCTACTGCGTCTGAAGCTGTCGCAAAGCCACTTGTTTATTATCACATAAATAACCGGGCTCGTGTGGTGCCCGTTTGACTGTTTTGCTTGTGATGTTTTTATTATGGTTAAATCATCGCTGAGATAAAATATAACAAACGTCCAAAACCCGAATTATATTATGTTTTCTGTTTGAGAGGAATTTGAAGCCGATAAAAAAGTTAACTTAAATGTGGTTTATTAAAACTAAGTTTATTAAAAAGCTACAGAATAATAATGTACGTAACGCTACGAGCCTACGCGCTTGTAACCTGCTACGTACGTAGTAAAAGCTACGAGGCGTAGCAAGTACCTCTATAAGTTCAACAACTAAGCGTGTTTCGCGCTCAAACATTTTAACACGACCGGCGACCACTTAGTTAAATTATTTAAATTAATTCGGTTAAGTGTCCGCAAGCTTGTTCGAGATTTATGGGGAGAGCTCTTTGGTGTTGGGAACTTTGGAAGAATAAGAATATAAACATTTTTATCATTGTCAGCCCATTGACGTATACTTTTGAACTTTGGCCTCGATATTTCCGTACAACTGACACAGTATGTTGTTTTTTATGAAAGGATAATGCTATGTTTACTTGATTTTCTTTTAGTATTTTTATATAAAGCAATAAAAGCGTGATTTTTGCTTTAAGTGCAAAACTTCATGTTTGCAGAGGTGTTTTCCTCTAGAGTAGAGAGAGTATAGTATTTATGTACTGCGCCTGATCTCTCTCCGGTCGTGTCGGTCTACCGTCCCATCGGACTATGAGAGTGAAGAAATAGGGCGTGCACCTGTGTTTGCGCGCATACTTGTGTTCTAATATCTCCTGCGTAGTTGGCTAGTCTCAGCTGAGAAAGGCCGCCATAAACGACATTCGGGCGAGAGAACATTATGAGCACAATATCTTGGAGAGTTAATGTTATTTATCATGCTTTTCCTAGGCATCACTTCTTACCTTCGCTCTAGTGGCGACAAAAATGAATTGTATTCTAAATACGTAAAATTTTGCAGTTCAAACGAATCAATTTCAAGCACACTAAAACACGACAGAATAAAAGCATTTGGCAAACTTTTAGGCCATCTATAATCAAAGTATTCGTACAATCAACTCGACGCGTCTGTCTGAAATATTCAACAGCCATCGTTCTATTCGTGCGCGAATGCAAACGCAGCGTGATGCATTGATATGACTTTGTATCAAGCATTGATCGCTGTGCTCGGATACAGTGAATTTTCAAGTACGCTGAGGTTTTATATGTTATTCGTTTGACGTTCAGACATGTTCTTTTGTGTAGATTCAATGGAAGTAACTAATTTGATCACAGCTTACTTACATAACATACCATCACGACTGTATTAGCAGAGGTGTAAGAATAGTACACCCAGTACCAACATGTCGCCAGTTATGGTATAGGTATCAATATAATAGTTGAGCCTATTGCCAACAATGCAGCGATCCCCAAGCCACTTCTTACCAAGCGTGGGAAGCTTTTGTTCAACAGCGGACGTCTTCCGGCTGATGAGGAGGATGATTGCCATCAACCGGGCACAAATCCAGACTCCGCGCTGCTACTAAGAATTACCTAATGGAAAACCCAATGTCACTTTACCCGACCCGGGAATCGAACCCAGGACCTCATGCTGACGTGACGTTAGATGTTATAATTCGTTTTTAGAATTGTTTATTTGACTCAATTGACACCAGTTTCTGAAGCTTCTCCGTTTCATTTCTTCTTCGTTTGTTTGCCAACCATAATGGCTTTAAAATGTAAATGTATTGTTAGCTGATTGTGTGGCCAGACGGCCGAGCTGGGCCACCGGAATCTTTTAATGGCTGCAATATGTATTGTTTATTTTTTTTCTTTTTGTTATATGCGTTTTACTCACGTGATTAAAAATATTTTCTTTCTTTCTTTCTTTCTTTCTTTTATTTTAAACCTGTTTATTGATTACTAAGTATTGTTAGAAATACAATTTTGAGGTCTAGAATTATGTCAATTGGGTTTATTTTCAAACTAGTTTGAACATACAGAAAAAACAATCCAATTATACATACATAAAGTCACGCCTGTTTCCCTGAGGGGTAGGCAGAGACCACGGATTTCCATTTGCTACGATCCTGGCATACTTCTTTTGCTTCATTCACTCGCATCACATTCCTCATACACGCTCTTCGGTTGAGGGTACTCCTCACTTATATACCAAGCGTCTGCATCCACAAAAATCGACGAAATACAGTAAATAAAAAACCTTCATATTTCCTTTTAATAACTGTAATACCGAGTGCTATAAAAGCATGTAGTTGTTAAAACACGGGCACAGCGCGGCGGGTGCACCCACTTAAGTGCTGAGCTTGACAAGCAACTACATCACAATCGATTCGAACTGACGACCTGATTGGTACCTTGCTATGTGATTGGCATTCTAGCAAAAGCTGGTTTGATCCCCTTGACAAATACTTGGCTGTCTTAAATATTTACTTCGATCTGGGCGTCAATGCTTGTGGTGTGCACGATACTGATTCGCATTTAGAAAATCCTAAGAAACTGCGAACTTATTCAGTTTGGGTCACCAAAATAAATCCTAATAATGTTCTCCTAACCGAATTTCGGTTACGACAGCCTGTCTCATATGAGATTAGCTAACTACGCAGAAGATATTACAGCGCACATGTATACGCGCAAACACAGGTGCACTCCTTATTCGCTCACTCTCATAGACTGATGGGACAGCAGACCCAACGGCTACGTGCCTTCCAAAGCAGGAAGGGGTCGTGACATGTGAAAACGTTCACCCATCACAAGGCTGACCGCAGCGAGCACGGCTTAACCTTGCCGATTGACGGATCTGCGCGATAGCCACGTAATAAAAGGCGACCGAAGACCTTGCCTTGCTATCGACACGACTTTCAGTTAGCTCCAAACATCTCACATTTATTACCGAAGCATTCAAAGACAAAGGCAGGCATCTCCCGCGAGAAATATAATGTGAAGTCATATAACATCATAGAGCCCTGATAAGACGTGTAAAGGCAGTCACCCGTGCATATCAATTCTGTGTTAATCAAGGAAGTAGGGTCTGACGAATGTTCATTAACGACCAACCCTACGAGATAAGTCTGCTAAATGTTCGTAGACATGCAAGATCACCATCACGCTTATATTCCCTGTAGAGCTTCAATGCAGAGATAACTATTTGTCTTTTCTAGTAATTTATTGACTTATTATCATATTTCTTCACCACATGACTGTCGCGTTGGCCTGATGGTCACTAAATGCGATTGAGCATGAAATCCTGGCTTAGAGTCCGGCTTAGGCAGTGTTTATTTATTTATTTATTTATATATTGGGCCTCCAACAAAGGACATACACAATCATTCTTAATTAAATACAAATAATTATTGGTAGGTGTACTCCTTCAATTATAGGAGACCACAGCATGCACACATTAATACCAAGTATCACACTGACTACAATACATAATATAAAAAGGAACAATGTTAAATTAAAATAATTTTAAATAAATTTGAATTTTGAATTAAATTAAAAGTATTAATATTAGTAATAATTTTTAATTAATTTAAGAAGGCAAAAAGATTATACACATAAAACAGAAAATACCTCTAGACTACTTTAAAACTTGTTTTAACTGCTTTCTGTACTTTGCCAGTGTTACTGGGTTTTTCCATGAAATAATTCTTAATAGCAGCACAGAGTCTGGATTTGTGCCGGTTGAGGGTAATAGGCGCTATTACATTGGGATCTCAACAAAACTGGCGAAATGTGGATGTACTATACATCTCTGCCTATCTCTTCGGAGAATTCAGACGTGATGTTAAGTTATTGTCACCACAAACTGCTACCAAAAGTTCTTTGAAAGGAAAACTTATAAGCATTGTTTTAACTGTATCCCCTTACACTAGGAATGTCACCTCGTGTTAACACAAATATATGTCCCATACGGGTCATATTCCTGTGCAACAGGCCCATTACTTACCCACTACAGCAATTGATCATACAAAGTTTCCTGCTGTGTTTAGTGCCGCCTCTCAAGTGCTCTTTGGTGGCTTAATAAGCTTGCTAGTGCAATTAATATGCTACCAATTTCCTTTCGGCACTCTTTTGACGAAAACAGACATGTACCTATATTAGGTTGGTATTAAGGTATTTTTTGTCTGAAATAAGTAGAAACGAAATAATATATTCTTGCTCCTTCTATACCCTTATATGGTTAGTTTATTTGGTTACAAGAAAGTCAAATCATTTCTTTAGGAGCCTGGACCTTTTATTCACACTAGGAATTTATCCTATATCGTGAGTGCGTTCCACAGACATGAAGTATCACATACACAAACACTCAGACTCAGGACAAACATCTGCGGATTACACAATTTTTTGTCCCGTGCGGGAATCAAACCTGCAACCCTTAGCGCAGCAGTTCAATCTCTTAGCCACTGCGTCAATCAGGTTGTTGGCTTCAGTGCCTCGCTCGTTCTTTATCATCATAACACCTTCCAGGTGACCACTGCTAGGCAATAAGCCCTCCCACTCTCTTCTGTTTTGGACATTATGCATTCAAGTCTTCCCTATACAGTAACAGTAGTTCTTAATGGCAATCATTGTAGATCCTACAATAGGCACGAGTAGTGAGCTACTCCCAATACAGACATCGCTATACAGCGTACAACTCTTACAAGTTTCGGCTCCAACAAACCTACGATACAAACTATTTTATTACGGACATTACCCTTAATGAAGCTGTTAAACATAGTCCCAAAGAAAATTACCCTGTCCAAGCACCTACATAATACGTATAATTAGCTCGTGAGATCGGACCGCCGGATAAAACCGGTTACATCCAGTTTAATCCGGGGTTAACAGGTGTGCTAAAAGATACGTGGAGAGTGAAAGCGGTATCTTAATCTTTCATAAAAGAAATACTGTTTTATACATACGTGGTCAGGCGAAAGGGGCGTGCCAGTATTGGAGGAATTCGAAATCCGTGGTTTGTTTACCTCTATGAGATACGAGTGCGCCTTTACGTATGTATGGTTACTAAGGCGACAATGTGGAATGAGATCTTTGGCAAAATCTTTATGTCAATGTTAGCCACCCATTCTTGAACATAAAAATCACCTCCAGGACTTGAGTTAATCTGACGATATAGAAAGGGTCGCATGGAAAGCAGACAGAAGATGGCACAAACAAATGTATGTATGTGTATTATTCATACACTTAGACACCAAGTTAAAATACATACATAAATCCTTTTTTCACAGACTACGGATTCTGTCATGATCCTGGCAAATCTATCATGCCTATTAAGCTATATAGTACCTACTAGCTGACCCGGCAATCTTCGTACCACCTTCTCACCACTCAAACTTTCCCTGGACTTCCACAAATATTTCAAAACCAAAATTAGCCAAACCGGTCCAGCCGTTCTCAAGTTACCAATTACCAAGGGAAACAGGGATTCATTCCTATATAGATAGACATACATTCTACATATACATACTATCGTCAGTACTAGTTATGATTATAATGTTCACGCATCCTCGTGACAAATATCAAGTGTGGTCTAAAAGGCAAAGCATGAAATGGCCCATAAGCTTCCTCGTCTTGCAAACCTTTTAAACTCCAGCGTGGAACGTGGTTTGAACGTCTGACCTTTACCAAATGAGAGTAATTTCACATCCCACGCGTTTTGAGCCGCAGTTCACGTGCATCGCGATCACAAAGTCTGTGACATACTTGCTTCATATCTCTCCTGGTATTAAAATAGAACTGCATTTTTCCTCGACTACGGCAAAGCCAAAAGGAAGGGTTATGATTTTAGCTATGTATGTTTGTATTTACCTAAGTTCTACCGTATCGCCTAAACCACTGAATCGATTTAGATAAATTAGTTATTTTAAGAAAGTACCTCTGTTATAGACATTATAATAAAAGTTACATATATACAGAGCTGTATATAATTCATAAGAGGTATATAGTAATCGTCAAAGTTGCGAGCAACCGGTGGATGTAATTGGCAAGTTGTCGTTCAATGTATGTGCCTTCCGGCTGATGATAATGATATGGTAACCTTCATGGTCAAGAATCTATACATCAACATTTTGCCTCTATAGTAATAGAGTCGTATTACGTCATCAAGCAGTTTTCAAGCCCTCACTGAGTTCGTTACCTTTTACGACTCATTCGACAACAAATTGTAATATCTAGTATTCGAAACACCCCGCAAAATAAAAACCTGAAAATGTCAGCCAAATCATGGATTCAATCAAACCTAACGTAAAATCATAACACTGAAAAATAAAACAAGTTGGATCCTTTATAAAATGTAGCTAAATAAATGGAAAAAAGTTTCAAATCAAAATACTCCGTTTAGAACCGTACCCTTTATTCAATCCACAATGTTTCACGTAGATACCACGTTCGTCCTATATTTACGCTCCGACGAGCCGCAGTTTTGCTTTGTAGAGTTTATTTTGATTTCACCAGCTTCCTATTTCGGAACTTTTATAAAAAAATACTGGCAGCTTAAAGTTGAGGTTTACGCACAGTAATTATTTTTTCCAGGAATCTCTTTGGTGTGGATTCTATAGCTCAAATGTTATGTTATAAAAAATAACATCGATTTATTTTTTCTTTAACATCTTTTTGATGGCGCAGTGGCGAAGCGATTGGACTGTTGTAATTGGTGAAATGTGGGTGTACTATATGCGCACCTCTGCCTACCCTTTCGAAGAGTAAAGGCGTGATGATATGTTATCGTTAAAGTTTTTGTGGGTGCGTTTCACAAACATGAAATATCACATACACAAACACCCAGACTCGGGACAAACATCTGTGGTTCGCACAAAGTTTTGCCCCGTGCGGGAATCGAACCCACAACCCTTAGCGCAGCAGTCCAATCGCTTAGCCACTGCGCTAATCAGGTCGTCTATTCTCCTTACCTTGAACATTTGTTTGACTCTATCTGTTCGACAGCTCCGTATATTATTTTACCGGCGCCAGTCGACTCAATCGAGTATTCCCTTTGTGCACATTCTACTCAAAGGAATATTTGTATCGCCACATGTTTCACAACAATCGTAACTTGGAAAAAAGGAATGTTTTATAAGTACATTACGTTTAATGTTGTAGCTAACGGGTTTGAATGGTGAGTTTTGTCACGAGAATGGCGGTTTTTAAACTTAAAAAAGCGTTTTTGTGCAATAGGCTCGCCCACTATTACTTTTGGACTTATGTTGGTGAAATGTGGGTGTACTATATGCGCACCTCTGCCTACCCTTTCGAAGAGTAAAGGATTGATGATAAGTTATCTTTAAAGTTTTTGTGGGCGCGTTTCACCATTCATTATGGCAAGCGGCTTTGGGAACTCTTTTCACTAACAACATGTGAATTATCATATACACAAACACCTAGGCCAAACATTTGCGGATCACAATTCAACACAATTTTTTTATCCCGTGCGTAAATCATACCCCTACCCGTAGATCAGCAGTTCAATCGCTTAGCCACTGCGCCAATCAGGTCGTGAACTTTGATCACAAAGTTGAGAGGTATTGTAATTCAGATTCTACGAAATACATAAAAAAAATATCCCTACAATATCATGTTACGGAAAGCAAGAAAAATCAATTCCCATGAAAAAACATATATTCAGCGCTGTAACAGATAACCAATGAATATTTCAGTCAACTCGAACGTTTCTTATTTCCTCGTAGCGCTACGACCGTAGCGCCGTAGCCGTAGCACGTAGCTACGATTTGTTGGAAATCTATGTTATTCAATGTCGTTGCCTGGTCTTCGGCAGGTTTGAATAAATTTTGTTGAATTGAATATTGCGTTATACTGTTTTGATGAATAGATCATGAAATTCAATTCGCTTTAGAGTCGCGAGTTTGATTGCACCATTGTTCAGATTTCGTATTTTTAACCGGCGCGCGTTAAAAAAGGAAGAAGTTATTTATTCAGCGCGTTTCTTTTTTAAATTAATGGACACTGATTACACCTTAATGATAAGTCGCTTTTACAAAACTACAACTACTGCTACTATGTAGAGTGACAATAACATTTTTCGTTCGTTGAAGAATTCTACAGAAGATTTCACAAAAAAACAACTTCTAACAAATCAGTATTATTTCTATTAAAAAAACCATATTAGTTTTTCCTGTTTGGTTTAATCTTTGCAGAGTCGATGTTGTCCAACCATAAATAAACTTAATACTGTTATAGAGAAAAAATAAACAAAAGTGTACAGACAATAGAACAATGCGAATAAGGATAACAAATATAGGTTATTCCGCAAAGAATAATAAAATAAAAAATACGTACAGGCAAACATAGACCCTCTTTTCTGAAGTTGGTTAAAATACAAACTAAAAATAGATATAAAATAACATTACGTCGGTGTTCTTCGAAGGGATAAGCTAAAACAAAAGGTAAGAAATCAGATACAATTATTATTGAATATGCATAATATCAAAAATCAACCTAACATATACTCACTAGAATTAATAAACATCATAGTAAATAAAGCAATATTCAATTATAATAATTAATGAATCTTAATTAAAGAAACAAATATGAAAAAAAACATTACTCTAGTATCTATGACTCAACTAGTGTATTCTATATTGAGTCATGCGCGTGCGTCGCTTTGACGTGCATAGTGACCGTAAAATGTATGATACCTACTTTTAATGATCTATTGAAGTAATTTTATTACACATATAAATAATCAATACACATTGAATTAATAACACTTAAAATGATGATATAGGGTTCCTTTATAAGGTATCAACGCTGAGATAAAGGTCCTGGGTTAGAATTCCGGGCCGGGTAGTGTTACTGAGTTTTTCCGCTAGGTAATGATGTGCCACATAGGCGTTGCACGGAGAGGTTCCGGAGTTGGTCTTTTTAGAGGTCCTGAGACTTCCCTTGCTCTTGCAAATGGTGACTTGCGACTTTTGATTTGGCACTCCAACGATCATACCTCTCGGCTATCATTGCTGTATGTTTAATGTCATTTAACATAATATTATTATTATTTCAGCCATGATCGTCCCTTTGCAGGGCAAAAGCCTCCCTTTCCTTCCTCCATTCCTCTCTAAATTATCATGATATTATATTTATGTTTATTCATAAAAACACTAGAGCAGTCACTTTTCCGTGATCCCCATTTATTTGCACATAAAACAAGTCCTAAACAATGTTCCATCATTTCGGTGTGGCGCACACTGGGAGGTTTTTGCGGGGATTAAATATAAAGCGCGCAACGTAATTGTTTCTACTAAAAGCCGATTATATCACCAGTATATGTAGAACAACGACATACGCCGTGTTGGACAATATATGTAGATATAATATAATATTAACCACCACTACACAGTACTGGCTGGTATACCCGATGAGGCAAAAGGTCAAAAGCCCTTAAATGAATTAAGAAAAAGAACGAGTGGGTCGTGCTGTTTATCAAGGTAAAGCTACATTGATACTTGCATAAGTGATCATTCCGTTTTCTTGTATAACGGGCATACGTGCTTAAGAATGCACGTAAACCCATGCTGTTATTTGTAGATCTTTGACGGCTGTCACAGGCACTAGAACCTCAAAATCAGATCACCATATAAGTAATTCCGCCATATAACAAATTTGGACTGCCTCGTTGGTCTAGTGGTTGCTAAGCGCGACTGCTGAGCACGAGGTCCTAGCTTCGAATCCCGGGTCGGGTAAAGTGTTACTGGGTTTTTCCATTAGGTAGGTAATTCTCAGTAGCAGCACGGAGTCTGGATTTGTGCCCGGTTGATGGCAATAGGCTCGCCCCCTATTATATTGGGACCAAAAACATAACTGGCGAAGTGTGGGTGTACTGTATGTGCACCTCTGCCTACCCCTTCGGGGAATAAAGGCGTGATGTTATGTTATAAATTTGGCCATATTTAGGAAAATATGTCGCTCTATGTAACATTTCTTTTTTCTTCGTATCATGATCCAATAGCCACTTGGAATAGGTGATGCCGTGGCGTTGAGAGCAATCTTTGTAAGTCAACAAAAATCATAGCGAAATTCACCATCCAGTTTGCCTAACCTACTCAAGTATCATTACTAGTCATACAGTTGAGGTGTATAACCAATCAAAGAAATACATTGAACACAGACTGAACTAAAACTAGGTAAAACGTTCGTTAAACTGACAACCTGTCTCCATAGCAACAAGTTCCAACAGGCTGCTGTCACAGAACAATGCATTAGTCCCACATGGATTTAAGGTATTATCCAGACTTGTGGTGTGTCTGGGCTTGTGTTGCGAGCTTAATGAGAAGGTAATGCGCTTGTATCGTTTAGGACGCTTTAGTGTTGTGAGGAGGAAGTATTATTTCGTTAATATGTGGTAGTAATTGCTGGTATTCCCTGAGGAAGGTTTTGTGGTAACGAGGTTGGCCCGCCTCGCATTTTGTCAGAATTTACATTCATGTTGCAGGGTGAGTCCACTTCTATTAGGATTTATAATGTTCAGGCACCTCCAAAACTGACAGCTAGTTATTTTAACATCACTTATAAGAAAGAAAGCCTTAACGATATTTACTTCGTAATTATTCCCTAGTTGAGTAGACTGCCTCGTTGGTCTAGTGGTTGCTAAGCTCGACTGCTGAGCACGAGGTCCTGGGTTCGAATCCCGGGTCGGGCAAAGTGTTACTGGGTTTTTCCATTAGGTAATTCTTAGTAGCAGCACGGAGTCTAGATTTGTGCCCGGTTGATGGCAATAGGCTCGATCCCTATTACATTGGGACCTAAAAACATAACTGGCTAAATGTGGGTGTACTGTATGTGCACCTCTGCCTACTCCTTCGGGGAATACAGGCGTGATGTTATGTTATGTTTATGTTTTTATTCCCTAGTTTTAGAACTTGAATACATGAATAATGAACGCCAAAAACGAAATAAAGCTGTTAATATCAGGAAAGTGTACAGGAGCGATCAATACAGACGTGAACCAATGGAGCATCCTCTCGCCATCGGGCTCTGTGATCCATTTCATCCATTGTCGTTTGCCCGGATTAATGGAACTAATAATTACTTCCTGTGGACGAGACCGCTGTAAGTGATAGGAATCATGTCTTTGTGTGAAACAAATAATAATAAAAGCGTATACTGTCCCACTGTGACCACCTGATTGGCGCAGTGGCTAAGTGATTGGACTGCTGCGTTAAGGGTTGCTGTTTCGATATACCCGCACTGGACAAAACTTTGTGCGATCCGCAGATGTTTGTCCCGAGTCTGGGTGTTTGTGTATGTGATATTTCGTGTTTGTGAAACGCATTCACGATACACACTCACATAGGGCAAGGGGTTTCTCGTGTAGAGAAGGATTGAGCATTGATCACCACGCGTGAAACAACTGGCGATTCTTTATTCATCATCATCATCATCAGCCGGAAGACGTCCACTGTTGAACAAAGGCCTCCCCCTTAGAACGTTTCTTTATTATGAAGCTTCTAAAACATATCTAGCTATATAATATCACTATAGTAAACTTCGAAAAAATTAAGCCAACGATGGAAAGATCCACAATATAAAAAAAAATCTAGACGTCTTCCTTTTTGTCAGTTTCTACGAACAACTTGAACGGTCTTGATCTTTGTTCAAAATACAAATTAAAAAAGGGGATCTCAAACTTCCCGCTCAGATCTGTTCCGAAGTTCGCTAGAAAATTAATCGCGTTCAAAAACTTTACATTTATAACTTTAAAAGAATTAACGATCCTTAAATCATGAGCTCGGCTGGTTTCTGACCGAACTCCTTAACTAATTAAGGTTAGTATCGCGGGTGACGTCACTTACTTTTGCGGCTTATTTAAAATTTTCCCAACAAACTCTCTCAAGTTGTTACCAGTAGATAAAATGTACTAAGAATTATGAAAATTATGATTCGTTCTGACCCACTCGATCCTTTTTACGTCTAGATGTTCTGCTAACTTAATTTAAATAAAACTATCTTTATGGTCTGCCTCGTTGGTCTAGTGGTTGCTAAGCGCGACTGCTGAGCACGAGGTCCTGGGTTCGAATCCCGGGCCGGGCAAAGTGTTACTGGGTTTTTTCGAAAGATATTTCTCAGTAGCAGCACGGAGTCTGGATTTGTGCCCGATTGATGGCAATAGGCTCGCCCCCTATTACATTGGGACCTAAAAACATAACTGGCGAAATGTGGGTGTACTGTATGTGCACCTCTGCCTACCCCTTCGGGGAATACAGGCGTGATGTTATGTATGTTGTATCTTTATGGATTTTATTGCGTTTTTATTTAGTTTTTTGGTAATTTCATAAGATTTTCAATAAAAATCTTTTTACGTGCCATTAATGTTCTTGTCTTATATATTTTTTTCCTAATTTTAACAGAATGTGCTGCTAGTTAGTTAGTTGCGCCGTTTCTTCTACCCAGCTATAGCCTTCTTCTTCTACCAGCACTAGGAAGCGGTGACAGGCGGACGTTTTGGGAGCTGTTTTGATGTAATTTGACGTTCATAAAGTACTTTTAAGTCCATTTTATACAAATGATTTTTTATCCTTTTTTTCTTAAACATTTGTCCTACCCTGCAATTTTACCCCCAATTCCTAACTCAGCAAGCCAATCGCTCACTTGCAGGTTTTATTTCAAATAGACGAAGACGCGGGCCTCAGCTAGCTATGTAAGAGTTCTAACAGCTTCCTAAATCTCGCCGAGACGTCGTGACGTCATATTTAAGGAGCTTTCTAGACTGCTCAGCAAGACTTAAAGTGCACAGAGCGCAAGACGAACCCATCCTATAAGACGGTATATATTAAATGCCCGGGGCCATTTCATGTAATATCTAGGAGATATTTGATAAAGAATATCGTTCGTCCGTTATTTTTTTGAAAAATAACGTTGCTCTTCACTACGTATTTTCCCTGTATCGTGGGTGTGTCCACAAACATGGAATATCACACACAAACACCCACCAGACTCGGGACAAACATCTGGGGACCGCATCATTTTTTGTCCTGTGTAGAAATTGAATCAGCAACCCTTAGCGCAGCAGTCCAATCGAAGCCACTGCGCTAATCAGGTCTTCAAAACCAAAACATCAAAACTAAACTCCTCAGGGGCTTACTTAGTTATATCTGTCTAAACTTTATAATATAAACTACACCTATGTACTATATACCCATGTTTTCAAATTAATAAATGATTTATGATTTAAACTGCCATCAAAGCCATGAATGGTGATCCATGATGGCCGATCTTCCGTTATGACCCTGTCAACTGCAGCCCGCGGCCACAGCTGTGACGTATGCCCGCAATGCATGTACAATACAACACAATGCACACGTACTCCATTATTATACGATACAAACTATCGTGTATTTCCCGCACTGCAGAGTTGTACTCGTGGAATGTATTGTGTATGGTTGCATTGTGATTAATATACGAGGTATCCAATGCCTTGCAAAACTTTCTTAGTTCACTTTTAGTTCATAGTTGGATAGATAACTTTTTTTTAGTAGTCTCTCTAGTAGCCTGTTTAGTATCCCGCTGCTGGGCACAGGCCTCCCCATTATTCTTCCACAAAACCCTGTCTGATACCATTTCGAGCCATATCTTTCCCGCAAAGATATCCATATGATCTCGCCATCGAAGTAAAGTAATAATACAAAATCTAAAAATCTCAGTAACAGTCCCGAATATGCAAACGTTAAACACAGCTAGGTGTTACTAGGGCAATAATGTGGCTTGTTAATCAGAACTTAGTGTTGAATATTCGGTATCACTGCGCCAATTACGTAAAGAAAGACCTAAGACCTCTTCCACGTATCTTTCAATGCATCGGGCCAACTCTATTGCAATACTTGAAGAGATATAGCAATAATACGTTCATGTATTTAACCCAACTTTAAAGGGAACTGAGAGCCGGGAACTCGAACTAGACATCAAAAGCTTCACCCATTCCGAAACAGTTTCCAGTCGAGCAGCCCTCACAGCTGAGTTCCTGCATCCTTACAAGACACGTAAATGATGTCACTGCGTCATAAACCTGTATTATACAAGCCGTGACAATACTCAATAAACAGAGAACAAAGGTATTCAATCAATAGCTTATGATATAACGCTACTGGAATGAAATCTTTTTTATAAACTTGTATAGATTTGTTTGAGTGGAATTTGAGTTATGCTCTCTAGTTGTGTCACTGGAATGTTCGTATATGAAACGTAAATATATTCAACTGTTGAATACTTTAGTCTTTTCGTCTCTCATGGGAATACCCAATAACACTTTTCCCGACCAGCAGTCGCGTCTAGCGATCACTAGACCAACGAGGTAGTCTCAAAGTAACACTAAATATCTTATAAAAACATAAAAAAAAGATATTTACCGTACAACCCTTTTTATATTTGTCTAGTCGCTACAAATCTACGACATTATCCCAAACCGATCGACTATATGAACGCATACAAACAATTTAAGAAATCCTCTCAGTTCGAGAGATGTTATTTCGGCCTGGCCGTCGCGCGTCGCCTCCAACCTATTTACATTTATATAAAGACGGTCTCCTCGCGTGACAGTCCTCTATGACACAGTAAAAGGGACTCTTAGATTTATTTACAGCGCCTTTGATGCGAAAAATCAAGGAGCGTTTACGAAAAAATGTAGAGACTTGAGTTTACAGACTTGAGATAATAAGAATGTCCTCTTCAATGTTTGTCACGGTTAGGCCAAGATTTCTTTGGTGAAACATACTTAGTATTATTCAAAACTGAGCTATAAAAATATAGTACTGTTGAAAAAAATATAGGATTTTATGGAAAATCTCTCCCGAGTGGTTTGGAGTTTGTTATGGTAAATCTAGGTGGGTTTTATCTTAAATATTTGTTGTTAGTTGTTTATTAAAGATTTAGGTTTAGGGTGTTGAAAATATAGTAATTTTGAGTACTAGATATTTCAATAGTATACAGGTAGTACATAACCCGAAATACATCATTATATTATAGTAGGGTTGACAACCCTAGTCACTATATCCCGTCTAAAATGAGACCACCCAACAATACATAGATATTACAGTGCGCAAATGTGTGCACAAACAAAGGCGCACCGTAAGAGAGTATTCCATGACACGTACAGTGCGGTGGAACAGCAAATCTGCAAGATCGCGGAGACAACAGGCGCAAAACCAACATCTATCGCGCTTTCCGAAGCGTGACTAAGGAAATGTGTTTTACTAACATATTTTATTTCCTAATTATACCTTACGCAGAAAATATTGTATACTAGCTTTTGCCCGGGGCTTCGCCCGCGTTAAGTAGCCTATGTGCTTTCTCGGATCTTAAACTCTCTACATGCCAAATTTCATAAAAATCCGTCCAGCGATTTAGTTGTGAAGGGGTAACAGACAGAGTTACTTTCACACTTATAATATTAGTATGGAAGTTACGTAAAACACGACTTATACAAAACAAAGTTACTAGCGAAGTCACACAAAGTTAGTATGCCATGATATTTTATATAACAATAAGCTCCATTCAAAGCATTTCCCTCACCTCGTTAGCTTTCCAATCTCAAGAGATTCAATTAATTAAAACTTGCGAATCCAATGGAATCCCGGCCGTCGCAAACGCAGCATATAACAAAGAAGCGTAATTCAAAATTAAATCTTACATTAGAAATGAATGGAGTCGAGATAATAGGTAAGTAGCTTGACTTTATACTGTTGCGAAGTAGAGATACTTTTGTAGTTAGCTTAATGGTCGACTCTTTGTTCTTTGAGTAGAAAGATCTCTAATAGGAATATAGAGATAACAGAGATGGATATACCTACGTTTTAAGGTTTTAATACGTTAAATTAAAAATTTGCTAAACCTTCAAAAGAGGCGTCGTGACAAGACTAATCTACTCAAAACTGCTTGGGCTTATTAAAACACTAGCTCAGACTAAAACTGTCTAGACTTTAAAGAAAATACATATCACTAATTTTTTATATAGTCATAAAGCAGAAAGTTTATGCTTTCTGGCACAGTTTCTGCAAGAAACTGTATCATTCTAGTACAAAAATGTATGATTAGAGAAGATATTTGCCTTGACTTTAAACTGCAAACGAATGATAACCATAAGAAGAACGCCTCCATGGCTTGCAAGCTGCCGTACCGCCACCGACAGTCTGTCTCTTGAGCGTGTTCGTTTGTGGGATTGCCCACTACTGCGCCACTGGGTAAGAATCCACACCAGTTAAATTCGTATGTTAAATAATACTAACACTAGTCATTAAGTTATTTTATTATAATAACACTGGAATACTTGTCTAAAATAAAAAAACTTAATTCGAAAATGTTACCCACATTTTTACAGGTAAAACATTACTGCGGCAAATTGTGACACTAATACACTTTGTAATATACTAATGATATTACAATTGTTATCTACAACGAAATTATATCCGTGCATGATAATCCTGAACGCGACATCACGTGTCCTATTAAAGGCCCACTTTTCAGGCTATCACGCTCTGTTATAGAGAACTCGATGCGATCGGCAATTCAATAACAAACCTCACTGGAGCCGCCCAAAGACCCGTCGATAAGGATTTAAACATAACATAACATCACGCCTGTATTCCCCGAAAGGGTAGGCAGAGGTGCACATATAGTACACCCACATTTCACCAGTTATGTTTTTAGGTCCCAATGTAATAGGGGGCGAGCCTATTGCCATCAACCGGGCACAAATCCAGACTCCGTGCTGCTACTGAGAATTACCTCATGGAAAAACCCAGTAACACTTTGCCAGACCCGGGATTCGTACCCAGGACCTCGTGCTCAGCAGTCGCGCTTAGCAACCACTAGACCAACGAGGCAGTCATAATATAGTCGATAAGAATTTAATTAAAGTGGTTCTGTGCTTTCATATAAAACTATTACGATTGTCACGAACTTTCGTGTCGTTTATTTTATCTGCAGTGGCAGTAAGGCCTTTTATTAAAAAAAAACTATTATAACTTTATTACTAAAGCTGTTTTTCAATATCTTTATTTGAATAAATCAGCTGGATATATAAGAAAAAGACTATATCGAGTTTTAAAAACACTCGATATAGTCTTTTTCTTATATATCCAGCTGATTTATTCAAATATACTTATAATTCACTTAAACCAAATACAGGGCTGCCGCAGTACTGATTTATATGTAAAAATGTAGGTATTTTTTGTTCAGTTAAACCAATTACAGGCGCTTATGAAACGTCAATATGCTAATTGCACGGTTCTAAAATTGCCATTGCTATGACCTAATATAATAAGAGCATTCTAAAGAATTAACGCCAGTTTTAACTTACTAATATTCTTCTGCAAACCACCATAAAACATCTACCCACCAACTACGATAGTTTCCCTAAAATGTTAACCGAAATTACAATCCTACCTGAATGAACCCTCGGTAACCAAATTCGCTTGACACAACCCACCTAACCTACTGACCTACTTACATACAGACGTCAAAAGACCTCTTCTGAAGATTTGTCTACACGCCATGCGTATCATCTGAGATCTAACAATCTTTCTGCGGAGTCAACTTGGAAAAATTACTTTTCTTTAACTTATTTTGACGATGGAACTTGCGGAGCTATTTGTCTTTTTTAGACTTGATTCTCGCATGGAAAATTGTTTGCGGGATCCGCAAATATTTGCTACTAGTTAGGGCAAATGGCAAGTTGTCGTTCATTGTGTTGTTTCAAGGGAGAGACTCTTGTACAACAGTGGACGTCTTCCAGCTAATGATGAATTTGGGCAAAACGTAAAAACGATATCCACAGAAGCAAAATTGAAATTAAAGAATGTACGGCAATTTGATTTTGGTTAATATAGCAATCCATCATATTATTAAAAATTACCCAAGACCTTTTGTAGATGCGTATACACGAATTGTCGAAGTCAATACTAGCAGATCATGCAAATATTTGTCCAATAATAAAATTAAACCTACAGGTTCAATCAATATCTCAAACACGCCAATTGGGCCGTCAAATAATACGTATTGTTGCTGGTGTGTTGACTTAAGAATTTTAGGACAGATTCAATAACAGATCTAAGGATGAAGGACGATTTTTAGAATGCAAAGAAAATTGAAAGAAAAAAAAACAAATGCCATCATCAACCGGAAGACATCCATTGTTGAACAAAAGCCTTAGGAGGAGGGGTTGCCATAATCCCCACTCTTGAGCCGGCTTGGGGATCGCAGTATAGGTGGTGTGGTTAAGAAGATGATGCTGCCCATCTTCTGGATTCCCGTAGTCGCCTGACGCCTCCTATGACACACTCGGGAGGAAATGGGGACGTTCTATTCTGACCCCTCCACGGGAAGTGTGTGATGTGAAAAGTGATAATCTTTGTTAAATTAAAATTCAACAACAACGGAATTAACTACTTATCATTAAACAGGGAAGGCACTACTCTCTTACTGAAACACATCAAGCCCGTTTTAAGAGTTCATGGTAAGGGGGCCACCCCTTACCATGAACTCTTAAAACAGGACAGTCAGCCAAGAATGAATAGACTCAACCACTAATCGAAGCAATACCTAGCATAAACCATTTGCATCGTCACGATGCCTTTTGTCCGATAGCCTAGATCTCAAGCGATCACGTTCAATTATTGAGAACTGAATTGGATCTGGAATTCGATAATAAACGTCGTTAGTTACAAGTCAAGTGTTCTGCAAGGCGACGGATTTATTAAACTGGAATTTAAGCATTAGCAGTGACAATTACGGAGCAATTGTGACCAAGGTTGGCACTACTGGATTTAGTTTTGTATTGTTGGTAGCATTGCGATTTGAATTTAGAATTTTGCCCGTTTTAGATTCTATTGAAATTGTGGACAGTACTGATTGTGGTTTATATCAGTGTGGTAGTCTAGGAATCTAAAATCAAATGTGTATTATAACCGGCTATATACTCCTAATACAGTAAATAAGTCTGTAAGAAAATTTCAGGTCACGGAACTAAAGATATTTAAAGGTAAAATCAATAGTATTTGGTCCATTAGACATTTAAGAAACTATTAAAATAAATCTGGTTAAGACGTAGTTATATATTGTAGGTGGAATTGTAGGTGGAAGTTACAACACACAGTATCTCCACAGAACCCAATCTCGCGTCGTTCCCGTCACGTCACCGCGTGCAGTAAACGTTGCGCTAATACGAAACTTGCTTCGTATTCAAGTTTGTCGGAAATGAGATCCGCGTATCAGGCAAGCGTGAGCGTTAACTTGATAGTCACTAATCAAACTAGCGCTGCAGCTGCTAATAGAGTCTGTACCTGTCTTATTATATACTGCATTAGTCATGGTGCAGGTAAAAGGAGACGAAAACTGAATGTGAAAGATCCTGAGAAGATGAAAGCTGATAGACCGTAACGAAATGGCCAAAAATGTTTAGTTATTTTGTTCCTTTTGATGGCAGTCTTGAAACTAATTTGGCCTAAATAAATTAAGATTGAAACTATCCTTCAATATTGCTGGTAAATATCTCCTATGTTTCTCTCATTAGTACTTAACAAAACGATGCTTTAGAATTCCGTCACTTGTCATGACACTTACGTTTAAAAACATGAGTGACACATGCATAATCATTGTGGTACAGTCCTACAATTATCCCGCATACCAGGCACAAACGATAATGTAGAACGCGAAGCGATCAAACATGTTCTTATATTTATAAAATAGAACAATATTCTCTCCACATGAAGATGTAACCGCGACCTTCCACCAAGGAAGTGGTTACACAATAAATCATAACAAATCGCGTCATAGCCTAGAGGAATTCATTGACTTCAACAACAGTTTGTTACGTCAGTCAATTAAAATGTCCGCATTCTTTTACCATGTGGCTCCAGAATTCAATTAACTTTGGTGGTATCATTGCACAATTGATTTCAATGACAAAAGGGTGTTGTTAACCTGACGTTTCTGACGTCACTATTGTGATGTTAAACGCTACTTCAGAGTTTAGAGACTGGGAACATACAGGTCGAAGTTTAGACAAATACATAATGCATCCGAAAAGGAAATTCCTGGTAGTTTCTCGGACGAGAATTAAAAAGTTTGCGCTATTGTCCATCTTTCTCTGTCCATAAAACCTAAATTACCTAAATCACTTAGGTACTTTATTAATATCAGTTTAAGACCAATAACTGTACAAGGAAAACGTAAAATAAATAAGAATAAAACAATATTGGTCAACTGCATTACCGCTGTCTTTTGTTTGCGCTAGCTCCGTTTATTATTTATTCTGTGGATCATCAGGTTTAAAGTCTTCTTTATGACGTTAAACAGTTCTTGACATTGGAGCAATTGCCATTGTGCCGTCTTTTTGACCTCCTGATACGACCCGACTCTTGTACCTTCATACTCAATTCCTTCATATTCAATTTTGGTAAGAGCAAATGTAAATGAAATTGGAATAGTACGATAACAGTAACATCATCTAATTACAGCCTCGACAACACAAAGCAACAGACTAACACGTTTATGGCGCTGATTACAAGTTTGCTATTTTCAAATCCTATTCAAAACGTAGGATCACGCTCTATACGAAATTCAGCCGTTACATTAAATTTTCGCTGAGATTTCACCTGTATAACGGGCCGACAGTACATTTTACGTAACAACCACACGCCACTCGATTTTCAACCCCACAACCCCATACTCAAGCCTCAAAATGCCACAGCCACAGCTAATTATGAAGCTTACAAAAGCACAAAACAGGCAAGGACGAACTTTCACTGACTAATCAAGGGTTCGTTAATGACTTGTTGCGTAATAAAGGATTTTATGCCGTATGTATTTGGGTCACAGTTTATTTTGGTACGTACATGCATACATGTTCGCTAGCTAGAACAGTGTTAAAAATATATAAATACTTTTTTCCCGGAGGCGGCGTGAGTGTAAAAGGATGAAAGATTGCCTTAATATCGGCTATGATTATGACGTCACTCACGTGTCGTGTTTTGTGTCGTTTTTGACATGTGTCAAACAGTAGAGATGGGCTGAGTTACGTGTGGAATTGTCATTCATTAAATATTAAATGGCGGACGTCCCCGAGCGAGCCGTTTGTTCTCGGCCTGCCAATTTAGAGCGCGTTTTTGTCATTCTCATTAAAAAACGAATTTCGTCAATTATAGTAATTGACGAAATTCGTTATTGAAGTAATTGGTACATCATTTATTGAAGTCCTCGTTTATTATTGCGTAGTCATTTCGGTATTGAGAATAAAATTGTAAGCTATTCTGGGACCAGAAGGACCTTCCTTATTGAGTTTATTTAAAATATAATAATAATATGAAATAAAAATGTTTAAAAACAGTGCAAAAGTTAGTAAATGGTATCTAGAGACGCTAAATTAATATGACAACTAATTCCATATGATGTTGACCTATCTAAATAGATAAAAACCCTAAAATAATAAAAGATTAGAATAAAAAACTAAATCCTCACTTTTAAACCGCCACTCTGTGTGCCTAAATACAGCTTAGCTATCAAAATCTATATACTGTGTACTAATTTGCATAAAACAAAGAAGACAACCTTTAACAAACACATCAATTCAATCAACTCCCACACAAAACATCACAAAGTCGTTAAACAGCCACTAATTGTACATATAATAACTTAAAACTTGTTAACACTCAAATACGTGTTAATTGGTGACTCCATGATTGGATTATGTTGATGTTATGTTTATGTTTTGTATAAAACTTGTCTAGTAAGTTGAAAGTATTTAAATTGTTCTGTCAAATGAATATTATTTCCGAATCACAAAAATTTGATGGTAAAAGTTATTCATCGTTCTTCTTTAGCATCGAATTATATGCAGAATATTGACCATCCGTATTTAAAAAAAGAAGGCTTATTTTACAATACTTACATTATTTTATGGTTGTGGTTGCATAAAACCACAATA
Source organism: Abrostola triplasia (assembly GCA_946251915.1). Lineage (NCBI taxonomy): Eukaryota > Metazoa > Arthropoda > Insecta > Lepidoptera > Noctuidae > Abrostola > Abrostola triplasia. The sequence goes on from OX276432.1 coordinate 10,502,487, forward strand.
GACACCGGTTACCAATATTTCAAGAACTCTTCACTCAGTAAAAAGTTAAGATGCTCTGATGAGGTTATCTATAAAAACATTTCATATGTTCCAGTACTTACAAAACCTCCTCTCTACACGAACTCGCTAATAACAAACTTACCTGAAAAAGAAAAACATCATAAATCTTAAGAACCGTCAACAGGCAACATACTGAAAACATGATCAGGAAAACCTTGTAAGTTCGACCTGTTTTTACTAGCTTGTCGAGTGGTCGCACAGCTCGACTATTAAGCGTGAGGTTTTGGGTTCAATTTCAGTTCCGGGCAAAGTGAGCTAAAGTGAGCAAACCTAATTAAGTTTTCCCAATATGTAATACCTACTCAGAAGCAGCATTAGACATTGGGTCTGGATTTGTGCCTGGTTGATGGCAATAGGTTCGCCCCCTCTTACATTGAGTTTAGGACCTATATGGCAAAATTTCGGTGTACGATACACCTCTGCCTACCCCCTGCGCGAGGTTAAGTAGGGCGAGAACCTTATGAATAAAGGCACCAGTGGGAAAATAGTCAGGTATTCCAAAACATACATACCAGTAAAACATTACTAATACACTCAAAACATACACAATTACGTGCGAGCTACGGAGTGGCGTGCCGCGTTTCCATTTGCCAAACAAAGCCACCTTTTAATATAATATGAAATTGAGTGTACGCTTCCTAATTAGAGTATAATTGTTTGCATAGAGATATAAGGAACGAATGTGGTTTACTTGCCGATGCGTTGTTTTGGTAAGTTTAGAGCGCCAAGTGAATATAAGCTTACTAGTTTAGCTTTGACATTTTTAATTTTGTTTTTGGCTGTTGTGCAATGTCAATGTTCATGCATAATGCTAAATGAGTGTTTTTTTTTATCTAAATGATTATTTTCTGTCCATTCCTACATAGTACATTTATTAGTCATTAGTTTTTGATGTTTAACTACAGAGTCTTTAGCTATGATATCTTATCTAAGTATTGACTATAGTTTATAACTAATAACTTAATTATTGCCAATAGCTAGACAAAGATTTTTTAATCGATAATAATCATGTCATGTCTCATGAGTAATGTTAAAAAGCATGCGTTTATATGAAAATCGATTAAGACTACTACGTTTAACAGTAAGAATATAGCAAAATGATTCAGTTGAACAAAGATTACGTTTAAATGTTCCAGATTCTCCGTCACAAACAATACTTATATCAAAACCTTTTTCCTTAACTAGGTTCCATGTTTGCTATCAACTTCCATGAACAACATGCCCGCATCTTCTTTGCATGTTCTGATGCAGTAAGTTTTATTTGTCAACTCATTCCTTTGTTCAAAGGGTTGCAAAAATCCACGTTATTCCCGACGTTGTCGTAAAACGAAACCTCCATTATAGAATGGGGTAGACTGGCGTGATACATTCATACGATTTTTACGTGAATACGTGACGCGAATGTCCAGTTAGCACAGCTGTTTATCCTTGTATTATTAAAGAAGCCAACATTTTTCTGCCGATCTAACTTTAGTCTGGAACTATCTATCTGTTTTACGTATATTTTTATTTTACAACTATTGAACAGCAGTTTTTGTGCATAAAATTTAACAATATATAACTCACTCGAACGAGTTCCTGCGACAGGTCGGACGCGATTTTCATCCAAAATATTTTACATTAATAATTTAAAATATTTCAAAAAAGCTTGCGTAATACAAGACGCAAAGCCCTCCATTAAAACACCTTTAAAAGCTGACCGGTTTAATAATGCAGCAAAGCACTAAGTCATCGGGGTAAACGAGAATTGTATTGTGGGCGTCAAGGTCATCAACGATCTACCCTGCCTCACTTAAAAACCCATTAACCACGCGCCAGCTCCGAATATCCCGCACAATGTTAGATACCTAACAACTTTGGCGTTCAGCTTCTATTTAGTTCATCTCTTATACCTACCATTAAGATTTGATGAAAAGCTCGAGGCCAAGCTATCTAAGAAAAAACTATTCTAAAGTTTTTTATAAGGAGTTCTAAATTGGATTTACTTTTTGTTCCGCAGATCCGAAAGTAAAAGACGACATTTAGTCATTTCATATTTATGTTCAAAAGAATAACATGTTTATTCATTAACTTTAGAAAATAAACGACATCTAAATGAAGTAACACGAGTAATTCGTCTCTTTTATTTTTTACATGCTGTGAAATATAAATAATTACCAGCGTTAACTAACTCAGCATTATATTTGCTGATATTATGCCAGAATTATATTTATGTTAAACAAAATGTCCACTGGGTAGATAGCCGCCACAGATTTATAATGTTAGAAAACAAACATCAAAACGAGAATCCACATTAAATATGCATTCACAAGGTGGTAATACGGTCTGAATGTCTTTATAATAAACCAAAATATACACATTTGAATAATATCTTAATTTAGATTCTTTTCAGTAAAGTCCGCTGCACATAATTATTTGCTGCTTTTTTTAGTTTTAAAAGTATTTTGCACAACCGTGGAGTCTATTTGCAAAACGCTGACGATTCTATTTTGATTTTAGTTTCCCTCGAATGGAATAAATATGAATGCTAATACGCCATAAACGAAGCGCAAATTTAAAAGCAGCCTACAGCTCATACGATACCTACTACTTTCCTAGAACGAAATAGACAAACATTTACAGAGACGCAGCGCCGCCATAAGCTGCAACAGATTACGTTTCGAATTCAAAACAGTATTCCATATGAAACACTCATCGAAATTGGGAATCTGTCAAGCAGAAATGCTAGAGTACACATGAAGACGTGAAAAGCTTATTTGCCATCATATTTCTGAATTATTCGTACAAATAAATTCGTGGGCATCTAAAATGTTCGTGTTCAGGCCATGTGTAATTCAAGATCCTCTAAAGTTTGCAGAGTTCTCGGCAAAACCGGCCGGCTGTAAAAGAAGCAAGGAAAGTCAAGCTCAGGTCTCATTAGCTTCGTTTTACTATCCACTATAAAATTGAGAATTTTACTGTCTATATCGTAAAATCGAATTCCTTATATATAGTTTAAGTTACATTTGTTGTTTCTATCCTTACCATAGAAGTATAGTACTGTACCTTAATGTTAGAATAGTATCAATTACAGAATATTCAAAAGAAAGAGTTAAATTTCTAAAGTATATTTTAAAGAGCTTGAAACAACATCTCTTTGTCGCTTTCTTTTATTACGCACCTAGTTTTTCTAGAGCTTTCATTAGTATGCAAAGTGACATCCATATAACAGCTAACATAATACTGGATTCCGTTAAAACAAGAGCCAGAACGAATGCTTTTAGGATCAACTGACCTTACTTAATCATAAAAACGTAAATTATTCTCTTTGGTACAATTCTGAACGTCACAAAGGGTCCAGGTAACGCTTCATTAGCCCCTTGTAATGGCACTCCCACATTTATGATCCATTTTTTAACGTTAATGACTGCTGATATAGTAAATCTTTGGCTTTATGCTCTGTTTTTGATAGCAGATTAAAATAACTAGGCAATTTAATTTTTTCATGAACCAAATACATTGTAGTACATAATCGCGCCCGTTTAATTTGTTTTAAGTTTGCGACGCACCGAATTTTTGTGTATTTTGTAAAACCTTCTTCTCTATTTATTAAAAGAAATATTTAAGCAAACATGTTAAATACATGTTAGGCGAAAGGATAATTCTCATAATACATTTCTGTAAGCACTTAAATAAAACATTACTTTAGCAGCGACAGAAAAAACTACTAATCGCAGACCTGGCCCCACTTTGGGCGCCAAATAACTACACCACTTTATATGTCTTATCACTGGCTTTTGATATCAGCTCGCATTGGACGTTATTTTAACAAAACTGTATTATTACTACGTGACCCATTATAGGAGGCATTTATTTTGTGGCATTATTGTCGACAGTCACGAAAACCGTTGGATATGACATATGTAGTTAATTATGACAGAAAAAAAACGGGCGAAATGAATAGGCATAATATTTTTCTTTCAGGTAATGGCAGCGATAAATAAAACAGCAGCTACAACCGTCTAGACGGCTAGATACTTAGTAAAGTTAATAAGAGTTAAATAAGCGTAACTTAATTTCAGGCAGTAACGAACTGAAGCTACATTTTCTTTTAAACATACAATTTCATTCAACTATTCAAGTTGTGTTTGCTAGTGAAACGGGGCCGTCGGATATTATAAAGGCAAAAGCGACTGGGAGATAAGACGGCAGTGACGGCTGTCGGCCGGTAATTATATTACGTTTCAACGCCATCTACCGGCAAACGATACAATTGTGTTTGCTTAAATGTTGCTCCACCTCACTCAGGATGGCGACCGTTCTTTTGAATTTAATGGAATCAATTTTGGCGTTCCAGAAACGAATTTAATTATCACTTAACGTTTAAGCCTAAGGTTATAGAATAGAATTAATTCGTTTAAAAACGGTAAAGAAAATCTTTATTCAATTGACTCTGAAATTTGTTATCTACTGATTAGGGTAAGGCTAAATGCTTTGTTGGTCTAGTGGGCGCTAAGCGAGCCTGCTGAGCATTAGGCCCTGTGTTCGAATCCCGGGTCAGGCAGTGTTGCTGGGTAGCAAGTCTCAGTAGCAGCATGGAGTCTGCATTTGAGCCCGGTTCAACATACTCGCCTCCTATTACATTGGGACCTATAACATATACATATATACACATACATAACTGGCAAATTGTGGGTTTACTTTACAGTAACCTCTGCCTACCCACTCTTTAGGGGAATACATGCGTGAAGATGTGCTTTGTTCAGGCAAGTCTTTACTTCATCCAAGAAAGGCTTAATCATTTCCTTAAGGGGGGTATCAGCAGAAACATACAAGATACATAATTATTTGGAAGTACTAGCACTGGCTCTAAAAATTATTGATCTTGTTCATTACAGACTTCTTGATCCTCTGATTCAAATACTTTACTTGTATGATATTATTTGACAAATACGAAAACCTAAAATAAATCAGAAACATCGTCGTCCAATATATCAGAAAACCGGCAGACCAAAACTTTCACAGTGAACCGTTCCCAGAAACTCGACACTATCTCGACCTAAGGTTGAACCGGGACTTTTTCAAAGTATTAGGAATAAAGCTCCGCTGGATTCTCTTCGGATCCCCTATTGAGACGGGCCGATTAGTATTCCGCCTTGGTACGCTATAAAATACTAGCCAATTTAGTTTTTCTCGAATATTATTTTAAATTTAGGGTGAACTTCAAAACTTAAGAATATATTTTACGACACAGCAATACTAAGCTTTTACTACTATTTAAGCCTAACACATAACAGTCACTAACATACACCTATATATAATTATATATACAATAATGCTGGAGAAACTTCTATTCCCATGGTATAACGATCGAAATTTCTAGATTAATTTCATAAACTTCGACCTAATTCTGAGCACTTAACGTTTGCCAGATCATGGAGCTAACGTATGATTTTGGCCCTGGTAGACCACTTAGCTTCAAAAAGCCATAATACAATTAAACACACGAACAGTATTGTTAGTTAATAAACAAGTGAATATAGAAGAGCATATAAAATAATGATAACTGCATGCTTCTTCAATCGATACATGCCAGACGTTTTTATAATATCGTTTATGTCCATAGCTGAAGGATTTACCCTTCTATTTTTAAATCTAAAATCAATAGACTAATAATACTGGCAGAAACAGCTGACGCAATTTTCTTATAATAAAATTTTCTTTTAGAACTTCGTTCAAACTTGAATCAAAAATGGAATCCTTCATAACCGCTATTTCAAAATATATTATGGCTGTTTTTTATTTCCTGGTATATGGCTAATTACGACAGTTTATATACGCAACGCCAAAGTCCAAGTTAACAAAGACAGTTTGTGTAATCAACGGAATTCCGCAACTATTATGATGGCCAGTAATATATGCCACCTGTGAAAACATCTGCCAGATGTGTAGTATACGACGTTATACGTAATATAACGGGGATTTGTGGCGAACTGGAACATTTCTGCCAAACTGCACTGATTTTGTAAGAGAATATCTATGGCTCTATTACTGGCTGATTAGATTTTAGTTCCCTTTTTACTCTTGGCATGTCACCTTAATAATATGAAATAACACGTTCGCAGATAGGACACAATTATCATCAATTTCCTTGGATAGGACCAATTGCAGATATGTATAATTATTATGACTATGTTTTTATATGTAATTATCTTGGCCTTGAACCTACACAGTAGCTTCCTCCATATGGATATATAAACCGGTACGATATACCTACAACTGTTATGGTCGAGCTGTATACAAATTTAAAGCATAACGTAACTATACGTAATCTTTAACAAGAAGAAAAACAAAATACTAACAATAATAGACGAGTTTCTTTAGGCATATCATTCAGTTTTAATTTAGCAAGGAGGATAGTATACCATTTCTCTTTTTTTAAATCGCGAGCTTAAGCGACTCTTTTTTTCTACCAGCTATAAAATATTTTGAATGTCGAATCTAAAATTTCTAAGGGAGTCGAGCAACTGAAGTGTTGAACACGCTACTTCAATCCCGATCAGCTGCAATATTGACGTAATCCGTGAGCGTTTAGCTTCTGTGATTTTTTGGTCTTTGACGTTGAAATTTTAATTTGCATCGACTTTAATTCCGAAAATGTTAATACGGAGTTTGATTAAAGTTCTGGAAGTATTCCGATCGTTCGAATGGTTTTTTTATTGCCTTTACACGTTCTGGCGTTCTATAGTTACCTACTATAGTTAGTATTTCTGAATAGGTATCGATCGGGCAACCAGTGGATGCAAATGGCAAGTTGTCGTTCATTGTGTCGTTCTAAGGGGGGCCTTTGTTCAACAGTTGACGTCTTCCGGCTGATGACGATGATGATCTATCGAACCTATTGGGCTGTCTAGTACGGCATCATGGGGTCGGGCGGCAGACTAACCATAATAATACCTACATTAAGCGAAAAAGACATCAAAATGTTAAACCCTTACGTCTAATTACGCACTACATCTAATTATTACTCTATACAACATTAACTGTTAACCACAGCTTATCAGAGTCAACAAACACTTGAAATCTATTCAATTCCAAGCGGTTTAGTGTTTCAAACTAAACTGTTTGTCCTGATAAAGCGATGTCATTGTACGAGTTAGCAGGTCGACTCATTAGCAGCTTAGGAACGTCCCGGGAGGGTAGTCGCAGAGATTACCCGCTTACTGCCCCAAACTTATACTTAAAATGACTTGTCTTTTCTCATTTCCTTCAGATAATTCAAGTCTGGGTGTTTGTGTGTGATATTTAATGTTTGTGAAACGCACCCACGATACAGGAGACATTTCTAGTGTGGAGCGACGTTTTTAAAAAAGAAAAAAAATCAAAACTTTGCATGATGATATCGTAAATATTTTTTCTACTGTTAAGTGTAATAGCATTATAAGAATTAGGTATGTATTTGAAACATGCGTTATTTTTATAATAAGTTCAACATATCACTATGTTTTATTGGAAGGTGGTGACAAATTAAGTTATTGCAGGGGTTATAATTTTCTTGATGTCATTGTATTATTTGGTAAATCTTTTTAAATGTAAATTTTAGATGCATCGATTGTCTATCGCAACCCTTGCTATTATGACATCATTAGCGAACGTTAGTTAAAAAATAAACTTTTACAAAAAACAGGACTTTTATAGCACGTTTACTGCCACAATATTAAAAGAAATTTGACAGATCATAAACAATATTGGCGGGATTCCCTATGTACTTTTTTAAACAATTCTATTGGTATGCAAACTAATGTCATGGTTCATTTTTTTATATAACCAGCACAGCAAGGCCAACACAATTGTTAACTGATCATAAATTATATTATTAAAAAACTTGGAACTTATATCTTAATGTTATGCATAAAATACCAGTTTTGATTGTAACTTTGAACTTTTAAAATTATAACTCTTATTAAATAAGTAGGTATTGATTAAAAACCTGTTTTATAACGATATATCGTATCCTCGTTGGTGAGCAGCAGAAACCAGAATACTAACTAGTTGAGTTATATATAATTAGGTGTTTATCTAGTAGGTGTACTTATTTAATTAGTTACACACCATCGGATTAAAATTGAATTAAATTTATTATAATAATGGTCATTATACAATATTTAATAGTCATAACAGCTTATAAGCGATCCATATTTTATTTATTGGATGTAGCCAGCGTAGGTTGTCGATCTGGTTTTGTAGTTAATACTTTATCGATGTTTTACCAATACAGTAAGTAGCTAGAGTATCATGGCATTTTAATGTAAGAACAAGACCGATGCCGCTAAACTAAGTCCCACGGACCTGATTTAAGAATTTTAGCCGGACATTTTATTTTAATATGGCATTAAATATTAAAAAAACAATAAAAGAACTTTTTATACATTAAAAAGTCTTAAATATTCTCAGATCATTTGGACGTTTTAATTTGAAACAATAACTTGAATTGATGTTTGTTTCTTAACATGTAACCTACTTAAAATGCTGACTGTACATACAGCCTGTTTCCCAGAGGAGTAAGCAGAGACAACAGATTCTCATTGTGTTTATTACCATCACTGATAGTACTGAGATGAGCGTATTGTACACCATTAGTCCAAGCACTGACATCACAACTGTACCCTATGTGCGAGTATTATGCCATTACCGCAGGCACAATCAAAATTGCTAAAAGCATACATTTTAACACTACTACCGCCTGTCACGTGGTTATGTCCTTAACAGGAGCTGTGTCCCCGACGCCTCCCACTGTCAGTCCGTTGTGTGAAGACGGCTTTAAAGCTTACCGCAGATTCATTGAACAAAAAAACGACAACAGATACATGACGTATCACTTTATAGCAATATAATCGTCAATTAATCATAAAGGTAAAACATTACAAAAGAAACGAGCTCCCAGACTAAAAACCAACCTTACACCACGGAAATAAGGTTGACAATTATCCGCACGAAGTTGTATTTGGTCAAAATATTTAACTGTGACAGTGATGGATTGTTAGCAGAACTCGTGAAAGACACATTATAGCGATCAACACGCAAATAGGGTTACCACATCTCAAGATTTGTCCTAAAAACACGGGATTTTTAAGCCCTTTTTAGGATTGACAGCTAGATTTTGGAAATCTCAGGAATTTCGACATTGTCAATAAAATAAAGTAGATTTTTTGGATCTTTATTAAAACAACACATAATCATTTCTTTCTTCGTCTTTTTTTCTTTATTCTTCCTTAATACATTTAAATATAAAAGCGTGTAATCAATTTTGGTCAATTGAACGGCACAAATAAAATCATCACTTAAAATCTATGAAATCTCAGAAGAGAATTCGCAAAATTAAAAAAAAAATAGAAAATCAGGTTCTTTCTCCGGACTTTTAAATTACCTATGTGGTAACCCTAAACATAAACAAGCCAACGTACATAGATACTCATGCCGCTCGCAGCACGTAACAAATGACATGTGATCCGTATTTCGATTGAATGGTTAAACAACTCCATTAATGGGCAAGTAGCCTCTTGATGGTACTCCAGATCCTCTAAGGATAAAGGTTTGATGGCTTTCAGATCCCTTACCATGAACTCTTAAAACAGGACATTTTCCGTATTGAAAGCGAGACGCCTTTACGTGCAGTGTAGTGTGACATCGCTTCTCTAGCAGATTTGATGAGATTTCATCGAAATCGGTCAACCCGTTTTAGCGTGAAGAGGTAACAAACATACAAACACACTCCCAAACTTTCGCCATTATAATATTAGTGTGATTCGTCAACCGTTTACCCACTTCTCTAGGGCCCATGGTCTAACGCAGATCTGCGAAACACGCATTCGAAACAAAACTTCTTAGCGAACAACGCTGACCGATAGAGATGTGAATCACTGTTATTTGTTTACATTACAGCATTACATTGTACCAGTTATTTATATTGGGCTTTAGATAAATCATTACGAAGACAGAACTTCCGCTCGGTTTCCTTTGACGCGACATAATGATTTGTTGACGAAACTGTTAATGTGATGAAAATCATATTGGTTTTATAAATAACCAGGTGTGAAGGTAAGTCTGTAAAGTAACTGGGTTTTCCTGTGAGGAAAGTTTGCTAGTGAACGCGGTAAATGGTTATCGATAAATGATTCTGGTACAGGCAGTTATCAAGGATGGAATGGAGGAAAAACTTCTTATCGTAATTGGTTGATGAACAACCTGGTGTCAGAACTGTATGTGCCTCTAACATGGCTTTACACATTGAAAAATCTCTCAAGTGTGCTGGTTTCCTCACGATGTTTTCCTTTACCGTTTTTAGCAACTGCTAACTAATTTACAGTATGCACATGTATGAATTCGAAAAGACATTGGTTCGTGCCAGTTTTTGCGACTTTTGACTTGGCAGTCCAATGGTCATACCACTCGGCTATCACTGCCTTTGGAAGAATATATAAATTAATGTTTATTTCGATGTAAAATCTTACTGACAAAAAGCATTTTGTTCGACCATACTGCAAATGTTCCCTTATCTATTCTGCATACATTGGCTTGGTTGTTTTAATATTTGCGTACATGGTTCATAGTTAATTAGTCATGTTATTGCTTACTGAACAAGTTAATCATTATACGAAAATATTTACTTTAATGTCTAACCTTCTCTATTTGACTATATTATGGTTCAACGTTAATTACACTTATACTTTTAATTATTGGTTAGTAGTACCTATATTGGCAAGCTGTCGTTCATTGTGGCGTTCTAAGGGGGAGGCCTTTGTTCAACAGTGGACGTCTTCCGGCTGATGATGATGATGAGTACCTATATCATCATGTGGGTGTGGTTTCCCATCGCATGACATGGCGCATTGTCCTGCCTAACCTGCACTACCACCTCCTGCACAGCCTACGACATTATGGAGGCCCACGACCAGGCCATCCAAGTGGCGACTTTTTGGTCGAAAAGTTTAGACCACTGACACGAAAAAAAGTACGACCTATATTGATACGTAAATAATACCAACCAGCTACAAGAGTCAAGCCCTAAAATTGAAAATTAATTGATTTTTTTTTAAACGTCTGACTACATAAAAAAAGCATTCGTGTAAGATTATGATACGATTTTGTGAGTCAAGGAAACTAATTCAAGCGGCCGCACTTGCGGTTTTTTCCCGCGCAGCCTTTGTATTAGATTCCTTGCCACGCGTTTAAAAACCGCGGCGGTTTATCCGTAGTGCGAACTCGGCCATAAAAAGGAAAAATTAATAATATATCGTCAATGCTAATGATCTTCATAAAAAAGGTTATTTATACAGACATAAAAAAACCTGTTTTTCTTAAATACATTCATCAAATACCAGTATTCCGTTACATAATACGTACGTATAAAATACCGGTTTGGATTTAATAAAAATACACGTTCCGGCACATGGTGACCTGTATTTGCATAGGTTACACAGAGTAACACTGTTTAGATGTAGACTAGAATCACAGAATATCTGTAGAATCTCAGTTTCGTAACTAGGAATTAATGGGGTGGAACTTCAACAAGTACTAAAGAACTTTACACGTTAAGTTGAGGAAACAAGATTAACGCGTACTTACGGAGCCGGCAAACAAGTTAGAACGCACTAAACAGCTCAAAGCAGGTTTTATTCAGACAAGAAACCGAGAAAAACAAACCACATTATTCCAAAAAAAATAACGACAAAAAAAGAATTCGTACCAAATTGACACGCACCAACGTTCTACTTACATAGCTAAAATTCTGCTGATTCAGCCAATCGCTATTAAGCACTTGTGAGGTTTTCCCAAAGTAACTGACCGTTGTCGAGAAAAATATAGTTACTAATGGATTGTCGTTAACAGAAAATGAAGGGATTTTCCTGTTTACACGAAGATTACAGGTAGGAGTAAGCCAGATAATCCCTGAGGGCAGACAGCAGCTATAATTAATGTGTAAGGAATATAGCCAACTAAGAACTTCGTGTCGAATCGGGGTTCTGAGAAATCTACGCTAATAAAATATTATCACGTATAATTTGGTACGTAAATTTAATGTCAGATACCTAGCTACATATTTACGCATTACCTGTTTGGATCAATTAGTACTAACAACGTTTTTAATCTGCCCGAAAATCTGAACACAGTTTGGACCTCAGCTAGGCTTACGAGAAACGTAATTGTCGCACCTAAAAAGTGGGACACGCCACAAAAACTAGGGCATAAGTCTTTGGGTCTAATAAATAGCACCCGAAGTTACAGTACTAGATAAGTATGTTATATATGCTTAATCGAAAGCCCAAGTCGTACTTTACATTATCGCATCGACCCTACAAATATATCGGCTCTTAACTTTGTCCTCAAACTACTTTCAAATATCTCAAAGTTCATCTTTTATCGATGCGAAAGTTCGTGACTTTTTAAAGCAATCACGATAAGCCTACTTAATACCTTTCTATTAGCATAAGTAAGCCCTAAATATAACAAAGCCTTGCCGTTAAAAGCATACATTTGAGTATGATTTAGCTTTTAACACCGAACGCTTGTTTACTTGAAAACCAGAGCCAAGTCCTTGAGCTTAAGCTAGTTCAAAGATTAGATTAGGTGTAATCACGCCATTAAATTCCACGCGCCACCGGAAACCTGATAGTACGCCGTACATGTTAAAACAGCTCCATAACATGTCATCTCGCTATGATTGGTCAATTTGTAGCTGTAGTGCAGGAAATTTCAATTGGTAAGCAAAGCGGCGCAAACGTATTTTTGCTGGGGAATTGGGTCAGCGCACGCTACAGGTGAAGTGACATACTATGCTAAACAGTGTGGGTACAGCACTAAAGGAACGTTTGAAGTTCGACACACATTGTCACATCAAGTGGTAGGAATTTGCCCTGCACTGGAACACTGTGATTGTAATTTTGTTAGTCGGTATTTGGTGCGTGTGGTCGTTTAGCATAACAATGTTTTACGAGCAGGCTGTCATGCTTGGCTGTTCACAGACGTGCTATTGGGCAGTGTTCGTTGGATTCAAAACAACTCATTATTAATTAATCTTTGTATTCAAGTGTCATAGTTGCATCAGACCTGATTTATGGTCCAAAGTTGAAGGTCCGAATCCTTTTTTTCTATTTACTTTCCTAATTCTCATATACCACTGATTAATATGTCCTTGATCTTGCGTAAGTTTCATTTAGCGAAATATGGGTGTGTATACCAATGCAGTCGTTATTATCTCCATAAGCGTCATAGTTACTATCGCCAAGTCACAATGTGCAAATAATTAGTTATTTAATTACATATTCAAGCGATGCGTACTTATCAAGCAGTATCATTCGTACGTCACATCGAGCACATGTAGAATCATATGACGTCACAATGTGCTCATACTATAACAGTGATACAAAAAATTTAATGAATACTCTCAATGTCAGCTGTGTCGTAATGCAAATAAAGGGTAAAGGCGCCTATTTAATGCGGTTCCAATACTCTTATCTAATCTTACCTTGTGAGGTATAACACATTATAAGTAAACTGATGAAAGACAGGTTAACTTATTTCATGTATCTATAAAATAAATAGTTTTATCGGTCTTGTTAACTCTCGTTGGCTTTGAAATTACCAACCTGACTGCATTTGCACGTCTATACTTCAGTTCCTAATTTTCTTCTCTATGAAAAGTCTTGTCAATTGGCAAGATTTGGTGATGGCAGGTGGAGTAAGGCAATAACAGAGTGGTGGCCCAGAGGATTCTGTTGAGCTTCTGGCAGACCTCCAGCAAGGTGACTGGTGATGTTGTTGCTGTACATGGAAAGACCTGGATGCAAAAGGCCCAAAATAAGAAGCAGTGGCGTTTTAGGGGAGGAGGTTTATGCCCAGCAGTGGGTCACTTAAAAGCTGATGATGATGAAAAGCCTCAGCAGACTGAGATTCGCAAAGTAAGACTGTATCTCCGTATCCGTATCAATTCGAGCCGTGCAGTATTCTTTGTATGAAACTTTCTACTGCAACGCACACTAATCGGAATCGTAACGTTATCGCCTCGTCTCGGGACAATCTTGAACCAACGGCGGCTTCTCAGCTAAAACAACCACCCAGGACATATTATAGTGCACAAGGATGCGCGCTAACACAGGTGCACTCCCTATTCCTCCTCTCATAGTCCGATGGGACGGTAGACCGGCACTATCGGAGAGAGATCAGGCGCAAGACCAACGGCTTAACGGGTCACATGTGTAAACGGTCACCCATCACAAGACTGACCGCGGTGAGCATGGCTTAACCTTGCAGATCGACTGATCCACTCGGTAGCCACGAAGCTACGAGCCCCTCATCTCGCAATGTTACGTATGTATATCGCTATTTTTACAAATTACATTCCATATTATATTATTCTTGAAGTCACCTGTCTGCCGTGCTTGATGTTTTTATGTGTATTACTTACAGTTAGCAAAAAACCCAAGTTCAGATGGTATTACTTAATACAATTTTCATAATGCGATATTATGAATCAGCATTTTGGTTCACACATTGCGCAAAAAGTTTTTAAGGATATTACACCTAGAATTCTGAGGTGAGATCGGCCCCCGTACCATGAAATCCTTAAGCAGGTTAAAGAAGCGAAATGCCACACTACACTGCAAGCAACGGCATCTCGTTATCACAACGGAAAATATCCTGCTTTAAGAGTTCATGGTAAGGGGGCAGTTTTTTGCCGAAACATTCAAGTTGTTCCCCATTGTTACGACTAGGTATTCACATTTCGCAACTTATGAATACCCAGGTACCATGTTACTGTAGGTGGCGAGTCTACTGCTGTTAATTGGGCCCACACAAGTTATTTGTATTTGTACTTACAATTAATAGAATTACCTATATTGATGTTCCATATGACTGTTTTCAATAGCCTATTCTATTGTCTACTTATCGTTTGGTTGATGAACAACCTGGTGTCAGAGTATAAACCGCCTGTAGGCCTCTGATATGGCTTTACACACCGTTGAAAAGTCTCTCAGGAGTGCCGGTTTCCTTACGATGTTTTCCTTCACCGTTTTTAGCAACTGATAACTAATTTATATTACGCACATTAATTCGAAAAGACATTGGTGCGTGCCGGGATTCGGACATGCGGCATATGACTTGGCAGTCCAACAGTCATACCACTCGGCTATCACATGCCTGCCTATTCGATGAACAATTATGTTATTTAAAATGTTGACAATTGTTTTATTTTTCTTCTAATTGGATTCGACTGCTCTTGAACTCGGGTGCCATAATTTGAGGTTGCGTAATACTTTACGCAAACGCCCACCTATAAAATGTTGCCTGAATTATTGCACCGCATAACCTTTCTATTGGCATTGAAACGTACTATTGTTTTGGTTGTGTTCGATACAATAAAAAGTGTTAGATTGCAATTGTTTCAATTCGATAATACTAAATTGGACCGCGGAGTTTACAGAAACATTATCAAAACATGTTTTACATTAACTAATACAAATTACAAATGCAAAAGTAATTTTTCACCATCAGGGGAATACTTATGGGCATCTTAACACGGGAAGTAACTAATAGAAAAAAATACTATTTCCTCATAAAATTCCACTTAAAACTGACTCATATTTTTCCATAAACCTCATAAAAATTAAAAATATTTTCCTTGTCAAATAGTTTAGTTCCAAACATCTCAATTCTCATGTATAATACTAGAGCTTACACGTGCCACAAACCTATACTTATGTACACAAGACCTCGAGAGAGAACAATTTCGTGGGAGATAAATAAGCACACATTTCGTACGAATTCTCAAATTATAATAAGGGCTGAGCCGTGGAGCACAAACGATCAACGCCAGCCTCTCTTAATTGGGGCAGGCGGTTCAAATGCTCCAAGGGACCTAAAATGAAGCTTGAATCACCGATCACGTATATTTCTATCTAGATCGAAACCAATTGGAAAGGAGGCAAGATAAGGAGAAGAATTTTAATTTAGTCTTATCCCGCACATTTTGGGAACATAACTTGTTGGGTGATCTAGATAAAAATGATTATTTCCACTGCTTCATTTGAGAGCAATAGTGCTGAATAACGATGAAGATCAAGCAGAATTGAGGGGAATAGAGGCTGGTCGTTTAGCTTGGAAATTATTAAGAAAACCATTCCCAGTTATAACTGTTTTCTTTACTTCCTAAATATACTCTTCAAAGCTGAACATAATCGATGTGGGGCTAAAATACATGGGTAGAACAAAATTTCTACCTATTAGAAAATTCAGTGATATTCGATACTTCCATACTAATATTATAAATGTGAAAGTAACTCTGTCTGTCTATTACGCCTTCACGACTAAACCGCTGGACGGATTAGGATGAAATTTGGCATGGAGAAATTTTAAGACCCGAGAAAGGACAAAGGCTACTTAACGCGGGCGAAGCCGCGGGCAAAAGCTAGTACTTGAATAAATATTATTACAGTAGTAAGTGCTTCGCCCGGTGTGATTATTGTGACTTGTATAAGAGGTTTGACGAAGGTCTTCGTTCTGGACGGGATAATCTTTGAAGGGTTTCAAGTTCACCTGCGAAAATAGGGAAAGGTTAGGTTAATAGGGATACGATCACTATATTATTATATGTACAAATACTCGTATTTATCTCGGCGGGACATCAAACGCGGTGCAACGGAAGGCAGATTATTACATGTAGTTGATATTTTCGATAACTTTAATCTTCCAATATATAATTTTCGATTACAAACACTTAAATGGTGAGTAATAGATATAATGATGTCCTATAATTTTAATAATTTCATAAAAAAAATAGATGGCTACAAAAAGACTAAACATTGAACTGATATTTGTCAAACATTTTTTATATACTTTTTAAGCTTTGTGAAGAGTACTTAATCACCATAGTTAATAATTATCAGCTCTAATGTTCTTCTGACTGAATTTGGGTCACGGCGGCCTCTATCATCTGAGATTATCCACCTACGCAGGACATGTTATAGTGCACAAGTATGCGCGCAAGCACAGGTGCACTCCCTGATCCCTCACTCTCATAGTCCGATGGGACGGTAGACCGACACGACCGGAGAGAGATGAGGCGCAGGACCAGCGACTTAACGTGCCTTACGAAGCACAGAGGGATCTCGAGATGTGAACTGTCACCCATCACAAGACTGGCCGCGGCGAGCACGGCTTTACCTCGCAGATCGACTGATCTGGTATACACATAGCTACGAGCGTGTAAGTTATACTGGCTACTTCGGGTAAAAATGAGCCAAAATCGGATCCCAAAGCTCCTAAAAAGTTATACAGCTAAACATTATCCTTAACCGTCATCAGTAGGAACCTACACGTGACAGCAACATTATACATAAAATACTAGAAAGCTACCGTCATTCCTAATTAATTGAGAAAGAGACCGCAACAACATTTAGTTACAAAACAGAGCGGGACAAAGCACATTACTGTAACAAAACAAATTACATTTTGCTCACATATTACCTTATACGCAATAATTTATTATCAACCGTACAATACCGGAGCTAATTAGATCAGTTGCTTCTGATTACGCTGCGATTTCCATGCACGCGTTATGAACCAAAACTGAGAGAAGCGAGTAACATATTCAAATGTATGTATATGAACAATATTATGCCTGGTTTTCCCAAAAGCCACTTATTTAATTAGATAAATAAATGGCTTTATTTTTTTTTTCTTAAAAGAGTAGACAAGGGAGTGGTATAAACAACCAAATTTGACCAGAAAATGATTAGTCTTATGAAGAGTGATTGTGGAAGGCCGAAATAATTATATACAAAAGCAATTCAATCTGTATGTTTGTTACTTGATTTCGAATAACGACTAAACCAGTACACCCATTGTAATGAATTTTGATTAGGAGGTAGCTTTGTACCCTCGGCTACTTTATATTGTAGAAAAACTCAGGAACATTTTTAACACGTATGAATCGGAAGATAGTATTTATAAAAACGTGTGTTTTTAAATATTAGATAAATGTATTAATGGCTAAAGAAATAGCTGGTACCTGATAAAATAAACTAATACGTTTATTGGACAACTGCCGAAACCTTGAACAACAATAAACCTAACAGTGTTTTGTTACACGATGCACATTTCATCAAATTAATTTCACAACTCGGCCCTGCGTGCTAAGAACACTCATCAATCAAACACAAGATACTATGGCCACGTTTTAATATCTTTCGCGTAAATCATTCATTCATTCACTTACAAACAATTCAAAGTTTACCTGCTTCCAGACAGTATGACATCATCACCTTGGCCTTATTTCAAAATCCACTGAATAAACGTTCTGAAATATAACGCGACATTATTTGCCAGTTAATAATATAACATTCAAGTAGGCAAAATCAATAAATTTTGTTCTGGAGCCAAGACCATGTCACTGCTGTGCTGGTTCTGCAACAAACTATTTTCCACAAGCATTCTGATATAAAAATAGAGTCAATAAATTCACAAGTACAGACTCTGTTATATTTAGGTTCATAGTAAAATTTCCTGTTAAAATAGACGGCGTCGGTCGTCTATCTAATACGGATCGTAATATTGCCATAAAGTAAACAAAAATAGTTGACGACTCCACTGTTTTCGAAAGGCACGGATCATTTCGTTACACACTGTAACCACAGATGGTTCCTTCTGAGAGGAATGGAGCAGTTAAACAGTTTAGTTTTATTGTTCATATATTCACGAAACAAATTAATGGTATATCTTCATTGGCATGATATGTACGACTTTATAAACTCACACTGCAGTAACAGTATAAATAACGATAGAACCGGCCAAGATTTATCAATCTCCGAGACAAAGCTTTATGTATTTATGTGTCAGTTGAGTAACCTTTCTTCACGCATCAAGACATCTTGGTACCCTTAAGGCCTTGCTGTGATATGGAATTTATAAGAGGCATACCGAGAGTGCAGGAAAAGGTAGGTGCAGACAGTTACTAAACTGAAAGACACGATCCCTCTCTAACAATAGGTTAAAAGAACCGCAGCCATTCCGCGGTAGAGGTCGACGATCCCTTTGTAAAATACTAATATTTTAATCTATTTAGTACAAAAGCCACACCCAACATACTTGGGGAAAAGGCTAGGCATGATGAGTTATAACCACAACTATTTCCCTGTATTGTTTATTACATGATTACATAAAGTCGTTATAGATATTAGGATGATGAAACGAAACGTGCAGTTTGGTTGGATTTACAATGAGGAAACAAACGATGTGTATTAATGGCCACATCTACAGTGCAAACAGTTTGCAGTGTTATATTAATAGAGGTTCTCAACCTGGGAGCGAAACCATTAGTTCCGCTGGATAATGTACTGTCTTTATTTTGACGTAGATGCTATAAGACCAAAAGCGAGAATAATAACCCGTTCATTGGTCAACGCCGGATCTCTTTTGACAGCTTTATGTTAGTAAGGTTTATTTCAAGAGTTACGCAGACACAGAAGCTGCATTTATGCAAGCCATTAAGTGGACTCAAACTGTCCATCTTTACATAATTCAGCTTTTTTACCATGAAGTCTTAAAGCAGGACATTTCCCGTTATAGAAGCGGGACGTCGCTACGCGCAGTGTAGTTCTGCGTCTCGCTTCCATAACGTAAACAGCGTGCGTATCCTGTCGTAACCATACGACAGGATACGCACGTTTCTACACAGCATGTGGATTGGAACAATACAAAGTAAGCCACTAATTTCTGAATCAGCTCATAACATTGTATGATCATACATTCTACCGTACTATTTCTAATTTACTCTGAATCCATTCAAATGCACAAGTAACTCAGTACCTATAACGTCACGCTGACACTCGAAAGATTTATATTTGAGTGCTATTAGTGGAAAACTAACATAATGACAACGCTATCTTATCAATTCTTAAATCGCATTTAAAGCAACTGTTTATTTTTACTGATGTATGCGCCAGTAGCACACGTATATATGGCTAATGTTACTGTATTAGAGTTGAATGTGCTACCCAGTAAGATTAGGTGGAAAGACGTTGTGAACCAAACATTTTTCTTCAAACTTGCCGCAAGAAACAACTAAAATAGATTAGGCTTTCTTGACCGCTGCAATTACTTCATTGTTTCATTAATTATTCGCAGTACCAAACCCTGCTTTACCTAATTCAAATTCATGTTCATTAGTGCTTTCTTAGTAGTAGCCTTAGAGCAAATCCGACTCTTGTTTTTAAGTCTATAAATTCTTTCTGCTGCGACGTCTTTTTTTGCTATTCTCCAGTTTCTGATCTATGCCAGTATTTGCTAGTATTCTACACGCGTTCTCCTAGTATCTGCAGTAATACGAATCTTGCTTCCTGCAAGTGCATTCCAATTCACGGTAATCTCTCATCAACTCTTGTTGTTACATTTGTCTTCATTTCGAAGTAATGTAGTGTGGTAGTCAATAATTTACTCTTTCTATATACATAAAATTGGGGCACGTTGTCCGTTGACAAATACGTAATATCTATCACACGATTCGTGGGTTCGGAGGTATTCGAAAAGGTCAATCCACCCAAATCTTGTAAGATACGCCTGTATTTCTATATTTGGCGTAATATGTGATGAACTTTCGGTATCTAGGTACCAGGCATCCTCGGCCTTTTGGCATACTTAGGTATAGATCAGTCTTGAGGTATTACGATGTGATTGGATGGCATATAAATGACGTAGCGGTAGGTATAAATATGGGCGTGTTTCAGCAAAGCAAAAAAGAAGTTTGTTTAATATTACAAACGTCGCAATACCTTAACTTGCATTATAGGTTCCTTTGTATGGAAATGCCTACTAAACATATAATGACATCAGAACAAATAACTGCCGATTTCGATATCTCGCGTTTTTTGCTAGAATCGAACCCGAAACTATTTTATAGAATAATTACATAATCTGACATTCAAATTGATAAAGGAAATTTAAAAAATCTTGACAAAAGCGGAACTCGAATCTGCGACCTTCGCCGTGTTGCAACTTCTTCGGAATGAACTACCGTGTCGCCGTAATCTGACGTGCTAGCCATACTAAACCGAAACTGCATTTCACATTACGTGAATTGCACTACAGATTAAAAATACCTGACGAGGACTAATATGAGAACAAAGCATAGACTAATTTAAATCAATCCAGGCTTCTTAATAATTTGAATGAATGATCCAAATTTGAATAAAAGTTCATTTATATTGACACACCCAGTTGCTTGTTTGATCATAATGTAAAAATAACTAAATTGAGCTTACAAAGTATACAGCTGTTTTATTTTAAACACATATTACAATGTGTTGACTAGTTTTGACTACTGTATCAAAAGATAATGATCATTTATGTTTGAATATACATGGTATTTATTGGTTTGAAAAGTGACAGGTTGTATCATTATGTCACTCAATTGTCAATTTAGTTATGAAACTTTTAATGGGTGCCCAGCCTTTATCTTTTAATTTAATTGTACAAAATTTACTTATACTTGAATATTGTGACAAATTAAAACCTTTTGTGGACAATTGAAATTATTCTACTGTATTTTTTTTATTATTTTACTGAACAGCATTATTAATTAGCAATATAAAGGGCTTACTATATTTGCTAAAGGACAATATTTGCTCTTTTTCTTAGTGCAAATGGTGCATCAAGTCATAAATAAATCCATATTTTTAACAAATTATAATTCTAAGACTTGAAATATATTGTGAGATATTATTGCAGCCTAAAAACAATGTAATATTAATTAATATTAAACTGTTGAAATAATTAATTTATAAGAGGAACATAGCATTGTGCTATATTAGATGTTCCAACTGGTCACCACCGTAGTGCATTTTTTTTCTCTTCACATCCAAAGAGGGTTTAGCATTTTATGCAGGAAAATAGCTGGCCAATATTTATAAATATAATATATGTGGTTTCTTTAAGTTAGTATCTGAGCAATTTTAAATATCAGTTGTGAATATAGGAATTTGCCTGATTAAATTTAAATTAAGGGTAGTAAGGAAATTTTAAAAAACCTACATTATTATACAAATTCCTAACAGATAAAACATCATTTAACTAAGTAACAATTTGTAAAATATATTCTAATCAGATTCTAATAAAAATATTAAATAAAATTAAAATAAGACTGACTTATTAATTCAAATATAATCCTATGCAATAGATTATTAAAACATGATATTTATAAATACGCGTACAGGAAAACGTGTTATCATTGTCATCCAAACAATACCTCACCAAATAGGTAACTGCATAAGCACCATAACAATCATACATACATCCAATTTTAAAAATACAATATGATCGTTAGCATAGGCTGAACAGCCTGTTATCATCGCCCGATGAACTAAAAAAGCTAAAATGTACACAGGACGCCTCCTCATTGTAAACAAATAGTGTATTTTTAATTTTTATTATTAATATGCTGCAATCAGGCTAGACTATAAATGGAATCGTTCACTTACCATATAAAGTCCTTGCAGTGGGAACAGAACGTAGGCTGCTTGAAGAACCTCGGCATGAACTTGTGGTCTTTCACCAGATAAACATTCTTCTTTTTGAGCGCACCCTTGCGGCCCCGCAAACGGAACGCCTGCCCCGCTTTATATTCACCACCACCATCATCACAATTATTCTCCTCGTCCGCCATGGCTACACGCGGTCGCTAGGGCGCCGGTTTAATCGGAAATAATAATTATCTCACAAATATTCGCCAGAGAGCGCGGCCCACCCGAACGAACCACCGCTCTCAACGGAACGTCATCGCGATTTGTCAATGAGCACAACTGTCAATGTCAAAGTGAAATTAACACTCAGAGTTGCCATACCAAAGTCAATTTTCCCTTACCGTTAGGTTAATTAAATAGTCATGAAAATCAGAATATTTATAAATTAAGTGCACTGTATATGACTTATTGGTAAGATAAAGAAAACAAATCACGAGTCACATATATCAGCAGCCGTAAACTTTAACAACATCACTAAATAACAGACAATAGGACGTTATCTTTTTGAATACTGATCATAACATAGAAATACTTAGAAAAGTTTTATCATTTCATAACTTCTCATAAACAGACAATTTAATTTAACATGTACGATTTTGAAACATTCCACCTATAAAATTAGTCGTATTTATAAATGAATATAAGTATGATTTTAAAGATTTATACAAACAATGATACTTTGATACATAATTTTTAGTTTAATTTTTTATTTTGTATATATTTATTTTTAAGAATTGTAAATAACCTTGTAAATAAAATGATACTTATATATTTATTTAAGAGGTACAACTGTAAATTAAAGATGAAACCTAACATTATATATTTATTTGCATAATGCACGACTCCCGATTAAAATAAAATTAATTTTAGGTGGTAACATTTCCAGTTTACGGCTGCTCGAAAACCAAGTTCTTATTAAATGATAATTCTTATTTTTAATCAACTCTGATAATAGTTTAACTATACTCGTGGACATAAATATAATATATTTACGATCATACGATTACTTTAAGTATAAATACTGAAACCGCTTAATTTACTAAATACAATTTCTAGTTATAATAGTTATAACTTTTTGAATAAATTTTTTTGAATAATTTGAACGCAACCGGTTTGTACTCTTCATCTGTCAGCCATTTAAGCGTAAAGCCGTTAATTTTTCAAGTTGTGTGCGGTTGAAATTTGTTTTGCTGTTCTTTCGTACTTGAAATGTGAATTGTTTGTTATTAGTTGACGTGATTATATTGTATTGTGTGTACATCGTGAAATTGATTCGAAATGAGTACAGAAAATTCAGATTCGGGGCCCGGCATAACTTTGTCGTTGGTGGCTCAATTTGATGATATAAATCGGTTGAACGGTATACTCAACGATGGGGCGGCTGAAGACTGTAAGTATAACTAACTGGACTATATATCACATATACTTTCAGGATTGTTTATTATATCAACATTTATTTCTATAACTTTATAAACTTAGGTAAGTACATTTTAGATAACAGCTTTATTTTTCACCCACCTACATACTATTAGAATTGTCAGTTGGCGCATCCTATTACTAAAGTAATCAGGAGCTTATCTATTGAGTTATAGAAAGCTTAAATTCACAATAGATTTAAAAGCAGGGCAGAATAATATTAAAATAATCATTTTATCTTGGTATCTATTATTTCCACACATCCTCTGACCTTGGGTATTTGGGGACATGACTAAAGTTTTTTGAAGCCTATCTGTATTATGATTGGCTTTAATGTTTATTTTACTCAGTTTATTTCTATCATCACTATCCCATGTCTGTCTATTATTGTATCTAATAGACCCCCCAAGTACTATTAGAGCATAATGTAAACATTGTTCTGGTAGGTATATTTTTAAATTTAATATTTGTTATGTATCCATTAATTTTCAATTAAACATGTAGAGCTTGTATATCCCTCGGAGTATCCTATAATAACTCTTCAGCTGTTGTTCATTGTGGCATCCTAAGGGTGAGGCCTTTGTTCAACAGTGGACAGCTTCTGGCTGATGATGATGAACTTTATTGCTTTCTGGATAGTCAGACCACTACAAAAATACTGACTGGAGAAACCTTTATTAATAAAAGTATTATAATATTAAAATGTACACCACAAAGCTCGGTCAGTGCTTTATGCATCCAGTCTCTGCCGGCCTTCTTATACATTGGGTGAGGCCTATGTCCAACAGTGGACTGCAATGGGCTGTGATAATGATGTTGAATATTAAAATTTAACTACTTTTTTTCCAGGCTTTCTAGCATTTCTGAAACAAATGGAGTGGGTCCGTGGCCAATGGGCTGCAGCGGAAGCAGAAGCCTCCCGTTTGCAGTCAGAGTTAGATGAGGCCCTCCGCACTCTTGCCAAGTGGGAGGCTAAGTTTGCACATGTTAGGAAACTGCTGGACGGAGAGAAGAGGGAAAGGAATATTGTATTGAAGAAGTATAGTGAGCTGGTATGTTGGATATTTATGTACAGTCAGCCAAGAAAGTGGTCTACCAGTTTTGACAAAAGTTTCTGCAATATCTAATTATCAAGAACAATCAAAATCATTCTTGAACTTAAGCTGTTTTTCAAATTGGTCAATTCAATTGGAATATTGTTTAAACAAGGAGGCTTGTCGTTAGCTGTGAGAATTTAAACTTCACTTGACGTCCTAATATTATATAGCAAGGGAAAATCGACCTTTTGTTTCATGTCATTCAAATAAACCTCAACTGTAGGGTGGTAGACCATATTTTTGGTTGATTGTACCTAAGTCTGCAGAAGAGAATGAACTGTATGGAGATGTGTTAAAGTTTATTTTAGCTTGACTGTATATTACTTGGAAACAAATATATGTATGAGTTATATTATAGTATGTATTTTAATGATTGTATTATTCTTATTTTTGGAGGCCTTTGCCGTAAAGCACACCGAACTGAGAGACCTTTTGTAATTAAGTGCAAATTTTATTAGTGTCAAATATGTAAAATTTTCCTAAGTTCGGAAATAAAGGCTTTATTATATTCTTATTATTTCAGAGCAAATTGCTGGACATGGCTCGCGATCTATTGTTCAATGACAACCGTGCCAAGTTAAATGACGAAACCTTGCAGAAACTTGCCTTCCTCAATGGAACTGCCCAACAGGATCATAATGCTAAACTCACTAATGTACCGGAGCTTAATTCTACAGGTAATCATAATATGTAAATAGTACACCTTTAAAAGGTATACAAGTTCCCTATTTTTTCATTAAAAGATATAGTGTTATCCACATGAGAATTGTACAATTATTTTAATTTGTTGCTAAATTCTGGCCTTGAGAACATAATAAATAGACAGATCAGCCCCCTTACCATAAACTCTTTAAGCGTAAGCAGGACAATTTACGTTGTGGAAGCGAGACGACGCATTAAACTGCACATAGCGGCGTCTCGCTCCCACATCGTAAACTTTTCTGTTAAGTTGATAGAAACAGTATTTCATATTTCATAAGTCAGTCTTTCTGTGCCTTTAGTCGAACTTAGGATCTTTCCCCCAGTAAACATAGAGTTGATATTGCGATGCAGGCACGCTGCTGTCGGAGATGTCGTACTCGCGGTCGGAGGACGACCTGGACCTGTCCCTGGCGTCCACGCGGCGCTCGTGGGTGGCCCGCGGCGGCTGGGCCGCGCGGGACTCCGCGCCGCTCAGCAAGAAGCGCCGCTCCTCCACCTCCTCCGCCACCAAGGTCAGACCCGAAGGGGGCTTGTGGCCACGTCACTCACAGTATACGACGTATCTTGGCGGTCCTGAAGCTAGCCGGTTACCTGCGCAGTAGACAATTTTGTTACTAAAAGATCCATTGCGCAGTTAATCAGCTACCTATTTACTAGAAGTTTATGTATATATTTATATTTTGTTATCCTAGACTGTGGAGCTGCAGGGCGGCAAAGTGCTAGCGACAGCCACTACCACGCTGACCCTGGAGCGCGCGCCCACCACCCACGACCTCAAGCCGCCGCAAAACTTTGTAAGAGATATATACACACATGCTGTACTTACAACATACACATACATACATACATAATGTTATGCCTGTGTCACATTCCAAATTGGTTATGTTATATCACCGCATTTTTTTTTAAATCACTGTTACTGGACCTTTGTATTTTAATCGACTTCAATAATTGCGACTATAATAGACTTACATGAATTCATGATACTTCAAATTTTTTGATGACTTCACAGTGGCTAAACTATTGGACTGCTGCGCTAAGGGTTGCGAGTTCGATTCCCGCACGGGGCAAAACTTTGTGCGAACCGTAGATGTTTGTTCCGAGTCTGGGTGTTTGTGTATGTGATATATTCTGTTTGTGAAACGCACCCACGACACGGGAAATATTCCTAGTGTGAAGCGACGTTAAAATAAAATAAAAAATTGTAGGGGAATAAAACTTAGTGCTATTTTGGGTCTTGATAGAAATCATGTAATGATTGTGTAGCAACCGATATCGGAGAGCAGCGACGAGGCCCCGCCGCGCAAGTCGTCGGCGCGCCTGTCGGGCCGGCATGCGCATGCGCGCGCTGACCTCGCCGCGCCCGCCGCGCATGCGCACCACACGCCCTCCGCGCCGCCTCGCACCGGTGGGTAACACTACACTTATCATATCACCGTCACAGCTATTTATTTATCATGTTTTACTTGAAATTGTTTGTTTGTCCGCTCTCAGACACGGAGAGCGGGTCGGACGCGCCGCGCGTGCTGCCCGCCCGCACGCCGTCGGCCGTGTCGGCGGCCTACGGGGGCTCCCCGCGCGCGAGGCCGCGGCAACACAACTTCGTGGCCAAGACCTTCTACAAGCGGGAGACCTGCGGCCCGTGCGGCAAGATGTCAGTACATTACCTTATAGGCTCAACGGGCCCATATTGAGCGTACAGGCTCAACAGGCCCATATATAAGGGTTCATTTTTGTATCAGTAATGAATCAAATATATTTCGATGTATGTTGTAATACCATATTGCCATACTATTTTAAAGGATTTTTAAATTATTTTTTTGTATGTCAATCCAGGATACATAAAGTTCTCTAACTGCTGATAAAAGCTAAAGATATTTTATTTTGTATTTATCATAAATTAGTATTAAAGTACTGTTTGAATTGGCAGCATAAAGTTCGCGAAGCTGGGCGTGAAGTGCGAGTGGTGTCGCGCGCAGGCGCACCCCGAGTGCCGCGCGCTGCTGCCGCTGCCCTGCGTGCCGCCCGGGCCCGCGCCGCGCCGCCCGCTCGGGCTCGCGGTAACTCATAGCTCACACACACTTACACTTCACTGCTTCATTCACACTACAACTAGTTTAATCAACCAAAATGAGTACATAATCCCCCTTACTTATAAAAAAATACTTTTGTCACTGTCATTTACATGTCAAAAAATAAAGATGACAATAGATTTAAAAAGTGTTTTAGTTCAGAGACATTTATAAGTAAAGAAGGAATATTATTTTGAGTTTTTTTAACACTTTTTAAACTTCTCCGTCAACGTTAAAATCTCAAAAAAACTACTTAAAAGTCTTAAAACCAGCCAACAAAGGCAGAGAAGTATACAGCACCTTTCTCGTTATAAAATACTTTTTATTTTATTTTTAATAAAATAATAAATAATATACCATTTCTTTTTACCATAACCATGACAGCTACATTGTCCGTTCCCAGGAGGGTTGTATATCGGACTACGCGCCGTCCACGCCGCCCATGGTGCCCGCGCTGCTGGTGCACTGCATCAACGAGGTGGAGAAGCGAGGCCTGAGCGAGAAGGGCATATACCGCATCAGTGCGACTGACAAGGACGTGAAACGACTTAAGGTATGTAATAGCTATGAACTCGCTTCACCTCGACTTACTATTTCATTTCATTATAAACTGAAAAATGCCGTTGATACCTCTTCTGTATGTAACTGCCCCCTTACCATAAATTCTTATAGCAGGACGATTTCCGTTGTGGAAGCGAGACTGCATTGCACTGCACGTAGCGACATCTCGCTTTCACATCGTTAACTAAACAGGCCCTTTACCATGAACTCTAAAAAGCCGAGGCCTGTTTTGAATCACGTGAGCTCGTCACTTGACCACGGTCACTACACTAGTGGGTTGATCGCATTGTGGTGTTGTAGTACACCACAATGCACTTATATATATATATATATAAACTTGTATAATAAAATTATGTATATTGGAATAGTAAAGATATTTAAAGGCAATATAATAATTTCATCCATTGTATCAACTAACTTTTATAGCTTCATTGCCTCGATGGGCGTGAGTGGTGGAAAAATAAACGTTTTTTAGATACACAAAAGAATCTCTCTCTTTTAGAACGTTTCGATATTTGAACGCGTCGCCGCCGTCTCGCTGAATTAGTAACCGTAGCCTTACTGGCTCTTCGTCGACTACCGTAAAGGCTGCCAGCTACTATGCAGGCTATCAGTTCAGTGAATACAGACTATACAAGTTATCCCTCTCCCACTAGGAGCGCTTCCTCCGCGGCTGCGGGTCCCCCTCCCTGTCCAACGAGGACGTGCACGTGCTGTGCGGCTGCATCAAGGACTTCCTGCGCGGCCTGCGCGAGCCGCTCGTCACCAGCGCGCTGTGGGCCGACTTCATGGAGGCGGCGCGCCTGGCTGAGCCCAGCGACGCCACTGCTGCTGTAGTGCAGGCCGTCAGCCAGCTGCCGCAGCCCAACAGGGACACGCTCGCCTTCTTAGTGCTGCATCTACAGAAGTAAGTGTGGGGACGAGTCTACAAGACTTCATACAATTACAACACAGGAATTAACGCCAACATAACTTTTTTAATTTTTGGCTTGACGTTTTGAACGAGTTACACTGGCCGTGGTCACAAGCAGACTTAGCTACTAAGCAGTCTACTAGACATGTTAGTCTAAGGCAGATTTTTTTAGGGAATGGAATTACGTCGCTCGAGCCCAGCGAAAAGATGGTCAAAGATCCTTTAATTGCCTCTGATGCTGCACTATGCCACTTGACTGATATCTATAAAAAAGCTAAAAGCCACACCCTATACATAAAGAATACGAACGACAAAAACTCCACGCATTCTACCTTTGTACCGTACTTTCCATAAATACAGTTATAATATGGTACCTATGTTTACAGAGTAGCAGAAAGTGCTGAGTGTGAGATGGGTATCGACAACCTGGCGAAGATATTCGGCCCCACGCTGATTGGCTACGGGCTCATGTCGCAGCCGACAGAGATGTACAACGCTACGGCGCAGATGTTCAGCGTGAGTTATTTATTTGCTGTTTATTCTTTAGGTCTAGTGGTCGATAAACGCGACTGCTCGAGGTCCTGGACTCGAATTCCGGGTCGGGGAAGTGTTACTGGAATTTTCCGTTAGGAAATTCTTATTAGCAGTACGGTGTCTGGATTTGTGCCCGGTTGATGGCAAAAGGCTTGCCCCCTTTTACATTGGAACCTATAACATAAGTAGCGAAATGATGGTGTACTATAGGGACACATCTGCCTACCCCTTCTAAAAATACAGGCGTAACGTTATGTTTATGTATAGCATGGCACGCGCGACTCAGCTAGTATGTTCCCTAGTATCCCTCTGCTGTCTTATCCATGTGCTGCCAGAACTCCAGCCTGTAGCTGCCTGTCTCCCCCGTAGGTGATGCAGCTGCTGCTCCGCCTGCCGTGTGACTACTGGTCGCAGTGGGCCTGCCCGTGCTCGGAGGCCGGCTCGCCGCTGGCCGCCACGCTGCCGCGCCCGAGAGGGTTCTTCTTCTCCCCCGCTGACACTGGGTGAGTCCAACACATAGTGCAGCATAACAATCTGTATGCTGGTTTTAAATCACCAGGTAAATTTGTTGTAGATATCAATTTTAGATAAATAAAAGCTAAATATAGGATAATATAATTATTGTCAAAACTGTCATTGTACAAAATTATTTGATTTGCAAGTATATACATATCGCATTGCCGCGGAGTGCCGGGTTAGAATTCCATCTCCCCATTTCTTCTCGTGAGTGTCGTAGGAGGCGACTAAGGGTATCAGTGGACGTCTTCCGGCTGATGATGATGATCTCCGCCCAAATAATGTCAAACTAGTAAAATATCGAGAGAAGTACAATAATTGTTCTGTTACTTGTTTTCTTAATTTGAAAACAACCACAGCAGCACAATATCTACTTTAGTGATATACTAAACTAGGGATATACATGTTCAAAGTGTTACCTAAAAATCTAAAATATTTCCCATTTTCACAGTATTTCCAGAAAGAAGAGAAACTACTTCCAGTGACACTCGCAACATTCAACCCTATTGTTAGTACATTAGAATTAATTTTCGTTTGTTCATGAAAGGACATTTATGTTAACCATTTTCTTTGTACATTGCAACTGTTTATTTATAACATAACATTAGATTCACATACTTAATATAATTTTGACTTACGTAAGTTATAGATCATTATTTACTTAGTGACATTTTTTGTAAATTTATCTTGTTTTGGTTTTAGTTTTAATCTGTAGTAGTTCATCATTAGTGATACTTCAAGTTTCCTACTTAATTAATCCGAATTATTTTAAACTAGCTGCGCCCTGCGGTTTTACCCGCGTCATTTGCATTTGTGTAAACTCGTAGTACCCAAAATTCTCTGATATCCTAGTATCCAAAATTCGTAACCGCTGCGAGCTAATTTCTATTACATTTCTGTAATCCCGATACTCAAGACGCTAGCTGTCAAATGTCAATTGCGGAAGATGGCGGAGTAAAAAACCTAATTTATTTGTGTTAGTGTTTCTCTACTGTATTATGTATGTATTATACGCATAAACCTACCTCTTGAATCACTCTATCTATTAAAATAAACCGCACCAAAATTCGTTGCGTACTTTTAAAGATCTAAGCGTACATATAGACAGACAGACAGCGGGAAGCGGCTTTGTTTTAGTTTAATTGTAGTAGTGAAGGTACATTCGTGTGAAGATGACCAGTGACTTTAGAGATGAAGGCAGATGACAGACAGACAGAAGCCTTGACAGATGAAGGAATAACTGACCAGTATGATTATGATTATTTCTGGCAAGCAAAGCCATTATTAACCTGTAAATTATAATTGACTATTTGAAATAGGCCTTACTGATTCTCATTCATATCCTCAAAAAAGCGCGCATGACAATTTTATTACTTGACGTATTAAATAAAATACAATCAGAAATTCTAATGTCACTCATCTATTTAATTACAATCATTACAACATTTTAAAGTATTTCGGATTGATTAGCTAGGACATTTTCATTTTCTTACCCTCTTTCGAAAAGTTTTGCAAAATTAAACATTATCATCTAAGCAATAAAGTTTATTTTGCACAAATTCATACCCTTATTCATAATGACAATTTTAAACCATGGATACCTGTCTCTGTCGTTTGCATGTCAAAGAATAGAGATAGATTAAGACCGGTTTAAATTAATATGGGTATTATCCTCGTTTGTGAATAAAAGGTATAGAGTACAATATGACTATTCTAAACAATTTTTTTTT
Source organism: Abrostola triplasia (assembly GCA_946251915.1). Lineage (NCBI taxonomy): Eukaryota > Metazoa > Arthropoda > Insecta > Lepidoptera > Noctuidae > Abrostola > Abrostola triplasia. Next base: position 10,534,638 of record OX276432.1, read on the forward strand.
ATGTTTTGAGATTGAATCGATTATAATTACTCTAGTTAACTAAACTTTAGATTAACCATAAATTGAACAATTCAAAACGGTTTTCCTTATTTGTACTTAATTTTGTTTGACATTTAGTTAATAAATTGTGTTATGGTACGAGTCTCCACTTTTAACAATAAAAATGGACATAAACTCAGTACCTTCTTTTTATTTGTTACTTGCAGCAAATTCTAATGTACATGGCACGAACCTAGCTTATTTATAAACTGTTCCAGGACAGCAGAAAAATGCGCATTCAAATATGGGCTTAAGCTCGTAGTCTGTAGGTACATTTTACTGTGACAACATAGAAAAGCCAACGGCGTGCTGTTACTATACAGTGTGTCTGTAAACTATATGATGTGATAGCCGAGAAGTATGACTGTTGGACTGCCAAGTCAAAGGTCGCAAGTTTGAATTCCGACAGGTCCACCTTTGTAGAAATATCTGCATTAAATATGAATAAATTTGTGTTAAATATCCACCTCATAAAACGTAATCGGACGAAAGACCAACTTCACCCACATTTTTGATACAACCTTCATTAAAATTTGCTGTAAGAACTTCGTAGTATTAATTTAGTATCTTTAAGTTCATGTTTCCGTTATCGTGACGTCACTACCGCCTACGATCAACGTCTATGTAATATATCTTCGTAATTATTATACTTACTATTTGGCAAACATCAGTCGACTCGGACAGTAGAAAAAGAAAGGGATTTCCTATCTCTCAGTACCATGTCATGCTTGTACTTCACTTGGCGTATTTGCCCGAATATTCGTGACATCTTAGTAATGCAAAATACACCGTAAGTTAAATGCAATAAGGTTCATGTTTGTACAAATACGCCAAGTGTAGGGCCACCATTACAAGACCTTATACAGCTAACAACAAAGGTAGCTTAACATTAAAAAAATAACTAAAGAACAATTTGTTACATTGTAAATAGTAACAAACAGTAACAGTAGTATATTCTCAGATAATTATTTGAAGTCTACTAATTCAGAAAATCTTGATTTGATGTATATTCCTATCAATTAATCAAGTAATTCAATTATTTGCATAAACATACACTGTCTAGTTTCAATATATCAAAAACAATGTATATTGTAAGTTTATTACTACATTCTTCTTTTGTTCATGTATGATAGATCTAGTGATCGAATTACCGATCTTTGGATGGACTTCATTAGAGAAGACATCATAACCCACAGTTTCACCTATAAAGGTATGCATTATTTGTTCATAGAATAAATTTCCTAATAATTTGATGTTAAGTTCCAAAACTTGTTAAACTATTTTTGTTGTCGACTGTACTATACGATTCCTGTCGCTGGGGCAACATTTGCAGCTTCTAGGTTTAGTTTTAAGTCGTCTTGCAGTTACATATTATATTTTTGTATAATTCGCTGTTATTTAACACCCTTTTCACTTAATCAATGGTTTAGTAAGTCTGCCTCTATCAGTCTCACTACTTTAGTGACAAAGGCAAAGCTTTACTGAAACGTTGTTTTAAGATTCTTAGAGTAAAAGTATTCAGCTAACTCTTGTATAAATATTTCTTTTGCTATTAGGTTTACGGTTATTCTGTTATACATGCGAGTTCTTCGTGTAATTAATATTAAGATCTTGATATTTTTTTGTTATTTTCCTTATAAATACCATGCAGGTGTGTATTCCGCAATAAACAAGTAAACAGATCGCGTTATTTGTGACAGCGTATTAGTAAATACAGCTTATAAATTGGTTAAAAATCGTATCTTCAGAGCGGTCGCAATATTTAACGCGTTCTGATGCCTTTAGAAGTTTCTTTAGTTATCATAATCCTTAAGTTTTATTATTTGATCATTTATTTTTGTTATTTTTTTTTCGGAATTTGGCTTTGACCGACATCTCTGGCGAATTGGTCAGACTTTTTTTTGTTTTTTTATCATCACATTTTGTACCTAGTCATCGACTAGTATTTAGTTGTACACGTAAATTGTGTATACTGTATGTACCTATGTTAGATTTAGTATATTTTGTAATCTTTGACTGTAAATGAAATAAATTGTCTAACACATTTTGTTGTTTTGTTAGTTCCATTGGTATCTCTTCTTTTATTGTATAAATGTTATACTAATTCTAGTGTCTAGTACACTACAAGCTGTAGTGTGTAGACTATAAATCCTAACTCGCATGTCCCTCAAGACTATACTTGTGACGCCAGGGCCTAAGAGAAATATAAAAAAAAGCATTACCCATACTCAGAATTTCTAAAATTTATCAAGTGTAGTATCGTGGGTTCGTTTCTTAAACATGAAATGTCACGTACACAAACATTCAGACTCAGAACATCTACGGGTAACACAAATTTAGTCCCGTACGAAGAATAGAACTCCCAACAGCATTCCACTACACTAATATACAGAATTCTGACAATTCTCTTGAACTAGCATAATATATGTAAAGGTAGTAAATAAAATCCAGTTTCCCAATCTTCATATCACATTTTTATTCGATAAATAAATAAAATAAATTGAGCAAATAATTTGACAAAACAATATAACTTATCTTTGGCAAATCATTTTAGAATTTCCATAAAAATTCTTTACAAAATTTCAGCTAAAGATACAATAATTTGACAGCCAAAATGAAGTATTAAAAATAACATAATTTCATGGAAACCTTTCACTGGGAATTGGTTATAAAAGTGTAATTTTAACGCACCTACATCGATAGAAAATTTTGTAGACAGAAACAATATTTTTTACTGTTAGACTACGATTAAAAATAAATGTAAGTAGGTATACCTAAAGTCTATCGAAATCGCTAAGATCCAAAACTTTGTTTACAGATTACATTGGTAACTATTGTGATACAAAAACGCTACTGCGGTGCATCTCATTGTTGCTACATTTACACTTAAATCTATTAAGATTCTTTGGTAAACATGATACAGTATGTTTCATACAAAATTCTTAGGCCTTCAAAAGACGTATCGACAACCATACATACACTATGCATGATTAGTTATATTCTATACGTTCAACAATTCATTGTAGGTAATTAGCTGTGTGTAGCTACTCTAGCGGTCAATTGTCAATAAACAAAGTTGCCAGTTGCTATGAGACAATAGGGATGTTGACTGCATTTTTTAAATAATTATAGAAAATGGGTTTAAAATTAATATGAAGACTATAAACGCAAAATGGCATTGGACAGGGTTTTGTGGAGGAATAAACCCAAAATCCGGCTGAAAATGTCAAAGTTAATGAGCATTTGAAATTTTGAGAGAGATGGTACTATAGTCCGGGACTCACGTAATGGTCAGTATTTGCAGAGTAAACTTCGCATCGCCCTGTACATTACGCGTTTTGCACGAGAGCTAGAGAATACTCCCTTCACAAACTTAAAAACGTAATTCCTCCGTTACTTTCTGGATTTTATTATTTTTTCAAGAATTCGTATTTATTTTAAACCCTTTTTCAGATTACAATATTTTAAGGATAGGATACTTATTTGACCGTAAGTGTGCAGCATATTGTCGAACTACAGTAAGTGTAATAGACCATTGGTCAAGTATGCTTCAAGTTTTGTATTCGCCTTAACAGCCCATGCAAATTACACAACAGACAAATATACATTTTGTCAATCTTATTTAGGTACGTATAAAACTAATCTACATGATCTCTGTATCTAGCTTCTATTTTCAATGGTTTATCATGGCAGTAGGTATTCTATTTTTTGTGTTTACATATCACTATAATCTGTGGCGGATTAACCACAAGGCTAACTAGGGACGAGCCAAGGGGCGCGGTAATATATAGTCGATTGTTTGAAGTACTACTTACATAAAATATTATACAAGTAATATTTTCATCAATACGTCCCATGGAGTCGAATTCGAAGTGCCCACACTCTTCTATATGTATCTACCATGAATTTTTACTAGTTAATTAGTTTAAAAACGGGGGAAATTTCGCAAATTTTGGAAGGGCGCCGTCGGAATGCTTGCTTAATTATTATGCCTTATTTAATCCGCCTCTGACTATTAGCTTAGTCTACTTCATTTGGTAATTCAATGCTATATTGTCACATTTATAGCAGCAACTTGGTACATAGACACGATTCTGTATGACCTATCTGAAGTTCGCCACGAGTAGTTGCGCAGTACCCGTTTTGTTAGGTATATACGACGGTAAAAAGGAGACCAGAGATAATATATTTGACGTAACTGCGCAGTTTAAAATCCATGCCTAACTTCAGATGGGTCATAAACTTTTAGACTCCTGTCTTTGCTTATAAACATTAAACTATGGAACTAATCTGGTATAAAATTTCAACGCGTCTATAGGCATAACTCTATGAAAGTTACTTTAGCGGCAGTTGTATACTTACATTATATTATGACACACACCGTATCTCAAGACTAGCCGTCTTCTTAATTATCACTACTTTGGTAGAGGCATTAACTACGGTATTCTATTAACTTAAATAAATTATAATAAGGAACGTTTATGACTATATTCAATAGTCATTTAATGTTTGGTAATTTTCCTATACATCTACATTTCAGGGTGCTTGACACTATTTTTACCACGCTTAAAGTTGTGGCTCGTATTAACATACCGCAAAGCTCGCGTTCAGCAGAAAAATGAGCATTCAAATATGGACTTAAACTCGTAGTCTGTAGATACACTTTACACTGACAGCATAAAAATGACACCGGCGCGCTGTAACTACAGTGTCATTGTAAAGGGAATCTACGGCGTACGAGATTAAAGCCATATTTAAATGATAATTTTTCTGCAGTGCAGTGAAAATGTGCCACGAGTTACGACCGACGATGTAGTCTATTGATATCTCTGTTCTCTGACAGTGACAGGTTAATTTTAATTATCAGTTATCACCAAAACTCACACGTGTTTAAAGCAAATAAATTATTTTGATTTTGGTTTAAAACTGTAATTTTATGGGATTATAATCATGACTGCAAATTATTGTTGATTTTTTACCTTTTTTAACGTTTTAAGCGCTTGGAAATTACTTCTATTTTTTATTTACAGGGGCCAAGTTTTAGTTCCCTTATAAAATAATCTGTGATAAACGTTTAAATTATTTGATATAGCAGAATTATATACATTGCATTTCTAAACATGTCATTAGTCACTGACTTATAAATACATGTTAATAGCGCCAACAAAAAACGTCTCAAATATTATACTTGAACAATTGCAACTAAAATTAAATCGTCAATTGATGCCAAGACACCCTGATATTCAACAAAACAAAATTATTATGACAAATTAAAATTAAATTTAATATATTATGGCAAGATTTCTTTACAGTTACTCTGATACTAAATATTTGTTTTAGTTGTTTTATCTCAGGAAGCCCGTTTGGCTCTCGCTGTAGTTGTAACATGTACTAATAATCGCACTTGTGTGTGGCCGCGTCAACTGTGACTGAGCGCTCTACAAGTAACACACACTACAACGATGTGCATGTTTTTTTTTCTGACTTGTCTCTCGCAGTTAGCTCTGAAGGAGCTCTGACTGCTAAACCGGGTGATTGGCGAGACCTAATAAAAGGCCTCCAGCCAGGCTTATAAACTAAAAACTACAAACTAAGCGACAGCGCCTAAGGGTACCTCTGGGTGGGGGAGGAGAAGCTACCACTACTGGGGGGGGAGCTGCTGGATCAGAAATGTGCATTTGCACGCCTGACATTTATAGTCAAACTGACTTCTTGAGATAAAACATCTATACTTATAGACAATGGTCTAGCCTTAATATGATGTCACACTCACTTTAAAACATAGTCATTTGAACATAATTTTCACTGTGTAATAATTAATTATTTCATTTAATACATAACTCAATTACTACCTCTTACAAAGTTGCCCACGCATTCTAGATCTAAGGCAAATTATATTTTTGCTAACTAAATTGAAAGCTATACTTATTAGTTCAGCATTTACAGGTTAACTACGAAGCGATGGTATATACTACAGAATTACAGGGTTAAATGTCAATGTCAATTGTTATATTTACCAACACTTTAAATGTACTATAACACTATTACGTTTTATTGTCGATTACGATATATAATAATTATTCACGAATGCACAAATAACTTTGTCATTATAAGTAAATAATATTATTTAGGTAAATCTATTCTAACGTTATAAGCTGAAGAATTTGCTTGTTTGAACGCGGTAATCTCAGGAAGTACTGGTTCGAATTTAAAAAATACTTATGCGTTGGATAGTCCATTTATCGAAGAAGACTATAGGATATAAAACATTAGAAATCCATGCGGACGAGGTCGCGGCCGGAAGCTAGTTTATAATAACAACTTTACTATAGGTATTTGTGTAGTGTATAACATCGCTACGCCATCAACCAAGCTCTCAGTAACATATATTATGCCGTCGGTAACAAAATTTCGTTTAATAATAATTCACTAATATATTACAATAAAACTCCCAATATATACACATAATATCTACAAATATCAATGTTGAATATCTCAGATCTTTTCTATTTCAGACTTAGACGATAGCAGTCAATTCGGAATGTTTTTTGTATTTTGGAATGATTACCGTTGAAATAACATTTGCTTTTTTTTATTTGGACACTGAATATAAAAAATGTGGATTCGGAAGATAAATAAAAAATAAAGTAACATCATGCCTGCATTCCCCGAAAGGGTAGGCAGAGGTAGCAGAGAGTGTTTTTAGGTCCCAATATAATAGGGGGCGAGCCCTATTGCCATCAACCGGGCACAAATCCAGACTCCGTGCTGCTACTGAGAATTACCTAATGGAAAAACCTAGTAACACTTTGCCCGACCCAGGATTCGAACCCAAGACCTCGTTCTCATCCGTCGCGCTTAGCAACCACTAGACCAACGAGGCAGTCTGATTGTCTGAAGATAAATAATGTATAGTAAAGTTCTATCTCACGATATCTGTTTGTCTCTCGCTGTAGTTGTACCGTGTAGTGATAAGCGCGCTTGTGTGTGGCCGCGTCAACTGTGACTGAGCGCTCTACAAGTAACACACACTACAACAATGCGCATGTGCACGCCTGACTACATGCATAGTCAAACGGACTTCGAGAGATAGAACGTCTATACCTATAATTTACGTAGGTAGGTACACATATTCAACGTGGTGATGTAGTCTTTTAGTCTTGTTACCAATGATATTTCAAAAAACTACAGATATGTTACTAGCGCGCTCATTTTTATCATCATCAGCACCTGAAAGACGTCTACTGTTGAACAAAGGCCTTTCCCTTAGAACGCCACAATAAACGACAACTTGCCAATTGCATCCACCGGCTGCCCGCAACTCTGACGATATCGTCTGTCCATCGCGCGCTCATTTTAAATACTGTGTCCAAATGTGGCAATTGGTATATTTTGTCTAGCAGTACTGGCTACCCTGAGTGACGTTTGACATGCGCGCGCATATGTCAAATACATATTTATTCTTTTACTCTCTTATTTTTATAATTACGTTATCTCTTTTACGTCTTTGTCAAGTTGTATTTTTGTAATTCAGAACACTTCTCGTTCATTTTGTTAGCATATAACATATCTATACTTTTTGAAATATCACTGCTTATTGCCAACTGATAAAAATAGTAATGATCATGAATGAAATTTTGTTGGAAAACCAAGATTTATTTCTCAAACTAAAGTGATTCATCTTATTCAATTTATGAGAACTGGGAGAACTATGTACCATGGATATATGGAGATATGGACTGGGTCATCTCAGTGTGAAACGAAATAATATATTATAATAATAAAAAACATTATTCAACGTGTATCAAAAATCCATGGTAAAATTTTAGGGTACAAACATCGTAATCGAGAAAAAAATATTCAAAATAATTTGCACTAAACATCGTTCACTCCACATATCGTCTCCTAAAACTTACGAAGCTGGCTAGGCCTTATATTACATATCTAGACACTTACAAATAAATGTTGTAGTAGAATGAATAGTTACACTCCATTTTTATTATTATTATTCCACCATTTTCAATTTCCTATTGCGATGAAACCAAATTACAAGAGGCTAATCCAGTACAGCCTCAATAAATAGAACGCTATTAAAATTACTGAGAATTACCTAATGAAAAAAACCAAAAACACTGCTCGACCCGGTATTCGGACCCAGGACCTCATACTCAGCAGTCTTGTTTAGCCACCACTAAACCAAGGCAGTCTACATTTTATTTTGCAGTATAACAACGGATAGTGTAACTATACAACTGCTACACAACATTTACAAGTAAAATTAATTATTATTATTATATTCAGTGTCCTAACATTCTAACGGTTCTCAATCTCTTTGGTATCGTTACCTCTCAGTATCTTTGGCATGATGCCGCTGCCGTGCTTGATGCCGTAGGGCCGCAAGTGGTATATTAGGTAGTCCAGGACATACATCAGTTCGGGGCCCACGTAGTGGAAAGAGACCGCGTGGTCCGAACAACAGTCGAGACCCTGCAAAGCGATGGTTAGTGTTACACAACATCGTTCTTTAAGCATTCAAATTCAAACATTAATATGTACAGTTTTTATTTAGATTGTTACACGCATGGTACAAAATTTTAAGTTCAAATGTAATATACTCTTGATACTTAAAGTAGGAAACCCTATGCTATAAGATCACACAGGTTGCGCCACAAGTCGTTCGTTCAGCAGCCACGACAACCGAGCCTTCGCTAACAAGCCCCCCCCTCCCCCCACAGCCTGAGGCTCGGAGTTATTGATAGAGTTATTATTATTTTATTTTATTGCAGTAATCACGCGCCAAGAGAAGCCTCCATAAAATATCACTTATTGACCTATAAATTGTACTAAATAAATAGCAAACGGCCGGCCTACTATTAAAAAAAAGTCTATCAAGTTGTTGGTCTGCCAATCAGCACACAAACACAGGCTTAAATAAACCTATATATATGAACTTACCTCGTCAGTAGGATAGAATATGTAGTTCCAGTACCAAAAGTCCTTGTCTCTGTTGGGAAACAAGTGGTCCTGCGGCACGAACGGGAAGAAGCGGCCGCGGTGCAGCTCGTCGCGCGAGTCCATCGCTCGCACCCCGATCTTATCGAGACACTTGCCTGGAATTATATAAAGAAATACCTGACATAAATCTGGAAGACTGCTTTGTTAGTCTAGTCAGTGGATGCATAATCACAATTTACACACAACCTTAATTTTCTACTGTTCTTTTGTCCATCCAAAGGTTGTCTGTAAGAAATCGCCTTGTGCGATAAGACCGCCCGTTGTACATAATTTTAAGTCTGCGTTCTTTTATTCCTTATAAATTGGTGTACAATAAAGTATATATAAATATTTCCGGGAAAATTATTATTCTCAATAGTAGTCTGGATTTATGCCCGAGTAATGGCAATGGGCTGGCTTCGTACTCCAGTAGGAGTTGAAAAATAACTGGCCTAAATGTGGATACTATGCTCCTCTGTGGAACACAGGCGTGATGTAATATTTATGTTATGAATTTGGACTCTTATAACATAAAACAAATAGTTTTATTGTTGTACATATAAAGTCTTTCAATTATTTAAAATTAAAGCTCGTTATTAATATCTAACTGTACTCTGTCCGCACTCACCCATCTCTGCGTCCTCCGCGCCGTGGTCACCCGCGTGACACAGCTGCGGCGTGGGCAGCGCCTTGTTCACGAACCTGTCCAACGCTTCCCGGCTCAACACGTAACCGGCGCCGCCGCTCATGTAGCCCTGAAAGTAACGTTTAATATAACGCCATCTATTGGGATTTTATTAATACTTGTTCTTTGAGAATAGCGCCATCTAGTATCCAGCTGTAGAACTTGTGATCAAAAACAAAAATTACAATAAAATTATAGCCTTTATCTTACGGAGGGCAGATATAGGTCGGTATTATTATAACTTGATAAAAGAAAAGGGAGGTCTTTATATTATGCAGTGAGACGATCATGATTAAAATAAACAGAAGTTATTGAGTACCCGGCTCTGTCTATTGTCCTAAGCAAATTAAAAACAGATTAACAAAGCCAGTGGGACTAAAATGCTTTCCAGATATTATTTTTAAGACGGCACTAACCTGCGGCGAGAAATGTTTGAATCTGCATCCAAAATATATGGGGTCTTTGCTGTCGTAGTCTGCGAGCATATACCTCAGATTTTCAACCACCACATACCTAAAAAAACAATACGTATTTATTATTTTCAAAGAAAAACTTCGTCAAAAAATCTCAATGCTGTGTCCAGTAGACGCATGCGCAGGAGCATATGAAGACAAAACGTTCAATTGCATGTTCTGCATTCTTGCAGTTTTCTCTCGCCAACAGCCAAGCTTATAGACTAAAAACTAGCAACTAAGCCACAGCGCCTAAGGACCTCTATCTAAGGACCTCGGCTCAGGGCGTCGCTGGGTGAGGAGAAGCTACCACTACTGAGGGGGAGCTCCTGAATCGGATGACACTTTCTATGCAGTGTTGCAAGCTTTTATACTTGCACAAAATCAAGGAATAATAAGCATAAAAGTTACTGTTTGTGGCCAGTCAACAGAAAATTACCCTATAGTATTAAAAGTGGACCATGTGATAATAGGGAAAAAAAAGTTAAAATTACATATTATTATTTTCTTGTGTGTTGCGTAATTTACAATTTATTTAATGAGATCAAACGGAAATTACTGCAATGTTGCTGCAGATGGACAATGGGCTGGCGATTTGTCACAATTTATTAGGGACACGCTTGCATTATTGCAGTTATTTATTTGCATACAGTAGTATCTTTAAAAAATATTTTTTGTAGGTGTTACAAAATTATAAATTACTCATAGTTTGGCAAGGTAATGCTTAAAAGAGATGGTGGTCAAAAATATTAAATTCAAATATAAGGAGATACATATATACAGACCATGTAGCTAGGAGCTTTGAAGGCGTAATGATACAAGTATACGCACCAAAGATTACAAATCATTTTAAAAACAGACACGACACTGCATTGCAACTGCATGTCTTAATTATACCGAATGCCACAGTCTAAAAAAATACATTCATTTCGTGATTTCCTGAAGCATGAACTTCAGTAATATATGTTATACTATATATTTAATACAATTGGAACGTGGTCACTATCACGACCGTGTCTAAATAGGGTGTAATGCTTGAATAGTTATGTAAATGTACCGTATTGTTGCCTCCGTCGAGTAAACAACTGAATTTCCTTGGCAGACATTTTCTAGGTAAAAGGCGTTACATTGACATATAAAAATAAAGATATAAATTCGATTTTAAGGTACACAATGGAATTGATTTGTTAGGAATTTCTAGCCATGGTATTAGTAGATGTTAGGCTCATTAGGGAATTAGTTTTCTTCAGTGAGGAACGTGTAATAGGGGATTACTTGTTACTATATACATCCCATATTCGTGAGGAAAACTAATTTCAATACAGTAGACCAGCTTTTTTTACTAGGTAAGTCAGACAATTTGACGACCTGATTGGCGCAGTGGCTAAGCGATTGGACTGCTGCGCTAAGGGCTGCGGGTTCGATTCCCGCACGGGGCAAAACGTTGTGCGAACCACAGATGTTTGTCCTGAGTCTGGGTGTTTGTGTCACTTAATATCACGTGTGAGATTAGTGATTTAAATACTTATAGCCTCTATAAAAAATGTCAATTTTAAACCATGGATTAAAATGTATCTGTCACCGTCGTTAGCATGTCACATGTTAATACACTTAAGACGGGATTAAGTTAATACTGGTATTAACTTCGTTCGAGAATAAGAGGGATATTGTCATGATGCAATCATCTTTATAAGCCGGAAGACGTCCACTATTGAACAAAGGCCTCCTCCTTTGAACCCAATGAACGACAACTTGCCATTTGCATCCACCATGCAATGCCATCCTGATATCCCAATGTTTATTTAATTAATACTTAAATACATTTCAGTATAAGACGGTCTATGCCTTAGGCATTATAACTAGTAAGTAAATAACAACAACTTTCATTTCATTCACTATTTACTCATATTTTAAACATCATTGTATTAGTCTATATCTATTGTGTTCTAACTAATACATGTTAAACGATATTCAAGCGTTTCGCGCAAATGTATTAGTCATACTGCAAGTACTTGAATTAAAAATGATAGTTAGATATGAGACGAAAGGTTGATAAGAACTCTTATATTATTACTCTACTCGTATATGAAGGTAAATCTTTCTATTACGTCAATAAAGCTTCAAATTCAAAATGTTTTTATTTCACGTAAACCTATTACAGGCGCTTATGAAACGTTGGGATGCTAGTAGCACGGTTCCAAAATGTCATTCCAATGCAGAATAAGCAAGCAAGAAACTCCAGAGGTTACTCATTTAAAAAAAATAAGGTACAAATAGCTAAATCACTAAACCGATTGTAGTGAAATTTTATGGGTATTGCTTGAATCTTAAGGTATTATTTATTACGGAATAGACGGAAGCTACATATAATAATATCACGCCTATATTCCCAGATGTAAATGGCAAGTTGTCATTGTAGCGTTTTAAGGGATATGCTTTTGTTCAACAGTGGACGTCTTCCGGCTGATGATGATGATTCCCAGAAAGGGAACGGGTCAGCATTTTTCTTTTATTTATTATTTAACTGACACGTGGATATCTACATATATGTATATTCCACACCTCTGTCTACCCCTTAGGAATACAGGCGTGACGTGTTGTTTACTTTTCGGGTATGTCTAAATTGATCCAGTGTAAATGCTCGTACTTTATAATTCTTTATTTATTTATGATAGCATACATACATACATTATTTTTACAAGGATGACCCCAATGTAACACTATAGCCACAGACAAAAAATCACACGTAAATCAGGTCCAAATTCACTTACGTGTCGTCATCAGCCTTAAGAAACCAATCAGCGTCTCTCCTGTGATGTTCATACACGTATCGGAATGCCGCCTTCGTTTTTGCCCAGAGGTAGTCCCTGCCCTCCCCCACTGGGAGCTTCACTGCCGGCAAGTTAGAGTCTGGAAACAGAAGTGACGATCAAAATCATATTTGAAACTAGCTGACCCACCAAACTTCGTACCGCATACTCACTATTTAAACCTCCCCTCGACTTACACGAATATGTTAAGTTCAAAATTAACCACATCGGTCCAGCCGTTCTCGAGTTTTAGTGAGACTAACGAACAGCAATTAATTTATATATACATATATAGATTGTGCTGGTAGTTAGTTGCGTAGTTTCTTCTACCCATCTATAGCACTAAAAAGCGGTGACGGGAGGCGCTGTCTCGATGTAATTTGACGTTCAAAAAGTACTTAAAATTAAGTCTATTCTGAATAAATGATTTATCTTTATCTTCATCTACACAGGTACAGAAGTTTGACGACCGACGAATAGAAATCGAGTCAAATAAAATATGGGATTGACATAATTATGTCAGAGATTATCCTTATCAACCTATCTCCGTCCACAGCTGGTCATGGGCCTCTCCTATGGCACGCCACTGAGTTTGATATTCGGCTTTCCGCTTCTAACCGCTGTCAGCCATTTTGCGTATATCATCGCCCCACCTAGCTGGAGGACGTCTTACACTACATTTGCCAAGACGTCACTCCAGAATACGTTTTCCTAACGGTTGTTGATTCTGGGACAGATGTGACCTGCCCAGTGCCACTTCAGCTTGCTAACCCCGTGGGTTATGTCGATTTCTTTAGTCAGATAACTTCATTTTTGAATTTTGATCCTATCTTTCAGAGAAACTCACAACATAGCTCTTTCCATAGCTCGCTGAGCGACTTTAAATTTGTGGATCAGCCGCACCATCACATAATATAATGTCGAAACATGGTTTTGCTACTTGTACAGGGCTCATATTTCCAGGGTACCTATGCGTTCTGTAGTTGGCGAATCCCGTATCGTAAGTGTTAATGATAAGGCTAAGTGGTTGATTAACGTACAAGCAGTACGTGATACTTGTGCTTCAAGGAATTTGTTCGCTATGAGACATCCAAGGATGGCGAACAAAACTGCCACGCTAGTTCATTACCGGTCAGGTTAACAAGTTGCCTGCCAGGTGGACAGAAATAATAGTCAAACAATGGCCTGTATTATATGGAATCTATTAGACAGAGAAAGGGTTAAAATACTCTCGGAGTTAACGGCAGTAAGCATTGATAGCCGAGTAGTATGACCGTTGGACTGCCAAGTTCAAGCCCCGGCACGCACCAATGGCTTTACAAATTCATGTGCGTACTTTAAATTAGTTATCAGTTGCTTAAAACGGAAAAGGAAAACATCGTGAGGAAACCGGCACACCTAAAAGATTAATCGACGGTGTGTAAAGCCATGTCAGAGGCCTACAGGCGGTTTAAACTCTGACACCAGGTTGCTCATCAACCCCACGATGAGTAAAAGAACTTAACGGCGACAGCGGTTTTGAAATATTAGTCATCCAATTCCCCATAAATATAAGTTTATTTTAATGATTTACTTAATGTTACATAGGGTTTTTCCTAGGACCAAAATTGGCATTTAGCACAAGAGGCCCAATCGTAACTGTGGTTTAAAATTACGCGAATTGCTTCACATATAGTGCTTGATTAGTGGAAGTTAACTGCGTAATTACGTTCGATGAAAAAAGTTTACCGTCCCTGCCTAAAGCATCATTGTAGGTATGCAGCAAATGGGTTACTCATCCCTGCCTATTCTGCCATCTATAAATACGACAAAAAGGTTTACCATCCCTAACGCATCTTTTTATTATCAAAAGGGTTTGCCATCCCTGCCTAAAACAACTTTATATGCAGTAAAAGGTCTTGACGTCCCTGCCTAAGGCATCTTTTTATGCATCAAAAGCGTTTGTCATCCCTGCCTAAGACAGCTTTATATGCAACAAAACGGTGTGCCATCTATGCCTAAGGCTTCTTTACATGCAACAAAATACAGTTACAAACTAAAAAAACGTTGTACATACCATCACTACTGCTCATAAACAGTAGCTTATTGCACCTCTTCCCCCACGTGGCTTTCACGTGCTTGGCTTTGCTATCATGGTTTTTGGGCTGTGTCATGACCCAACAGAGCACCCTGACCTTCTTAGCCAGTTCATCAGCCACCGACCTGTCTTCATCCTTGTGCGCGGGCTCATCACTACTGTGTTCACCAATCGATGTGATCGGATGCTTGTCGAAATCTCTCACAGAGTCCCTGAAATTATTCGATGATTTAGACTAGTTTTATCAGCTTATTGTGGTGCGATATGCAGGTTTTACTGTATGAAGGCTTGCGCTAAGAATAATTGATGATAATACTTTTAAAATCATTCATTATTTAGGTTTATCCTTTTTTAAATACTGTTCCAAATGGAGTATGACAAATTGACGTTGGGAACTTGGGACTATAGCCATACCTGCACTTCGCACCAATAAGAATCTACTGAATTTTCTCTTTTAAAACTAACATACAGATCTAATACATTTAAATGGAGTGTTTAGAAATATTTATCAGAGCTTAAATAAATAGCAATATTAGTATTTTAACCAGAACATTACGAGCCAAAAAAATATACACAATATAATATTTAATCAGGCCAAGGACAGTAACAATGTTGTCATAGATTAGAGAATAGCTCTGTGTGCTATTACAAACCATCTAAAATAATATTGATACTATTCCGTTTCACGAGATTAAGGCCCAAAGCGTAAAATAGGACATTGTATTGCCACCACATAAAACTGACTATAACATTTAAATATGATATAATACATTGTTAAGCTTTTTCCACGACTCCACTTCTGGACTATCTTAGTTTTCTAAAGGCATTTTTTTATTTTCTCATAATGATATGAGACCCATGAGGGTGCGTTAAACATGGTATCAAATAATATCTGAACAAACTAGTGGATCACACAATAATTGTTCCGTACGGGGATCGAAGCCATGACAAAACTGAAGCAATGATAAAATTCCTACGCACTCCATCCAAAATGTAGACCATTAAAAATAAAATGATAAATATAAAAAAATATTTTTTACTAAAATGTCAGCAAGCGCCCCAATGCGGCGTAGCCATTCAAAAAGCATGAATATGAAACAAAACTTAAGTACACTATAACATAATTACTAGCTATACACCACTAGAGATAAAACTAAAACTATCTACGTGTAGACTCACCAACACTTATAACAGATAAGTAATAAAGAAAACCAATAATGTTTTGTACATATATTATTATAAAGTATATAAAGGTAGAAATCCGGATAATTCTTCTAATGACAAAACGCTTTTAGAAGGGAAGCTGCCTCTATCACCCTTATTCATAAAATATACCTGCCACTGTCGTTTGAAAATCGAAGAATAGAGATATATGTATAATATACTTAGTCTGGGTTTGAGTTAATACTGGTATCATCCTCGTTTATGAAAAGAGGCTATGTATGTCTTCTTTTTTGTTTTCGGGGGATAACCCTCAAAAGGCATCCGGCCTTTAGGGGAATACGGACCAGGGAGTGAGATTTCCACCTCACTAAAACCACCTCAGAGGTCACCATCTGCACGAACAAGGGAGGACCAACTCCGAAACTCCGATACACCTATAAGGCACATCCCTGGGGAATTCCTATTTTTTTTTGACGTCATTTAAGGAGAAGCAGATAAAATAATCCTAAGAAATAACGGCTCACTAAAAACTAAAAATAAATTTTAAATGACATCAATTTCACGCGACACATTATTTTTCTAGTGAGCCTCCGTTGTAAAATGAAGCCTAGACGAAAGAAACGGTAGATGTATATTTAGGTTGACATAATTATTTGACAGTCGTAACATTATGTCATCCACGGTACATTCACTTCTAGCCTTTTGTAGTAGTATTCGTCTAGCCTATTGGCACTGTAGACTATATTAGCAGTAAACCAACTGTGATAACAGTATTACTTATCAGTATATACAACACCATAGGTTTACACGCGTTACTTACGCACTCTATGAAATGATCCATCGCTTTGCAAAAATTCTATCGAACCACGAAAGTTGAAATACGGCTTTTTAAAATACTTTTAAACTTAGCTGGTGATTTAATAACTCACCTACCTAATCTATCTATATAGGTATATAAAAATAAAGCGTTGTTCGTTAGTCTCTGATCTGCTATAAATACCTACATATTTCAAACCAGTATTTTTTTATTTCACGTCGTGCTATAAAATCTTTCTCTATAAAAACCTTTGGTAGAAAAAAAAACCTATTGTTTACCTGCAGTTTTATGCACCAATTAACTAACAACGAATCTAAAAGGTACCTAACTAATGAAACTATAAACAATTAACGATTAAAACTCGTTGTTCCTGGCACTTATTGTTTTTTTATCACCTTTACCAAATAACTAATTCGAAAATAGAAAGAAACTAAGTCTAATTTTAAAATAAGCACTGGCTGTGAAGATTTTATAGCTATTCAAAATAAAAAATAATATTTATCCTATATATTATTTTCGTAATTACACGTTATCGTAGTAACACGTTTTACCTTAAAGTACTATAAGGTAAAACAATTAATTGCTTGAATTGCAATTAATAACATAATACGAATTATAATCACGTCATTAAGATTAAAAACTCGATTTTATAAAAATAGTAGCATTCACATCAGACTCGATGATAGGGCCTAAGTGCACGTTAAATATTTAGACAAGTGAATCATATACAGTAACGACCGATACCGTAAAAAACATCATTTTCCTACTGATTAAAGATTATTTAACCGAACAATTTAATCGATTTAATCATTTACTTAAATTCTCATCAATAAAGACATGTGTAAAAAATATTTCTAGTGATACATTGTCTCTTAAAAAATATTTGAAATTAATTACAAACAAATGTCACTGTCAATACACATTAATTTAAAAAATTGTGGATTATCTTATACACTAATATTTAAATTAAATAAAAACATTAAATAAAAATAACGGCCTAAAAATAACTATGATTAAAATAAATTAGCTTAAAAACATGCGTACACACATGCAACAGTGCAAAATTCTGGAGGGGGGAAAGAAACAGAAAAAAAAGCCGCCATGCGACATGCCAAATACTAGATAGAGTTACCTGTAGGTCTGCCAAGCTATTTCTCGTGTGAATCCAGTCGATGTTAAAAGTATGTATGCAAAACTAAATCCAGCGGAAATCCCAATCACCAGTGTTAAAAAGAATCGCCGACCCATCACCCGACCTTCCGCCTGCACATTATTCATTATTAACAATCTGCGCTCAATATATTTTTACTTTATATTTGAACGCCGACCGCGAGCGGCAGCGTCTCCACGCGACGAGTCGTTTGTGCGGCCTTACACCACTTATACTTTACAGCAATTAGACATGTCAATACGTTTCCATACAATATATTTCAGCGATCACTAAGATATAAAAGTGACTGTTAACATGAAAATGTTCGCACGACTCGTGCTCTTAACAATTGACAGTTATGAGAAGTTTTGTTTTGTTTTTGTACAAACAATAATATCTCGTAGGGTTAAATAAATACGAATTCTTCTGTGTATAATAAATTAGGTTATGTAGAGTTCCTAGCAGTAAATAGTTTTTGTTTTACATAATTTATATAAAGAACCACTTATGCTTTCCCTTAACAGACTTTTATCTTGTTATTTTAACTCTACTTTTGATTCGATTTCATTTTATTTATGATTCATTTTCAGTCCTTTCGTGTAGTCCAGGACCAACTTCCTAATTGTCAGCATTAAGTTAAACCCTTTTTCTGTGCGGCGAAATTATTTTTGGGCGGAAGATTTGAAGGCTTTTGTACATTTTTCAATAAATTATATTCAATACAAAAATACACCGTCTTTGTCCACAAGGGGGCAATAAATTCTTCGACTAAGACAATTATAAATTGTTTATTCGGTGTCCACACCTGTTTTCATTATAATCTACATTCGTTGTTTACCTTACATATCTACGACGTGACGTCGCGTATAATTTCAAAGCCACGATTGATTGAGTTATAATGAAATAAGTGTATTTTTAAAAATACAAAGGCCCTTAGCTGTCAAAGGCCTTTTCGTAGAGAACATACACGTATTAACCACCACACTTGTTCAATTGATTGGCGATTTCAGAGGATTAAATCTAAGATACATTTATACACTTATTCGTTCATTTTTTTAGTGTATAAAAAGGTACCGATATCATAGATTAGAAATAAAGCGAGACAGATAGGGAGTGTGTCATTAGTTTGTCTTAATTAATGGTTAGGCCAATATAACGTGGCTGATCCTCTCGGGGTGATAGTAAAAGTAAGAGAGAATTCTGTCAAGAAAAACTGAAGCTTGGACATCGAAGCCAGTAAAAACTAGCAGACACATACTAGAAAAAGGACTTGATATCACGTTTTAAATTATTTTTAGAACTTGTATTTCCAAAACACAAAAATCGGAAATAACTGGTGAGAATTTTAAAATAAAATTATTGCAGAAGACTTTTAAGGACTAGAGTAGAGGATCCCAATACAATAGTCTAGTGAAAACAAAGAATTAAAGATTGGAATCATTTGATTCGACAATCTTTTTCGACTACGCTCGTACTTGCGATTTATACGTACTGGAAGTACCAAGTAAGCATCACTTGACGTTTTAAGGACTTTCTTTCCTTTAACTAAAACGTCCATTCGGTGGGATCCTCAAATTTCTTGCCAAACTTTTAAAGTTAAAACATATGATTATTGCTTAATTTACTTCGATAATCTTTTTTTATAACGAGGATATGCCAAATTATAAAAACTTTTGCTGTAATAAAAAAACAACGATAACATAGATAAAGTCTAAATCAGTCAGTTAGATCGTTTGGTCATGTTTCCGTCTGAATCATTTTTGAGATAAAAAATACTGGATTTGAGTCATAATTCGAGACATACAGTTGGGGTACAATTCTAATTAAGTTGAGATCTTTAAATCTTATTGATCATTACGCTAGCTTAAGAATTATGTAGCGAAAGGGAGAAGGTATGTCTCGTAGCAAATAGAAATCCGTGGTTTCTGTCTGCTTATCGTATGGTTGATGAATAATCTGTTGTCAAAGTTTTCTGTCCGGAAAACAAGTACGACTTTAACGCCAACGCGAAATTATATGATTGAATATTTTAAATGAACATAGAAAGAGAAATATGTAGAGCTGATGTCCGACCTCCAGTATTTAGAGAGGAACAGAAAGAAGATGAAGAAATAAACATACTTGGCATTAATATAGACACCTTCAATAGAGAGCATCTTATTCCACTGTGGTCAACGCGCAGTTAAATATTCCATTGCCCAATAATACCAATTCAGTTTCATTGATGCCCCAGTTTAGTAAATAAACACTAACCATTTTAATAATAAAAACTGAATAGAACTGTTCACTACTACTTCAGTAGTATTTGTAGCTCTTTAAATATTCATAACACTCGTTTTTAGGTTATTTAAAAAATCCGTATTAGTCATAAAGTCTTTATTTATAGAAAAAAAAATCCTTTTTCGAGAAATTTGTTTTGGGATACTACTTTTACAAGCTTTAGACTCAATTATCTAGCGTACCTATTACCTATCTGCCATTCTTTATTTCAGTGGTACAATGTGATAAAATTTCAGACTCCACGTGATAGTCAAGAAACCTGTTATTCTAGTTCACCTATTTATTAGTTTAGTTTTGCGTGCATGTCTACCAAGGTCAATCAATTATATAGCGTACACTATTGCCAAACGACTCGTAACGTAGACACTTACTAAGTAAATATATGATGATCGCAGCATTGTTAGTCTCTCGCTACTTTCACAGCACGTTAATACACTTTAGGAATATCACAAAACACTAGATTGTCTTTCGTTTATAATATATGCGTTTATTTGTTTCATATGCATATGTTAGAACCATGTTGTCATTTCAACGTAGATTTTATAAATTGTGCTGAAGCCGTCACTCGTCAGATATCATAAATTTCTCTTAAACTGCAGTCGTAAAGTTACACCAGCTATTAAGCTTGGTTTTAACAAGTTAGGCATGGAACTGCGATTCGACTAGCGAAAGATTCAAAAGGCACGTTTTTACACGCATCTTGCGCAATATGTTTCGATGGAATTTAGGAATCACTAAGAAAACAATTGGACAAACGTATCGCCATTGTCTTCAGATTTGGTATGTGGATAATGCGTGCAAAACGAAAATAAATAAACAAACTGAACTAAAGATTTGGATTGATTTGATGCAGTGTCCGCAGATAGTCTGTATTGGAGAGGTACGAGGTACGTGTGCTAATTCCTTTTGTTCTTTTACTGTAGTAAGATTTATATATAAGTAAGATATAGTGAGTAAGATGTATCTGAGCACCAGTTGAAGTCCCTAATCTTCTAACGAAACGAGGTGACGACTAGGCAAATTTATCAGTATTATTCAAACTACAATAACTTCAAAACAGACATCTTTTTTCCAGCTAGTTGCTGAATTCCGTGTTGACATTTAAAGCCCCCTTACCATGAACTCTTCAAGCAGGCAGTTTACGATGTGGAAGCGAGACGCCGCTACCTGCAGCGTAATGCGGCGTCTCGCTTTCACAACGTAAACTTAACTTTAAAACTTCATGGTAAGGAGGCTGGGCTGACTCAAAGAGATCGGGATCGGACGAGATCGGACATCGGGACTCAAAAAGACTCTCACGATAAGGTAACAATTTTTTTTTTTACTACGTAGACAACATGATTCCAACAGGCTTACGTAATACTACATACATATATATATTTAATAAAATATACATACAACATTTTTATGCTTATTCTCCAATTCGCTTTTTACTTCGTCCATCATGACTTCTGTACCTACTAAGTAAAATTTCATGAAACCCGTTCAGGTCAATTAAAATCATCAATTTTACGAGTAATAAAAGACTTTATACTCGCTTGACGTTAGTATCAGCTTTCGATCAAACCTTAGTGGTGCATGGTAAATTAAAATTTGATTAGAAAAACTTAATATAAAATAATATTTTTTTTTTGTTTATACAAATCAAATTATTTCCATTTCTAATGGTTTTGCTTAAGTACTATATAAAGCGGCTTAATTAAGAGTGGAAATTGCCAATAAAATCTTATCGTATGACCAATTAACTAAAAATGAGAGTAAAAATTGAGCGATAACAGTTTTACAGACTATTTTACTCGGAGAAGTTTAGAAAAATTATATTAAACATAATTGGGTACATATTGTGAATGATTCTCTACTGAAAAGTATTTTATTTAAAATTCATATATTTGCGCCAGATGTGACTATAGTACAGGTGAATCGGACGGCGGGGCAGCAATATACAGATATAGAGATACAGAAAAACAATTATACAGAGCGAATGTATCGCACGGGTTCAATTGATGGCTAGAAAAAAAATTCTAATAACAGTCCTACTTTTCATTTACAAAAAACTCCAAAAAACTTCGGCATTTTACGGTATTTTTTACAGTCACGTCCAACCACGCACACAAAAAAAAACAACCTGTACATAAATATTACTCACTTTTTATATCGCACGTAACAATTGTAACTAACAAAATTATAACTATTCACGTTTGACAACAAACGACATAGACCGCAAACTGCGTGCACAAAATGAGCAATGAATTACAATATAATAAATTGGGACATGGCCTATTAGTTAAAAGTCATCGAATGAAGCAGAACAGGAAGTTTTAATGCCCATATATCTCTATATACAGATATCTGTATCTACTTACTACATTTAACATCCTTTAGATAAAAAAAAATACATATTTGTAACATTAATAGCTTTACTAATAACAGCAAAATAAATTATACTACATTTGTATATTTATGAAGTAGAACAATGTGGAATTAAGGTTATACTATAACGACAGACTCACAATAATCCAAAAGCGTTATAAGTTAAGGCGCAATCTTTATTGATTTTGTGTCAGGCCGGATTGCAAAGTAGTGAAACTAAAAAAAAGATTTAAGATGTGTCAATTTGATCTTTGTAATACGAACACAGAACAGACACACCTCAACTTCTTTTACCGATATGATCGATAATGTCGGTCCATATTATCCAGGAACCATACTTGCGTCATCATACGTAGTATAATGCTTAATGTTAGTCTACATCAACGTCAATGAATTCAAGTGGACCAGATCTATTTGAGTACATTGCCTATGATCAATACAGCGTCTTCCGATGTCAACGCCTTCGCACAGGTTGCGTATTTTGTCTACTGTCTAATTGAGAACCTCCTTCTTTTTGAAGTTGGTTGAAAATCAGATAAAATGGAGAATATAGATAATGAAAAAAGACCTAAAATGCCAGAAAGAAGAATTTGAGACCTCTATTTATTCTGTTTTACTATGACAACTTTTGTGGGTGTTATCCATATTATTTACTAAGAATTTTTACTCACATGAATATTCAGGCATGCCCAAATAGTTTCAGACTCAAATGGATATTGATTTGGTAAACCAATTTTTAATATCAAAATATATATTTTTGTGAACCTCCTACAGAACATCAGTATTTTTATAAGGTTATTCATGCTTTGCAGCTATAGAAAATTAATTTGTTTGGAATTAGTAGCTTAGTAGGTGCAGCTTGTACCTTAAGGAAAGTGATGATGATGAAAACAGATTAAAATATGCTATTTATATAAGGACAAGAGTGCTACCACACTTTTTAGGAAAGAATGTTCCCAAAAACTCAAATTGTAGAAAGATATTTTGTTTTGTTTTATAGCAAAATAACAACAGATTTTCTAGACCAAGCTACGAACATGATCACACTCATTGTAGTAAATAAAATAAACTTAATTAATACTAGCCTTTATATAATTCAAATATATTTGTAACATTATAAAAAAAATTACAACTTCACATATTGCATCATTGATTGCATCATCACTGGCTGGATAAAAAATAAACACTAGTTTTGTTTAAACTCTATGCCAGTGAAACTGTTCTACTTAATGTATTAATCCAATGAGAAATTAATTAGTTCTATAATGCAATTTCTAATTAGAACAAGTTGGAACAAATCTGAGTGATTGACCATGCTGGGTTATGGATTCATACTTGGATACATATTATGATAATTTGTAATGCATTCAAATTTATAACTTAATCAAGGATAAGTCTACACAAATCCATACAAATTTTAAAATTTTCTTTATTTTAGGTTAATCATTTTAACCAATCTTAATATGGAAATGCATATATAAATAACTGTATTCTAATGACTACATAATAATATTAATTGACCTATCTTCTTTTAAGTATGCCATACTAAATGTAAAACCTTTCTATAAGTCAGTCTTTCAGCTATACTAATAATTTAAACATGAAACTGTTAAAAAATAACAATCATTCAAACTACAGCAAATTATCCGATATATATACCTACCTATTATATATTATCAACATTTTAATTATTTACAACATAAAATAATTCTTCTATTAATATGTTGAAGTTGGAATGCTTCTTATTTTTTAACAGTTCCATGTTTAAAATGTTTCCGATTAATGTCAATAGGCTTACCACCTCTTATATAGAACCTACTTTAAATGAGCAGCACAATTCAGGAGCTGGTGATACTTGATACTGACCCCAACATAAAAAACAATAACTTAAAGAGGCAGTAGGTATATAAAGAGTGTAAGTATAGAATTACTTCTGCATCCCTAGTATTTTGGTGCTGTAGTCATATTTTTATGGAGAGAAAAACCAAGTCCTATGTGATGCAGCTTTAGCTGGCTGTTAAACTAAGGGCAATTTTGAGTTCTCTGCATATCTACTAAGTATTTATTTTGGAGTTCTTTGATTCTGCTAGGACAGTTGGTAAGTACATATTAATGTAAATAAGCATAATATAGTAAGCTAGATATACTTACTCCAAGATGGCAGATAATAGGAACAAATATCACTTCTACATGAACAACAATACCCCAAACTTACCAGATTGTCAGAAACATAATAAAGAATAACACATTACATTGGTTAGTTTGTTAACACTGCCAATAAAATTTATACACTCAACGAGTTAACCTTAATTTAATCACCAATAGGTTAATTATACTTTATATCAACAATTTTATTTGTACGACAATTATAGTAAAATAACAAAGTAATACGTATCGAATACTTACTACACTTACTGTCATCCTGGATGTTTATTTGCAACTTTCTACCAGAGTACCAGATGAACGAACATATTTCAAACATATCACACTGTATAAAATTTCGTAACTATTCCATATTTATAAATATTGTAGCGTCAATAGTTCAATTATTATCGCGGTCGCATAATCGCAAATCGCATGGCGTTATCAACAACAAATGTCAAAGTTGGCTGTCAATTGTCAAAATGTCAACACAACACTACATTTTTGTAGTTCGTTGGATTGGACTTTTAGGTTTTTGGTCCGTATTTATGTAGGGTCGCGTTCCAGCACAATACCAACGTTTATATATCCTTGATAAAACACCTGTATCTTTTGAAGGGGTAGGCAGATGAACATGGTTGTAAGTCCCAAAGTAATAGGAGGCGAGTCTTCTGCAACCGGGCACAAATCCGAACTCCGTGGCCCTCAGTTCTTTCTTGAGGGCTGGTCAGAGCCTTTGGGGATGGGCGTGTTTATAGCGAAGTAGCCTGCTCCATGTCTTTGAATCGCATGATGTCAAAAGTAGGGCCGCTCCTCGCTACACTCTCAGGGGTGTACCACTACCACTCACACGGGTTTGGTCTTTATGACTTTTTTAAGGGCCCATCTAGTCAGTGGCTATTCACCATCTGTTAATAATTTACTATTTTACATCGAGGCCTGTACCCTTAATTCATAATTGGTCCCGTACCTTCTGGAGACTTTTCATGGCTGCTCTTTTAAAAAGCAGCTATGTCAATTTTACTCATACCACTTCCTTTCGTCAATTATGATTGCTTGTAATACCTATTTTACAATAATATTAGGTAATTTAGCGATTAACTTTTTCTTTGCGATGCAGCTTCAGCTGAGTGCTTATTAAAGGTCTAAAATCTAAATTTTAGGTAAGTAAGTTAGCTGTGAACCGCACTGTTTATTATACATAAAAAAATTAAGACGATATAAGTCTGTAGATGAAATAAATATCTCAAAAATTAGGATGAATATTTTTATTCTGTTTAAGTTTAACTTTAGAAAGCAGAGCCGAGTATGGAACGCAACCATTGCGTAGTTTGCTTGTCGACTCGGTTATCGCGTTTGTAAACATTTTTATTATTTTTTCGCTTTTTGTTTACCCTATAGTGAAAATATCCAGGAAAGATAATCACGTAATCATGCGTTTGTCTTAGATATGTATAAGTTTTTATCATATTCTTGAACATAAACGGACATCGCCTCAAAATGTGGCGAACAGTGTTTTTTGTGTTTGTTTGTTTTCTGCAATATGTGACTGGATTTAGTCAGTTATGTGGAAATAAATCCGAGCTTAGCTGTACAACAGAGGTATGTAAATATATTTGGCGTTTATATAAACTCAGAACTGCATCAATCGGTATTGATTTTTGCTAAGAAAGGTCTCAAGGCATTGGTTGCATTATCTGACACATGCGTCCTTGATTGCTCTGACCTGTGATTTTCCTTGTAGATTATTTAAAATAACATTAAATTGCTCTGCGTTTAGAATAAGAAGTTTCCTCAATACTATAAATAATAATAATCTAATTGCTCACAAGTAAATAAGCTAGCAACTATTAACTCAATTTTCAAGGCTGATCAGTAAAGCATATCATTACATTTTAATTAACACTTTTTATGCATTTGTTGCAACACAACTGTCTGGCAACTAAGATACTGCAATATTAGTTGAAATAAAACAAAATTAATATACAATTTGAGCTGAATCTACCTCTGCAACATGCATAGTCATGTTATATTACTATATACAGGAAGACTTGTCAATAGATAGTTAGATACTATTTTATAGGAGATTATAGATGGACAGATAGCTAACATAAACTTTTAGACATATAAGATATCAGGATTCACATTTTCATTCATACTTTCACATCTTTATATTCTATTTCATAAATGACTTTAAAAATAACATATTGATTTCTGCTGTCATATTGTAACCAATAGCATCATCGTCCCAAGCTGCATGCTTATTGTAAAGGGGTTAGAATTGAATATTTACACTAAAAATCCTTTTCCTTACAATATTCACCAAAAACCTGGTGTCTATGTAACTTAGATGTCTCATTAACTACTAAGGCATTCACTTTATTATGAATGTGGAATTATGAATGTAGTACATTGGTTTGTGAACCTCAAAATGTTTGATTACCTCTGTATCTTAACCCTTTGAACACAAGTGTGGACACCAGTTATCCCCCAAACAATAGTTTTTCTATTGTGTCTACAACTCGGCAGTCAATGTGTTAATATTGACATATCAGGTGATGATATAACTGAGATATTGCCTATACCAGTGGACATTGATAATAGTACAAAATAGAAAGTGACTCAATACAGCCTGTTTACATAAAATATTTAACTAAATAACAACTAGTAGAGATAAAACTTTCTAAATAAAAGAAATATTTGTATCTAGTAGGTAGGTATTTGGGTATCTAACAGAAATAACTTGATTATACTTGCTGTATTATATCTAAGCAATTATGGGCAGAGTACATAGATATGATGTGATAAGAACATTACAGTGCTTGTATTATTATTGCATATTTTGATTATTCTTTGGTAGACTGTAGAAATGACAATACAATTGTGACAATCATTATGCCATATGTCATTATTAAACGCCTCCTACCAGGTGGACCGAAAATATTGTCAGATTTGTGGGAGACGGTGGTTGCAAATAGCAAGCTGTCGTTCATTATGGTGTTCTATGGGGGAGGCCTTTGTTTAACAGTTGACATCTTTCGGCTGATGATGATGAACTGTTTTATTCCATTGACACCCCAAACATCAAAATTAGTTCAGGCATTTGGATGTTATGGTAGGATAAATAAGAAACACATGAATACAGAATAATGAGTTTCTATTATAATCCTTGAAAACATTCACTCCTTTTAGTACACTTACAAAACATTAAATCTAGATGCTCTAGATTATTGTGCAGTTAAAAATGTTACCTCTGCCGTAGGTACTTACAATAGTTTTGGGAAATCACTAGTTTTGGTCTCAATCAGAGCCCTTCGAGTGCCATAAAATATATGCTATAGATGTTCTATCTCACGAAGTCTGTTTGACTATGAATGTAGTCAGGCATGCACAAGAACATGCACATAGTTTTAGTGTGTGTTACTTGAAGAGCAATCGGTCACTCATGGTTGCAACATGGCGACAACTACAAGTGCTTATCAGTAAATGCTACAACAATATCGAGAGCCAAACAGATCTTGTAAGATAGAACTCAATATATTACAAGAGATTGAATATATTCCACATATTCCAGCTGATGACGAATGCGTCATCAGCTGAACTATGTCCACTGTTGAACAAAGGTCAACTGCCATTTGCATCCACTGTATGCCTGCAACCTGCCATTTAGTATTTAAGATGATAATCTTCTATCTAATTTTCCATTAATGGTTGTCTGGAAGAAATGGCTTATATCAATAGGACCACTTCTTGTACATTATTATATTATTTAACATTAAACACAGCTTGTCCCTTGATGTATGCTGTGTCCATGTAATTTAGGGAAAACCTATTCCTCTTTAGTGATAATTATTCTTGACTTGGTCATGTCTTTGTTCCACCTTTCCTTTGTGTGGATTGCGTGCTCTGTTTATAAAAGCTAGTTATACTTTTCAGATCCTCGGCCAAACCCATGTGGACTATGACATGTGCAAGATGAAGGTTTACCCATCTGACAGCCACGAGTGCGGTGCTATGACGTTTGGACCTCTTTCGCCCAACACACATATTGGAGGAGTGACCCTAAAACCATATATAATGTCGATGCTTCATTATCAAAATATTTCTGTGAACCACACGGTCTTGAATATTACATTTAGTAATATTAAGTGGAAAAGTAAGTAGAACTTAGGCAAAAATTTGTTCAAGTAGTGTTTAATGACTCCTGACGATGTGATTGGAGCAGTGGCTAAGCGACTGTTGCGGGTTCGATTCTCTCCGGGGTAAACATTTGTGCGATCCGCAGATGTTTGTCCCAAGTCTGGGTGTATGTGATATTTCATGTTTGTGAAATGCACCAACGATACAGGAGAAACTCCTAGTTTAGGGCGACGTCTTATTTAAAAAGAAAAGAAAAGAAATTACAAAGTTATTGGCGTAGTGTTGCACTAGAGGATGCCAGTTCAATTCCTGCATGAGACAAATATTTATTTGTTCCGTGCGGTCCGCAGATGTTTGGGCCTAGTCTGGGTGTTTGTGTATATGATATTCCATGTTTAAAAGACAAATCTAACGACACAAGACTTCCTCATGTAGGGCGTGGTTTTTACTCTAATATTAGTAATAGTCCTTATCTATAAAAAAGTTAAAATTTACTATTTTAATCGTCTCCAAACAAAGGAGGTTCTGAATTCGTATGCATATGTTCTCTCATAATTCAGTCATTTCTGAACCAATTAGATTTTTTTTCTAAGAACTTAATTAAATCAATATTTTCTTACAGCAATGAAATTCCGTTTCCAAGACAAGTACAGGGACATGAAGAACCACTGCAGAAACATTATGATATCGAACGACGTAACAATAGACGACCAATCGGTGTTGTACTACGATTGCTATTGGTCGAAAACTGATGACAAAGATGGACAGAGCCACATTCTGGACTTCGAGGCTACTACTGACGATGGGAGCGTTAATAGGGGACAGTATTACTTCAATATACCCTCTGCTGAGATGCTTAGTAAGTTATTTTCACAAATTAGCTGATTGACAGACGACTGATTCAGATTCCTTCTTTCTTAGTCCCGCGGCACTGCCATACTTTTTGGGTTTGGTACCGGGTAATTATAACGAATAATTATCCCTACTAATATTAAAAACGCGAAAGTTTGGATGTATTGATTTGTTACTCTTTCACGTAAAAACTACTGAATGGATTTTAATGAAATTTTATATGGAGATAGACACCTTGGATTAACACATAAGCTACTTCTTATCCCGAAAAAATATAGTGGGTAACACCGCGGGGCGCTGCTAGTATATTATAATTATATGAAACACCAATGATTGTCCCAATTCTGGGCGATTGTGCAATAGCTATATTTTATAATCCTTCATCTATCAAGACGACTTCTAAATGGGTGTGGCCATTGTTTTACTATTAAAAATGAAAAAACAGTAAAACACATTGGTATTATATACAATTACAAATTATCCAAGACTGTAAGATAAATTGTGTAACGATTGATCATTAAAAAATCTAATTTCCTGATGTCCGGACGTAAATAAGGAAAATGTCGTCGGTCAAAGTGCTGTTGATTCTTTAGCAAAAGAAACAAAGCATGACCTTATGGACTGTCTGATAATTTAACATAAGACGGAGCATCGACCGTGACGCTGTTGGAGCGTCCGGCGTGGTACGATAGCGTCAATAAGACTTTCGAAGCGTCTTGTTGGTATTAAATGCATCCGTATAATTATCATGACTGACGTAATATTCCGTAGATAAGTCACATATTTCTGTTCTTTATTAAAAAATAAAAACACCATTTAACATTATTATGAGTTAGTCATTTGATATAACAATATTATTACACTTTTATTTATCTTTCGGCCTCACGTGCTTAAACTTTTGTATATATTAAGTACCTACATGATTTATATATTCAGTTGTAGGTATAAATAAATCCATATCCATACTAATATATGAATATGAAAGTAACTCTGTCTGTCTGTTACGCATTGACGACTAAACCGCTGGATGGATTTTGATGAAATTTGGCATGTTGAAAATTTAAGGCCTGAGAAAGGTCATAGGCTACTTAACTTAGGCGAAGCAGCGGGCAAAAGCTAGTTGACAATAATTAGATACTTACTGTTTGTATGTGCATAAGAGATAATATTCTAATGCCAAAGTAAAGAACATGGCATTTTATACATCTTTCCCTTAAAACTGCACTTAAATTTCAGGTGCAACGACAACAGAGGAAAGATGGAAGCCGTTTATATACATAGAGATATTCCCCGGCGTGATGCGTCTACACATAATGCCTCCGCCGCGCCAGGTGAAAATCTCCGCGTACCACATCAAAGTGGTGACGTCATGCGGCAAGGAAATCTCTAGAGAGGTCAAATCGACCACTATACGGCTCATGAACAATACTGACGAAGTTACTTATGATTATAACTTTGTGGGGTCGAACGGAACCTTCAGTTTTGTGGTCAAACCTCTACATGATAAGTGTGTGACGAAGGGCTTTGTTTGTCAAACGGTGGAGAGCCCTAGGATTATGATTAGTGAGTATTTTTTTGGTTAGTTAATAGCATTTAATTTTGTCAGTTCATGTAAAAGATTGGCTGCAGCGTCTTCTGAAAGTTTACCACCAGTACTGCGATCCCTAAGCCACTTGCCAAGCGTGGGGATTATGGAAAAGCCCCCAAAGGGAGGCCTTTGTTCAACAGTGGACGTTTTCTGGCTGACGATGATGATGTGCGTGTTTGGTAACTATTTATAAAGCACGCTAGAATTTTTAGTTAGTTCCTCCCATAATAAAGAAATAATTTGGCGCCAGTGTTAGGTTTTAGAGTCGTCAATTGAATCAGAATTAAATTGGAGAGTAAGCCCACTGGGCACTGTTCTTACTTTATCCTGAAGGCCTTTTATAAGGGTTCACTAAAATACCGGTAGCAGTCAGACCTCTGCACAAAGTTATCTGCCAACGATAGCACCGAAAAAGGTCCTTAACAAGTTCTTTTTTCAATTGCAGGCAGCGAACCCCAAACATTAAACATATGTATTGCCAGTGTGACAGCCTTGATAGTGGCAACACTGTTCGCGTACTACATCGTGCTGCGCGTGATCAGGAGATACTGGTGCAACGATAGATATAGACTGGCTATGGGTATGTAAACAACAATATATTAATCTGTAGGTATTTAAGTTTACATAAACTAGGATCATACCAGCATTAACTAAACCACGTATTAAGTCTATCGTCATCTCTATTCTTTGATTTGCAAACGATAGTGACAGGTATTATTTAATCCTTGGTTTAAATCTGTATTTTTTTATAAGGAGCTAATAGTGCAGTCACTCTTATACTACTATTGATTAAGTCAAATTATTACGTACAAAGCCGTGATTGTCACAGTTTCAGAGCTTACGCCATTGATCTGTAAATAAAGATTATATATCATTTCCAGGGATGGAAATACCGTTACCACCGAAAATCCTAGTGGCATACTCCCCGACGAACCGCCTGCACGCCGAATGCGTCGCCTCGTTCGTGGCGTACCTCCGATCGGAATACGGCTTCGACATCATGTTCGACGGCGACATCTCCTCCACGTCACACGGGGACCCTTACATCTGGGCAGAGGAGGCGTTCAGGTTAGCCTCACACGTAGTCTACGTGGTCGGCCCGCCCGTAGAAACTAATCTATACAACAACATCTACGATAAACCTATCATTAGCGCCCACAAAGACGTAGACACCCTCCTTTTGTCCTTTATCAAAGCCAGCAGAGCCTTAAAGAGCTCGAAGGAAATCGTCAATGTAACTTTCGAACATTCCAGCAACCACACCCCAGTTGAAACGTCATTTGCTCCTAAATTCAAACTGCTGAATGAGTGGAACAGCCTGATATCGTATTTATCGAAAAATTTGCTCCCTAAAAGACATATTACGCGTACTGAAAAGGGCAGGTGCTTTTTGGAAGACTTGGCTAGGGCTAATGAATTGTTAGGTGGGAAAAGGGATGATGTTATTGTGCAATGCGAGAAAATGAAGAATTTTGAAAAGAAGATGTTGTTGTAGATTGATATTGTACAGGTTTTTGGGCACAGTGAAGCGTGTGTCTAATAGAGCGGGGCTGTTGCAATCTAGGGACTTCATACCTATAAAAAATACAGAATTGTAGTTCAAAGAACCGAGTTTATAATCCTAAAGGCGCTTTTTGACGCTGTGATATAAGTCCCAAATAAAGATTGCCCTGCTCCGCCTGTCTGACGCGTATACGGATAGCAACGAAAACTAAAAAGATTTTGTTTGAAAATCTTAATGTATCCAAAATAGTTTCAGTTGCTACCTGTTTGTGAATGCATTATATTGTTGGACTAAATAATAATATGGTTTCAGTGTTGTGTAGTAATGAAAGTTTAGAGTTTAAAAAGTATTAACCTTTTTTTTATCTTAGTAGTAAACCACGTGCTGTCCCCTTCTAACTGTTTCTTGTCTATTCAAAGTTGTTTGTAAGATAGGCGTAAAGACTGCATTTATGACTTTTCTTTTTTTATTATTATTTATGGCATTTCTACCATAAAGTTTAATCAATAAAAAGTATCATATCACTACGATAAGATGTTGCTTGGCCGTTTTAGAAGAATTAAAAAGTAAGTGTCATATCGATAGTATTATTATTTAGTCAACAATCTACACAGGATATATTTTTCGATCAACTTCAGAATAAAGATTTATTTAGTGTTACATATTTTAAGGCAAATATAAAATTGAATTTGATAATATATTTATCGGTGTATAACGCTATAAAACAATGTATATGAAGAGCGTATACATGGCTCCAGGAGAATCATGAAATGAATTACTTTACTACATTGTTCCGTTGCGAATGAATTCGTAACCGAGAATATACTGTACGCACGACGTATCTTGGCGGTCCTGAAGTTAGCCGATTAGCTGCGCAATGGATCTTTTAGGAACGAAATTATCTACTGCGCAGCTGATCAGCTAACTTCAGAACAGCCAGAAACGTCGGCCATATTGTACGTCTGTCTATCTTGCACAAAGATTTTAAGTAAGGGGTCGTCTATTAACCACGTGTGGCTTGAAAAGGGGAAAGGTGTTTGGAAAAATCATGAAATATCACAAAGAGGAGGGGGAGAAGTGAGATACACATGTACGAATTTCTTTTTTCGTTGAACGCGCGCTGGCGTTGAAAAAGACGAGCTCTCTTACCCTATCGAAAATTACTGTCTCAAAAATATACACGTGATTTTCGAGGGGGGGATTAAAAGCTAAAAACTACACATGATTATAAACGACCCCTAAGCTCTCTTTCGCAGCAAAATGATTGAACTGAGATTAAGTACAGCGCCGATTGGACTACTCTAGTTAGTTTTGGGTCCAAAAGTAGCTCCGTCATTAAAGTGATAATTCTCTCTCATTAAAGCGTATCAGCCCCCTTACCTGTGGAATCGAGACGTCGTATAACATTGCACGTAGCGGCGTCTCACTTCCACAAATTTGTCCTGCTATAAGAGTCCATGGTAAGGGGAAAGGTCTATGTTGAACATAGGGCCTAATAGCTTTCAATATATACTTATACAGAGACAGTGTAGAAATACCAAAGATACAGATTGAGTTCTCTTTGACCCGAAACAAGGAGCAGGTTATTTTAGGTGCAGCAAATGTATACGTCTTCAGGATTCATGAATATTTTTGTGGTTATTTATAATTGTTGTCTTTCCCAGTGGTAATGCACATCTTATGGCTTGTAGTGTAAGTGTTTTTATATTAGATTTTTACATTTATTTTTAAATGTCAATTTCACTTTTTGAACGTCGCACTCCCTAACCCACCTGTTTTGTTTGAACTTTAGACTAA
Source organism: Abrostola triplasia (assembly GCA_946251915.1). Classification (NCBI taxonomy): domain Eukaryota; kingdom Metazoa; phylum Arthropoda; class Insecta; order Lepidoptera; family Noctuidae; genus Abrostola; species Abrostola triplasia. The sequence continues at coordinate 10,569,499 of OX276432.1, forward strand.
ACAATATTGCGTTGTTTTATTGAAGTCGTTGATTAAATTTGAATAAAGTTTATATTAATGGTATTTTTATTTTTCAAAATATTTACTTAGATATATATTTAATCATACTTCTTGTACCTTTCACTAGTTACCTGTAGGTTAATTGTGCAACCCCGATTGATTTTAATCCTTTTCTATGCAATGCTTAGCCGGCTTTTATAAAGATGGAACACAGGTACTCAAATGTGTAGTAGAGTAAACAAAGAGTATAAAAAACAAACATTTATGTTTACATCTAGCTAAGTATTCACAAACCCTAAATATCTTTCAAAGCGGGTCGTGATCGAGCTGACTTCGATTTGAATGTGCCTGTCAAGTCTCTCGTTAACAATTTTCTCTTATAATACGTATTAGATGAGAAATATTAATGTAGATATATATTATTTGCTTTTAAAAGTTTAATATATGCGCGCTATTGAGGCTCACAATAGTGCGCACATAAGATAGACATATTAGACATCCTTCCTGCTCCAAAACCATGCTTTTAAACAAACATCTTAAACCATTAGGCGTTCAAAAAGTCGATGAGATATTACTAACATTATTTTAAATGTATTAGATGTATATATTTTTTGTAAATTCTTGAATTGATTGCATATCTGTTACGTATCGGTAATAACAATAAAGCTCTTTAGTAATACTACAAGTTAGTGTGAAGAGGACTTTACTTTTTCACTTTTCCAGATATGTTCTTTAAATTTGGTGTGCCATACTACACTCAATATAGGTGTATTGATTCTCTGTGTAAGAATAAGGATGTTGACCATAAAATAGTTGAGAATTTGACACATTCTGAAAAAGGGCTTAGAATTATTTTGGTAATTGAAAAATCGCAATGTCGTCAAGAAATGACAAAGCATTAAAGTTTTATTGTTAAACAAAGATTAAAAACTATAGGACAGTGACAGAGAAAATGGATCAAACTTAGATAAATCCTCCATTTTTCATGAATTATATTCATTTTTCCGGTTATCCTTTCTAAACCGTTTTTCAGATTTGTATTATTCCGTACATATTTTTAATGCAGTCAACATCCATATTCGATGTTTACTAAGCTTTACACTGCACTAAATAACTAGAGTGGAATAACATAAGACATATCGTGTTGATATTGAACTGACTAATTAATGTATAAGGACGCACAACTAATTAGTAAATGTTTTGCATATCTCGCATAGTTGTCTTAAAGAGTAGTGCGATTTTTGTCATATTGCAATAATATAAAGCCAGTGTCACAGTGATATGTCAAAAAGTATAGATACGTCATATTATCCAACAGAATGAACGAGAAGTGTTCCGATCTGCACACATACATTTACATCTTAAACGACGTAAAAGAGATAATGTAATTATAACAATGCGAGTAAACATGTTTGGCACGTGCGCGCATGTCAAACGTCACTCAGGCTAGCCAATCACTGCTAGGCAAAATGACCCAATTGGAACATTTTCGAGTCTTCAATATGAGCGCGCTAGCAACATATATGTACTCTTTTGAAATATCATTGCAGTGTCAATTTAGTTTGTCAAAATATTAAGCGGTAGATTCATGTGCCAGTGTGGAAACCGACATTAAAATAGTTGGGAAAGGCTTAGGAGATGACGAATTAGTGTGCAAAAAAACCTAGCTTTAGAAATCTAATTTGACAAATTAAATTGGTACAATAATTTAAGTACAGGAAATCCACCCAAATGCTTGCAATTTTATTTGTTACTACTACTACTGAATTGTCATAAACTTTTAGCCCAGTAATTTGCAATTCTGGCTTAAAAACAAATATTATATTCTTGCGAATTCCAGTGTTAAAATTGGGATTCGATGTTAACATATCTCCTTGTATTGCCAGTATTTAGCTTATATTAGTATTGCCAGCATTAAAAATAAAGTTGTTAATATAATGAACTGCAGCTCTAGTTATTTAGTGTTAAATTTGTACCTTTTTATATACCTGTTTTCTCGTTGATCTCATTGGTAAAAAACTGTTGGAGTGTGTTCTATCTTGATACAGGACCTTCAATTATTAAGCTCAAAATATTATACCTTGTGATGTATTTTTATAAATAAAGTCGTACACAACATGTATTTGTGTTTGTTTTATTTGTATAGTTTGAATTCCCGCTTCATTACCTTTTCTCTTTACTTCTTCTTATAGTTTGTTTAATGAACAACCTAGTGTCGGAGTTTAAACCGCCTGTAGGCCTCTGACATGGCTTTACACATAGTTAAAAAATCTCACAGGTGTGTCGGTTTCCTCGCGATGTTTTCCTTCACTGTTTTTTGGCAACTGATAACTAATTTCTAGAACACAGTTACGAAAATGAATTTGAAAAGACTGGTGCGTGTCCGGGGTTTATTCTTGCGACCTTTGGGTAGGCAGTCCAACAGTCATACCACTCGGCTATCACTGCTTTTTAAACACTTTTCTCTTTACTTTCGACCACTAATGTTACTTTAATTCCAGTTTTATCCAGCATCAGACTAATACAAATCGAATATAATGATAAATGGTGGGGATGACGTAATGTTTCGACTATGACATAATATGTCAAACTTATATATTTTTAATCTACTTATTTGTTAAGCATTTTGCCACTTGTGTAGGTGCCCCTACACAAGTGGCAAAATGCTTAACACGGTCTACGATTACGACCGCAAAACTAGTGATGGGCTAGGTCCCACAAACAGACATACAAAGAAAACGATTATAATCATTATCATTGGTTTATTTATCACGACGAGGGTACACCAAAACACCAATATGGAATGTTGTACAGTTGATACAACGATTTAGTCTTTTAGGTAATGAACATACACTGAGCAATTTTAGCAAGATATACATATAAAAATAATGGACAATTCATAAATTAAAATTCAAATAAAATTATCAATAAAAATAACAATTTCTATAACTTATACTTGGGCTGGGTACCTGACGTACCTAGTCTTAATTAAGGGCGTAACATTTTCAATGGCTGCTATGACAGACTGTACAAGATTGTAATAATAAGCATTATATTTCTAATGCTAAAAAGTGACAAAAGAAAAAAAGGCATTTTAGGCCAACATATAAAATATTAAAAACAAGTTATTTTAGTTACAGCGGCCGCACACGTTCGTAATCCGAATGTGGTTTCTGTATTCGAAATGCTCATTCGGAATTCCGTTTATCCGATTCGATTTTATTTTTCGAATGAGCATAATAAAACATCGGTGCATTCGGATAATTCGATTCTGATTTCAAACGTGAGTGGCCAGCCTTAAAATGTAAAAAATAAAAAGCAAATAGGTTTCATTACGCCCATACCGAATTTCTAAAGTTAATTAATAACAACAACAAAATTATAAAGTAGTATGACTCTATAGTTCAAGTCCACAGTGAAACAACATGATTATGCGAATTTTTGTCTACAGCTTACATTTGGAACACCAAATATTGTATCACACTAATATAAAGGTGAAAGTTTGTAAGTATGTTTGTTATCTCTTCACGCTTAAACGGCTGGACCGATTTTGATAAAATTTGGTATGGAGGTAGCTGGATTATATATAGGCTTTTTATGCGCGTAAAATGTAGCGGGTAACAGCGCTTGGCGCAGCTAGTCTAAAATATTTTCAACTGCCTGTTACTTTGTTTATAGAGATATTTGCTCTGTAAAAAATGACAGAGTTCTTCTCTATTTCCCCAGATTTGTGCTATTGCACAATGCACACCCATTCGCCAGACAGTACTAGTCTGTTGTACTAAGTAGTGAGCCTATTGCCAGTTATCAGGTACAATATACATATTGATATACAATATCATTATGCTGATGAAGATGAAAAATGCTGGTCACGAGTGGGATTTGAACACACAACCTTCGCCTAACCGTGGCGAACCTTTTACCAACTAAGCTACCGTGTCATATGGGAATTAAAAAGGTCACATTGAAATGCATATGAATCCGGTTCATAGACCTCCAACATTTCGTAAAAACTACTTTATGATGCGACAAAGCTCTCAGGTAGACAAATCGTGTTATTTTTTCAAATATTTGATGTTCCAAAATCAAGCACTCACCTACCTATGTATATACATCTAATCCGTATACCTATAAAACCATCACACAACATGATAAAAAATGGCAAATTAGACCTTATAGCCATCACAATAAAAAATATTATCTTTGTCAAAAAATGTTAACTTTGGCCATACAAATATAAAATCGCATACAATTAAGTAATATGGTTAAATGTACGCGCTTACTCACCGTATTAACAAACTTTATGTTAGTTTTGAACATATACATCACAATTTTATCGCTATGAAAATCATACACCATGATTTTTAGGCAAAGATGCTATACAGGCGATAATTGTATAATTAAATTCTACGATAGTGAATGTAACATTACAATGTATAAATGGCTCGTGTAAAATATACGAAGGTACTTTAAAAACTGGAAAACGTCGACATATTTTCGCATACAGCCCTCTTACCACGAAATCATAAAACAGGACAATTTACGTTGTGGAAGCGAGACGTATTACACTGCACGTAGCGACGACTTGCTTTCACTATGTAAACTCTCCTGTTCATGGTATGGGGGCAGGACGCACAATAAATACAATAAGGTACATCAATTGTAATGCATTACACAAAACCCCTACAATTTCAATTCAAATACAGTCTAACTAAAATGTATACTCAAACATATACATGATTGCAAACACAAATCGACAAAATACCTCTATACAATGTATTATATTTTGAACTTTAAACAAATGCTACTAGAATCTAAAATCGCAGTAGCAAATAATACTCGAATTACAGAACAATTCTTAAATATTTTATTACTATTTAAAGATAACAAAGTCGTTTGATAAGTGGCAGTCGGATTTGATTAAAAAGGTTAATTGAATTACAAATAACTCGTTCAGATATAATAAGGACAAAACGTTACACATATGATAGACAGCGAGAATTCCTAAGAGAATCCTAAGCAAATAAAAAGACAATATACAATGCAGTGTTTTGCAATGACCTCTATATAAAATACCATTTTTTTTCTAAACTCAAAGCAACATCAATGATGCTAGTTCAAATACTTTTATTTTGAAATACGAAACCTGATTTGATATATATACTATTATAAATGCGAAACTAAGGTTTTAGCTTTATTTTCACCTAAGCAACTGAATCGACAGTACAGAAGCGAACATAGAATACCTCATCCGAAAAAAGTAATCTTCTCGTAGAAAAAAACAATAGGTACCATTGAACGGGCACAGTTACTTTTGGCCGCTAGAGGGCGGTACAATACGAGATAACATCTTCACTGTATATTAACACCATTGAATTTATTTCGCATTTTGGGAGTAAAATATATAATGAAAGATCTCAAGTATCCCTACTAATATTATAAACGAGAAAATTTGAGAGTATGGATGGATGTTTGTTACTCTTTCACGTAAACACTGAATGGATTTTAATGAAATTTCATATGGAGGTAGCTGACACCCTGGATTAAAACATAGGCTACTTTTTATTCCAAAAAAATGTAGCGGGTAACACCACGGGGCGCAGCTAGTAAATACATAAAACCGACTGACACTCTTCCCGACTTTGTACACTACTTACGTCTATTGCAACAACATGTAAGAGGATTTTATCATCACTAAAACTGTCTAATGTTCCACACAACATATTCACTGATAAATACCTGCCACACAGTCTGTAGGTCTTCTCCAGGCGTTAAGTACGCCAGTAGGCCAGTGTGGCGCTGCCCTAATACCGGCTATGAGTGCTGAAGATTTCGAGGAAGTTTCATGTTCTGGAGAAAAGACGTTTTATTTAGTTTCTTTTATTCTGGAAAGTTCATGGTGTGAGTCTGGTATCATGGTCTAAAAAACGATTACATTAACTTAAATTTGATCCTATTGTATTGACTCCCATTATGTAACATTATATGACCTATTACTGTAACTGTTAAACAGAGGCCTCCTTCTTAAGGGGGGTGCTATAATCCCTACGCTCGGCTCGGGGATCGCAGTATTAGTAGTAAGTTACAGAACTCGCTGCTGCCCATCATCTCGATTTTCCCTTACGACACCAACAGGAGGAAAGGGGGTGGTCTATTATGAGCTGGATACCATTTGGCTTAGAGATATCTACTACCTCATTTGTGTTCACTACTATACTCACATGATCTCCAAACTGCTGTCACTGTTCTTGGTGGCCTGTTCTCCCTCGCTAGAGTTGGAGCCGCCGGATTCTGACCGCTGGCTGCGACTCCTGTGAGTCTTCTTCTTCTCTTCTGGAGGGACTTCGGTGGACGTCGCCTCTTCTGACTGGCGCTGCCATGCTGGGATCGAAGGGGGGTCGGGCCGCGCCTTAAGCGCGGGGAATTGGTTCCTAGAAGACACATAAACATACATAGCTTTACGCCTGTATTCCCCAAAGGGGTAGGTAGAAGTGAACGTATACCTAGTACATCCACACTTTGCCAAGAAAAATATAAGTCCTGGAGTGCCCAAGAGATATCAACCGGGTACAAATCCAGGCTCCGTTCTGCTACAGAGAATTATCTAATGGAAATCCCCAGGGACACATTGCCCGAGCCGGAATTTGAATCCACGACCTCACGCTGAGCAATCGCGCTTAGCGATCAGTCGACTAACAAGGCACAAAAAAATAAAGATTTATGATCAAAAATGATAAACGAAACATCTTTCCAGAAACTTCGTATTTACCTTTTTTGACTTCGCCCAACACTAGGTCTTTATGTATCGTGATTGCGTTTGACATAAATATCACATACACGAACACCCAGACACGGGACAAACATCGCACGGATCTCACAAATTGTTGTCCCGCGCGGAATCGACCTCGCAACCCTTAACGCAGCAGTCCAATGTATTAGCTACTGCGCTATAGGGTCGTCAATCTTATACAGACTATAGTGAAAGTGTAGTTTACCTATTTAGCAGTATTCCCTTAACCGACGCGATATCAGACTTGATGTTGCTAAGTTGCGACCGCAGCGCGCTCTGGTTGGCGTTTGCGGTCATCTCGCCGCGCAGTGACGTCACGTTGGCGTTGAGAATATCCAAACTCTTGCGCAGCTCGTCGATACACTCTGAAGTAGATTTGCGCTTTGGTTGTTCTACGAATAGTAGGTGTCTCACGTAGTTCTATGACAAAAAGTTGTATTTTAATATTTTTAATATAGTTTTCATGTAGTTAAAACTTGTTTATTCTTTGTAATAGAAAAGTGTTTTGGTTTGCTAATTATTTTTAGTACAAGGATAATAAATGAATAGAGTTGCCTTAGGCAATGGCCACACAGAAACGACGGTAAGACCAGGGCGCGTCGCGCACTGGGCGCAGACGGGGCGCTGTCGCGAATTTTTAAAACATATAGAAAACACTGCGACAGTGGGCGTAGCGTGCAAGTCTCGGCACCCACGTAGGTGTGTTTCTCAAACATAAAATATCTCATTTGTGTAAAACAAACATCCAGACTCGAGACAAACATCTGCGGATCACACATATGTTTGCCCCGTGCGGGAATCGAACCCGCGACCCTTAGTGCAGCAGTCCAATCGCTAACCCACTGAGCCAATCAGGTTACTACATCTAACATCAATCAAATTATAACTAACACTTTTCAGTAGATAACAAGTGATTATTACACATATTCTGAAGTAGACATTATCATTTTATCTATTATCACACTTATTCTGATAAGCAAAAACATTAAATGAGGTAATAATGATTATGCAGAACTTTACTTTGTCTTTTTAAATTCTAATACCTACACAAATTGTGCAGAATTATATATAACATGCTAATGCTGGGTTTGGCTGCAGCCAAACCAGTATTTTGAGTTTTGACTATGCTAAGAAAAAAACTGATAAGTTATTTAAGGAGAAACTGGAATATTATAGGTATTTTTGCAACATAATTCTTGGCACATTCAACCTCTTTGGAGTAAGTAATTACGTCAAAAGACTATCAGTCTCCTAAGCATTAATAAAAAGCAAATTTCTAGCAGCAAACTGCAATTGTCTAAGTCGATGGCCATACAGAAAAAATTTAAGACACGTCGCGGTTAGGCCGCAGAAGGGGCACCGCCGCCGCGGCCGTCGGGTTGCACGTTGCGTGCAAGTCCGCGCTCCGGCCTGTCCGCACCTCCATTCTTGCCTGTGCCTCGTCCGGTCGCGTCCATGCCCCATCCTTTCTGCCTGTGTTGCTATAGGCAGAAGTCGAATAAACCTCGTCTAACGTCTTTTCTATGTGTCCATCCGCCGCCGCAGTGATTTATTTATTGTCTATTGATGCAAAATTATGCAAATTGTTTGAGGTAATTTTGCATTACTTTGCATCAACAGAAGAAAATAACAGCGATATTTAGTTTCATATGATTATGATCAATTTGATATGCATACTAAGTCTAATGCAGTGCACAGTGATCGCTTAACCAGTAAATTATAAATGATTTTATTTTTATTTTACAAAAACAAAAACAAATTTTTTTTTTTTTAATAGATTGCATTGGCATTTCCTAACTGAATACCTCTGAGAAGAAATACCGAAACAAACTCAGAGGTCAAGGTCTCTTTTAAAGATTTGACATTGAGTATGCTTGCCAAACAATCATAGACCATAGTATTTATATAAGCCTGGCTGGAGGCCATTATTAGGTCTCGGGGACCAGGAGTGAAGTTAAAACTCCTGCCAGAGCTCCCAGTGAGAGACAGCTCCCAAAAAAGAGAACAGTTCAAGAGAAAAATACCTATGTGTATAAAAAACTTACTTTATAGAACCAGTAGCAACCATACATAAAGCCTCCATACACCATGATTGGCAGCACATTGTCCCTGAACCAGGACCGCCGCGACTGATGGAAGAACATGAGCTCTGATGTCAATGAGGGGACATCAATCATTTCGCTGCATTTCTCGATTGCTTTCTGAATCTCCACGTCTGTGAGGCCCTTGCTTCGTAGGAACCGCTCCTTGCTCTCTATGGTGCATCGTTGTACACTTGGGTTTGTTAGGAACTTTACTGCGGTTGTGACCTGTAATAAAATATTGTTCTATGCTTAATTACATCGCTTGTTAATTAATCTTCTTAATGTGCAAGCCTACAGGTGAGAACCTACAGGTCCCTACAGGTAGTAAATACCAGGTTGATCATCAACCATACAATCATTTTCGATCGATTCATTATTTGCGGTGTACTATAGATTTTCCACCACTTCAGGTGTGATATAATGTTATTATTTCTGTGCAAATAATTGCTTCCGTTTGACTTTTTTATGATTATAAAGGTGTGTATTAGGCTTGTGTTCTCTGAAAGGCAGAAGTTATGCAGCCAAACAATGTAAATTGGATGTAATAGGGTTATTACAATGAATTATATATTCTCCAGTTCAATGATTTGTAGTTAACATTATCAGCTCTACCTCTATTAGGGTTTACATTAACATATTTAAATAATTCATGATAAGCAACACATTAGCATAGCTGCTCTTTGTTACAATAGACAATAAGAATATTTTTCTTGATTTGATAAATAGTACAAAAAGTAATTTAGTCTGTTTCTCATGCTCCTTTTCTATGCCATGCGTTTTTTTATTATATTTTTAATTTTAAATCAACATATAATAACAACCTTCTTTTTATGTCTATATGACATAATCAACAATTTATTCATTTTTTCAGCTTTCAGTCAGTGTAATTTGGTAGAACCAAAAAAAGTTGTGTTTGCATTATTCCCGTGTTGTAATTGTATTATTTTATATCTTTATATTTGATCAGCAAATAGAATGCTCTTTGATTGATATTCGAAAAACAACCTAATGTTCTAATTAACAATGACAATGCTTCGGTCAGGTTAGTGAGACTACTAGCTGAATTATGCTAGTGTTAGAAAATTAGCATATGATATTGTAGCCATAGTAGGTGGACCCTGGAAAGGTCAACCTGGCACATAGCTGTAGTAAATTATTTACGTATTTTTTCAGCCATGATCGTCCCACTGCAGGGCAAAGGCCTTTACGTTAATTATAAATAAATATTAAATATTGTGGCATTCTAAGGGGGAGGCCTTTGTTTATCAGTGGAGTCTTCCGGCTGATGATGATGATGATAATAATATGTATCAGTGGGCCAGTAGATGATGATATCAGCCTTAATAATAAAATCTTTTGTTAATGAGACAAAAATATTTTTCTTCTTTAATAGCTTTTAAAGATTATGTCTTTGTGATGAACTTTACTGCCTATGTATTATCAGTTGTAAACATTGCATATCTTACACTACTAAATTTTCGACCTATTTATTTAGTAATTAATATTAAGTTCAACTATGTTTATATTAAGAATATGACACAAGTTTCGTAAATAATATAATAACTTATAACAAATGTTGATACAAGTATGTATGCGATTAGTTTAGTTGCCTGTTGCATGCTATTTTCAATACATAAAATCGTAGTTGATTAAGTGAAGGTAATAAAAAATAGAACATGTAATCGAAGTGCGAAGGTCGTTCAAACAATGATATGCTTAGAAATAGCATACGAATATCAGATCTACAAGTATCAAATTTTATGATGGATATACTTCAATTGCATGACAAAAATTATATAAAACTTACCAAATTCTCCCGAATTTCTCCTCCCACACTAGCCAATGGTTCTACAGTCATTTTCACTGAATGCCGTCAAGCCAGCTAAATTACAAATTTATCTAATTTTTAATAATAACTACAACTAGTTTTCTGTGTATGCACAATATAAAATAATGGAAGCAGTAATTAAAATCCGTAATAAACGAAGACGATAAAATTAATCAATTCTTGCTGACATTCTGTGACATTTGATTTATTCTTCTTCTTTGTGCTTTTGAAACGCGCACAGATTATAAATTATAAATATCATATCTGTTTACGTTCAGTAATCAAAACTTACTCAGACGCTTTGTCTTGTAGACACAATGTAATCCTTTGTGCACCGATAGAATAAAAAATATATCCAATTCGGTACTTAAGTGTTTAATAATGTATTGATTGCATGCAACGTGTCGTAAAACACTTAAATATGTAATAAAAATAATTAATTTGAATTTATGAAAAACAAAAATTCCTGAATATCGTGTTTATCTCTGAGACAGTCATATATTTATCATAACTAATCATAAGTTTTATATTGCTTATCTACTTGCACCTACAAAACTCCTTTACCTCCCTATATAATATTTTCTTTATAGGAATGACAGCGGTGTCGTGAATGATTAGTAGGGATGTTAAGGAAGTTGGTTTATCAGAATCGTAATTGGAGTCGGTATCGGATCGGTCGGATTGTTTCTTTGTTTTTTTATTACATTGATAAAATCAATCATAAACATTCGTTTTGTAAAAGCAGAAAAAACAAATTTGCTGAGAATTTACACTTTTAACGCTCAGAATATAGAGCAATTTAATGGTTAATTTTTGTTAACCTTTGGTAACCCAGATTTCTGATTTGCTGAGTTGAGGGTCGAAAAGATACAAAGCATTTGGTATTACAATATAATTGTAGACTGAAATACGAAGAATAAGCTGTAAAATTATCTTAACGGTTTAAACATTTTTGTTTAAATCGTATAACTGATATGAATTAAGACGTATTAGCGAAACAATGATTAAAGACAATGACAGCGTTTTCGTTTATTTATGGAAGTATAATATATTAAGTTAGTTAAGGTTTTCTAGGTCTCAAAAAAATAAAGTTTTTTTTTGGTCTAGTACAATAATTTATCAATCAACTTTAAAAATAGTTAACTTGCTTACTGGAATTGGACACAACGATAGTAATATTATTGACTAAAAATGTAATGAAAAATGTTTCTTGCTGTTGCTATTGCTTCTCGCTTGACGTTCATAGTCACTGCGTATTGCTTTCAAGCTCCAACAGGGCATACGATTGAATACTTTCGGATACGAAAGTTTAAAACCAATCAAACGTTTCGACCTTTCGGAATCAATACCGGAGGTACAAAACATCCCTAGCTGTCATTCTTATTCTGTCATTGTCATAGTTGTCATCAATTTAAATATTTCATTTTTGTTTGAGATATATATTTTCGAAGTTTTATTAATGCAGTAACCGTATAAAATGGGTGATTTTGCCAATGCGACAGAGGCTGCGTCTCTCGCCGTGCAATTCGATCAAACGGGGCAGACAGATAAAGCAGTGGAATGCTATAGAACAGCCGCGCGATTGTTAGACAGAGTTCGAGATCGTTTTCCTTTTGAAAAACAAGAAGAAGTAAGGAATAAAGTCAGAGAATATCTCGAGAGAGCTACTCTTTTGAAGGAGCAACAAGGTACATTACTTTTTTACCTTAGAAACTTCGTTTATAAGTTACCCCAATGTGCATTGGATCAAGGATTATGACTAATTGTTTTTTTTTCTATAACTGTTTGGGCTATGACTCATAGTCATACAGCCAGTAGCATGCACAATATACAGTAATCATTCAGATTAATATAATCTGTATGATATCATAATTTGTATGGTCCAACAATCATAATGCTTATTATTTAGGGTCTGTTTTTAATAATACAATGATCTTCTTTCATAAACAACCAGTAACATAGATGCTGATAGAATACTAGGAAGTGAAACACATACATATTCCTTCAGTTTTTGTATTGCTGTTGTTGCTTTTATATGAATAATAAATTGTATACATTTATGGATGAATACAATATATGTTAGTAAAGTACGAGTTTGATACTCACGTAGATTTGTAATCCTCATATATTACTCCATATTGGAGTTTATTAAAAACTAATTAAAACTGCGATAAAATTCGTAAATATAGTTTTAATTTAACATAATTATTAATGTTTGTTAAATATGGAATTTGATGTCCTTAAAACCCACGAAACACATGAATAATATTAAATTAAGATAGCAGCATGCATGTAATTTTTAAAATCTTTTGTTCTTGATGCACAGAAAGCGCACAACAGGCAGAGAGTGAGCGTGGGATGCAACAATGTTATTTCCTTATGCAACAAGCCTTAGACGCCGATGAGGCGGACTTAAAGGATTCTGCATTGCAACTGTACACACAGGCCGTTGAGTTGGCTGTTAGCATTGTAAGTATAAATAGCTGAAGGGGTCCAATGAGGTGTATTTCTCTTCAATAATATTATTTTATTTGGGAGTGAAGTCCTTTGAGCGCCACTGCCGTTACCGGTGACAACAATAAATATTTCTTATCACAACAGTAACATTAACATCATACTTTCAAAGACAATGTTGTCTGAGCTTAGACAAACTTTGGAACTATTTTTTCAGAAAGCAAGTGACCCAGAGGTCAAAGCAAAGATAAAAGGTTTAGCGGAACAAGCTCTAGACAGGGCCGAGGAGTTGAAAGGTATTAGAAGAATAGGATCTCTTTCTCTTAGTGAACAAAAGAGGCCAGGTAAATTGATGTGAATGATTTTTGGCTTATAACTAACAGAAAATAATGTGGAATTGTTAAAATTCTGAAGTGTGCTTTGCTAACACATAAATAATCTAACTCGTGTAAGGGTTATTTATTAATGATATTTGTAATATCATAAGACACGTAACAAAAGTTTCTCTTACTTATAAACGATGCTAAAATATGTTTGCAGTTAACCACTTCTTAAGTCTATGGAAATTTCTATTCTTTGACATGCAAACTGTTTATAAGTAAAGGGCACAGTTTCTGCTTAACGCTGAGATAAAAAAGAACTATAAAAGCAGGTAATTTTTTTTTAATCTGAAGAAATAACTACTAATACTTTCTTCAGTGTTTGTTTAGTAAAATCTCTACATTCATTAAACCACATTTTTTTTATTTCAGCGGTTTCACCCGCCAGGCCCTTACTGCAAAGAGATCAAAGCGTACATCTAAAAGTGAGTGGAAAGCAAGCAACTTACTCCGAAGAGGAAAAAGAGGTTTTACGTACCACATCCAACATAAACAACAATTGTTTTCTACCGTTCATGGATGTTGACTTATCGGAACGGTTCCAGTATGCTATACCGTTTGAGGACAGAGCTAGTGCATTAAAGTTGTCTTCTAAGCAAGAGAAGGAGTTTGATTGTTGGGTGCGACCGCATGAGATATGCACGGACCCCAAGATGATTGTTGGGGATCATGTTGACTGTTTCAGTATTAAACAGACTGTGAGTATTAATGTAAATTATTAATTACTAGCTGCGCCCCGCGGTGTTACACACCACATTTTTTCCGGATGAAAAGAAACCTATTTGTTAATCCAGGGTGTCAGCTACCTCCATATGAAATGTTATCGAAATCGGTCTTGCCGTTTAAGCATGAAGAGGTTACAAACACGCTCACAAACTTTCGCCTTTATAATATTAATGTGATTAGATTTTTATTTGCAATAAATTATAAGATTTTGTAAATAACATCTCTTCTGTAATCCATGAAAAGCCAAAAGGCAGGTAGAGTTGTATACACAATTACATACATATACAACTAGATTTTGCAAATATGCAATTATGTACCACAATTTTTTTATAATCCGAAAAATTTGCTTACCTACATATTTACTTTGGATAAATTAAAAACAATGGTTCATTCTTACAAGCAAACAGAGCTTTCGATGTATTTATTTATTCTCTTATAGATAGTATCAGACTGCTCCTTTGTGGCCTCGTTAGCTGTCAGTGCGTTATATGAGAAGCGGTTTAACAAGAAGATCATTACCTCCATCATATATCCGAAGAATAAGAGCAAGTCGCCGGTCTACAACCCCTTTGGCAAGTACATGGTCAAGCTACACCTGAATGGGGTTAGACGGAAGGTAAGGAATAAATAATATTCGTAGATTTATCTGACTTAAAAAAATAGGTTTTATATTCGATCTAGGTGTTTTATGTTCGTATTTCCGCTATTATCTTGAAAACTACTGATACAACTTAGGTGGGGGTTTTTACAAAAATATTGTTTGGTAAGCTTAGTGGTTAAGTTTGCAATTGTGATAAAGGCTAAAAGCTTGACGGAGAAATTCATAGAACGAGGTGACGTTATTGTTAAATAAAAAATAATAAATAAAAGTTATTTCTTCCTTGCTTAAGGTTTTTCTTGAATTGCTTTAGATATACGATAAATAATGCACTTGTGTTTGTGCACACACTTGTGTTTAATCTCCTGCATAGTTGGTACCGAAATTCGGTCAGAAAGACAGTATTACTACAAAGTTTTGTTTATATCTGCGCAAATTAATTACAAATTTATATTGTTTCCAGGTGATAATAGATGATCGGTTGCCGTACAGTCGGTACGGGCGCCTCCTCTGTTCCTACTCTAACAATAAGAACGAGTTCTGGGTGTCGCTGCTCGAGAAGGCGTATATGAAAGTGATGGGTGGCTATGATTTTCCTGGCTCGAATAGTGTAAGCTTAGTTTAAGTCGGTTGCGGGCTGATAACGTCGCTTTTTTGTAGTTATAAATTGGAATTTTAAAGAATGAATGTATACTAATATTATGATGAAAAAGTTGTTTATTTGTAGCCAAAGACACAAAACAATCCACGTAGAAGAAGTTGCAGGCAGATACTTGTTTGTAATTTCATTCAAAAATGACTACCAAAAAGCGACGATGTCAGCTCGCAACCGAGTCAATCCACTCAATATTATTATGACACATAATTGTTTACGTATCATATATATATATAGATTGTATTCTCGTTTGATATGTAAAAAAGTAATTGTAATTTTGTAAATAAATGATGTTAAAAACTGCTACAATTAAAATGTTAATTGATCACTTAAATTATTTACGTAGATAGAGACCATAGATTTTCTATAGCTACTAATATATCACTTTATTCAATAGATCTTTTTATTTAGAACATAGATCTCCACGCGCTTACCGGCTGGATACCGGAGCGCAGTGCGATCAGAAACGGCGAGGCGGACTTCAACGCGGACGCCCTCTACGAGAAGATCCGGACTCGACTGGAGAGGGGGGATGTGCTCGTCACGGTCGCTACCGGACCTCTGTCCGACGCCGAGGCCGAGCGGACCGGACTTGTGGCTACGCATGCGTACGCCGTGCTGGACGTCAGACTGGCTAATGTGAGTGAGCATTTTGAGTATGCGTAAAGTACATATAAGTTTTGCCCTATATAACTGCCCCACTGCGAGACAAAGATCTTCTTATACTGAGAAGGATCGAGCGTTAAGCAACAAGCTTGTCTTCTAGTTCGCATGGCATCAGTCATGCTGGTGTAGAGATTGGTCAGTCAACAAGGATGGTAGCGAGGTAGACCGTCCAGGGTGCGCCGGACGTACTTAGGTATCGTCACTCGTGGAGGCTCACTACTTGCACTATTGTAAGCTACTACTTACTGATTTCAGATATCCAAATTCTGTTTACATCACACTATTTTCCGTTAGTTAGTGCTTTAAGCATTGGACAAGCGTGGTGGACTAATGCCCAAATCTTCATTGTCTTAACCCATGGCCCGAAAGGCTAAGGAGGAAGAATAATGAGGTGAGGCCTTTGCCCACTTGTGGGACATTAAAAAGGCGACTTAAAAAATGACTAATATCTAAAAAAGTATAATAAATTTCAAAAAATCGCATGGGTAACTATTGGTTTTAATAATGACACTGGCGAACCATTACCCTATGCGTTGATATCACGTAGAGTTGTGTTCAGCCCGTATAATAATTAGCGTGGTTATAAGTGAACATGTATAATAACGTGGGCGCACGCATTCACGCGGACATGCACTAGTCTTCATACATATACCCGCAAATGCCAATTTTGTGTCGATGAGTGTCTTACTGTCGAAGAAAGTTTGTTTTGTTTTACTTAAATATTTGATGTTTAATTAAATAATTAGTATGTTTTATTACATTTATTTACCCCTTCGAGCCACTTATGTATTAATTGAAGGTCTACGCTCTTATTTCTTCGCCAAAATCTAAAAAACAAAGTCGGGTTATACACACCATCACCACCAAAGGCAGGACGAAGTCTGCCGGGTCCACTGTGTATGATATCCAAATTTCTTCCACCAGGGCGTAAAACTACTGAAGCTCAAGAACCCGTGGTCTCACCTCCGATGGCGCGGCAACTATTCTGAGCTGGACCTAGCTCACTGGACGCCATCTTTGCGCTCCCAACTGAACTACGACCCGGACAGCGCAGCGCAGTACGACAACGGTGTGTTCTGGATCGACTACGCGAGCATACTGAACTTCTTCGACGTTTTCTACCTCAACTGGAATCCGGAGATGTTTCAGTTCACCTATTGTATACACCAGTGAGTAGTATAAGTAAAAACTTACCCCAGTAATAAAATCATCACGCCTGTATTTCCCGAAGGGGTAGGCAGAGGTGCACATATAGTGTATACACCACATTTCGTCAGTTCTAATGTAATAGGGGGCTAGCCTATTGCCATCAACCGGCCACAAGTCCAGACTCAACCTGTCCTGACAGACGCCCCGTCTCGTACCATCTGCAGGACATTTGGGACCTCATGCTCAGTGACGTTAACGACCACCATTACACAATCTATAAATCCCTTACCATTCTCCTTATATGGTACATCATATTTCCTCGTATCCAGGAAGTGGGACGCAGGCACCGGGCCCGCTAAAGACGCGTACAACATCGGCGAGAACCCGCAGTTCTCCCTCCACGTGCAGGGCCGCGGCGCCGTGTGGCTGCTGCTGACGAGGCACATCACGCAGATCGACGACTTTAGGGACAACAAGGAGTATATAACACTGCTGGTGTACAAGAATGGGAGGAGGGTGTATTATCCTTGTGAGTTTTGCTTGGTTTTTTAAGTTGCCCTCGAAAAGCGCGAAATTCAAAGGTTTTAGTGTTATTTGCTAATTACAACTCAACATTTTAGAATTTGCGGCAACTAAGACGCTTAACACTCGTGTTTTGAATATAGCAAGATAATTATTTCCAATTATTTTTATTCAGTTTTTTGGGTTCTACGTTTAAGATTATTTTAAGTTGGCGTTCGTTGCGACGTAAGGGCGAGGCTTTTGTTCAACAGTGGATGTCTTCCGGCTGATGATGATTAGAAATTTAAATCATCATAGATCGAAAGACGTCCACTGTTGAGCAAAGGTCTCCCCCTTAGGAAAGGGGGTTGCCATAATCCCCAAGCTTACCTATATTTAAACCATAACTTTTATTTATTGTATTCTATAGAAAAATTAACTTCCATTTTGGCCTATAACATATAGCCATTCAAGTATATTTACCGTCTACCTTTTGACAGACGACCCTGAACCTTATAAAGACGGAATAAGGATCAATAGTCCGCATTACCTATGCGAGCTGCTCATTGGGGAAGGTAGTGCCGACAAATACACGCTGGTGGTGTCACAGTACGAGAAGAGCAAGACTATATTCTACACGCTGCGGGCTTACGCCACGTGTCCCTTCACGCTGAGCAAGCTGGAGCCCTATCCGCATAAGAGAACTGTAAGTACTAAGTATGTCATGTAAAAGTTAATGTATAGGTATGTTATAATGTAAAACTAATGTTATAATGTAATAGTATATAGGTAGTTTAGATATAATATTGTATTCTAATTAAATACTAAAATTTAGCATGCCGGTTTAACGGTGAAACATGCAGCACTCCGTGATATTATGAACATCTTTGTAAACCATGTTTCAGGCAAATAAAGTTCTTATTCTTCTTATTCTGATAAAACTTACCATCATCATCATAATTATCAGCCAGAAGACGTCCACTATTGAACAAAGGCCTCCCCCTTAGAACGCCACAATGAACGACAGCTTGCCAATTGCATCCTTACCAAACTTACCATTGTCCGTTGTACATTGTTTTTAATATAAAACCTCCCCACAATTATAGAACTATTTGTTGTTTTAGTTTGCTGACCTGATTGGCGCAGTGGCTATGCGATTGGACTGCTGCGCTAAAAGTTGTGGGTTCGATTCCCGCACGGGGCAAAAATTTATGCTAACTGCAGATGCTTGTCCCGAATCTGGGTGTTTGTGTATGTGATATTTCGTGTTTGTGAAACGCACCCACGACACAGGAGATATTACTAGTGTGGGGCTAAGTTTTAAAAAATACATATATATATATATCCCCTTTCAATTCTGACTTCAATTCCGACATCAATGCCGGCTTCAAATCCGACTTTAAATAAGTATACACCTTCTAGCTTCAAGGCGAGTGGACAGCCCGCACCGCAGGCGGCTGCGAGAATCACCGCGCGACCTACCCCAACAACCCCAAGTTCATCATCACCGTGCCGGACGCGCGCTCCCCCGCGCATATAGTGGTGGAGCTCAAGGGGCCCAAACAGTACCAGTTGGGGGTGGATGCGAGAGTCGAGGCATTGGATGACCCCAATGTCACGGCGCCGTTTTTGAAGGAGTCTTCTGGGGCTTATAGGTGAGGAAATGGGTGTTGTTTTACTTAAATATTGGTACATTTTTTTGTAAGTCGTCCATTGTTGAACAAAAGTTTGCCCCCTTAAAGTGGTGGGGGTGGGTCGCCATAATTCCAACGCTTGGCACGCGGCTTAGGGATCGTAGTATTAGTGGTGAAATTACAGAATTTGTTGCTGCCCATCTTCTGAATTTTCCTTTAGTCGCCTTTTATACCACCCACGTGAGGAAAGAGGGTGGTCAATTGTAGGCCGAATACCACTCGGCACAACTTTAATCTTTCGGAATTATACCTCCATCAATATTTTGTTATATATTTTATTTTTGATTACGAATTAAAATAATTGTACCCTATTCTTTTTAATTTGATTTCTTCTATAAAATTTGTATAATTGTATGTATTATTAAAAAGTTTCAATTTTTTCTTTTGTCAACAGGCCCGGTTTTGTCGTCCTAGAACTGCGCAACCTGCCCGCAGGTCGGTACATACTAACCGCGTCGACTTTCTACCCCGGACAAGAGGGGCCTTTCTTCTTAGAACTGCGGTCCACTTGCCCCCTTACATGCGAGGGGCGCAACTAGCGGGCGATCGGCAGGAGGAAGCAGGACGAGCTTAGGTTCTAGACTGTTAGGTTAGATAGGAGTATATCTGGTTAAGATTGACCAATAAACGCTGAGGTGTTCTGTAATACATGACAGCTCAATGATCAGTGATATGTCAAAAAGTATAGATACGTCATATGTTAACAAGATGAACGAGAAAATTGTTTCAAACTCCACACATATATGATTATACACACATAAAGTCACGCCTGTTTCCCAGAGGGGTAGGCAGAGACATACAGCTGTCCCAATTGGAACATCTTTGAGTCTTCAAAATGAGCGCTCCAATAACATATCTGTAGTTTTTTGAAATATCATTGTTAGTTATAGTAAAAGTAGTCCCAATTCTTGTGGGGGAGTAAGATGGAATTATAAAGAAAATGAAAGATGTAATAAAATATTATGAAATGCGCCATTTTATAAATAATGAAGTCCAAACTCAAAATATTTTAATAAATAAAATTTAAAAAATAAAAGAATATTCGTAGAAATAATTAAAATACCCAGTGACGTATTTTGATTAACACATTTTTTATAAACAAAGGAATGGTGTGAGATATGTTCCAATAAATAATTAAAATGTCTATATGTATTTAAAAACTCGTTATTTGTTAATAAAAAATACACTATCTGAACGTTTTTAAACTGTAAGAAGAATGGTGGGAGATACGTTCCAATAAATAATTGAAATGTCTAATTGTATTTAAAAAAAAACATTAATTATCATAAAAAAATACACAAACTATACGTTTTTCACTGTAAATAATTGTATGAATTTCATTTAATGTGTATTATATTGAGAAACGTATTATTTTATAATGACGCAAAATCAAAATCATTAATGCCCCCAAGAGTATTACTTCCAATTTTTCTATCCTGCATTTTTTGTTTACTGTACAAGGATTTATAAATTAACGCTTACAGCTTGGATGCGGTTTTTTATTCTTTTGTTCAGTAGTATTGAAGTACACAGCTCAAGTTAGGAATAATATTACAGTCAGCCGAATACGTAGTGAATGTGTAGATTTTATGTACCATTAAAAAACGAAATCTATATGTATAAAAATTGTTGGTCGTTAGTCTCGCTAAATCTCGAAAACGGCTGGACCGATTTGGCTAAATTTGGTCTTGAAATATTCGTGGAAGTCCAGGGAAGGTTGAAATGGTGAGAAGTTACGAAGTTCCGAGTCAGCTAGTATAAAATGATAATGTAGTGACTATCTTATAAATATTGATTTGCTTTCGGATTTTTTATGCATTTTTTGAGTTATTTATGTTTTTGACTGTAAAATGTGATGTGTTAGATCTTTGCTTTTAAGATTAAGTTATAGAAAAAGTACGCGAACATATTGTTATTTATTTATGTATTTTAATAAATTCTGTCTTAAATTGAATATATATTTTAAAAAAGCTTAAAAAACTAAGTATGTTTTCACCTCAGCTATAAAAAGGTGTATAAAATATGACTGTGTTTAAAACATTACAATTTGAAAATTGATATACTCGAACGGGTTTCGAACCCGCGACCTTCGCCATCTGTGGCGCAGCTCTTACCAACTAAGCTACCGTGTCGCTGCTGTATTAAAACACCTGGGTTTCTTCTATACAAATTATAAAACCATACTAATCAGTGAAAATAAAGTCACTAAGCCTCCAGTAAGGCTGGTTTCACAGCAGTAACGGAGACACACATAAGGCGCTAGAACACTGTTTCACATCGACGCGGATTGGTCCGTACGCGGGCCGCTCCGGGTAGAGCCCCCACAACGCTACCCGGGTCTTAGCAAGCATATCGTACTAAACCCTCGTTTCAGAGCACTGTGGAAGCGAGACACCGCTACGTGTAATGCTGCGTCTCGCTTCCACAACGTAAACTGTCCTGCTTTAAGAGCTCATGGTAAGGGGAGTGTTATGTTTATTTTGAAACTTAGTTTAATAAAATCTAGTAAACGATAGTGGTGTGGCTGGTTTCACAGTTCACCGAGAGATGGGAAGCACCCGCAGTGGTCTGAAACGAGGGTTTAGTACGATATGCTTGCTAGGACCCGGGTAGCGTTGTGCGGGCTCTACCCGGAGCGGCCCGCGTACGGACCAATCCGCGTCGAGGCTTTAACAGCTATCCCAACGCGACACATCCAACTTTATGTATGTATGTATTGTCTTCGTTATTGCTAAACAATAAACTTGAAAAGTATGTAGCCAATTTGAAATTCATTTAAAATGTGTCCGCCGAAGTTTGTAAAGCGACATAAAAGCAAGTCTGCTCTATCCATGTTGCTAATTGCGTTTATGCAGATCTATGCACGGTTTTGTGTCGTGCCGTCGCTAATGTGGACGCTTACTTTGCGGAAGCTTCTAGAAAAGCTGGTTGGGCTTAAATGTTTATGTATGAGGCTGTGTTTTAATTTGGTGGTTTACGTAGTTTGAAGCGTCAATTTCGGTGTCAACAATTTTGACGTTGTTTTAAAATACAATGTTTTTTGGTATTCAATTAAAATTGAAGTTAAACTAATATGTACAAATTTTTAACAAACGATCAACATACTGAATATGACATATTTTACTGTTTTAAATGTTTGTATGAATTATAAGAAAATAATATGGTAATGTAATAAATGATTATTTAAAATGAAATCAAAGGTCAATTTGAAGATTTTTTTTTGTTTATTTCAATACAATGTTACGCTTTCTATTGCTATTTATTGTTTAACTTTGAATGCTAAACCTAAGCTTAGTGGCCAAGAAAACGAATGGCCTATGTCATTTAGAAAAAATAATTTGACTAGCATAAATGTTTAGCATATTAAATAAATATATTTAGGCTGTCCGCCCACGTCACTTTTCGTAGGACCGATAAATCGGCCCGACTTTTTATTTCAGACAGACTGTAGGACGTGTGCGTTGCAATCAGTACGTTCTTTTTTCCTCCTACAAAAAATCGGTCACCGATTTATCGGACGTAGTCGGGTAGCCTTAATCAAACCTAAATCATCCTAATTTATTTTTAGTCCGTTGCAGCTATTTAAAACAATCAGTCAGGTACAATATATAAACTAAATATTTAAAATGAATATTTTGACTATCTTATACCTATATGTGTTAATAAATAAAAAAAATGTAAGTAGACGTAAATGTAACAATATGACATTGGCGACTCCTTCTTTAACCGACTTTAAAAAAGGAGGGGTTCTCAATTCGTCTGTATGTTTTTTTCTTTATGGAATAGTTTGACGTTTTCTGTAATGATTTTGACATTATTTTTTTATATTATGCGTGTTACAGAGGCCTACAATCGTCTTAATAGGTACCCAAACTGAATTTAGTCTCAATTTCCTACCAGGACATCACGAAAGCAATACAATGGAAATCGAATAGAATCATAAATATACAGGTCTGTCATAAATGTCATCGATGAAATAGTCGAAATATTATGACATACCAATACATGTATCTGTTTTGTTTATGTTCTATTTGTTTTTTTTCGTGAGGCGTTTTTCCACTTGTGGGACTAGGGGGCTGATCTGGTATAAAAACCTACACTGTATTGCTTAGGAATTGAATAGCTACCGAAAAGGCGATGGCAGGCCTATCGGTATTTCTCTACCTCTCTTTCGCCTATATTATATTCCTCCAAAAATGTTTTCTAAATAAACTTACAAATGTCTTAAGGTAAACCTGTCCACAATACATAAAAAAATAATTTGTATGATTCTTTGTGACGATTAAAACTGTAATAAAGGGCCTTATACATAGTACGGTCGAAAAGAAAAGCCGTCACGATCGACGGCAGTGCGTAACTGTCAATTTATCGATACAGTCCCCTTACCACGAACTTTTAAAAAGGGACAGTTAACGACGTGGAAGCGAGACGCAGATACGTGCACTGTAATGCGGTGTCTTACTTCCACAATAGTATACGTTGTCCTGCTGTAAGAATTCATGGTAAGGGGACAGTATTCAAGATTGCATTAGTTTGGTGATCTCAGACGTCTTCGACTAACTTAATCATTCACGATGTTACCTTACACTCGATCCGTCGTGCGTCGATCGGCGTGACGATGAATCGTAACGACAAATCGTACTGTATATCGGGCCCTTAGTAAAAAATCTATCTAGGCTGTGACAGTTCTAAGCCACCGCTTGTATGCTTCTCTGCTCTCGCCCATAAGTTGCACATTTCGCATGCAATCACATGAGCTGCTGTGATAACTTAGTTGTAAGATCAAATCACAGTGTATTATAATGTTAAAAATCTATTTTCTTTTATATGATGTTAATTAATAAAATATTTTGATATATTTGTTGGTTTGAATGTCTTGTCCTATATGCCAGTTATGGGTAGATGATTTCTGTTAATATAGTAAGATGCAACAAAGTTCAAAGTCGCTTGAAATGTTATTGAGTTGCTGTAAAAATGTCTGGTTTACTCATTAACTTCAAATTTTCAAAATCAGATTTAGAAGTATTCTCCAAAGGGTAAGGACTTAAGCAGAGGTGGGTATTCCCTACATCTATTTCGCCAGTTAAGTATAGGTCCCATCCCAATGTTATAGTTGGCGAGCCAATTGCCATCATCATCAGCCGGAAGACGTCCACTGTTGAACAAAAGCCTCCCTTAGAACGCCACAATGAGCGATAGCTTGCTATTAACCGGGCATAAATCCAGACTCTGAGCTGCTACTCGGAATAACCTGATAGAAAAACCCAATATTAAGTAGGTACTTTATCCGACCCAAGAATCGATTTCAGGACTTCGAGTTCAGCTGTCTCGTTATTGCGGCCACTAGACCAGGGAGGCCTGCACTTAAAAAAACATAGATACATCAAAATATTGCCCCAAAAAGGAGGCCCGCACTTAAAAAAAAAACAAATAGATACATCAAAATATTGCCCCAAAAACGAGGCCCGCACTTAAAAAAAAACAATAGATACATCAAAATATTGCCCCAAAAATACATAATAGCAATTTCGTAGATTTCCTATAAAGTCACTCAAAATGATGTGAGGTGAACTCATTAATATGTTTGTGATAGAATCGAACTGGGACAAAACGTAATATAAATGGTAAATCAAATACTCGTTAGTTGTCGAATGCTGTTCGATTGTCGACCTAATGTCCTTAGAATTAGAGTTTATTGTACACATACGTTTTATTCGCGGTATATGTTTATGGTGCTTAGTATAAGCGGTCGCGATTTACACGTTTTTTATAAGTGTTAGTTTAATTTAGTTAAAAATCTAAGTAATTGGCATCGGCCGTCTATAAAATCAATAAATATCGAGTTCTAAAGCAGTTATTTCTAGATAGTTTACACTGGATTTAAAGAGGATGACATATTTTTTTGGGTAGCCATAAGCCAGCATTGAAACATAAACAGTGATAGCCGAGTGTGACTGATGGACTGCCAAGTCAACGGTCGCAAGTTCAAACCCAAGATCTTATCTTTTAAAAATATATTTTTGAATTCATGTGTGTATTATAAATTAGTTATCAGTTGCTAAAAACGGTGAAGGAAAATATCGTGAGGAAACCGGCACACTGATCGATTTTTCAACGGTGTGTTAAGCCATGTCAGAGGCCTACAGGCGGTTTAAACTCTGACACCAGGTTGTTCAACCGTACGATAAGAAGACGACCACCCGCTGCCCGCTTGTAGCTCACGCCAGCCCACCGTAAATGTTTTATAAGGGTACGCTTCAAAATTTAATTTAGCTGCGTGTGTGCGATTTCTCATTGTTTTTGTAGGTCCGACGTCTGTGTTCAATGATGTGTGCGTCAAGGCTGTTCAGATCATAGAAATAAGGGATGTGTTATTATATCCATTGTTTTAATAAGTGCCGAAGTTTGTGTGTTTGTTAGAAACAGTTACAATTGAGTAGGTTTTATTGGATGATCGATTGATGAATGTCTACCTACTCTCTGCTTGAAATAGGTACGTGTATATACCTATATTTATTTATTCATTTAGATAGGGATAACAAACAGCAGTATATTAAATATTGTAACATAGTTAGCATCTTAACAGTAAAATTAACAAATACACTAATTACAACGTTATCCACAGATTACAATACAGAAGAACTAGCTGTTAAAAGACAATCCTAATCCTAATACTTACATAAGATTATGACATATTCGCGTTAAAGCTAAAAATAGTTTTATTGCAACATACGTTTGTATATTGCTTGAAAGGCTGTGACGTAAAGTTTTTGCCATGCCATAGGGTTTGCGTATTGTCCTTATCGGGCATTACAAAAGTTACTTAGCTTAATTAGTCTTTAAATTAGGGAAATCTTATTTACGTATTGCCATATAGGTACAATTGATTTAGTTAAATAGACTGCCTCGTTGGTCTAGTGGTTGCTAAGCGCGACTGCTGAGCACGAGGCCCTGGGTTCGAATCCCGGGTCGGGCAAAGTGTTACTGGGTTTTTCCATTAGGTAATTCTTAGTAGCAGCACGAAGTGTGGATTTGTGCCCGGTTGATGGCAATAGGCTTGCCCCCTATTACATTGGGACGTAAAACATAACTGGCGAAATGTGGGTGTACTATATGTGCACCTTTGCCTACCTCTTCGGGGAATACAGGCGTGATGTTATGTGTTTTTAGTTAAACTTCCAAACCACAAAAACCATAGACATAAACCTCTTTAAAGAAAAACTAAAATTATATCTGCCAGCAGCCAAAACGTGTGATGTTCTGTGATTCTGTCATATCTCCCGTTTCTTCGCTCTAAGTGCTCAGTAAACGCTACCACTTACCGCCTGTCAATTTGACGATCATTTCTCTATATTGGAAGGTTGTTTGTTTACATCTCTTAAGGAATTTACTCAGACGAGACACGGACACTTGTCCTTACTCTACAGCACATTATCTATGCATCTTTCTAATGAGCGCACAGACACTAATTCTTTGGATTCTTACGCCAAGGGCTGCAGTTTCGATGCTTGTTTACAGAGTATCAAAACTAATAGATTGCGACTTACTGTTATATGACGGTTTGCCTTTCACAAAACCGTTAGTTTAGTGATCGCTAAGTGCGACTGCTAAGCATGAGGTCTTGAGTTCGAAGTCAATAATGGAGCAATAGGCTAGTTCCCTATAACATTGGAAACACCTCTGCTGAAATGACTCAAAAACTTTATTAAAAATAGTAAACATAACGCTTCAAAAACTGTCCTAGTTTTTTTAATACCTACATTATTTGCTCAGCATAATACCTATTCTTATTTCGAAAACATCGAGATCGTACGAAAGGAAACTTAATAAAAACAACTGACAAACAACGGAATAAAAGTTCGCAACAGAATACGTCATGTCATGGTACAAAAACACACCGGCATCTGTCATTTTTGGCACAAAATCGTGATATGGGTAGCACTAACTTGAGAAGAATGACGAGTAATACATACTAAACAGTAAATAATAACCTCCACATGAATAATAGATTAGTATATTAACATTTTAATAGGCTGTAACCAATAAAACCAGCCCCCTTACCAAGGAACTCTTAAATCAGGACAGTTAGTAGGTAGTTGTTCTGTTGAGTTCATGGTAAGGGGGCCAGTTTAATATTTCAATTTCAATTCAATTAGTTCTGTCACAATCTGCGAATTCTTCCAGACGACCTATTAAATATTAGTATCGCGTAAATAATGGATAGCACTTGGTTGGGAGCTCATTTGTGCATTCTGCTGCACCCACTCCGTGCACAATCACTGATCAAATATTAAACAGCGCAAGTCTGAGATATGAGATGAGGTTACCACTGAATACATGGACTTGTCTGATGTTTAGATTTATGTAAAAGATTTAACTTTATGTAGATATTTTTAGTAGGTATTTCTGCAAAATAAATTTCAACAGATTTCACGTTTAGAAATCACCATAAATCTTTTGTTCCTATCACACTCTCATTCAAGATCTTACCAATTTGCCTCAGGATTCTCTCATAGTTTAATCTGTCTGAACAATTATTGACGGCGTCATTGACGTTGTAGCTAAGCGATTGGACTGCTGCGTTACCTGCCCGTTTTATTCCCGCATGGGACAAAAAAAATTGTGATACGCAGATTTTTGTCTCGAGTTTGGGTTGTATGTATCTGCGATATTTCATGTTTGAGGAACGCACCCACGATACAGGTGAAATTCGTAGTGTGGGGCGACGTTTTTTGAATCCTTAACTTACTCAACCTGAAAAAGCATTCTTAAGACTAACAAAACTAAATTACGCTTGCGCTTACCATAATAGTTTGATGCCATGGCACCCAAATTGTACAAGTTCATACAGCAAGTAGTCGCATTAAGTACGGTGGCGAAGTTGTACAAAATAACGACACCAGCTCCAGCGTCGTGTTGCTCCTATATTTGCCACTCTACATTGTTCAACGTTTGCTCATGTAGTACACTGAATTAAATTGCCTTATACATAATGTGAGTGGAAGATTATTTTGGTAGTATCGAGATGAGAGTAGTAGTGTTTTGGTAAAATTAGTTTTAGCATAATGTAAGATGTTTTCGCCCCAAGCCGTCTAAGTCCTTATAGTCGATATTAACCTTCTTGTATTTTGTTGTGGGGTTTAGCCCCGAATTAGACCGAAATTAAACCGAAATTAGAGCGAATTTAAATACAGTTGTTCAAACTCAGACAAGAAACAATGTTAGGCTTTATATTATATCCTTTTTTAGCTATTCTAAGACATCACTGCCTACACTTGCTATGGCAATATCCCCGTCCTGCACCATATGCCTCATACAATAACTGCCTATAACTGTCCCACTGTAAGGCCTCTTCTCGTATAGAGAAGAATAATTGAGCATTAATCACCACGCTGGCTCACTGCGGGTTGGTGATTTCAAATAATTAAATCCAGGTTTCCTCACTATGTTTTCGTAATTCATTATTTAGAGAATTTCAAACGTCACTTAGTTACTAGTCTTTGAAAACTAAACGTAGATTTTCGAAAGAGTGGATTATTTAGATTTTAGATCCTTCTAACAGACACAATTAATTCACTCCGATTAGTAGAACGAATCAATGGATTAAATTCATTATCATGTAACTAGGTCCCTCCTAAGACGAAGTTATCATTGCTTTGCTTTTTTCTCCTTGATGTTTTAGTTGTATCTATTGTTGGTTTCTCTACTGTTACGCATATTCTGGGTAAAGCGAACTTGAAACCCAGCAACTATTCCAAAGCCTTTATAATTAATATGTTTTATGTAGTCTAATAGATTTTCAAATCTATGATGGTGTTAGCGCTGTAGTTAGGGATTATAAAATTTATCCTCGCACTGTGCAAATTGTATGATTTACTGATAATATCAAATGATTTCGTGTTGGTGCTTGTGATATTTCATGTCTTAAACGCAAGATAGTTCGTAGTGTCTTTAACCTTTCAAAAATACATCTGCCCCCTTACCATGAACTTTTATAGCAGGACAGTTTACGATTTGGAAGCGAGACGTCGCATTATACGGTACTGTAGCGCTCGCTTCCTCAACGTAAACTGTCTTGCTTTAAGAGTCCATGGTAAGGGGGCTAAAAGTTCTCTAATTTGTCAGATTGTCTATCGCCAAAACTGACAATTATCACGTGACATCCAATTGAGATCCTAATAACCTATATTTATATAACTAGGTATCTTGCTAGCTTGAATAATTCCACAAATAACTCAACCCTGTTAATGAGCTTAACGGTCGAATTTGTAACCGTTTACGATTGTCAACTGTCTGATTCGTTAATCACTAATTGCGGCCGAGTCCTCGTCTAAACCCCTTGTATCTGAACACCCTTATGGTGGCTTCTCACGGCGCGTTATAACCTTGCCCGGACCGCCCGAAACCGAGTTTTTTGGAGCACCTAGTGCCATGAATGAGATCGAGGCTCCAAGTCTCACGGTACGTTATATCCGCACCACCCGGAACTAATTTTTTTTCAGGCTATCAATTAAAGTACCATGATTAACTACGAGTCTACCGGCGAGTTCGTAAAATATGGTGCGGTGCGTTGTCGTTGCTCGGTTCCTGGCAGCGCGGGTCGTGTTATAACGTGTCGTGAGAGGCCACTATTAGACTTCATAATGATGTTGTCAATTGATGAGTGAATTTTCTCAAGTAACGTCCTAATCCAATAAGACTAAGGACATCCTGAGTATTGGATTGTTTGATTTGCGTTCTACAGTTTAGATTAATTTGCTTTTAGTCGAGCCGTCTCAATGGCTATTGTCTTGGTTTGTGTAGACAGGTTCTGTTCTGAGTACATTTGGAAGACTTTTGGTATGGGCCAGTGGAGGGGGGGGGGGACTTTCTTTATATTGATGAAGGTTTTTTATAATGAATCAGTACCTAGTGGGGAATTATCTTCTTTACACTTTTTTATTTTAACAGATTTTAAGATAATTCTAGTTTATCTAGAATTATCTCTGCCTAGAATAGGCATCCCCCTTTTATCTCGTGGTCTCGTCTCTCCTTTTATTTATCCCGTGGGTGTCGTGAGAGGTGACTAAGGGATATTCCGGGGGGATAAGCAGCATTCCAGCAGCAATAGGCTGATGTGATGTCACGATCTATTACTTTAAATAAATAAGTACCTTCATACCAATATACGTGTCATCATCATCATCAGTCGGAAGACTTATGTATACATCTTTCAAAATAACACAGACATACCTGTTTACCCGCACCAATTAAATTTACTTAGTACCCGATTTATCCCGTAAATCGTCCTCCGACGGACCGTCTTATTACTTGGACCTAGATCTTAGAACGAATGACCCGTGAACCGGAGAAGGTCGCATGTCTTAGGAGGAATTAAACCCCCCTAGCTCACCCCCTTTGCATAAGACACGGACGTTCCATGGAGATTTTTCTAGTAATGGTCCCGTAGGGTTAGTTGACTTAGTTTTTTTTTAAACGTCCTGTACTAGGAATTTCTCCTGTATCGTGGGTGCGTTGGGCAAACATCGGCGGATCATACAATTTTTGGTCCCGTGCAGGAATCGGACCCACAGCCCTTAGCGTAGCAGTCTAATTGCTTAGTCACTGCGCTAACCAGCCCCCTTACAATAATAAATGATTTTATTTCTGCAAATAGCTTTTACAAAAACACTTTAACACGTCAATTTTTCAAAACTAAATGGCATCGGCATTTCCTAACTAACTACCTCTGAGAAGAAATACAGAAAGAAACTCAGGGGTCAAGGTCTCTTTTGAACTCTTAAAGCAGGACAGTTGATGTTGTAGTTATATAATTGCAAGTTATTTTATATTTGGAAGTCATTTGTAATTGAAATCGACCGATAACATTTTATACTGAAACAAGCTTCAAATTCAAACCATTTTAAGTCCAAATGTAGAATATAAGATAGTATTCCTAAATATCTCTTGATAAGGACTAGGCCAGAACTTCAAATTGTACCTAATTGAAATTAAAAAACAAATGTCTATCTATATAAACAAGAAACATTCATGCAACATAATACCCAATAAATACAGTAGGTACATCACAACCGTGTTGCCATACTTTACTTAACCCTAACATAAATAAATAAGTGGGCCCATCCTAATTTATTCAGCCAAGGAACCCCAACGATCGAGCAGGCGTACCCAGCCAATATTACTACAGTAAAAAAACATGGGTTACTACCGACGTCGCCCGGTTTATTACTTCTGTTAACACTGCACGATCGAATCACATTTAAATTTACTCAATATATGTCTGTTATTTTGTGTTTGGAATGTTGGCGTGAACAGGGTTGAGTTTTCGAAGTATGTTTTGCTGTTTCATTATTCTTTCATATTTACATGCTAATTACGTAGGCTACTGCCGGAGGACTCAAAAAAAACCGAATTAATTTAAACTAATTTATTTTAAAAGAAATTACAATTATAAGTAAATGAAATTGACTCGATCGATGGTGGATACGAAGTGAGCGGGCTCGGTCACGTAGACGGTGTCTTCGGGCCTCGTGTCCTGTGTCAGCACTTTCCACTCGTAGCAACTGGGTCGATGATGCGCACGCGGCGTGCCTCGTGCCTTTGTGTCAGCGCTTTACTTTATAGGTATGCGCGTAACACCTCCCCCCTCAGATCGACGACTATTTCAGATTTTGAGATGAAATATCGTCGAGAGTTTGGTTTGATCTTGAGATGCTGGCTGGTTCTGGTGGGCTTCAGATGATGTAGACTTGGTGTCCGTGGCTGCATCTGGGGTTGTCATCTGTTTCTTCTGTGCCAGGCGGATGTGGGTCCGGTAGAATAGTGTTGCTCCCAGTATGACTATGGCAAGTAGTGTACCATAAAATGGGATTGTCGTGTGGTAAATGGCTGAGCTCGGTTCAATGTGGATTGGCTTCTGTGAGTCTATTCTGTCTTGAATGTGGTGCAGCTTCTTCAGGTTAACAGCATTAATTTCAAGGGGTGGCATAGTTAATCTCTCGATGTCTTCTGGCACGTTGCTTATCTTCATGGGTTGTCCTCTGATATGATCGTTGATGTTGACGATGGTAAATTCGTCTGTTCGTAGCTTGCAATTATGTGGAATAGTAGCTAGGAAACTTCCGGTTAGGGTTATGGATTCTTCTTGTTCGCAGATTAACTGGACTTGTGTTGGTTTCGGGAACACGACGGCGTAGCGGCGGTCGTCTAACTTTTCCATTGCGGGCTTCGTCAGGCTGATAGTAACCGTGTTGCATATTTTATGTGGTGTTTGACCTCCGATGATGTCACAAATGCAGTCTGGATGGGTTCTCATTTGGTGGTTGAGCTTTTCTTCGCAGAGATATTCTGAAGTTACCTTCGGGCATTCTGCCTCTATGTACGCGTGAATGTTTCCAGTGATTGCTAGGAAGGGGTAGGACGGGATGATAGCCTGTCTATTTTTATTTGGTACGATTACTAACTTGTACAATAAGAATTGTAGCGGAGATATTATGGGAAATTTGAACGCGAAAACTATTTGATTCCCACGGTAGTAAGCTGATGGCTTAATGACGTCATAATATTCTCTGATTTCTAATTCTAGTAATTGGTCTTTATTATAAAGCGCGCTTAGTTTGCGTAACATATCGCGTAGTATTTCTGTACCTAACAGGGAATGATGAGTATGCAATTGACCGGAAAGAGCGATCGCATTCTCTAACCTACTTAATTCGCATAATAAACTATCTACATTATTAATAATTATTTGCAGTATTTGTGAGAACTTTGCAAACTTGATGAGATTGTGTTGTTTATACTTATCGGCGTCGAGTAAAATATGCAGACTGTCATTTAATTGTAATTGATTCTCTACTAGTTTCGTAATAATTTTTGTATGCTCGTTCATCAAGGCTTTGCTCAGACTTATATGATGATTTTGCTCAATAACTATTTGTTGCTGGTTATCATTGAGGGCTTTAAGGGCGTTATCGTACTTAATGGCATCCGAGTGATCCAAATTTCCCGTAATGCTCTTAATTACGGAACCGAGACCATCTACCAAACCTCTCTTGAATCGATTGGGCTTTAAGCTTTGGAGGTGAGATGAGGCTTTATTTAATTTCGCGTTTAAGTTATCTATTTGAAGCTCATATAATGTGTGGGTGTAGTTGTCTAGTCTGTCTGTCGCTTTAGTAAGTTGAAATCGGATCTCGTTAATATTGTTATCTATATCGGTTAGTTCTATATTTTGAAGGAATGTATGATAATGAGTGATGAGTTTCATGGTTCCTAATTTGAAAGGCAATAGTCCAGGTCCATTCTCGAGTCGTTCTAGATTAATCTCCTGAGCCCGTGTTAGGCTGAACGTCAGCATCAGGGGTATCCTGCAACAATTTCGCGGATTTAGGGACACGCTTTAATCTAGATTTGGCTATAGGTCCCTTTTTCTTGGAAGTATAAATGTGGATGGGTAAGTTAGCTAGAACGGTATCCTGGGTGTATCTAGGTGCAAGCTTAGATCTACTCGCGGAGGGATTACTAATGAATATTTGTTGGTCAGGCTCATAGTCGGCTTCGTCCTCGCGGGTTTTATTACGACTCTCTATGAGCGCTGTTCTATTAGCGAGAGACGTTTCATTAATTAGTTCGTATACTTTTTGCATACGTTCCCTATGGGTTTCGGTGTATTGTTGTAGTATGTGTCCGGTCAGATCTATGTCAGTCGGGTCTCGTGGGTCAGTGTGTCCTAATATAAGGTCATATGGCTTACATCGTGTGAAAGAATGGATCGAACTATTGTAGGCTATAATAGCGTATGGCATCAGGTGTACAACTGGCTCATCTTTGTACTTTAGTTTTAAAATACGAAGATGTTCCAATATAGTGGAATGAAAGCGTTCTATGGTACCATTAGCGTTTGGTGAGTATGCTAGTGTTTGGTGATGAATTATTTTATGTACCTTGCAGAACTCGGAGAACATCTGGTTGGCGAATTCGGTCCCTTGATCTGTAATAATGGTTAGTGGTAGGCCATGATGCGTGCTGAAGGTTAGTAAGGCTTGTATGACACTGACTGCAGTCCCATCTCG
The DNA here is from genome assembly GCA_946251915.1 of Abrostola triplasia. Taxonomy (NCBI): domain Eukaryota; kingdom Metazoa; phylum Arthropoda; class Insecta; order Lepidoptera; family Noctuidae; genus Abrostola; species Abrostola triplasia. The sequence continues at coordinate 10,604,095 of OX276432.1, forward strand.
AAGTAGGTAGGCTTGAGCGTATTTTGAGAAGGCGTCTACGAATGTTAGGTATTTTTCATTCTGTGCAGAGAAGCTATCCATATGTATTATTTCGAACGGCCTAGTAGCAGGGGGTGCTATATTAAACTTTTGTTTGATGGGGCTCCTATCGTACTTTGCTTGCCCACATACTGTGCAATCATTTATGAATTTTGTAATGTGGTCTCGCATCTTTGGCCAGTAATATTTTACAGATAAGGCTAGGAAGCACTCATTAATGCCACGATGGTTGGTCTTGCCTTCGTGGTAGTGACGTATAATTTCCTGTTGCCTCAGATATTCTTTCACGTTTTCAAGTTCTTTTTTTGCCAATACCAATTTCATACAAGAACTTTTAAAATGTTTTTGTAACAGGGGAATTATCTTGTACATTGCAAGGGGTGGATTTATAAACAGGGCAGTTTTGATCTTAGGGTTGACGTATTCCTTAATAACGTTTATCAAATCCTCCTCTAGGTTGGATTCAGATAATTGAACGGATGTTCGAGTATGGGTGTCAAATGGCTTAGTCGCCGTAGGTCGTTTTTTAAAGTCACCTACAACGGTCAAACACAACTGTCGGTGAAACTTGTTTAATGGTTCGTCGGTAATAGGTATTTCGAGTATAGGGTTCTCTTCAGAGGTATGTGCTGTCAAGGTGTTGGAGTCAGCTAGGGATGGTGGTCTGTCAGTTGCGTTTGCAATCATCGAACTAACTTCCTCATTATGAATTTCGACGCGAGAGAGGGCATCGGCATTGGTGTTATGTTTGCCTTTTTTGTAAATGACGGTGAAATCATATTCACTTAATCTTAACCGCCACCTGGTAAGTCTTAAATTTGGTTCCTTGAGACTCATGACCCATTGCAAAGGTTTGTGGTCCGTTACTATTTTAAACTTGCGACCAAAGAGGTAAGGCCGGAAGTATTTTGTTGCCCATACAATCGCTAGTAATTCTTTTTCTATTGTGCTGTAATTGACTTCACTTTCGTTAAGCGTCCGTGAAGCGTATGCTATGGGTTTGTCCGAGCCAATGGAACCTTGCGAAAGTACCGCACCGATTGCGAAATTGGAAGCGTCTGTAGTCAAGACGAACTCTTTCTCAAAGTCTGGATATTTAAGGACAGGGTCGTTGGTCAGTAAAGTCTTACATTTCTCAAAACAACTAATGTAATCTGAGTCTAAAGTTACCTTCTTTCCTTTCTTTAAACAACTTGTCAGTGGTTTGGTAATACGGGAAAAGTCTGGAATGAATTTTCGGTAGTATCCGAGAAGTCCGAGAAACTGTTTTATTTCTTTTGTAGTTTTAGGTATGGGATAATTTTGAATGGCAGTGATTTTATTTGGGTTAGGCTTTATACCTTCGGTAGTTATGATGTGACCTAGGTATGCGGTCTCAAGTTTTAAGAACTCTGATTTATCCAACTGGATTTTGAAGTTAGATTCTCTTAACCTTTGGAACACCTTCTCTAGGTTGATCATGTGTTCCTGGAGAGAAGTACTGAATACAATTATATCGTCTAGGTAGACCAGACATATAACGTTCTGGAGTCCCCTGAGTACGTTGTCCATCACTCGTTGGAATGTGGAAGGAGAATTCTTAAGTCCCATGGGCATCCTCAAAAATTCAAAGTGCCCATGTTCGACATTAAAAGCGGTCTTAGGAATGTCACTGGGGCTCATCTCAACTTGGTAAAATCCTGATGCTAGGTCAAGGGTGGTGAAATATTGGCACTTGCCTAGTTTGTCCAAAACGTCTGTAATATTCGGGATAGGGTATTTGTCATCGATCGTTTTTTCATTAAGCTTCCGGAAGTCAACGACTATACGCCATTTCTGTTTCCCAGAGGCGTCACCCTTCTTTGGGACGACCCAAATCGGTGAACTCCAAGCAGATTCGGACGGCCTAATGATTCCCTGATCTAACATCTTCGCTATTTGATCACTAACTTCTTGCCGGTGTATGAACGGGTACCTATAACTTTTGGTATAAATCGGAATTTCGTCTGTAGTTTTGATACTGTGCTTTACTTTGTTGGTGAAAGTTAATGCCTCGCCTTCAATGTAGAAGACGTCGGCGTATTTCGAGCATAGTGCCAATAAGTTTGCTTTTTCCTCCTCGTTTAAGTGATCGGTACGTAACCGGGATGTAACGTCTTTAGCGCGAGGTGACACTTGTTCAGTGCACTCGACATTGAATATCGTTGCCTGAGTTGCGTGGTCTAATGAAAATATTATATCGTTATTAGTTGGGTTAATTATCTCAACCATGCCGCGGCTATTTGAAACGGTGGTCAGGCATTCGGATATAATGCAATTGCAAATGATCTGTTCTTCTACAAAAACCTCACCATCTGGTGCATTAACAGGCAACCGTATTAATTTAGAACTTCCCGCTGGTATGATTTCTTCGTAGAGATTTAAATTTCGAGAGTTATAAATTTGGATGGGATTAATTGCGAACTTAGTTATTAATGTAAGATCTTTTAAATCTAATTTAGCCTCCCATTTGGTAAGTAAATCCATTCCTATTAAACCATCGAAACGATCATGGAATCTGTACACGAATAATTTAATTGGCTCTGTATCACCGAGTTCGGGAAAACAGGGTAAGTTGATAGAGTAGTCATTTCTGCTCGTAGCGTGAACGTTAGTAACCTCGAATGGATCGTAGTTAAGGGGTATGTGTGAGAAATAATTCTGAACTGCTTCTGGACTAATAAACGATTGGTTTGCACCGGTATCTATTAGAAAATTAAGTGGGGGGCTATGGATGCGAATATACGGTAGTTGCCTTTGGGTTTGCAAATTTAATTCTATCCTGATTTGTTTGACTTCGGAGCTTTCTGAAAATCCTGACTGGTGGAAGGTTGCTGTTGGTCAGCAGTACCTGACTCGTCCTTGTCCTTGTCGGTAGTCCCGTCAGTCTGTTGCGGTACGATATGTTCATGAGAAAAATCATTGAAATAAAAGTAGTCGTTATTGTAGTCGCCATAGTTAAAGGGGTCAAAGTAAAAGTAGTCAGCTAGGTCGGGGTAACAGTAGTCTTCCCCATAATTCAAACACTCGTTCACATTAACATCACGGGTTTTAAAATAGTTGGAAGGTGGTGGATTGCCCTGTGCTGCCCAATTCCAGCTGTTATTGGCAGGCAGTGGCCTAGATGCAAAGTGGCTGACGCCGCTCATTGGTCTGGGACCATTATTCGGCGGATAAGGGTTCCTTGGAGGCGTTCCGAATCCAGCACCACCTTGATTGTTGTTAGGCGGTGGTGCACCGAATACTTGTTGCGTACGGGTAGGGCCGCGCGATTGCATGTTATATGGATTAAATGGCATTTTAAACTGGTTTTGAGATGGCAAAGGCCGTAACATAAATTGCGGTCCCTGCTGTCTAAACGGACCGGGCATGTTAAAAGGATTAGGTCTAAACGGAACCATCATATTATTTGCAGGGGCTGGCATTTTATGGTTGTTTTCGTTTTGATTGGGTGGCACGCGAGATGAAGATCTTTTATCTATAAAGTTATCATTTCTACTCTGCAAATATATAGTGTTAGTCTCCTCGTGCACGAACTCTAGAGCCTTCTCAATAGTCTCTGGTCTCATGCACCTAATACGTGATCCTAAGGGATCTTTCAAACCACGGAGATAGGCCTGCAAGGTCAGTTTACGATATAAATCGCGTTTTGCTGCAATGGTTGATTCGAGGGATTCGTGCAATGAAACGTATGTCATTACGGTGCTAAAAAGACTCTGGCAACGCTCATAGAACTCTTGCGGCGTGCCGGAACCTTGTGTAAGTAAGGCCAAATCGTTGTAGAGAGCGGTCTCATCTCGCTGGTCGGCGAAGTTATTAATAAGAGCACTACGTATGCCTGCCCAATCATTGGGTATACCATTAGCATTTATAAGACGGGCGGCAGGCCCTGTAACCTTGTTCAATATACCGTTTAAAAGCGCCAATTTATATATATCCGGTTGCCCCTCTTGAATGAACTCGCGTACTAACTGATCACACAACTTGATAAACCTAGTAAGTATATTTGGATTCCCATCGAAGTCGGGAACTAAGCGGAGGGCTTTAAAAATACCGTCTAAGTCAGCCATCTCGGGTTCAATTACAAGATTAATATTACGTCTAGAATCTACACTACTATTTCTACTACTAACTAACCTAGGTGTACTTGATCTACGTGGATGGAAAATATTGGATACGGTAAATGGAACCTACACATAAAAGGAAGCAAGCAACCACTAAGAAAATTCAGCGGACTTACATGAACATTCTGGTCTTCATTGAGCTGTATCGATTTCTGGATCTCCGGCGTAGTCTCGTTGTTCAGGATCTCCCGGCGCGGCGTTGAAAGCCTATCGTAGCGAACGCGGTGCGATATACCGGTTATCGCAATAACGACCCGGGAATCCTACCGACTGCGCCAATTACGTAGGCTACTGCCGGAGGACTCAAAAAAAACCGAATTAATTTAAACTAATTTATTTTAAAAGAAATTACAATTATAAGTAAATGAAATTGACTCGATCGATGGTGGATACGAAGTGAGCGGGCTCGGTCACGTAGACGGTGTCTTCGGGCCTCGTGTCCTGTGTCAGCACTTTCCACTCGTAGCAACTGGGTCGATGATGCGCACGCGGCGTGCCTCGTGCCTTTGTGTCAGCGCTTTACTTTATAGGTATGCGCGTAACATGCTGTTAACATGCTTGTACTTCTTGAAGGCGTTTTATTATAGTTTGTACTTGAGTTTTTCGCTACTAACAATCTATTTTCTACTGTTCATTCTTGTTGTAGGCGTACTTTATGTGCACCTCTGCGTACCCCTTCGGGGAATACAGGCGTGATGTTATGTTTATGTGTTGTGTTCATTCTTGAACTCTGAGATACCTACCTAGTTGCACATCGTCTTCCAATCGGCAGGAGCCAAATGTGTGTGTAGAGATTGGTCAGTAAACAGGGATGGTAGCGAGGTTGACCGTCCAGGGTGCGTCTGATGGTATGGTTGATAAACAACCTGGTGTCAGAGTTTAAACCGCCTATATGCCTCTGACATGGCTTTACAAACCGTTGAAAAATCTCTCAGGTGTGCTGGTTTTCTCACGATGTTTTCCTTCACCATTTTTGGCGACTGATAACTAATTTATAACACGCACATGAATTCAAGAACACATCGGTGCGTGCCAGGATTTGAACTTGCGACCTTTGACTTAGCAATCCAACGGTCATACTACTCGGCTATCAGTGCTCTTAACATGGCTTTTATTAACCTATTTACTTCTTTAAATACCATAAGCGAAATCACAAACTTTTTATGAAACTTCCTCAATTGAATTCCACTTACAATCGTTATGCTGAGAAAATTACACAGTGGCCTTAAAAATTTCATTATCCCACTCCCAAAGGACAGGGAAACGGATTTAATTCACTCTGTATCTGTGTATTTTTTCTACTACGCGGCCCAATTAATCAAGTCGCTAATTAATTTATTATCTACATTGGAATAAGGAGTTTCCATCCATCATTCATAGTTATAATTGGCTAAACATTGTCGTCTAACACGGTACGGAGTTAGATTAGATTTTAATTACCTTCTTGTTCACAATGAGTTGGCGGGATTGTTGTCAAAGTGTTTTTGAAATAAGCGCTGCATTTCCCTGTTATAATTATGCTTATTGCTTGTTCAGATTGTCGACTACAATAGCGTGGAAAAAAATTAAGGTATCGAGTCTGTTGAACTGAACAAGTGAAGTCTGTATAATATGATTCAGTCGATGTAATTTGGAGGGCAGTTTGTATGCAAGAGAGTACTAGAAAACATTAAAGTGATTTAATTTTTAATCTACTTTTTTTATTGTCTGCAAAATTTATTTACAAGGTTATTTACACTCCTTAAAAATAAATATATACAAAATAAAAAATTTAAACTAAAAATTATGCATCAAAGTATTCCTCCTCATCGCTGTCGACTGGTAGAGTGCCCAAAAGGCTGGCGGCATTGCCACGTTGAATGGCAATGCTAATTCTTTGGCCGAAAAACAGGCCAGCCTTTTGGGCACCCTACCAGTCGACAGTGATTTAATTTAAGTTTCACTATGTGAACACATGTAAAAATCTTGGTGTGTCCAAATGACGAAACAAAAAGTGATACTAATTTATAGTTTCACCAACTGGGCACACGTGTGTCCAGTCTCTCGTGTCCAGTTGGTGAAAAACCCGATGTAATTAAGCTTGTCCATTTTTACTAAACATTTGGCCATAATCTATAAATATAAAACTCTTCCGTTACTGACTGACTGACTGACAGACAACGCCCTCATTTTTCAGCTCTTTACGATCAGTAGTTTCGGCTAAACTACTGATCGTAAAGAGCTGAATTTGGCATGTGTATTTGTTGGGAGGAGTAGGCTACCACTAAGAGAGGATTTTTGGAAATACGCAAAAAAAAACTGAGAAAAAAAGTGAAAAACCCAAATTCTGACGGAAGTCATTACTCCACGCGGACGAAGTCGCGAGCAAAAGCTAGTGTAAAATACAGTACATAAATAATCTCATTGATCTTGCCTAAACATTAAATTATTCTAGAGACGTCACAAAATGTTATCACCAAACACCGGTCAGCGACCTTCCAGTCTATCCAACTCGGTTCCCATCAAACCTTTCATTGTACCTTCAGAGACCCAATTGATGGACGCACAGACAGTAGTGGCCTGTAACAATATTATTGTTTCAAAGTTGATCGACCGCTATACTCCCAACAATTATTATTAATTATACGAAACAGTAACAAGCTATTTACTAGAATGGCTTTGTACTTACTTCCAGGCCTTTCGAGCCAGGTTATTGAACCGTACATCAAATAGGACAAGTTCGGACTAAAGTTTTTGGGACCGAAATGTGTGTAAGTTGGTACTATTGGGATCAAGCAACTTTTGAGTTTGAGGATAATTCAGGTTAAACAATTGGGTAGTTAAGAATTCATTTTACTTGTGTATGTAGAGCGTCTTTATGGTCTCATGGTCAGGGTTCAAAGGTCAGAGAGTTTTCTGGTAGGAAACCGGCTTTTGCAGCTAAGCAAGCGCTGTGTTTAAGCTCCTCCGTGGAGCACAGCATCATGCTAAGCGAGGGACATTTAAGGCTGAAGAAACGCATTTTGTCCCGTCACAAATGTAATTTTTTTGTGGTTTATATTGTTTGGCCTAGTGGTTGCTAAGCGCGACTGCTGAGCACGAGGTCCTGGGTTAGAATCCAGGGTCGGGCAAAGTGTTACTGCGTTTTTCCATTAAGTAATTCTCAGTAGCAGCACGGAGTCTGGATTTGTGCCCGGTTGGTGGCAATATGCTCGCCCCCTATTACATTGGGACCTAAAAAAAACATAACTTGCGAAATGTGGGTAGTAGTAGTACCTACGTACTACTTATATGTTTACCTCTGCCTACCCCTTCGGGGAATACAGGCGTGATGTTATGTTATATAATATTAGTATGGATAATATATTATAAATACTGAATAACAGCGAAGAAACCGAAACATTATCTTAATCACTCAATAGAACTTTCGAGTAAGTGGGCCAAAAGTGGCAATAAACACTTTTATCGAGATCCCCAGTAATAAAAGTTGTATTTGCAACCGCCTAGCAAATATTCCATTTATAAGGCTCATAAAGATCGCGATAGAATATAAGTGTCTTTGTTGTTACAATGAGAGAGGAGGGAAGGACTTTGTAGCGGTATAAGCTATCAAATGAAACAAAAAATCCAGACTCTCTCAATCATAATATATTGCATTCTATCCCTACTAATATAGAAATGCGAAAGTTTGTGTATGGGTGGAGTTTGTTACTCTTTCACGTAAAAACTGCTAAATGGATTTTAATGAAATTTCATATGGAGGTAGCTGACACCCTGGGTTAACACATGGGTTAACACTTTTTATCCCGTAAAATGTAGCGGGTAACAGCGCGGGGCGCAGCTAGTAAGTAATATAACAAGGTTTTATTTTGCAGAAATAGACAAACGATGCAGCCTGTTTTGATTGGGTAATCAGGGTATTGAGTCAGCTGGTGGATTTTTTTTTACAAAAGCTCGCCCCACACTAGGAATTTCTCTTGTATAGTGGGTGCGTTTCACAAACATGAAATATCACGTACACAAACACCCAGACTCGGGACAAATATCTGTGGATCGCACGAAGTTTTGCCCCGTGCGGGAATCGAACCCGCATCGCTTAGTGCAGCTGTCCAATCGCTTATTCACTGCACCAATTAGGTCTTACTGTTAACTTAGGTATCTGGATAGGCACTAACATACTTCGTTGAAAAACACAATCGTGACAATACCATAATACATACCTATAATCATCTATGTACTACACACGTAATACATAGAAAAACATTTCAACAAACCCATATATAAAGAAGTTAGTATATGTCCTATTAACAGACAAGAGTCTATAAACTAGGGATGTTATTTGGCCCATTAATTTAACATGTAACTGCGTCATGGGCATGTAGTTCAACACAAGTCTACTGCGTATAGTCCGATTAGTTATTTCAACGTTACTCATTTGGATTATAGTTTACAAACATTAAGGATTGGCTTTAGGTTTTACCCGACTGCGTTAGAAGAAGATTGATAAGATTGTTTCACATGAATTCGAAAAGAAATTAGTGCGGAATTGGCGAAATGTGGGTGTACTATAGCTTCCCCTCTGCCTATTGCTGGAAATATAGGCGTTAGGTTATGTTATATAATATATTAACTGCGCCCCGCAGTGCTGCCCGCTTTATTACATTTATTCGGGATTAAAAGTAGCCTATGTGTTAATCCAGGGTGTCAGCTACCTCCATATGAAATTTCATCAAAATCGGTCGAGCCGTTTGAGCGTGAAGAGGTAACAAACATAAAAACACAGAAACTCTGGCCTTTATAATATTAGTGTGATGTGATGTGTGAAGTATATATTCATCGATATAACTTGTTAAATAAAAACTAACTATCCAATCTAATAACTATTAACCACACATGGATATTAATAATTCATTTCGAAACAGTTTCAAACTATACCCTAAACTTCATACTGTATACAAATTAAATCACCTCATTAAACTAAATGTTTAACAGAAAATATAACTTATGACCGTCTATTAAAGTTCAAATTTGAATGTGTTTGGTTCTGATAGTTTGTTTCTTTTCAGAATAGAGAGATATCTGTATATTTCGAACATTTAGTCAAAATGCTTGCCTGAAAATAACATTTCCAATCTCATTAATGGCCGTGCTTGCCACAGCGTAGAGAGCAATAGCAGTAGGTAAATGCAGATTGATCCGCTGCTTTTGCGCGCATGTGGTTGTAGAACAACCTAAATATTGTTTTGTTAGTAGATTAAGATATTAGGATAAAGACAAGAGAAATTGAATTTGACGGCCTGATTAGCGCAGTGGCTAAGTGATTGGACTGCTGCACGGGTTGTTGGTTCGATTCCTGCACGGGACAAAATGTTGTGCGATAGTAGCAGAATGAGTCTGGGTGTCTGTGTATGTGATATTTCATGTCTGTAAAACGTACCTACGAGACAGGAAAACATCTTAAAGAGAAGTGAATTTATTTTTTAAATAATGTCCTTGAAATCAGTTGTTACTTTTTTATAAACAAAACAGTTCAGTTTCCGATTCTGAGTACCTTGAAGATTAATGTTCACACTCCCAAAGCGGTAAGACTGTGGACCGAAAGGATTGAGCATTGCGCTTATTAATTAGGCTGTGAGATGGATCGCTAGGGTGCCACGATTAATCTAATTGTCAGTATTCAAGGTGTTATAAACGAAGGGTCGAGTTTGTATGTGATTGAAGAGGCGTTTGGGGGTTGAGGCTTTGAAGATCGATGGGAATACTTAGGTATGTTTTGCTTAAGTCAATTTATAATACGCATATGTGGACCATCCTCTCGCTTAAGGATTGATTCATGTTCTCTTGATCGAGTTTAGTTGAGTCAAATCGGCCTGTTGACTGCCTGACTGCCTCGTTGGTCAGTGGTCGCTAAGCGCGACTGCTGATAACTTAAATCTACAACCTTCACATATGTTCCAAGATTTCCTAAAGCTCAAGATAAAATGCAAAAGATAAGTAGGTAATTAAGTAATGAAGCGAGCAAAATTCTGGACTCTCCTCGTATATCCTTTCCCCTTAAATCGAGCCGAAATTAACTTCACCTTCAAACAATGGCGGTAGGCTCCTAATCTACTTAGCGAGACGCCCGACGGCTAAGGAGTTCGAACATCTTACAACTTAATAATATAAGCGACACGATGATAAGTATACCGTTCGGGGGTTGAATGTTGCTTTAGGAACGATATTTTAGGGTTAGTTTGTGTTTCACTGTTCCATTTCTCAGACCTTGAGGGTCCAGACTAGAGGCAAAACGCTAGACGCTAAATCGTATAGAATCACACTAATATAATATAGGTTAGTTTGTGAGTGTGTTTGTTACACCTTAACGCCCAAATGGCTGGACCGATTTTGATAAAATTTGCTATTGAGGTACCTGACACCCTGGATTAGTACATAGACTATTTATCCTGAAAGAATGAAGCTGGTAACACCGCGGGGTGCAGTTAGTAAAAAAATATGGGATTGACATATGGTCTTTGTAGTTCTAACAACACGTATGAACATTTTAGGTGGTTCTAAAATTACGCACTATCGCACTCATCGCTGTCGACTGGTAGGGTGCCCAAAAGGCTGGCGGCATTGCCACGTTAAATGGCAATGCTAATTCTTTGGCCGAAAAACAAGCCAGCCTTTTGGTTATAGTATAAAGAATTTTCTAGTTTCTCGCATCGGATAAGCTATTAAACCATCGAAGCGGAATCTGACCGCATTTTATGGAGTATTACAAAGGATCACGTCTCAATAATATCAATCATATCACTTGAGCAAGCATTATACTGATCATCCCACAATAAAAGCGCTATCGTAAAAATCTTAACTGTACCTTTACTGTTATTGGTGTACAGTATACAGTCAAGTAGTTGCCGAAATTTGGCCACCTAGAATTGACCACCCCCTTTCCTCCCGTGGGTGTCATAAGAGGAGAAAGGGAAAATCCAGAAGATGGGCAGCAGCGTCTTCTGTAACTTCACCACCAATACTGCGATTCCCAAGATTGAAGAAGACCATTATTAAAATTAAATAATATAAAATTTATTTTTTGATGAGAGTGTAATATAACTTTTATGTCATTATGGAGATGAATTAACAACAACGCTACCGGATAAACAAGCCTGAGAGGTGACGAACTCTGGTTGGGTTCATCACCTTAGCTCAAGCCCGTGTGAGTTCAATAAATGGCAAAAGACTAGCCAACAGTCCATGAGGACTATCTATGTAGACTTTGATTCGGACTTCTTTGGACCTGTGCCGATTGCTTCTGGGATTACAGGCGACTCTGCTCTAACTAAAGAAATATTTACGCGAAATCTGTTGATGTTTGTAGTTCGTCAACTGAGGCAAAATCGTTCAACGATTTGGACTGTACTTGACGCGACCTATTTCCAACCCCTGACTTAAAACCCCTGTTTGATACGCGACTGATGCACTCAATGTTTGCTCTGAAAACTGCAGAATTTTTTCATCCATTTTAATTGGCCGTCGCAAAAGGTTTGTGATCGCTGGTTTTAATGTTTGTGAGTTATACATCGCTCTCGTGCATAAAATTGTGCCGAGTAGTATCCGGCCTAGAATTTACCACCCCTTTGCCTCTCGTGGGTGTCGTAGAAGGCGACTAAGAAAAAATGCAGAAGATGAGCAGCAATGTCTTCTGTAACTTCACCACCAATACTGCGGTCCTCAAGCCGCTTGCCAAGCGTGGGGGTTACGGCAATGTTCCCAGTAGGTCCTCAGTATCATCAAGCAGCCTGTTTTTTTACTCGGTTAATGTCAATACGCTCGCCATTGTTTACTTGTCACGTCAAATATTACTGACAAAATGTGGGATACACCTCTGCCTTTGGCAGAACAAGCGCTATGCTTTATTCTTTTATATGCAAATATTCTCACATTATTACCGTACCTACGTATTCATAAACATGTTTGTAATCCAGACAAGTCACGACTACACACTCACACGTCTGTATGTATATCGTAACAAAACATATAAAAAAAACATAATTCAGAGAAGCACGCTTGGAACATCCAAACGTGCCAACTATGGTATAAGAATGATAAGGTTCTGTAGTTATTAATATTTACATATTATGTGACGCGCAATATGAATTTTAGAACTATTTAATAAAAAATAACATGAATTTGTATTTGATTTTGAGACTCCCTTGATTTTCTCATTTGTTTTTGATACTTTTCAGTTAATAGGTTCACCATCTATTAGCTGTATAATAAAAAAGGTTTCTTAAAAAAACTTATTTTTCTTTATATCGGCTTGAGCCAATTGCCACATGGAATAGGTCATGCTGTTGTATAGAGATTGGTCAGTCAATAAGAATGGTAGCGAGGTTGACCGTCCAGGGTGCGTCGGACGTACTTAAGTATCATCTCTCGAGGGTGTCTACTTGTACCCCATAAATAAAAGAATTATGTAGTTGTTAATAAATGTATTAAATTTTTTTAAATCTAAATAGTATTTTTTAAATCACAACCTGCCTATTAAGTCAATGGCTTTTAAATTCAACGTAGAACCCTAAAAATATTATCGCCAAAAACTGTAGCCTACCAGGATTAGCGTTAAGGGAGTACACACAGGTTGTTATATAAGAAATAATATACTGGTAATAAGATGGATCGAATAAACGTATACGAGTAAAATATGTGAAGAGAACTAAGGCTGGTTTCACAGCTGGATAGGAGGCCCGTACGGGTGTCCGCGTGTGTGGACGGCGCCCGCAGTGCTCTGAAACGAGGGTTCAGTATGATACGGGTGATAGCATGCAGCAGGTAGCTTGACCCGGAACCGGGTGCGTACAGACTAATTATCTTAAAAAAAGAGACAGAGGAACCACGAATCGCAGACTTGGGACAAATGTCTTCACAAATTGTTTGTCCTGTACAGCAATCGAAGCCGCAACCCATAGCGCAGATGTCTCGGACCCAATGTAATAATGTTGCTTGCTTGTGCCCGGTTAATGACAATAGGCTCGCCCGCCTATTGCCATTATCCGAGCCCGAATCCCGACTGCGTGCTGCTACTGAGAATTACTTAAAGAAAAATCCAATAACACTGCCCGAACCTGGATTTGAACCCAGGACCTCGTGCTATTCAGCAACCACTAGACCGACGAGGCAGTCTAATAGCCAATCGTATTATATCATTATATACATATCATACAGGGGAGTATCTATAGCTTTTATCGGTCATTACGAAGATTCTCTCTTGCATCCTTTGAAGCATGTGTGTGTAGCCTTTAATTCCGCGTACCATGTATAGCGGGTTAAAAGTTACCGTCTATAAAAAGACACTTACGTTGCTTGGCACAAAACAAGGCGTATTTTTCATTTCGGAAGTATTTACTTCAGTTATTTCTGCTATATTTTTGTTGGTGAGAAATATGATATTGTGTTTATATTTTTGTTTTCTTTTTTATATCTTTTGCTCCCTGATTGTTAGTTTACTGGCTATTTTATGTTATGTCTAAAAAGTAAGTCTAAAAGAAATGTTATTTAACTCTATTGAAATATTTTTTTACGGATTTTATCGCGGTTTTATTTTGTTTTTTGGTCCCGACGTTTCGAATACTTTACAGCATTTATAGTCACAAGCAGAGTGAGGTATTAAACGTCTAATTTGATTTTTTTTTTTAATAAACTAATAAAAAGGAAGGTCTTTGCCCTGCAGTGGGACAACACAGGCTGTTAAAAAAAAACCTTAGATTAAGAATCCGGTTTATTTCTGACTAATTTCTTGTCTGACACCATAATTAAGTTTTTTTTATAAGGAGCATATATGAGAAATAAATTGTCGTATATCTAAAAATATAAACAACAAATTCACCATCTTCATCCGGAAGACGTCCACTGTTGAACAAAGGCCTCCCCCTTAGAACGCCACAATAAACGACAGCTTGCCAATTGCATCCACCGGTTTATAAGCTAACAGCAAATTATAAGCTAAAAATCCTACACAAAATAGTGAAAAATTGGTGCCACATACGCCGATATTTCAGTTGAAATTTCAGCAAATTTAAAACGTCCACTCATTTCTCCCTTTTGATCGGTTTATTATCAATGCTATTCAGCGATCGCCCCTTTAGTATGGACATCGGGATTTATTCGACATTTTTATTAAAAGCTCCATGACATTCATATTATCCAGTTATTACCCAGATTTGTTGAGATGTCAGCTTTAGCTGGGATTGAATTTTCAAATTTTGCGCACGGTATTCGCCATTTGACAGTGAAATATGGCTTTTGGTCGTTGACAAAAACGATAATTTTTGTGAATTTGTTTCTTATTTTGCGTGTTGACACGAAGATCGATGGATTCAAGAGGCCGCGGTAGGTGGCATTTTTTGTTATTATATTTTTTAGCAATTATTTTATACAAGGGCTGTTATTATGTTATTTTTGACATTATAAAATCAAGTACTTACTTTGTTTTCACGTGGTATGGAACTGGCATGTATAAGCTTTAACAAAATCAAAAGATTCTGGATTCCAAATTTAAATGCAAAATTTATTTAAATTTGGAATAGAGAAATAAACGCAGCACAATAAATGCGACAGTTCAACAACAAAATACGCAACTAATGTACGAATAGCACTGCTATTTATTATGCTATATAGCTGTTCCACATTATAACCGTTACATTTAATGCAAGAGTAGTGTTGTGCAATAAATTCCCATTCACTGGAGTATCAAATGCGTATGTATTCCTAATGAATGAAATGACCGTTCTCTATTAGTTTGTTTTGTGTATCATATAAAGCTTTTAAGCTTTTAAAATACATTGTCATGGTTGCTTAGAGATTCCATTGAGCGTTAACTAAAATTTTCTACTGACCGAATTTCGTTTAAGGTGCACGTTACTAAGTTTGCAGGAGAAGAAGCAAATAAAATTTGTTAACTATATATCTAGGCTAACATTATTACTTTCTAACTGAGATCCGATTTTAACTAGACCTACAAGGTGGTCAAATTCAAATGTTGTATTCTTTTTTTGTAAAACAACGTTCAAAATTCGTATTAAAATAAGCTAACATTTAATAAAGTGGATTACGGGACTATTGTATTTGGAGTTAATAACTATTTTACAACTATATACAACTTAAATCTAATACAGAATGAAAACAATATATACAAAAATAAAAAGTTAAAAAGCATCAAAAAATTCATCCCCATCGATGTCAACCGGTAACGTGCCCAAAAGACTGGCAGCATTGCCACGTTGAATGGCAATGCTAATTCTTTGGCCGAAAAATGAACCAGCCCTTTGGTCACGTGTGGAGTCGACTAAGCGCTTTGCCAAGTCTTTAAACAAAGCGCGAGCGCTCGGACCCCATGGTTTTTTATTTAAATTCAACATTAGTTTCTTTACTTTTTAATTATTTAAAATAAGAATTCAATATAATTCAAAAGCCGTGGTGACTTTTGTCTTTTCTGAATAATTTTCATTTCAAACATCAATTTAATTGTTTTGTGCCAGACTTAGCTCGAAATTTAAATATCAATATAAAAAGTTATTTCCAAACCTAAGTAGTTTTAAAACTAACACGTTTTGAAGTGATAAGAAAGTTACTGCTTTGAATTAAGAAGCATAAGATAATATCACGCCCGTATTCCTTGAATGGGTAGGTTAGTTACTAATTAGGTGTATAGAATATCTAAGTAACTAACCGCCGCTCTAACCTTGAGTAAAGATATCAAGAAGAAAACCTTTACGTACCTAAAAGTTACCCTCTTACTAAAAACATTACAGAAATGTGTTATATTATCGTTTATATATCTATTGACTGTGTATTACATTCTATTATCGTAGATAAAATATAGGGTGTAAGTAGAGAGCCTCCACGAGTGACGATAACTATGTACGTCCGGCGCACTCTGGACCGTCAACCTCGCTACCATCCTTGTTGACTGACCAATCTCTACACCACGGCATGACTATTTTGAAGAAGAAGAAAAAAGTATAAAGTTTCATAAAAATTACGCGTAAAAATTCTAAACACGAAAACATTTTCGCCAACCCTAAAAACTAATAATGGGCGGAGTTATCGAGAGCAATCGCGTGGCCTGTGTGAAATGAATCGATTAAAATCAATCACATGAGCACTTTGTGCGATAAACGATTAATCGGATCAATAGCTGGCGGGCCGCGGTCACTCGAGTGTCGTATCGAGATGGTTTGTACCATCTTGATAGCTCAATTTAAAAAGGGATGGACAGTTGCCTAACGTTTAGGTATATTTTAATTTTGTCAGATTTATAGAAGTACTAGCTGCGCCCCGCGGTGTTACCCGGTACATTTTTTCAGGTTAAAAAGTAGACTATGTTATAATCCAGGGTGTCAGCTACATCCACATTAAATTTTATCAAAATCGGTCCAGCGGTTTAAGCGTGAAGAGGTAACAGACACACAAACACACTAACAAACTTCATAATATTAGTGCGATATTTGCAGCAATCTGTAGTTTTGCCAAAAGTTGTGTGTATGACTGTACCTATACACGTAATGACGTCATTTGACAGCGACTTGGCTTATAAAAACAGAATCGAGTGAAAAATATACCATCGACAACATAGTGGAAACATTATATCATCCCCATACATTTATCATTCTATTCGATTACTATTCTTGTTGAGGGTTTGATGGGCGCAGTGGCTAAGCGATTGAACGGCTGCGCTAAGGATTGCGGGCTCGAATCCCGCACTGGACAAAAAATTATGCGATCCGCAGATGTTTATCCCACTGGGTATTTGTGTATGTGATACTAGGTTCTGCCCGCGACTCCGTCCGCGTGAATTTAGAATGTTTTATAGCCTATAGCCTCCCTCGATAAATCGGCTATCTTACACTAAAATAATTTTTCAAATCGGACCAGTAGTTCCTGAGATTAGCGCGTTCAAGCAACCAAACAAACTCTTTAGCTTTATAATATCTGTATGTATGTGATATTTCATGTTTGTGAAATACGTCCACGATAGAGGAGAAAACCTAGTGTAACCAGTGTGTGTAAAATAAACAAGACAAATAGTAACATGTAGGCATAATTATACCTAGTGTAGCAGTCGATGTCCCGATAGTTATTTGGCGCCTACATACACATCGATGTTAGCCGTCATCCGCGCTCAACGACGCCTGACCGGCTCTCGTTACACATTCCCATTTTTGCACGCGCAGCCAACATCTGTCCATTAACCCGAAATACGTTGTATGTGTCCATAGTTACAACCTAACATGTATCGGCTCAATTAATGGCAATAGGCTCTCCAAGTCTCCACGTATTAATAATGTATAAATATATGAATATTAATAAATAAAATAAATATAACTACACACAAATAATACCTACTTAAATATCTAAATATAAGATTATCTTCCTTTATTTCAATATATTATGTTTCTAAAAAGCGCTCTTCATCCTCTCCTCTAAAACTAACTTGCTGTGCCCGACAGGGTCCATTTTAATAATATTACCTACCAGCCATTGTATACATTATGGGATGCAATAAAGTTATTGAGTATTGAGTATTAGGTAAATAGGACTTTTATTATAATCGATATCCTTTTAAGTTTAGGTTTGGTATACATAACGTAACATGACACTTGTATTCCCCGATGGGGGTGGGCAGAGGTGTACATAATATACTACACCCACATGGGGTCCCAATGTAATAGGGGGCGATTCTATTGCTAACAACCGTCACAGCTCCAGACTCCATGCTACTACTGAGAATGACCTAATTGAAACTGCTGCGCTAAGGGTAGTGAGTTCGAATCCCGCTCGGGTCAAAAAAAATTGCGATCCGGTGATTTTTTCTCGAGTCTGGGTGTTATTTCATGTTTGTAAAAGGCACCCACGATACATAAGAAATTCCGTTAGTATAGGGCGTCGTTTAAAACAAAAGTACTAAATTTAAAAAAGCTAAAGCATTTCATTTTCGTCCTTGAAGTATAAGTTGAGAACGAAATTATGTCAGAAATAAGATACAAAATTAATTAATTATCTAACGAACGCATTCTATTCGGAGGTATCAAATCGTAAATTATGAACTGCTAAAATGTCTCATCAATTAAATTTAATAATTAATTTCGCAAAATTAATTCTCTCAATGTTTCTAATAAACTCAGTAACTTAATACTATGCGTTAGCTTTCTGCACAAGTTAATTAGTACGATAATTACTAAGACAAAACTTAATTAATTCAAACGTTTTTGATTTAAAACATGAGGCAATTTAGGGAAATTGGTTAGTCTTCCAGATTCTAGATTATGACAATAGGTACTTAATAGAAATACCTATTAACTTTACTTTAAATACTGAAAATGTAACTTGGTATATTTATAATGGCTAGGAATATATATTAAAACTAGCTGCGCCTCGCGGTGTTTTATCACTTTTTCGGGATAAAAAGTAGCCTATGTGTTAATTCAGGGTGTCAGCTACTTTCATATGAAATTTCATCAAAATCGGTCTAGCCGTTTGAGCGTGAAGAGGTAACAAACACACAAACACACTCACAAACTTTCACCTTTACAATATTAGTAAATTGGTAAATAAAGTAATAAATGTAACTCGATATATTTATAATGAATGAATATATTATATTAAAATCTGAATATGAGGTCCTGGGTTTGAATCCTGGGTCGTGCTAAAGTATTATTTGGTTTTTCCATTAGGTAATTCTCAGTAGCCGCACGGAGTCTAATTTGTGACCGGTTGAAGGCAATAGGCTTGCCCCCTATTACATTCTGACCTGTTATAAATACGTATTTTGAAAATCATTGAATATATTTTAAAGAACGATTAGGTATCATTATCACAATGTAATTCATGAGGCTTCAACGGTAGTAATTTTTAATTGAATTTTCAAAGTTATTTCAGTAAAACATTATTAACTTCTCAGTGGGTTCCAAAACTTTTGATTTATGCTCCATTCTGTAATGGACGAGACGTAGTTTTGGCTAGAAATGATGAAAACGAGCAACTTTCTTAAGTATTTTATACTCAAGAACTCGTATTGAGTAAAAAAGAATAAATTTTAATATTCTTCAAGCTGTTTTGCAGCCTCGTTGGTCTAGTGGTAGCTGAGCACGAGGTCATGGGTTCAAATCCCGGGTTGGGCAGTGTTACTGGGTTTTTCGATTAGGTAATTCTCAGTAGCAGCACGGAGTCTGGATTTGTATCCGGTTGATCGCTGCTCGCCCCCTATTACATTGGGACCTAAAACATAACTGGCGAAATGTAGGTGTACTATATGTGCACCTCTGCCTTCCTCTTACTTTCAATATGTTTTATAAATAAATAAATAATAATATTAATAACTGCCTATGTCTGTCCCACTGCACGGCAAAGGCTTTTCTCGTATAGAGAACGATTGAGCATTGATCACCACGCTAGCTCACTGCGGGTTGGCGAGTTCAGATAATTAAATTCACAGGTTTCCTCACGATGTTTTCCGTCGCCGTTAGTCAGTGGTGTCTTAGAATAACTAAGAAAGTATTTATAACATTGAGAAAGTCACATTGATGCTTGTCCGAGCTTAAACCTGCAACCTTGTGCATACAAATCCGGTCTGTTAACCACTAGACCACCACGACTATTCATGTTATATAGTAACTTACAAATCTAGTTTTATTTTAATGAACCTTCGTTTACTTTTAAACCTAATAATAGTCGCGTAATATTTAAAGCAATGAAAATAAGAACTTTAATTTGCGTTGCCCAAGAATTTGCATTTGAATAGCTGTTAAGCTATTATGACATGCAAGAAAATAGTTTAATAAATACTCGAGCTTTGTAATAAGTAAGCAATTATTGTATCCAATTATTTATGCATTAGCACATTAAATAATCGCATAAAATTATACGTTTTATTGTTTTGAGTTATTACAAGAGCGTTGTTTATGTAGGTAACTTTGAAAACGTTTAATTAAAATGCAAGGCTTGAATTACGTAAACATAATATCACGCCTGTATCCCACGAGGGTAGGCAGAGGTGCACATATAGTACACCCACATTCCGCCAGTTATGTTTTAGGTCCCAATTTTATAGGAGGCGAGCCTATTGTCATGAACCGGGCACATATCCAGACTCCGTTCTTTAATATTGGTACTGGTTAGAGGCCTACAGTAGGCCTCTAACATAGCTTCACACACTGTTAAAAAATCTCTCAGGTGTGCTGCTCACTATGTTTTATTTCACCAACTATAGCAACTGATAATTAATAATACGCACATGAATTCAAAAGACATTGGTTTTAAAAACTAAGCTTTTATGATTAGGACCAGTTGCTTTGAGTGCAATTGACGGGAAATAAACTTGTAATCTTTGACTTGGCAGTCCGACGGTCATACCACTGGGCTATCAGTGTTATTAAAGGTGGTCTACTAGGGTAGCGACACCATTTACTGGCCAACAAGAAACTTGTCTAATACACAAAAAGCACCAGTGAATAGGGTAAACGGTTTTTCGTTTCAAATGGGCCCCTGAGGGCATGAGTCGGCATCGGTTTTCCAAAAGGTTGTGCTTTTAATGCGTGTTTGGACCTATTATCTATAAATAAGTGGAATTTCCTGGCTGTCCGCTTGTAATTAATGTTGCTGGGCGAGATTTTTAGTCTGGAACGAATTTGCCGACTGAAGTTGAAGATATTTTGCTCTCATCTTGCCAGTATTCTCATAGAGGAAGGGTAAGCTACTGCTAGCTATTATAATGCAAAAAATGGTTCAATGTAGCTATTTTTAACTTTATTAATCGTATTCGTATATAAAGAACTACTTTAATTCCACTTAACGGCTAATAGAAATAGCCTGTGATGTCTTGAAAAAATTATGTAGGTACTTATCCATTCGAAAACAATTATAATCAACTTTGTTGCTTCTGTACCCTTTTAAGATTGACATTGATCGAACCCGGGATCGTCGCTGTATCAACTCAAACCGTGGAGGTTTCTTTATATGAAATTTCCTACAAAGCACACTAATCGGATTCGTAACGTAATCGCTTCGTCTCTGGACAAGCTCAAACCGGCGAGCCGTAAGCGCGGCGTCGCTTAGCCGTAGCCGAGTCGACGCATCAAAGCAGCTGATCCGCTTTGGTTACGTAAGGTTGACGTCTGATGGCGAGGCGAAAGGCTAGGTTAGGTTATCAGTGTGTAACTTTACACAGCTACATAGTGTCGATACAAGATGTAAAATTTATTCTCCGACTACGGTTCTCGACCCCAACAAACCATAGCCGTACCCTCTTGCACGGTGTTCGAACGCAGCTACAAATTATCCTTCTACCCACAAATACATCAGCCCTCAGTATTTGATTCGGCCAATTTGTTAACAAGACGAATGGCCTATTGTTTCCATGTCTACCGCGCGATTTGTTGAGAATTTAATGTAAGGAAGGTTGCGTAGCTTTGTAGTGCAGATATTCTTAATTCTAAGTGTTAGTTATAATAATACTAAGGGCTTCAGCTTTACTTGACGAAATGCCATTATCAATTTTGTTGTCAACTAAAAGCTTTAAAACTGTTTTTTTATAAACGAAACAACTGTTTTCCCCTTTATTAAAAAATGACAATTTAATCTATGGACTAGATTGTACTTGATGTCAATAGACGGAGATGTCCTGGGTTCGATTCCCGGGTCGGGCAAAGTGTTACTGGGTTTTTCCATTAGGTAATACTCAGTGGCAGCACGGACTCTGGATTTGTGCCCGGTTGATGGCAATAGGCTCGCCCCCTATTACATTGGGACCTAAAAAACATAACTGGCGAAATGTGGGTGTTTTATATGTGCACCTCTGCCTACCCCTTCGGGGAATACAGGCGTGATGTTATGTTGTGATGGTGTAAATGCTTTTTGTCGTGATGGTGTAAATTCCATTTACATTGGATGCTGTAAATTCAAACTTTTTTATACTTAATAATTTTAATTGCATTATATTTCTCTTGTATACACGGAAAAGAGTATTCAAATAGCTATTACATATCTGTCCGCAATAATACTGCGGGCCCTATAACGAACATCGCGACATCACAAAGGAGCCAAATTGATTTTATAAAAGCAATTATAACGTTCACACGGGACGATTTGCAATTAATTTGTGTGCTCAATTGATTTTGATTCAATTATTAAAATTGGATTTCGAAGAATCCATTTTTTGGGAATGTATAAAATAAAATTCGGCTTGTTTTGTTTGTTGTACGGTAACAATGTTGGCAATTAACTGACGCCAAAAACAATTGGTGAAATTGATTTATATTTGGAATTTTGATATTTATTTTTATTGGCATCCCGAATATATGTTTTTTTTATAGGTGATAAAAACTACATTTATCGTAGTGGCCTGCATCATGCGTAGTTTTAACTGTCTAAGCCTATATTTACACTATTATTAGTCATATATTTTTCGATCCAAACATACATTTTAGAATTGGTTATCTTCTTTTCGTTATGTTTCTTAGAAATGAAATATATCAATTGGTTCAAACGAGTATTATTCGAAGACCTTCGTTCAACTCTCCTTAGAAAACACTTGCGTAAACTTCTGTTAATTAGATTTTAAACGATTTCATTTCCGTTGTACGCACTCCTTTGGGTCAATTCTCGTGACTGGAGACGTTCCAGAGCAGTGCAATAGCGATCCGTTTTCGTTAAAAACCAACGATTCGTATTGGTTGATACAGCTTAGCACATGTTTCTTCTTCGTAGACAAAGGTTGCAAGTTTAAACCCCGTCACGCACCAATATGTTTTCGAATTCATGTGCACAAGTACTTTTTTGTCTGAATTAGTTAATAAGAATTCGTTGGTTTATCGAAAGCACATCGCTATTGGACTGCTCGGTAACATCTTTAGTTACGAGAATAGACCAACTTGATTCAGCTTTAAGCGTTACTTAAAAAACGCAATCAAAACAGTTTTTAATAACTTAAACTAGGTCGCTCTAACACGCATCGTGGGGCGGGAGATTGCGTAATTTGTTAAGTGTAAAAGTAATAAACGCTGCAGTTCGTTTGCAATTTATAGCGGTAAAAATGTAAAAACTGACGTGTTGGCAGTATCAAATTACTTTATGAAAAATAACTATATTAAGTTATAATAATAATAGTTGTACTGACGATGTTGTTGCTGTACAGGGAAAGTTCTGCGGATCGCACAAACTTTTGTTCCGTGCGGGAATCGAACCCTTAGCCATTGTGCCAATTAGGTTATCAGAATATATATATAAGATCTTTATTTCAGATTATGCATACAATCCATAGTATTACTAACAATTACTTATAAACTATGTTAGTAATTTTTTACAATTTTTACACATTTTTTTACATAATATATAGAGTTTAAATATAGAGGTATAATCCCGCATGACAGCCCTTTTACATGTCACCGGTGTACAATCTGTTTTTAATCGCGGATTTGCGTGAACTAGTACAAGTAGTACGAGTCGTACCGTCGACAACAGAAGTAGTATAACAAATTAGGAAAATTAAAAGAAATGTACATAAATACAAGTTATAGTATCAAAATTATAGGACTCACGCTTGGTAAGTGGCTTGGGGATCACAGTATTGGTGATAAAGTCACAGAAGACGCTGCTGCCTATCTTCTGGATCCCTTAGTCGCCTCTAACGACACACACTGGACGAAAGGGGGTGGTCTATTCTAGGCCGGGTACCACTTGGCGGACCGGTCCTTTAACACCATTTAAAAACCAGCTCTAAACATATTTGAATAACACGTTTTATCGAATCTCCACCACACAATAACTCCTAACCATTAAAATTTAGTTTTACACCACTAATGTCTTTTAGAATTCATATGCGTACTATAAATTACTTGTCAGTTGCTAAAAACGGTGAAGGAAGACATCGTAAGGAAACCGGCACACCTGAGAGATTTTTCAACGGTGTGTAAAGCTATCTCGGAGGCCTACAGGCGGTTTAAATTCTGACACCAGATGTTCATCAACCATACGATAAGAAAGAGATCATAAAAGCTAACAGACATATACTGGTCTATAGTCGCTTTCTCATATCGTTCCTGTTATGAGATATTCGCAAAACAATGGAAAAAAAAAACGCGAACTCATATATTTTACTGCGACAATCATAATTTTAGTTGTACGCAAAAACACTTTTTTAATATCAAAAGCCATTTCAGTCTTCAACACTTCGCTGCGGATTGCCCCAGAATCGCTCGTATTTTTTATTTTACATTCCGAGAACAATGTGGATATTTCACAGTTTTTTTACCGTTCCATTGTCAGATGCATTATCTTCGTATCAGGCCATTCGGTCACACTGATCCTACACACAATCCATAGAATAAACTAGCGACGACTCGTGAGCACTCCATTCATCACAGACCTTATTTCCTACCAGTATGAACTACCGAAACACAACGATTGGAACGACTGTATTGAGGCACACGACGCCTATCGACGTTTTAGTAGAGGCCCAAAAATTTTGGTCCTTTGATCCGCAGCAATGGATATGTGTTTTAGTATCTGGTCCTTTTAAGTGTGGTCGTGGAGGTGAAGGTCAAAGCTAAGTGATTGATCATCAGAAGGAAATTGTAGTTAAGTCTTGAACTGGGCACCTTCGTCTTGGTCTTGTCAGTTGAACCTGTCGCCGACTTTAGAAATATTTTCTCTAGTATATTTCTTCAAGATTTTGTGGAGTTGAAAAATTGTTCAGCCGCAAGAGCTAAGATGTAACATGTTATGCGCAAATTGATACGGTGGCGGCAATGAGTGTGAATTTGATTCATTAGATGTTAAAAGTCAGACTGAATAAATAAAAAAAATACATATTAATGTATTGTCTACAGTCATACGCTATTTTTATTTTTACCATGTGATACTAAAGGACCAGGTTGTCTGACTTTAGGTTTACTTACCTATTCAATGTGATTGTGTCTTAAAATATTATATAAACAGCAACATTTTATGTTCAATACCTAGATTGTGGAACGCAAGAACATATTAATGGTTAATTAACAGTTATTGAGATAAAATTTAAATATTTTATTATAGTCTGTGCAAATATATCTTCAAAATACTTTATATATTAAACTAGCTGTTGCCCGCGATTTTGTCCGCGTGAATTTCAGGTTAAAAAACTTTTATCACTAAGGGGTATGAAAAATAGATGTTGGCCGATTCTCAAACCTACTCAATATGCTCAGAAAATTTCATGAGAATCGGTCAAGCCGTTTCGGAGGAGTACGGGAACGAACATTGTGACACGAGAATTTTATATTATTTTATTTTATTATTTTATATAAAACGTCGCCCCACACTAGGAATTTCTCCTGTATCGTGGGTGCGTTTCACAAACATGAAATATCACAAACACAAACACCCAGACTCGGGACAAACATCTGTGGTACGCACAAAGTTTTGCCCCGTGCGGGAATCGAACCCGCAACCCTTAGCGCAGCAGTCCAATCGCTTAACCACTGCGCTAATCAGGTCGTCGAAGATATAGAAGATATAGTGGGAAATATAACAGTAAAACTTTACTTTACCATCAAATAATACATTTGCGTCAAACGGTACCACGAGGGTTACAATCGTCAGCCACAAGGGAGCGGTTGAGAGATAGATTCTCGTCATTATGTAGTTAACCAGATGTGACCGCTGCGCATGCGTGATACGTCCAAAACTTTCAGATGAAAAGTGCCTTATTTATTCAATTAGAACCGCAACAACATTTACTTAGAATCGATAGATGGATTGTACTTTATTGTACAGTATGTAATATGTGAGAAGGTAGCGAAATGTAATGTATTAAACATCTCTGTCTTCCCTCTCAGGAAAAATAAGCGTGATAATTATAACCCTATATTCAAACTAGCTGCGCTTCCCGCTACATTTTTCGGGAAAAGTCGCCTATGTATTAACCGGAGTATCAACTACCACCATACAAAATTTTAGCAAAATTTATCAAGCAGTTTGAGGGTGAAGAGGCAACATACATACAAACACTCACAAACTCGCCTTAAAGTTATTAGTTTGATTAGGTATATTATGTAACTCGTAAATAGAGATATAGTTTATTTTAAGGTAGGAACAATGGCAGTTTTAACATGTTAAGTGATTATTTCCACACAACTTTAATATGGTCGGAAAGGTAAGTCTGTAAATACACATACTTTTACACAAGGAAACATGCATTACGAATTACTAGCTGCGCCCCGCGGTGCTACCCGCTACTTTTAGGGACAAAAGTAGCCTATGTGTTAATCCAGGGTGTCAGCTACCTTCATGAGCATGTCCAAATTTGATTAACATCCATTCAGTAGTTTTTACGTGAAAGAGTAACAAACATTTGGTTAAACTTTGGTTGCTTTTCCGACTGACGCTGTGGTAGTTCAACTAAAGTGACATTAGTTGCAGATTCAAACTGAATGCATACTATTAACACTTCTACTTGCAGACTAGCGATTGCCATTTTATGAGATTAGATTAGCATAGTTCGAAAGAAGTCTCATACTAAAGACTGAATTCAACCTTTTTTATTGCACTCTACATACCGACTTAGAAAATAGTTTCTTAGAGATACGTTCACACTGGTCCTTCGATCCGCAATATATTGCTGAAATGTTTGCCAATATTAACACGATAATAAACATAACATCACGCCTACATTCCTAGAAGGGGTAGGCAGAGGTGTACCTATAGTAGCAAATCTACTATTTCGCCAGTTATGTTTTAGGTCCCAATGTAATTATTGGTGAGATTATTGCCATCAACCGCGTACAAATTGAGACTCCGTGCTGCTACTGAGAATTACCTAGTGAAAACCCTCAGTCAGATAAGATGATAACGTTTAGTTGATGACTACTTGATTGGCGCAGTGGCTAAGAAATTGGACTGCTGCAGGGTTGCGACTTGCGGGTCCGATTCCCGCATGGCAAAAATTTGTGCGATCACAGATGTTTGTCCGTGTCTGGGTGTTTGTGTATGTGATATTTCATAGTGGAACGCACGCACGACACAGGCGAAAGTCCTATTGTGTGGCGACGTTTTATTAAAACAAAAAGGTTGTTAGAATTTACCTTGTGCATACGACACCTTGTTTACCATCACAACACAAACGCAATTTAAAGTGTGAAGTTTAAAAGCAAACATTAGGTACTGCCTTCCAGTCTTTCTAATTAGTTGGTCAGAATAAAATACCTTTGCTTCAGCGCTCAGATTAAATCCTTAATCAGAGCAATTTAATCAGTCGTAATCTCCGTCTCGTGGTTCTATACAGTCTTATTTCATTTGTGCATAGATCCTGTCTCTTGGGTTGTATTAGTTGGTAGTTGAGGGAGAAGTATAAACAGTTGGTTTGTTTTAAGTTTTTGCTCTGGCTATGTTTTCGCCCTTATTGTGAGAAGCAACAAGAATACCAATTAACGTTTAAGATTTAAGGTGGGGTTTGAATGCCTCGTTGGTCTAGTGGTGGCTAAGCGCGACTGCTGGTCGACTGGGTTCGAATCCCGGGTCGGGCAAAGTGTTACTGGTTTTTTTCATTAGGTAATTCTCAGTAGCAGCACGGAGTCTGGATTTGTGACCGGTTGATGGCAATTGGCTCGCCCTCTATTACATTGGGACCTAAAACATAACTAGCGAAATGTGGGTGTACTATATGTGCGCCTCTGCCTACACCTTCGGGGAATACAGGCGTGATGTTATGTGGAGACTGTTTGACTGCTTTTGCTGTTTGGTGCCGAGTGGTATCCGGCCTAGAATTGACCACCCCCTTTCCTCCCGTGGGTGTCGTAAGAGGCGACTAAGGGAAAATCCTGAATATGGGCAGCAGCGTCTTCTGTAACTTCACCACCAATACTGCGATTCTTAAGCCGCTTGCCAACCGAGGGGATAATGACAAACCCTCCTTACCTAAAGATGAGGTCTTTTTTCTACAGTGGACGTCTTACGGCTGATGATGATGATGACTGCTTTTATGGGATATACTTTGTATCCACGGATTTTTGTTTGATCAAACGTTTTTTTATATTGTGCGTGCGTTAAACCTACCTACATCAAATATATCAATGTAATTAATATACTATGTTTTTAAATTAAATAATTAAGCAGAATATTTCTCGTGCCGAAAACAAAATTAATGTCCCTTGCGGCAGAAGGCTAAATACTTTTCCACTTTGTTAATTGAGTCATTAACATTGTTGACAAATTAATTTAATATTTTCTAGACTGATATTCAACAGACCCAACCTAAGTTTATTTCTGTATACATTAATTCGCTTGCCTAAAGTGTGTACTAGCATCTAAAATGAGTTGAAAGTGGTAATGAGATTTCAATTTGTAGCTAACCTACCTTAAAAAATAGGAAAGCAAGAATTATTGGACATTTATTAAGACACGACGAATTATAACAGATTATATGGGAACATACCTAGACCAAATCGAAGATGTTCTGCAAAAAGGCCAAGTGAGGAGTACCCTCAACCGAAGAGCGTGTATGAGGAATGTGAAGCAAAAGAAGTATGCCAGGACCGTAGCAAATGGAAATCCGTGGTCTCTGCATACCCCTTAGGGAACCAGACGTGGCTTTATATATGAATGTATATTGGAAGGAAAGAAATAAGGTAAAGTTTAAGACCAAGGTCATTCTTCAGCCAACAAAGTTGACAACCCAAGGTGGACTTAGGTATCGTCACTCCTACTCGTTAGTTATATCTCATGTTTTTTCAAACATAACATAACATCACGCCTGTATTCCCCGAAGGGGTAGGCAGAGGTGCACATATAGTACACCCACATTTCGCCAGTTATGTTTTAGGTCCCAACGTAATAGGGGGCGAGCCTATTGCCATCAACCGGGCACAAATCCAGACTCCGTGCTGTTACTGAGAATTACCTAATGGAAAAACCCAGTAACACTTTGCCCGACCCGGGATTCGAACCCAGGACCTCGTGCTCAGCAGTCGCGCTTAGCAACCACTATGCCAACGAGGCAGTCATGTTTTTTGTACTTATTTAAATGAAACGTCACCCCACGCTAAGAATTTCTCCTGTATCGTGGGTGCGTTTCAGAAACATTAAATAACACACACAAACACCCAGACTCTTGCAAACATTTACAGATCACACTTTGTGCCGTGCGGAAATATAACTCGCAACCCTTAGCAGTCCAATCGCTCAGCCAATCCGTCAAGGTCGTTGGAGCTTGTTAATGTACAAGTACGTATAACACCCCGTATTATATACGCATTAACGTAGGAGAATTAGCTTGTAGTCTGTTCACCTGCGACTCGTAATTAATAGCTACCCATTGTCCATTATATCGGTGCAACGACACGCCTGGGAGTTCTCGCGAGTATCTCTCAAGCTACTTAGCATTGTGGCGGGCAGGGACCTCTATAACTCATGCTTGTGTTGAATTTTTTTTTATTATTAACCCTTTGAGCGCGACGGTCTTGTATAGAAGACGAAGAGAAGAGAAGTGAGGCTTCCGCGCCCTTAATGCTATAACTCCATCGTAACATTTATGTTACGATTTGATATTGGACTGCCTTGTTGGTCTAGTGATCGCTAAGAGACTGCTGAGAACGAGGTCCTGGGTTCGAATCCCGGGTCGGGCAGTGTTACTGGGTCTATCCATTAGGTGATTCTCAGTGGCAGCACGGAGTCTGGATTTGTGCCCGGTTGATGAATAGGCTCGCCCCTATTACATTGGGATCTAAAACATAACTGGCGAAATGTGGGTGTACTATATGTGCACCTCTGTCTACCTCTTCGGGGAATACAGGCGTGATGTTATAATAAAATGTGAAATATAATAAACACGTTCTAGTCATGATTTCTAAGTTATCCAAAAGAAAATCACAATTATCTATAAAGGAATGTAATAATAGTATTCATTATTATATAAATTACAGCCAGAAATTAATTTAACAAAAGACACATCGTTCCGATACCAATGGCAGAGATTCTTCAGTAAACGTCTGAGATAGGCTATTTATGGAACACATTGTTAATTTCGCAATTGTAGCTCTACTGAATGAGAACGAATCTTCCAATTATGAATATAACAGTTCGGAATGAATACATTCGATAAAATAACATCAGAAATGAGATCGGGTTGCCTCTATTCGGAAATCAATTTTATCGACAATAAACCCAACTCTATATCGTCTAGGGTGGCCGCAATGGGAGTAGGGGTGTCGATTAAATGTCTGTAGATGTCGATATTTTGAAATTATTTTCGTTGTGCGGCTTGTGTTGTGTTTTGAGATAGTGTTGGACGTTTAATAATAAGTTGGGAATTGTTTATAGAATTATTGGTTAGTGATGTATTTATTGTTATACAGTGGAATACAAATTTACGTTTAAGAAGAAATACGGAGTACTCTTGACGCTTCCAAAGTATTTATTTATTCTATGTTAATAATAGAAAAAACAAGATTTACAACTATTTACAACTTAATTGCACACATATCATCACGCCTGTATTCCCCGAAGGGGTAGGCAGAGGTGCAGATATAGTACACCCACATTTCGCCAGTTATGTTTTTAGGTCCCAATGTAATAGGGGGCGAGCCTATTGCTATCAACCGGGCACAAATGCAGACTCCGTGCTGCTACTGAGAATTACCTAATGGAAAAACCTAGTAACATTTTGCCCGACCCGGGATTCGAACCCAGGACCTCGTGCTCAGCAGTCACACTTAGCAACCACTAGACCGACGAGGCAGTCAACTTGATTGCATTAATATAAAATTAATTTCCAACAAAAAATAAGTAGGACTGAAATGTCTTGATCATAGCGTCGCAATAGCACATAATTAATCGCCAATACAATGGCAAGTCGCTCTGCATAAAAAATACACGAGCATTTCCTCAATTCCATAAAATTTAATCTCTCGCCGAGATAAATCAATTTCCTAGTAGTGCCGCTTCGTTTCCTGACAATTGGTATGATTGTTAGAATTACATCTGAGTCTGGACCGAAGAGAAATTAAAATTGTGTTAAGATACATAGTGATACAAAAAAGGTTTAATCCTACTATCCTACTTCCTACTAATATCCTACTAATATTATAAATGTGAAAGTTTGTGAGTATGGATGTGTGGATGTTTGTTACTCTTTCACGCATAAACGGCTGGACCGATTTGGTTGAAATTTGGTATGTAGATAGGTTATACCCTGGATTAACATATAGGCTACTTTTTATCCCGAAAAAATGTCGCGGGTAACACCGCGGGGCGCAGCTAGTATAATATAATATCAATAGCCGAATGACTAGACTGCCTCGTTGGTCTAGTGGTCGCTAAGCGCGACTGCTTAGCACTAGGTCCTGGGTTCAAATCCCAAGTCAGGCGGTGTTACTGGGGTTTTTCATTAGGTAATTCTCAGTAGCAGCACGGAGCTTGGAACTGTGCCCGATCGGTGGCCCCCTATTACTTTGGGACCTATAACTATCTGTTATTTATTATATTATGTACATGACCAATACCTTTTCTCTCTTACCTACAAACTGATATTCTTTTACAATTTGTGTAATATTTTCACTTTACTTAGAAAGCAAAATCTCCTTAAATCACTGAATCAAGAAAAAGCAGAAAACGTTAACTCGTTGTAAGGACTTTTTATTCAGAAGCTTAAAATCATAAACATAGAAGCCGATTATAAATATCATTTAAAAAACCAAATCCTTTTAGCACATCCCGATTTACTTCTCAAAGTGTAGCACTTGATTGAATTGCAGAGGCAGACACAGACAATCCGCTTTGGGTTGCAAACTTGCAATTCCTACAACGGGACCAATATTTGCTTGGCCCACAAATGTTTGTTTCACGTTTGAATGCGATTTGTGTTTGAGACCGGCTTCGACACTGATCTAGTTGGCTACTGCAAAGCTAAAATTGGAACACCAACTTTCATTTGTTATACAGCTTACGTTCATGTTTCCTTAGTACTTTATGTCAAAGAGAGGATCATAATTCCATTATGTGAATGTTCGTTGACTGTTTTGGGGTTTGTCGTTACTAAGCGCGACTGCTGAGCATGAGGTCCTGGGTTCGAATTTGAGCAGTGTTATTGGGTTTTTCCATTTGGTAATTCTTAGTAGCAGCATGAAGTATGGAACTGCGGCCGGTTAATGGCAATAGGCTCGCCCCCTATTACATTGGGACCTATAAAACATAATAGGCGAAATTTGGGAGTATTAATTATATGTGCACCTTTGCATACCCCTTCGGAAACACAGGCGTGATGTTATGTTATGTAACTAATAGGGGTAAGGTATAAACAGAGTTGAGTACAACTACATTTCGCCCGATGCTGTAGGGGGGCGAGCCGCGTTAATATACCCGGCACTATACTAAACTTCGTTCTACCGAGAATAACTTAATCGAAAAACCTAATAACACTTTTACCGACCCGGGGTTTCAACCCAGGACCTCACGCGCAGCGCCGCTTTTGCGTCGACTAGACGCTTATGAGAGTAGGTGTCAAGCTCAATGTAAATACCTCAAGGAGTGAATTTGTTTGAGGGTCAGCACTGAGTCTACGTTCAAAACCATTTGAACTATTAATAATTTTGCAAGTTGAGACTTCTTGTGGCACGTCCATTACCTAACTCATTGTTGTACGAAGGGTTACGTTGTGAAATATAGGGAGAATATTGTGAGACAGGCACGCCTTTAGTACAGTGGTTTTATCGCCACGCCTATTTTGAATTTCATGTATGGCATCATCATTATCATCAGTCGAAAGGCGTCGGTCGACTGTTAAACTAGGCCTCCTACTTAGATCACCACACTGAACGGCAACTTGCCATTTTCATTCACGGGGTGCCTGCAACCACCACAATGTCCACCTGCCAACCATGCGTCTTCCGGTTCGTGGTCGCCACTCGAGATACCACACAAGAAATATGGTTAATATGAATATATGAATAATTGTTTTCTATTTCATAAAACTGAAATGGCTCGCTACTTGACCAACCCCACTCACTTTGTTATATAAAACATTATATATGACAGTAAATATAATATAATAATGACATCCTATGACTGTCCCACTGCAGGGCACAGGCCTCTTCGTGAATAGAGAAGGATTGAGCATTAATCACCACGCTAGCTCACTGCGGGTTGGCGATTTAAGATAATTAAATCCAGGTTTCCTCACGATGTTTTCCGTCGCCGTTAGTTAGTGGTGTCTTAGAATATCTGAGAAAGTATTCATAACATTGAAAAAGTCATATCGATACTTGCCCGGGTTCGAACCTGCAACCTTGTGCTTACAAATCTGTTCAGTAAATATTGCCATAATTAAAAAGAAATTCTGGCCAGTGACAATGTAGTACAGCTAATCATGTGAAACGAAACATCTATGTCGTATTTAATTTCGATTAAAAACACAATTTGAATCGAACTACATTAACTAACGTTACATTCTACAGAAACTATTATTCCTATTGGATAGCGTTTTAATCGTTGCGCGGGCACGCTTGGTCTCCGAGGGATCACATCGACTCTGTAAGTGTTCGACAATTTTGTCTTTCGAGCAGTTAAACGCGAACGATTATTCTACTAGTGAGTGAGCTCGGGCACGAAACAAAAGACTAAAGAAATAGAACCCGGTCTTTACCCCCTTACTTATAAACGATGCTAACATGTGTGTTAAAATAAGTAGGTACTTCTTGACATCTAAATTATACCTGTCACTGTCGTTTGAATGTCAGAAAATAGAGATGTCAAGAAGTATATGAATTTTGGTGACCAGGGAGTCTAAGGGAGTTAATGTGAGACTATAAGTTTGATTAGGATTGTAATCGTATTGTAAAGCTTATTAATTAATAATGCGCGAGGCAAAGTCTGGGAATCATAATTCTAGGCAAGAAGATATTATACCAATCCAACAAATATAGCATACGCGTAATTTATTACGCAGGTAAAATATTTTGATCTGTTGCTTTATGCATAGCTTAATATTTTTGTTGTAAACGGTTGTTGTCTGAATAATTTTCCGTATGTTTTTGTCAAAACTTTTCAATTTATTCAACGCCAGGCTCCATGCTTTTGATTATTGCGTGCACTACTTTATAAGTTTGTGCTAGCACGTTGTAATAGTTATGGTGCAATTGAATTTCGTACAAAAATAAAAAACTTGATGGGTGAAGTATACTATCGGATTTATTAGAAAACTGCCTCGTTGGTCTAGTGGTTGCTAAGCGCGACTGCTGAGCACGAAGTCCTGGGTTCGAATCTCGGGTGGGGCATAGTGATACTGGGTTTTTCATTAGGTCCAATCGCTTAGCCACCGCGCTAATCGGTTCATCCTGGCTCTCTTTCGTCTCATTCATACTCGTCACATTCTTTATACACGCAGCCAAAATTTATTTTTATTTAATGAAATTACGTATCGATAATATTAATATTATCGAGTGCTAAAAATAATTAACTTACACGAGTCCAAAACTTGAATTATAGATTATATTTCTGACTACCGATGAAGATTGAAGGTGACATTATATACCATACATAAAGTCACGCCTATTTCCCCGAGGGGTAGGCAGAGACCATTATGTAATACAATATAATATCGAAAGTTACTCAATACAATAGACAACAATTATCCTTTGGGAAATCTAGAAACTTCGGGGTATTTTTTATCATTTTCATAACTTCAATCCTCGATAGATTGTATTTGAAATTACTGTATAACTTATATAATACAATTATTGTAACTTTAAACGACTTTCTGATTGCTAAGTAATTTTTTTTTTTTAAATAATTTACCAACGTGTTTTGCGAACCGAATTTCGGTACTTGGTGAAATGGTGATACATATTTAAGTAATTAATAATTTTTAATCATTGCTCAATCCATCCGCCCATGAAATCGCGCCTGTATTCCCCGAAGGGGTAGGCAGAGGTGGTCCCAATGTAAGGCGAGCCTATTACCATCAACCGGGCACAAATCCAGACTCCGTGCCGCTACTGAAAATTACCTAATGGAAAAACCCAGTAACACTTTTCCCGACCCGGGATTTGAACACAGGACCTCGTGCTCAGCAGTCACGCTTAGCAACCACTAGACCAACGAGGCAGTCAAGTCTGCATAAAAGCATTTGGCACAATATCAATTGTAGTTTAGTATAATTATGCCAAAACGAATTTTGTATCATAACATACATGTAACAACTAATAACAATATTTTATTTTTGTATATATTTATTTTTAAGAATTGTAAATAACCTTGTAAATAAAGAAGTAAAACCCTATAAAAAAAAAAAAAAAAAAAAAAATAACAATATGTATTAGATAAAAAGCTTATTGCCACAATTTGGGTCCATACCAGAACCATCACTTTTACTACTCACTTTCCAGTAAAATACCAAGCATATAAAATAGAGACGAGATTCTATTCTTCCAAAGACTAAATACAGACGGTACTACTGACAGATCTTTCGCAAAATAATACCTACTAGCCTGTAACTGTCCCACTGCAGGGCACTGGCATCTTCTAAAAACGAGAACTTTCGAGCAATGCTTTTGATTAATCCATTTTAGGTATCGTTTGTTACATTGAAAGTCTTAGTGGATACCTATTGTGAATACTGCCTCTTCTGGTAGGTGTGCAGGGTCAAAGAGAAACACCAGAGTTTATTCACTGGGTATAATGTTGACTGGGAGAGAATTCCTATGACATTAAGGCCGCCTCAGTACATCTTTTAAAAATGTGCATAAATTAATCAAAGAATTAGCATTGCCATTCAACGTGGCAATGCCGCCAGCTTTTTGGGCACTACTTTGCCTATTATGCATAATTTTTTGCTTTTGTATATATTTATTTTTTAACGTAGGTTATAGTGTGTAAATGTAAATGATTATGTGTACAATAAAGACATTTTTGTTAAAATAATGCATAAAGTATAAATATATATGTAGGTGTTACTGGGTTTTTTCCATCAAGTAATTCTCAGTGGCAGCACGGAGTCTGGATTTGTACCCAGTTGATGGCAATAGGCTCGCCCCCTATTACATTGGAACCTAAAAACATAACTGGCGAAATGTGGCTGTACTATATGTGCAGTTGCACGTTTGCCTACCCCTTCGGGGAATACAGGCGTGATGTTATGTTTTATATAATTATGTATGTATATACATATTTTGCGTTAGACCCAATTCGACCATTCAAGGCGCAGTAACTGCCCATTGCTTCATACATCGCGCTACATACGTTACGCCTACATTGCATTACCTTTCACACTGTGTCCCTACACCATATTGGAATTACAATCTCCGAACAAACTGGAATAAATCCTCAGGCAGCCACTTGAAAACCGTTGCCTATTAGTTTTATAGGTGCGTCCGTGTTTACGCCCTTATTTTACGACGCAATACGGGCGACGTCGGGTAACTATGCACAGTTTTATTGAGAGGACTGCGCGCGTTGCGAATATCAGTGAATATGGGTGAATAGGTATGATTTTGTTGTATATGAATATGCAAAAGTCGTAAGATTTACGCTGACTCGCGTATGTAGGAATCGCGTTTGAATTTATGTGTTTTCTCTAAAGTGTGTTTGGATATTGTATAGGTTACATTGTTTTGTGTAGGTTGAATAACGGTTGGAGGTTTTTTATTTATGGATGTAACTTTTTAATAACTTGAGCTTTCAAAAACACGTCTGACTACTATTGATATTTGTGCCTAATAAATAGCAATATGCGACTCTTGTTCGATTCTGCGTATGTAGACAACCGTATCATGCCATGACTCAATATCTTACTATCTATTGAATGAACTCAAAACAAAACTACGTATTATAATATAAAGATTTTAATTTAAATTAAAATATGAGACCAAAATTTTCAATCTAACTGATACCTATCTAATATATCCATTCCGTAAGTACTTTCTTAAACAGAGATTATGAAACTGAATAATATAGGTACGTACCTATCTCTGTTTACCCTCTAGAGCCATGCTAGCGTGAAGTTCAGGGCGTATTGCAGTCAACAATGTGAAACCCGACCGACGGCGACGCTCTGTGACAATTTCGAATTAAAACGCGCCAACTTGATATTGTTATGTCTAACCAGTGGTGCTCAACCTTATGTTTTGCGACCTAACATTACCTTAGTGATGATTTGTTAAAGAATATTGCAGTCACGGTTGAAATACAATTGCTCGTGGCGAGCTTACTCACTAATTTTATAAGTCAAATTGGTCTTATACAGTAAGACAGATAAGCTGATATAAAGTTCAGGCATTAATACAATCACAGTTTTAAAACAAAACATCCTTTGGCAGGTCTGGTAGTATATGACGGAGAAAGCACCTCCTTATTGTTTTTTAAAAAGTGTGACGTCAGCAATGCTGACGTCACAGTTGTTGTCTTCTTGATGACCACTCATTTTCAAAGAAAACTACTCACACTTTATAAACTTCGTTTATTCAATGGGCAGCGTAACGACATCCCAGAGGTCCGTACTGTACGGCGGTTCGAGTGCGACTGACTCGATCGCCTACCGTGCGGCCGTATTTATAGGGCTCGGCACACGTGCGCGTGTTTACAAGTTTTTAGGTTAAGTATTGAAATTACAATGATAACATTAATTTGACATCGTAATAAACTCAAAGTAATCAACTGATGGTTTATAAACTAATTTAAGGACAATCAAATGATTGAACTTAATTATTCTAGTTGGTCGCGCCGATACGGCCATACTGACAGGCGGTGCGCGCTCTGCACCAGCCTCGTTGCTTCTCGTAGATTGTTAAGGGTTCTCGTAGACACTGAAGTTTCTCGGAGATTTTATTGAAGGGCTCTCGTAGAGTTCTCGGAGGATCTCGTAGAGTTCTCGGAGGATCTCGTAGAGTTCTCGGAGGATCTCGTAGAGTTCTCGGAGGATCTCGTAGAGTTCTCGGAGGATCTCGTAGAGTTCTCGGAGGATCTCGTAGAGTTCTCGGAGGTTCTCGTAGACTTCTCGGAGGTTCTCGCAGACTTCTCGGAGGATCTCGTAGACTTCTCGGAGGATCTCGTAGACTTCTCGGAGGATCTCGTAGACTTCTCGGAGGATCTCGTAGACTTCTCGGAGGATCTCGTAGACTTCTCGGAGGATCTCGTAGACTTCTCGGAGGATCTCGTAGACTTCTCGGAGGATCTCGTAGACTTCTCGGAGGATCTCGTAGACTTCTCGGAGGATCTCGTAGACTTCTCGGAGGATCTCGTAGACTTCTCGGAGGATCTCGTAGACTTCTCGGAGGATCTCGTAGACTTCTCGGAGGATCTCGTAGACTTCTCGGAGGATCTCGTAGACTTCTCGGAGGATCTCGTAGACTTCTCGGAGGATCTCGTAGACTTCTCGGAGGATCTCGTAGACTTCTCGGAGGATCTCGTAGACTTCTCGGAGGATCTCGTAGACTTCTCGGAGGATCTCGTAGACTTCTCGGAGGATCTCGTAGACTTCTCGGAGGATCTCGTAGACTTCTCGGAGGATCTCGTAGACTTCTCGGAGGATCTCGTAGACTTTTATGATTCTCGAAGATTCTCGAAGATTTTATAATTCTTGAAGACTCGTAGTGGAAGGTGTGATGCTGTGCTCTGGGCGGTCTTGTACGCCGTGGTACACAGAGGCTCTAAGGAAAGTAGGGGAAGGTCGATGCTGTGCTATGCACAGGGGCTCTAAACGTATTTCAGGATATGATTCTCGAAGATTCTCGAAGACTTTATAATTCTCGAAGATTTTATAATTCTCGAAGACTCGTAGTGGAAGGTGTGATGCTGTGCTCTGGGCGGTCTTGTACGCCGTGGTACACAGAGGCTCTAAGGAAAGTAGGGGAAGGTCGATGCTGTGCTATGCACAGGGGCTCTAAAATGGTTTTAGTCAGCTGGTTGATCTTCCTCGTTTTGATCTGTGCTTGTTGTTGACCTGGTTCAGCGCGTGATGTACTTGGTAAAGGTTCTCTGGCCATCTCAAATGGTGGAGATTGTTCAATTTCCGCCGATACGGTCACCGGATTGTCAGGTTGTGGTGCGCGTTGAAAATGATGGATTTTGGCCTTATGTAGGTTGAAGCGTTGTCTGTCTTGTTCGCTTGAACGAATCATTTTCTGTTGGACTTCGAGAAAGCGTCAATGGTGACTATGACGTACTGCTGATCATCTGGAGTGCCCAGCTTCCCTGTTATGTCCATGTGAATAACTTGGAAGGCAGCCGTCGGTTTTTGTATAGGGTGTAATTGGGCTTGAACGGCCCCGGATCTTCCTTTGGATGTTCGGCATATAACGCAGTTATCCACAAATCTTCGAACAGTAGAACTCATTTTGTTAAACCTAAATTTCTCTGATCTTCTGTAGAGTCTTTTCCCAGCCGGGGTGTTTCAGCGCGGTATGAAAAGAGTTTATAATGCTCCATTGAAACGACTTGGGGACGACCGTACTGAGTTGCTGACCGAAGACAGGATCATTGACGTTCTTCTTTAAGGCATTGTCCTCCAAGACATAGTCTTCTACTGGGTTATTGTCACTGAGGCTGTCCATTATTGGTCGCAGTTCATCGTCCCGTCGCTGTTCAATTTTGAGCGAGTTCAAGTCTCTTGTCATAACATTGACTGCAAACTCAGCTGGGCTTCTACAGCGATGAATCCTTGGCAGGAGATCCTTTTTATGTTTTGACGCTTTTAACGCATTGCAGTCAGTTATCACGGTAAATTTTCGTCCATATAGATACTGGCAAAAGTGTTTTATAGCGCGTACCACTGCCTGTGTCTCCAACTCATAGGAGTGGTAGCAACTTTCAACCTCCGTGGTTATGGTGCGAACCTTCTTCCGTTCCACTGGGCTGAGGCGATATGGTCTTCTTTCCACGAATTTATCAGAGTTTTTCAATCTGATTTCTAGCTCGCCGGTGTTCACCCGAGTCTTAGGATATCCACGGATAAACAGGTGTTCGTATTTGTTCAGAAGTCGTCATAGTTGCATAATTTCATCTTCATTGGTTAGGTCATAGTCGTAAGTTTGGTTAACGATAGTGCGGGGAATTGACCAATTCCTTTCAAATAGTTAACTACTGGTCTCCTTTGACCAGGTAAGGCTGTAGCAACCGATTCTCTGACGATTGAACACTCTGCCCCGCTGTCAAAGACGGCTTGCAAAGACCTTTCACCTATTTTGATGGTGATAGGAGCCAGCTTAGCGCTTGCTACGCAGTTAACGTTTGAAGTCAACGAACGTTCGCGTTTGAAGCAAGTTTCGTAAGTGTGGCCTGGTCTCTTGCAATAGGTACAAGCAGTTGTTTCGTTTCGTTTTTCGTTTGTAGTGTTTGC
The DNA here is from genome assembly GCA_946251915.1 of Abrostola triplasia. Taxonomy (NCBI): domain Eukaryota; kingdom Metazoa; phylum Arthropoda; class Insecta; order Lepidoptera; family Noctuidae; genus Abrostola; species Abrostola triplasia. The sequence goes on from OX276432.1 coordinate 10,644,592, forward strand.
GGCTGTTGTTTTCGAATCCTTATTGCTAGCTTCAGGTTTAGACTCCGAAGGTTTGAATCTGCAGTCATTAGTGGAGTGGTTTGTCTTCTTACATATACGGCAGCTTGTTGTTGACGGCGTATTGTCCGAAAAACGTGAACGTTTGTTAAATGTTGTGGAACTGGAGCTTGGATGACTCCGCTTCTTCCGTATGGATGTTGCAATTGAGATGAGCTCAGGGACAGTGGTTGCCCTGGCATTCATCAGTTCGATACGCAAGCGCTCGTCATTTACGCATCCAATCACAGCTTCCACAGCGTGTTCGTCGCCCAGTTTGTCTTTGGTGACCCTTCGCCATAGGATCCAGGCACGTGATAAGAACTCAGCAATATCTTTAGTTGCGTCGTAAACATGTTCTCTAAACATGATGACGTCCCGGGAGTACCTATTTTCGGGTTCAAATGTGGTGATGAGATTTTTCCGCAACTCCTCCCACGTTGTAGTAGTCACCATCCAATCATCAGGCTGCAGACTTTCATGCGTACATCGAAATCACCAAGCTTGTACGCTTCAATCGCTTGATCTATATGCTGGCACCATTCTCGTACACCGATGTGAGTGTCCGGATCGAATGATGGTAAATAGACGTCCTTGATCCTTATTTTTGCTTCGGTAGGTGGAGCACATAAGCGCTCCGACATTTTCTGCATCGTCTCCATCATTTGCATCAGGAATTGTGGTGGTATCCCACCCAACTGCATTCCATGGTGACGATATGCTTGTGGTCTTGATTTCAGTACGGCTTCCAATGGTGCATTGGTAACCAACACAGGTTCTTCCTGCTGGATGTTGGTTTGTTCCAATTGATCAGGTGGTAGAGCTGACGAAGAAGCGGGTTGGGTAAGAGCATCTTGCAATCTCACTTCTGATGACGGAGAAAGCACCTCCTTATTGTTTTTTTAAAAAGTGTGACGTCAGCAATGCTGACGTCACAGTTGTTGTCTTCTTGATGACCACTCATTTTCAAAGAAAACTACTCACACTTTATAAACTTCGTTTATTCAATGGGCAGCGTAACGACATCCCAGAGGTCCGTACTGTACGGCGGTTCGAGTGCGACTGACTCGATCGCCTACCGTGCGGCCGTATTTATAGGGCTCGGCACACGTGCGCGTGTTTACAAGTTTTTAGGTTAAGTATTGAAATTACAATGATAACATTAATTTGACATCGTAATAAACTCAAAGTAATCAACTGATGGTTTATAAACTAATTTAAGGACAATCAAATGATTGAACTTAATTATTCTAGTTGGTCGCGCCGATATATATTTGTAAGTTTTAGCAATAGGACTAAAAATATATAATAAAGCCATGTAAAATATAATTATGTATTATTCAGTTCTCTGTAACTGACAGAAATGTAGGTATGTTTATTTAATAATACGCTGTTTAGTGTCTTGTTCGACTGAAGAAAAAATCACGTATCGGCAAATCGATTCTAAATTTGAATCCACATCACACATTCTCGATTTATTTCACTCGTTTACGAGGCGACGCGTACCGAAGGAATTGGTCCTTTTGTCTGTCGTAATGAAAAAGGTTGACAATCTCTGTGCTGTTCGAGACTGGGTGCAATATCAAAGGACGTTTTGAAAATTTTAATGCGAATTCTTTAGTACGTCGATGTTTTGTATTAAGGCGAACAGAATTGTATCGAAAGAATTAAATGAAAAGATTAATTGAATTGTTTGTTTAGCAAGAAATTTTATGTTTTTTCCGAAGGGGTAGCCACAGTTTTTTCAAAGCAGACCCCATTTTTCGATCATTTATTAACCCCAAATATATATTAGTTAAGTAAGTAAAAAGCTGTTAATAATTGTTTTTTTTAAACTGGCAAGGAGTTATTAAAATGTACGGCCTGTGATTCTAACGAAGGCGTCATGTCAAGCCGTAGTAAGTATATATATTTATAGTTATATTTATTTAAAATAATAATAACAACTTATAATTTCCCACTGCAAGGCAAAGGCCTCTTCTCGTATGGAGATGGATTGAATAATTAAATATTGATCACCACGCTAGCTCACTGCGGGTTTCATAATTTACCTTTTATAAAGCGACTGCTAAGTACGAGGTCCTGGGTTCGAATCAGGCAAAGTGTAACTGGGGTTTTCCATTAAGTTCTCAGTAGCAGCTCGGAGTCTGGGTTTGTGCCCGGTTGATGGCAATAGGCTCGGCCTAATTGGGACCTAAAAACATAACTGGGTGTACTAACCGTATAATTATGTGCACCCGTGCCTACCCCTTCGGGGAATACAGGCGTGATGTTATGTTATGTATATACCTTTTAACATATTTTAGGTTAATAAATAAGACTCGTCTCTGAAAAAGTATTATGAATGGTGGAAACGCTTTCCTTACTTTAAAACATAATAAAAATCCTCATCGCGCCGGGATTCAATGAAATTTCAGCTTTGAAAACTTACAAATTCAGTTACAGAATATTCAAATCACTATTATGCTTTGAATAGTTAGTAACTTTGTTTTAACTTTGATACACCCCTTATAGTCTTAGGAATATTACTGATTTAGTTCTGTGAATATTTACTTTAGGTTTCTTCGAGTTTTAGTACGCAAATCTTCGGTTTTCAAAGTGAGGTTTAAACCAACATAAAAATAATTCAAAAGAATAATTTGATCAATTTCTTTGGGGATTATAAAGGGATCACTTGATCCCTTTATACAAACGGGACTGCTAGTTGATAGTAAACTGGGCCCTGGACAATGGCCTGGAAATTCTACTTCAATCATTTTTTGGCCAAAGAATTAGCATTGCCATTCAACGTGGCAATGCTGCCAGTCTTTTGGGCACGTTACCGGTTGACATCGATGGGGATGAATTCTTTGATGCTTTTTAACTTTTTATTTTTTTATATATTGTTTTTATTTTGTATTAGAATTAAGTTGTATATATTTGTAAAATAGTATGTTATTCTTCAATCAATCTTTTGAAGTCAAAAGATTGATTGAAGTAGAATTTCCAGAATAGTATTTGAGAATTGGAGGCAATATTGACCGATTTGTCAAATGACTAGTTTTCGAGTAGATGATTCTTAGTAGCAGCACGGAGTCTGGATTTGTGCCCGGTGAATGGCAAATGCTCGCCCCCTATTACATTGAGATTTGAGACTTGTAATATACCGGGTAAAACGTGTGTGTACTTGTAACTCCTGCTAATCCCTTTAGAGAAAATAGGCGTGATGTTATGTTATATCCGTGGTCTCTATCTTTTCCCGTGATAAACAGGCATGACTTTTTTGTATGTTATACATTTATACTCTTCATCATCAGCGGTAAGACGTCCACTGTTGAAAAACGGACTCCCCCTTAGAACGCCACAATGAACGGCACCATGCCTTGCATTCACCGGTTGCCCGAAACTCTAACGATATCGTCGGTCCACCTGGTGGAAGGCTTGCCAACGCTGCTTCTTCTGGTTCGTGGTCGCTCCTCGAGAACCTTTCTTCTCTAGTTATCGGTTCTTCGAGCGATGTGGCCTGCCTATTGCCACTACAACTTGCATATTATACTTCGTACATACATTTAATATTTTTGTTCTTCATTTTCGTAAACTCTTTTATAACAGTTTTCAGTATTTAAGCACGTAAACAGTGTATTTACTGTTCGCGCGCACATCGCCGCGTCATTACCGCGCGACGGAAAGGTCCTAAATAATAATGTTTCGATTTCCTCCCGCGGACCCTAAGGGCTCGTGCGGATGGGAGGTTTCATATCAAAAGACCAAAGTTGAAGACAGTAAATTATAACTGATAATAAACCTTATTAGTCAGGTGATTAGTGTTAATATTATTTAACAGCTTGGTCTACGAACAGTCGTGATTGTTCATGGTGTGATGTCATCATGCACTGAGTTTGGGGTTTAAATTCGGGTGAGGCTATTGTTACTCCCAGTGTTAAGTGCATTGTCGTAGTTATTTTAAGACATCACTGACTAATTGAGAACGTTGTGTCTGATAAATGACATAACACTTTTACTTAGGGTATGACGAAAATGGGTTTTTAAGGAATGCTCTTTAAGGCATCCAGGCGTGATGTAAGAAGAAACAAATATTGTATTATACTTTTCGCAGTTAAGAATGTATTGCTTTTATACCTATCACAAGCAATTTCTTCCTTAAATAGATCTCCAAATCTAGTGTGTCGTTTCAAGCGAAACACTATAATTTTATTATAATAACTTAGGGCAGCGTATTAGCTCATGAGTAAGGGCTCCGTTAGAGTTCGAAACTAGTCGGGCATTCTCGAATACACCCGTGAGTATAACCAGAATACATAGTAAATAATATGAAACACTATAGTGTCCACCATAAATCAATCATTAACTTTTTTTTCGTTAACCAATATTTTTATAACATCATTTTATACGCACCTTAACACTATATGGACCCCACTACATAAGGAAAACGAATAAGGCGCAGTATTCACCAGCGAATAGATTCGTCATTATGACACGCTCGTCCCCTGATCTGTAGCTCGTTATAAAAGGCGCAATTGTATTCACAGCCTTATAATAGGGAAGTTTATGAAGGGTGTGGAGAATATTAGGTCAGTTTTCGTGTTCTTTTTAGTATATATGAACATATTTATGTAGCGCCTGTATACTCAAAGGGGTGTGTTTTTCCTTATACATATTTTGCTGGAGCTTGACGTCTTTATGGAGAAATGGACGATTGCAGCTCACAACCGAGTTGCACTGGTAGCCGAATGGTAAGACAGTCATAATTTCAAACTCTAGCACGAACCAATGTCTTTTCGAATTTATGTGCGTATTATAAATTAGTTATCAGTTGCTAAAACGGTGGAGTAAAACATCGTGAGGAAATTGGCACACCTGAGAGATTTATCAATGGTGTGTAAAGCCATGTTAGAGGCGTACAGGCAGTTTAAACTCTGACACCAGGTTGTTTATTAACCATACGACAAGAAGACAACCGTGAGGAATGGAGGAAGGAAAGGGAGGCCTTTGCCCTGCAGTGGGACGATCATGGCTGAAATAATAATAATATTTTGCTGGACAGTGTCATTACCACATGCAAGGACAGCCTTTGGTTAATTTGCTAAAAAAGTATGTAGGACATGGCATGCCTAATTGCAGCATCGGTACGTTGAGTAAGAAATCTGCATTTATTAAATTAATTTTTTTATGTAGGAATCTTGATCCGTCTAACACTTCATCTACTATCATGTCGACATGCGAGGTATGCAATACAAATAGCCCATTATGTTGTCAAAAGTGTTGACGACCAAGGGCTAGGTTAGCGAATTTTTTTTTGGGGGTAAATCTTCATAAGGCACCTGGCCCCTGAGGTGTAGGGACCGGAAAGTGTGGGATTTCTACCTCACTAAAACCACCTTGGCAGTCACGAAAAAGGGAAGAACCCGAGACCTCTAAAAAGACCAACCTCTTCATGCAACGCCTATTTAGTAATTCGCTGGGGTTGGTTAGAGACCAAGTAAAAACTGATAACTTGGTGACACGCTGACGGTTTTTCTGTTTTCAAATTGTTACAATAAGTATGTTCGAACACATAATACCTATACCTAATTAATTAAATTTGAATTTAGAAAAAAAGAACAGAAAAACAAATGAATGAAGAAACACAATTAAAAAAGGAACAAATAGAACACAAAGAAAAACAATGAACAACGAATGAAAGTAATTGAGTGATTCGTTCTTTTATCTCAGCGGCAATAATGGAAATCTTAGATAATTAACTGCTTTCTGTGTAGGGTCTAAATAGTGTTACATCATCAATACATTATTAGGTTGAGCTAGCCTTAGGCTAATGTAAGCAATCGGCCAATGGAGAGAAATTAACCAGAGAATAATGAAAAAAAGAAATAAATAGGGTAAGTGTATCCACGAGGTTGCAGGTTCAAACCCAGACAAGTAGCAATGTGATTTTTTCAATGACTCTTAGATATCCCAAGACATCACTGACTAACGGTGACGGAAAGCATCGTGAGGAAACCTGGATTTAATTATCTGAAATCACAAACCAGCGACTTTCACTGTGTTTGTTGGAATCTATGATCACCAACTCAGTGTTCTACCTATACAGCTATAACATAGTTCTTACTCCGTCTTAAAGACGTCTTGATGATCATGGATTCCAACAAACACGGTGAAAGTCGCTGGTTTGTGATTTCAGATAATTCAATCCAGGTTTCCTCACGATGTTTTCCGTCACCGTTAGTCAGTGATGTCTTGGAATATCTAAGTCATTGAAAAAATCACATTGCTACTTGTCTGGGTTTGAACCTGCAACCTCGTGGATACAAATCTGGTTTCATAATCATCATTGTCAGCTAGTTGCAGTCTACTGCTAGACATAGGCCACCACAGAATAGTAACAAGTTTAATATTATCCACGGTTTTATTGTCATTATTTATCTGAATAAGGGGAAGAAAAACATAACATCACGCCTGTATTCCCCGAAGGGGTAGGCCGAGGTGCACATATAGTACACCCACACTTCGCCAGTTATGTTTTTGAGGTCCCAATGTAATAGGGGGCGAGCTTATTGCCATGAACCGGGCACAAATCCAAACTCCGTGCTGCTACTGAGAATTACCTAATGGAAAAACCCAGTAACACTTTGCCCGACCCGGGATTCGAACCCAGGACCTCGTGCTCAGCAGTCGCGCTTAGCGACCACTAGACCAACGAGGCAGTCAGGGGAAGAATAATAAGATAGACAACGTATTAGGTACACCCTAATACAATAACGTCAAGACGTTCTGTATCCACTATAAATTAACTTGACAATACTAGGTTGGCCCGTGGTTACTAATTGGGTGTCTTAGGTGAACCGACTGATGAACAACCAGATTATAATATTGTTCTTGGCTAAAATGGTGTCAATCCTATTTGGTTATACGGTTAGTAAATATGCAACTAGACGGCTATTTTTATCTGCTAGCATTTAGACCAAAAATACTTTTATACAGAATAAAAACAATATATACAAAAAGAAGAAGAATTCATTCCCATCGATAACTCTATTATGTATTAGAATTAAGTTGAAAAAAAGTTATTATTAGAAGTGGATTATATTGCTTTTAAACAGTGAAAGTAATCTGATAATTTTGTCTTCTTTTATAGCATTTTGTGATTTCTAACATGAAACAAATTGAAAATAACACTTATTTTTTGCATAATCTTCCAAGTACAATACAAAAAGAAAATGACAGTGAAAGAAACGCATCCATATTCTAGTCAAAACATGGAACAACCTTGAAAGGCTCCTCTTATAAACAAAATTATATTCAAAAGTTTATTATTGTTAGAGATTGTACATATCTAAAGAAATATACCTAATGTACTACTTAGCTACAGTCAAATTAAGGTCACATTTTGGTTAATATACATCTACAGAAACTTATTTGGCTCTACATAACCGTCGAATTAAGGTCACCTCCTTTTATTTTAGGTCATAACCATAACATAACATAGCATCACGCCTGTATTCCCTGAAGGAGTAGGCAGAGGTGCACATTAAGTTCACCCACATTTCGCCAATTACGTTTTACGTCCCAATGTAATAGGGGGCGAGCCTGCCATCAACCGGGCATAATTCCAAACTCCGGACTGCTACTGAGAATTACCTAAAGGAAAAATCCAGGACAATTTGCCCGACCCGGAATTCGAACCCAGGACCTCGTGCTCAGCAGTCGCGCTTAGCAACCACGAGACCAACGAGGCAATCTGTCCCGCAGCCAGTTATTACTTCCCACGCGACGTCTCGCGGACTGTTATCGACGATACGTTATAACCAATGGTCAAGCGACTACTTTTATTTGGGTTTCGTTTTGGTGTACTTCGTTTTAGTTTAGTTTAGTACGTCGGTAACCATTACATTCTAAATTATTGACTAACCCAAGCCCAAACATACCCGGTAAATCGACCCACACCCCACCAATATCAAAACCTAGTTTAGGCAACGTGTCCGTCCAAAGCTCTATGCTTTTCAACTATTCATGCTAACCCAAGCTTATCACTTAGCTAATGAAGAGCACAGGTTTAGTCATGTATCACGTAGGTCTGGACTATGAATAGATAAGAAGGCACTTACGTAACAAGAAGCTAATTAATGCGCTGGCAACATTGATATAAGGAGCAAATTATTGTTTTAACAAAAAAGCATCTCAATCGTAAAGCCATCTAAGTGTGTGAGGATCTTGTCATGCTGTCATGCCTGGCGAATGCTCCCACAATACAGGATAATTCGTGGTGCGAAAAGATTTTTTTCTTAGAGAAAAAAAACAAAAAGTAATCAAAAGTTTGCTCACCAAATTACAACTAACTTCATATTTATTTACTGTAAAGTAAGACATAGTATTACGACGACCTGATTAGTGCAGTGGCTAAGCGTTTGGACTGGTGCGCTAATGGTCGCGGGTTCGATTCCCGCACGGGGCAAAACTTTGTGCGAACCACAGATGTTTGTCCCGAGTCTGGGTGTTTGTGTATGTGATATTTCATGTTTGTGAAACGCACCCACGACACAGGAGAAATTCCTAGTGCGGGGCGACGTTTTTTTTTAAAAAAGAAAAAAGAAAGTATTTTTTTTTTCACACTCACATTTACATTTGTCTTTACAGGTCTTCGACTTAATGCAACAAAGAAATTGACACTTAACATTATCTTAAACATATCTGTAAAAAAGTACGTACTTAAAAACATAGTATAAAATAACTTTTCATTATATCATTATCAGCCAGAAGTCGTCCACTGTTGAACAAACCTCCCCCTTAGAACGCCACAATGAACGACAGCTTGCCAATTGCATCCACCGGTTGCCCGCAATTCTGACGATATCGTCGGTCCACCTGGTGGGAGGCATGCCAACGCTTTAATTATATAAAACTGCTATAATTGTATAAAGCGGCTAATATTAATTTATAACACAGATAATGCGAACGAAATATTAGCGTTACAATCAAACAAGGTAAGTTATAATGAGGAGAGATGGCTTATTACAATTCACACTGGAAATGCAGAAACTAACACAGCAGCAAGCAAGAGTTACTAACCAATTACATCTCACACATAATTCACAGATGAAAATACAATGGCGGACCAGTTCAGAAGTAGAGGAACAGAACATCAAACAGAAGGTTCATTAGATGAATTAAAATGAAGAAGATTAATCATGTAGTGTAGTAGACGACCTGATTAGCACAGTGGCTAAGCGATTGGACTGCTGCGCTAAGGGTTGCGGGTTCGATTCCCGCACGGGGCAAAACTTTGTGCGAACACAGATGTTTGTCCCGAGTCTGGGTGTTTGTGTATGTGAATATTTGATGTTTGTGAAACGCACCTACGATACAGGAGAAATTCCTAGTGTGGGGCGACGTTTTTTTTTAAAAAAAAAAGTGAGTTCAGAAGACTGCTTAGTTAAAGATCGCAAGTTCAAACCCCGGCACGCACCAAAGTCTTTTCGAATTCATGTGCGTCCAAAAAAATTGTTATCAGTTGTTAAAAACGGTGAAGAAAATTCGTGAGGAAACCGGCACCCCTAAGAATTTTTTCAACGGTGTGTAAAGCAATATCAGAGACCTACAGGCGGTTTAAGCTCCGACACCAGGTTGTTCATCTACCATACGATACGAAGAACATTCATTAAGATATAGTTTATGACGATTGCATAATAAATTAAAGTAGAACTTTTAGTTAAGAACGATTAAGAAAGAAATACTGATCATACTTTGAGCGGATCAAAATATTTTTGGAAAAAAATCTTGGGGAGCGAGTTGGAGGTATTGAATCTCTATTCCTTAAAAAACACGTAAAGGTGTGAGTCCTGGCTCCCACAGATCACACTCCCTCTAATATTATAACAGCTGACCATTATCCCATCGGCCTATGAGTGCCGCAAAACATAATAAAATAAAAATAAATAAAATTCATTTATTTCGGACCGGAATCCATAGTGTTAGTGACAATAATCTTATGAACTATGTTAGTAACATAAAAAGTTATACAAAAGTACATACCAGGATACCGCTATTACACATACGGGTTATATGTAATATAAGCATCCTTAGTCATGTGCACGCGTGTCCAGTGCTGCATAATAGCACTGTCCACATCCAGTCTGTTGGCCACAATCTTCAGGAGGCTGTTGGAGCTGCCACGGAACCGCTGTAATAGAGAGGCTATTTGTTGCCTGATGATAGCCGAAAAGCTATCAACCCCAGCTGTGGCCAACATCCGAGAGGCACTACTAATGAATGGATATTATTATTATTTTTAAGTTTTCTCCCAGAAGGGATGTTAATCTTCGCTTTCATGCAAGCCTTAGCCAAGCACGAGAGCTGCTCAAGTTGAACCCATAATTACGAATTTTCTAACTGTTCTGCACATATTGAGTATAACTGCTTTCTGTAAGAGGGTGTAAGTGTGTATGCCATTAAAAATTCGGTCAGGCTGTTTACTACATACTCTTGGAGTGGTATTTCTGTATCTGCATTGCATCGACCGCCAAGTAAGTAACAAACTATAAGAAGTTAGCTGAGCGAGATATTAAACAGCTTTGTACGAGTCGTGTGTATCACGGCACTAACATTTATTCTTATACTTCTCTTAGTTGTTTGTTTGTGTGAGCCCCTGAGATGTGCGGGTATGGTGCCAGTGGTAGCGGAGAGCTGGCAGGTCTATTAGTCTCGGTACTTTAAAAAGGGGCGGGGCTAAGCCTACAGGGAATATGGATGCTCTTTGAAATTTAAATGATCGAATGTTTAGTAATTACAAATTAGGTTTTTACAGTTTCGATATTTGACTCCTTGCAGCTGCAGTCCTGCTCTTTCTAGTAAGAATTAAATACCGTTAGGTTGTAGACGTGTGTTACCGTTCATAGTACCTAATTACCATGACAACGACACGTCATCTGATGTCTGTCCAACGTCAGATACTAAGCCATTTGATTTCAATATTTACTCTTGCATGTTATATACAACATATACCAGCGCTATAACTATATAAACTCCTTGAAACCTTTTACTCTATTTGGTTGTGACTCCAAGTGCAACCCCACCCTGTACTCTGACGGCATTTTATCTACGTAATGAAGTAACGCCACGACAAATAGTACGTCTGCTGAGTCTTATACTCGGGGTTACATTGGCTCCTCCGATACAACCACTGAGAGGAAAGTACAGTAGATCTTATCAGTACAAAGTATGATAAAAAGATCCAAGGAGTTTGATTTGATTGCCTTTGAATCTGTAGCGGCAGTCAAAATGGAAGTCAAGTCCCGTAGCAGTAGTCAAGGTAGAATGCGAGGGATAGATGAGTCTTTATTTTTCCAGTGCAAAAATAAGCACTTCTTCTTATCGTATGGTTGATGAACAGACTGGTGTCATAGTTTAAACTGCCTGCCCCCTTACCACGAACTTTTAAAATAGGACAGTTAATGATGTGAAAGCGTGAAGCTACTACCTGCTGTGTAATATGGCGTCTCGCTTCCAAAACCGTGCCCTGCTTTAAGAGTTTATGGTAAGGAGGGCTGTGAGCTTCTGATATGGCTTTACACACCGTTGAAAAATCTCTCAGGTGTGCCGGGTTCCTCATGGTGTTTGGTGTGGCGTGATCTTATGTGAATTTATATCTCAATTTCCAGCACAATAACTATGCCTAACAGAATTGCCTAACTGAAAAATAAATGAAAACAAAATAATATTTAATGTATAAAATATGTTAAATGAGTTTGGCGATTTTTGTTGTATATTTAATATATTTGTACCTTTTAAATTGATTAAGGGAAACTTGAAAAATGATGGACACGAGCGGGACTCGAACCCGCGACAGTCGCCGTACCGTGGCGCCGCTCTGCCAACTGAGCCACCGTGTCACTGCTCACATCCATCAAATTTCAAGTTCCCTTTTTTAGTATTTACTTAAGGGTGACGTCAGGTATTATCTGTTGGAATCTACGATTACCAATATTTGTACCTTTTTTGAATAAATGATTCAAAAAAATCGAATAATATGGGTATAATCATCGTATATGCTCGTATCATAACTCCGTTCAGAATGGGTTTTCTGCAAATTCCTCTGTGTGTAGTGCTCCTATTTAGTGGCTGTGCTGGCTCACTGGTCGCTGTGTCCAGCAGCCACAGGCCAATAATGTTCAATTTAAACAAAGGCAGACTTACTGAGGATGTAAGAGTGGGCTTCAGTGATCCCGGTGACGACATTTAGTTGGGATTTGGGAGAAATTTAGACGGTTTTTAGCGTCGTAGTAATTTTATTTAGGTTGCAGTACTAGGACTAGTTTGGCTTTATGGAAAACTAGCTCCGCCTTGTCGTGTTCTCTGCTACATTTTTTTCGGAATAAAAAATAGCGTATGTATTTAATGGGTGACAGCAAACTTTTGCCTTTATAATATAAGTGTGAAGTGTGACGAGTAGAGAATGACTAAGTCTGAAGAAAAACATGTCGATAAACCCTGGATTTATAGGTCTTATAGTTATAATCTGTGGTCGAACCTTCGAAAACGTTCTACTACATTTGACATTTTGTAGGTGCTCCAAATGCCTCATAGAACGAACGAATGAACGAAAACTTGCCATTTGCATCCACCAGTTGCCCGCTACACTAACGATATCGTCGGTCCACCTGCTGGAAGGCCTGCTAACGCTGCGTCTTTGTAGCTCATAGGTATATGAAAAACCTAATGACTATGTCTGATTGTTATAGAGTGAATGTAATGAAGCGTGTAACAAAGCCCTTACGTATCACAGTACACATTTATTGATAACTTGGGCGTGTTATAGATACTATACGGCCTACTAAGATCCTCCAGTCGCTTTGAAAGCAACCAAAACGGAATGTCTAATAAGTCGTAGACAAACCGCCTAAAGGATTTACCTGTCATTTGAATGTAGACCTTAAAGTCTTGGCAATAAAGTGCATAGTTAACAGGACGCGCCCCAGCTAATTGACTGCGCGATCTGCCACTGTTTGTTTTGGGATGTCGGAATGAAATTTTTGGATGTGGTATTTGCAACTTTGAAATTATAGTTTAAAAAAACCTCAATGGTATTTATTATTATTCATCAGGCCCCTTACCATGAACCGTTCCGAGAAATTTACGCTTGACAATCTCGTTTTTCGATCAAAAATCTATCGGGGCGAGAAAAAATTACCTTTTTTTTACCAAAAATATTGAACAGCCATTCGTGGCGGAATACTAGCAATATGGATGATGTTTATAAAGATAAAAAATAATATTTAAAGTTGTTTAATATTGTCATAGTTGTGGGCAACCGGTGGATGCAAATGGCCAGTTTATTGTGGCATTCTAAGGCCTTTGTTCAACAATGGACGTCTTCCGGCTGATGATGATAATGATGAATAATACTCCTTTTTTACATGACACAACATCACGCCTGTATTCCCCGAAGGGGTAAGCAGAGGTGCACATTTATTACACCCACATTTCGCCAGTTATGTTTTAGGTCCCAATGCCCAAATCTAGACTCCGTGCTGCTACTGAGAATTACCTAATGGAAAAACCCAGTAACACTTTGCCCGACCCAGGATTCGAACCCAGGACCTCGTTCTCAGCAGTCGCGCTTAGCAACCGCTAGACCAACGAGGCAGTCCCTCTACTTAATTACTTTTTTATACTCCTTTTTTAAATGTTATTTATATGTCTCCTTTTTTATATGTACATAAACATAGCAAACAAAATGCCTTCTCGTCACCGCTTTCTAGATAGAATAAACATGGCTCTTGGGTGCGTGTAATATATAACATTATTAAATGGGTCTCAATAAAAAGTCAATACGTACAGTCCGACCTATTAACTCGGGTTTATCTTAACACCATAATTGCAAACAGCCTCATTAATGCTATTACAAATTATAACGCTGGAAACGTTTGGTTAATTGAATTAAATGATTTAATGATCGGATTTAAAAATTGATATCATTAACTTTATTATAACTACCAATGTTTTTGTTGCTTCAGTATTGAAACAAGTGAGTCTGGAAAGGGAACGATTAAGAATAAAATTCTCTTCCGAATTATATGTCGAGACAATTTAATAAAACAACTGGCCAACTGCGAGTCGGTCTCGCGCACAAAGGGTTCCGTACTATTATTTAAGAAAACAGCAAAAAAATCACGTTTGTTGTATGGGAGCCCCCTAAATATTTATTTTGTTCTTTTTTTAGTATTTGTTGTTATAGCGGCAGCAAAAATACATCATCAGTAAAAATTTTAACTGTCTAACTATCACGGTTCATGAGATAGATCCTGGTGGCAGACGGACGGACAAAGCGGAGTCTTAGCAGTAGGGTCCCGTTTTACTCCTTGGGTACAGAACCCTAAAACGGTCACCATCTAGCACAAAAAGTACTGTAGCATGAATGTGCTTCTTAAAAAAGAAAATTTTTGGATGTTTTAAAAACCGTCGCCCTACACGAATTTCTCCTTTATCGTAGGTGCGTTCCACAAACATGAAATATCAGATGCACAAACATCCAGACTCGAGACAAACATCAGCGGATCGCACGTGGTTTTGTTCTGTGCAGGAATCAAACCCGCAAGCCTTAGAGCAGCAGTCCAATCGCGTAGCCACTGCGCCAGGGGTACGCCATTGTTTAACATAAGACGTCTTCAGGCTGATGAAGATGAGACAGAGTACACATTTTAATAGCCAAGTATCATTTTAAATTCAGGCATACGACATTACGCAAAGAATACTTACCACAAAACAAAAGACATTCAATTATTATACTGACATTTCCCAAATCCTTCTCGAAAGCTCCATCGGGAAACGAACTCAAAATATCCGTGACCGCAAAAATTTCATAGCAAACCAAATACAAATAAATGTTGTTACAATACCGCAGGACAAAGAACTCAAAGCCAAAGTACAGGCGCTGCCAAAACCGCACAAGTGAAAACGTTAAATATCTTTCGTGGGGAGAGGTGGGGACTCCAGTTGTTGGTTGTGTCAAATATTATTAAATAATACTGTATTTTTTTGTGTGAAATTTATTTAAACGTTACGCTCTTGAAATTTGATCATAGACTACTATATTATACTAGAGATGATTTATCATACGTCCTGAACGTCATGTCAAGAACAATCAGTATAAAAATAAAAAGGCCTAACCTAACTTAAAGTTAGCCAAAATGGGGCCCATTGTAAAAACACACGACAATTTAAAAAAGGTTACTTATCTTTACGGGTGATTTATTTAAAATCATTGGAAGCCCGTGATTTTGTTGAAGGCAAATTAAACACTACAACAACATTGTACCTACAATTGTACTGTACATTACGTGACTTTTCCGAAAGTTATTTCGATAAATAAAAATAGCTTATAGGCTAAGACGACAACAGGTACCCCCACCACACAGCCAAGACATTCATCAGGAAAATGTTAAAACACTCGAATCCGACACCCAAAGTTTCCATTGCGGCACAACACACAAAAGTGTTTTTAACTAAACGGGCCTTTTACAACAAACACTTTGATAATTCAAGGGGAAAATTAAAAAAATCCTGTAAAAGTAACAAATAAAAATCATCAAAGTTATTTGAACAAAGGAGTATTTCTGATTGTTACTTTGATATGGTATCAAAGGAATAATGTATTGGATCGTTAGCTTCACAAAAACAGTTAATGAGCGGCAGGTATTTTTTCTTTTGCTCGTGAGACCGTTCAGTTTTGTTTTGTTTTCTATAATTAAACGTTTTAGAACATCTATTAATCAATATTAAGCTGTAATAGGTAGGAGATAGAAAGTAATTTCGATTGATTATTCTACGTTTCTTTTTCTAATAGGTAAGTTTTAAAGAGGTAAGAACAGAATAGGAGTCGGCTACTCTAGTTGTTTAGTATTAAATTAAAACATAATAATATAATTTAATTACCATTTAATATATATATAAATGCTGCCAGCAAGATTATTAACCCCCCCTTGAAACTCCACTATTAAATAGCTTAAAATCAGACGTATTCGTTTCTAGTATTACTAGTTATTTTTTACAATTCTATATAAAAATCTCTATAAAATTGTAAAAAAAACTACGAAGTTAACCCTCACACCCACATTAACCCTCAAATGACGTCGAGGGATTTTTAGGCCCACGTATGACAAAAAATAATGTTAGGCGAGCCGCGGCCTTTCGTCATACCTATCCTACGCTGACAGCATCACTTTACGCCTGATTGCGGTGCTTATAAAGTGCTGGAGCGGGGTTTGAGATAAGAATATTAGGTGGTCTTAAGTACCAGAGTGAAGCAGTGAGAGGGTTATACCTGTAAATAGTAGATTTTTGTATGTTGTTGAGATTAATTTGTTTTTTGCAGTTGTCTTGTGACGGTAAGTTTCGAACCCTATTTTATTCAAATATTGAAATGGGTTCAAAAGTGAATGCAGGTTAATTTATTTAATGTTTACAATTATTTTTTGCATATTATGTATTTAAATGGATTAATTGCTAATTAGCTTTATTAGCCAAAGAATGTAGCCAAATAGATACGAGTTGGAAGATATACCAATAATCATATTTTTAAATTAGGTATTTTCAGCAATTTCTGGGGATTAGCCATCAAGCATCGAGCCTCCACCATCTGGTGGGAGGCCTGCCTAGTCAGCGTCTTCCAGTTTGTGTTCGCGACTTGAGAAAATGGCAATAGTTTGTGTCAAATTAAAAAAATTTTGATTACATAAGTTTTATGCAGTTTGGCAGAAGTAAAATATCATGATTATTTTTCCGACCCAAATATCGACCAATAGAATTGCACCATTCGACGTCACGTGGTACAACCTACATGGTATTATACTGATAATTTTTTGATTATTTTTAGGTTGTACCACGTGACGTCGAATGGTGCAATTCTATTGGCCGACATTTGGGACGGAAAAATAATCCCCCGAATACCACACGAGCTTCAAAATTATCTGGCATTTCCCTCAAGGTTCCCTGCAAACAAATAAAGTCGTCAAGTTTTTCAGGAAAAATCGAAATGATTTTTAACCTGAAAAACGTGACTCCTTCATTTGTTTGCAACGAACCTATCGGGAAATACCCGATAATTTTGAAGCTCTTGTGGTATTATAAGTGATAAATGTATTACTTTTTTTTGTATTCTCTTTATGTACTTTAATATGGCTAACAGGTTCACAGCCGCCT
The DNA here is from genome assembly GCA_946251915.1 of Abrostola triplasia. NCBI lineage: Eukaryota > Metazoa > Arthropoda > Insecta > Lepidoptera > Noctuidae > Abrostola > Abrostola triplasia. The sequence continues at coordinate 10,661,818 of OX276432.1, forward strand.
ATTGTTAAAAACACGAGACATACGCGACACATACTGACAGACAGTTTGACCGATATCTTTGAGTAGCATGACCTTTCTGTGTCTCTTGAAGAGTCGGTTAAACCGAGACGGTAACTAAGCGGAGGCTGGCGACTTGCCAGCGGGAACTACAGCTGAGACTCAAGTATTAGCTTACAAAGCACCGGCTATGGTCTGCTGCTTAGTGTGCCTACGAGATTTAGGGGATTTTTTAAAAGGTAAATCTGTTAAAATTATATTAGGCCACCGCAGGGAATGGCAAATATGGTTTTACAGGTTATGAATTTATTTAAGTCTTCATGCAAAATTAGTAGGTAAAACAAAGTAGTTTTATCCCGAAAAAATGGTGCCGGCAACACCGCGGGGCGCAGCTAGTTTACAAAAAATTCGTTACCTTAATTCATTCAAATGGAATACTAGTTGAGGTATAAATTACGGTGTAAAACTCAATAAAGTAGGCTCACTACTTCATGTTTGTAATAAATACACGGTTTGCTTTTTACACGCAATTTATAGGCTTAGGTAGGTCTTGATAATAAATACTTGTGTCTGTCCTGTACAAGGCGATGCGGAAGTCCCATACACCGTCGTCTATGGACAGTGATAGCTTAACGACGGAACGGTCCTTGTACAAGTTGTAATTATGTAGCTAGAAAGTATTTGCTAAGTGATCCGGCTTACAATTTACCACCCCCTTTCCTCCCGTGGGTGTCGTAAGAGGGGACTAAAGGATAATCCAGAAGTTGGCCAGCAGCCTCTTCTGTAAGTTCACCACCAATACTGCGATCCCTAAGCCAGGGGTGCAATAGCTCCCTCTGCTTACCCGTTCAGTAGGAACTGAGGAAGAGTTATTCACACCGAATTCTGATAATACCTTATTTTTTATTACAAGCTTTTATTTAACTTGCAATGTTTGTATGTGAGTTTGTTTAGGTCAAATCTTGACATCTATATTAGAACCACTTTTAGACATCCGATTGGAATGAAATTTTGCAGACTTAAAAAGGTTTGGTGACAATACAATATTATGGTACTGTTGATTTAAAAGCTTGTGTTAATTTTTTTTAAATATTAACTTAATAATTAAAATATGTTGAATACACAATACATTACTGCATTGTTTATACATTTGTACAAGAATCGAATCTTTGAAGAAGTTTCATGTAAAACATCCAGGCATATCCATGTATACCAGTGCTGAGTTGACAGCATGCCACCGCAGTGACCACAAACTGTCTCCGCTGACAACTGAGCTTAGCAGGTGACATTAAGGTGCATCCACACTTGTAACATTGTAGCCATTACACCATTTCTTCGGGAGTTTGGAATGGAACAGACAGGCGACTTTAAAAAACACGTCACAACGTTATTCAGTTTTTGAAAATATGGTACAACCTCTTTTGAATATCGTAAAGCTTTCAAAAAAATATATACTGAAGTACTTACTTAAGTAAATATTTAATGTGTGTATGTACGTAAATATAAAAAAAAAAATTAGTACATGGTAAGTAGCATCTAAAAATATTTTTTTCAATATCAAACTCATTTTCAAATCGCACCAGTCTTACTTCCCCAAACAGATAACATTCATCCCCAACACCTTCCCCATATTCTTCCTTTCACCATAGAAATAAGTATGACACAACCCGATAGGTACGCCACTATCGTTACCTTTTACGTTAAAAGGCAATTTCTTATCAGCTAGTGGAGAAATCAGGGGAAGCGGGCAGGCAGGGTTCTTTTCCACAATTTATTTTCCCCGCGGCCTCAGAGTGACAACAGATGGGGTCGTAAGGGTATGGGCAGAGAGTGTAGCGATAGCGAGTTTTAGTACCAAGATTGTTTTTATTTTCAACGGACCTAATTTTCTCTGATCCTTTTTTCGGTATGTTTCGTTGCCGACGACCGCCTTATTGGGTGTTACTGGACAAAAGGCGAGACTGCTTGAGCCTCCAGCTAATGACTCAAATCTGTACGTTGTTAAAAGTTACGCACTCAAAGTTAGTTCGGATTAATGGAAAAATCGAATCGTGAAACTCGATAGGCCCTTTAAAAAATGCAGCAATTTAAAGCTGCCCTGTTTAACTCTCGCTATTATTTCGACATATTAATTAGAATGTAGAACAGTTTTACGGCCAGTAAAAATACTAGAACTTCAACAACTCGATAGTTCCCTTCATTTATTCGCCATCCGTCTGCACTATGCTCTCACCCAAGATTTTTCAAGGCTGACATTGCTTTGAGGAAAAAATATATACGACGCATACCCCCATGGTGAAGGCAGCTAAGTTTTTTACTCCCACACTACAAACATATCTTATTTGTCTTCCCTCTTCTGTCGAGGAGCTCAAGCCAAATGTATTTTGACAAGAAAGTATTGTATCCAAACTTTTTGGTTTGGTTACTTAGACTCATGTTTGATACCGTGATATTTATGAAAGTTTATAAAGCAAATACACACAAACACATAGTATGTATTGTATACCGTGATGCATAACCAATAGATAGTTAAAACAAAGGAAGAATTGTGCGTTCTACCTTTATTGTACAAACTTTACCACAATTATATGATCGTATTAGCTCTAAGTAACAAGTGACATATTCATCATCATCAGCTGGAAGACGATCACTGTTGAGCAACGACCTCCCACTTAGAACGCCACAATGAACGACAACTTGCCAATTGCATCCACCGGTTGCAGCAACTCAGCCCACCCGGTGGGTGGCCTGCCAACGCTGCGTCTTCAAACGCGACATTTCAGGTGTAATTGAAATACCAGGGGTGCATTTAGATTAATTGTAAGGTGCACCCTAGACTGTCGGTCCTTAGCAATCTGAATTGGCTTCTTGCCACGGCAATACATATTTCTATGCCGATGTTAAGAATAACAAACCATCAACTACTATTCGAAAATCCATCAAAATAAATTACAACAACAACAACATAACATCACGCCTGTATTCCCCGAAGGGGTAGGCAGAGGTGCACATATAGTACACCCACATTTCGCCAGTTATGTTTTAGGTCCCAATGTAATAGGGGGCGAGCCTATTGCCATCAACCGCGCACAACTCAAGACTCCGTGCTGCTACTGAGAATTACCTAATGGAAAAACCTAATAACACATTGCCTGACCCGGGATTCGAACCCAGGACCTCGTGCTCAGCAGTCGCGCTTAGCGACCACTAGACCAACGAGGCAGCAAAATAAATTAAAGTTCCAAAACTATCTGTAGGATTTGAATGTATTTACATATTACATATAGATTGATTGATTATAGGGGAATCATTAACCCCATGTTGGTTAAGAAGATTATCCAATAGACGGGTACATAGGGGTCGGTAATAGTTAATTTAATTATATAGAGCTGTGTACGAGGGCTGAATATTCAGAATCCGGATGTTCATTTGTTTATTGTATCAAATGGTAATTTTAGGTTACTTGTATCTTGACGACCTTCCATCATTTCATTGGCGCAGTGGCTAAGCGATGGGACTGCTGCGCTAAGGGTTGCGGGTTCGATTCCCGCACGGGGCAAAACTTTGTGCGAACCACACATTTGTCCCGAGTCTGGGTGTTTGTGTAGGTATGTGATATTTCGTGGTTGTGAAACGCACCCACGACACTGGAGAAATTCCTAAAGAAAAAGAATCTGGTATTAGAGGTGAGGAAATGATTCCTCTCGTGTCTGATTCGATATTTTTTTGCAGGTTTAATAAATTGGTGTACACTTCTATATAGTTTTTTGTAGTGTGTTTAGCTTAGTTTCAGACAGCTTCAGTGGTGTTTCTTAATACGAGATTTGTGAATGTTTATTTATGTATAACTTTCTAATTAATGAAATGCAGTAACAAGCTAACTTAGTTACTTAAGTAAGTTAACCATTAAATTGATGCCTTTGTATGTTTGAATTTCATTAAAATCACCGGCTTAGTCTCATCCTGATTTCATATATTTTCGGACATAAATCCTTTATCTGCGCGAGAACCGAATCCACGTAACATATAACCAAGACATACTCGGCTAAAGCCCTAAATGGATCGTTTGCATACATAAAATATCCAATAAATTAGATGCGCAATAAAGAAAATCCGCATTGAAAATAATGAGTTTCCGAATCCGCGGTAGTTCTGGAATTACCTTAAATACACAGATAAATTCTCCCATAATATTGCCACAAAGGGATCAAGAACAAAACCAACGAAAAATGGATTTAAAGGATTTTCTAATTGCGCTCAATATCTTACCGGCTTTCACCCGAATAAACAGAGGCTCCTATTGAAAAGGGAAAGAATAAAAGACTTCAAATTGATATAATTTAAATATTTATTTCGTAATGTCACTTGAAACAACATAAGAGCGGGCGGGGGGGTCGCCCAGGACTCGCGAGCGACCCCGTCGCGGCTGTATAGACTATAACGCGTAAAAAAAACAATTGTCAACATCATCTATAATATACCTTTATATTATTTACAATATATCACCGAATAAACGTATTTACACTATCTACTTAGTATGTATAACATACAGAAAGCGAAATATCATACATATAGGTTGAGTAACATAGTCCGTCAGCCCACAAGGCCTCAATTATATACATAGTAATGACATTTTCGTTAGAACTTTTTATTCCGGCCCCGCCTGTGGGTGCCGAAGAGGATGCGCGCGAACGCTTGGCGGAAGTCGGGGCTAAAGATTGTATATATAACAGGGTTGAGGGTCGAGTTGAAGTATCCTAGCCATAAGAAAAAACTTGCTAAGTAATCACTGATAACACACGTTTGGCAGATAGGCATCACCAACGCCATTATGAAGAATGGAAGCCAGCAGAACACGAATGCTCCTGTGATGATCGCGAGCGTCTTCGCCGCTTTACGTTCTCTTTTGGCTTCGAGGGACTCCTTTTTCTCTCTGTGTGTAGGAGCTGGGACAATGGCTCGCTCAGGCTTCGAGCCGTTGGTAACAGTCGAGGAAGACTTTTCAGGGGACACTGAGGGTGGGGGTGCCTTCTCGTTGATCGTGAACGCTGTGGTTCTTGGCTCTTCGTCTAACGTATCAACAGTGGAAGTGCTCTGTCCCTCGGTTAACAACAAGGCAGCAGCCAGGGTCTCGGCACGAGTCCGTTGGTTGCACTTCTTAAGGTTCAGAAACCGTTTCTTGACGAATCGTCTGTCCCTCGCTGATTGGACAGGCCGTCCGGAGGGAGGGGCGCCGTCAGCTGACGTTGGGCGAGGAGGAGGAGGTTCACGTCTCCTCCTAATACGTCTTCGGGCGGTTTGGAAGATCTTCCAGTACAAAATAAGTATGACCGCAAGTGGTACATAGAATGTCGACATGGTCGCAAAGATTTGGTACGCAAGGTCTTGGCTGACGAGGCACTTCTGTTGCTGCGTGATTCTGGCGAGGTAGTCGGGGTCCTTCCAGCCGAGCTGGGGGGCTAGCGACACTACGAGGGCTGCCCCCCACACCAGCACAATCATCGTAAATATACGCTTCTCGTTGCGTATGTGGATGTAGTCTACATCTGTCACAGCCCAGTATCTGAAAATGATAAAATGAAATCATTATCAGTGCCATCTTCTACTTCTTTTTTGGGAGAAGATAATATTTTGATTGCTCATCTAAACAATAGAGATAAAGAGAAGAATCATTTGCAAATTCCACTTAATACACCAACTTAGAGGAATACTTTGGCCCAACACAAGGGCCTGAAAATATTAGCCTTTTCCGAATCATACTCAGTGGCTCTTCAAAGCAACTTAATAAATAGCTTAAACATTCTAAAATAACCCATTAACTCTTCCAAATTTATAATTGATCAGTTCTTTCCAAAGAATCTGGTAGAGAATTTTACTGACTTATCAAAAAATAATTTAAGTTTCCGTCGAGGTACGCTTTCAGCCCCAGAGATATCAAAGAGGTTTATTTGTCGAACTTTGAGTACTCTCGCCAAGTTTTTCACTTTATTCTTAAGTAATTGACAATATTTAAAAAGGTACTACCACACCATAGTGAGTGTAGCTATTTTAAAACGAGTCCAAATATTAGCATTCGATTCGAATACACAAAATTTGATTGGTTTGAGGAAAAATGTATTCTATGAAAGTACCTCTAAAGCCAATTATTTATATGTTACGTGTGCGAGTAAAACACTTGGCAGTTGAATAAGCACTAAATTAAATTCAAATATGGCGCTTAACACAAATGGATAAAAACTTATACTATACTTATAATTGCTGTAGTTTTCAATATTTATATCATTAACACAGAAATAGTCCAAATATTTTTCGTATACTAAATACATTCGAACGGTTATTCTAATCAGCTCTTAGAATCCCAATCTACAGAGTTCCTATCGCATTTTTTAAATTCCCAGTTAATTACCTATCAGTAGCAATAGCGACGAGGTGAAGAATAGATGCAGAGCTGCAGAGCACGTCGCTAGATGTCCACATGTCGCAGAGTTCAGGACCCAGGATCCAGCCTTGACTGACCTGCAGAAAGATTTGTGATTAGAAGAGATACCTTCAGATATACTGGCCTAACATAGTCACGTCTGATCTGTAGGAAGGAAATTTGAAATAAAAGACAACCTGATTAGCACAGTGGTTAAGCTATTGAAATGTACCGCAAGGGATTATGGTTTCGATTACCGCACGGGACCAAAAATTGTGTGATCCAACAGATGTTTGTTCAAAGTCTGGGTGTGTATGTATGTATTCATGTTTATGAAACGCACCCACGATAAAGGACAAATTTCTAGTGTGTGGTGAAGGTGTTTAAAAAGCCCTGACAGTACCTTAAACAACAATTTCCTTGTTCAGCAATTCATATAGAACACACATTTCTGTAAGTATTAACTACTTACTGTTTTAAGACTCTACTACTGGCTAGGTAAACTTTAATTTGCAATTGCAAGAAATGTCATACACGCTTCGTCACGTGGCCACTGCACCAATCGTCGAAATGTCTGTGTTCTAACGTACTGTTGTAGTGTCACGTTTACTATTCCACGGAGCTTTAGGCTGGTAAGTAGATTTAGATGTTCGCGAACGTTTTATGGGAGAAAGTTTATAGTCGATTAGAGTTTCGACTTTATGGACTCCGGGTGACCATTTATCGTGGTTAGTTTTTTCTTGACCTTTGTTTATTTATTTATTTCAGCCATGATCGTCTCACCGCAGGGCAAAGGCCTCCCTTTCCTTCCTCCATTCCTCTCGGTTGTGAGCTGCAATAGACCGATTTTCTTTAAAGGAGTCCAGCTCGCTCCGCCATCTCCTTCTGGGCCTACCGCGACGCCTTTTCATGTTGTGTGGCATCCACATTTCTTGACCTTTAAGCTACTTTAAATTATATCGATACTAGCTGTCCTAGCAAACTTTGTTCCGCTGTCTCTCCATTTAAACCTTTCCTGGACTTCCACGTCCGTAACTAAAATTAACGAAATCGGTCTTCCAGTCTCTAGTTTTAGCTAGACTAACGATCAACAATTCATCACCTCACATCACACTAATATTATAAAAGTGAAAGTTTGTGAGTGTGTTTGCATGTTGGTCACCTCTTCACGCCTAAATGGTTTGACTGATTTTGATTAAATTTGGTATGGAGGTAGCTGTCACCCTGAATTAATACATAATGAAAAACCTATTTACCTAATGGAAAAACCAGTAGCACTTTGCCCGACCCGGAATTCGATCCCAGGACCTCGTGCTCAGCAGTCGCGCTTAGCAACCACTAGACCTACGAGGCAGTCTTTTATTTAGTTCTCTAACACACAAGGAACGAGCGTCTTTTCGTTCAAATATTTTTCGGAATATTTGCCTACTATGTATTTTTAAAAGAAGAGGGGCTATGCTAATAATTCCCTAGAAAAACCTCCTTGAATTTAGCATGCGCTACACACTTATTCTACACAAGCAAACGGGTATCACGCTTAAATATTTCTACCGTCTGATTAGTTTCGCAATTTTCTACAGAGGTACAGAATTACTATTTTAATATTTACACCCCTTTAGCAGTCTAAATTCAGAGGGCGAAGCATCCCATTTGTTTGGCAATTATCAAGTCTAAATTGGATTGTTCTTCGGTTTGTTTAAGTTCAGATAGCTGTTTTTCTTAAGAAATTTATTTCTCGAGTTCAGTTTCGTTCTGAGTTTTCAGTACATTATCTTGTTTCTAAGACTGTTGCCTTTGTATTTATTAATTGTCTGTAATGGCAGTAAAATTGGGCTTATTAATATCATTATCATCAGCCAGAAGACGTCCACTGTTGAACTAAGGCCTCCCCCTTAGGGGGGGGGGGGGGGTTGCCATAATCCCCACGCTCGGCTAGCGGCTTGGGACGCTGCTGCCCATCTTCTGAATTTTTCCCTTCCGACACCCACGGGAGGAAAGGGGGTGGTCAATTCTAAGCCGGATACCACACGGCAAATTATTAATATTGGCGTGTAAATATTCTATTACATTGTTATCCAGTTTTATGCCGACAGCTGTTGATGATCCGAGGACATAACTTCGCACAAGCTTCTCTGTAATCTTGTTACACAAATAATTTAATTGGAGTTTGCTTTCGAGACTTTTTGGTTATGTTGAAGTATGTTAGTTGGCAGTTGTCGAAGATTTTAAGTTGTACCTATTTTACATACTAGAAGCATACCTTTATATGTCAAAATATCGCATACACAAACACAGACTCGGGACAAACATCGGCGGTTCGCACAATTTTTTGCCCCGTGCAGGAATCGCACCAAACCTTATGTTGGTTTGGCAGCTGTCGAAGATTTTAAGTTGTATCTTACAAACTAGAAGTATACAATATATGTCAGGGAAATTGGCAATGTCCGCTATTTATTTTTAGAACCTTTTAGAGGGCTTGCATGAAACACTGCGTATACATAGAGGCACTTTAAAGCTTTTAATATGAGTGAAAAGACCCAGTTAGACATAATTCTATTAAACATGGGGACAATATTTACGCGTTTTAAAGGTATTTCTTAAATGCAATAGAATACAAATAATGCTTAGTATTTGCAAGGTAGAAATAAACTTGTTTGAGGCTATTAAACTATTGTAATGTTAGCTAATTAGTTATAATAACGTAACATTACGCCTGTATTCCCCGAAGAGGTACGCAGAGTTGTATATAATACACCCATGTTTCGCCAGTTATGTTTTAGATACGAGTAATTAAAAATATTGAGACAAATTCTTATTCCGTCGTTAATCATCATCAGCCTGAACACGTCGACTGTTGAAAAAACGGCTGTCCCTTGGGAGGGGGGGGGGGGAGGAGTGCCATAATCCTCACGCTTGGCAAACGGGTTCGGGATCGCAGTATTGGTGGTGAAGTTACAAAAGACGCTGCCGCCCATCTTCTGGATATTTCTTTAGTCGTCTCTTACGACACCCACGGGAGGACAGGAGGTGGTCAATTCTAGGCCGGATACCACTCGGCAAATGTATCATACCGTTGTTAATATCCCTTCTGTATTTAACATATTCTTTGGGCGCCAAACAGCTGTAGTAAAATACGCAGTTACTCAAACTCATATCACGCCTAACAAACATGAGTAACACTTCCAAACTTTATGTAACACTGGGCCGTTTTAGTCAAGCGGCGTAAGGGTTACCGCTACGCCCTGGGCTAACCCTTGTGTAAGCACGCAACTACGTGTAAACGTAACAATAGCAACTTAGCAAATTACACACCAACTAGTAACTAGTAGTTTGCGAAACATTTGGCCAATGTTTGTTATTAACGTACGCTGGCACTGCATTGTTAATTCCGGGATTAAGTTTGGTTGGCTTTTGTTTTTTGCGTTACTTTTGGTTTGATTGTACAGTCAGTATAAGTAGGTTAACTTGTTAAGAAATCTTATGTCAAATAATTGAAAGAAACAAACACATTCTGTCCAACAAGGTTTTACTTGTGTTATGTATGTCGCAGCTAGCTAGTTTAATAAACCGTTCTATTAACAGCCTAGCCACTTTACTAAACAGTGCCGTTCTAGCAGCCTAAGTGATATGTCGCAGTGATAGCTTAGTTAGTCTTTCAATTAGCGGCCTGATATTCAGTCATTTAATGAAACAGTCTGCGTCGGACTGCCTCGTTGGTCTAGTGGTTGCTAAGCGCTACTGCTGAACACGAGGTCCTGGGTTCGAATCCCGGGTCGGGCAAAGTGTTACTGGGTTTTTCTATTAGGTAATTCTCAGTAGCAGCACGGAGTCTGGATTTGTGCCCGGTTGATGGCAATAGGCTCGCCCCCTATTACATTGGGACCTAAAACATAACTGGCGAAATGTGGGTGTACTATAAGTGCACCTCTGCCTACCCCTTCGGGGAATACAGGCGCGATGTTATGTGAAATGAAACAGTTGAGTAAGTAGTTAAATGTTATCGATCCAAGTCATTTGCCAAGCTGTTTAATTAAATGACTGAATATCAAACTACTAGTGGAACGGCAGCGTATAGTAAAGAGGCTAGGCTGTTAATTGACCGGCTGTTTATGCTAGTTGCGACATGTATAAAACCGACAAATATAAAGCTTTAGAAATAGTAAATTTATTATACGCTTTGTTGGGAAAATTTAAATCCCAGCCTGTCTTTGCACACCCACCTAAGTCTTGATAGAAATTAAATTTCTTTGTTGAAATAATAATGAATAACAAAATAAACTTCACAGGGTTTCACAATTAAGGGGCAGAGAAATATTGACATACCATTTGTTGGCTTTACGGCAAGCATTTTGTTTTCTTCAATATTATGTTTGTTTTACATTCGGAGAAGTGAAGAGAGTGAAGTGAAGGGTTGTCAATGACGCTTTTTTGTAAAAAAGATATGAATGTGTGAATTGTCAAATTAAACTGTTTTTAAGGAACTATATCCGTGTGAAACAATGAAGTTATGTTTATAGGGTAATTATTTTTTTATTGTGCCAGCAATAAAATACATATTACATAGAATTAGAAATAGAATTGGGATTTACATATTCATTTTTCAAAAACCGAAATGTAGCATTTATTATAGTAAAATATTACATACCGTACATACCACAGATTCATACTTTAGAACACCGATAATAATAAAAAAAACAATACAGTTGAATTGAGAACCTTCTCCTTTTCGAAGTCGGTTGAAAAAATAATAAATTAAAAAATCGTCGTTGCCAGCCCTCAAGCAATTAAACATCTTAAGAATTCTTCGAGTTTTAATAGGTAGGTACCTATATAAATGAGACTTATTTACTTCGTTCTGTTGTTATATCAATAAGTAGTCTGTTATGGTGAGCATTGAAAGTTTATTTACTTTTGTTTATAGTACAAAAGTTTTAATATTAAATACTTGTTTAACTTTATTTTGCTCGTAAAATAAGTATAGTTTCATTAATTGTTTGTTACTTTAATTAAATTCTGCCAGTGACCGATATATTGCTATTGTAATCGTGTCGGTCGTATTGAAGGTTGAGGCTATTATTATTTTTAATTTTCTGAAATTCTTAGTTACTTAATTTATTGTCTTGAGAAGACGGTATATAATTCTGATAAAGGCCACATCTGCTCACTAATTCTGGGATTATAAGCGTGATTGTATGTAAGTAGATATTGAAATTTTGTAGCTATTTAAAATTTTGAAGAAGATTCTATCTTCTATTCCATCATCTAAAGATGTTTGTCCTGAGTCTCGGTGTTTGTGTATGTGAAATTTCATGTTTGTGAATCGCACCCACGATACACTAGAATTCCGTCGTGTGGGGCGACGGTATAAAAAAGATAAAAAATATGTTCTGTGCTGGTAGAACATAAGTAGGTAATTTTAATAAGTAGGTTAGTTATTTATGTTCTGTAATCTCACCTCATAGACAGCGCCGAGAGGCATCACAAGGCAGGCGACCATCAAGTCAGCGACTGCTAGCGACGCGACCAGGTAGTTGGCCACGTTCTGCAAGTTCCGCTCGATTATAATGGCCGCGATCACGAACACATTACCTGAGGGAGAAAATGATAACAATTACATTGTATGCAACCTGATACATGGTGAGGCTAAGACATAGCCTAGTCTGTCATAAAACAAGCGGCAAAATGGTACGGTAGTAGAATGAAAAACAGGTATTAACATTTCATCAATTCGAAACATGACGTCATCCCCCTTCATTTAGCATTTGGGGTGCAAGTAGAGAGCCTCCAAGAGTGACGATACCTAAAAACCTACGTCCAGCGCACCCTGGACGGTCAACCTCGCTGCCATCCGTGTTCACTGACCAATCTCTACACACAGCATTACCTCTTTCCATGTGACATTTGGCTCATGCCGATACGACGAAGGAGCATTGTATTCGATTTCCGTCAAGTGTTTTTGCTTCTTGTCTAAGGCCCCTGTGCCCTTAAAAAAACATAAAACATAACATCACGCCTGTATTCCCCGAAGGGGTAGACAGAGGTGCACATATAGTACACCCACATTTCGCCACTTATGTTTTAGGTCCCAATGTAATAGAGGGCGAGCCTATTGCCATCAACTGGGCACAATTCCAGACTCCGTGCTGCTACTGAGAATTACCTATTGGAAAAACCCAGTAACACTTTGCCCGACCCGGGATTCGAACCCAGGACCTCGTGCTCAGCAGTCGCGCTTAGCGACCACTAGACCAACGAGGCAGTGTGCGTGCCTGTGCTCTTAGCACGAATATTATGCACTATCGTCACGTATTCCTATCAAGTTAACTATTCTATCACGTAAACTGTTCGATAGTCAAAAGTAATCGTGCCATGGGCCCTGATACGATATCAAAATACAAATTAATTATTTGTATGACACATAACACCCGCTTTAACAGGTAAGATACCAACATCTTTTATGGCTATTAAACTCCTTTTAAAGACGAATGTGCGTGTGTTATTCCTTAATTATTTTTTAATCCTCTACGACCTTTCAATTAAGCGAGTTTGCGAAATGGTGTGTATCCGTAGATCGTTATCTTTGGTAGTATCGGAATTAAATGACACACCTATCTATCTTTTTGTTAGATCCCTACTAATATTATAAACCCGAAAGTTTGTAAGTATGGATGGATGTTTGTTACGATTCACGTAAAAACTACTGTATGGACTTTAATGAAATTTCATATGGAGGTAGCTGACAGCCTGGATTAACACATAGGCTAGGCTAATACATAGGGTAACACTGTAGGGCTAGTATGAAATGGTCGCATATTTCTATATCCCTCTAAAATTTAAAGTGACTTTGTATAATTTGTGTTCTGTTATGCAGTAAAGAGGAAACGGATTGACATGACTTTTTGCATAAGGCCAATCAAGTCGTCGACATTGTCAAGATATTGCAAACAGCTAAAAATCTGTGCGGTGCCCATGGCCATTGCACAGCGTATATTTAGCCTCCTGTGTCGTGGACGCGGTTCACAAATGTAAAATATCACATACACAAACACCCGGATACTCGGCACTTTTAGCGATTGCAAGTATGTTTTGTAACAGTTGATAGGTATGCTAGAAAGTAACATAGGCTTTCGATACTTAGAATTTGTGATTCCGTAAGGGACCTAAGCCTCAAAAGATCGTTATTTACATAGGTACATAAGTATAGACTGATATCAAAAAGAGTTATGAATAAATCAAATTACAAAAGTAATAAATCATTCGCTACAATGGTCAGATAAAGTTGGTCAAAAGTTTTAATTTAATAGAAGGCTTTGTGCGGTCGCCTTTACATTAAGAAATAGATTTTAGGATTTTATTATATTTCGACAGTTTTATTTATATTCTTATGATGAATATATATATATCTATTACATATCTTCTTCTTCTTATATATAAAAATGGAGATTTTTAGAACTAAAACAAATGGGTGTGGTGCCTTTACCAGCGACAATTGTGAATTAAAACATAATTTTGTATGAAGGATAATTATTTTGAAGTATACTTATGGCCAAATGTTTGTGGACTGAATTCTTATTCAAAGGGTATAAAAGCAAGAGAATATTTATGTGACTTTATCAATGTATAATACAAAGTTGAAACATACAGGCTTCTACATAATTTAAATAAAATAACAATGAATTGACGTGACATTAATATCCTAGTTAAATAATTGGTATTTAACAGTCTATAAGTGTAATCATAAATAACCAAACTAATTATTATGTATGCGATTGTTGGTACAAATAAATACATTTATTATTATATTATATTATTATAGTCTCATTTTGCTTTATTTACAAGGTTATTTACACTCCTTAAAAATAAATATATACAAAATAAAAAATGTAAACTAAAAATTATGCATCAAAGTATTCCTCCTCATCGCTGTCGACTGGTAGGGTGCTCAAAAGGCTGGCGGCATTGCCACGTTGAATGGCAATGCTAATTCTTTGGCCGGAAAATAGGCCAGCCTTTTGGTCACGTGATTATTATTGCTTTTAATATTACATAATATAAACTAAACATGTTATATAATCGGAATCTGCAAATAAACAATAAATTCAACACGTACGTAAATCTCGTTAATAACTGTGCAGTGATTAATTATAGTTATTAATATTCATGGGACATTGGCTCACGCTATGAAATAATCGCTTTAGAACAGTAGCGGTTGTAAACACATGCAAACAGTTTTGGTATAGGGAAGAATTTGACGACGTGATTAGCGCAGTGGCTAAGCGATTGGACTGCTGCGCTGAGGGTTGCGGGTTCGATTCCCGCACGAGGCAAAACTTTGTACTAACCACAAATGTTTGTCCCGAGTCTGGGTGTTTGTGTATGTGATATATCATGTTTGTGAAACGCACCCACGACACAGGAGAAATTCCTAGTGTGGGACGACGTTTAAAAAAAATATATATATATTTGAGGAGCCACTGAAGCATTTAAGTAAAGCCGACTGGTTGCCGAGTGGTATTCGGCCTAGAATTGACCACCACTTTTTCACCCCTAGGTATCGTTAGAGGCGACTAAAGGAAAAGCTAGGAGATGGGCAGCAGCTTCTGTGACTTCACCAAGACTGCGATCCCTAAGCCGCTTGGCACGCGTGGGGATTATGGCAACCCCTCTATAGGAGAGGCCTTTATTCAACAGTGGACGTGTTCCAGCTGAAGAAGATGATGATGATCTACTAATTCTGTATATTGTTATTGTATGTTTTAACTATTTCCAATAAGTCCTAAATTAAAATAAAGAAAATAAAAAAAAACTATTTCCAAGGAAAATTGATCTACTGGATAAGTAAAACCGAAAGTAAAAACTAAAATAATGTCCACTTCCAAAAAATCCAAATCTCAAAATGTCAGTTACAAAATATCTTCCAAAAACCTTCATCGCTCTCACTGAGGCCCCACCCTACATACTGCTAGTCTTCAGATTTACGGATACGTCTAGAAGTGTCTTGACCTACTCTCATCACTCGCAATGAACTCTGTTCAAATAGTAACTACAGTGTTTCAACCAAATGTAGTTTACGAAGACCTCTAAAGTTAGCACATCAAAGTTGCACATTGCTCTTCAAGAGAGCTTCACTTACCTAACTTAATTAAGTAACTGTCCCTAAATGATCCTCTGCTTTGCATAGTATTTAAGTTCAGGTATATAATGCGGTTAATGATGCTTCCCCAAAGACAGGGATGTGAACTCCTCAATTTGGTTCTCCTCAAGGTTTAAGTTCAAAAGACGAGGGTACCTACATTCTGGTATAAGAAACAATAATTTTGCCTAATGACCCTGTCTTTATTTTATCATACTATAAAGGTAAAAGTCTGTTAATATGTTTGTTACTTCTTGACACTCAAACGGCTGGACCTATTTTGATAATGGTATGGAGGTAGCTGACACCCTATTTTAACACAGGCTACTTTTTATCCTGAAAAGTTTAGTGGGTAACACCGCAGGACTGAGCTAGTTTACAGATAACTTCAAACATACATAACCAGGCCGACAGATTATCTCAGTATTAAACTGAATGGTAATCCATCTACAGGCAGACTGTGGCAAGTGTAGCTTTACCTAGATCAACTCGTGTGGCTGATATGTTTATATTGCTGTGAAGATTATTTCAAAATATTGGTAGAAGAACAATATTAATCAACCCAGTTCATACACCTTTAATCATAACTCAGTAGGTATAGCAATGATTGATGAGTCCGTTGACTTCGCTCACCTAATGGCGAAAATAATATATGGGCTCACTGTATTCAGGATATGTCTTACATTTACTTATAGACGTTAACGACTACTACATAACATGATCTAGAACAATCAATTGCGGTTACGTGGTGATGCCACAACTACCTGTTTTAGCATTTTATCTAATAGTGCCTATGATACAAGAAATATGCTGTCTAGTTTGGGAATGTAGTAATGTAAAATCATCTATATCATCCTCTATACATATTTTGTTTTTCTTTTGAAAAAACGTCGCCCCAATTTACTATAATAACTTTCGTGAGTGTTATCCATATTATCTACTATATATACCGGTTGTACTCACGTTGATATTGATATACGCAGGTGACGCGGCGGGGGCCGCGTCACCTGCTCATGAATAAGGGCTCCGTTAGAGTCCGAAACTAGTCGGGCATTCCCGAATATCAACGTGAGTACAACCGGTATATATAGTAGATAACGTCGCCCCACACTAGGAATTTCTCCTGTATCGTGGGTGCGTTTCACAAACATGAAATATCACAAACACAAACACCCAGACTCGGGACAAACATCTGTGGTTCGCACAAAGTTTTGCCCCGTGCCGGAATCGAACCCGCAACCCTTAGCGCAGCAGTCCAATCGCTTAGCCACTGCGCTAATCAGGTCGTCGAGTATTTCACATTATGATACCTTGATGTATTATTGTGTACAATAAAAAACTAAGAAAATAATACGATTAAAAATGTACGGAAAACCGCTACAACGTACTAAAATTGTAATGGATACTTGTTTTTATTAACGATGTATTAATAATTAATCCTGCATGCGGGTGATTAATTATAAAAACATCGTTATTTAACTCAATACCGTTTGATTTAACACAAGAAAGAGTGGAAGCGGATTATAACTATTAATTTGTACTCAGTCGGCATCAGTAGTGGAGAGATATTCCAATTAAATCAGATTATCAAAGCTCAGCGGCAGTAAGGGTTCATCGCGCTTGGCAGACAGATATTTAATTATTTTAGAGTTCAGGGAACGGTGACGCGGCTTCCATTTAAGCCTGACGACTAAATTCAAAACGAACTTAGTTATACAATTATCATTCATACTGCCCACAATTCTCGTAGTAAATCGTGGATTTTTGTACAAACAAATCTTGTGAAGTACTGTTTTGAAATAGATAAATAATTAAATAAAAAAGCATGGAATCTAACATCTATTAATTACAGGAAAAACATATTTCAAATATAGAATGTAAAGAGCGTCAGTTACCGACACTAATACCAACGCCATCTAGTTCAAAAATACAGAACTAAAAGCAGACACCGACAGAGCTTACTCGCTTACAGTGAGACCACACCCCTTTATCTATTGGTACGTCGGCAGCGACTTGACCTAGTCACAACAGATTTCGTACTTAACTTCCATACGGTAAGCGTAGTAGGTACTGTGTTTCGGCCGATTCACTTTGATTGTAGTTAGAACGAAGTGCTCTCGTTCTGTTGATTGCAGCGCTAGAATATAGGCTGATTAGATTGTGTATTTGTGTTGGTATGTCTTTGTAGATCGTTTGATAAAGTACTTACGCCGGTACAGCATAATGGGGACTTGCTCTGGGGAATTAGACGGGGGATTTTATTTCTTTTTTACTCTTGAAGTTGTTTAGTGTTGTGATGGTTCTACAGATGAATGACAAGTATATGTTTTACATTACTTATGTCCATGCATTATAGACTTATTGTTGTAATTATATAAGTAAATATATTTCTCCTTGTAGTATGGAATTATTGAGAAACAAATCAAATCAATCCTGTATTTTATAGAAGGTAAGGTACTCCTAGATTTGAATTATGGCAGTGTAAAGTAATAGCAGGAAAGCTGATTCTAACAAAATTTTGGTAAATACTTTTTGACAAGCATTAATATTAGTAAAAAACGTCGCCCCACAGCATTTCTCTTCTATCGTGAGTGCGAATCACAAACATGAAATAACACACACAAACTTGTGACACACATCCGTGTATCACTACAATGTTTTGTCCCATGCGGGAATCGAACCTGCAACCTAGCGCAGCTGTCCAATCGCTTAACCAATCCACGAATCAGCCCCCGTGCCATGAACTCTCTTCATGGTAAGGGGGACTAG
Organism: Abrostola triplasia; assembly: GCA_946251915.1. Lineage (NCBI taxonomy): Eukaryota > Metazoa > Arthropoda > Insecta > Lepidoptera > Noctuidae > Abrostola > Abrostola triplasia. The sequence continues at coordinate 10,680,135 of OX276432.1, forward strand.
TTGTCGATAGGTACTATAGAGCGAAATGTAGGTTTGGTGCTCAGATTTCATCCCAAAAGTAGGAGAAACGAAAAAAGTTTATTTCCATCGTAATGACTATTAACGTAAGACAATTAACATAACCGTCTCCCAGAAAAGCGTCATTGCTTTGTCTTAATAATTTCTCAATAATTTTCGAATTAACCGCTCTAGAAAATGCTAAAGATACCTAGTAGAAAAAATATGAACAGAAAAAGGCACGGAAATCTTATTATTTTAATTTTATTCTAATTGCTTTCGGACGATGGTATAAAAAATTCGTTATGCCAAATTATTTTTCATTTCGCCTAAATTAATTTTTTGTCATAATTATGAGAAAAAATTGCTTTCTCCGAATTCCAGTTGATATAATGTTTATTTTTTATTTTTGTCCGCTTGTTTTATTAAAATGATCTTTATTAAGAATCGAGGGTATATTTTAGGAGGTATAAGGGTGTATTAATGCAACGGACTGGAAAAATTGTTTTGTCTGTTTTAGAACAACGCTTTAATCTCAGAATAGGTGGGTTGAGGAGTATCTACATATTTACTTTATTTTACACTGACTTAGTCCTGGAATTTTGACTAAAATTACGAGTACGTAGCAGCAGTACGCGGATTAACTATTTGAATCTGATTTTGACAATTTGAGGCCAGAAGATAGGCAATAATGCCTGCTGCGTTAAGGGTTCCGGGTTCTATTCCCGCACGGGATAAAAAATTGTGAGATCCGCAGATGTTTGTCTCGAGTCTGGGTGTTTGTGTGTGTGATTTATCATGTTTGTGAAAAGCACGATACAGGAGCAATTCCTAGTGCTGGGCGACGTATTAATTGTTTTTAATATAAAAAGCTATCTTTATTATCGCTTGCTACGGTAAATTTAGTTGGAAAAATAAATAATATAATTATCGTCCAACTCGTAAATAAATCAAAGCCCTGAATGTTAACAAACCAATGCAAATGATGTAAATTTATTGAAATTGCTTTATTAATTGAATTTGATTGTTGTTTTATGTAATGACAGTGTTTGTAGAGGAAATACATTTGATAATGTTACCTAACGGACCAGTTTTAAAAATGACGACACATATGGACCTCCTGGGTTCCATTACGCAACTCGGACCCCAACGTTAGATCGGCATAATTAGTGGATTTTAGAGAGCTTGTAACTGTTAATGAGTGTATAAAGCTTTGGCAACGTGAGAGCATTCCCTAGAGCTTCATAAACTGGACCCCAGTTTAGTACAAAATTATACCCTCGAAAATAATCGGGTATAAAATTGTATACAAAAATGTTTAGTTGAAATTGTTAAGTTTATCTGTTCATGTAATTGAATCTAGAATGAGTTTTGATTTATACTTTTAAACCAGGCAGAAGTTGAGATTTTTTTATTCTATTTTTAAAACAAAAAAATTTAGAATCCTGGCTGGTATTTACTATGACCGGGATTTAAGCAGTCAACCTTTAATTTTTTTTACATGTATTGCAATAGCAGTATTTAAGTAAATCCGGAGCACCCTGGACGGACAACCTTGCTACCAACCTTTTTGACTGACCAATCTCTACACCACGACCTATTTCATGTGGCTATTGGCTCATGCCAATACGAAGAAGTGTAATAGAAAGAAATCTTACTTAAGCTTTTATTAAACAACAGTCTTAATATTATGATTTATCACTACGTATGTATATTCCACAGTTACGTACATACAGTCAGTGACAACATCAATCTGTCTTGTCACGCTGACCGCAATTATGATGGCAATTAATTTTCTTTGCGCACAATTTAGTCGCAGAGGTCTTCCTCTTCAAATAACTCAACACTGGCTGTATATACTTCTGCTGGCTCATTTTATTCGTTCATTTTTCTCATACATATGTACATAAAGTCACGCCTGTTTCTCTGAGGGGTAGGCAGATACCATAGATTTCCATTTGCTACGATCCTGGCATACTTATTTTGCTTCATTCACACGCATCACATTCCTCATACACGATTTTTTTCTTTGGTCAAATACATTTTAGCATGATGCTTAGATGATTTGAACAAGTTGAAGCGAGACGCGAGCTATGTATAATGCGATAGCCGAGTGCTATGACTGTTGGACTTCCAAGTCAAAAGTCGCAAGTTCAAACACCGGCACGCACCAATGTCTTTTCGAATTCATGTGCGTACTATAAATTAGTTCTCAGGAAGAAAGGTGATCTTCCATAAAAATAAAAAACATTGATATAATTGTAAAAAATTCAGTATTGTTCTGTAAATAGATTCAAATTGTTAGCTAATAAAATTTTATGATTTGATCTACACAAATAAAGTGAGATCTCCCGACCAAAACATGTAAAGGCGGTGCTGTATCAATAGCTGTACTGTAGCTATACGATATAAAGGTCACTATTGAGTTGAAAAATAAATACATTTTCTTTTTATAGTATGGTTGATGAACAAACTGGTGTTAGAGTTTAAGCCGCCTGTAGGCCTCTGACATGGCTTTACACACCGTTGAAAAATCTCTCAGGTGAGCCTATAACTGTCCCACTGCAAGGCAAAGGCCGCACGCTAGCTCACTGCGGGATGGCGATTTCAGCTAATTAAATCCAGGTTTCCTCACGACGTTTTCCATCACGGTCAGTCAACGTCTTAGAATAAGTATTTATAACAATCCAAAAGTCACATTGATACTTGCTCAGGTTTGAACCTGCAACCTTGTAAAAATCCGATATGTTAACCACTATGCCCCACGACACGACGATCCATTGTTTAAGAAAGTTAAACAAAGGATTATTGGTCGTTTGTAACAATTCTTAGTCTAGCAAAGCGTCTACGAACTTGCTTGGAACAGCAATTTGTCATGTAATGTATGAAGTGACTGCTCACAGTGTTCGCCGCAGCTAATAAATCGTTTCTCTGGATAATGACTGTTAGGACATTTTAGTAATTAAAATTTAATTAAGGCTAGGTCTCAGTTGGGAAGCCTAGAAAACCCGAGACTAGCGTGTGTATAGTTTTCGTTAACAATGAAGTTTCGTAGAACTAGGGCGGGACTATTGCCATTAATTGAGCTATTGTGATTAATTTCGTTGCGGGTTCTAAGACAGCCCAGTCATCAAGATGCCTTTATTGCCTGAATGGTTCTTAAATTATCATTGTAGATGGCTTACAGGTGATGCAACGATGGGCGAGAGGCTAGTCCCGATAAAAAAGAATATAATCCTAGGCAGCAATTAGAATTTTTTTCTCAGACAAGCTCATTAAGATGATTACGCGGCAGAGTCGTGAGCCGAAACATCTGCCGCGTAACCAGCTCATGAATAAGGGCTCCGTTTGAGTTCGAAACTAGTCGGTCATTCCCGAATACTCCCGTGAGTACAACCGGAATATATAGTAAATAATATGGATAACACTCACGAAAGTTATTAAAGTAAAAAAGCTCATTAAGTCTCACTAGGTTAATATAAACCAAGACGTTGAAGCTAAGGTTTATTGATAAAGGCAATAAGTTCTAAAACCGTCCCTTGTTAAAAAGGTGACTCATTCTGTCAATCGCAATGTTACCATTATAACGGTATAAGGTGCTATAACACTTTCGCAAAGGGCCTATTATACTAATATATTACTTTTATCAGCTTTCCATATTATTCGATAAACGTGCGTTTAAGTGAACATCTATCGCGTTTATGTCCGAAATACCCTAACATATCTTCATATTCTCCATACCAAATTTTTTCGTATTCATATCAGAATTTCACCTTCGAACGTTGCGTGTGGCCTTTCACCTCACGACGTGAATAAAAAGGTATTTCGAAATACCGATATTTTAACGTAAGAATGTTATCAAAACATAAATTTGGTCCCTTCCTCGTATACTTAAATAGAATGTCCTTAAAAGGTATAGGCGTGTACACTATTTCGCTGAATTCCTCTATCAGAAAGGATTACTGGGCTTTAACAAATATGTGATGTATTTCTTTGATTATAAGTTTCCTTATATCATCAAAGGGCAAGGTTTGTTCAGCGGAGCCTATAATGATGAACCCTTCAAAGGTAATATAAAATATGCATGTCAGGGAAATGTGAATGGTCTATACATATGTACATACATAATGGTATTAAATGTGACATTATTATTTTTTCTGACGTAAAAATTTGAGCAGTTGTAAACAGTAAGATTGGCTGGCGAAAATATGTAGTGATTAAAAATTGTAAGTAATTAAGAATTTGTTTTTGATCTTTACACCAATACATACATGTTGGTATTGTTGATACATCAAACCAGTCGTATGTTTACAGGCAAAATAATTATTAAGCTGCATCAACACGACATCAATATCCCACGATATCTCTAAATTTGTATGGATTTTTGAAAAAACTTTCTCGTTGGACTAGTGGTCGCTAAGTGCTGAGCATGACGTCCTGGGCAAAATCTTGGATCGGGCAAAAAGTTACTGTGTTTTTCCATTGGGTAATTCTTAGTAACAGTACGGAGTCTGGACTTGTGCCCGGTTGATGGCAATAGGCTCGCTCCCCAGCACATTAGGACCTACAACATAACTGGCGAAATGTGGGTGTACTATATGTGCAGCTCTGCCTACCTCGAGGAATACAGGCGTGATATCGAAAAAAATCTTATACTACAAAAGTTCATAAATCTTTTATATCTCCATCGCCTAGCTTCACCGGTACTGGAACAACATCCTAGACATCGGGGTACATATATTGTTAGTACCTCCAATTTGGCTGTCAGCCAGTTTATATAGCCAAAGCTCGCTTTCATATCAGTTTGATTAGAAAAAAAGTATACAAAGGGGCTTTATTACAATAGACATTTACACTTTGTACCCAGTTAATATACGCAAATATGGACTTTGATGTTCTACATATAGGGACGGTAATTGCGTGTTTGATGGATGTACAGAAGATTCAATCTTTGGGTTAAAGAGGTGTTAAATGTGAATTTTCTGAATATAAAAGCTATTTGGTATATTATCCAGTTTTTGATATTATAATTTTGTAGATGAAGGAGTATGGAGTTCCTCCAACGTAAAGGGAAGATTTTCCAGCCGTGGTGTGCCTGGTGGGCCAAATCCAAATTCTTTATTGGGCCACGGCGCCCCACTGCTCAACTCGGGACGGCTGTATATGCAGCTAGCGATCTGCGATTGCTTCGCTAGCGCGATCTAGGAATTACATCATACTTCTTCCTTTGTCGTGTAGATGTCGCTACAACTATTTATTTAAAAAAAAACATGTCATCCAAGGTTTTTCTCCTGTAACGTGGGTGCGTTTCACAACCGTGAAATTACACATACACAAATATGTTTATTTATCATCGGCATAGTAGCATATTTCTGGAGACTTAATAAGACAGACACATGAACTCGGTAAAGACCTCATGTTATAGCAAAATCTACATCTAACTAGTCTTTTCCCAAATACTTTAGGGTCGGATTTCAGTCTTATCGAATGCAGCTTGATTCTAGTCTTTTACATAAAGCGTCAGCTTATCTGACCTTCACAATTTAGTTACTGGGTAATTTGAGGTAGTTTGAGGGGCTCCTAGCTACATGGCTACCGCGCAGATCGTGCAATCTGCGGGGTTAAGCCGTGCTCACCGCGGTCAGTCTTATGAAGGGTTACCGTTTTCACATGTCGAGACCCCTCCGTGCTACGGAAGGCATGTTATGCCGTGGGTCCGGCGCCTGATCTCTCCGGTCGTGTCGGTCTGCCGTCCCATCGGGTTATGAGAGTGAGGGAATAGGGAGTGCACCTGTGTTTGCGCGCATACTTGTGCACTATAATATCTCCTGCGTAGTTAACTAGTCTGAACTAAATAGGCCGCCGTGACTGAAATTTGGTCAGGAGACCATTAAAATAATATATAATAATAACAGCCTATAACTGTCCCACTGTAGGGCAAAGGCCTCTTCTCCAATTCTCTTTATACATTTTCATTATTTCGCATACATTTGACTACTCGTGTAGACATTTTATTTCTCTTATTGACATATAATATTAATGTCCATGTAATTGAATGGTAATAACGCACTTAAAATTTAATTCAATATTAATGGCAATCATTTATTGTATTGAATTATTAATTAGTTCTGAAAAACATGATGACTTTTGTTTTATACATTGTTCAGTTTTAATGTAATTATTAATTGAAACCTGTAAGCAACAGCAATAACTCGTGGGCCTGTTCGATTCCCGGGTCGGGTATTTTACTGGGGTTTTCCATTGGTTTATTTCTAGTAGCCTCAGTTTCGTTATTCGTTTTCCATTAGTTATTTCCAGTGGAAGTCTGGATTCATCCCAGGTTAATGGTAATAGGCTTGCACCCTATTAGTACTATATAGAACTAGGAATTTAAATTAACATAAAAAAAAATCATGAAAACCAATTACAGGCGTTAAAATGCTAGTTGCACGGTTCTAAAAATGTCATTCTTATGGAGAAGGACAGGCGAGAAACACCAAAAAAAATGTTTAAAAAAATATAGTACAATGTAGCAAATTTCTACAAGTCAGTTTCTACATTAAACCTAACAATTGGAATATGGTTTAACTATTCCCCTACCTAAATCTGAATAGGCGTCTTTTCTAATAAAGAGGACAAGACAAGTTTGAGCTGTGATCGAAGTTAGATTCCAAGTTCATCACAGTAAGCCATGACATGAGATACCACTGCCTTTCCCTCAGAAAATAGGTAATGTCGTGATAGTCTGTAACAGTATCAATATATTGAAATAAAACTAGGTTTAAAGATTTTATCGCGGTTTTTTAATTGATTTTTGGTCCTAAAGTTACGAACCCTTTACAGCTTTCATGGTCACGGGTCACACACCAACACTTCAGTCTGCCCGTAAACCTAGTTTTATTGAAAAAAATCGCGCAAGTGATAGAAATCATTATAGTATCAATATATTCAAAACTTCAGTACAAACTTATATTAATATGTTTATACTTTTATAAAAGAAAATCACGTAACTCCCTAACTTTTTTCGGGACATTGGCTTTGACCTTCAAATTACGACACGTGTCAATTCACTAAAGCTAAGAGGCTTTACTCATTATTGGATGCTGAATATCTCTCATCTTCTTAATTGAATTCATTGAATAGCGAAGAACAAATGGAAATATTATGAATAATTCCGATTGTCTTTGTTTATAATTTAAACAGAGAACTAAGAGACTCACAATATTGTTTTTTTTTTGGATTGAATAATTTAAAAAATCTAATTTTTAAAAATGGAATCTAGAACATAATTCTTATAATAGAATCTATAATTTAGTTGTTTCAAGACGAGTAAACCGGTTTCTATTATGTGGGCGCACTCCACGTGCATCGTAGGATTTGTAGGCTACAATATCGCTTACCATTAGGCGTTTAGGGGAGGAGGCTTATGCCCAGCAGTGGGTCATTTAAAACCTGATGATGATGAAGATGATGATCAGGCAAATGGAGCAAGCACACCTATGTAGTATATAAAAGGAGGAAGGTTGTGGTAATGTACACATGTGCTAATAGCACGTGTATACGGTGAACTGGTATGACCTTAGAGAGTTGAAGCGCAAGAACTACTTATAGCTTTAGATACTCTAAAATCAAATCATCTATTAATTTGTCAGAATGTAGGTTAACAATGTATGATCCTAAAATTATTGTGGCACAATTATTCTGTCTCTCCAATAGATAATGCAGGACAAATATATTATGTAAACAACGGTTACCCATCCAAAAACTAACCCTGATCAATGGCTGCTTAACCCTCCATATGAAATGATCTGCTCGCTAGCTATGCAGCTACGACTTCTTCAACGGCGATGAATATAAATTGGCATAAGAGTCAAATTTGTCTGTTGACACAGAATTTTTGGACTTACCTACGATAGTAGCAAGAATGATAAGCGCGAGCACCACAGACGTGACAGCCATGAGGACGAACGACGTGACGTCACTGGAGGTGGAGTTGGAGCTGGTGCCGTTGATGGTGGTGTTGCAGCCCCACGCCACCGCGTCCACCCACGAACAGTTGCTGCCGTCGAACCACTCTGACGATGTTGGGTACGTGAGGTCATCTGTGAAGAGGATTACAGTTAGATAAAGAAAGGCATGATGACGAAAATGATGATAACGGTAGCTTTGCAAGGACTTGCAATAATAGCACCAGTCGCGATATTAAAAAAAGTCAAATGACTAAATCTAGCCATTACATATATTACAAAAAACCTAATTTGAAGAAGAACTTCTTGATGAGAAAAACACACTTACGGACACTTAGACAGACATTGCGTTTTAATAATGTCAGACAAAATTCAAAACTACTGCCGTGTCAAATTAGATCACAATTTTTATTGTATATTATATTGTATTACAGTCAATACCATAGTTCCTGACCTATTATATTATATTTAATACTAGCTGACTCGGCTAACTTTGTACCGCCATTTAAACTTTTCCTGGACCTCCAGGAATATTTGACGACCAAAGTTAGCCAAATCGGTCCAGCCTTTCTCGAGTTTTAGCGAGAAAACTCGAGAAGTTAGCCGAGTCAGCTAGTATTAACAAACAGCAATCCATTTTTATATATAAGAAGATTATTATATACTATAAGAACTATTTATTAATATATATAAGAACTTTATTAAAGGATCAGCTATGAAATAATTATACGTCATGAAGATCCTACAGAAATTCTGTGACCGCTTCACAAGTTAACTCAATTGCTTTAGTTGCAGCAGACGCCTCCAGAATTTTTCGCTCACCCCAATTCACTAACTTTAAATCCATAAAGTCTACTGAACTAAACTAATTGTACAGTTCTGCGAAAGTCGGTTGGAATTCTACCAAAACTTAATAAGTATTATGGAAAGTATCTCGGAGAATTTCGAATATCAAGAGTATGGAGAGAAAATAGTGGTTCGGAAACTTTTGAATCGTGCACCGGCGAAATTTTAAATTGGCTTAACTGTTCGGTTGGTTGGCGTTTTAAAGGTAAACTTTTCCAGATTCAACATGGATTCTGTGGCGATTATTATGAGCTTGAATTTTTTGGTTGGTTGCCATTTGAAATATTCATGAGCCATGATTCCGGGTATGTAAAAAGGGTTGTGCAGGGCACTGAAAATGGGACCAGGCGTTTATGAAAGTTCTATTTTTGTACTGAACACAAATAGCTAGTTTTTTGTTCCTGTTATTGAATCTCTGTATTTATAGGTACCAGAAGTCCTTGTATCTCTAAATTCGTAGACACCAGTGCGGTCATAGGCACTAAAGCACCCTTTGTAATATGTTGCCGAATAAAAGGTGTCGTTGATTCTTGCTTGGACATATCTTAAGAATTTGCATCATAAACTGCAACTTCGCCACTTCTTCTTCTTACTGGCCTCTGACATGGCTTAACACTCCGTTAAAAATCTCTCAGGTGTCTCGGTTTCGGCCTCACGATGCGTGTTACTTCACAGATTTTAGCAACTGATAACTAAGGTGTAGTACGCACATAATTCAAAAGACATTGCTGCGTGCCTAGGTTCAACTTCGCAGTCCAACGGTCATACCACTCGGCTAACAATGTTCTAAAATGTTTTTGTTTCTGACTGAAATTTCCTATTGAATGTTACTTTAATTGGGTCCCATCAATATTAATTCAATGCGGCATTTTCTAAAACATCTTTTACCCAATAAAGGTATCAAATTCCCATAAATTATTTTTGAAACTCCCACGGGAATTAATAGCATAATTTACGATGGGAAATTTAATAAAACATCCCTCGTACCTCAATATGGTGGAACCTTTAAAAAGGTCCCCAATGGCCTTGATGTCCCGCAAGTTTAACGAGTTTTGATGTCAAAAGAAGACGTGTTTGAGTTGGATTTGCCTATCCTATGTATCTGCCATGAGTAACAAAAAGATACACTTACTGTTCATATTTAATAACGTTCTCAAATAGATGCACTTGAAAACCAGCGTCAGGCACTAGATGACTGACAAATGCAGTGCATCAAATTGGTACAACTGCCAGACACATACCTAACCAATCCTTTTTTTTTCTTACTTATTTTATACTTTTAAGTTAACTTTTTTTTCTTTTTTTAAAGTGTAATATATAATTATGTGTCTGTATTTCACCAATAAACTGTTTTTTTCTTTATTTATATTAGACACGTACAAAAACGGTCAAATTAGCGATGATAGATCATCTTACAGTAACCATGTATTTCAAGTCATTCACCCCAAGTTGTGATGTTCTCACCCTACGTCTGAATAAAACATTAGCATAAAGTTGCAAGTCATGTAGAACATAATTAGGCGGAGTATACACGACAGACTTAGCCCAAGTTAGGCACTAAGTACCTGATTATAACTATGAGATTCAAGGCCTAAATATTGAAACAGCTTTTCTCAGCAGCGTGTACGGTCTCACCTACAAAATCATAAAGAGACCCAAATTAATATCCAAGGCTTTTAAAATTATGCCTTGTGTAAGGCAAACGTGAAGGGTACTCTCATATTTCACAAATATGTAGGTCCCAATGTAATGGGGGACGACCGGACGAGTCTATTGCCATTAATCGGCCACACATCCAGACTACGTGCTACTGAGATACATTCGGCCAGTGTAGTTCCGCAGGACATTCCACGTGTAGTAATAATAACAGCCTATAACTATCCCACTGCAGGGCAAAGGCCTCTTTTCGTATAGAGAAGGATTGAGCATTGATCATTCCACGTATAGCCTCTTTATTTGTACACATTGTGGTTGCTCCTTGTTATAATACAATGTTGTAATATATTCTTATTTTAAAAGATCGCTTTTCTGCCTTTTGGCTAAGATCAAAGTGTAAATAGTAACATTTTGGAGTTGCTTGGCAGTTCGACAATACCATTCTCGATCCAAACAACTAGTAAATTGACGTTTCATAAGTGATTGTAATTGTTTTACTTTTATAAAAAGAGTTTGAATTTACAGGCGGTTCAAACTCTGACACCAGGTTGTTTATCAACCATACGATAAGAGGATTTGAATTTAAAGGCACCTGGCACATTTTTTTTTAACAGCCTGTGTTGTCCCACTACAGGGCAAAGGCCTCCCTTTCATTCTTCCACTTTATTCGGTCATGTGCTAAGGTGGACCAGTCTCTCCTGAATGCAAGCAGCTCGTCATGCCACCGTCGTCTGGGTCTGCCGCGATGACCTGGCACATTACCCTAAAAATATTCTATACAAGAATTGAAGTAATCCTTTGCATAGAAATCCAATACTGAGAGGATCTAGTTGGATCTAGTCTAGATGGACAGTCTAGACATAAGCACGCTTATTAGACACACAGTCATTTGCCATCTAATTGGACTTTAAAGAACGGCAGAATTAGTGAACAATGGGTGCTCCCGACAAGAGTGACTGTCTGGCCGTACAAGGAAGTCAAGTCCATGACAATCTATATGGGGAATTGAGTTGCTAGCTTGGCTGTACATATAAATGACATGTTGGAAGGGGATATCTTAAATGTTTAGAGGTTGATAGGAATTCGCTTATATAAAATCAAAATCAATGTATACTTTCTCAATTCCTACTTATAACAGTATATTTATTACTGTGGTATGACCATTGGACTGCCAAGTTAAGGTCAGCAAGTTCAAACTCCACCAATGTCTTTTCGAGTACATGTGCTTATTAAAAAATATTTATCAGTTGCCAAAAACGGCGACAGAAAACATCGCAAAGAAACCGGCACACAGAGATTTTTCAACGGTGTGTAAAGCCATGACAGGAACCTACAGGGAAATCTCTAACACCAGGTTGTTCATCAACCACACCATAAAAAGAAGAAGAATATAATATACATTTATACAGTAAGAGTAAAATACAATACAAAATAGGTTCCACGTTAATAGTGTATAGAGAAAAATCAAAGGCATCGCAACAATATACATGTGAAGACGCTTAAATAAAACCGTCTCGTTCCTTACAAAGGCATTTCTCACTTATTTGGTCCTTAACGTTCTATTATCTCAAAGGATCTTAAGTACGCAAGTCACGTGTTCTCGTCTAAACTTGTCTATAACAATTGTCGATCCTTCGTGGAGAATAGCGGAGTGTACATTCGGTATATCGTATTACTTTGATAGACATAGTTTAGTCCTAATAGGAATAATGGAGTCTTGGATACTATGTTTGAAAGAAGAAATAGCAAATGTTTGGGGAAAAGACTTTATTAAATTAATTTATACTTCCTAACTGATACGACAGATTATACGTACATGGTTGGACACACAATACTTTGTTTTTCTTTGCTGAATGTAAAATAGCTGATGATAGAATTTGACGAAACACGGTGGGCAACAATTCACTATCTCGATAACGATAGTTTCCTGTTTATTGTAAGAGGACTCAATTCAGGGTTTATTTTCAATAGCCGCTTGTTTTATACCTCGAGGTAGCGTCTTGTAGCTACGTGGCAATGCCGTGCTCGCCGCGGTTAGTCTTGTGATGGGTGACCGTTTTCACATGTCAAGACATCTAGTGCTTCGGAAGGCACGTTAAATCTTTAGTCCTGCGACTGACCTATTTCTGATCGTGTCGGTCTACCGTCCCAACGGACTATGAGAGTAAGGGAATAGGGAGTGCACCTTTTTGCGCGCATACTTGTATATACACTATAATATCTCCTGCGTAGTTGGCTAGTCTCCGATGAGACAGGCCGCTGTGACAAAATTTGGTCAGGAGAACATTATTATAATTATTTTCAGCAGCACACCCGGTCAGTATATTTTTACAATGTAAAACATAGAGAACGATGCCGTATTTGTCCTACGTCCTTCATAAAAGGCCATAGCAGTTAAGTTCCTTTCCGACGTACTTTCTTCCACATTGCTTCCAGTACGCAGGTCACGTGTTGCGAACGTCTGAACTTGATTGTCTATAGTCCATACACTTTTAGAGGTACTTCAGTAGCTTCATGGAGGTCTAATGCTAGTGATTTGTACGACGGACGGTGCTACTGTTTTAGTACGCTTCTTCAGCTTTGGATTCGGGATTACGTAGAACTATTTTGATAGACACTGATTTGCATTGGTGTCTTTGTGAAGATATTTTTGAAGGGGATTGACTTTTATTCTCGATTGAAATGTAATCAATGTGACTTTCTATTTTTTGTTGGTTTAGGATACCATAAAATAAAGAAGCGTGATATCACGCTTGTATTCCCCGAAGGGGTAGGCAGAGGTGTATGTATAGTAGTACACTTATATTTCGGAAGTTATGTTAAACGTCCCAATGTAATAGGGGGCGACGGAACCCCATGGTTAGTTGGTTGACTATAGGCTTGATTTTCTGTGCCAATTTTCCATAGAATTGATAAAACTCACGCAATTTGCTATTCCGTGTAATGACGTACAATTTTTGGTCCATTTTCCATAAATTTTACAAAAAAATTAACCTGATTGGTTTGATTCAGAAACATTCTCGTAAGAGAGAAACGTGCGAATCTATACAAATATTATAAAGCTGAAGAGTTTGTTTGTTTGCTTGAACGCGCTAATCTCAGAAACTACTGGTCCGATTCGAAAAATTATTTTAGTGTTAAATAGCCCATTTATCGCAGAAGGCTTTAAAACATTCGAAATTCACGCGGACGGAGTCGCGGGCGGAAGCTAGTAGCAGATAAAATTGATGCTTGATTTTTATAGTAGCATCCCAGTTGTTGGGAATTAAACCCAACAGTGCGCGCGGGCTTGCCTCGATCGCGCGCACGTAAACAAAGCGTGGACCACACGCATTGGCCGCGTGATCACAAGCACGCGCCGACAGCGGCGCGGGCCGCTACGGTGGACGCGCTGACCACTCGCAACCACGGACACCTCCGCGACGGACGACCTCTAATTTTATATTGTTTGTCCGGGACAGTAATTTGTGCCACAAAAGTAACGGCAAATATACCAGCCTTAGCATACAGTCCGCTTCTCATTTCTCCCTGAGTGAACACAGTACTAGTACTAGTATTTGCTAACCTGGGGTGAATTTTATCTTCATAGTAATTGCCATTATTGTATTTAGGTTTGTATTAGAAAGTTGTATATATCATTATGTTCATTATGAATGACCACGTTTAATTTTTCCCTGAACTCTTCTTTATCGACAAGTCGTAATAGAAAACCTCTCGTTTTGAATTTGGTTAAAATACCCTAACCTGTATCTACATAATATAAATCAAATATTTGTCTCGTTTGCACATCAAAGCGCTCAGCTGCTGAGGTAATCAATCGATCAACTTTTTTAATTACGTAATATTGACGTTTCTATTTACGTCGATCAGACATTAATTGTTTTCGCCTACATTGTTTGTATTCGGCAATTATAAAAAAACCGTTTGGTTCCATAAGGATTTTTTGGAATATCGCGTGTACAAACGTAATATTTTATTTATTTATTTATTTATTAAAAATCTCCCTTACATCTATCATTACAGGAACTTAAAAACCCTAATGCGATAGTGCGGTCTCTTAACACATTACTTACTTATTTACACTAGATATGAGTTTAGAAAACTAAATACTTATAATAACAGTAATAACTAGGTAGTATAAAAATAATATAAACTTAATATACACTAATAATACTTAAAACAACGTTATAGCCTATTCTAGTCTACACTATAACATAAAAAAACAATAGTACTTTTGCGAATTCACTCGAATAGCAAGTCAACACATCAATCTTGACGTGAAGACCGTTAATAATCCGTACTGCGCGGGTTAATGGTGATTTAGCAAGCAGGTTGGTTCTGGCAACCGGCACAGCCAGTAGCGGCGGGCGGTGCCGCCTCCACACGTATCGGTCCGGGACACACAGGCTCAAGTGCTTCAGCACTCCTGGGTTATGCTCGATGCCCCTAAGCAACCTAACCAGATAGGAAACAAGTGCGAATTCCCTTCGCACCCTCAGTTGGTTGTACCCGACCATACCGAGGACAAACAGAGTCGGGTACATCAACGGGTAAAGCGGATATACTCCATATAACTTTTTGTATAAATGGCGCGTGAACTTGTATTATATTCTTTAAGTAAAATTTGTACAAGTACCGCTCGGGAGGAAAAACATAACAACACGCCTGTATGAAGAGGTAGAGGGGTACGCATAGCACAACGCATTTCGTTATGTTATAGGTCCAAATGTAATAGGGGGTGAGCCTATTGCCATAAACCGGCCACAAAACCTCCGTGCTGCTACTGAGAATTTCCAATGGAAAAACATACGGTTTCCTCACGAGAAACCGTATGTATAGGTGGTATAAACTCTGACACCAGGTTGTTCATCAACCATACTATAAGAAGATGAAGGCTAAGATTATTTTATTTTGAATAAAGAAGCATTTAAGAATGTCTACCTACAGTAATCTACTTATCGTACAAATTAAAATGGCATGAAGGTGTACAATGAGAGCCGGCACGAGCGGAGTGCGGGCGCATTCCGCCCCCGATTCACTTTTAATTATATTTTCCGCATTTAATTAGGAACCGCAATTACGGTGCGGTATTCATATGGAAATACTTCAATAAAGGAAACCGAAGTTTTGCGGTATAAATAACGGTTTTTGGAATGTGTTAAAGAATTTAAAGACGTGGCGTTGGCAGGCCTCCCACCAGGTTGATCGACGATATCGTCAGAATTGTGGGCAGCCGGTGGATACAATTGGCAAGTTGTCGTTCATTGTGGCGTTTTAAGGGAGCCCTTAGTTCAACAGTGGACGTCTTCCAGCTGATGATGGAGGAATTTAAAATAGATTATTTATTCTTCAGTGTTTTTGTCATTACCTATGACAAAAAATTTAAGAATTGAATGTGTGATACAGAGATCTTTTTATCGAGTCGATGACTATTACATAAGTTTTGTCTGCACGGAAAATTGTATTGCCAGTAGCATTCATGGGGTATCCCATTGTACAGGTGTAAGGACTTATGGGACATGACAGTAAGTGTGATATCGTCTGTAGGGTCTCTAGAGATTATCAGCTCCTATTGAAAGGATTCAGAACGTAACAGCAACTGAAAGGAAATATGTCAAATGTCTGTGTCATACTGGTTGAAAAAAGAGGCGTGGCTTTATATAGACAATATATGTATGACAGTTGAGATTTGCTAACAGCCAGAAAGCAAGGAGATGATCAATGTTATAGTTTGTTTCCCGAATAATTATATGATTTATAATCAAAAGGAGTTAAATAGTTCAACTCCTTTTAAAGATTGGCTGATGTTAGTTTTTATTCCTCTAGATCAGTGGAATGAATACCATTTTAAACATTTAAAATTCGAAAGAGGCTTTCAAAATGTTCGAATAAAGTTTTAAAACATTAATATTTATAATGTAAAGGTCGGTAAAATGGTGGTGGCATAATCTCGGCAGATTCAAGCTTCCATAAACAAATGGAAAAAGAGCTGCTTCGTTTGTCAGAAAAAATTGGCTAGTTAAATATTTATTTTGGCCCCGAGGTGAAGTGACGTCGGTCATATTTTTGGTAAGCTTCATTCTTAAAGGTTTTAATGAAAATAAAGTGTGTGGGTGCTTTTATAGCCATACAGTTATTGTGAACTTCTAACCCATTGTTGCATCTGCTTGAGAATGGCTTTTGTTGTTTCATGTTATTTATATGATTTTTAAACTTAAATTAAATAAAAATTTGGTTAATTTCTTAAATCTCGTTTGATAATAATAATAACAGCCCATAACTGTCCCATTACACTGCACGGCAAAGGCCTTTTCTCGTGTACAGAAGGATTGAGCATTGATCACTACTCTAGCTCACTGCAGGTTGGCAATTCCAAATAATTAAATCCAGGTTTTCTCACGTTTCCGTCGCCGTCGGTCAGTGGTGTCTTAGGATCTCATTCAAATTGATGTGAAGCTTCCAATCTTTAAGAAATTGAAAACTGACAATGACTCGTCATGATTTCGAATGATTGATCAATCCAAGAGGCAGAGAGAGAAAGTCATGGCTGATGACCACGTCATAAAGTTATTATTATTATTTCAGCCATGATCGTCCCACTGCAGGGCAAAGGCCTCCCTTTCCTTCCTCCATTCCTCTCGGTTGTGAGCCGCAATAGACCATAAAGTTATTATGTTAAAGTTATATTTAGACTTAGGTCTCCTAGCTTAACGCTTGATCTCAAGAAACAAATTGAAGTACCTATAAAAGTAATTGACTAAAAAGTAAATATTGACAATGGCTAAAGAGAAATCAAGATGGCTTCTTGGAGCCTTTGTTTAAAGCTGGCTTATAAGCGTCGTAGTAGCCAATTACGAGTTTCTCAAGTTTAGGAAAGATAAGGAGTAAATTTAAGGCTCTCTGTTGTTCTTTTATACCTTGATTAGCATATAAATTGTTAAGTAAGGTTCAAATTAATTGCAAACAAAAAAGAAATTAGAAGTCATAATTCTTCACGATTTTTGTTCTTGTTTTGCAAAAAGGGTTCTAAAACATTTCCTTTTTGGAATATTATGTTCTGTTCTCGAGATTTATGGACTTTATTTTGGGGATCCGGGTTTATGAGCCAAATTGACTTTACTTAATATTAATAATTAATCTAACATGGTACATGGACACTGGTTCACTAACATGGACTTAAACGCCGTCTCTCAGAGTGTCAGTGAACAAAAGTAATTTAGTCTTTGGAACATACAGGTGTGATGATTTCATCAACATCATCAGCCGAGAGATATCCACTTTAGAACAAAGTCTATAACCCCCACGCTTGGCAAGCGGTTTGGGGATCGCAGTATTGGTGGTGAAGTTACAGAAGACGCTTCTGCCCATCTTCTGGATATTCTCTTAGTCGCCTCTTGCGACACTCACGGGAGGAAAGGGGGTGGGCAAATCTAAGTTGTGGTACAACCCGACAACTCGGACATCGTGACGATTTACATATATGGAATTCCATGCAATTCAGAACATGCTCAAGATTTACATTAATCTAATATTCAAATGAATAATATTCGCTAATTTATTACAACCTCAAAAAGCAAGTTCGTGCCAAGAAAAACAAAGGTGTTTTCCTTTCTGACCGAGCAGAACTTCGTGGAATCTCAAACATTCCACAATTTTGTTAGGAAATGTAAAAATTAAAAGTTCAACGTCGGCCTCGACTCCAAATGATTCATAAAAAGAATTCGTTGAATTAAAACTTTGGGAAGTTTGTATCTCGCTCCAATTGTTAGAAACGGGTCAAGGATTTATATAAGTACAAGAATTATATTTTTTAGAAACAATCTTTTAAAGAATCCCTTTTAATATTCATAAAGGTTTGAGAAATATTTATGGTTTAATCTTAGGTCATAAATAGTTATTGAAATCTGCCTTATTCTTTGTATGCCGTATTTTATTTTCGCCTTATCTTTCTTCCAACAAAAGGCCTTACAACAGGATTAACAAATGGATCTTAACAAATAGTAAGAGTTCACAGATATACATCTACATAATTTATTATATTACCTATCAGACTCCGAATAGTCCTAAAAAAAGTGTTTATTTGACTGCCTCGATGGTCTAGTGGTTACTAATCGCGACTGCTGAGCACGAGGTCCTGGGTTCGAATCCCGGGTCGGGCAAAGTGTTACTGGTTTTTTCCATTTGGTAATTCTTAGTAGCAGCACGGAGTCTGGATTTGTGCCCGGTTGATGGCAATAGGCTCGCCCCTATTACATTGGGACCTAAAACATAACTGGCGAAATGTGGGTGTACTAAATGTGCACCTCTGCCTACCCCTTCGGGGAATAAAGGCGTGATGTTATGTATGTAAAAGTGTTTATAAACTTTTTTTTACAAGCTTTTATTTAGCTTCATTTGTCCAGTTGTTTCCAGCCAGTTGACATCAACCCCACACTGCAACATGTGGTTACGAGTTGTCAACGCACGCTGCTGTTGACAAGTTTGAAGCCTTCACCGCAGCTCTGTCCGTTGACGTTTATAACGTTTTTTAGTGGACTGTAGTTTGAAATAGGTTTGAAAATATTTTCTTGTTGTCGGTTGTTGACTGTTACCGTTATTACGTCATGTAGCACTTGTATAACTTGGGACAGTGTAACGTTTCCAAATTTTAAATTGTAATTTTAGGTAATTTTAAGCTGGGATGTTTTTGACTGGGAATTTTATTAACAGAACTAGCTTCCATCCACCGCTTCATCATGGATTTCGAACATATAAAATGTTATGCTTATAGCATTCTTCGATAAATGGAGTATTTAAAACAACAACATTTTTTTCAATTCGGACCAGTAGTTCCTGTGATTAACGCGTCCAGCCAAACAAATAAACAAACTCTTTAGCTTAATAATATTAGTATAGATAGATATGACTGTACTTTTGGCAAAATTGTTTATTTTAAGAACCTATATTTATAATGACCTCGTCTACGATTTAATTTAAATGATTCTTAATTAATTTAAAAAGAAACAAGCATGCAAGACATCTTTACTTCTTATTCTAAAGCACAAAAGCGGACAAGAAACTTTATTCACTCAGTATTTCATTCGCCACGCTTTAAAGTAGGTATAAGTAAGAAATAACTTACGGTTGGTGTCATTGAGCTCGGGCAGACGTGTCGCGTTCATATTCACAGTCGCTCGCCCTCCTGTGAACAGAGAGAATTCCATGTAATACACGTTCAAGATGCAGTGAATGAAATACTAGACGGTACTGGTATGTATGTAATTATAGTGTCGATGTTCTCTGCTTATAGGCGCCGGCAGGGGTGCAAGGGGGTGCACTTGCACCCTCCTGGCATGCGGGAAAATACATAGATTTTTTTAATTTTATTAATTTTGTTTGAAATGCACTTTTCTATATGTTCTATTTATGATCTTTCAAATGTGTTTGACGAAACCAAAGCGTCTAGTCAATTTATTCTACATTTTGTATTAGTTGTGTAGCAGTGTGTAATAATAATAATTATTATTATATCTCTTTATTGCACACCAAAATGAAAAAAATAAAAATATACAGGGAAAATCTTAAAATTACATTGTACAATGGGCGGTCTTATCGCTCACGGCGATAGATGTGTATGTAGATACTAATGCAAATGAACTTTATGCAACCCTTTGAAAGAAATCCTGGCGGCGCCCATGTCTTTACTAGTCTCGACTAACATCTGTAAGGTTTTGTTTTTTTTTTTCGGCAACTGAACCGTTATCGAATATTATGCCAGTGTTATGTGAGATTCTATAAGCATAGAATATATTTCTTTAAATCATGTCATATCGGTGAAGGTTAAAATTCATAGTAAAATGCATTCGATAATCTGTGTTTGAAAGAATAATATCGATGTCACAATAACAAATCGGAAACGATCGTCGCAATATCAACTAGAGTCGTGCAGTATTCTTTGTATGAAACTATCTACTTTAAAGCACACTAATTGAAATCGTCACGTAATCGCCTCGCCTCGGAGCCGTGACTCCGTGAGCGCGGCGTCACCTAGTCGTAG
This sequence comes from Abrostola triplasia, assembly GCA_946251915.1. NCBI lineage: Eukaryota > Metazoa > Arthropoda > Insecta > Lepidoptera > Noctuidae > Abrostola > Abrostola triplasia. Next base: position 10,700,637 of record OX276432.1, read on the forward strand.
CCCAGTCGACGTATGGGAGCAGCTGATCCGCTTTGGTTGCGTGCTTACGTAAGGTTGACGCCTGTTTGACGGCGAGGCGAAAGGCGATACGATACGGTCACGATCTCTTTCCGATTTGATATGTTTGCCGAAAGCTTTTCACTTAGTTTTTTTCCTTTTTATTTATTTTATTTATTTATTATGTATTTATAAAATAAAACTTATATGCTAAAACATTGCCCCATTTATTTTGTGTATCTATAGCTGACTTCATTTCTATCAATAGATTTCAATCAACCATCCCTTATATTATTCATAAAAGTAACACTCAACTATAGTTACAGTTGGAATACAATTTATTTATTCATTTGTACACAGGTGCGATAAATACCGTCGGTGTATAACGAAATACAATTTCGACGGAGAATAATAACATTTTAAACGGTTTGTTGACTCTTAATACAGTTGCGAGGCCACTCTTCCACGACGACATTTTGTGAACAAATGAAAATTGTTTTTGCGTGGAATGTCATAGCATGGTTGAATTTCAGTTAAACGTTCATTTTAAGTTTGGTTTTAAAGCGATGTCGTTTAGCAGTAATAGGTTTTTAAACAAAAAATATATTTGAAATACTATCATCATCATCAGACGGGAGACCTTCACTGTTGAACAAAGACCTCTCACTTAGGTAAGGGGGGGGGGGGGCATAATCCGCTAGGCAAGCGGCTAGGTGACGCCGCGCCTACGATTACGTTACGATTCTAATTAGTGTGCGCTGTAGTAGGGAGTTTCATACAACGAATACTGCACGTCTCGAGTTGATCCCTTTCTGCGCTACGATCTTTAAGAGACAAGAGATTACTTAAACCAAAGATCAACCAAAGAGTTGTACAAACGCGAAACACAAGTCACTTTTTAAGTGCACCCGCCAATAAGAAAAACTTGTAATGAAAAAACTTATAGGATGTCTGTATTAGTGTTTTCTTGGCTCATTCCCAGGGCCCGCTCTGCCTTGTAACTTATTATAAGTTGGAAACACCTTTTACGGTACCCGGTGACGACTTCTAACATTAATTTCTCTTGCATTTGTCGGAAGCAATCTGTTAGTTTGTTCACGTAATTTTATGCCATTAGTCTTCTGTGCTAAGTGTCATTTTGTCATGGTTACCTACATAGCTTCGTTGAGACGGATTCAAATATAGTTTTACCTCAATTAGGTACTAGGATTGAAAACATAATCTAAAGCTTTATCTAAGAAGTTGTTTTTGTCTAGTATATGCAAAACACCAGCAACTAGGAATGTAGAAAATTGTAGGTGCTTAATTGTAAAATTTTATTAATTTGGTTATCTTGGGCCCATAGCTATGTACGATATATCTTCGTTCTTTTTTCTTATATAAAAACGAATTGCTGTTCGTTAGTCTGGTTAAAACTCGAGTACGGCTGGACCGATTTGGCTAATTTTGGTTTTGAAATATTCGTAGAAGTCCAGGCTAGGTTTAAATGATGAAAAGGTAGGAACAAAGTTCACCGAGTCAACTAGTATATAATACATGTCATAAATAAATCTTGTGAAAAATTGAGGCTTCTGTTTGCATCTCAAAAGTGCAACTTACGAAAATATATAATATGGTATGTGATCAGAAATACATAAGACAGATACAAAATAGGACCATCATCATCATCAGCCGGAAGACGTCCACTGTTGAACAAAGGTTTCCCCCTTAGAACGCCACAATGAACGACAGCTTGCCAATTGCATCCACCAGTTGCCCGCAATAGGACCTTACTAACATGTAAATTAGGATTTGCATTTAATATTACACTGGAAACTGTAAGATCTTAACAAGATTGCTGTTTTGATGTGAAAAATCGCTTGAAACACGTCCTTAAATATAAGATATATATTTACCAGCTTGGTGCTGGAGTAAAAATATTGTTTATGAAGTCCTGATTTCCCTTGTTGTAGGAATATTATATTGTAGGTTGCAGTGCTTTGAGATAAACATGTGTTGCATTCCGCTATTTTAAATGTTACATTGGTTGGGTCCACGCTTGGTAAGCGGCTTGGGGATCGCAGTATTGGTGATGAAGTGACAGAAGTCGCTGCCGGCCATCTTCTGGATTTTCCCTTAGTTGCTTTAACGACAACCACGGGAGGAAAGGGGGTGGTCAATTCTAGGCTGGATACCACTTGGCGCGAAATAGAAGTTATTTACTTCAAAAGTAATTAAAATGACGAAACATATTTTCGAAATTCCATTTTTAAGTTGGTTTTGAACAATATATTCTGACTTTGATAGCTGGATGAAGGATATAGGTAAGTATTATATTTTATTGTTTGATGCGAAAATAATGTAACATTCCTGTATTGTTGGTGCAATGACGTGCGTCACAAACATGAAATATCACATACACAAATTTTTATTGAAAATATAATCCGGCAAAATAAAGACACGGAAGAAATATATGCGGATAATTTTTGTCATATGCGGGAACCGAGCCAGCAACCGCACAGCAGTCCAATCGTTCAGTCACTGCACTAATTAGGCCTTCTTCACCTCATATATTTTACTAGCTGCGCCCCGCGGTGTTACCCGCTACATTTTATCGGGATAAAAATTTGCCTATGTGTTAATCCAGAGTGTCAGCTACCTCCATATAAAATCCATTAACAGTTTTTACGTGAAAGAGTAACAAACCACCATCCATACTTACAAACTTTCGCGTTTATAATATTAGTGGGGATAAACATAACATTGTTAAACATGCACCCACTATTTCCATGTTTTATTAAAGTGCAACATTTTTAAACTTGTAAATGCTAATTACTAATTAAACATTTACGTAAATGAATTAAATTTCGTATTCTTTGCCAAAAGACTCACTGGAATAATATGGGCCTAGCACTAACACTAGTAATGAAAAGTTTTATTCAAATATAAACCTTCATAATAACACCTTATTTAATGAATAGAGTTCTCATTAAAGTTAACTTTAGACTCAGACTAGTGAAATTCTAGGCTGTTTAAGTGTTTACTAAAAATCTCAGCGAAATGTATGGAAATATGATTTATAATGTAAAGTGTCAAGCACGGCCTTAATTAGACTTGCAGCTACGTAGCTCGCGCAGGTCAATTATTTCTGTGGTTAAGCGACACTTGCTGCGGTCAAATTTTGGATGGGGTTCCAATTTTTTTAACTGTGATCTCTCGTTAGTTTTCTTAGCAGCGCCTAGGTCTGTTGGGCCTCTATGAAGACGTGTCCGTTGACCAACCTATGGAATATGAGGAAAAAAGAAAAAAAGAGTGCATGTGTGTTTGTGGACACATAGTAATAACCAGACATATAGTATATAATAACACATGCATAAGTGGCTATCTATAGGTATACATTTATTTATTTATCTATATGTATAAAATGTATGGCTGTTAGTCTCGCTAAAACTCGAGAACGGCTGGACCGATTTGGCTAATGTCTTGAAATATTCATGGAAGTCCAGGGAAGGTTTGAATAGTGAGGAGGTGGTACGAAGTTTTTAAAGTCAGCTAGTTCTCAATCAAAATGATAGCCGAAGTCGATTTCAATCCGTCCAGAAACAATACAAAAAGACACATTATGCATATTTTTTTAACAGCCTGTGTTGTCCCACTGCAGGGCAAAGGCCTCCCTTTTATTCTTCCACTTCATTCGGTCGTGTGCTAAACTGGACAAGTTTTTCCTGAATGCAGCCGGTCATCATGCCACCGTCGTCTAGGTCTACCGCGATGACGCCGTATATTTTGTGGGACCCAGTCGCTGCAAATTTTAGCCCATAAGTTATTGGACATGCAGACATGTCTCGCCCAGTCCCATTTCAGCTTGGCAGCTTTTTGGGTGACATCGACGATTCGTGTTTTGGAGCGTACATTATACAGACATACAAGCAATCATTGACAATTAATCACGACACACCGTCTTACATAACCCTAAAAATATTTCACCGGCAGACACACAGCTATGCCAAACACCTATTAAATGGTAGTTTACTGATAGCGATGCCGTGTTAATGTGCAGGTCCGTTAATTGTGGAGGCACTAAACACGAGCACGTTACTCCAGTCAAGTACCACAAGTACCACAAGTACCATTAGTACCATTACCGTGACTATGTAAAGACACCTCACACACTCGATACAGAATACTTAAGTTGCCCAATTTTATTAAAAGCCTCGCGTTTTTTGCTTCAGGGTTTTTGGAAAGTTGTTCATCAATATTTTTATTAATTAAAAAACGAGACTGACAGCCTCGTTGGTCATGTGGTCGCTAAGCACGACTGCTGAGCATAGTCCTGGGTTTGAATCCCGGGTCGGGTAAAGTGTTAGGTACTAGGTTTTTCCATTATGTAATTCTCAGTAGCAGCACGGAGTCTGGATTTGAGCCCGGTTGATGGCAATAGGCTCGCCCCCTGTTACAATGGGACCTAAAACATAACTGGCGAAATATGGGTGTACTATATGTGCCTCTGCCTACCCCTTCGGGGAATACAGGCGTGATGATGTTATGGTTATGGATGTTCAGTTTAAACATTTCCCTCTTTCTTTTAGTTTGAAGTTGATTACATACATATTCATAAACATTAACATCCACGCTGTAAAATAAGTTAACATATTGAATACTTGAAGAATAATTCCTTCGTTAGTTATAAATAATTAATATTTCCCTAGAGAAATTATTTAGCGGGCTTGGAACTCGCAGCGAAATGATCATAAAAGTAATAATATTAAAATTTTTTTGCCTGCATTCCCCGAAAGTAGGAAGGCATTTGGCCAGTTATGTTACATAGATCCAATGTAACTTGCCCTGTGGCTAGCCTATTGCCATTAATAGGCACAAGTCTAGTCCGTGCTGCTACTGAGATGAAAGAAAGGCCCATTGATTACGTAAGATTGTAACTAGTTGTTGACTATATCCCCCAGAGAGGAAGACGTCGATTGTTGAACAAAAGCCTCCCTCTTAGGTAAAGGGAGGTATGCCATAATCCCCATGCTTGGCAAGCGGCTTGGGGATCGCAGTATTGGTCGTGAAGTCACTCAAGACGCTGTTACCAATCTTCTAGGTTTTCTTTAAGTCGCCTCTTACGATACCCACGGGATGAAAGGGGGTGGTCAAGGCTGGAACTAGGCATTAATGGAAAACCAAATAACACTTTGTCCGACCGGGAATCCTCACACAGCACGAACAAGGCAGTTTATATGCAAAAAAGAAGTAAGAAAATTCAGTCTCCACATTAATACAATTATGTATAATGTAAATGTCGTTGATAAAACCTCATTTTTCTATACATAAATGATCAGATGCTCGCTCCAATTGTCACGGGCAACGGGCCGAGAGAATGAGATTTTTTATGGATTAAGTTTTGCACATTTTGTTAAAACATTAGCTACATGTTCTATGGGGGATTGTTGTATAGCGACGGCGCAAATCGGTCGAGCTACGAACGTAAGGAGCGCTTTGAAAGGTCTGCCCTTGAGGCTTCGCCTAACAGAACTCGTACTTATAGCGCTTTAAAGCGCTAGACTGACGCCGCGCTATAGCGCCGATCCCCCCTAGAACATGTCACTAATATTTTAACAGAATGTGCGAAACTTAATCTATAAAAAAACCTCATTATCTCGGTCCGTTGCCCGTGAAAATTGGAGCGAACATCTGATCATTTATGTATAGAAAAAAAAGTTAATTTAATTCAGCCCCCCTTACCATGTTATAGACCGGCTACGTGTAGTGTTGCGTGGCGTCTCGCTGCCAGAACGGAAAATGACCTGCTTTAAGAGTTCGTGGTACGGGGGAAGTACATTTTATAACCCCAAGAAATAAACACAACACATATTATTCCCTTTAACATGTACCTACATACATGTATTCCAAAAAGAGAAGGTTGCATTTAAGCTTTACACAAGGATAAAAATAATGTGCTCTACTTCAAAACAATAAAACAGTTTTACTGCCATACACTTTGGAAGATCAATTTCAGATCTCCCTAAGGTCCACTAGAACATGTTCACGCCAATCGTGAATGACAACGGAGAATAAAAATATCAATTTTTCCAAAATGGATGCTGTCCAATAGCACCGCAGCGCCCGCCATGTTGGATGTACCACTAATATGGCGGCGTGTCGTGACGAGCGGTGAAAACTATTTAGGAAAATGTGATCCAGTGAACGGTAAATATTGGACCCGAGAGGGATCTGAAGTTAAGGCAACTGTTTGTTTTCAAATAGGTGTTATTGATAGGTCTAGTTTTCGTTAGTATTTCGGGATCAAAGTTTTATTTGAGTTTGTGCTGGAAGGTTAAAAGGTGCGAAAATAATCTCGTTAGATTTTTGATTGGATTAACGGTTTTTTTAAACGTCGCCCTTTTCTTCTGTGTCGTGGTGGCGTTTAGGCATGAATTATCACATAAATACAAACAGCTTGACTCGGGACAAACATCTGCGGATCACCCACATTTTTGTCCCGTGTGAGATTCGAACAAACCCTGCAGCAGTCCAATCTCTTAGCCATTGCGCTAATCAGGTCGTCAAAGTTCGTCAGGTATTTTGAAGAAGAAGGGGAGTAGAGGAGGGTGGAGCGAGGGAAGGTTCAGAGGCAGTTCAGAGAGGAGGTTCACCTCTGATGCCTCGCTATATGTGACTGCACAAGAGATAAAGTTTATTAATTAGACGCAAACACAAGTGCATACGTACGTTTTATTTTTATTACAAAGGGATTTCGCAACAGGCTGTCGCACTGAGTCGAACCCATTGAACTGTTTAATACTGCAATAGTACCAGTTCTGGATCTACTTTTCATAAATTCATTTACTAATTGACAACTCGGTAACTAAGACTGTGTTCATTAAAAAGTTCATTTAAATGTTTCCTTAGGTCTTTTGCCGTCAGCCTTGCGGTACCCGTTTATGATAATTTGATTGCTTAAATTAATTTAAAAGTGTTTCGCTGGCTTCAAAATGTTTAAAATATTATTAGTGCTGCGGCATTTATGACGAGGTGGGCTGTGTCAGTTTCTCCATAACATGATGATTTTAAGGATTTAGAACTATCTACATTTAGAAAGTGTTCCCCGTAGACTGCCGGCACCCACGGGACAAAATGGGGAGGTGCTATTACTAAATAGCATCACCACAAAGGGGAGGTGCTATTACTGAGTAGCACCTCCCCTTTGTGTCGTAGGAGGTGCCTAAGGGAAATTTCAGAAGATGGGCAGCAGCGTCTTCTGTAACTTTACTACCAATTCTGCAATCACCTAGCCAAGCGTGGGAATTATGAAAACACTCCTATAAAAGGGGAGGCTTTTGTTCAACAGTGGACGTCTTCCATCTGATGATGAGAAAATTCTCCATTCATTGAAGTTACCTTAGAGCCTGTCAAGTTTAAATATGTTCAAACTTAAGGTAATGAAACTATCTGTTACAACACGGTATACTCTCGATCTACTTCATCATTACTTACTAAGCTTCTCCCAAATATGATATGGTTGATATCCAATCTTAGATGCGTTAGTGTACCTTATAACGAGATACCAGTATTTTGCAAGAAGCGACTGCTACCTGATCTCCATATACCATTTACTACGTAATATGATACTCTTGACCTTTACCTACATATTCGGGCTTGTTCGTGTGATGATGTGCATCCAATATTGACAAACAAGCGAGATATCAACACTAGTTGGCGGTCGATAAAGGTCAGTACGCTGGACACAATTGCATTGAAATTGTCTTTGGCGAATAACGGGTGCGCACCAATTGACCTCTGCCTCCCCCATCAGGTATACAGGCGTAATGGTGTGCATCCGTATGCCGAACTAGTGGTCGCGGTGAGCCACAGTTATTAACTGTATCTATTATAATGATGGAGTTGTGTGCTTTGACAACACAGACTATATTACACTGGACTGGCGATCGCTACTCGTTTGTTGTGCCTATTTGAAAATCGCCATATTGGCGCTGAGTGTAAGGTGTGACAGCAGTGTTTGTATGTGGAACTAAAACTAGTTATGTACAAAAACGTACTTCTGCAATGTAATTAGTTCACCGTACAAAGAATGATGGCGCTTCAAATCGGCACAAGGAAGAGCCGTCATTTTGTAAAGAATAGCCAGTCTAGTGTATTAAAGAGGTCAGTGTTCGGCAATCATCGTCTACCTTCGGAAATCATCGTTTAACTTCGGCAACGATCGTGTGATATTAAATTTTTATAATTATTACTTTATTGAATATCGTGTGGGTATATATGGGAACTTTCAGATATACATATTGTCTCGCTTTTAATGCCTGGAAGGTAGGCAGGGGGAGAGGAGTTTGTTGCATTGTTTATTTTTTAGGAAACTGTAAAGGGTGGTCAGGAGCCAACTTATGGATATCGACAGGAATGTATTATTTCAAATAGTTTACTTTGATGAAATGTTTTTATCTTATCGGTTTTTAACAGAAGGCACATCACAACCCCCCTAAAGGGGAGGCCTTTGTTCAACAATGGACGTCTTCGGGCTGCTGATGATGATGATGAGATGAGGTTTGAAGTCTATAGCCTGTAATTGAGCCTATTCGTGGTATTTTTCCGTATCACGACTTTCCCAGCGACGGACGGCAAGGAAAGTCATTATAAGATTTTTAAAATGTGACATAATTATCAACATGTTTTGCAAAGTTAAATGAAATGAACTATATACGTTATTCACTCTGTCCGTTTGTCTGTTTGTTTCGTTGCACAAAGTCAGGTGGAATTTAACAACGTTTTCATAGAAGCAAGCCTGTTTTTGTTCGGTTGGCTTTGTAGCGGGTTCTGTGTGTATGGCGCATGCCAGTTGTCTAGTGTACCGGTTATGGTTTTAATTGCGTGTAGCCATTGGCAATCGATGGAACGTTCAATGTAACGATATTGTGGTCGAGAGTACTGTTATGGAAAGGGTTTGTATTTATATACCATTTAGAGGTTAATGTGAAATGTTTTAATGTCATAAGTAACTATTTTATTTATTATAACTATATAACAACTGAGACAAAGGGATAAGAAAGAGAAACGGTGACCCATCCAAGAAATGACCTTAGGAAACGCTGCTTAACCTAACAGATTGATTAATGTCTGCAGTCTGTAGCACGTAGCTAATACCAATTACTAAACGTCAACTAGACTGCTAGATAGAACTTATGCCTACAGAGAGAAAGACGGCATGTAAAAAAAATATATAGATGTGTCTACCGTTTGAATACTGAAAAATAAAATTAATTCAAAAATGGCTCTGTTGGGACCAGGGCCCCTACCATGAACTCTAAAACCAGAGCATTTTCTGACGTAAAAGCGAGACGCCACACAACACTACAGAGCAACGACTCGCTTACACAACGGAAAATGCCCTGCTTAAACATTTCGTGGTAAGGGGACAGTTCTCAGGGCGATAGATACGTATAGGCATAAAGTGAGTTTTACGATCTCTCAGCCTCCAGCCAGCAGTTGTTATGTCGCTTCTGTGTTTATTGACTCCTCTATGTCAATTGGGAGTAGTGCTTAGACTGGTAACGTGAGTAGACAGGGGTATACATTGGAGGTGAGTATACATTCGTGTTGTTAATTATGTACTGAAGTTATGTTACATAATATCTGTATAGTATTTAAAGATGTATAATTCTAATGTGTATAAATCTATTCTTAGTGTAAGACTGCCTCAGTGGTCAAGTGGTCGCTAAGCGCGACTGCTGAGCACGAGGTTCTGGGTTCGAATCCCGGGTCGGGCAAAGTGTTACTGGGTTTTTCCATTAGGTAATTCTCAGTGGCAGCACGGTTGGCAATAGGCTCGCCCCTTATTACATTGGGACCTAAAAACACAACTGGCGAAATGTGGGTGTACTATATGTGCACCTCTGCCTACACCTTCGGGGAATACAGGCGTGATGTTATGCAAAGATGTAATAGTTAAGGTAAAAAGATTTTATGATACACCATTTTACAGTTTGTCAACTGTTTTACATATTATTGATGTGATTGGTCGATTAAAATCGTACAACCAATCAAATGATATTAGAATAACTAGTCTTTTAAAACCAGCCAGCCGAGTTCTAGAACACTTTTTATATTTTCAAAACGAATACGTACAAATTCTCTTTTTTATTTTTCTTTTATCGTTTTAAAGGCCAGAATGGGACCGATTTTTGTACTGCAGCCTTTTTTATACCTACCACTCCTATTATTTTTATGCCTGCGCCAGCACGTCAGTTTCCACAAAACCTCAATATTAGTCTCGCCATACATTGAAGTTATTGAATGAACACATAATTAAACGAGAGTACAAAAGCTGCAATGAAAAGAGTGGTTACAATAAAAGAAAATAATTGCAACCTTCAACAGTAACTGTAGTTGTAGAGACCGGGATCTATTGCCTATCTAAGTTTGAAGGTGAACTCTAACTAGATCCAATTAGGTATATAAGTTTTAATAGGGGACTGTTTCATAACATTGAGTACATACAATAAAAGTACATAGACTAGTAGTTACCTACAACTAGTAAGAAGGTTCCAGACGGGAAAATTAAATCCGAAACGCTCGCTTGATATTATGTTACCATCATCTTTCCAACGTGTCGATGTATCTGCGCATGATCTGCTAAAGTGCCTAACTCTGTTTGTCTCCGGACTAATCTTAGTTAATTGCGATATAAAACTTGCGTAAGGCCTTGGAAAGGACATTCATCATCATCATCAGCCGGAAAACGTCCACTGTTGAACACAGGCCTCCCCCTTAGACCGCCACAATAGGACATCGGTTACTTATTCCAGAAACTTAAAGTCTTGTATTCCTTTTCACTTAGTTTAATAGTGGACGTCCTTTGGCTGATGATGATGATGATGATCCCTCTTCCCCTTCCTCACGATGTGTGAAGTACACACCTGTCTAAGAACTGACAGTAAAAGCGCTAGAAAGTCACAAATTGACTGCAGCTAAGTGACTACCCACACCTTCAGTCTAAAACAATTATAACCCCAATAAAGCCAATCTTAAAATCGTTTGCCGCCGTTCATTTAATTAAAGCAGGTCAGTGTTAAAATCCCTGAATACAAAGCCATAAACATGCGCACATAAATACATTTATATCCATGTATTCCATCCCGCAGATATAAAATGAAAGTCATTCAGTCTCTCGGTGTTATCAACGGCTTTCGATAAGCCTTCAGCGCAATCTTAGGCGTGCATTTCCGAGTTATTGATTTCGCAGCGCTTCATAAAGCGGTGTTCCGTTCAGTTCAGCGCTTTTTATGCTGAATTGCCCGTAATGGATTGTGTGAACTGGTATTAGGTATTGTTATGGGCTGTGATAAGTGGGGATTTGGTTCGTTCTTTTAAAAATGCCGATGTTACTTTCAATATTCCACTTTCTTTTGTTATTTTTCTGTGCCAGTTGTCTGAAGAAGTTTATGGCGAGATGCTTTGGAAGAAACACGTGACCAGAAATTGCTTCGAATGGATACAGACAGACAAACAAGCTATGGAGAATTGAAAATAATGCCTTCACGCAGCATTGGGACAAAATAAGCTAATAAATTAACAGTCTGAGTATTCACATACATATGCAACATTGACAAATACATAAAACTGAAAACTTTTCTCTCAGACACAGCAAATATTGGTAGATCAATCAATCCTCAAACAACGCTTTATCGGAGACTGAAACTATTGCTGTTTTACAGCAGCTTTGTAGAGCTATTTTTCTTTATATATTTACATCACAGGATTCATAGCTTTACACACATAGAGAATTATATTCCAAAGCCATTTGTCCCACAGTTTTAGCATGATGGTAAACCAAAAAATTATGTAGTTTTGAGTAATGCCCATCAGGCATCTCGATCATATATTTCAAGAAAAGTAAGTAGGTGCAAGAAATGTGCCTCCATGTGTACCAAAGTACGTCTGGCGCATCCTGGGTGGTCTACCTCGCTACCATCTTTGTTGACTGGCCAATCTCTACACTACAGCATGAGTATGACCTGTTTCCTTATATACAGCTCATGCCGATCTTATTTTTATCGTTTGGTTGATGAACGACCTGGTGTCAGACTATAAACCGCCTGTAGGCCGTTTACACACCGTTGAAAAATCTCTCAGGAGTGCCGGTTTCTTCACGATGTTTTCCTTCACCGTTTTTAGCAATTGATAACTAATTTATAATACACACATTAATGCGAAAAGACATTGGTGCGGGACGGGATTGAAATTGCGACCTTTTGCTTGACAGTCCAACTCTGCTTTCAGTGCTTTTACGATCACGCCGACACGACCAAGAAGAAGATTTGAGGAAACTTAGAAAAGCCATATAAGACCAAACACTACAACGTACTTTACGTTTAATGATCTGAAATCGCCAACCCGCAGTGAGCTAGCGTGGAGTTCAATACTCAATCCTTCCCTATACGAGAAGAGGCCTTTGCCCTGCAGTAGCACAGTTATAGGCTGCTATTACTACAAAGTACGACTAAAAGAGTAAATAAAGCTGGTTATAATGACAGAACGTATAATAAATTGTCCCAACAATACCATATTATAATATAAATGAATAAAAGAGTGCGAAAATAAGGGTCGTGGACAAAAGCCCGGTTAAATCCACCGAGGTAATCCACTTCTCCGGCTCACTCCGGTCGGATTAGCGTCGCCTTTTGGTGACGTCACCGTTTTCCAAGTCTAGTTTAACTTATATGTTCATGCTGTCGTTTGTAAGGCGTGAGCAGTGTCAGAGCGCTGACGTTAAAAGAAATAGTTACGCGTCTGTGTTTGGTGATGATAAAGTTGAGACTGTTACTGAGAATTTTATCAAAAAGGTTAATCAACAACAACCAATCGGTTCATACACTCAGTTATAATATATTGCATCAAAATTAAAAACACTTGCCTCATTGGTCTAGTGGTTGCTGAGTGCGACAGCTGAGTATGAGGCGAAAGAAGTATATCAGGATCGTAGCAAATGAAAATCTGTGGTCTCTACCTCTTTAGAAAATAGGCGCTGTAACTGCATGGAGTCTAAGTTTCGTACTGTTGGGTGGCAATAAGCCCACTTCCTAATACATTAGAATTATCATAACTGGCGAAATGTGGATGGCCTTTAGGTATATCTCTGCCTGGCGCTACCTAATAACGCTGCGATGTTCTGTTTATGTCTAAGTATGCTCTGTGAACGCTTTATCCAGTTCAAGGACATAACAAAAGGAAAAACTCAAAACCTCCCCTCTTTCATCCTAGTTCTTTCGGCCTTTCCTAGGGCTTTATTTGTCTTTCTCTTCAAAACTAATTCATGCGAGGCACGCATATTTCATCATCCGTGATATGAACGCCAGCTGTGAAATTGCGCAGACTTGTGGAAACTTAAAGACGGTAGGTATAATAATATGTCCGGTTTCCCCTCTGTTTTCTTTGGAGTAGGCAGTAAATGTGCGGTTATTTTCATGGCGTATCTTTGCATACCTATTCATTTAGGATTATAGTGGGTTATGTTGGAATTTTATCGATTAAGCCCGACGCGGTAGTGATGCAATTAAAAATGTCTTTTAGTCTTCAATGTCTACGTATACAGGTGATCTGATTGGCGCAGTGGTTAAGCGAAGGGTTTGATCCCCTGCCGGGTCTTGTATGATCCGCAGATGTTTGTCCAGGTTCTGGGTGTTTGTGTATATTGCGATATTTCATGTTTGTGCAACGCAGTCATAGAACAGGAGGGTGACAGATTCGTAGTTCTTATCAGTGCAAAGCGCCGTCTTTTTATAATCCTTCTATCAGCAGTTTTAGCGTATCATTATTAAAATTATCATCATTACCATAATCAATATCTACAACCTTGATCATGGGTATAGGCTAATTTTTGGCGCCATTCACTTTGACTTTAAAAGGTCCTGATTTAGGTTCGACCTTTTTATTTCTTCGTCTATATTTTTAATTCATCGTTACGTAAAGTAAAGCAATAACAATAATACATTATCATTTCAATTTAACTCATATAGCTACCTATTTTATATCGACAGACAAGAAAGTCCCAAGTCTAGTCCAGTTTCATTTAATCTAAGTCTAGATTCCTGTAGACGGTCTATGTTTATGAAGCACTAAAGCCGTCTAGCCAATCGGATGCCCAATATGTCTTGTGGCTACGACATGCCGTGAACTTTGGTATTTATTATATTTATTGGACGTTCGGCTACGTTCCTATCAATCCTTCGTTAATGGTGACTTATGATGATATTGGCCTTATTCGATATACAGGTGCCTACAGGGATTTTATGTCCTTATTTTATATAAGAAATAGTATCAAATGTGAATATAATCAAAGGTATAATATATAGCTTCGCTCCGCGGTGTTACCGGCTACATTTTTTCGGGATAAAAGCCTATGTAATCCAGGGTGTCAGACTGTCAGCTACCTTCATACGAAATGTCATCAAAATCGATCTAGCCGTTTGAGAGCAAGAGGTAACAAACACACTCACAAACTTTCGCCTTTATAATATTAGTGTGATAGGTAGATTTGAGGGAGGAGAAATGAGGAGCCCCGTAGTTACGTGGCTACTGCACCGATCAATCGATAAGTGAAGTTAAAAGCCGTGCTTGCCACAACCAGTCTTGTGATGGGTCATCGCTTTCAAATGTCGAGACTCTTCTGAGCTTCAAAAGGCACGTTAAGCTGTTAGTTCTGCACTTGATCTCTCTACGTAACGGTCGTGTCTGTCTACCGTCCCATTGGACTACGAGTGACGGAATACGGAGTGCACCTGTGGTTGCGCATACTTGTGCACTATAACATATCTTGCATAGTTGGCTAGCTGAGATAGGCCGACATGACCGATATTCTGCCAGAAGAAAGTTACTATACTGTGATAGCTAGGTAACTTTATATAGGTGTAATTATCCTCTTAGCCTAGGGGTGTGTAAACTAAGTTTGTGGTCAAAGCTAAGTGTATACATTGTGAACATTGGATAGGGCTGTCCGGCAGAACGGATGTATTTATATTACCACACGATTACTCTCCTATTCTTGGAACACCTGACCATGTCTGCAGTTGTCACAGTGAAATGGAACATCATCTTTAGACGGAAAACGTATACTATTGAACAAAGGCCTCCCCCTTACGTAAGGGGGGGATGCCAGAATCCCCACAAGCGGCTTGGGGTTGGCAGTATTGGTGGTGAAGTAAGGACAAGGTAACAGAAGACGCTGCTGCCTATCTTCTGGATTTTCCCTTAGTCGCCTCTTACGATACCCACGGGATGAAAGGGGGTGGTCAATTTTAGGCCGGATACCACTAGGCTTAAAAAGGAAGTTAAAAGGAAGATACCTTGATATTATAATATACTGAAAGAAACGACTGCCTCGTAGTTGCTAAGCGTGACTGCTGAGCACGAGGTACTGGCTTCAAATCCCGGGACGGTCAAAGTGTAACTGAATTTTTCCAATAGGTAACTCTCAGTAGCAGCTCAGAGTCTGGATTTGTGTCCGGTTGATGGAAATAGGCTCGCCCCTATTACATTGGGACCTAAAAATATAACTGGCGAAATGTGTGTGTACAATACTTGCATCTCTGCCTGCCCCTTCGGGGAATACAAGCGTTATGTTATGTTTTAATACAAGATCATTAACTTTTAGTATTAATCAATATATTCCAGTAATTAAACTCTCACATTTATATTTCACCTCCTACTTTGTCTCCGTAACAATAACAGTATTACCATTCAAAATGCGCACCCAGTTCTGGTCATCTCCGAATATTGCTCTGTTTCACATTCTATAGAGCGCAGCGCTGGTCACGCGTGGTGTTTATTGGCGACAGTGACTGCTGGCTATCACGTAGCACATGCAAATTACGACTAATATACGTAGCTACTGTATGTACATTTGTATTTCTGTAGATTGGTCAGAGGGGAAGTATTGTGGTGTTATATTTTGGTAGTGTGTAGGCCCAAGGTGGTGGTGGAAGGAGGGGGTGTTCTCTGTGAGGATAGGCAGTGTTTTACGATTTTTAAATAAAGATTTTCATTCATGGAAAGCAGTTATGAAAAGTCAAGACCAGCTATGTCATTTCAGAACACATGGGAAGTAACTTTATAATTACCTGCCTGTAACTGTCCAACTGCAGGAGTAATCCTCAGTCTCATAGAATAAAGTATTGAACACCACGCTTGCTCACTGCGAGTTAGCGATTTCAGACCATTAAATATTAGTTTCGTTACGAGAATTTCCTTCCCGTCTAGTTACTAGTGCTTTAGAGATTTAAAAAATCCATCAAGCCGTTTTAGCTACAGAGTATGCCAAAGCCGTATGTATATACATACCTACATAGTCACATACACTCGTAAAACATAACCCTTCTTCTGGCGCAGTCGGGTGAAAAGGGTACTTATTAAGAAGGAAATTGAACTCTGGGCTTGAATCCCCAGTTTTGTGTATTCGCACTGACCAAAATTCGCATAATATGAATCATGGAAGTAAATATATTTTTTTATAAAATGTCACCCACAGGATTTTTCCTGTATCGTGGTTGCGTTACACGAACATGAAATATCACATGCATGAATACCCAGACACGGGACAAACATCTGCGGATCGCACAGATTTTTGTCCAATCGGGAATCAAGCCCGCTACCCTTAGCACAGCAGCCCAAACGCCTAGCCACTGCTCTGATCAGTTCAATCTCGATCTACTGAACACCACGACATAAAGTTCATAAAAATCATGTGTCATATCTCACAAACCATAACATTCCTTCGTAAAGCTTTATAGCCTCATAGAGTAACGTAATAAAACTATATGATTACATATATCGTTCATTTGAGCACTTAAGTGGGCATAACTGGGAAATAAGGATACAGTGGGACGCGTTAAAATAACTGTTTATACCCTTTGTATCAAATTAGTCGTTTTTGTAGACAATACTATTGGGGCTCAATTTGTCTTGCGGATCAAGCTGCCTTTCAAGTCAGTCGGTATAGCGTAGTTAATCAGTGCTTAGTAGCCAAAGACCCTAGACTAATGGGAAAATGCTGAAAAATAAGTTCATAATGTTACTAGTAGTGTCGAGGTGGCGTAGTGGTAAACATACCGGATTTGTATGCACAAGGTTGCAGGTTCAAACCCGAGCAAGTATCAATGTGACTTTTTCAATGTTATAAATACTTTCTTAGTTATTATAAGACACCATTGACTAATGTCTCGGACTACCTCGTTGGTCTAGTGGTTGCTAAGCGCGACTGCTGAGCACGAGGTCCTGGGTCGGGCAGTGTTACTGTGTTTTTCCATTAGGTAATTCTCAGTGGCAGCATAACATCACGCCGACCGAAGGGGTAGACAGAGGTACACATACAGTACACCCACATTTCGCCAGTTATGTTTTTAGGTCCCGATGTAATAGGGGGCGAGCCTATTGCCATCAACCGGGCACAAATCCAGACTCCAATTATTATGAATATAATGCAGTATATCACTAGTATTTTACCGTTTACTACAATGCATTTAATAAGTCTCTATGCAAACTTGTCTGAGCCAGTAAACCTTTAGAGACGCAATTTTTACTTTTCTGCTGCAAGCAACCATTTTCCAGTTTCAGCGTGAAGAGTTTAAGTAGAATCGGTATTGCGCCGGCGTCAAAGCTTTGTAGCGAGCGCAGCCAGTGCAGTAGCCATAACTACTATAAAGACGCCTTCTTTTATAATTTGCTGTCTTCGCGCGTTTCAAAGGACCAATTTTTTGTCTCTAAAGTTTCCAACTATTTTTTATCTAAATACTATTATTTGCAAAATGGCTGAGTTATTGGCTACTTACATTGTTATTTACGTGTTCGATCACCAAACGTGGAACATAATATTATTTCTGTTTCAAATTTAGGGTTTTGTACTGTTGTTTATTCATGGATGTGAACACAACCCCTATGCAATAGGAATTTCCAGTGTGGAGCGTGTAAAGCGAGCTTTTAAAAATACTTCAATATTCTATAGCAACAGAATATGGAACTGCGAAGCTTTGAGTCTGATACCAATTAAACACTACACTCATCACGGCCCGTCATTAAAAACTTCTACACTGTGAGCGTGTTTTTAGGGAATGAACAGATATTGTTTTTATTCGAAAGGATTTTTGGTATCAAAGGACCAAAAGCTAAAACTATGACGTGTACTGTAAAGGATGTTTTTAGAAATATTGAGATATTTTTTTTGAAAAATATACTCAATCTCAACTTTTTTAGAAATATGTTGTTTTGTGAATATTAATGTATTCATCATGTACAATAAGGCCGAAGAATAACGTTAATTTACTAATTGCTGGGTTCAAGAACGTCATTCCCATGGAGAAGAACCGGCAAGAAACTCCAAAGGCTTCTCTTTTAAATAAAAATATTGTAACCCACCCGAGTTTCATTTTGCGACCTACTAAAAAATCAGTCTTTAACATTGCTTGTTTTGCAAAAATGTACCTTAACTATAGGTTCATACATACATAAATTCACGCCTGTTTCCTTAACTACCTCACAAAATATCACCCGACCCAATAAATTTAGCTACCGACCAATAAATTGAATGAAAATTAAATTTAAAATACATTATACAGCCTCGAACTCGTGCCAAAAGCCGCAAATTAAAAGTGAAACATAATTATAATGGAATAATGATAACGTACAATATTGGAAATTGAATACACAATATTGAATTTTCTTATGTATGCGCTGGGAATTAAACAGAACTGTTAGTGGGAAAATTCCCATTGGCACTGAAGTGTTTCGCGGGTGATATTTTAAAATGTTACCTCTCCGCAGTCCCTGTAGGTTTGCGGGACTTTATATTGTAATCGGTACCTGATAGGGTGTTGGTAATGAATTAATTAAATAAGGTAGGTACTGGGAATATGATTCTCGGAGAAGTTAATCATGTTTTGCAATTCACATCAAAATCTTAATTTGTAGACATAGGTAGTGCAGATCTTAACATTAAAACTTTGAGTGAACACTATGTCTCACCGTCTACAGCATACAAATAAGGTATTTATCAGTATATAAGAAAATAATATCAGTAAAATCAAATCAGTAATATAAAAAAATAATATGTATAAAGTTGGGACATAAGGCACATTAATTATAATTCCTAGTATAAGGTTTTTAATATACATTTTTAATCTAATTAAGAACACTTTAAACCTTCGCAAGACACGAAAAAAAAACCTACGCAACCGAACCCGCGGTATGAGCCTATTTAGTAATAAAGTTGCTGGTTTCTATAACAACAATTTACCCGCCGATCTCCCAAAGATGGCGAATATATTGCCATTTATCGATACTCGATTCCCCACATTTTTTGACCAACAATTCATTCGATTACATGACATTCGGTTCGACATACAATCCATAATCCTGGTAACAACCAACTGTCCTGGCCAGCCCAATCCGTCTCTGTCATCGATGGCTTAACATTATACTCGTAAACTTGTATTTGAGATGTCATCTGACAAAAATATCGATGTCTGCGGACGGCAGGCTTCGCAGATGCCTAGACTTGTATTAAAGACAATAAATGTGTAGGTGACTGGTAGAGAATGTCTCAGCATTCATAAAAGAAAAACTGTGAGCATTCAGTTTTATTTATGTTTAATTTTGATACTTCAATGATCAAAAATATGCAAATGTGAATGAATATAGCTTGTATTAACGAGAGCGAGGGAATCTCTTTTGAACTCATTTCGAATCGTATTAGTTTAAATTGGCTCCTCTAAAAATATTTATACAAAACCTTGCATAATTTTGATACACAAGAACTTTGCTATATACCTACTTCGAGGGTTAAAAATGCCACAATATGTTCGAATAAAAATGCTAAAGTGTTTGTTGGTTTGTCCCTCTTCAATCCAAGAGAGCAATTGAGAGACGAAATGTTTTTTGACAAGCTTATTTCTACACTAATGTTTTACAGTTTCAGATATTAGTTTTTAGTAGAGGTACAACTGAAAATCAGTGCTGCAACTATCCAGCAGCTGTCTGTCAGTCTGTTACGCCTTCACGACTAAACCGCTGGACGCATTTCGATGTTTGGCATGTAGTAAGTTTAAGACCCGAGAAAGGATATAGGCTACTTAACGCGGGCAAAATGCTAGTATGTTATAATTATTTACTGTGTTGGATCAAAAATAAATAATTTTCTTTAGTTTCATTTTCTCTTGTCTGGACTTTAAAAGAGAACTTGACCCCTAAGTTTGTTTCGGTATTTCTTCTCAGAAGTAGTCAGTTAGGAAATGCCGATGCCATCTAGTTTAAAAAAAAAATATGTGTAAAAGTGTTTTGTAAAACCTATTTGCAAAAATAAAATCATTTATCTCTCTGGGTATCCTAATTCTGAGCTGTACAAACCAAGAATTGTGTGAGAGAACTTTTATCTTTTAGCAAAGGACCTAAAATACGAAAGAGCGTGAACTTTTAACAAAATGGCGAAATATATTGTTTAAGATGAGTTTTAAAGAGTCGCTATAAACTTAGAGATTATGTGAAAATATTTTCATGACGCTTTACCAAGTACCGACCATGCCGTTTATCTTGGTTTAAATATTGCAAGATTTTGTTAGGTTTTGGTTGAAAATTCTTTTTTGCGAGCATCGCAGTCGCTTGTGTAAAAAGACGGAGAATTTTTAGTACAATTTTTTTTCTGTATATTCTTTTTAAAGGGTAACTTTTTATGTGTTTTAAAATAGTCACGATATTATTATTTTTTTGTTTTTTACATACATACATAAAATCACGCCTGTTTCTCTGAGGGGTAGGCAGAGACCACGGATTCCCATTTGCTACGATCCTGGCATACTTCTTTTGCTTCATTCACACGCATCACATTCCTCATACACGCTCTCATGCCCTTTCTGCAGAATTTTTTTTAGGAGCTTATAATGTCCCACTGCAGGGCAAAGGCCTCCCTACTCTCTTTTCATTTGTTTCTATCAAGGGCTGTTACTGACCAGTCCTCCATAAAGGAGTCCAGATCGTCTTGTCATTTCCGATATTATTAATAATTGCTTTTTAATTCACTAATAACTTATAAAAAAGAAACTAATAAGTTATAGAAAAGGTACAATTTACACGGGTTTGTTATTTATATGGGCTGCCGTCTTGCAATATATCTAAATTAGTTAATGATATAAAAGATTAAATGTAATTAACTATCTATACGTACGTATCTATCTATTTCCAAACTCATTTGACACTGGCCCTCGTTAAAGCCCACCCCGAATATTATTACTAGAATAAACACAGGATAAAATATTAGTGTGAACAGTTTAAAAAAAGAAGTCTACTTTAAATCGAATCTGAGTGCCAACAAGATTTAAAAAAGCTACGTTTTATAAGCAAAATTAAATTTATGCCAAACACTTCGCTGGCGCGTCACGGGCTGAGAATACTAATCTGTTTTCACGGTAAGGGTTTAAAAACCTTTGGGTATCAAATAGGTTGCATTTTTAAATTCCGATAAAATCCCTACTAATATTATAAACGTAAAATAAAATCAATCCATACTTATAAACTTTCGTTTATAATGGTATGGATGGATGTTAATGAAATTTCATATGGAGGTTGCTGTCACCCTGGATTAACACATAAGCTACTTTTTATCCCGAAAAAATGTAGCGGGTAACACCGCGAGGCGCAGCTAGTAATATATAATTATTCATTTACAATACTTATTTCTATTGACCTCCATACTCCGACGAATATTAAATTAAGTATACCAATGCATCAATTTTATTATGAAATAATTTTATTTAAAGCCACTTAACACCCAGTTGGTAACCGGTAATAAATGGTTATCAATTGGAAACTACCATTTAGTTCGCAATCAAGGTTCCACTTAATTAAGTAGGTAATGAGCCCTCGAATCTGAGGGTTGTCTAATAAAAATCCTACTTCCTACTATCCTACTATATATATATAATATATATATATATATATATATATATATATATATTATATATAATATTATAAATGTGAAAGTTTGTGAGTATGGATGTATGGATGTGTGGATGTTTGTTACTCTTTCACGCATAAACGGCTGGACCGATTTGGTTGAAATTTGGTATGTAGATAGGTTATACCCTGGATTAACATATAGGCTACTTTTTATCCCGAAAAAATGTCGCGGGTAACACCGCGGGGCGCAGCTAGTAATTAAATAATTAAACTCCTTTAAGATTGAATTTTTCTTTATCGTATTGGCGTGAGCCAATAGCCACATGGAACAAGCCATGGGGTAGAGATTGGTCAGCCAACAAAGATGGTAGCGAGGTCGACTGTCCAGGGTGCGCCGAACGTAGGTACGTACTTACTCGTAGAGGCTTTCTACTTGCACTCCAAGATTTAATTTGCAACCATGGACGTATGTATTATGTATAGGTATATAATAGGGTATGTCTAGCATGTCTTTAGTTACATAATAACTTTGTACACCCCTATTTTAATGTTTAGAGATGCGGGCTCTGAGAAGTATGTGTGGTGTGACTTTGAGTGATAGAGTAGAAAATAAGATGATAAGAGAGCGGTGCGGAGTGAATGTAGATGTAATCACAAAAATTGAGAAGAATATGCTTAGATGGTTTGGGCATGTAGAATGGATGGATAAAAGAAGAATGACAAAACGAATATATGAGGCGAGTGTTGGTGGGAATCGGAAAGGGGAAGACCTAGGCGAACATACCTAGACCAAATCGGGGATGTTCTGCAAAAAGAGCAAGTGAGGAGTACCCTCAACCGAAGAGCGTGTATGAGGAATGTGATGCGTGTGAATGAAGCAAAAGAAGTATGCCAGGATCGTAGCAAATGGAAATCCGTGGTCTCTGCCTACCCCTCAGGGAAACAGGCATGACTTTATGTATGTATGTATTATAATGTTTTAGTCACTTACTTAAGATATAACGGTGTGACTTTTTATATGGTGCCAATTTAGCGACACGACAGTCGTTACCCGTAGAGTAACTTTCCCAAACTTAATTTTTAAAACATCTTGAACTTCAGATCACTGTCAGATGACATGATGCTATCGTATTTCAGTCACTACCACGACATTAGTAGTCGCTGTGAATACGTCACGGCTACAGAATCATCTCAATGTTTGTCGGTGTCTCGCGAACAGATACGACGACTTTTGTTGCAGCTATCTTCACCTCGCAGCTGATGGCCACGAGAACAGCGGGAATTGGAATAAAATAAGAAAAAAGTAAATATGAAATAAAAACACACGGTCACTCAATAACCAAGTATTTTGGACAATACCAACAGAATATAGCGGTGATTGGCTTTATGTAATTTATAAAATATATCAGTTAATTGTTGGAATAAGCACCACTTGAGAGTGGAGGGCGTGGAGATTGGAAGCGTGGCCGATCAGCGGGCTCGAATTCTCCAGTGACCAGCATCACCATTGGAAGTTTGCAGTAACCTGAAAAGGCTGCTCGCTTTTTGGGATGAACTGGAATGGTTGGTGTAAAAGAAAGAAACACACCACGCAGAATGGCCTAACCAAGTAGTTAAGCGCGGATAATGCTCAGTAAAAGTAACTAACTAAATCACCACTTGCAGCGGCCAGTCTTCTCTTTGGTGTGGATAATATGAGTAAGGGTTATAATCTTCACACAGCGAATCCCTTTCGTATATCGAACATATCAATAAGGAAGTCCAGCGCCCAGCCCATCAGTCTTATGAGCTATTGGATGTTTTCATACTATCTGTCTGTAATACAACGCTAGTTCGGTACCTAACATTGTAGTCCACAGTTGACCCCAAAGACGTTAGGACAAAAATTTGAAAAAACATAGAAAGATGTCTATAATTACATATATTATGTATAATATTTTAGTGGTGTTCTAAGGGGGAGGCCTTTGTTGATGATATTAAGTGATGACATACTTAAAAACTGTATTGCGTTTAGTTTTTGTTTGATAAATCTTTTTTATAGTACTCTTAATTTCGATCAGTCCTCTCTAATTTCAAATCCTTAAATCTCCCGACCGAAAGAGGTTGGTACATAACATAATTGAACTAAATTCAATCAACAGTAGGATTGTCTTCTACAAATTTAAAAGACAAAAGCTTGGAGGACCTTTTTTGAAGAATTGCTGTCAGTTACAGGTTGCTTTTGTGGTAAAATGAAATGAGGTTGCTTGAAGAAATACCTTGTATCTCTTAGTTGTTTGTTAACTGGCATAATATAGAATTACTTTTCTTAGCTTTATCGTGGGATTAACTATTTTATGAATTGTAATTCAAATGGTGCCTATATATACAATTTGTATATATTGTTTTTATTTTGTATTAGAATTAAGTTGTAAATATTTGTAAAATAGTATGTTGTAAATTATATATGAATAAAATATTAAAAATGTAATCCCATCAATCATTATACATATATAAAATAATAGCTATATGTGTATGCTAGAAACTAGCTATTATTTTGGTGACATAATAAAAAGCGGGTGGACTTTTTTAAATAAATACTTCACGGTTTCAAGTTCAAGGTTAAGCGGCTCTCGTCGCGGTAGTTCCGTGGATGAATGACTATTTTTCATTGAGTTACCTCCGTGCTCCTAACAGCAAATTAAACTATCCGTCATCATTCGTAGATCCTCATCGTATCTCATTTGTAAGTTGAGGATTTTTCTATCATTCAAATTAATAAAAGTAAAATGAAATATGATGGACACGAAGGATTCAAACCCGCAACCTGCGCCTATCAAAGAGCAACACTTATTAACTGACCTACCGTGGTAAGAGTAGCACCACGGATCGGCGAAGGTCGTAGGTTCGAGTCCCGCTCGTGTCCATAATCTTTTAATTTTATCAATTTAAATTTAAGTTTAACATGGGCAACATAGTAAAATGACGTTGTAAGTTATTTTTCTAGTATGTTTAGTGGCCCCAATGTACGCTCGCTCGGAAAAATACGATGTTCTCTGCCATTTCGAGCTGAATTTCAGTATTTGAATGCAAGTCGCTGTTATTATACGCTGATACATTCGCGTGCATTGTACTTAGGTATTATTCTGGTTGTTATTTTCCTCTCTTGATCTTTTTTGTTCCTCATATTTTAATATGAAGGCGTAACAATAGAGTTTTATATTTACAGTGTTTTTGTTTCAAGTTAATGGAGATGAATGGAATTAGCTTGAGTTTTTGTTGTTTGGATGTTGGTTTTGTTGAGTGACTATTGAAAATATAAAAGGTAAAGAAAGGAATAATCAAAGATGGTGTGCGAAAAGTAAAACTACGCAGTCATCAGGTACTACAGTCGGGATTAGGACAAAGTAATAGGGAACGAGTTTATTTCTAAATCAGAAACATAACCCAATAAATTATAACGTATAACAAAAAAGAAATATGTATCACCAACCACACTTATCCAATCAAAAGCATTTCAAATCATCCAACCGAAATTTGAACGACACAAAAATCGAAACTCTAATTTCAAAATTCAAAAGCCTTGAACACGACCACTAAAGACCCAATCACGAGGCGTAATTTTAAATATCGAACAAAACGCTCTTCGAACCGTTATTCATTTAAGATAAAAGATTTATTCCCCTCCTGGGCGTGACCTAGAAACTGAATGCCGCATTTTTTTGCATTCCGCGATGCAGAAGACTTTTATTGCACTCATTAGTCCACAGTTTTGTATTCTATGAATGTTCTATATTCAGTTCGCATGGACTTAGTCTTAATGTAGGTAATACGGTTATAGAATTATAGAAAGCTATCATTTGTAAAGAATTTTTTTTTTGCTTAAAATAGAATTGGATAGAATTGTTAAGGGTTGGTTGTTTTAAGATTTCTTTTGACACGAGAAATGTAATCTTAAAATGCACAAACTTGATGTTAGACCTAGTTATATATTGGCAACACTGTTTTGGCTCCAGCCACTGTATTAAGCGCCATATATGAAATTAAAGTTAATGCGTATTCAACTACCAAGTGTTTTACTCGCATACCTAACAGACCTATAAATAATGCTCTATAAACATATTAACGCAATAGACTCGCCAGTTCTTATACGAGTATATAACTGGCTGGCTTGTTTTTTGCCCAAAGAATTAGCATTGCCATTCACCGTGGCAATGTCGCCAGCCCTTTGGGCACCCTACCAGTCGACAGCGATGAGGAGGAATACTGTGATGCATAATTCTTAGTTTTAATTTTTTTTTTCTATATATTTATTTTTTAAATAAGTGTAAATGAAAAATAAAAACTTCACTTGTAACAAGAGGATAAATGTGAGTGACTGAATAAAAAACTTTGATCTATCCTTCGGGAATTATAAGCGTGATAGAATGTATCCAGGCATGTTTGTTCGTAGTTAGTCGGATGATTACGAATTCAATGTGTTTTAATCCGACAAGATAACAGTTTTGATAGTAAGGTTATCTTTTGATATTTTACTGATTGCATCCGTTCGTTTGAAACGGTTTACTGATTTAGATAGCATTGAACAAACTAGTGATTGGGAAACTTTTTATTTAAACATAGGTTCTAATTTTGGCTCGAAGGACCGAATGTTGAGGAAAATTGGTCCTTTGAGTCAAAATTAGTTTTTTGGTCAGTTCAAATCCAATATTACTGTATTTAAACTATCGCGTTGCATGATTATAATTGAATTATATTACGCGCTTGTGACCACAGCCGGTGCAACTCGGTCGAAACTTCAAGTCAATATTAAAAGCTTGAGTTCGCGTTAATTCCCGTGATGTAATTTTATTCAGTTCAATATTAAACAATACTTTAAAAACCCTAATAATTACGATATTTGGGGTTCAAGTATTTCCACTAAAATGTTAAGTGAACGAATTCCCTCGTCGGTTTTATAGCAAAGTGTAATTATAATTACAATAATTAGAAATGTATGCCTAAACGGTTAGTATAATTATTGTATACGAGTAATTAGTTGGTTATACATATACAAAGGTATATCGTGACTCGAACTCACTTACGAGGACAGAATAGATAATGGGCTACGGAAAAGTCATAATTACGTAACGCAACGCAATATTTCCTCGGCTTTCAAGAAAGTTCAGGGTCATTCGCTAAATAGAGAGATCGAAATGAAAAATGTACGAACGTCTAACTTCTGCTTTGGTTGCATATTAAAATGACTATACTTCTCCATGTATGTTGTATAAACCAAATAAAAAATTAAAGAGAAATCAAATTATTTAAAAAACATAACCCTTCTTGCGCAGTCGGGTAAAACAAAGATAAACTTTGGGCCTAGCCAAAAGCTCGCCTAGTTCAAAATAGGGATAAATACTTGTTTTTTAATGTAATTCTCAATAGCAACACGGAGTCTGGATTTGTGCCCGGTTGATGGCGATAGGCTCGCCGCCCCCTAATGGGACCTAAAAAAAAAACTGGCAAAATGTGGGTGTACAATATATGCACACCTCTGCCTAATTACAGGGGAATACAGGCATAATTTAAGGTATAATTTTCTAGAAAAATCAATCACCTTATTTTGAAAACGCTCAATTGAATTGGGAGAATCTTTTAACAACCTAGTGTATTTATAGCAACCTCAACAATTCTAGCCCTTCAAAAATTTCCTAAGCCTAACATCAGTTGAATGAACATGTTCAATCTCATCAGGTTTAGAGTAAGCAACTTCAATATAACGGTATTGTTGCTATCTGCTATAAGCTAAACAACGCAATTTCAATCTGCTATTCCATCTATTCCAATACTGCGCCTTGATTATTCTACGAAGGTTCGAAGGCTCTCAGATTTTATATTGGGACCACACAGTGCAATTTTCTGATAAAAGTATTATGTTCTACCAAGCATAATTTTATATTTTTAAAACACTTCCTGCCCTAGGAGTTTATTTTTTATCGTGAATAATATTATAATTTTGCACAAGTACGGATCGCAAAATATCTGCTTTTACATAGCATCCTTTCGTAAAATGATACACACCGAGAAATGAGAATGGTATCGAATATATTAGACAGTTTCTTTATTTGAATATAAATACTTCACATAGTAAGGTAAGCTTATATGCCAGTGCTAGTACACTATAGATAATACTAGCTGCGCCCCACGTTGTTTCCCGCTACATTTTTTCGGGATAAAAAGCCTATGTGTTAATCCAGGGTGTCAGCTACCTCCATATGAAATTCCATCAAAATCGGTCTAGCCGTTTAAGCGTGAAGAGGTAACAAACATACAAACACACTCATAAACTTTCGCCTTTATAATGCGCCAATCAGTTCCACGTATATAACTCGATTAAAAAAAATGCGGTTACACTTTCAAAATAATTAGTGGCATCTTGTATGTGTCTCACTTAGCCAATCAAAATGCATCCTTCATAATAGAGTCGGCTTCCACACCGGCTTGACAAGGCTGATGCACAATTTGTCACACTTCAACGCTGTTTCTGACGTTGTTATTGGTCTTCGCTTTGAGGGGCGTTGATGCGTTTATTATTGAAATGAAGGTTCTGCAGTGGCTATACATGGCGTACGTTTGATGGCTACTGTATGACGTAATAACAGGCTTTATGATTTATTATGAGTGTTCCAAAAAGGTTGACTATAATGAGTTTGAGATTTATGTAAGACTGTGTGTTTACTCTTTTGCCTTGTTGGTGTAGTGGTCGCTTAGCGTGACTGATGAGTATGAGGTCCTGTGTTCGAATCCCGGGTCGTGCAGTGTAGTTGGATTTTCCCATCAGGTACTTCTCAGTAGCAGCACTGAGTCTGGATTTGTGCCCGGCTTGCCACTTATTACATTAGTAATCCGACCGGAGAGAGATCAGAAGCAGAAACAACAGCTTAACATGCCTTCTGTTGCACGTAGGGTCGAGATATATGAAAACGGTCACCCATCACAAGACTGACCGCGGCGAGCACGGCTTAACCCCACAGATCGTTTAATCTGGCCTACGGTTGCTACGAGCCCCTTAAGAAATAAGTACGTATGTTACGTACATTAGTACCGATTAGGGATCGAACCTGTGATCTTCAAGAAAGCAAAGTGCCTCTCAAGTACTCAATCAGTCAAAGTAGAAAAGGAAGCTATTGATTCTTTTATACTTCATACCACTTTTGTATATCGACTATAGAAGTACTTTCGTTGTTTATTGGTCCTTTTAGGCATAGATTTGTTGATCTAATGGTGGTAAAAAGCGACCGCTGAGCGTGTGGTTCTGGGTGCAATTCTCAGGCATAGTATTATTGAGTTTTTACCAGTAGGTAATTCTCAGTGATATGGAGGAATCTAGCTTTGTTCCCAGATCACATAAACAAACACACAGACTGACAAATTTCAGCGGATCACACAAAGTTTGTAATGTTGCTCCGTGCGAGATAGTTATTACATTAGGACCTATAACAAAACTGGTGAATTGTGTGTGTACATAGAAACCATTGCCTATCCCTTCGGGGCATATAAGTTTCATGTTGTGTTACTCTTTAATTTGTAATGACTTATATACTTGATGTATACCAAGCTAACACCTAACTGGAACCCTCAACAGGGAGACGACAGCGAGGAAGATCCAGACGGAGATGGCGAGTCGAACTCGACTTGTTTATGCTAGATAACCGGTGATAACAGGGATATGTGAAAAGAGAGTGGGGAGGCCTTTCCCCAGCAGTGGAACACTTGAGACTAATAATCATTTTTTTTTGTTTTTAAAAAACGTCGCGCCACACTAGGAATTTCTCCTGGGTCGTAGGTGCGTTTCACAAACACGAAATATCACTTACACAAACACCCAGACTCGGGACAAATATCTGTGGTTCGCACAAAGTTTTGTCCGTGCGGGAATCGAACCCGCAACTCTTAGCGCAGCAGTCCAATCGCTTAGCCACTGCGCCAATCAGGTCGTCAAATAATATAAATATAGCTATACTGTGTCTTCGAATCATAGCAACCAATCCTATTACATCAAGGCCACAGACATTGGGAGGTTCTACTCGGGCCCAATACCCACTGAATGAGAACGATACACGAATTTGAATTGCAAAATACTTGGGTCGTAGGTTTGAGGTACTGGCTGTTACAATAAATCCTATTATCTATGTGGGACCTCCAGTACACAGACTATACAAGGTCGACTTCCAATGAAGATTCGTGTTTTTTTTGGAATTTTAGTTTTTTTGTTTGTAAGAATAGAATATTACATACATAACGTCACGCCTGTATTCCCCGAAGGGGTAGGCCGAGGCGCACATATAATACACCCACATTTCGCCAGTTACGTTTTTTGGTCCCAATGTAATAGGGGGCGAGTCTATTGCCATCAACCGGGCACAAATCCAGACTCCGTGCTGCTACTGAGAATTACCTAATGGAAAAACCCAGTAACACTGCCCGACCCGGGGTTCGAAACCAGGACCTCATGCCCAGCGGTCGCGCTTAACAACCACTAGACCAACGAGGCAAACTGAAGAAAGCATCATCACGATCAAAATGTTTATATGGGGAAACAATTGTGAAATATACCCAGTAAATGCAGCCAAGGATAAACTTCAGCCATTTTAACGACGTAGCTCTCGTAAAACGTTCTCTCGTAGTGAATATTATGACAAGTCCGAGGGAAACTCAATCCGTGTGAGTTAGTACATCGGTTCCTACGGACTACTTTGATTGGAGAAGAATTGTTGCCAGAGGGAAAATGGAATAATAGAATATTCTTTATTGCAATTCCACAATATTTTATAGGTGGTATGTTTAAAATTATGGAACCTGTTTGGTAGCGAACTCGGTTTGGGAATGTATGTTTTCTCAAAGGACAATAGGGCGTGCTAAAATACAGTCACGTCGAATTTTAATTAAGAGTGAGTCCTACTGAGACCGTAAATGTACTAAGGTACATGGGACTATGTTACATGTGGCGAGCCTATTGCCATTATTAGGGCATGATAAATGCCTCCCCTTGACTGCCTCGTTGTTCGGTCGATTGGTGCGACTGCATGAGTCCTAGGTTCGAATCCCGAGTCGGGTAAAGTGTTACTAAGTTTTTCCATTATGTAATTCTCAGTAGCAGCACGGAGTCTGGATTTGTGCCGGTTGAAGGCAATATTCTCGCTGCTAATTACATTGGGAGTTTGAGACCTATAACATAACTGGCGAAATGTGGGTGTATTATAGATACACCTCTGCCTACTTTACCTACCCCTTTAAGGTATACAAGCATAAAAGTATGTTATGTTTTATCTAACTATCACACATATATACATACTTGTGGTATACTTAGTGGTATATAGCCAGCGTTATGACCCACTTATGATTATATGGCGCTGTTCTAACCCTGGCCTAAAGTTAAGCAGTTTAGATAATACTTAGGTCCTTACCGCTAACTCTTCTCACATGAAACTTCAATTTAAGCCATATTTTATTCTTATATCAAAACTAGAAACTAGAAAGATTCATAGTTATAGTGCTAGAAGTATTTTGCTAATAGTTACCGGCTTGAACCTCTCCTCTGCCTGAGTGGTATTCGGCCTAGAATTGACCACCCCTATCCTTCCGAGGGTGTCCGTAAGACTAAGGTAATATACAGAAGATGAGCATCAGCGTCTTCTGTAACTTCACCACCAAAACTGCGGATCACTCGAAAGAATCGATCGATCTAATTCCTTAGCCACTGCGCCAATCAACCTTCTTACTGAACTCTTAAAGCAGGACAGTTTACGTTGTGAAAACGAGACACCGCACAACACTGCATGGACCAGCGTCTCGCTTCCACATCGTAACCTGTCCTGCAATCAAAGTTCATGATAAGGGGGCAGGTCGTCAAATAAAAGCAGATAGAAGAAATAATCATATTCGTAATCCGCCGCCACTCACAAAGATAGTACCTAGTATAGATGAACGTATTATTCTTGTTGCTAGGCAACCCAAAAGATTGACGCCGCCTACTTTTTCCTTTCAATAATTAGCATACAAATAGCTTTAATGCTCAGAACCCGTTCTCGCCAATATATTTGCGCTGAATCGCTTTTTATGCTCAATAAAATGATCTAAAACCGATTATGGTTCAGTCGGGTGTTTTAGAGATATCGTTCGTGGTTTAATGGCGTGATTTCAAACGAATACTTGTAAATCTGGTAAATGTTTAGCTACTTTAAAAGGGGGGAAAGAGTATACGAATACGTTATTATCGTTTTATAAGCAGTGATAGAAGAGTGGTATGACCGTTGGACTGCCAAGTCAAAGGTGGTTTAAACTCCGGCGCGCACAAATGTCTTTTTATAATTATTTTAATGTAATTAATTTAATGCTATTAAATTTACACATCGTTGAAGAAATTCTCAGGTGTGCAGGTTTCCTCACGATGTTTTCCTTCCCCGTTTTTAGCAACTGATGACTTATTACGTACGCGCATGAATTTGAAAAGAAATTGGTGCATGGGTTTGAATTTGCGACCTTTGACTTGGCAGTCTAACGGTCATACCACTCGGCTATCAGTGCTATTAAATAAAGCTGATGACTTTTAACGTACAGTTTCTTGTATAAAAGTACTACCACTCTACGACGAACTCTTAAAGCAGGACAGTTAAATTTATTGAAGCGAGACGCAACACTACTCAACACGTAGCAGCGTCTCGCTTTTACATTGTAAAGTGTCCTGCTTTAAAAGTTCATGGTAAGGGGGCTGTTCAAGTAAAAATTACCACTCTGTGTTGTTTTTGTCAGCGCATTAAAGGTCTCTACTGGCATCCCTCTTAACATAATCCCCTAATCGACTTGCGAGACCCTCGACGCGAAAGGCATTACCTATTCTTTACATGGAACCTAATAAGCGGTCACTTATCTTCAACTGCACCCTGCCTACCCCTTCGGGGAATACAGGCGTGATGTTATGTAATGTAATGTTATGTTTATCTTTAACTTTACGCATTAAAATACTAGCTGTTACCCGTAGCTTTGCTTGCATACTACAAGTACTATTCTATGTGTCGGAATAGACGGTTTTTTGTTTTTCACTTTAGTTCAGTATTAAATGTCCACCAATATACTATTACGATTACAACGAGCTATGGACAGAACTATGCTCGGGTTTTCTTTTCGCGACAGGACCCGGAATACGGAAATTCGCCAAAGAACTAGAGTCACCGACATAGCTCGAAGAATATGCAAGTTGAAGTGGCAATGGGCAGGCCATATCGCTCGAAGAACCGATAACCGCTGGGGAAAAGGTTCTCGAGTGGCGACCACGAACCGGAAGACAGCAGCGTTGGCAGGCCTCCCACCAAATGGACCGACGATATCGTCAGAATTGCGGGCAACCGGTGGATGGAATTGGCAAGCTGTCGTTCATTGTGGCGTTCTAAGGGGGAGGCCTTTGTTCAACAGTGGACGTCTTCCGGCTGATGATGATGATAATGAATATACTATTATGGAATGCAATAAAGTATTGAGTATTTATGAAGTTATGCTGTGATAGCCGAGAGGTACGACCGTTTGTCTGGCAAGTCAAAGGTCACAATTTATTAACTTTTAAAACTCACGTATAATCTAGTGGATTCCCAGTTATCAGGATTGTATGAGAGATGGTTTACCTGTTGACAAATAAAAACATAATATTAGCAATTTATTTGGCTTATAAATTTAATACTGACTGCCTCGTTAGTCTAGTGGTTGCCAAGCGCGACTGCTGAGCATGAGGCCCTGGGTTCGAATCCCGGGTCGGTCAGAGTGTTACTGGGGTTTCCATTAGGTAATTCTCAGTGGCAGCACGGAGTCTGGATTTGTGCCCGGTTGATGGCAATAGGCTCGCCCCCTATTACATTGGGACCAATAAACATAACTGGCGCAATGTGGGTCTACTATATGTGCACCTCTGCCTACCTCTTCGGGGAATACAGGCGTGATGTTATGTTTATCAATTTAATATTTTTCGCTGTAGCCACGTAGATACAAGCCTCTCTCGCTTCACAATGTTACGATATAACATTACTGATTTCGAAGCTTGTGGTCACAAAGTAAATACAATGAAGGACCTCCGTGTGAAAGAAGGTAGCATTCTTCTATGAGATTTTCTACGAGTTTTTTATGAGAATAATAAACCATGTTCGATGAAGATTGAACGGGTAGTAGTATAAATAGCGAGGCGTAACCGATTCTGAGTTTAAGAGTAAGGAAGCGTGAATGGTCCTCGTTACAAAACGTATTAACAGCTAGATTGCAGGCTTGCAGGAAAGAACGTTTTCCTGAAAAGCTAGCGACTTCAACATTTTCAGAAATAAAACATAACATAACGCCTGTTTTCCCCGAAGGGGTAGGCAGAGGTGCACATATAGTACACCCACATTTCGCCAGTTATGTTTTTAGGTCCCAATGTATTAGGAGGCGAGCCTATTGCCATCATCCGGGCACAAATCCAGACTCCGTGCTGCCACTGAGAATTACCTAATGGAAAAACCCAGTAACACTTTGCCCGGGATTCGAACCTAGGACCTCGTGCTCAGCAGTCGCGCTTAGCAACCACTAGAGCAACGAGGCAGTCATTACCGATATAAATTAAATGGGATCTTAATGAACGCGTACAGTAAGTCTTGGATTTAATTAAATTCGGGTGTGTTACGTACATAAGCTGGTCGTCCCATTGTTAAGGTTTCTGGCTTGTTAAAGCTAAAATTGACAACAATAGACAATTTACTACAAAGACCTCGAGAGAGGCAATACAATCGTTTTACAGTTTATGAGTGGCGTGGCTTTGTGGGCGGGCCCGGGTGTTTCTGTAGTATAGACGTTGAGCACATGATATTATGACTTTGGACTTATGATGTGAACAAATTGATACAAATTGGTAAGGAGGCCAAGAGAAATAGCTAATTAGATTCATGTTTTAAGGATCTGATTGGCGTAGTGGTTAAGTGATTGGACTGCTGCGCTAAGGGTTGCGGGTTCGATTCCCGTACGAAACGAAAATTTGCGTGACACGCAGATGTTTGTCCCGAGGGTGTCTGTGTATGTCATATTTCATGTTTGTGAAACTCACCCACTTTATAGGAGAAATTCCTACTTTGGGCGACTTTTTTTAAATAATCCAAATGTTTTTCTGACCAACAATGTCGGTCACGACACCGACGGTCTATTCTAACAGTGACTTGCCTGCTATACAGGAGATAGTACAAGTGTATAGGCAAACACAAGTGCACTCTGTATTCCCCTAACGCTCATAGTACACCGGACGGTCGACCGACACAACTGAAGAGACACGTGCTAATATCTTACGAACTCACAAGGAAATAGGTAAAATAAAAAATCCTTAGAAAATTGAATCGAATTGAAGTATGCCAGGATCGTAGCAAATGGAAATCCGTGGTCTCTGCCTACCCCTCAGGGAAACAGGCGTGACTTTATGTATGTATGTATGTAATTGAATCGTCTGCTAAAACTAATACTTAAAAGAAATCGTAATAAACTCAACATGTTCCCATTACATTGTTAGAATGATAAAATACCAAAGCCATCGTAGCGTGTTGCTACGTGCACAGCTACGAACCGCTACGAGTGTCTACGATCGTAGCGCTGTCATCCTACATCTTTAAAGCGACCCTCTGAAATAAATATATAGAGTTTGTTTCTCGTAATTTCGTCGACATTTTCAGCGAAATATGTTTCGCCGAAATTAAGTTTCGTCTATACATTTAGATTCGAGAAGTTAAGTTTATTTGACATCTGTATATTGTACAATGGAGTATTAAGATAATGGTTTTGTACCGTTGATGGGTTTACACTATATTGTTGGTACTTCGGCGATTTCTGTTTTGTTTTCGCTGTTAACACGAATGAATGAATGAATGAAGATATATATTTCTCTTAAAAAAGTACATTATAGTTTGTATAAATTACAATTAAATAGATTAACTTTACAATAAAGTGTGAGTGAAGGTTTTAAAATAATAATTTTTTTTTATTACTATTTTGACTTCTCGCAAAATAATGATGAGCGTGATAGATTACCTTTGATTTAAGTTAAAAAGCGATTAAATAAATAAATAAACAGCCTATAGTTGTCCCACTACAGGGCAAAGGCCTCTTCTCTTATAGAGAAGGATTGAGCATTGATCACCACGCTAGCTCACTACGGATTGGCGATTTCAGATAACAAAATCCAGGTTTCCTAAAAAGCGA
Source organism: Abrostola triplasia (assembly GCA_946251915.1). Lineage (NCBI taxonomy): Eukaryota > Metazoa > Arthropoda > Insecta > Lepidoptera > Noctuidae > Abrostola > Abrostola triplasia. The sequence continues at coordinate 10,736,781 of OX276432.1, forward strand.
TTACATGTAAAATAATGTTTACCTACTCTTTTTGGGGAAATGAGGTATTTCTCGAAAGGTAAAGTAAGGTATATCATAGCCCTATCCCGTTTCAATATCCGTGTTGAAATGGGAACGAGCTGATGAAGCACCTTTAGCCGCTTTCTAAGCGTGGGGATTATGGCAAATTGGCAACCCTTTCCCTTCCCTTTCCCTTTACCTTAGGGGGATGCCTTTGTTCAACTGTGGACGTCGTCCGGCTGATGATGATGGTAAAGTACCAATGGTAGCGTCCTATTATGTCATATGTCGCTGGGCCTAATCAGTAGCCAATATCGTCTAATAATGTTATAGAATATTTTTAACGTCATATTAAACATTTAAACGTGCTACCTCGATATACTGTAACCTAAATTGTATCCATATATAATAATCAATTAAAACTTCGTATCACAAACCTTTCGATTTGGCAACTTTATGTCGTTTATAGATCAATCCGTTGCCGTCCATCTAACAGGGTACCATCTATCTCCTGACACTGGACACGTGCCAACTTGAAGTCGCATTAGCCGCTCGTAGGCATTACTAGCAGGTTTTATTTGAACTAATATATCCTGTGAATTGACACGTGTCAAATGGCAGAACAATTACCAACATTAATAATTATTTTAAACCTGTAAGTTTCGTAGTAAGTTTTGTACGACTGCCTCGGTGGTCTATTGGTAGCATAGCGCGACTGCTGAGCTCGAGGTCTTGGGTTAGAATCCCGGGTCGGGTAAAGTGTTATTGGGTATTTCCATAAGCTAAGTGATTGGACTGCTGCGCTACGGATTGGGTTTGATTCCCGCATGGGACAAAAATTATCCGTACATAAGATAAAGGTGTGTGTAAGTAATATTTCATGTTTGTGAAACGCACCCACGATACAGAAGAAATTACTAGTGTGGGGCAATATTTAAAAAAAGTTCCTCCTCATAGTACCAAATAAATTGTAAATAAATATAACTAATTCAAGCAGTTCTATTCCAGAATTGTTAAGTAGAAACCAACTTATACACCCCTATAACTTAACTATACTTCTGTAGATAATCCACAAGATACGGGTTGAAGAAAAAGCTTAAAAAAACAAAAGAAGAGAACACTTTTAATTTCCCAGTTGGCCGACTGCGACTGGTAATGTTCTAGAAACATGCTTATAGTAAACACATTTCAATAACAGTTATATTCAGGCGTGTAGAATCATTATTACTATGAAAGGGACGTTATACTGCTCATTCCATATGATTAATGTTGTCCTTTGTAAACAAGAGATAGGTGGCGAGCGATTTACTGTTGCTAATTAGGCTTTTAGCCGACTTCATCGAAAGAGGGTTATGATATTGGTATGAGAAACCGTAAGAAGAAAGTTGGTGGTTTTTATGATATATAATATGCGTGGTGTTGAGAGATTGGTTTTAATTGAGTGTAAGTGTGAGTAGAGTCCGTGGGTGGGTACTTAGGTAAGTTAATACGGAGCCTAGGAGGGAACCTTGTTACTCCTTGGTGACTGGCTAATCTGTATACAGCGTGACATTTCTCTAACAAAATTAGCTCCTACCGACAAAAAATAATATTAACATTCTATAACTGCCCCGCTGCAAGGTAAGGCCTCTTCTTGTATAAAGAAGGATTGTGCATTGATCCCCACGCTAGTTTACTGCGGTTTGGTGATATCAGATAAATAAATCCAGGTTTCCTCACGATGTTTTCCGTCACCGTTAGCCAGCGGCTATTATAATCATGATACACGATAATTTAAAAGTAAGTAGGTAGTTAACTCCTTCTTCATTTATAATAAACTAGCCTATGTCCTTTCTCGGGTCCTAAACTTTCTACATGCCAAATTTAATCAAAATCCGTCGAGCGGTTTAGTCAGGCAGTCAGAGTTACTTTCACACTAATTGTACAAGCTGCGCCCCGCGGTGTTACCGGCAAAAATTTTTCGGGATATAAAGTAGCCTATGTGTTAATCCAGGGTGTCAGCTACCTCCATATGAAGTTTCATCAAAATCGGTCAAACCGTTTGAGCGTGAAGAGGTAACAAACACACACAAACTTTGACCTATATAATATTAGTGTGATGGATATAACATCCAGCCCGCTACAATCTCTAAACTTACATCCTAAACGCTTCATAGCTCATATTATCTACGCGAGAGCACTGAAATTCCCCACCTAATTAGCGGTTTGCGTATCTAAATACATAACGATGTGTAGCGTGACGCTTGGGTGAATGCATTTACGTGTAGTGGGCCGATAGACTGGTTTGAACCGCCTCCGTTGGAAATTCACATTAGAAAAGGTTGGGATTTTGAATGGGAGAAGGAAGTATGGTTAGGTTACGTAAGATATACATTAATGATGTAATTAAAGTGTTCTAGCGTATTATTAAGATGTAAATTGCCTCGTTGGTCTAGTGGTTACTAAGCGCGACTGCTGAGCACGAGGTCCTGGGTTCGAATCCCGGGTCGGGCAAAGTGTTACTGGGTTTTTCCATTAGGTAATTCTCAGTAGCAGCACGGAGTCTGGATTTGTGCCCGTTTGATGGCAATAGGCTCGCCCCCTATTACATTGGGACCTAAAACATAACTGGCGAAATGTGGGTGTACTATATGTGCACCTCTGCCTACCCCTTCGGGGAATACAGGCGTGATGTTATGTTATGTTAAATTTATGAATAATGTGATTACAAGGGATTAACACGAATTTATTGAATACTAGCTTTTGCCCGCGGGTTAGTAGCCGATGTCCTTTCTTGGGTCTTAAACTTTTTACATGCCAAATTTCACCAAAATTCGCCCAGCTGTTTAGTCGTGAAGTCGTCACAGACAGAGACACTTTCACGTTTATAATATTAGTATTGATTGATATACTTTCTGCAAGAGACGCTCAAGATAGAGAGGATTGGCAGAGAAAAAGGAAGGCCAATACCCGGCAGTGGATGATACCGGGCCAAAATGATGATGATGTTAGTTTCTGCATCACAGGTGTGAGAGTCTTTATTAATTGACAACTAATTAAAATTAGACTTAATATACTGAAATATATTTAATTACCTACCATCTGTATAAACCTTAGTCAAAGTGAGATTCTAAGGCAGTGTCAATAACCTTTGTACATAATAAACGACTCCAGCATTTCTATTTGAATAACGAACAAACTCACTTGACGATGCATTCAACCAATCATAGTTTATAAAACAAAAACCACGACAAACGAAATGCAAATTCATTCCAAAGTTCGAAAGCTGACCAGCAAGCATTTTAAAAACGAAATAATTAAGTTTATGACGTTGGCAATGCGGCAGCCCTATTGAGGCGTGACATTAGCTAGGGCTTACATCACAATGGAAGAGCAGACAAGTTTGGCACATGATCAAGTTTTGAATTATGATTGCGAATCGCTCGTATTATCGTAATGTTGGCTACCCTCATTCCGAACTTCGGCTTAGGCACACCCGGTGATAATTAAACCAGGGAAGGGGCAGTGATTTATTCCTTTTTTTATTCAGCAATTTAAAAGCGGCACTGGGCTTTAATGCCTGTTTTTAATGCATAGATAGTTATCTAGACTGTCGTAAATTATTGTGATGTTGGTTGCCTGGCCGATACAGACCTATTTGTATTTTTTTATCCTTCGTGCAGTATATAAATAAGCTATGATAATACAGTACGATTGTCAAGAACTAATATTTCTATGATACTCGATATTTGTATTGCGATTGGTAATACATTCTACGGTAAGTAACGGTAGTGCTACAAATAAAAAATAACCTTAATTTTTGTATAAAGCCAAGGTTACTTTTTATTTGTAGCACTACCGTTTTACTTAGATGAAAGGCCCAAAACACCTAATCTCCTAGCTTTAAAACAATAACAATAGGATAACTTATTTAAAAGTAAACTGAGACAGCCGGCTTAATAAGCAAGGGAGGGGTAATTTATAAACCGGTCACTCATTGAAGAGCTGACCGGGGCAGACGCTGCTTTACAAAGTGGCCTCTTAGCCACGAACCTCTCGGCGGGCATGCGTTACTGACCCAAATCTGACGAACACTGCGTCTTGACGCTATACTGTTTAAACATATACAATTATACATATACACATATATGATATACTAGCTGCGCCCCGCGGTGTTACCCGCTACATTTTTTCGGGATAAAAAGTAGCCTATATGTTAATCCAGGGTATAACCTATCTACATACCAAATTTCAACCAAATCAGTCCAGCCGTTTATGCGTGAAAGAGTAACAAACATCCACACATCCATACTCACAAATTTTCACATTTATAATATTAGTAGGATAGGATAGTAGGATTAGTAGGATATGAAGTGAATTGTGTGTGAGAATTTGTTTCTGTCCACAACTGTAAATGATAACAGTACTGATAGTCGAGTCGTGTTACCGTAGGACTGCCTAGTCAAAAGTCTCAAGTTCATATCCGGGCATGCACCAATGTCCTTTAGTTGCTAAAAGCGGCAAAGGAAAATATCGTGAGGCAACCAGCACACCTGAGAGATTTTTCAACGTCGTGTAAAACCATATCAGAGGCCTACAGGCGGTTTAAACTCTGATACTAGATTGTTTGTCAACTATACGATAAAAAAAAGAAGCAGTACATGCATTCTAAAGATCTTCTACCTAACCTATCCGAAGTGCCATTAGAGAATTTGTATCTCTGTCACAACTGAAAATGATGAGTATGTATAATGATACTTCTTCTCGTATGGTTGAAGAACAACCTGGTGTCAGAGCTTAAACCGCCTGTACGCCTCTGACATGGCTTTACACACCGTTGAAAAATCTCTCAGGTGTGCCGGTTTCCTCACGATGTATCTCTATACCATTTTTAGCAACTGATAACTAATTTATACTACGCACATGAATTCGATGTATTAGTGCGTGCCGTGGTTTGACTTGGCAGTCCAGCGGTCATACCACTCGGCTATCACACGACCAAGTACCAAAAATTGTCACCACTCCTATCATAGTTAGACATTTTCAGTGTACTCCCGGTAACTCCTATTTACGTCCCAGTATAATAACTTTAGCGGTGGTACTTTTAGTGGTGGTACTTTATTTTCACGTCACATTCGCACTTTGGTGCCACAGGTGGTAGTAATTACCGGCTAAAATTGTGACAATATTTAATGTAAAATGTTAATTAAACATTTTTTTGGAGGCGAGAGGAATTTAAATATGGCACTAGACGCGTGGGAAAAGGGTTCCAAAGGTTACGCGGCAGGTGTGCTTCTAACTCTCGTAATGAGTGATGTATATTATTGTATAGTTGGTAGGTATAGACTATAACCACCCACCTTTTCGCTATGTAAGTGTTACTACTTTGCTACCAAATAAAACTGTACCGTCCATACAATGATTCAATTTGGTAGCAAACTTTCACAAGCTTTATACCTACTATTTATTTACTCCTCTATATTGTATCTACACTTAAATGTAAAAATGTAAACTTACATATGTAAAAAAAACATAATCACGCCGCCTGTATATCCCGAAGGGGTAGGCAGAGGTGCACATACAGTACACCCATATTTCGCCAGTTATGTTTTTAGGTCCCAATCATCAACCGGGCACAAATCCAGACTCCGTGCTGCTACTGAGAATTACCTAATGGAAAAACCGAGGAACACTGCATGACTCGGGATTGGAACCCAAGACCTCGTGCTCAGCAGTCGCGCTTAGCAAACACTAGACCAACGAGGCAGTCATAAAATTAGTAATCAATTTTAAAAAATGTTCCTTGGATCCCAGTCCATTATTATTATTAATGCGTTCAATGATCCAAAAGAACTTTTTAAGATCTATACACTTTAAATTTCATCGCTCTAAACGCTCATACCAATACTTACTTGAAAACTATAGTTTATTAAGCTTCGAGTCTAGACGCGCATGTCTCAAAAAAAAAATTTTTTTTTTCTCTTAAGAACTTTAATATTACTCCGCGGACATAGGTGTGGGTTATACATAAACTTATATAGATATACTCTAAGTTTATAATGTAATGTAATGTATAACTGTTATATGTCCCAATAAATAAATAACGGTTATTTAGAGTGGAATGAGTAATAAACCGACGCAGAACAAAGGGAAAGTAATAGTAACGATAACAATGATTGCGAATCGTTTGCGGTGGTAAACTATCACAATTCTGGCGTCATTACCGTTCACGTTGCAATTTAGACGGCCGGTAATGATGCGGGTGTCATCATTATTCAATATTTGAGGTTATGCGTGGTTTAAATTGTAAGTATGGAGTGCAGATGTGGGGTATGAGTGGCCTCGAGTTTATAGGTCGGATTTGGGCATGCAAAAATGATGCTTAATGCAATACGAATAAAAATCAATATTTGCTGAGGCTTTTCCTTTTGATATAGAGTTGTTTCTTTTTTTTCATGCCAGTGTGTCTGATAAGTATGACATGTGTGTTTTTTAAACACAGAACATCACATGTACTGCATAACCAGTTCATTAAAATATCAGAAGACCACAATTTTATTTATGAAACCATCTAGATACCCATTAAAATATCATCATCATCATCAGCTTTTAAATGGCCCACCGCTGGGCATAAGCCTCCTCCCCTAAACGCCAATGATTTCTATTTTGGGCCTTTTGCATCCAGGCCACCTTGCTGGAGGTCTGCCAGGGGCTCTACAGGATCCTCTGGGCCACCACTCTGTTAGGGCCTTACGCCACCTGCCATCACCAAATCATCAAAATATACAAACAAAATTTCATGTAAATCGGTTCAGTTGTTTAGGAGTTAGGTGGCAAACACAAGCACAGAAGAATTATTAAGATGATTAACAGGAATAAAGCGAAACATGCTCTAGGCATCCGATCAACATAACATAACATCACGCCTGTATTCCCCGAAGGGGTAGGCAGAGGTGCACATATAGTACACCCACATTTCGCCAGTTATGTTTTTAGGTCCCAATGTTAGGAGGCGAGCCTATTGACATCAACCGGGCACAAATCCCGGCTCCGTGCTGCCACTGAGAATTACCTAATGGAAGAACCAGTAACACTTTGCCCGACCCGGGATTCGAACCCAGGACCTCGTGCTCAGCAACCACTAGACCAACGAGGCAGTCAACGAGCATCCAATCAATCCTAATATTGGTAGAAGAATAATATAAGTTACTTTATCTTCATTACATAGTAACAGCTACATGGCTTACTACTTTTAAAATTGCTATAAATTTGATAGGACTCTCCAGGTTTCAAATAGTATTTTAGAGCGAGCGTCGTATTTTAAGATTATCTATAAAGATTGCTTGGAAAGTCAGTTGAGTTCTAGCTTTTCTTTCCACAAATTGTTACATTGTTTACTTTACCGTTGATTTTAAGCAAAAATATTCCATGAGACCTAGTTCATTGATTGATATTTTTTTCTTATTTGAATATAATTAAAAATTTAAAGGTTTTCAAACAATAAAAAATAAATAATAGTTTTAATAGAAAATGATAATTCAAGTATTTTTGGAACTATTCTATTTATATCCAATTATTGGAAATATTTGGAACTATTATTGCATACAGATCCATTTCTATAAACGATACCTCAAACCCATCACGGCATAAACTCAATAAACCCGAATATACCTAATTATAATAAAGTTTATGTAAGATTAGCCGCGCCCCACGGTGTTACTTGCGACATTTTTCGGGATAAAAGGTAGCCTTTGTATTAATCCAGGGTGTCAGCTACCTCCATACCAAATTTTATTAAAATCGGTCCAGCCGTTTAAGCGTGAAGAGGTAACAAAAACACTCATAAACTTTCGCCTTCCTAATATTAGTGTGATAACGATATTGTAGGCATTACGAAACACTTGTACGATCTACTCGTAAACTTATCAAAAACAGGGAACCGTACAAAGTTAGCTGTACGCGACGACACATGTCTAGATCGTAACACAATACAGACAAGGTGTGTGAACGTGTTCAGAAAGCAGATCTCCGGGGCTAATGTAAGATCCGGATCCGCGGAATTCCGGAGTCATGTGAAAACGGGCCTTGACGCGGAAATACCTCGTTATTATCCCGGGAACATAGTAGATCAGAGGTATTTGCTGGCTCTTATTCTTTGAAAACTGCTTTATAGATTGGATAGTGTTAGAAACTATTCTTAAATACCTTTTCCCTTTTCTTTCGTTGGAAGTGTCAAGTTTTAAATTGACATTTTCAATGTTCTTTTTGTAGAGTAATTCTAAGATATTTCTGACTTCTTCGGCTCAAGCTGATGCTACATAAAATACGTTGTTCTGTGATGTAGATGGGCAAGTAGGTGACAGTACCCACTTGGGGAGAACATTCTAGAAAATGTCAGTGTCCGACCAAGAATAAGTTCCCTTCACTCTCAAATTGTAACCTCAAAGCGATAAAGCTAAACGTTTTAAAAGGACGTGTTTAACTGCACTCAACATTGTATGTGTTTACTTAACGTTTGAGTCACGAGTCACGTTCGTCGTTCGTTACGTAAGAGGACATACAGAGATGTCAAATAACCAACACTTTAAAGTGGCGATAACATGCCCAGCTTCTTCTTATCGTATGGTTGATGAACAACCTGGTGTCAGAGTTTAAACCGCCTGTAGGCCTCTGACATGGCTTTACACACCGTTGAAAAATCTCTCAGGTGTGCCGGTTTCCTCATGATGGTTTCCTTCACCGTTTTTAGCAGCTGATAACTAATTTATAGTACGCACTTGAATTCGAAAAGATATTTGGTTTGAACATGCGAGTATGCTAATAAAATTTTAAATAAATTATAGCATTCTATTTATTACGTACTACGATTGAAATTGAATAAAAACAGTTATAACCCGTCTCAAATTTCAAATTAAAAAGATTTCGATTGTGTACCAATTATAGGCGCATATTGAATCAATAATAGAGTCTATACCCTTGTAGTAGTAGCCTTTGCTTTGTTGAGAAATAATGGTTTCCCAGAATTGACGAGGGACGGTGACATTGAAGTCAGATTTCCACGAAGCATTTATTGGGCTTCTGATGTGCTGACCGTTCTGTCTCGACAGTTACCGGCCAACTTGTCGATAATTGCGTGCCAATTTGACGAGATACCTTTGGGATTAAAGTTGCAAATGCCTTCAGTATGTAATGTCCCATGCACATGAGATTGCCATGAAATATGTTACACGTTTATATATATAATGGTATTGAAAGTAAATTACAGATTTTCACAAGAAATTACATTGACGCCACCTCAGAAAAAATATCTTTCGAACAATGTATCTATATCAGTTCGGCTCGCGACTCTACCACGTAACCAGCTCATAAAGGGCTCCGTTCGAGTTCGAAACTAGTCGACCATTTTCGTCGCCGGTAGTAAAACGGTATATATATAGGTAGTAAATAATCAATCCGTTGGTATAAATATGAATTGCTGTTTGTTAGTCTCGCTAAAACTCGAAAACGGTTGGACCGATTTGGCTGATTTTGGTCTTTAAATATTCGTGAAAGTCTAGGGTAGGTTTGAAGGGTAAGAAAGTTGTACGAAGTTGAATTGAACTAATCATTTCACTAGATATAAATCCCAAGTGCAATTTAGAATTTCAACATGCGACTAGTCCGTGTATAGACTTCTGGTAAAGTTGCACACAGCTGCCTATTTCTTTGCGAATTACAGGTGTGATGGTTCTTACTTATATCTCCCTCATTATGTTGCAAACAAACTGTCTCAATGTAAACAATAAAGACGCATTTCTCACCGCACCACAACTTGTTACGACGTGTTATGATGACGTGACGTGACGCCGATTCGCGTCATCTACTCGTGACAGAGACAAATGGCGTCAGTGACGTGACGGGTATTTGCGCATGCGCCGTCACGGGGCTTTACGCTTTGTGTTGACTTGACGTGTGTAATCGCTGCTTTTGTTAAGTAATGTGCTTGATTAAGAGAGTTTCTGGTGAATATGATATATATGAGTTTCATGAGTGGAGGTTTATAAGCCTAAATCTAGAACTTGATCATTAGAAGTTCTTGTAACTTTTGTAGAGGCTAGACTTTTTCTATGCTCTCCGATTCTTTTGGTTAGTCACTCACGCAGTTTTCTTACTGTGGTGAAAAGATGGCCAATCAACAAAAAAGGTTGATCGTCTAGTATGTGCCTGACTCAGGTAATTTCACTGTCCATTTGGACCTTTTGCAGGTCCATTTGCACCTTTTTCCAGGTCCATTTGCACCTTTTTTCAGGTCCATTTGCACCTTATGCACAACACGGAAGGCAAAGAAAAAGATAGGCAAAAAGAGGAGTCCGTAGATAATGATGATGATATTGTTAAAATAAAATAAAAATAAATTTGTTGTACAGATAAAATTGGTTACTGCTGCTGCCTCGTTGGTCTAGTGGTTGCTAAACGCGACTGCTGAGCACGAGGTCCTGGGTTCGAATCCCGGGTCGGGCAAAGTGTTACTGGGTTTTTTCCATTAGGTAATTCTCAGTAGCAGCACGGAGTCTGGATTTGTGCCTGGATGATGGCAATAGGCTCGCCCCCTATTACATTGGGACCTAAAACATAACTGGCGGAATGTGGGTGTACTATATATGCACCTCTGCCTACCCCTTCGGGGAATACAGGCGTGATGTTATGTTGTTGTAAAGTGTGAAAAAACCAGTAAAATCGTTTACGCCGATCCTAATAAACCTATAAACACATGTTCCGCTCCTTAAGCGAGAGATGTTATAAATTCCTTTATTATCGTTGCAGCTTCCCTCCTGAGTGCATTCTAAGTACCTCCGTTTTATCATAAGTACACGTCTGCAGAGCCTTAAGCCTTCAGCACGATGCTTGACATAAGATGTATTCTCGGTACTTCAAGATAGACATATTCGAAACTCGTTGAGCTCAGCATGTGTTTAAGATTTATGGTTTATTTTTTTGCGTGTTAACTTTTTGGCTGTGATTTCTTTTTGTTTAGTTATTTATTTTTATAAGGTTTGCCATTGTTATTGTTGCTGATTTTGGTCTTGACAATAATGTTTGTTACAAATCAAACGCCGGCCCGTTTACGTTTGGGCAGAAAAAAATATAAGTTGAATTGTCTTAGGCATACTACTACTACTCTAACTTGCGTTAGGGCCTAAGGTTAGGGCACGATTTTATAGCTTTTGATTTGATTTATATACTCTTCATAAATTCAAATTCAAAATGTTTTCATTTCATATAAACCTATTACAGGCGCTTATGAAACGTTAGGATGCTAGTTGCACGGTTCCAAAATGTCATTCCAATGGAGAAGAACCGGCAAGAAACTCCAGAGGTTACTCATTTAAAAAAGAAAGATGCTGCAAATTTGTAAATTTACATAGTTTCATTTTGCGACAACAAAGCAAACTAATAGTGATAGAAGGGAAAAAAATAACAAATTGGGCCAAAAACCCACGGTGCAATTAAAACTACTAGCTATCACTATTCTTTACATTGTGGTCACATTTACAATATTGAAGAAGACCTGGAATCAATTATATAAAATAAATTGCCCGAAAACTGGGCAGAGGTAGAGGACCTACGAAAGTAAAGGTGAAAATGGCCATAAAGAGTAGAGTTTTGTTGATTCCCTTTAAAATTAAACAACATGCTTTGTAGAATCATATTCACATTAACCGGTCAATGGCTGACCACAGCGTCCATCTTCACAGCCGACTGCACCACTGCCTATGAAGTATTAACCTCTATTATATACCTATATTAATAGAGCGAGGGTGCTGCAGGAGGTTAACATTGACCTTTATAGATACAGGTTTTAAAATGAGGTGATAATAAAACAACGTACTTCTGTGAAAGCTGATAATGAACCGTTTTATTTTCAAAGAAATACATACAGGTTAACCAGAGACAAGATATATAACCATAGATGCCACTAGGCTGCTTATTTGATGTTACCAGTTGTAAATAATATATTTCCAACACCCCAACTACAGCAAATAAACAAAACCTTTCATAAACACTACAGTATTTCGCTTATACTAACATTCTGTCCCTAGCCGACTAATCCCAAACCCTGAATGCACTTATTATGGCGAGCAGGATTTAAAGCTTTGGTAAGGACATCAGCTGGCATATCAGTTGTTGGCAAATATTCTAAATTAATAATATTATTGCTAACTGCATCTTTTATAAAATGATATCTAATATCAATGTGTTTACTTTTTCTATTGCACACATAATTTGCCACCAACTTCTGTGCACTCTGGCTGTCATTGAACATTGACACAGTACAAAGATTACCAGTGAGTTCATATAACAAGGATCTCAAATATATAGCTTCCTTGCATGCCTCAGCTATAGCCATATATTCGGACTCCATGGTTGACAATGCCACTGTTCTTTGCTTCCTGCTCTCCCAGGAAACAGCGGAGCCTGACATTACAAAACAATAGCCTGTATAAGACCTTCGATCTAACGTATTACTTGCCCAATCGGCATCAACATACCCAACAAGTCCAGCTGTTTCCTTTACATATCTTAAACAAAAATTCTTAGTTTTCTTAAGATACCTAAGAATTCTCTTTGCATAGTTCCAATGAATATTTGTGTGACACTTATTAAATTGACTAAGGAAACTGACACTATAAGATATGTCAGGTCTTGTAAGAACAGATAAAAACATCAAACTTCCAATCAATTGTTGATATGGAATTTCTTGATCACAGTATTCTGACTTATTAATATCTAATTTACATTCCATAGGAGTACTAGCCAATTTACAATTTAACATTTTGAATTTTTCTAATAATTGGTCTATATACTGTTCCTGATCTAAAGTAATAACATTTGACACTTTATCAAATTTAACTCTCATGCCTAAGCATTGTTGAACCTGACCTAAATTCTTAATCTTAAACTTAGAGCTCAATACAGAAATTAACTTGTCAGTCTCTATTTGATTATTAGAATAAATAAAAAAATCATCAACATATAGTGCTATAACAATTTTTACCTCATTATTCATTTTTGTAAAAACACATGGCTCTATGCGACTCTTTTTGAAGCCTAACTCACATAAACATTGCTCTACTCTCTCATACCATGATCTAGATGATTGCTTTAAACCATAAATTGCTTTGTTTAATTTGACAATCACCTTATTCTTATTTGAATCACAATTAATAACTGGTTGAATCATATAAATGTCCTCTTTAAGAAAACCATTTAAAAAAGCTGTTTTAACATCTAAGTGTGTGACATCTAAATTTAACTGAACAGACAGTGCAAACAATAATTTCAAGGTAGAATGTCTGACAACTGGTGAGAAAGTCTCTTCAAAATCAATTCCCGGCCTCTGTGTGAAGCCCTTAGCCACTAAACGTGCCAGGAACCCATGCATCATTTTCTTCAAACGCCTGCAGCTCGTCCTCCATTGCCTCTATCCACTTGTCTCTATCTGGGCTTTCCAGAGCTTCACGGACACTGACTGGATCATTAGTGACACTTGGACATGACGTTGTACATAGATTTGAAAATCCATAACGATCTGGCTGCTTTCTTATTCGCTTTATATTTACTGGTGATGGTTCTGGTTCCTCATCTTCTTCAGATTGCTGCAATGTAGAATCTGGATCAGTCATTGCATTAAGATAGTCTGATTCTGAAGACGTGCTTGCACTGGAAGGACTCAAGATAGGTTCATCCTTCACTTCTTCCGCATCATGACTTTCTGACTTTTCTGATTCCATATCCCCAACTGAAACTGACACAACTGCTTCATTTGTGCAGTTTCTTTCTACATTTTCATGGATAATTACATCTCTACTAGTTACAATACACTTTTTGATTGGATCATAAAGACGGTAGCCTTTAACATTTTCAGAAAATCCTACTAAGATATGTTTCTTCGACTTAGTGTCCCACTTTAGCCGTTTCTCTTTTGGCACGTGTACCATCACTTCACTGCCAAATATGCGGACATGACTTAGATCTGGTTTTTTGTTTGTCCAGAGCTCAAATGGAGTTTTATCATTCAATCCTGATGCAACAGATCTATTTCTAAGATAGACAGCAGTATTTGTTGCTTCTGCCCAAAACCTCTTATCTAATCCTGCATCAAATAATAAACAACGAGCTCTTTCTACAATTGTTCTGTTAATTCGTTCACTCATACCATTTTGTTCTGGCGTATACACATTTGTTTTCTGGTGAACTATACCATGCTGTTTTAAATAATTTTCAAACTCGTTACTACAGAACTCTAAGCCATTATCTGTCCTGAATATTTTAATTTTTCTATCTTGCTGATTTTCGACCATGCTTTTAAACTCCTTAAAGTTCTTTAGAACTTCACTTTTTGCTTTGAGAAAATAAATAAAGGCCATACGGGTAAAATCGTCAACAAAGATCAGAAAATATCTAGATCCACCAATCGAAGTAGACTCCATTGGTCCGCAAACATCGGCATGTATTACATCCAGAAGCTCACTACTCCTTGTACCGGTGTGACCAAATGGCAGACGCGACTGCTTACCTTCACAACACACCGTGCATGTGCTTTTGCTGATTACTGACTTATCTGAATATGATATTCCCGTAACTGCTCCACTTTTCATTTTATTCTGGTCTTTTATATTCAAATGGCCCAATCTCCTATGCCACACTTCACTATTAACTGTTGAAGTAGGAGTAAACAAACATTGTTTATGTTCCATGACCAACTTATAAACACCATCTTCTTGGTTTGCCACAGCCACCAAACTGTTTTCTCTATTGTAAACATAGCAGTATTTCTCCTTAAACTCCACATTGTTTCCATTCTTGATAAGTTGACTAATGGAAATCAAGTTTGTTGCGAGGTTAGGAACACACAACACATCTTTCAAGGTTATCTCATATTTGCAACTTGGAGTAACCGTTATGACATTCACATCACCCGAACATAATACTGGCATGACATTTTGATTTGCTGCCGTAATCTCCTTGATATTCGTTGAATAAGATGCATTCCGTATCATGTTTACATCTGTCGTCATATGAACGCTTGCGCCGCTATCCAAGTAAAAGTCCTGTTTACTATAGTTCCCACTCAAGAAAACAGCGGAAAAGGCATTAGTTTTCTTCACTTGCTGCTGATCACTTTGTTTACACTGAGACTTGTAATGCCCAAACTGTTTGCAGCGATAACATTTAATGTTTTTCTTCGTCGATCCCGACATAGACAATCCGCCGCCATGATGACTTGAGCTGTCATTTTTTGCACTGCTGCCAACCTTATAATTATTCTGGCGATTGTGCTGCCCTCTGCTCAAGAAAGCATTTCCTTGCTCGGAGTTGTCGTTAGCTGCAAGGTCAATCAACTTCGTCTTCACTACGTCACCTGTAATGGCGATCCCAGAATGTTCAATCGCCATTATCATAGGAAAGTATTTTTCAGGCAAACCTGCTAGCATTAAACACCCAATCCACTCGTCATTCACTGAGAAACCTGTTCCAGATAATTTTTGTGCTGTTTCCATGATTTGCGTCACATAATTTGTCATCGACTCGCAGTTGTCGAGGCGAATTGATATTAAGTTTCGCAGTAAAGTTATTCTTCGAGAAAATCCAGAATCATCGAACATAGTTTGTAGTTTCTGCCACAAATTCCTTGTGCTTGACGCATCTTTGATATGCACATATAATGACGGGTCGATCGTTAAAATTAACTTGGCTTTCGCTTTTGCATCTTCTGCAGCTGCATCTTGCGCACACTCCTGCTTGATATAATTAGCTGTGCCCTCCAAGACTAACAGATTCTCCGCCGCAAACGCCCATTCATGATAATTCTCGCGCCCTTTTAACTTGGGTACGTTAGTCAAGAATGCGTTAGAAGCCATTGTTGTAATTTTTCTGTTTTTTTTTTTTTTTTTTTATTTTATACACGAATCAACTTTAAAACACGATATATTTATATCTAAGCTAGCTAAGTTAACGAAATATAAACTTATATCAATCCGATGAGCGTACACTGGGCCCATAACCTAATAAAACAACGTACTTCTGTGAAAGCTGATAATGAACCGTTTTATTTTCAAAGAAATACATACAGGTTAACCAGAGACAAGATATATAACCATAGATGCCACTAGGCTGCTTATTTGATGTTACCAGTTGTAAATAATATATTTCCAACAGCTTCCACGTTATATGTAGTGTCTTAAGGGCTGATATTTCAATCAGTATTTCTTCTCAGTGGTAGTCAGTTAGAAAATGCCGATGCCATCTAGTTTAAAAAAAAAATTACGTGTAAACGTGTTTTTTAGAAACCTATTTACAGAAATAAAATCATTAATTATCATTTATCATTAATCGTCTGATAATTTTTCCGTAGAATACATTTGAAGTTTTGACATGTTTCCCATAGGTACATTAACTGTCAAAATGTCAATTTAATCCTTTCTTTCTCATTGTATGGTTGATGAAAAAGTGTCAGAGTTAGTTAGTAGTGTAGAATAAATGTTGAAAACACACAAAAGAAAGGCGAATGCTCAGCATTGGGTGAAGACGGGTTGAAGATGATCAGATGATGATGAATAATGCAGTAATGTCAAGAAATAAATAATGTTCTCCTAACCGAATTTTGGTCCACTGTTGAACAAAGGCCTCCTTAGAACACCACAATGAACGACAGCTTGCCAATTGCATCCACCGGTCTACATAAAATAGAAGAAACCATCTTGCTTATTCCACCGTGAATTGTACGACAGTTTTATCTCTTCCTAGTTGAATTTACAAGCCCCAACTCATGAAGACATTTACTTAATAACTCCTTAAAATCTGTTGAACACTTTAACTGCTCTTTAACTCAACGTTGACTTTATTTTCATTTCCGCCCCCTTACCATGAACTTCTTAACAGGACACTTTACGGTGTTGAAGCGAGACGCTGCTATGTGCAGTGTAATACGGCCTCTCTCTTCCACAACATAAACTGTCATGCTTTAAGAATTCATGGTAAGGAGGCAGGACGAAGTTTATAAACGGCTTGAAGCGACACGCTACAGACAATATTATGTTACGGGTTATTTAATATTTGGGAAAGAAAGTAGTTTTTAGATAATGTTCTTGATACTTGATACCACTATGTGATTTCAGGGAGGATTTGGGAGTGTTTTTTTTTAAACATTGCCTGACACTAGGTATTTCTTCTGTATTGTGGCTGTCACTATACACAAACACTATGACGGCACGAATTTCTATTCTCAATAAATGATTAAATTTAGGGAGACTTCCACAAGGAGGGCTTAAATGATATTAGGCATCATCATCAGCCCGAAGACGTTGTTCACGTCGTCCACTGTTGAACAAGGAAAAGAATGCCTAAGGAGGAGGCCCTTAGGCATTCTTCCTAATAAATATATTGTGAAGAAATTGATTAAAACAATTCCTTCAAAAGTTCCTTCATTACACCTATTTCCTAGTTAGGTGGGACCTGGACAATAAAGGTCTGACGACTTCTTCTTACTATTTTTTCTACTGATGAGCTGTGTTTAGGGAAACAAGTCATGCTCATACCATAGTGTAGAGATTGGCTAGTCAACAAAGATGGTTGTGAGGTTGACAGCCCAGGGTGCGCCACGACGTACTTAGGTACTATCACCCGTGGAGGACGCTACTTGACGCTTATCAACGAAACTAGCAATAAATCAATCTCCCATTCACATTCACCGATTAGATCGGTAATTTGTTCTACATTACACTGTGATCTACACTCGAAGCCGAACACGGCAGCTGATGTTATTCGTTTTTAATTAAAGCTGAACTGAAAGGCATTGCTCTCGCCTTTATTCGGCGTCCAGTCAAAGCCGGCGTTCACTAACTGTGAGTTCTAGCCAAAAGGCTAAGCCAGTGATTATGGGTTGCACTTGGGATCATTCGATGGGTCGGTTGGAGTTTGAGTAATAGATCATTGATGGAAGATCCATGCGGTCTCCTGGTTGAAGGACAATAGTTTTGCCATTGGATATGGAACTGGGTATAAGCAAAATGGGTGTATACATTCAGACTGAAAAAAATCATGTGGGATTGTATGAATTGTAAGAAAATTCTCAGTGATAATCCGAATGTTACTGAGAATTTTCCGAATAAATATTACAATCCTTTTAATTCCGGGTCTAGAATTATACCGAAAACCACACTAGATATATTTATGATATAGTATGATAGTGTATTTATGACCAAGAGACCGATAAAGCGGATTGTTATGAACTTAATGAGTAGGTAATAATATTAGTAAAAAAAAATATCTTGAAAGATTGATTCACGACGATAGAATCAAAAAACAACGTAAAACATACATATATAAAGCCACGCCTGGTGCCCTGAAGGGTAGGCAGGAACTAAGGAAGGTACCTACTGTTTACAGGATGACTCACTCAAAAAAATGTTTTTAGGCATAAATAAAATACAAGTATGAAATAACTTAATAATAAAAAGATAGGACAAAAAACACCACGGTAATGGAAAAACAAATTACATTTAGCAAAGCCGATTAGTTAAAAAACCGTAAACATTTTGGTCCACTTAATAAAGCGTTGTAATTAATTAGGAAATGCTAATAAAATCGCGCTGACCTCGTCTACTAGACGATCCCTGGGCAAAGCAACACCCCGTTGATTTTATTTATCCAATACATAGCATAACATCACGCCCGAATGCCTCGATGGGGTAGGCAGAGGTGCACACACAGTACACCCACATTTCGCCAGTTATGTTTTTAGGTCCCAATGTGGCGAGCCAATTGCCATCAACCGGGCACAAATCCAGACTCCGTGCTGCTACTAAGAATTACCTAATGGAAAAACCCAGTAACACTTTGCCCGACCTGGGATTCGAACCCAGGACCTCGTGCTCAGCAGTCGCGCTTAGCAACCACTAGACCAACGAGGCAGTCAATATATTTATCCAATATTTATTTATATTTGGTAATCCAACAGCAATACTGAGACTGCCTCGTTGGTCTAGTAGTCGCTAAGCGCAACTGCTGAGCACGAGGTACTGGGTTCGAATCCGGAGTCGGTGTCCTTTTTGGGTAATCGTGTAAGAAACATATGCATAATACGACATTAAAAACAAACAAATGCCACTAATTAAAAATAATAATTTTATTTATTTTACCTCTTAATAAATGAACCAAATTTCCCTATCCTAATAGGTAACTTAAAAGAAATTATCATCCTAATAGTAGTAATTATGTTGAGTATGTATCTCTTAAATTATACAGTCAAGCCTGAAGGCCACGTTCAATGTCGACGGTCACGTGACCTACTGTCTTTGCAGTTAGAACGCTGTAATATATACCTAAATATAACATAAACATACATACATAACATCACGCCCGTATTCCCCGAAGGGGTAGGCAGAGGTGCACATATAGTACACCCACATTTCGCCAGTTATGTTTTTAGGTCCCAATGTAATAGGGGGCAAGTCTCTTGCTGTCAACCGTGCACAAATCCAGACTCCGTGCTGTTACTAAGAATTACCTAATAGAAAAACCCAGTAACACTTTGCCCGACCCGGAATTCGAGCCCAGGACCTCGTGCTCAGCCGTCACGCTTAGCAACCACTAGTCAAAGCAGTCCTTAATAAAAACTATTCCTCACTTTTCTATCTACGATATTTGTTCAATGTCAAGTGTAGGAACAACACAGTTGTCAGTAATAACACTGTTTGGTTTTGTGAATTATTAATTCCCAAATAACACAGTACCAGCTAGTAATTAACTATTTATTTGTCGGAATGTCGACTTTGACACCCTGATTTCATTTTGATTTTCGTGTAATTATGTGTTTATGTCTAATAAGAAATCAAGTTCAGTGTTTAAAATTCATTTATATACATATACTAGCTGTTGCCCGCGACTTCGTCCGCGTGAATTTCGTGGTATGAAAAATAGATGTTGGCCGATTCTCAGACCTACTCAATACGCTCACAAAATTTCATGAGAATCGGTCTAGCCGTTTCGGAGGAGTATGGGAACGAAAACTGTGACACGAAAATTTTATATATATATAGATTTAATAAATTATAGGCTATACTATAGACTGAACTTAAGTTATTAAAAACCCTAACGATTAGTTTGGACCTATTTGATAGCATGTTAAAAAATAATATATTAAATTCTACAAATGCAACTAATTGTTTCATCTATCCCCATCTCGTAATAGCTCCTAAGAACGTCACAATGAACGACAACTTAACAATACCAAAGTTGGGCAGCAGCGTCTTCTGTAACTTGACCACCAATACTGCGATCCCCAAGCCGCTTGGCCAGCGTGGGGATTATGGCACCCCCTAATATTATAATATTCAAGTAAATTACAATAATTAATGATGACTGACTTGTTGGTCTAGTAGTTGCTAAGTTTGACTGCTGAGCACGGGGCCCTGGGTTCGAATCCCGGGTCGGACAAAGTGTTACCGGGTTTTACCATTCGGTTATTCTCAGTAACAGCACGGAGTCTGGATTTGTGCCCGGTTGATGGCAATAGGAGCGCCCCCCATTTCATTGTGACCTAAAAACATAACTGGCGAAATGTGGGTGTACTATATGTGCAATTGTGGACCTCTGTCTAATCCTTTGGGGAATACAGGCGTTATGTTATGTTATGTTAAATTACAATGATATTGTGAGCCGGCCTTTATATACATATAGGTACGTACCCATATATAATGGTTACATACACCGTTACTGCGGTAACGGCTCAACCTCAGAAATCCTATCGGGTTTCAATATATTCTACGTACAATTTGAGTCTATCTAATTCGCTTTAAAGTAAAACACACTCATTATTTACGGTGTATTACGGTTTTACTCACGCGTGTGTTCGGGAATGCCCGACTTGTTTCGAACTCGAACGGAGCCCTTATTCATGAGCTGGTTACGCGGTAGACTCGCGAGCCGAACAGTCGGGCATTCCCGAATACACCCGTGAGTATAACCGGTATATACAGTAAATAATATGGATAAGATTCACGAAAGTATTATAGTAAAACACATTCAAGATCAGTAAGAAACATGTAAATATATTTTTCGTAGAATTCCACAATGATCTGATAACTTATACTTGTAAAACTCTTGATATTTCAGTAAAACCATAGTTATAAAGTTAAACTATCAGTTGACCGCGGCTTTACCCACGTTATGTCCTTTCTCGGGTCTTAAACTACATGCCAAATTGTATCAAAATCGGTCCAGCAGATTAATCGTGAAGGCGTAACAGTCACATTTATAATTTTAGTATGGAAGTATGGATACCGGGAGGTACTTAGTATTTTTGTAGCGTAAACGGATTTTCTTTATATAATAATCGTATAGTCAAAAAGAATAGTATGGAAGATTAAAGATTAGCCTGGTTTTAAATTGATTTTAATTAAATAATCTTGTACTAACGAAATACATATTGTAAGTAACGAATCGATATTGTTATAGTTTTAAGTTTCCTCTACTGCTTGTACCACTTATGTAACCCACTTAATTCTAAGAACTTGCGTAAGATAAATTCCCTTCACCCTTACGCCAGCGGCATTAAGGTACAAATTGATATTAACACCTCCAATAAAACTAATTCGAAGCACAATTCTGAACTCAGAACTAGATAATGAAGTTTCCTTACCAGAGGAACTCTCTCAAACGCACGTATTTTCAACTACGAGATCCATATAGAGTTTAAATCTTGTTCCAATTAATTAACGTTCTAACTCTAAGTCTGGTCTTTTGGTCCGGGGTCCTAATAATTATTTAGTGGGGGAGCCCATTTAGCCAACTTCAGAGGTGGTTTGCCGTATAATTATTATCCCACAAAATTAGAGGGTAAACGGTAATAATGAGCTTAACTAAAGGCTGTCTCAGCGAGTTCTGGCAGCCAATGAATATGATTTAGACGGGTAGCGGGACTTGATTAAATTTGATTGTAAACAGTATTTTATTATACATGGTAAGATGGGTGAGCTCGTTTAAAGTACCTACCCTCATTGTTAGATACTGTATTTAGAAGCTGACTGGAAACCCGATCAAAAAAACTTCATAAGATGTTGTGGGCATAAGGACTAAGTTCTGTTAACCTTTAAAAAACTACTGTATGTGCAACTAGTGAGTATGTCATCATAACGTCACGCCCGTATTCCCCGAAGGGGTAGGCAGAGGTGTATATTTAGTACACCCACATTTCCCCAGTTATGTTTTTAGGTCCAATGTAATAGGGGACGAGCCTATTGCCATCAACCGGGCACAAATCTAGACTCCGTGCTGCCACTGAGAATTACCAAATGGAAAAACCCAGTAACACCTTGCCCGACCCGGGATTTGGACCCAGGACCTCGTGCTCAGCAGTCGCGCTTAGCGACTACTAGACCAACGAAGCAATCTACCTAGTACATATGTATGTAACATTCTTAAAGCTCCTATAATTGTTATCCGCGAAATAAAAACATTTTGTATAGATAACCACCGTTATGTAAAGCAAACGATATATACGCTAACATATACGGCACACAGGTGATTATACTAAGTAATCCTCGATTTACAGAGAACGTAAACATAATGTCAACGCGAACATTATTTATTTACCGAATACTACAGACGATGGTGATACATAATATATAGGTTTGAGAGCTGCGAAAAGTTTGCTATCTCTGGAGCGTGGCGCGGTAAGCCGTGTTCTAATTAGCGGGAAATCATTATTAATTGTATGCTTTAAGAGAATGGATGTTTTTATAAGAAACGTATAGATTACAGGCACTAGCTCGTAATATTTTTCATTAATTATGACCTTAGGAGTGAGTGATCACACTCAACACTATCACACTAATTGTATAAAGGGTAAGTTTGTGTGTTACTTCTTCATGCTCAGAGCCTATTGCCATCAACCGGGCACAAATCTAGACTCCGTGCTGCCACTGAGAATTACCTAATGTAAAAACCTAGTAACACTTTGCCCTACCCGAGATTCGAACCCAGGACCTCGTGCACAACAATCGCGCTTAGAAACCACTAGACCAACGAGGCAGCTGCAACTAACTGGTCTTTATTGCGAGAACTTAATTATGCAACAATGCAGCTAAGAGCATTCCATTATATGGCCGTATAGCCTAGGGCTACCAGGGGAGGGATACATAATTAATTCCTAGCCTTTATTCCTCAGAGACGGGACCATCCTTAAAAGTACTCTCTCGGTATCAGAAAGGGTCATTTTTAAACTATCGCGTTGCATGATGATAATACAATATGTACAATGTACACCACGGCCAGTGTAACTCGGTCGAAACGTCAAGCCAAAAATTTTAAAAGTTGTGTTCGTGTTAATTCCCATGTTGCAATATCAGAAAGGGATCTGCTATGTTGCTAATATTATTTGATTTTTATAGCTGTACGCGTTAGGAAAGAAATAAGAATGATGAGTATGATTTCTTTTAATATAATTTTCTGAAATATGGTGAAGAATTAAAATTAAAATTGTAAAAACAGATTGAATATGGCAAAATTTTGCAGAGATTATATAATTGCAGAGATATACGCATTTTAAATTTATTGTTTGACAGAGATATCACCTGGACGTCACGACTAAGTAATTGCAGTGAATTTCACATCGCCCCGTATATTATTTAGTGTTTTGTGGGGGAGGGATACCCCCCTACAAACTTCAAAATGCTGTATTTCCGTCCTTATAAAGTATTTCATTTCGCACTCCGTATTTTATTAATTTTTTCAGCCTTTATATCCCTTAAAAAGCTTTTATAGATTTTAGTTTAGATTTTAATTAGTTAATAAGATTTTTTTTACTATGCTCATCATACCCATTTTACTTGGTATAGAACTCTAATTTTATTTTAATTTTAAATTCTTGTTATTTAGATACCTACTGTATTTTAAACTAAATGATAAATCATAACTATGAATCCTTAGATTATTATTTTCCCAGGGTTCGAAGCCGCGGACCCAAGGACCGCAGATTAAAAGTAACACAACGTAAAAAAGTCTTTAATACAATTTTAATATCCTCTTTTAGGGGATTTTAATATTAACAAAATGGCTGAAACCTGTTTATAAAAGGTGGAACCAGTCTATTGTAAAATTAACTTTTTGATGTAAGACTCCTGAGCTTTATTTCGGGACGTAGGTAGAGACCCAAGTATAAATATCTATGTAAGCTTGTAGAAAAATCAAAAGTTCAATTTATTTATTTATATATTATTTTTATTTTGTATTAGAATTATATTTCATCAATAAATATAGTATGATATAAAAAATAAAAAAAAGTTCAATTATTTTTCTTTCTGTTACTCTCCAATTACTGGAGGTCGGTGTGTAATGTGCTATAGGTACTTAAAATATATTGGAATATCGTAAACGTTGGAATATCCTTTGTAGAATATTATTTGGTAAGTAATGTATTTTCGTGGAAGGAGGGAAGGGAGGCCTTTGCCCTGCAGTAGGACAATCATCATCATCAGCCGGAATATGTTCACTGTTGAACAAAAGCCTTAGATGCGGCTTGGGGATCGCAGTATTGGTGGTGAAGTTATAGAAGACGCTGCTGCCCATCTTCTGGATTTTCCCTTAGTCGCCGCTTACGACACTCACGGGAGGAAAGGGGTGGTCAATTCTAGGCCGGATACCACTCGGCACAGTAGGACAATACGGGCTTATATACATGATTATCGTTTGTTCGTAATGCCCTATCTGACAGAACCCTGCATGTTTAAAAAGAGAATAACGTTTTTTTTACTGAAATGTATATAAGTAAAAGTATATTTTCTTTTACTATACTTAAGTATAGTTAATTGAAAGTAAAAATAAAGGTTGGCATTATGGCTGAGTGTCAAAATTACCAGTGTAAGCTAACAATGTATAAAAAGGAGTACACCGTCGGAGTCTACAAGCATAATTATGTGAGTTTTGTATGTAATGATTAGTATAGTTGTATGATCAGCAACAAAAGTATATAATAATAATAACAAAAAATATTTTCAGAAGAGTTTCCATACATTTTTGTTGGTAATACATCCTTACATCTCTATGTAACATACTTAAGTCTAACTTATTTACACACTATAACTTACGTTAAAAAATAAATATATACAAAAGAAAAAATAAAACTATATATGCATCAAAGTATTCCTCCACATCGCATGTTGTTCTATCTATCTATGTGAGTTTCATAATAATTAATTAATTCATGTATTTCCCTGCAGCGTCAGAGCCGTCGCTGTGCATACTCAAGCTCCCCGAAAACAGTCTGGTTCATTAACAGGCTTAAAAACTTAACGTCGAATAACATTATTAAACGAAACATTCATCAATTTAAGTTATAGCCAAATATAAGGTCTATGATGATCTGGGAATGTTGAAGAGTTTTTACAATAAAATTTTTTTTTTACTACAAATGTTAGTTATAATCACGGGTATGTTTGGATATGTCCGACTAGTTTCGAACTCAAACGGAGGCCCATTAAAGTAGGCGCGTCGGAGTCTCAAGCCGAACTGAACTGAGTCCGAAATTAGTCTTTTTTTTCTTCTTATCGTATGAAGGAAGCCATAGTTGATGAACTACTTGGTGTCAGAGTTTAAATTTCTGTCATTGCTTTACACACCTTTGAAAAACCTCTTACGCGTGACGATTACCTCACAAGTTTTTCCTTCACCGTTTCTAGCAACTGATAACTAATTTATAGTGGGCACAAGAATTAGTAAAGTCATTGGTGCGAGCCGGGATTCGAACTCGGCTATCCGAAACTAGTAAATAATAAGAATAACACGAAAGTCATTTTAGTAAAACGTGAAAAAGTGCTCCTCAATTAATGTTATGTTTAAAAATGTAATGTTAAACCACTTTTGTTGTCGACTGTACGTTTGACAATTGAGACTGATAGTGTATAATGTTCCAAGGTATAGAGGGGTCAAGTCTTGACCTTGTATTGAAAGATTTATGACATATCGTTGTGACCTAATGGCCGACGGACTGGATTCGTAATCACAAGGTTCAAGACCAGAAAATAAGCAATGTGACTTTTTCTGAGTTATTGTTACTTTCGAAGAAATTGTAAAAAAACCTCAGACAGGAGAAAATCTGATTTGATTTTGATGAATGGATTTAACGATCTACAATCCCCAACCAATTAAGCAATCAATTTTCCTTCTTTTGTATACGAAGAAGACTATTCCCTGCAGTGGGACAGTTATAGGCTGTTATTATTACTGACATTCGAACATACAGATAGATTAGATTAGATTTTATATAAAAGTATTTCTAAGTATTGTACTAATTTAAGAATTTTTGGTTAAGCTTGGCATGTAACTGTTTTTTTGTGCCAAATAAATAAAATAAAAAATAAAATAAAATACAAGAATATCGTTTGTCTGTAATGGTTTATTTGACAGAACTTTGCATGTTTTAAAAGAAAATGTAGCCCTAACCACGGGCCCTTAAACTACCCGAGTATAATTAATTCCGTACTGTTTATTAACGTTTTTCCATTTCCCTTGCTGCGTAAAAGGAGGGCAAGCCAGGAAACATACTTTCGCGTTTAATTATTAATAAGACATGTAGTTCGAAGTATGAGAAATTATATTTTTCTCCTTTGCCATGTTATTAAAGATAGTAACGAGTTTATTATATAATGTTTTTTCTATAAAATAATTTTAAAGCCACTATAAGAAAAAAATATATTATAATTGTTCAAGGTCACGGTCAAAAAATCATCGATTTCTTTAATTACGCTATTTTAAATAAAGTTATAATTGTATAAAACCTATTTTCATTTAATATTATTCATAAAAAGTCTAAAACCTACTTTAGATTTTATAAAAAAAAGTATTACTTCACACTGACATAAATTCTATTATCAAATAAAATGACGTTTACCAAAAGAAAATAAAAAGCTTCTATTCACATTCAGCCAACATTTTATAAACATCTGTGTTCGTTCCGTTAAGAAAACTAAAAGGCGCGTAGTTCCACAGGGTCATGTTCACACAATAACCCGCCCCTCATAAGTGTCACATAACTTACTGTAAAGCTATCTAGATGTTGCAGCACTGACGGCTGAAGAACGTGCATTAAATGATTTTAAGTTTTATTAATATTGAGATAAAGTTCTTATTTCTCATGTTAATAATAAGTAAGGGTTTTATTGATTACAAAATGAATTAATGTTGGTTTAGTTTTACTAAACAAGCGTTGAAAAAATTAGGAATTTATTGTCTAAGTCGTCATCAGATTACTTAAATTTGAAACGTCAGTTTAAGTAAAAAAAACCTTTTTTATTTTAAATCAGATTTAGATTGAATAATAAATAAAAGTGTATAATACCTGGCACTAACACAGTCAAATCCTAACTTCTTCAATCATTTTATCATCAGAGCGATGACATTTCCGCTACCCCACATCTGAAATGTACCACATTATTCGCGAAGCACTGGCACTCGACACTTAAGAAAATTATAAAAACGAGAATTTAATTTTCGAATGCAAGCCGCGAGCTTTTTTCTTGAATTTAGAACATCGGTGAAGATGAGTTCGGGTAGGGACGTGCGTGCGGTCCGACAGCACCGAGAACACTGAGGGGTGGGCTGAGGCGCGCGCAAAACTGTTGAATCCCTACTGGACCAGTCTCGCGACTTTTTTTTACAAAATTGGGTAATGCACTCGCGCTTACTGTTGTTCTTTTTTATGTAACCGTTCCAGAGTTACCTTAAACATGGCTATGTTATAATTATTACAAAAAAGAAATAGGGCTTTCACTACCCGTACTGATCATAATTCAAACAGTAAAAAAAAATTGGTTGCTAAAATTTTCTACCAAAATAAATAATTGGTAGAATCGTAACTAAATCAACATGAATTACTGTTTTTACTACAAAATAGTACGCGAAGTATTTTTATATTCGTTTACGTATTCGGCTGTCATTGATAAATCCCGGCAATCTCGCTTCTTTGCCTGCGCTTTTCCGTGAAAGACTTGATTTTTAAGTTTTTTTTTTATTATGACTTCACATATTTAACCACAATACTTGTCTAAATAAGCCCTTTAGGATTTTGCACTAATTAAAAAATAGTAGATGTACATTGAAAGTAGTAGTACAAGAAAATGTTCTACCAGTTTCGACGACAGTTTCTGTAAGATCTAGTTATCTCGAACAATCTAAATCACTTTGAAACCCATAGTGACTTTCGCCGTTCTCGAATTGGTCAATTCAATTGAAATAATGCTTAGACAAGGAGGCGAGTTGTTGTTAGCTGTGACAATTTAAACATGACATATGGCACGATCATAATATTATTGCAAGGGAAAATCGACCCTGTTGTCCCATGACGTTCAAATGAGCCTCAACCAATGGTGGTAGACCATATTTTTGGTCGACTGTACCTATTCTAATAATTTTCTAAAATACTGTGTATGACTGCCTCGTTGGTCTAGTGGTTGCTAAGCGCGACTGCTGAGCACGGGGTCCTGGGTTCGAATCCCGGGTCGGACAGTGTTACTGGTCTGAGTCTGGATTTGTGCCCGGTTGATGGCAATAGGCTCGCCCCCTATTACATTGGGACCTAAAACATAACTGGCGAAATGTGTACTATATGTGCACCTCTGCCTACCCCTTCGGAGAATACAGGCGTGATGTTATGTTATGTTTTTCTAAAATAAGGGCAAGTTGTTATGAATATTAAAGGCTTGTTGTTTAATTTACGTTGCCGGTGAAACCCTTTGAAAGTGTAATATGACGGTGGAAAAAACATTATTTGCAGTTTATACCCACTGTCGCTGTTAGGTCGGAAACTTTAATGGTTTTTACTCTGTACACCGTTTTCATTTACGTAGATAGATTTGTGCTGAGCTAGCGAAACTTAAAGTACTTGTTTATTGCGTTTCATTTCAATGGGTAACTTGTTGTCAACTTAGATGATTAACTATATTTAATCGAATCGAAATGAAATATTGCATACTAAATTATTGACTGCCTCGTTGGTCTAGTGGTCGCTAAGCGCGACTGCTGAGCACGAGGTCCTGGGTTCGAATCTCGGGTCGGGCAAAGTGTTACTAGGTTTTTCTATTAGGTAATTCTCAGTAGCAGCACGGAGTCTGGATGGCAATAGGCTCGCCCCCTATTACATTGGGTCCTAAAACATAACTAGAGAAATTTGGGTGTACTATATGTATACCTCTGCCTACCCTTTTGGAGAATACAGGCGTGATGTTATGTATGTATATTGCATACTAGAAGTAGTTCTTTTTCTAAATTGATATAGGTTTTTTTAGGAGCCTGTAATGTCCCACGGCAGGGCAAAGGCCTTCCTACTCTCTTTTCAGTTGTCCCTGTCAAGGGCTGCCACTGACTAGTCCTCCATAAAGGAGTCCAGTTCATCTCGCCAACTCCATTTAGGTCTGCCTCGCTTATATAGGTTTGCTAAATTAAATAAACTCTGAACTCTCACCTATCGAATTTCAAGTTCCCTTTTAGTATTTACTTCTTAAGTGTGACGACAGTTGGTAGAGCAGCGTCACTATACAGTGAGGGTCGCGCGTTTAGGCCCGCTCGTGTACATCATTTTT
The DNA here is from genome assembly GCA_946251915.1 of Abrostola triplasia. NCBI lineage: Eukaryota > Metazoa > Arthropoda > Insecta > Lepidoptera > Noctuidae > Abrostola > Abrostola triplasia. Next base: position 10,766,375 of record OX276432.1, read on the forward strand.
CAAATTTACTTTATTAATTTAGATCAGTGAGCTAGCGTGGTGATCAATGCTCAAGTCTAGTCTAAAAGAAAAGAGGCCGTTGCCCTGCAGTGGAACAGCTACAGGCTGTTATTATTATTATATATTTAGATTCAAGCTAAGCATGGGCAATAGGCTATAATGACACAAAAAGTAGTATTTCTAGGCAAAATTTTAATACATGGCTAGTCACACAAGTATGTTAAGTTATCCAAAATAGTGGATATTATGTTCGCACTTGAAATATTCCATGTACCAAGGTGCCCGGTCTTCGATTACGATAAGCCACCAATCCTCTAGTGCCAATTTACTTTAAACGCATACCATTTAACACGTCATTGCCAAATTCTTAAGGACCAATAGAAATGTCGAAAGGACCACTTATGCTATAAGAACCAATTTAAAATTAATGTCTTTATTATTAAATTACGTGACTTATTTGGAAGCCAACTGTATAATCATGTAATCTGAATATGTTTACCGTAAATAAATGGTAATCCGTGATTGATCACGTATAATTGACGACCTGATTGGCGCAGTAGTTAAGCGATTGGACTGCTGGGCTGAGGGTTTAATTCTGTTCATAAACGGGAGATCCGAGCGCCCGCAGCTATGCTCTAAAGCGAGGGTTCAGTACGATGCGGTTGCTAAGAGGCGGGAAGCGTTGTGCGGGCTCTACCCGGAGCGGGACGCGTACGGACCGGTCCGCATCGCTGCAAAACGATGTTTTAGCGCCCTGGGTGTGTTTCGATTCCGAGAGTCCATACGAGCAGCACGTACGTCGAACTTGTCTCCCGGACAGCTATGGAACTAGCCTAAAGGTCATAGCACACATATCAAATTGGACAGGAATCGTAACCGTAACGAAAGCGGAACAGCTGCTCCGATACGTCAACTCCGGTCTAGGTGATGCCGCGTATTTTACGAATTTTACGCGTTTTAAGAATATTGGCCGGCTCGAAGATAAAAAATCTATTTGGCATACCTTGGTAGACCATTGGCAATCATTTGAATATAATCTGTCTTCATATAGCATCTAAATAGTCACACTATCACACTAATATTATAAAGTCAGAAGTTTGTGAGTATGTTTGTTACCTCTTCACGCTTAAACGGCTTGACCGATTTTGATGAAATTTCATATGGAGGTAGCTGACACCCCGGACTAATACATAGGCTTATTTTTATCACGAAAAATGTAGCGGGTAACACCGCGGCGCGCAGCTAGTTTATTATATAGTGCATCTATCGGTTTTTCTATCGCGTTATAAATGAAATTTTGCGTAACACCACAATACCGCTACCAGTTTAGTGGTCACAGTTAATTACCATTAATTATTTAAAATATACGTGTGTATGAGTATATTGATCGCGGTGGTTGTGGGTTTGATTCGCACGCGGAAATAATTGTAATTACTAGTAGAACTGGACGAACTGGCGTAAAGTAGAAAATATACACCTCTGGCTACTCTTTTAGGGAATTCAGGCGTGATGTTATGTGATGCTGTTTGGTACAATTACTATTTGGCATAACAGGGCAGGCGACGACTGGTTGCATAAATATAGCAGACCGGGCTCTGTGGTAAATCCGGTATATTAACCACTAGGCCACCACGACTTTTTTTTACAGTATAGGTATGCATGTTTTATAATTGAATATTATATGCTATAAAATTGATTAAATTATCGGGGACCTTAATTGGTGAACTAAAACGAATAATTTCTGGATTTTAAGTGTTTAATTTCACGCACCACGACATGGAGACACTTAACTGTTATCAGTTATTCAAAAGCTTCTTTGCAGATACCATCTTGATCTCTATATGTTGGGGGTGGGCAGTAGTCACCGTTCAGGACAGATCTTGAATTAATTCCAGGAATTTCAGTAGAGATCTTTTGACTGGAGCAACTGATTTGCACCACGAAGACCAAAGCGAGGATAAAAAGTGCTTTCCACATGATGGTTGGGATGCTTTGCACTTGTGTTTTCTTTACAAGCTGAACGACAACTGAATGAAGATTATTCGAATACTTTATATTTATATAGTATAGTTATCGTATAATATATACATATATAAAGTATATATATTTACAAATTAAATGGTATAGTTTTATGCTATATTCAATTATTTTTATTATTAATCACGTTAATATTACAAAGGCAAAAGTTTGTGAGTGTGTTTGTTACCTCTTCACTCTCTAACGGCTAAACCGATTTTGTTGAAATTTAATACGGAAGTAGTTAACACCCTGGATTAACACAGGCTACTTTTTATCCCGAAAATATGTAGCGGGTAACACCGCGGGGCGCAGCTAGTAACAAGGTACGCGCGAAAAACAAAAACCTACCTTAGCACCGAGTAAAAGAGGTATATATATATTGTTTTTATGAGGTAATTGCCAATTTATTTTATCAACATTTAGAATGGATTTTTAGAATGGACATAAGCTAATTTAATCCCAGAAAAGAACCCGAAATAAGTTTTTACGCAGAAAAACTATCAAGGGGAAGCTCGTAGTTAATATTTTTACTAACGTAAATGAAAACATTCTTATGTTTGTAAGTTTGGATGTTTGTTTAATCATTCAAAAACTGCTAAACGAATTTGGATAAAATTTCGTTTCAAACACAGCGTTTAGTTTCCTTGATTACCTCACATTTTTATCCCGGCAAATGGAGTAAGGACTGTTAGCAATATTATGTTTTCTCTGTGAACTCAATCTTGAAGACCAACCAAGTTACGGGCTGATGCTAGTTAATTTAAAACAGCAAACATTTAGATGAGGTTATGTTGTTTATTTACGAGTTTCATGCACGGTAATAGGTAATCTTAATTGGTAAACTGTGACGAATAATAATAATATATAGTTATTCGGATGATTTTCTGTAAATATGATTTTCCGGTTTATTATTCAAAATTTATTCTTACAAGCATGAAACACAAAACATAATATAAATAGAACTGACTTAAACTATCATCATTCAGTTACCGTTCGGCTTCTGAGCAGTTACCAAGTAGAAAAACAAGTGAAGATCAAGCCAACAATCATGTGGAAGGCACTGTTTATCCTTGCTTTGGTCTTCGTGGTTCAAATCAGTTGCTCGACTCTAGGGTCTACAATGTTCCCTCTCAACGGAATTAAACCATCAGTCTTCAATGGTGCGTGCGTACCACCTACAATTAGAGTAGGAGATATCTGCGAAGAACCACAATAAATGACACGGACCATTGAAGCCTTTTTTATAATAATGCCTGTGCGAATGCCACCCGCACTTATCAACAAACCACGTTACTCTAATATGAACTTTGTATACTAGACAACAAAAAAATTTAATCAAATGAGAAAGGATATGTTACACACCGCCACTAAGGAAACTTCTTTCAATCGATTCTGTCGACAATCGGAGATTATTAATTTTAGTAATGAGTTTGTACAGAACAAGCCCGCCATTCGTGCCCATGATTGTAAGTCCCAGTAAAGGTATGCAATGATTTACATCAGGAATTACTAAGTTATTGAAAATCATAGAAAAGGAATTCAACTGTCTTCGAATCCGTTACAAAATTCATCAGAATAGGAGACAGAAGAGCTAGTCAATTTAGGGAATTTCTTGGGAACAGTCCAGCTCCTGTAGCTGCTGTAAACCAGGATCCTCATTGATGACTATTAAGAACCATCGAGGCGTCTCCAACAAATGATTGTAATTCTAGCGGGAGACAGAATAGGAGGAATATGTACTGGAAAAGCTTTGTTACTGCAACATCATCAATTGTCGATCAAATTGTATTAACGTCCTGATTACCAGAGGTCCATAAAACTCTGGACCTTAAATCTTACTGTACTTCACTCTATTGTATTGGTTTGTGTTTTTCTGTTGTTGTATTTGAATAAAAGAATATGATTATAATCCTTATCTTTCACTTTACTTTCACACTGACCCATTAAGATAAGGAAGCATTGGGTAAAGTAATTTTGCTCAGAAGTTACATAAGTGAGCAGTCAATGTAGGCTTTATCTTCTTTAGTTTATGAGCCCATCTCTGGTCAGAAGAGCAATCGCCAGTGTTCTCTATCCTCTACCTTCATTTTACTTAGTCCTTACTCCTAACAATTTTTAACCGACATCAAAAATGAGGAGGTTGTCAATTCGAATGTTTATATTTTTTTATGTATGTTCGAGCATAACTCTGTCATGTATAGACGGATTAACACAATTCTATTTTGTTCGAAAGGGGTTTATTTCAAAATGGTCCTATTTAAATTTCATATAGATCTGATGGTGAATCTTCGGAGATATGGAATGGGACTCCTCATAAAATCATAAATTGTCGGTAGTAATATTGCTTTAGTATTAGTCGATAACTGACCACTAACCAGGAAAAGTAGGGGGGAGGTACATTTCCTTTGCTTTGTAATGAATCATTCAGATATACTATTTCAGAATATCTTTCTCATGTAAGAATCAGAAACACCACTTCAATAATAAGTTCATACAATCTTTAGTTTAAGGAAATTTGTAAAATGATTTTGGAAATCGGATTGATAGTTTTGGCAATTACCTCATACAAACAAAATGAACCTCTTGTTACCCGGTGCTAAGGGAGTTTTATATTTTTCGCTCGTCTTGATTATTATCAAGATACAAAATATATTTAGTTGTTTCTAGCTGCGCCCCGCGGTGTTACTCGCTATATTTTTCGGAATAAAAACGGGATAAAAAGTCTCGAATTATTCATCTTTCACATTAGTTAAAATACAATTGTAGGTACTTACAGAACAGAACACTTACACATTTGTAAGGCTTTATTCCTTTGAGTTAAGGCTTAAATTTCCTTAAACTAAAGATTGTATTAACTTATTATTGAAGTGGTGTTTCTGATTCCTACATGTGAAAGATATTCCGAAATAGTCCCATTTTAATTTCATTAAGATCTGAATGATTCAAATAAAGCAAACGCAAAGGAAATGCACCACCTACTTTTTCCCTACTTTTCCATGTTAGTGGTCAGCTGTTATCGACTACTACTAAAGCAATATCACTTGTTACGACTCGGGAATGCTCGACTAGTTTCGAACTCGACCGGAGCCCTTATTCATGAGCTGGTTACGCCGCAGAGACGCAAGCCGAACATGAATAAGGGCTCCGGTCGAGTTCGAAACTGGTCGGGCATTCCCGAATACACCCGTGAGTATAACCGGAATATACAGTAAATAATACAAAATTACTTTACCTAATGTTTCCTCATCTTAATGGGTCAGTGTCAAAGTAAAGTGAAAGGTAAGAATTATAATCATATTCTTTTATTAAAATACAACAACAGGAAAAACAAACCAAAACAAAAGAGTGAAGTATAGTAAGATTTAAGGTCCAGAATTTTATGGGTCTCTGGTAATAAGGATGTCAATACAATTTGATCGACAATCGATGATGTTGCAGTAACAAAGCTTTTCCAGTACCATATTCCTTCTATTCTGTCTCCCGCTAGGATTACAAGCATTTGTCGGAGACGCCTCGATGGTTCTTAATAGTTATCAATGTAGATCCTGGTTTACAGTAGTTACATGAGCTGGACTGTTCCCAAGAAATTCCCGCTTGCTGTGAGAGAAAGTGGCGACCAAATTGACTAGCTCTTAAGACTGTCTCCTATTCTGATGAATTTTTTAACGGATTCGAAGACAGTTGAATTCCTTTTCTATGATTTCCACTAACTTAGTAATTTCTGATGTTTATCATTGCTTATCTTTACTGGGACTTACAATAATGGACAGGAATGGCGGGCTTGTTCTGTAAAAACTCATTACTAAAATTAATAATCTCCGATTGTCGACAGAATCGATTGAAAGAAGTTTCCTTAGTGGCGGTGTGTAACATATCCTTTCTCATTTGATTAAATTTTTTTGTTGTCTAGTATACAAAGTTCATATTAGAGTAACGTGGTTTGTTGATAAGTGCGGGTGGCATTCGCACAGGCATTATTATAAAAAAGGCTTCAATGGTCCGTGTCATTTATTGTGGTTCTTCGCAGATATCTCCTACTCTAATTTTAGGTGGTACGCACGCACCATTGAAGACTGATGGTTTAATTCCGGTGAGAGGGAACATTGTAGACCCTAGAGTCGAGCAACTGATTTGAACCACGAAGACCAAAGCAAGGATAAACAGTGCCTTCCACATGATTGTTGGCTTGATCTTCACTTATTTTTCTTCTTGGTAACTGCTCAGAAGCCGAACGGTAACTGAATGATGATAATTTAAGTCAGTTCTATTTATATTATGTTTTGTGTTTCATGCTTGTAAGAATAAATTTTGTATAATAAACCGGAAAATCATATTTACAGAAAATCATCCGAATAACTTTATATTATTATTATTCGTCACAGTTTACCAATCAAGGTTACCTATTACCGTGCATGAAACTCGTAAATAAACAACATAACCTCATCTAAATGTTTGCTGTTTTAAAATATGTAAGGTATTCACTAGCATCAGCCCCATGCTTGGTCTCTAAGATAAGGCAATCTAGATGACTAAAAGGTGTGTTTCCAACCAAATTTTATACAAAATTGCTCAGCCGTTTTGAGATGATTAAATAACAAACATCCAAACTCACAAATATACGAATTTTCCCATTTATGTTGGTAAAATTAATAACTACGAGCTTCCGCTCGAGACTTGGTCTACGTAAAAACTTTTTGGGATTAAAGTAGCCCATGTCTAAAACAAAAATCCATTCTAAATATTGGTAAATTAGTTTTGAAAATTGGATGGAAAGTTCTGGAAATCACCTCATACAAACAAAATATACCTCTTTTTAGCCAATGCTAAAGAAGGTTTATGTTTTTCGGGCGTATCTTGTTAATATATAGTTATTGTGAATAAAATTGAACTTTTTATCGTTATCTGAATTAATTAAACAATTTAAAATGTAACACAAATTTAAAAACAATACTATTTAAAAATATAAACATTTAATAAGTATGATACTCACAACCATCGATGTCAATGGGTAACGTGCCTAAAAGAGAGGCAGTATTGCAACGTTGAATAGTAATAATAATAAAAACAAACTTCTACTTTTGTAGGTCCTCTACCACTGCCCAGTTTTTTTGATTCCAGGTCTTCTTCAATATTGTAAATGTGACCACAATGTAACCTCATAGCCAGTAGTATTCATTGCACCGTGGGTTTTAGCCCAGTTTGTTATTTTTTTCCCTTCGCCTATCACATTAGTTTACTTTGTTATCACATAATGAAATTTTGTAAATTTACATTGGTAAATTTACAAAATTTACTCATTAATAGCTTACTCATTTAAAAAAAATACGGTACAAATTGTTGTACCGTATTTTTTTAAATGAGTAAGCTCTGGAGTTTCTTGTCGTTCTTCTCCATTGGAATGATATTTTGGAACTTTGCAACTAGCTTTTTGAATTTCGAAAATGTATTTATTGAGACTACAAAGATCCAAGAACTGTGTTAATATAATATTGTATGCAAGGACTTGGTCCGCTGCTAACATAAGCATAAGTAGACAGTCATAGTCAGCTGCTATGGTGCTCAGGATGCTGTAGCTACTTCCACTTAGCAGACTTACCAGTGATACACTCTTTTTACGCCATAGAGCCGCAAAGCCATCTGTACGTGCATCAGAAAACATGCCTGATGCACTGGAAAACCGTAGAAGCCGCAAAACCCTGAACGTATTGTTAAATTGGACCCGCAGAGCACTATAAGCTCTTTGGGTATAATTAGCCCCCAGACTTCCCGTGCACAGAGAGGTACAATTTGCCTTAAATAAGGTAATTTTGACTGCATCTGTACATCGGGAGAATCTGCGCGTCAACATGTTAATTCTAATGTAATGCTAATTCTTTAGCAAAAAAATAAAACAACAGCCCTTCGGTCACGTGTAGCGTCGACTAAGCGTTTCGTTGAATCTTTAAATAGCTCGCGAGCGTTCTAATCCTATGGCTTAAATGTTTGGACCTTAAATATACATTTACCAACCAGGTTATTGCACTTTTGTCGCTTGAGGGTCTGCACAACAATGCCAGTGCAAATTGCAAGGCACGTTGCGTCCCATACCAGGCCTTTTAAATTTTCAGGGCAACAACAATATCTGGTCTCTTAATTACCATCCTCACTTACCAAGCCGTTTAGTTTATCAAGTCCATGCGACCGGCATTTCTCCTGCGATATACCATGCCATCCTCCATGGAGATGCGAAAACTAGTTGGTATGCAGAAACTTTTTTCATCTAACATTGTTCCAATAAATATTTTATAAGTGACAATAATTGGTTATTTGGAAAAGAATTAGAAAGCTACTTAAAGAACTTTCTTTATGCTTACTTTTTCATATTATATGATCATATTCATATTGAGAAAATATAAACATAGGAAAAAATTATAGATAAGGATTATAATTATTCTTTTATTAAAGTACAACAACAAAAAAAAATACAATCGTCTTTAGCTGGAAATAGTCCGCTGTTGAACAAAGGCCTCTCCCAAAAACGAATGTTTTAGAATAATGCGCAGAAATTATCGACAAAATTGGTGGAATACAGGTTGCTTTGTAGCGGGGTGAAATCTCTTCTCTTATATAATTTTAAATGTTGTTATCTAGTTGCAAAAGTCCATATTAGAATAGCGTGTTCCGTTGTTGATAAACGCGCTCGCGTTATACCAGGAAAGCTTACATATGCCATGTTCCTCTACGGTATTACAAGTTCTTGGCAGAAACCTCCAATTCTCACTTTATGGGGTGGGCAATCATCGTCATTGACTCTTGGGAGAATTCCTTCGGGAATTTCTGTAGACCCTAGAGTCGAGCAACTGATGTGAACCACGAAGATTAAAGCAAGGATAAACAGTGCCTTCCACATGATTGATGGGTTGATCTCCACTTGTTAACTGCTCACAAGATGAACGGTAACTGAATGAAAATGATTTGGATCGCTTATATTCATATGGCTTGTGCTTCATGCTTATTTTTTATAATCAACCGGAAAATCAGGTTTACCGAAAACCACTTTATTTTTTTATTTCTCGTCACAGTTTATCAATTAACTTCACCTATTATCGTGCATGAAACTCGGTAATAATCCTCAGAGTCACCAGAATCGTACCAAATTTTTTTCACTTTTAATTTTGTTAGCTGTTATGGTGCTCAGGATGCTGTGGCTACTTCCACGCAGCTGACTTACCAGTGATACAGTGTTTTTACACCATAGGGCTGCAAAGCCATCTGTGTGTGCATCAGCAAACATGCCTGATGCACTGGAAAACCGTAGAAGCCGCAGAACCCTGAACGTATTGTTAAATTGGACCCGCAGAGCACTATAAGCCCTTTGGGTATAGTTGGCCCAATTTGCCTTAAATAAGATGACGATGGATTGGCTCACGTGTCTTCAGACCAGATGGCATGTCGTTGTTAAACTGGCAATGTGGAAGGCCTTTGGTGTGGGACGCAACGTGCGTCGATACCCTTGCACCTTCTCATGTTTCTGGCTCGGCAATTTGCGCTGGCACTGCTGTTGCGGAGATCCTCAAACGGTGGAAATACAATAACCTGATAGGTAATATTATTAATAGGTAGTATTTTTGAGCCGTTTGGGGGTTGAAACATTTGTGCCATAGGGTCTGAGCGCTCGCGCTTTGTTTAAAGAGTTAGCAAAGCGCTTAGTCGACTCCACACGTGACCAAAGGGTTGGTTAATTTTTTGACCAAAGAATTAGCATTGCCATTTAACGTGGCAATGCTGCCAGTCTTTTGGGCACGTTACAGGTTGACATCGATGGGGATGAATTTTTTGATGCTTTTTAACTTTTTATTTTTGTATATATTGTTTTTATTTTGTATTAGATTTAAGTTGTAAATAGTTGTAAAATATAATAACTTTCGTGAGTGTTATGCATATTATCTACTATATATACCGGTTATACTCACGTCGATATTCGGCTTCTGTTCGGCTCGCGACCCCGCCGCGTCACCAGCTCACGAATAAGGGCTCCGTTAGAGTCCGAAACTAGTCGGGCATTCCCGAATATCGACGTGAGTATAACCGGTATAATATATAGTAGATAAGTTGTAAAATAGTTATAATACTGGAAATAAAAAATTTGGCTGAGTAAAAAATTTATTTATCGGTGATATTAATTGGTTATTTCGCACAAATAATAAAATAACAGGTTTCATGTGATTTTCTATAAATACAATTTTACAGTTCCTTTTTAATTTGATTGAGTGCGAAACACCACAGTCCGTGATATTATGAATGGACGCAAACCACCTCTCAACAACGCAATAACTGTAGGAAGACTATCGTCCGTGGTAGCGCATACACATCCATCGCTCTGCATAGGATCTGCGACGTGTCAGTAACTTCAAAATTGCAGTACGAAATTTCTCTCACTTTGCATGTTGGAGTGACTTAATTGGCTTGGAATCTATCCCTGCTTCCGATGGTGTGCTTCTGTCCGTAGTTGCTAGCTGAAAGCGTCGCAGCGTAGAAATCCAGCATATACAGATAATCCCTAAAGATTTACAATATTCCTCCGACACTAGTAATTCTGTCTACCTAAGTTAAATACGAGTATACTTTCTGAGGATAGAAGTCGTTTAAGTGTGAATATAATCACCCATTAACGAACCACCCACTGCAAGTTGAATTTAACCACGTTGGAACGATATTATGTGCTCTTCTTGGCACGAACATTGTTGATTCACTGGCTGGCTCGTTGGTCTAGTGGTTGCTAAGCGCGACTGCCGAGCACGAGGTCCTGGGTTTTAATCCCGGGGTAGGGCAAAGTGTTACTGGGTTTTTCCATTAGGTAATTCTTGGTAGCAGAACGGAGTCTGGATTTGTGCCCGGTTGATGGCAATAGGCTCGCCCCCTATTACATTGGGACCTAAAACGTAACTGGCGAAATGTGGGTGTACTACGAGTATATGTGCACCTCTGCCTACCCCTTCGGGGAATATAGGCGTGATGTTACATTATGTTATAAACACTTCAACCGCTAGTCTACATAAACTATAGAAAGCTACTTTAAGTTAATTAATGGTCAAATTCCCTTCCTCCATGCTTACTTTTCCATATTATACGGTCATATTGAGAAAATATAAACTTAGAAAAAAATAATACATAAGGATTAAAATTATTCTTTTATTAAAGTTCAACAACAACACTCCATATTAGAATAGCGTGTTCCGTTGTTAATGAACGCGCTACGTTGTACGAGGAAAGCCTAAATATGCTGATCCTCTACGGGATTACAGGATCTTGGCAGATACCTCCAATCCTAATTTTACGGGGTGGGCAGCCATCGTCATTTATTCTTGGGAGAATTCCATCAGGCATTTCTTTAGACCCTAGGGTCGAGCAACTGATGTGAACCACGAAGATCAAAGCAAGGATAAACAGTGCCTTCCACATGATTGTTGGGTTGATCTCCACTTGTTGACTGCTCACAAGATGAACGGTAACTGAATGAAAATGATTTGGTTCGCTTATATTCATAATTATGGCTTGTGCTTCATGCTTATTTTATTATAATCAACCGGAAAATCAGGTTTACTGAAAACCACTTTATTTTTTTATTTCTCGTCACAGTTTATCAATTAACCTCACCTATTATCGTGCATGAAACTCGTAATAATCCTCAGAGCCATCAGAATCTTATCTAAATTTTTGCAGGTGCATATACAGTACACCCATATTTCGCCAGTTATGTTTTTAGGTTCCAATATAATGGGGGCAAGCCTATTGCCATCAATCGGGCACAAATTCAGACTCCGTGCTGCTACTGAGAATACCTAATGAAAAAGCCAGTATCACTTTGCCCGACCCGGGATTCGAACCCAGGACCTCGTGCTTAGCAGACGCGCTTTGCGACCACAGTATATTACTATACTTTGTAATTTTTAAATACTAATATTGCATTAATTTTTAAATAATGATAGGTTTTTCCATTTGATAATTCTCAGTAGGAGCATGGATTCTGGATTTGTGTCCTGTCAATGACAATTAGCTTGCTCCCTATTTCATGACTGGCGAAATGTGCGTGGTACTTAAATACCTCTGCCTACACCTTTTGGGAATATAGACGTGATGCCAGTTACATTGGTATATGCTATGTCTATAAAATTGATTAATTTAATTGTGAACATAATTGGTAAGCCGAGACGAATAATAAAATAATTCTGTAATACAATTTGTATAAATAAACCGTGAAACGCTAAACATATAAAATGAAATGGCTCAAATAACCCAATAACAGTTAGTGAAGAGCAACCCAATAATGTGGAAATCACTTTTCATCTTCGCTTTAGTCGTCGTGGTTGGAGTTAATTGTATCCCATCAAACATACCGCCATCAACAGAGTTTCCAGATTCTCCATATATAATGGCGCGAGGGCTATCCGGTGACTATTGCATACCTCCCAAAATGCGAACCCAAGATGGAAGGTGCAAAGATCCATTTAAGTAGCAATATTGAAGTTATGTGCGCTGATTAAATGACCACGCTAATCTAATATGGACTTTGTTTACGTCTCAACTCCTAATTTCCTTTCAATGTGCTAATATGCAACGACAGCAAACAAACAGCAAGTGTATTTTTGGGCTTTGTTTGAGCCAAATCCACCATATTATTTTCTACTCTATATACCGGTTATACTCACGTCGATATTCGAGAATGCCCGACTAGTTTCGGACTCTAACGGAGCCCTTATTCATAAGCAGGTGACGCGGCGGGTCGCGAGCCTAACTCGCCTAGACTCTGCCGCGTACCCAGCTCATGAATAAGGGCTCCGGTCGAGTTCGCAACTAGCCACGGGTGTACCGTGAGTATAACTGGAATATACAGTAAATAATATGGATAACACTCACGAAAGTTATTATAGTAAAACAAATCCACCATTGGTATATTACAACTGCAATAAATAACTAAATAGATTGCAAAAAATAACCAGAGCTTCAGAAGTATTTTGTTCTAAAAACTAACCAGGCGAAGCCACGTGCACACCCAGTCTTCAATTCATTTCAATTACCTTTATTAAATTGAGAACTGCGCCCCGCGTCGGTGCCTGTCGACCTTCGATGCGGATCCCATTTAATTGTCCGGATAGGTTACTATTATTTTTAGTTAGGTTACCAAATAGACTTAAAGTAGACATTCTGTGTAAGGCTTTTTTTATGTATTGTTTATGAAAATTGGTACAGTCGTCATCGAAAGTAGTTGAATATTTAATCGTTTTAACATATCTTTAATCAAAGTACAACTTTTATATAGAAAAAATCTAATATTTAAGATTTATTCTATATAAAAGTTAGAAAAAATCTAATTTTTAAGATTTTTTCTATATAAAAGTTAGTAAGAGATTTTTATTGTTCTCAGACCATAATTTGGACGTTTATATAATTGGAAACAATGACTTGAATTGTTGATTATTTCCTTCAGTATTTGACGTAAGGTTTCTTTACGTTAAGCTACTGTTGACGCTTACTGTACAATTACTGCAAAGTATTTTGGTGGTACAGCGTTAATTCATATTGATACTAAAGGTGCAATTTATTGAAGACCTAGTTCTTAATGCAATAAGGTGCAAATTCTAAGAGACCAAAAGAGTTCCCTTGCGACTTTTTATCAACTTACTTTCTTCATTTACAATTTTTAATTAAAGCCAGTCTACATGTACTGCTAAAGCATCGAATAATTGACATCAATGGACTTGGTATCTTTAAATTATACGTACTATTTTACTTGTATTCCTTTCGTATTTATTCATAGGCCTAGGTTTCTAATATCGAAATTATATTGTACCTAACTACATCTTCGTCTACCCATACTTCTATAAGCGTGGTGATATAAAAACAGCCTGTCATAACAAATAACGCCCGCGAAAAATGCCAACGAAAAAAAAAGAACCACTTTTTTATTTTGACGCACCCTTGACTTATTTGACTGGCACTTTAACCCTCTCAATGCTGACAAACAAGTTCACTTAAGCCAAAATAAATTAAGTTAGAAATAAAACCATCAGAAATTAAATTAAAAGTTTATATTTTTTAGGTATTAAATGCCTTATTTATCATGACAATGGACATGATTATAATTTTTTTCAACCTTTATTTTTATGTATATTCTATGTGAACTTTGTTTTTAGCACCTGTTAGCACACTCAAAGGTGTTTAATCTCATTTTAGAATACATTTCTTCTATCGTCTGACGTGTCGTTTGAAAACATAAAAATATTTCGTCCACAAAACTCAGACTAAGGAAAATACTTGCAGATCATAAAAATTGTCTTATGTAGAAATCGAATCAGAAGTAATTTAGTCAGTGCAGCAATTCTATAAGCAGGGTTAACCCTTCAAATGTTACACAATCAACTTAGTACCAAACTTTCAATTCCACATTCAAAATCAATTCGAACCACAAATCGCCGGAGAATTCCTGAAGCGAACTCAAAAACTGCTTAGTGTATACATTTTCGAGTTCGAATTTTCGAAACTACATTTAAATAAAATCGAATACTCGTCTAAATTTCTATCGCTTTACGAATATTACTTCTATAGATGGAGCATCGAGTTGTGCTGCAATTTTCGATCGTGCCACGTTTTGATTTGACTACTTAGAGACTCGGGAGTTAGACTAAACGCTTTGATCTCCGGCAGACACGTTTGTATCGTCCCCTTTTTATAGCTAGTGGGGTGAGCGAAAATATCGAAATAAAACGGTGGTTGTAACACGTCCGCTGTTGGATTTTTGCTCGTATTTAGTAAGTTGTATTAATTGAGGTATCTACTTTAGATATCAACATATTGACGATTCGATTAATATAAATAGGCATACCTGTCTCTGTCGTTTGTATGTCAAAGAATAGAGATGTCAATAGACGAAGTAGATCCTTAAGTTTAAAGACAGTGACAGTGTTGGTGGGAATCTTGTCCATATTGGCTACTTTTGATACTAAATATATTTATATTAATTATATCCTCTGTTATTTACTAATATCAGAGCATATAATTATGTTCTATACAGCTATATTTTAGTGCTAAACGAAATACTAGAAAGTAAAGCAACAATCAAAGCGTAGACAAATAAACCTATATTACGATTACAGTGGTTTGAACTTGAGAAATCGATATGATTGCCGTTGTTAAAGATATTTTAAGCGTCAGTCGAAGGTTACCATAGCCTTTTGTTTTTATACCATTCATAACATCACGCCTGTATTACCCGAAGGGGTAGGCAGAGGTGCACATATAGTACACCCACATTTTACCAGTTATGTTATAAATCCCAATGTAATAGGGGGCGAGCCTATTGCCATCAACCGGGCACAAATCCAGACTCCGTGCTGCTACTGAGAATTACCTAATGGAAAAACCGAGTAACACTTTGCCCGACCCGGGATTCGAACCCAGGACCTCGTGCTCAGCAGTCGCGCTTAGCAGCCACTAGACCAACGAGGCAGTGACAGTTTAAATACTATACATTTTTTTACAACTTAAATAACAACAGTTCTATGACTAGCGCAGGGGCCAGAGAATTCTATAAAATTGTATATATATATATTTTTTTTAAAAAAACGTCGCCCCACACTAGGAATTTCTCCTGTGTCGTGGGTGACTCTTACAAACATGTAATGTCACATACACAAACACCCAGACTCGGGACAAACATCCGTGGTTCACACAAAGTTTTGCCCCGTGTGGGAATCGAACCCGCAACCCTTAGCGCAGCAGTCCAATCGCTTAGCCACTACGCTAATCAGGTCGTCATATCTGTTTTGTGTCAATAAAGATTATTATTATTATATAGTTTTGATTTTCCGTATTTACCAGAGCCCGCAATATACCTATGTGTGATCACTACACGACACTGGCAGAAATGGCACCATTGCTGATTGCCAAAAATTAAAAAAAACCTAAAATGTAATTAAAAAGCACATTTTGTGTTTATTATCAGCCTCAGTCCACTGCTGGACATAGGCCTCTCCTATTTAGTGTATTGTGTGTTAAAATATTATATTTTTAAAACAAATTACCGAACGAAGGAACAGGTAGAGGTGTGTATTTATTCCCACATTTCGTCAGTAATGTCATACCGAGGCTATTGACCATTAACTGGGTACAAATCCTGACTTTATAATAATACTTTGCTTGACGCGGCATCAAGACAAAAAGCCTTCTCTTAGACTTATGTTGACATCATATTTAGGCATAGTAAATTCGTATCGTGAATAACGTAATGGGAATTACTGACATTCACGCGTAAATATTTGGATTCCTTAATATGTATGGAAATATGTTGTCATGTTTGTTTCAAGGCTATTTACCAGTGTATGTAGTTGTCAGGGTTTGTCGAATATAGGTATTATTACCTATATTAGGACAGGTTCAGAAGATGGGCAGCAGCGTCTACTGTAACTTCACCACCAATACTGTGATCCCCAAGCCGATTGCCAAGCGTGGGGATTATGGCAAACCCTCCCTTTACTTTAGGGGAGGCCTTTGTTCAACAGTGGAAGTCTTCTGGCTGATATTAAGACACGTGTTTTCAATTGCCTCGTTGTTCTAGTTGTCGCTATGTGCAACTGCTGAGGGGTCTTAAGCTCGAATCCCGGGTTGGGCAAAGCCTTACAAAAATAATATTACAAAATATGATGTCACCCTTAAGGTAAATACTAAAGAGGGAACTTGGAATTCGGTGGATGCAAGCATTGATGGCACAGTTGGCAAAGCGGCGCCACGGTACAGCGAAAGTCGTAGGCTCGAGTCCCGTTCGTGTCCATAATGGTTAAAATTTCCTTTATCAGTTTAGATTACAAAATATTTTAAATAGAAATAAAAAACCTATATGACAAAGTTTTTTAAATACCAAAGGCAGTATTAACGCTAAGTGTCCGAAGTATTTAATAGCGACGTCTCTGTCCGATTGATATTTGATGATAAAATATTGCACGTGTTTTTAATTAATGAATTTTGTAAGTGCCGTTCTCCTTTATTACTGCGACGTACTCCGTCGTGTGTTTCGATTATTAAATTAGTATGATTGGAAATTCTAGTTTTTAGCCATAAAACACACTTGAAATTACTTAAAACCCTTAACTGACTGAATCGTAAACCGCAATTGTTAATGTGGAGTGACGTCATTTTTACTCTATCTCCAAAATTTTTGGACCGTCTCGTTGGTCTAATGGTTGCTAAGCGCGACTGCTGAGCACGAGGTCCTTGGTTCGAATCCCGGGTCGGGCGAAGTGTTACTGGGTTTTTCCATTAGGTAATTCTCAGTGACAGCACGGAGTCTGGATTTGTGCCCGGTTGATGGCAATAGGCACGCCCCCTATTATAATTACATTGGGACCTAAAAACATAACTGGCAAAAAGTGGGTGTACTATATGTGCATTGTGCACCTTTGCCTACCCCTTCGGGGAATACAGGCGTGATGTTATGTCTATGTCTATCTCCAAAATTATCTTATGTGACAACAGTTGAAGACTGGTCTCAGTATGTTTTTATGGCTTTGATTCCTATTCAGGTCATCATACTCAACTTCACACTAATATAGGTATTATAAAGGTGAAAGTTTGTTATCTCTTCACGCTCAAAACACTAGACCGATTTTAATGAAATTTTACATGGAGGTAGCTGACACCCTGGATTAACACATGCTACTTTTTATCCCGAAATAAAATGTAGCGGGTAACACCGCGGGGCGCAGCTAGTAATTACATAATTTTGAGGCGAAGTAATTTCAGATAGTAAGGCATTGCGAGAATAAGCTGAAGTCATTGCTTCAATATTCGCCTTGAATAAAACTCTATACAATTCACGAATTCACTCAAAGCCGAAGTATCAATACCTCATCAAGCAAAAGTAAACAAATCATACTGAAAACAAAACACTGGATCCTCGGAATCGCAATCACAATTAAAATCATCGATAGATTTTTTCAACAGCCGACAATAGCGAGTTTGTTCCAAGAAAACAATTACATGGAATCTTTCATCCTGATCGCTAGCATTGTGTCCGTATCGAAGTCTAGGCTATTGTTTCTGATGAAATAGAAGAACTGCCTCGTTGGTCTTGACTGCCTCGTTGGCCTAGTGGTTGCTAAACACGACTGCTGACCACGAGGTCCTGGGTTCGAATCCCGGGTCGGGCAAAGTGTTACTGGGTTTTTCCATTAGGTAATTATCAGTAGCAGCACGGAGTCTGGATTTGTGCCCGGTTGATGGCAATAGGCTCGCCCCCTATTACATTGGGACCTAAAACATGACTGGCGAAATGTGGGTGTACTATATGTGCACCTATGCCTACCCCTTCGGGGAATACAGGCGTGATGTTATGAAATAGAAGAACTGCCCCCTTACCATGAACTCTTAAAGCAGGACAGTTTACGTTGTGGAAGCGAAACGCAGCTACGTGCAGTGTAATTCGGCGTCTCGCTTCCACATCTGCTGGCTGGGCCGCTGGATATACAGGATCGAAGTTCAGGGAACAATGTTTTTAGATTAGGTGCTTTCAAAGACACAAAAATATTTTTTGTTTTCTCCATCTTTTTATGTTCTCTGTTTTATACATGTATAGGTAGAATCTCTAATTTATTGTAAGTGGCTGAACGCTGTAATATTTTTTTAAAATTAATGAATAATATATATATTACTAGCTGTTGCCCGCGACTTCGTCCGCGTGAATTTTGTGGTATGAAAAATAGATGTTGGCCGATTCTCAGACCTACTCAATACGCTCACAAAATTTCATGAGAATCGGTCTAGCCGTTTCGGAGGAGTATGGGAACGAAAACTGTGACACGAAAATTTTATATATATAGATATATTTTTTAAAAAAACCTCGCCCCACACTAACTAACAAACTATCAACTCGTAAAGGGCTTGACTTTTTTGTACTCTATCTTCAACTGTTCGTAGTAGTACTTTTTCATTCTTGTAGGTACTTTTATCTTCAACTGTTTAAGTAAAATTGCAATTTTCCATAAAACAAAATAATGAAAAACAAAGACAATATGACCCGGTTAATGACACTCTGTTATTGCTCATTTTGTTTACCAACGAAAAGGGGAAAGAAGTCCAGACTCGAAAATTACGTTTTGTCCTTATGCGGAAGTGTGTGAAAATATTTGGGTCAAGTAGTGACGGTGACGTGAATTGGCCGCTGTAAAATATTCGGTGAATGAATGTTGATGTTGGCCGTTGTAAAATTTGTGAATGAATGATCGTTTTGATGAATGAATGATGTGTAATAAACCTTCTGATTCATGAATGTTAAATTATTTATTGTTAAATTTTATATGAGCAAGCTATTTGAAGGGTTAATTTTAATGTGGTATAACATTTATAACGGTAAGATAAAAATCATTTGCTAGATCGTTGCAAAATATATCATTAAATACGTGGACATTTCTCGCTTGGGATAGCTGCGATTGGCAAAAAATAAAAGAGAGTGTCAGAAAAAGAATAAAGTCCTTCACGACTGATGATGATAATGGAATTATTGTGTGCCTAGATTAACATTAAAAAGTCTCTGGGACAATCCTAGCAATCATTTAGAAAAAAAAAGATATGTTTAAAAAAAAGTTTTATCGAAAAAAAAGTATTTTTTCTTCTAAATAGTAAAAATAAAGTAAGTTATGTATTTATTATTGAAATAATGCGTAACGCAGACTAATATTCATCGCTCCAGTCTAACCTAAGATTACCTGGAAGATATCACTTATTCTTTTTTTTTTTTTTAAAAAAACCTCGCCCCACTCCAGGAATTTCTCCTGTGTCGTGGGTGCGTTTCACAAACATGAAATATCACATACACAAACATCCAGACTCGGGGCAAACATCTGTGGGTCGCACAAAGTTTTTTGCCCCGTACGGGAATCGAGCCCGCAACCCTTAGCGCAGCAGTCCAATCACTTAAAATACATAAGATAAAATACAGAAGAAATACCTACGACAAGCGACGTTTTTTTTTAAATCCGCCAATCCAAACCACACTTACAACATATCGAGGTCCGAAATAATATTCCACTTTACCTTAACCCATTTGATAACATACAAATACCACTCATATCAACCGGATTAGCTTGACAATGAAGTAAAAGAGACGTGGATAAGACACAAAGGGCTTCACTTGTTAATGTGGGACAAACTCAATTACTTTGGTTGCTATGCGGTAATCTGATATGGGGTTTATTCGTTACTTTGTTGGGTTTTTCCATTAGGTAATTCTCAGTAGCAGCACGGAGTCTGGATTCGTGCCCGGTTGATGGCAATAGGCTCGCCCCCTATTACATTGGGACCTAAAACATAACTGGCGAAATGTGGGTGTACTATAATTATGTGCACCTCTGCCTACCCCTTCGGGGAATACAGGCGTGATGTTATGTTGTTTTTTGTTTTTTTTGTTGGACAGTATTAGATATTACGTGTATGATATTAGAAGAGTACAGCCCCCGTAGACAAATGGTAAAACTTTTTAAATTGATAAACTTTCAAAATTATAGACACGAGCGGGACTCGAACCAATTTATAAGTTTAAGCCTAGCATGGCAATATGCAGAAAAGATACAAAAAGTCATATAAGAGGTAAAACTGATGACGAATGGAATGAAAAATATATGGGTTTGACATATGTCATCGAAACGTCATTATGTCATCCCAATATATTTATTGTACTAGCTGCGCCCCGCGGTGTTACCCGCAAATTTTTTTCGGGATATAAAGTAGCCTATGTGTTAATCCAGGGTGTCAGCTACCTCCATATGAAATCTCATTAAAAACCATTCAGTAGTTTTTACGTGAAAGAGTAACAAACATCCATCCATACTTACAAACTTTTGCGTTTGTATCTAAAACGCTGACAATATGTTGACAACTAGTTTATGTCCGTGACTTCGTCCCCTCAGATTGTGATTTAAAAACTGAAACGTAGCAGCACTAAGCACATTTATTGGATTTGATTTTGTTATAAATAAATAAAAAAGTAGTAAATATTTAAAAAAATAAAAGTAGGCTATGTTACTCCTTATAATATTGGCTATTTGCTAGTGAAAGTCCCATCAAAATCGGTCCAGCCGTTTCCAAAACAAACAGAGAGACAGACAAAAAAAATACATACATACATACATACATAAAGTCACGCCTGTTTCCCAGAGGGGTAGGCAGAGACCACGGATTTCCATTTGCTACGATCCTGGCATACTTCTTTTGCTTCATTCACACGCATCACATTCCTCATACACGCTCTTCGGTTGAGGGTACTCCTCACTTGCCCTTTTTGCAGAACATCTCCGATTTGGTCTAGGTATGTTCGCCTAGGTCTTCCCCTTTCCGATACTCCACTAACACTCGCCTCATATCGGGCACAAAAAAATGCATTTATGTAATATGTATCGTGTATACTATCAGTTGATTAAGTAAAAAGCTATTATTTTGATGTAACAAACAGACCTCCTCCTGTATTTATGTCTATTGATAATTACATATTTTTTATCATAGACATTTGAAATAATGGATTAGAGTATACCTAGTGATTGGATACAAACTAAAACGTCTTCATTACAAGAGTCTCGATCGATCGATGTTATTATTCCGATCACACCACAACCAATGTTACTTACACTTGACGTTTTGTACATCTAATAATCTCAACGAAATATGTTTCAAATTTCAATTAAACCCTCTTCGTTAACCCTCAACTGCTGACGTGATGTCTGTGAGGCCGAAATTACTAAAACCGTTTTACCTAGGTCGCATTGTTCTGAGCTTGTAAGCACATATTTTAGGGTTAAGTATTATTAAGAGGTGTACAACGGTGTTTACTTATGTATAAAAATAAATAGATATAAGCTTTAAATAAATGAAATGAAAGTTGTTTAATTTGTTTGAGAAGCCAAAACTAAATGTTCTAGTAAAAACAACACAGTATTTATTCAACTATTTTAAAAATTAGTAGGCAGAGGTGCATATTTAGTATACCCACATTTCGCCAGTTATGTTATAAATTCCAATGTAATAGGGGGCGAGCCTATTGCCATCAACCGGGCACAAATCCAGACTCCGTGCTGCCACTGAGAATTACCTAATGGAAAAACCCAGTAACACTTTGCCCGACCCGGGATTCGAACCCAGGACCTCGTGCTCAGCAGTCGCGCTTAGCAACCACTAGACCAACGAGGCAGTTGAGTGCAAAATTAAAACTGACTAGAAAAAAATCCGTTATAGACCGTAAAGAGTTTTTACTTCCAATTTTTCTTAATATTTTTTGTAACAAACTATCTAAAAGTCATAAAAAACAATGTACTGTTATATTCCACACATCTGCATACCTAAGCATTTCACGCGTCCCGATCAAAAGCCGCACTTCGGCTATGAAGTAATTATAACCGGTTATTACTAGCTATTACTGGTTAGCCCCGGACAAAGGCAGCTGCCGGCTTCAGCGCAGACATGTCACGCAGCGAGAGTGGAGTAAGTAATGAGAGAGAAATTGATTTAAAAGATTAGTTACGTAAGTGAGAACTGTGAATTATAACTTATTGAGAGAGGAGAATTTATGTATAAAGAAGAAAAAGTGCAAAAGAAGGGTTGTCGCCACATCACTTGCCCGCAAGCACACTGGCCGCCTATAATTTAAAAAATGGAACGCAGACTCATTAAAATAAAAAAATAAAGAAGAAAAAATAACAGTTTAAAATACGCCATACAGATGCTAAACATAACATCACGCCTGTATTCCCCGAAGGGGTAGTCAGAGGTGCACAACTGCACATATAGTACACCCACATTTCGCCAGTTATATTTTTTTGCCATCAACCGGGCACAAATCCAGACTGCCACTGAGAATCACTTAATGGAAAAGCCCAGTATCACTTTACCCGACCCGAGATTCGAACCCAGGACCACGTGCTCAGCAGTCGTGTTTAGCGACCACTAGACCAACGAGGCAGTAGGTTGTACGAGTTATACCAAAACTGCCTGTATAAAATATCACAAAATTGGAAGCTTTGCGCCACATTTTTAACAGTATCAGAGTTATTCATCCAAATATTTTGTTTCGAGCACGTATTGGACTCGTAAATGTCAACAGTACAGCACTAACGGGTGCTAAATAATTGCCTTTTACAACTTTTTCCACTATATTAAGTACGACGACATAAACTGTGGTTTTATTGTCCGCCTGTCACTAGTTTTTGTTGGTTTAATTAACGGGGTGCAAGTAGAGAGCCTGCACGAGTTATGATAGTAGGGTTGTCAACCTTGCCAGCATTCTTCATCATCATCAGCCTATCTCAGTCCACTGCTGGACATAGGCCTCTCCTATGGCACGCCACTGAGCTCCATCTTCGGCCCTCCGCTTCCAACCGCCACTATCCTTGTGGACTGCCCTCCATGTGATATTCAATGACGCTGATAGAAGAACTCTGTAATGGTACAGTTTTAAAAACCATTTTTTTTAAATATATTTTTCATGGGTGGTTTATTCTTTTTAATTAGATGATCAATATTCCATATGAACTATTTGACCGTCTAGGAAATGCCTAATAAAATGTATACTGTTTAAAATTTTATAATCAAATGATCATGGCATTGGGCAGGGTTTTGGTGAGGAATAATGGGGAGGCCTTTGCCCAGCAGTGGGACACCGAACAGGCTACTTAAAAAAAAAGCAAATGATCAAAACATAACATAACATCACGCCTGTATTCCCCGAACGGGTAGGCAGAGGTGTACATATCGTACACCCACGTTTCGCCAGTTATGTTTATAATATCGATCAAATGATCGATATCATAAATCCCGCGTTCAATTGCCATGATGCATGACAATGGTCTTAATAAGCACACGCCTACATTCAATATAATTTACCAAATAAATCCTCCTTATGTCAACAGTAATCCTTATAAAAAATGAACCTTTTGATGGTCTAGGTAATTCATAGGAACTATAATGTCATGCGAAATATGGGTGTATGTTCATTGTGCACAGCATTTACGATAATATAGCCGAGAGACACAATTGTATAGTACAAAAGCAATAAGCTAATAGCACACATCACAAAATCTATTCTACACTAAATATATATTGAAATGTGGGTATACCACAGCTACAATTATACTTTCCTCGAGGCGAATACTAGCATGGATATTCTAGTAACATCCAGTAATACTATCGATAAGTTCAAGGTTCGCTTGACCTTATAAATTGCGCCTCAGCATAATTTTGTGCTGTCCACGATTGCGGAAGCGCTCTCAATAGCCACGAATTGAGTTGGAAAATTGGAATTTTAAAATGGCATGCTTTAACTATTTCATTCGCAATCGTTTGTGGCATTAAGTACAATTAAAGATTATAAACTATGATAATACTGCCTCGTTGGTCTAGTGGTCGCTAAGCGCGGCTGCTAAGCATGAGGCCCTCGATTCGAATCCTGTGTCGGGCATAGAGTTACTGGGTTTTTTTATGAGGTTATTCTCAGTAGCAGCGGAGTCTGGATTTGTGCCCGGTTGGTGGCAATAGGCTCGCCCCCTATTACGTAGCGACAAAACTTAGTTAATAATTTCGGGGATTTACTTACGCGATACATCATATAGATAACTTAGTAAATGGGAAAAAGTAAATGAAAAAAAATCCTTGTTATTTTTTGGGGATTATATTGTAAATTATTCTTGCCACACCTTAGACTAATAGGCACCTCTAGGATACATACGCCTATGATACCCGTATTTAACTGCTAAACATGTGTTTATGTGTGTGTAGAAAGGTTTCCCACCAAATAATTAGCCGCATCAAGCACTGCTTAACCTCATAAATCTACAGATTTGCGTGTGAGCTATGTAACTACATCTCTATACTAGAATGAGTAATGTTCTTTGTAATTTTAACGATTGCAGATACCTTTTAACAGATTAGTAAACCAATTAAATTATCTTGGCAATCTGCAAACCAAACACTGCACCACGGAAGAAGAATCATGCACGTATCCAAGGTATTACAATTACATTATTAATCCCCAAACTCCACACAAAATCCAACTTTAACACACTATTATAAAGAATATTATCGCTTGACACTATTAACGGGATGTACTAAATGTCGCCCCCATTCGCCTAAAAATACCGGAATTTTACCGTAATTCACGTACGAAAAAACCGGTATCCGTGATATCGTAAAATCCCTGCCCTATCTCCGATCAGTGGATTAAATATGGGTCACAATTTACATAAAAAAGATTTGTTTTTCTATATGAAAAATCTAGTTTTTACAAAACATGAACATTGCGTCATGCCGCGCCTGTATATGTTATAGGTCCCAATGTAATAGAGAGCGAGCTTATTGCCATCAACCGGGCACTAATCTAAACTGCTGTTACTGAGAATTACTTACTGGTAAACCTAATAACACTTTGGCCGACCTGGGATTCGAACATAAAACCGCGTGCTCAGCAGTCACGCGTAGCGATCATTAGACCATTGAGACAATCTGTTATGTTTTTAATATCAGCTAATATAGCTGTGATGTTACACGCGGTGTCTATAGCCCGTGATTTTTATCTTTTAATTTGATTATTTTTTACATTTTCGTATATTTTATAAACGATCGGCAAGCTCCATGCAATTAGTTAGGAAATTTAATGAAACTCCTTTGCCAAGCTGAATACAACAGTAATGTAATTTAGAAGAACCACTTAAGAAAAATCACCTGATTAGCGCACGGGGCAAAACTTTGTGCGAACCACAGATGCTTGTCCCAAGTCTGGGTGTTTGTGTTTGTGATATGTCATGTTTGTGAAACGCACCCACGATACAAGAGAAATTCCTAGTGTGGGGCGACGTTTTTTTTTTTAATAAAAAGCTCTTTTTGGTAAAAAGTGAGCGAATAACTTGTAACTAATATACTAATAATTATGTATTTATTTCCCATTGTAAGTTGATCTTATTCTGTTTGAGAAATAAATACTTTAACTATAAGAGTTCATAATAATATGACATTTAGTGTCATTATTGCACGTTGCCCATGCTAAGCTTAAATCTAAATTGATAAAGGAAACTTGAAAAATGATGGACACGAGCGGAATTAGAACTTGCGACTTTCGCCGTACCATGGAGCCGCTCTGCCAACTGAGCCATCGTGTCACTGTTCGCATCCATCGCATTTCAAGTTCCCTTTTTAGTATTTACGTCTTAAGCGTGACGTCAGGTATTATCTGTTAGAATCTATAAATACCAACTTAGCGTTATACCTTTACAGCTTATAAATCACTGATACCAACCCAAATGGTGGTTTGTAAAATGCACCTACACTACAGGAGAAATTCTTAGTATCGGGCGACGTATTTTTTTAAAATCACCTTCGTGATTTTCAAAGTGTGATGACATTTTATACCCTACATAAAATCACATTGATAGTTACAAGCATGTTTCATAACTTTCTTTAAAATAAAATATTAGTATAGTATTAGTATTTCATATCACTTTACTTCAAACATCCAACATTTTCCGACACAATATTTATGATAATCTCTCCGCGCGAAACCCTGCAGTCAGATGCGAGTTCGAGTAACATTACTTACAAAATTCAATATTCTTGCACCCAATATATAAGCTCTAGAATTTTCAGCGAAAAATCAAAAACATTTTTAGCCGGTGATTTATTTTTGACTACTGATATTACTAACGATACATCACGTGGGACATCAAAAAGTCTGCGGACTAATACATTTTGGAACAAAAACGTTCGTTCTATTTTCTATGGAAACAGTAAACGTCAAATCTAAGAATAAATGGAGTTTGGTATGGAACTCCACTTTTGTGAGAGAGATGGCTTGTATGTTTTATCTCTTTTTGTATGATCTCCTGTGTATACAGCGTATATCTTCGTAAGAGATTTAAGAATGTGGATCTTCAATTTGGTCTAGAATGATGATTGTAAATGGTGATAGGTTTGCTCTCTGCATGGGTCTGGGTTTGAAAGTTGGTCATCTAGGAAGACCTGGACTTTTCTCTTTATGTGAAGACCAGGCTACTTTTGATTAACTCCCATTGAAGAAAGAGTGGCCTATCTCCAGCAGTTGACTGCACCTCAAAAAAAGACTTGATAATTTATTGCACAGCTACATTTCTTGCAAAAAATTGGTGCATAACAACTTCAATCTTAGATTCGTCC
This sequence comes from Abrostola triplasia, assembly GCA_946251915.1. Taxonomy (NCBI): domain Eukaryota; kingdom Metazoa; phylum Arthropoda; class Insecta; order Lepidoptera; family Noctuidae; genus Abrostola; species Abrostola triplasia. Next base: position 10,793,588 of record OX276432.1, read on the forward strand.
AAGAAATATACTTTGACGGCTGTGTATTACACATATAAAAACATATTATTAAGTCAAGCAATCCTGATCTATCAACCCGCAATGAGCTAGCGTGGTGATCAATGCTCAGTCCTTCTCTATTCGAGAAGAGGCCTGTGCCCTGCAGTGGGACAGTTATAGGCTGTTATTATTATTATTGTAATCCTGATTTGTCGTTAGCCATAGCAGCTGGAGCTGGCCAGTCCAGATAGAGTGACTGTACAACTCATCGTGCAGATTAACCTCATTTTAGGAAGCTTAATGAACGGCCACTCGTCGACGCAGACGACGTGTGTCATCCTGTTTCAATTACATTTTGTAGCCAGTTTATCTCTCTAGTTTATGGATGTTTCGTCATGCTTATTTGCTTTGATGGGGTAGAAATAGATGTACTGCTCCCTCGTTCTTCGATAGACAGGATAAGTATAATTGAAAGTGAACTATATACTTTCTATACAGAATGGCAATGTTATTAAAAAGTGGGTTTAAAAGTTTAGCGAGACTTGAATGTTATTTTTACATCTTTGTATTGCAAAGAAGTATGCCAGGATCGTAGCAAATGGAAAGCCGTGGTCTCTGCCTACCCCTCAGGGAAACAGGCGTGACTGTATGTATGTATTGATTCAACAATTGATGCAACTTAAGCAGTGGTGTGGAGGTGGTCCATTCAAAAACGTGGTAGCAAGGTTTACTGTATAGATTGCAATTGATACACTAGACACTCTCTGAAGCATGTGGAACCTCAAATTCCATCGGGGGCGATAGAAGAGATACTATCAAAAGTCGCAAAAATCTGCCCTTTGCCTAAAAAACCAAATGCCACGGATTTGAAGGACTTAAGGCCCATTAGCATTCTACCTGTACTATCAAAGGTTCTGGAAAGAGTAGTTTGTTCCCAACTAGTGAGTTTTTTAGAAAAAAATAAAATTCTTCCAGAGTTTCAGTCGGGCTTTAGAAAAGCGCGTAGTACTTCAACGGCTCTTTTAGACGTCACAGATAATATATTAGCTGCTCAAGATGACGGTATGTGTAGTTTATTAGTATTGCTTGATTTTTCGCGCGCGTTTGATTGTATAAATGTCCCGCTGCTACTTTCAAAGATGGCCTATTATAATTTTGACATAAACACAATTAAATGGTTCAACAGTTACTTAAGCGGACGATCACAATACGTCGAACTAAGGATGCAGAACGGTACCTCCACAGATTCTACTCATCGTTCAGTTGACAGAGGAGTTCCCCAAGGTTCTATTTTGGGACCATTACTTTTTATAATGTACTGTGCCGATGTTACAAATGTTATAAAAGTGAGCCGTTACCATATTTATGCAGATGACACGCAAGTCTACATATCTTTTAAGCCGCAGGAGTATGACAGGGCCTTAAAAGATATGAATGAAGATCTAGACCGAATAGCGCATTGGGCCGAAGCTAATTCACTTGTACTCAATCCAAACAAAACTAAATACATGATTTTTGGGACAAAAGCACAGCTAAGTACAATAAAACCTACTACCGCTTGTGTGACCATTTTGGGGGAACAAATAGAGCGTGTCTACGAGGCACGGAACCTAGGCCTTGTCATGGACGCGGGTCTCCATTTCGAAAAACATGTTCTCGACTCAATTCGGAACTGTTTCTATAGGCTCAAAGTCTTATATAAAGCTCGGCCATTTTTAACAGAAGACTTGCGGATTCTGTTAGTGGAGTCGTTGGTCTTATCAAAGTTAAATTATGCTGACACGGTATACGGTCCAAGACTTCTTTCTACCACTGACCGCATGATTCAACGACTCCAAAACGCATGCGCGCGCTTCTGTTTTAAGATTCCTCCGAGAAGCCACGTCACGCCATTCTTCAATAAGCACAATATTTTAAAGATGCAAGCTAGGCGGAAAATGCACTTGGCATACTTGTTGTTTGGTGTAATCACAACACACACACCACAGTACTTATACAGAAAGTTGTCGTGGACTGGAGAACGCTGTGGTAGGGAGGCTAGGCAGTGTGCTGTAAAATTGTCTATACCCTACCATAGAACAACAGCTTTCAAAGGCAGTTTTCGTTACGCAGCGGCTAAGTGTTGGAACAACATCCCGCCCCCCATAAAGAAATGTAGAAATAGTTCGGCGTTTAAAACCAAACTAAAGCTATTTTTAATTGAACACCAAAAGAATACTGAGAGCATACGAGCTGCTTTACCCGCTATCTAACGAAATTGAAATTTTGTAATCAAACATTCTATGAAAAGTCCAACAACAATAAAGTATATGTATTTTATATATAAAAATAATTCTAAAGTCTATTTTCGAATCAATTTTAGTTGTAAGATTGTATTGTACGTACATATGTAACCCTACATGTATTAAATATAAATTGTTAGTGTTTTCTCCGGGCCCTCTTGGGCTGGCAGCTGAAAATCAGCGTTGGAGGAGCAGTCTCACTGCCATCCAGCATTATGCTGAGCTGCAGGCCTTTTTGGCATAAAATTTTGTTTTTTGTTTTATGTAATTATATTTGTGTTTTTCTTGTTATGCCAATAAACGTTCTTTTCTTTCTTTTCTTTCTTTCTTTTTCTATCATTCCGATGGAAGTTGAGGTTATGCAAAGCTTCTAACCTAAAAATCAAAGCTGAACAGTGACATTTGCATCCACATGATCATCGGTCACTTCATGATAGACACTAGGTTTAACCAAGTCTTCACTAACAGACTGCAGAATGACCCGTTGTCGGTATGCCGGTCAAACTGTATATATAAATCTGTTGTCTAATCTGCAGTATTGTCGTGTTACGGTCGGTGGATTTGATTTTTTAATTTTTAACCTTTCCTATTCATAATGATCATTATCAGACGTCGGTTTTGTCATCATCATCATCAGCCGCAAGATGTCTACTGCTGTTACGTAAGGGAAGGGGGTCATTATCCCCACGCTTGGCAAGCGACTTGGGGATCGCAGTACTGGTGGTGAAGTTACAGAAGACGCTGCTGCCCATCTTCTAGATTTTCCCTTAGTCACCTCTTACGACACCCACGGGTGGAAAGGGGGTGGTCAATTCTAGCCGCATACCACTCGGCAAGGCGGCGATTTAATGCGTATGCTTTCTTATCTTTTATAATGATTCCTTCCTCGCTATTATATCAGTGTCTGATTAACTTTATTTGTATTGTTTTTATTTGATATTATCAGTATTATAGTATTTTCATGCACCTAAAACTAAAAGAAATTGCAGCATGTTGATTTGTTTTCCAACTTCGCCCCACACTAAGAATTGTGGATGTTGCTAGCTAGACCATTAACATTGTCGGTAGTTTTGGTACTAAATAAGCGATTAAATCTTTAAAAGAAGTTCGATGTCGCACAGTCTCAATGAGATCACAGTACCAAAACTTATTGTATGAAGGTAACTGTAAAAAATCTTTGTGCAAAAAATGTGTTATGGGAATGGCTCCTGTTATTTTTAATAAAATTCCTAATTGTATTAAGGATCAACCTTTTAAAGTTTTTAAAAAGAAACTCACTGCCTTATTGTTAAATAATTGTTATTACTCTGTTCAAGAATTCTTAAATGATCCTTCCATTAATTAAACTTTATTGTTATTAGCATAGTATTCGTTTTAAGATTATGGTGAGGTCGCTCGTAAATGTTTGCAGGCCTAAATAGGCAGAATGTACAAGGATTCCTTATATATCTGGAACACCAATTGTAAACACCTACATTCTGTGCAAATAAATGATTACTTACTTACTGATCGGCATCACAATCAGAGCTAGTACACAATATTACCTCTTTAATAATTTCCTAGGCGATCGCCCGATCCGTGTTGCGTGAGCCTAAATGGGATTATAATAACTGATCGAACAACTCGTACGTGGTGATTAGTGATTTATGCTTCCTTTCACCTTCACCCAAGTTTCCTATTGGTAATAGCTGGTCATTAGGATAATGCCATGTCGACAATGATATTTTCGTGTCAGTTTCATATATCCATATTTATGTTTAGTGTATCAAAGTTTGCTTATTTCGTTACATCAATTTTTTTAGGATTCACACAATCACGCTAGAAATCTCGATAGGGGTATACAGGCTTCTCCTTTATCAGAGATAAACTACTTTATATCTTTCATCCTTTATAAAGAGGAGCATTCTGTCTACCCATACTCGACATGTTTGTGTCGAGCCTATTGCCATTTATCGGATTACAAGGGGCTCGACCAATTTTGATGAAATTTGGTATAAAGATAGCTGAAACCCTGAAATTAACACGTAGACTACTTTTATTCTGAAAAAATTGTGGATAACAGTGCGAGGCACAGATAGAATACATAAGAGTAAGATACGATCAAACTATTACCTATAATATCGTTATTTTGCTCATGTCTCTTACAGAAGATGAATGAACAAAGAATATCGAGAAGTACAGCACATTATTTTTATAATAACACGGGGCAGGTCGCAAGCATCTTTCATTAACGCGACTGTACCAATCAGCGGAGCTCCGTCTATCTATCGTAGCGGACATTTAATTTATCGTATTGTTTTGTTTCTGTCGGTCTGTTTGCGCCGGCCATTATTAGAACAACTGTGACCAGGCCTTTGCGGAACCATTGTTTTACTATTCTCTGTAATATGTATTTGGTTCTATCATTGTGATACAAGTCTTGGTATCTGTATAGTTTGTATCTGATTAAAAATAAAAAATAATCATTATCATCAGCCGGAAGACGTCCACTGTTGAACAAAGGCTTCCCCTTAGAACGCTACATTGAACGACAGCTTGCCAATTCCATCCACCGGTTGCCCGCAATTCTGACGATATCATCGGTCCACCTGGTGGGGGGCCTGCCAACGCTGCATCTTCCGGTTTGTGGTCGCCACTCGAGAACCTTTCTTCCCCCTAAAAAATAATAACAGCCTATAAGAGGGCATCTTATTATAAAATCCTTGGTCTAGACTAATGGTGCTAAGAACGTTGATCTTAGAAGTAATGTTAATGAAATCCTTCATCATTAAAGTCTATTAACTCCAAAATATCACTTAATTCACTTCATTAGTGATACAAAGCCGTACACAAAATATATCACTAATAAATTCAATAGCCGCTAATTGGACGTAAAATAAAGCGCCCGATACTCATTTGCTTTTAATAAATTTATTATATCGCAAATGTCGGAGTTCCCACAGGACTCATGTTTAAATTATATTGTTAATTTTTGTGACAATCACCACTTTGGATAATGGTTTTTAATATTCCGGTAAGTTAGGAATCAATAAAAAATCAACAATAGCTTGTATCTTTAACATGAGAGTATTTTATCTTTGACGATAAATTTAGTCCGTACTAATAAATAAAAACATAACATCACGCCTGTATTCCCCGAAGGGGTAGGCAGAGGTGCACATACAAGTACACCCACATTTCGCCAGTTATGTTTTTTAGGTCCCAATGTAATACGGGGCGAGCCTATTGCCATTAACCGGGCACAAATCCAGACTCCGTGCTGCTACTAAGAATTACCTAATGGAAAAACCTAGTAACACTTTGCCCGACCCGGGATTCGAACAAAGGACCTCGTGCTCAGCAGTCGCGCTTAGCGACCACTAGACCAACGAGGCAGTCACTAATAAATATGCGTGACGAATTAGAAATAAGAACATTTTTAGATACGAGTCTCATCTTTAAGAATGAATCTCTCATGAGAAGTATCATCTCTCTCCGGGAAAGTAAATCGTAACTCCTTGAAGGGGTAGCCAGAGGTATTTTTCTTTGTTGGAAGACTTTACACTTACATTTGAGCTTATTTATTAAACGTTAACCCGATTTGTGTCTGGTTGATGGCTCGCCCCCTATACATTAGGATAAATAACAAAACTGGCAAATTGTGAGTGACTATAAGTGCACCTCTGCCTACCCCTTTGGAAATACAGAGGTGATGTTATGTTTCTTGTTAACCCCATTTTAAGTTATCGTGCTACAACAATTTGTAATAACATACAAACCAATATAATTCAAACGGAAAACTGTTTTATATAAAAAGGAAAACTAAAACAAAGGTCAAATCTCAAAGAAACAATAAAATTAGATGGCAGTTTAATACTTCCGAAGTAGCGGCGAATCAAGATGATATCGATACGAATCGGATAAATTATTCATATCGATTCTTTTCATAAATTGAGTTAACGCAAACAATGGCTGGCGGTTCTCTTTATTGGATTCTCACAAAGACCCCGAATTTGGGAACGGTGAGTATCGATTGACGGAATATCATACTTGGATATATCGATTATCGATATTAAATTCGGTTAGGTAGTTTTATTATGTTATAAAAAGGTGACAATTTGTTATTGAAACCTGTATTTAAGTAAGTTATTAAGTAGTTGTCGGAAAATCAACTGTTGAATGTGAGTTTTGGGGTTTGATTCCCAGAACCAGACAAAATCCTACTGGTCGAATGGAAAAATGCTTTACAAATAAAATTGGAATAGAATAGTGAATGTATAGAATTGACATACACTAGCCTCGAAAGCTAAGTACGACACTTCAAATTAAAATTAAGAAAATTCTCATCTTAAAATAATAAATTTAACAGCTTCTCTCAATAAATTTATGCGTGGCCTTCACAGTAGTCAAGTTTGCTTCACTGACAAAAAAGCGGATTCTTGAACTTTCCATTTAACTTTACCATAAAACTTAAAAACCCGGAATTCGTATTCGAATAACTTAACCAACTGCTTTTCTTATATAACATCACGCCTGTATTCCCCGAAGGGGTAGGCAGAGGTGCACACATAGTACACCCACATTTCGCCAGTTATGTTTTGTAGATCTCAATCTTATAGGCAGCGAGCCTATTGCCATCAACCGGGCCACAACTCCAGACTCCGTGCTGCTACTGAGAATTACCTAATGGAATAACCCAGTAACACTGCCCGACCTAGGATTCGAACCCAGGACTTCGTGCTCAGCAGTGGCGCTTAACAACCACTAGACCAACAAGGCAGGTTAGACTGCCTTTCTTATAAATTATTTATCGCTTCCACCGATAAAATTGGCAAAGCCATAACATCATACATACATTGTCCCATCTGGTGGCGAACGGGAAACAAATTCGACACGTTCCCACAAAAATACCATTCAAAAATTAATCAGTTCACTCATACATAATGTATGAAGGCGTTACATGTAAAAATACGAACACGCCTCTATAGAATAACAATAGCTATGTCAAATAACACGAATATAAGAATACGGTTGCCATCCTGTGTTCAAAGGAAAATAATCGCTAGTATTATTGTAATAAAGCTTAAGGTTAATGCTGATAATATTTCCAACGAGTGGGAGCATAGTGAATTATTAAATTATTTGAGCCATCCGTTATAAGGAGCGTTTGGGCGCATATAGGCTACTCGCCTTGAATGTACTTATGGTAGGTCGACTAGTCTCATCTCTATATCTATAGAAATAAAGACGGGTTTGTTAGAACACTTATAACTTGAAAACTGCTGGACCGATTTTCATGGATTTTGAATTTTTGGATTCGTCTTCGCCCCGAATAGCAAAATAGTTATTTAGTTTTGTATGTTTTTGACATTTTAATAAAACTCGGCAGAAAATAAAACAATTACCTATCTTATTAATTTTAAATGAAACCTAAATAACTTTTAAATAAATTAGGTTTGGTACTGCGCCATCTTTCACAATTGACAGCTCACGTCACGCTGCTTTTCTAGGCAGGACGGCGTCTACCGGGTAGTACAGTATATATATATATTTTTTTTAATTGTAGCCCCACATCAGGAGTTTCTCCTATAACGTGGGTGCGTTTCAAAAAAATCAAACATCAAATACACAAACACCCAGACTCGGGTCAAACATCTATGCCTCACACGATTTTTTATCCCGTGCGGGAATCGAACCCGCAACCCTCAACGCAGCAGTCCAATCACATAGCAACTGCGCCAATCAGGTCGTCAAAATAATCGTGCTTATGTAGTAAATGTAATAATAATATTTTATATAGTTATACACAAGTAAAGTCATTATGTGATTAGAATAAGTTATACTTTGTGCCTGTGATTACCTATGTGCAATGTGGAAACCGATAACCGCTGGGGAAGAAAGGTTCTCGAGTGGCGACCACGAACCGGAAGACGCAGCGTTGGCAGGCCTCCCACCAGGTGGACCGACGATATCGTCAGAATTGCGGGCAACCGGTGGATGGAATTGGCAAGCTGTCGTTCTTTGAGGCGTTCTAAGGGGGAGGCCTTTGTTCAGCAGTGGACGTCTTCCGGCTGATGATGATGATGATGAATGTGGTAAAGTGTTTTTAAAACGAGCGCGTCTCGCCATCAAACGTCAAAGTTTGGCGAGGATAGGCATGTAAGACCACTGTAATTATGTTTTTGAAATAAATAAAAAAAAACAATTGACTATAGATAATATTTATGTTCTAGCCATATTTTCCAATTTTAATTTTAGAAATTTTATGATACCCTCAATCTAATTGCTAGTAATACGCATAACATACGCAATCTATATTTATAACCGTTCTATTTTAACAAAACGGCTTGTAAACCCTTTTTTATCTTTTACATGGATCCATTTAAATAAAAATGATGGTTTATGAAGGTTATTCTAAAAATTGGGCAAATTAATAGGCCATCCAAAACTGAGACTCGAACTTACATATAACAGCTGCCCACTTTATATATAACTAGCTGTGCCCGCGACTCCGTCCGCGTGGATATTCGGAAACAGCAATAGTATTCTATGAATGTTTTCTCACCCGGACTAAGTGACACAATATAGTACGTCTTAACTATAATATGACATTGAATATAATAATATAGTATTTTTTTAACACTAACGCAAAAATTGGACGGTGATAATGCAAATTAGAACAATTCTGTCGTACACGATTTTGCCGAATCTTAAACCACTTACGCAGCGCACGCAGGGGAAGCTGTCGAATGGAAAAAACACCCGATTTTGAATCATTCTTCATTGGTACTCGGCTCCTATTGACCGTAGCGTGATGATTATATAGCCTTTAGCCTTCCTCGATGAACTGGCTATCTAACACCGAAACAAACTTTCAAATCAGACCAGTAGTTCCTGAGATTCGACGACCTGATTAGCGCAGTGGCTAAGCGATTGGACTGTTGCGCTAAGGGTTGCGGGTTCGATTCCCGCACGGGGCAAAACTTTGTGCGAACCACAGATGTTTGTCCCGAGTCTGGGTGTTAGTGTATGTGATATTTCATGTTTGTGAAACGCACCCACGACACAGGAGAAATTCCTAGCGTGGGGCGACGTTTTTTTTAAAAAAAAAAAAAAAAAAAAAAAAAAGATTAGCGCGTTCAAGTAAACAAACAAACAAACTCTTCAGCTTTTTAATATTAGTATAGATTGCGCTCCGCGGTGTCATATCAGTCAGTCATATCTTTGGGTTAGACCTGATTGGCGCAGGCTAAGCAATTGGTCTGCTGCGCCAAGGGTTGTGGGTTTGACTCCAGCACGGACAAGAAATTTGTGTGTTGTTCCGAGTCTGGGCGTTTGTGTTGCGATATTTCATGTTTGTGAAACGCATCTACAATACAGGAGAAATTTAGCTGGTATGGGGCGATGTCTTAAAAAACTGACAGATAGGTATATTGTCTCAAACATAAATGTATGGGAGACATAAAACATGACATTCTAACGTACGTTTAACCTACTGTCTAAAGTGACTGGACCGTTCAAACAGGGCTTGATGACACCGATGCGTACGCACTCATTTATCAAGTGACACTGCGTAGAATAATGAAAACGTCTTCTGGGGGAATTTGCAAGCGACCTGTGTGACTTTTGTAACAGGTTTTTCCTCACGCTTGTTACATTTAAAAGGATAAGTAGAGGCATATTACAATGCTATCTCTTTATCACCATTATTTTGGGAGATACATTTTATTATTTGATTGAATAATAAAATATTTCATACTGATTACATAACGGTGTTCGTTTTAGATTTCTATTTGTCAAGTATTTTGCCACTTGTTTTAGAGCAGATGTACCCTTTCCATAACACGTTGTACAGACAATTGTTCATTTTATAAACATCCTTTTTTAATGTAGCCTGTTGGGTGTCCCACTGCTGGGCAAAGGCCTCCCCATTATTCCTCCACAAAACCCTGTCCAATGCCATGATCATTTGATTATAAAATTTTAAACAACATACATTGTATTCGGCATTTCCTAGACCGTCAAATAGTTCATAGAATATTGATCAGGCCGCGTCTTTCCCGCAAAGATGTCCAAATCATCTCGCCATCGCCTTCGTTCCTTAACATCCTTACCCTTAAATAAAACCACGCATTTTGATCCATGTTCTATAAACGTCCCAGAATAAAAAGCTCTCACAAAACATCTTGTAAACAACTCCCTGTATTTGTTTGACTGCAAAAGAGTAAAATAAATATCTTTTGTATCCTTGTGTACAATGTACATAGACCAGTTAAAAAGCGTTCGAGTATTTGTTTTCCTTTACACTCAACGAGAAAATTAACCCGTTTCTACCGTGGGTACAACATTAGTTTCGCAGTTTTGGTACTCAGTTTTAGATTGTCGCGGTAATGTGCGCGAAATAAACGAATTTCGGGGAACTAACTATTGCAATCTTTGTAATTGGACAAACTAAATAGGTGTCGTCTACTGTGTCTAGCTTAAGCTGCTGTAGTAGTGGTTGCTACAACAAAGCGTATTAGGAAAGGGTTATATAATTCTACGGTTAAAAATCCATATCAGCTTCGGGGTGAAGATGAATCCAACAAATCAAAAACCATAAAAATCGGTCCCGCAGTTCTCGAGTTACTATTGTTCTAACAACCCCGACTTTGTTTATATCAATAGATGAGTATGGATTATTACTGTGCGATTAACTGCGGTATCTAGCCTAAAATTGACAACCCCTTTCCTCCCGTGAGTGTCCTAAGAGGCGTCTAAGGGAAAAACCAGAATATGGGCAGCAGCGTCTTTTATCACTTCACTACCAATACTGCGATCCCCAAGCCACTTGCCAAGCATGGGGATTATGGCAATCCCCCACTTTAAGGATGATTTTCTTTCAAATCAAATCAAATCATTTATTCGTTTGCGAACATGGGTACAGAGAAGTTCTTATATATTAATAGTGGACATTAGCCACATTCTACCACAAAAGGCATGCAAACTTAACAATATACAGAATGACTACAACTAACGCATTACGCTTAACTTTATATAATACTCTTATCTTCTAAATATTCTCTAATACTATAATAAGCTTTCTTTAATAACAGTTTCTTAATACTATTTTTGAACACATAAATATTTGAAATTTCTTTAATAGATCTGGGTAGATTATTATAAATACGTGGAGCCATACATAAAATCATTTATTCGTTTTGTTCAATAGTAGTCGTGTTCCGGCTGATAATGATGAACGCATAGAAGAAGGCCTTTAGTACAAAGTTATTAAGAGCATCACAAACCAAAGCCTAACGTTGTCCTTTATGAGCCGTGGACACAGCGCGGCACAGATCTGTAGGCCAATATTATGCAAAGATGTATAATACTATTCATTTGTATGTAAATCTCCGGCTGCGGCCTGCACTGCATGACGAATTTCAGTTGTAACGGGATTTGACTGAAGCTAACTAAGTATTATAAAATTTATCACCGAGCTTCGCGGGTCGGGGTTGTGCAAGTAGCGTTTCAAATTGTATACAGTAGAAGATGGCTATTTCGTGTTTTGGATTAAATTTTTGTATTTTTGCCTTAACTGTGGCTTTATCTTAAAAGGCTCAGTCATATCAGTGGACCTGCGAGGTTAAGCTGGGCTCGCCGCGGTCGGTAATGTGATGCGTGACCGTTTCCACATGTCGCGACCCCTTCATGTTTCGGAAGGCACTTTTAACCGATGCTCCTGATCTCTTTCGGATGACGACCACTGTTGAGGAGGAGGGGGAGGGGAGTTGCCATAATCCCCACTTTTAGCAAGCGTCTTGAGGATCGCAGTATTGGTGGTGAAGTTACAGAAGACGCTGCTTCCCATCTGCTGGATTTTCCCTTGTCGCCTCTTATGATAACCACGGGAGGAAAGGGGGTGGTCAATCGTAGGCCGGATACCACTCGGCAAGTTTTCTTAGAGAAGTAGTGTCTTCGACGAGATCATTTTATCCATGTAAAGTTACAGGAATCAGTGCCGTTTAGGGGAGGAGGCTTATGCCCAGCAGTGGGTCATTTGAAAGCTGATGATGATAATAATGATGAAGAAAGTTATAAGCTTTCCTTCTAACGCACATTCCAATTTATTCCACTTAACTTTTACCAGACGATTCTCTTCGATATTCCCTTTGCGGTTTATGCAGAATTTCTATAAGCTTCGCTAAAAGTAATTTTTGTAAAACCATAATCGTAAGTACGGTGTTACAAACATGGCGTTTCGTGTCTCATGGGACACTCGTGTTATGGGGCTGGTTGTTTATGGTGTGTCTTCTCGATTCTGGTGAATAGTTTGAGCCGTAACATCGGCAGTAAATAAAATGCTTTTGAGATGAAAACTGAATATTTCGAGTGTCATTTTATGTTCTGTGACTTCTTTCACGTGGAAAGAAATTACTGCAGTTTTGTTTGAAATAAAAAGAAGTGAATAATCTATATACAAAATTACAAGCACTATTTAACTATTGCAAGTGACCTGGATGACTTTTCTGTTTTGTGTTACGACAGCATAACATCACACTCGTATTCTCCGAAGGGGTAAACAGAGGTGTATCTATAGTACACCCACATTTCGCCAGTTATGTTATAGGTCCCAATGTAATAGGGGTCGAGCATATTGCCATCCACTGAGCACAAATCTAGCCTCCGTGCTGCTACTGAGAATGAAAATGGAAAAACCCAATAACACATTGCCTGACCCGGGAATCGGACCCAGGAGCTCATATTCAGCAGTCACGCTTAGCGTCCACTAGACCAACGACGCAGTCAAATTCTATGTTACGGTCCCCTGAAATTCTCAGACTCTAAACTTTGGAACCTAAGGAGCACACTCTTTCAGAATAATTTCCAAGCACAAGGTTACAAAACTTATAAATCTATAACTGCCAAAATTAATTTCTAAAGGAAAAAAGAAAAAAATCAGAATTTCTAAAGGGAAGTTTCTAAGCAAAAATCCTTATAAATCACTTCCAAAGACAGAATACATGGGTATAACAAAGTGAGGCTGTATCGACTGTTGACATTATTCGTCAGCTCTCTGATCTCAGTTTCATAGACGCGCAATCTAATTAGGCTTTTGCTACGCTCGGATTCGTAGCAACTTGCTACGACTATCGTAGCAGCTACGAAATCTAATTTTAGTTACAAGAGGCTGTTTCGGTTGTCTATTCGAAGCTATATTAGGATTAGTTGGGAATATTTAACTTTATTGATGTAGCTTTTAATTTAATGGATAGTAAGTTTTTTATAGTTAAAACTTGGTGGGTTAAAGTGAGAGACATAGAGAGTACATATGTTATGGGTCCCAATGTAATAGGGGGCGAGCCGATTGCCATCAACCGGGCACAAATCCAGACTCCTAGCTGCTACTAGAATTACCTAATGGAAAAATCCAGTAACACTTTTCCCGACCCCGGATTCGAACCCGGGACCTCATGCTCAGCAGCCGCGCTTAGCGACCACTAGACCAACGAGGCAGTCATATACTATTAATAATTATGTCAAAAGCTTTACTTCCTAGTTAAGTTTATTTAACGAAAAATATTTTGCTACTTAATTAAAAATCGGTTTGGTTTGGTGAGTATAACCGGAAAATACAGTAAATAATAAGAATATAACGTTAATTGAATCCAAGGACTATGATTAATTAAATTCCGCCTCCCACACTGCCTATCACGCTCAAAGAAAGCGTGAAGGTAAATAAAGCCGTGTTCTATTAACATTACAAAGAGAAACAAGCTTTTCATGGCACATAACATCGATTGTTCAATCAAACGAACGATCCAAACGTTGAGCTTAGCTACGCCGTAGCAATTGTAGCTTGAGGCTACGTCGTAGACGATATTGTTTCTCATATCAAAGGTTCCGCTACGCGGTTGGTTTTCAGTTCGACTGTTGTTTCGTGGTGAGGTAAGTAGGTGTTATGCTTCTTCTCGTTGGCTTGCATATTATTGCGCCTGTCTTTGTCTAGGTGGTAAGCAGAAATAGTGCTAAAAATTCACATTTTTCAATTATCTATCTAAAACCATTATTTATTTTGTGTATCTATAACACAACATAACATCACGCCTGTGTTCTCCGAGGGAGGAGACAGAGGTAATTAGTATACCCACATTTATAAAATTTTCGTGTCACAGTTTTCGTTCCCATACTCCTCCGAAACGGCTAGACCGATTCTCATGAAATTTTGTGAGCGTATTGAGTAGGTCTGAGAATCAGCCAACATCTATTTTTCATACCCCGGGTCAGCTAGTTATGTATAATAATTATGTCCATATGTTCTGCAAAAAGGGCAATTGAGGAGTACCCTCAACCGACGAGCGTTATGAGGAATGTGATGCGTGTGAATGAAGCAAAAGAAGTATGCCAGGATCGTAGCAAATGGAAAGCCGTGGTCTCTGCCTACCCCTCACGGAAACAGGCGTGACTTTATGTATGTATGTAAACTGTACGAAGACTAGTAATTAAATCGATAAAAAAGCCGCGAGAAGGCTTTTTTTTTTTAAACGTCGCCCCACACTTGGAATTTCTCCTGTATCGTAGGTGCGTTTCACAAACATGAAATATTCACATACACAAACACCCAGACTCGGGACAATCATCTGTGGTTCGCACAAAGTTTTGCCCCGTGCGGGAATCAAACCCGCAACCCTTAGCGCAGCAGTCCAATCACTTAGCCACTGCGCTAATCAAGTCGTCTTTTGAAAAAACCTTCTCGCACCTGGAAAATATATTTTAAAAAACTTTTTCTAAACCCATTATTACATTTTCATTGATTAAAAACTTCACAGCGTTAATGAATGGCTTTTGATTTAAGAAACGATTTCCTGGTACACCCTTTGTTCGCCAGATAATTAATCCGAAGGGTTCCGTAAGTTGTTTTGGTAAACTCCTATTAATAGAGTTGACTCCTGTGAAGGATATTGAGTTCACTCAACGTACGTTTTTTAAATTTTTACAAATTGTTTAGTAAAAAAATGAGGATTCTAAAAAAATTCCCGTACAGGTATCGAACCCGCAACCCTTAGCACAGCGCAGCAGTGTCATCACTTAGCCAGTGCGAGAATCAGGTATAATTATTTATTCATCATCAATACTCAGTACTTTATTGCGTACCTTAAAAGTCATAGGTGGACATAGGCATCTCCCAATGATAATTATGATTGATTTTACATAATTTTAATAAGAATTCTCAAGCTTACATTTACTGTAAACATAATTTTATATATCCTACACCTAACATATAAATAGTCATCATCATCATCAGCCGAAAGACGTCCACTGAATAAAGGCCTCCCCCTTAGAACGCCAAAATCACTACATAGTATAAAACAAAGTCGCTTACCGCTGTCTGTCTATCCCTAAATATGCTTAGATCTATAAAACTACGCAACGGATTTTGATATGGTTTTTTTAATAGATTCGAGTAATTCAAGAGGAAGGTTTATATGTATAACTAGCTTCCGCCCGCGACTCCGTCCGCGTGGATTTCGAATGTTTTATAGTCTATAGCCTTCCTCAATAAATGAGCTATCTAACACTGAAAGAATTTTTCAAATTGGATCAGTAGTTTCTGAGATTAGCGTGTTTAAGTAAACAAACAAACTCTTCAGCTTTATAATATTAGTATAGATACATTGATTAGTTTACCTTCTACACAAGTACATTCAATACACGAACACTTTCAAAACCCCTTAGAGTTACAGCAAAAATAAATACAGTTGACAGTTGTCCCATTCTGTTTGAGCATAGACAATTACGTTTATATTGGAGTGTCCATAAAACTGAAGCGACGCAGCGCCCTATATCGGACGAATCGATTTCACGTCACTACCAACCGTCGAACCCCCGATATGATTCGTGTTAGACGATTATTTTTTCATTTTATTCACTCAAGTGCCGGATATTAATCCTAGCGGTTTATTCATTGCGATTTATTTGTCTTGACTAGCGTCAGCGTCAGAATCGTCTTTAGTAGTGCTTTGTATTGGTTCTGTGACCATTTAACGGGTGTACGGAGGTATGCTGTTGCAGCTTTTATAATCAAATGGTTCTATGATTTTATGGAAACATGATGGTAATTAGTTTGGAGAAAAAACAGCGAGTAGCGAGCATGCGTTTAGCCTATCGTCAAGTTATAGCAATTCTAATAATAGTTCAATACCTGCATTCAATAAAACATAACATAACATCACTCCTGTATTCCCCGAAGGGTTAGGCAGAGGTGCACATATAGTACACCTACATTTCACCAGTTATGTTTTTTTTTCGGTCCCAATGTAATAGGGGGCGAGCCTATTGCCATGAACCGGGCACAAATCCAGACTCCGTGCTGCTACTGAGAATTACCTAATGGAAAAACCCAGTAACACTTTGCCTGACCTCGGATTTGAACCCAGGACTTCGTGCTCAGCAGTCGCGCTTAGCGACCACTAGACCAACGAGGCAGTCAATAAAACAATTTACTTAATATACGGTTTACCTATATTACAATTTGTTTTAAGCATGTCTGTGTGTATAAAATATATCTTTTAGTACTAAGTAGTTAAAACTGCATTTTTTTAAAGCCTTGTTAATCTCTCCCTACTGCGCAAAGGCCTTTTCCATAAGCTCCCAAATAGCCTTACAGTTTTATTGTAAGTACGCGTTATAAACTCATATTTTTATTCAAAATGCAACTTTCAAAAGAGAATATACAACGCAGTGTGTGTACTTCTGCCTATACTCCATGGCTCAAGCGTAATGGCGTTATTCTTTTATTTGAGCCTCTCAGGAGCCGGATATTAAACGTCGAGGTTTGCTGCTATGTATGTTTTAATTATCAACGAAAACAACTGACGTTTGATACTGGGAGTTTTTGGAAATACGAGAAAGATAGAATTTGTTTACAAATATCACACTCTAACTTTGCTACGGCTGTCATGTTATATCTTTGAACTTTGAAGAAAATTGAATTTTGTTATTACTGTACGAGCAATTCAAAAAAGCCTAGGCACAAGTCATGGAGGCCTAATGGTTACACCGGATTTGTATGCACAAGATTGCAAGTTCTAACCCGGGAGTATCAATGTGACTTTTTCAATATTATAAATACTTTCTTAGTTATTCTAAGACCCTAATGACTAACGGTGACGGAAAACATCGTGAGGAAACCTGAATTTAATTATCTGAAATCGCTTGCAGTGAGCTAGTGTGGTGATCAACGCTCAATCCTTCTCTATACGTGAAGAGGTCTTGCAGTGGGACAGTTATAGGCTGTTATTATAGGTATCAAATTTTAATTGTAATTGAAATATAAATTAATTCTAGCGACTTTGTTCGCATAAAGTATTTAACCACATCTTTTCTTAGATTAAAATAGCTGTCAATTATTATGGATTAAGCTACCGCTTTATTAAATTTAATTACTAGGAAGGGAAGAATGACAGGGAGGCCTTTGCCATGCAGTGGGACAACACAGGCTGAATAAAAAAATAGGAAGGGGAAGGCCAAGGTGTAGTTGAGACGTACGAAGTAGTTAAATCGAATGTTGAAAATAGAGAACATAATATGCATATGCTCCGCCGATAAAATCAAAGCTTAAATATAAGGTATTATATTATTATGTAATTTAAAACTTGAAAATTAACTCTTAGACTCAATAGAACTTTCTCTTTTCCAAAAACGAATGTGTATCAAAATCTATATTTATCAAGAGACACTAAATTATATGAGAACATCATATTTATTAATAATGTAATATTATTATATATTATGTAATTTTGCATTATTACTTGTGTATGTATTTAGAACAGCGCCATCTATTATGATGCATAATTTTTAGTTTTATTTTTTATTTTGTATATATTTATTTTTAACTAAGGTTTTAGTGTGTAAACAAGCTCGAGTATATTGTAAAATATTATATGAATAAAAAGAATTAACTATTAAAAAAAATATTTTAATTAATTATTTTAAGATAAAAAATACACAAGAATAGAACTCTTAAAACATCTGCCAACCTCCTCAAAAAGGTCCGACGTCAAAAAAATGAATACTCAGATTAATTTACTGCCAAAAACCAACAACAAAACATTCACACTAACAGAAGCGCCATCAACTCGATTATTTTAATCTTCCATTAAAAGCCATTGTACTGATTTAACTTACACAACAATATCGCAAAAGCAAGCTTATCTCAAAGACTCTAAGTTCAGTCAGAAAAAACGCGGCATTCACTCTTCAAATAAAAGAATACGCGGGAATAGATAAAAAATCTGGTAAAAACACTTGTATGGAGATCCTGGAGTGATGAATACTGGATATGGCATAAGTTGGAATTATAGTTTGTCTTATGTCATTGCTACTACTGGATGTTAGACTCATATATTACACAAAATTTATGGCTATATGCTGATGACATCAGAGTATAATGAGATGACGTTTTGGCTTGACATTACACTGGACTCTAACATGAGTCCAAAACATGACATGTACAAACATCCAGGCTCGTATCACGTAGCTGTAGAAGACACAAATGCTTATAATTTCGACGACCTGATTAGCGCAGTGGCTAAGCGATTGGACTGCTGCGCTAAGGGTTGCGGGTTCGATTCCCGCACGGGGGCAAAACTTTGTGCGAACCACAGATGTTTGTCCCGAGTCTGGGTGTTTGTGTATGTGATATTTCATGTTTGTGAAACGCACCCACGACACAGGAGAAATTCCTAGTGCGGGGCGACGCGACGTTTACAAAAAAAAACAGTACCTTTTATTCGAATTCAAAATGTTTTTATTTCATATAAACCTATTACAGGCGCTTATTAAACGTTTGGATGCTAGTTGCACGGTTCCAAAATGTCATTCCAATGGAGAAGAACCGGCAAACTTCAGAGGTTACACATTTAAAGTATTTATGTAGAAGTTACATTTCTCTGACGAATTGGAAAACCTTTTTTTATAACAGAAAAAGGAATCCAAAGGCTTTGCATATAAGAGCTGATTTTGATAGTTCTGAACTCTCTTACTATCTATGTCGTAATGATCTCAAAATAAATTGTTGCACAAGAGAGTTTTTTTGGAACACAGGAAAGAACCACAAACTGATTGAAGAAGAAGCACCACGACTGATGAAGATTGACACAATAAATACATTAACCTTCTCCCTGTCCAATGAATCACAAGGAATCATAAGGTTCCCTAGAACATAGGTTATAAATTTGCATGCTTTAGTTCTTAAGCAAAACATGTATGTTCTCTCAATCAAATAACACCTCTGTACACCATGTTTTTATGCGAATAAATGTATTCTATTCTATTCTCACATAAATGATACATGGCCTGCCTAACCATTAGGTGTACCGCCTTGACAGGCATCCTGTTAGAATGCCAGGAGCAAAGACACAATCGATTTTCAGTCACTGCAGTGGAAATTTGGCTCTCAATTCCGTGGCTGGTTCAAACTGTGTGACAGACGGTGACGACTATCGTTGTTCCATGATTGACGATCAGCGTCGCAAATCACTTGCCGGTTTAGGGTTGGTAACGATTTATTGCGATGACATCGTAGTAGGGTTGACAAGGATTGGTAGTTAGTGTATGGTCATGCATCAGTTACCGTTTAGCTTGATGTTGTTATTTTGGTTTCTCTGTCATCCTTGATCGTTGTTTTGATGGATTTTATAATTTTTCATTTGTTCGTTTAGATTGGTAACATGGTATTTTTTAATGATTAGATTTTTTTATAATTTGTCTAATTTTGAAGGAAAATGATACAAGCGTGAAATATCAGATGCACAAACACATGGCACTCAGAAAAAATGACTATGAATCATCTAATTATTTGTCCCGGGTAGGTATCAAACCCAACCCTCAGGGAGGCAGTTTTACCACTCAAAAGCCTTGTTAAAGTCAAAACAATTTTATGTAAAATCAACTTTATGACTCACCTATAAAAATGAACTGAAGTCTTATCCATGTTTAACAATTCCAAGTAAACAACAATACTAGCCGTTGCGATGGCCCATTGTCACGGACAAGCAAGATGGCCGCCGCTTTTTATTTAGCCGCAAAACCCGAGAATACGGAGTTCCCGCGGTATTATTGTGTATGGAAACTCAAGTGCGTACAGAAAACACTACTAGCCGATGGAAAACTATCCCAGTTTAGCTGAAGTGTTTGTGGAGTATCGGGAAGTGATATCGAAGTGGAATCCAAAAGCCACTTGAATGTAATTAACATTTATAATAATATTCATTCGGAAGTTGAATGACTTTTAAAAGCTTGTGATTGTTTTACTGCGAAATTAAGGCATGTGCTTATATCGATACAATAGTTTTGATCATCAATATTCTCTGTCTCTCAATATTCTTTGCCTTTTTTAGTGCTAAGTTAGTAGAAACGGATTCAATTGGCTATATACACAAACTACATTTAAATTAAAACAAAAGAAGGATAAATAACTATGTAGAAAAATAAAATTAATTTAAAAAGCATCAAAGTATTCTTCTTTATCGTTGTCAAAAAAAATATGTTATATATTTCTATCTAACATTTGAGTGCCTATCATAGGCCAATGACCAGCAGTGGACTAAAATAGGCTGGTGTTGATGTGTCTGCTGTCATATTTCCAACATCGGCTTGTATTTTTGTATCTTCGAACAAAAACCAAGTGTTATTTTATTGTGTACTAGCTGCGCTCCGCGGTGTTACCCGCTACATTTAGTCGAGGTAAAAAGTAACCTAGGTGTTAATCCAGGGAGTCAGCAACCTCTATATGGAATTTCATTAAAATCTATTTAGTAGTTTTTACGTGAAAGAGTAACAAACATCCATCCATACTCACAAACTTTTGCGTTTATAATATCAGTAGGGATTTAACAAATTGACATTCTCAAAACTAGTACAACAGATTAGAAATCGTTATTATACTGTACTGTAACTTGTTTAAATTACTTACCCGCCGCGACAATCTGCTCATTTATGATAATACCATATACTTAAAGATAAATTCTAGGTCCAAAGAAATGGAGAGGGCGAATTCCGCTCGGACTTTCCTATTTTCATTTTCCTTTATCCAAAAATTCCTACCAATTCCGGCCGGGGACGAAACCGGACACACAGAGAATTTCCATTTTCCTGAGCATTTGATACGATGAGTTTTTTTAGGCTATGGGCAGGGTAAAACCCTGGATTTTGTAAACATTGTTTAAACAGATTGTCTTCTGTGGCAGTATATAAGGTTGAGTGGGATTGACCTTTTGGAATTAGGATGGCGTGATGTTATTAAGGGTTTCTTCGGCTATATTCTGTTTAAAAAATACATGTAAGGAAGAAACGGTTCTATTGATACGAAGAGTATTGGTTATGGGTGAATATTAAATCAAATATTGCAGTAATATAAAATCCATACTAATATTATAAATGAGAAAATAAGTCTATCTGTCTGTTACGCTATCGCAACTAAAGAAAGTTAAAGACCCGAGAAAGGACATAGGGTGCTTAATGCGGGCAAAGCCGCGGGCAAAAGCTAGTAATAGCGATATTGATTACCTTGAATCTTGTTTACTCACTAGTAAGGTATAGGTCTAAGTTTTATCATGATAGAAGCACAACTGAGAGCTACAAGAGACCAGCTCTCTCTTTGATACAAAATGACATACAATGTACAATGTGGGAAATGTAAACTAATTAATTTACTCATGTGTTTAATGACTGCCTCGTTGGTCTAGTGGTTGCTAAGCGCGACTGCTGAACACGAGGTCCTGGGTTCGAATCCCGGGTCGGGCAAAGTGTTACTGGGTTTTTCCTTAAGGTAATTCTCAGTAGCAGCACGGTGTCAAGATTTGTATCCGGTTGATGGCAATAGGCTTGCCCCCTATTACATTGGGACCTAAAAAAATAACTTGCGAAATGTGGGTGTACTATATGTGCACCTCTGCCTACCTCTTCGGGGAATACAGGCGTTATGTTATGTAATTTACTCATTTAAGAGATTAATTTTGCAAAACAAAAACAAATAAAACCAACAGTGTGTTCCTATCATTAGGTTATTAGCATTATTGTGCTAAAGTTCAACGATTTGTAATTTTTTATGAACCGTAATGTAGGCCGGAGGTCCTAAAAGTTAAGCACGGCCATTGTAAGGCTCCCTTTGATAAATATGAAGTAAGGAATATATTTACCCTCTTATTCATAAACCGAGGATCATACCGGCATTAACTATACCCCGTATTAATTTTGACATCTCTATTATTTGATATGCTCTCGTTGGCCTCGTTGGTCTAGTGGTTGCTAAGCGCGAATGCTGAGCACGAGGTCCTGGGTTCGAATCCCGGGTCGGGCAAAGTGTTACTGGGTTTTTTTTTGGGCAATTCTTAGTAGCAGCACGGAGTCTGGGTTTGTGCCCGGTTGATGCCAATAGGCTCGCCCCTATCACATTGGGACCTAAAAAACATAACTGGCGAACTGGGGTGTACTGTATATGCACCTCTGCCACCCCTTCGGGAAATACAGGCGGGTGGGGATTCGAGCCCAGGACCTCGCGCCCAGCAGTCGCACTTAGCAACCACTCTACGAGGCACTCTATTAACTACTTCTTAAGAATTACCAACATCGTAATACATTCCAGTGAATGTATTTTTTGAATGTCTGTGTGAGTTTCGTGAGTCCATTTGGGTCCATTACAGAGGCTGGATGCCATCAAATAAAATGTAATCGTTCTCCTGATCGCTCCTTTGTCTTTGCTTACTGCTGAAACTGCTAAATAGTTTGCAGTAGGTAATGGTTAGTGGTATGTTAAAAGTAGTTTTGTTTTTATGATATTATGTGTCATTTTTGCATGTCGCTCATAATAATAATAATAACAGCCCATAACTGTCCCACGGGCAAAGGCCTCTTCTAATATAGAGAAGGTTTGAGTATTGATCACCACGCTAGCTCACTGCGGGCGATTTCAGATAATTAAATCCAGGTTTCCTCACGATGTTTTCCGTCACCGTTAATCAGAGATGTCTTAGAATAACTAAGAAAGTATTTATAACATTGAAAAAGTCACATTAATACTTGCCCGGGTTTGAACCTGTAACCTTGTGCATACAAATCCGGTATGTTAACCGCTAGGCCACCACGACATTCTACGCTTAAATCTTAATTGATAAAGGAAACTTGTGACACGATGACTCAGTTGGCAGAGCGGCGCCACGGTACGGCGCAAGTCGCGGTTTCGAGTCGCGCTCATGTCTATCATTTTTCAAGTTTCCTTTATCAATTTTGTTTTTTTTATGTTATTTTGTTGTTATAAGCTTATGTTCTCTTAGGACTTTATTATAGATTATAGATACATGCGTCGTTGTAGGTTAGGCAGTGGTGTTCTGTTAATTATCAAAAGTCTATAAATACACTTTTCAACACTCTTCATGTGTAAATAAATGAAGAGTATTAATTCTGCACCATCCTAAGGTTGACTCACAAGAATGCCTATGCCGGGAGGTTGGTGGTAGAGTGCTGATAGCGATCCCGCCTCCCAGCCATCATAGGCGCCAGCAGGCATGTGCGGTTATAGTAGGTATATCCCTATGGATCAGCTTTTTCAGTTCATGGGGGGGGAGTCCCACATAACCCCGTTGTCTTCAAGCGGCGGGGCAAGTGTAATGCATTTTCCACACGTTAAGAAAAAAAAGAGAATGCTTATGGCATTAAATCCGCCTCTGTATTTTTTTTTTGGTAATTTGTGCATAAAGAATAAATAAAAACACGTCTCAATTTAGTATTTTTAACAGACTTCAAAAAGGAGGTTTTATGTTGTTCTGTATGTATTTCTTTTAGATTGTCGTTGGTAATAGGTCACAAAATAGGTCAGATACGTCATTTCTCCTTTACGACATTTTTCAAGTAGTTTTATGAAAGCTACAATTAAAACCATTAAACTAGTCATAGTATAAGGGTTTTTATTTCATATAGGATACAAAAGGGCACCTATATAACTAGTTATATAGGATAGATAACTAGTTATATAGGTGCCCTTTATATAGATAGGTAGGATAGATAGTGGCTAGCCACTATCTGGTCAAAAGCTAGGCTCAATTGGGCAGTTGAATGCAATGAAGATAAGCGCGAACAACCGTGGATAGAGGTAGTCCAATCAACACCACTCAAATCCACTGCGTACAGCCACGTTGTAACTAAGTGCACAAAAGTACTGAATTAAATATAAATGGGAGATTAAGTCTATTTGTGAAAAAATATTTTTAAAGTAATGTAGAAATATATTTTTATCACAAAATTTTAAATCAAAAGTACCGTATTGTACTGTCGTCAAACCTATTTAAGTATGCAAAATTTCATTTCAATTGGATGTCAAAAAATGGTTCTAATTTAAATTATAAGATTTGACATAAACAATCTCACATACATACATCCAGCTTGTAAAAAGAAACATCGCCGCACACTAGAATTTTTTTCTGTGTCGTGGGTGAGTTCTACAAACATAAATTATCACATAAAGACCTATACCTATATTTAAAATGCACCCGTTTAAATAAATCCTCATATGGGATTATATCAAAGACTAATATAGACTATTCCATAGTTTAACTTTTTAACACAGACTTGGTCTTCTGTTAACACAGTACACAGAGGTAGGCAGAGGTGAACATAGTACACCCACATTTCGCCAGTTATGTTTTTAGGTCCCAATGTAATAGGAGGCGAGCCTATTGCCATCAACCGGGCACAAATCCAGACTCCGTGCTGCTACTGAGAATTATCTTATGAAAAAACCCAGTAACACTTTGCCCGACCCGGGATTCGAATTCGAGTCGCGCTTAGCAACCACTCGACCAACGAGGCAGCACTTGGCCTTCTGTATTTTATTTGTGCTGCGACAGCGTCAACTGTATTGTACTTTTTAGAGATTAATCGCAACGAGTGCATTCGACTGCACTCAGACGATTATACGCGATCGGTGCCGATCTATAGCCGAATGGACTTCGTTTTTGAGCACATTTTTTACGGCGTGGGCGAGTGTTCTGATACCAAGCCTTTTAGGCTTACACCATTTACGATCCTGTCAAATGCACAGTTTTATTTGGAAGCAGGTGTAAAGGTACATATTTTGGGTATGTCACTTCTATTGGCCAGAACAGCTCCCATACCATAAAAGCATACAGCATGACAGTTTACGATATAGAAGCGAGACGTTTTGAGCAGTATAATTCGGCATCTCACTTCCAAAATATAAACTGTCCTGCTTTTAGAGTTTATGGTAAGGGGGCTGTAGACATAATTAAGAGTATGCATCGTTTTCATCAGCCGGAAGACGTCCACTGTTGAACAAAGGCCTTTAAAGGCGTAGGTTGCCATTATCCCAGCGCTTGAGAAGCGACTTGGGGATCGCTGGTGTGGTTATAGAAGACGTTGCTGCCCACCTTCTGGATCTTACCGTAGTCGCCTCCTACGACACCCACGGGACGAAATGAGGAGGTGCTATTCTGGCCCGGGATTCCGCGGGATTGTATGCATTCTCAAGTTCTATTCTTTATCACATCATTTTAGCAAGTATAAAAAAATATACTGTTTATCCAATAAAATTAGATTATCATGATATAACATTAAATATAAGATTCTTACCGACTTCCCTAACACTTAAATCGAATTAATTAATCATTTTGCCAATACCACTTTTATATTTATTTTTGCTATAGCCATTCAAATACCGACCCTATCCTAACACAATAAGGTTCAATAGCTACTCTGTATCAGTTCACGTCATTGGTCATTGAACTACATAATTGCTTTGCAAAGTCAGTCAACGACGTCCAAGTTTGCAGAATGTTCGGCTAAGTTCGGTAAACTTCGACAAAGTTCGGAAAGTGACGAATCATGTCGGCGCGCGAAAATGTTATCTTGGGACGTTTGGTAGGAAATGTTAAATTTTATCTTAGAAATATTTCTTGGCCTCGTCATTAGGTAAAGGTGGTGTTTTCCTGACAATGTCCTTATCAAATTCGCTGAAAAATCATTCTAAAACACCTTAAATATTACAATTTTAATGACGTAATATATTTTTTTAAAACAACGTCGATTACTCCACAAACATGAAATATCACATACACAAACACCGAGACTTGAAACAAATTTTTATCTCGTGTGGAAATTGAACCCGCAACCTTTAGCGCAGTAGTCCAATCTCCTAGCCACTGACTGCGCCAAGCAGGTCATCTGTCACCAAATATCTGCCATGTCTTGTACACTTAGCATATACATTAACATGGTAGTAAGGCCGACTGTATAAAGTGAACTATAATTTAATATCGTAGAGGCACTGTTTATAAAATACATACAAGGCTAAGCAATAACAGCAACTTCCTCATTTTCTTTTAATTTTATACTTAAGTTAATTAAGTCCACCCCAACTTTCTCACCTTATCCTGGCCCCATCATTAATTAACCCCAGCGCATTTTTCTCAGCCTCCCCCCCTCCCCCCTCTCACCCCGAGCTCAGATGTTAGTTTTGCGGCCCATTAATCATATTCTCCTCATTGTATGTTGGTATAACTTTTTTATTCCTACAGTTTGCGCTGCGTTTGAAACCTTTTCGTGTTACGTTTAAGGTTCAATGCTCTTTCAGAGTTGGTGCTGTCGACTGATAGGTTAGATCTATTACGCATATCGTGTATGGCAAGCAGACAAAGATAATGGTATAGGTCCTACTTGGTAGGTACGTAGTAACTCCTACTGCATACCTTTGGATGTAATGATTCGCCAATTTGTTTCGTTTTGATAATGTTGTAAGAGGCATCTTTTGGTATAAAATATTTAATATTAATGGCCAGAAGACGTCCACTGTTAAACTAAGGCCTCCCCTTGAAACGTCACAATGAACGACAACTTGCCATTTGCGTCCACCGATTGCCAGCAACTCTGACGATATAGTCGGTTTACATGGTGGGAGCATGTAAACCGACCATGGTGCTAACATCTGCGTCTTCTTGTTTCTGGTCGCTACTTGAGAACCTTTCTTCCCCAGAGGTTATCGGTTCCTCGAGCGATATGGCCTGCCCATATCACATTAAAAAATAATACCTACGATGAAGAAACTATCTACTATATATACCGGTTATACTCACGTCGATATTCGGGAATGCCCGACTAGTTTCGGACTCTAACGGAGCCCTTATTCATGAGCAGGTGACGCGGCGGGGTCGCGAGCCGAACTGAGTATAACCGGTATATATAGTAGATAATATGGATAACACTCACGAAAGTTATTATAGTAAATTAGATGAAGAAACTACCCATCAGTTCATACTTGTCTACCTATTAGTAAACTCAAAAACACAGACCTTACAGGAACTTTTAAAACTCACATCACCTGCGCATAATATACTCGCACGGCGTGTCTCAGCTAAACCAAGTCAATTTAAAGTTTACACGGGCGCAAAGTTTTGTCCTGTACAGAATAGGTGCCTTTCTTTCACGATATTTATGCAAAATTGCATGCAACCTGCCGACACTGCCGTCGGGGCGAGAACTACGTAACGACAAGAGATAAGTTATACTAAAGTGAGAGTAGTTTTACTTTTACGTGAACAGAATTGTGCCTTGACTGCCTCGTTGGTGTAGTGGTTGCTGAGCGCGACTGCTGAGCACGAGAGCCTGGATTTAAATCTCGAGAACGGCAAAGTGTTGCTTGGTTTATAGCACGGAGTCTAGATTTGTTCCCAGTCGATGGCGATAGGCTCACTACGAGGGCCTAAAACATAACTGGCGAAATGTTTGCGTACTTTACGGTCACCTCTGCTCCTTCAAGGAATACAGGCGTGATGTTAATATACATTTTATTTTCTTTCATAATACCATAATTTATAAGAAGATTTTTCTAAATAAGTTCAACGATTAGTAAATAAGTTTTTAAATATTATGGTTGTTACTAATGTAAAATTTTTATGTTGGTAGCATTGTTGTTGGTACGCCATATTTTTTCTGTAAAAACGTCAAATAAATTGTTTACTCCAACCACCGCCTTTGATTGATGCAGTTACAGTAAGTAGAACTATCAACGAGCTACCTGGCTGGTAGCTTTGTATTAGGTCTCGTCAATCGACCGGTTAAGCAGTAGAACTCCTTCAGTGCTAACTGCAAGAGACAAGGTAAAAAAAAAAACAACGAGCTACTGGACTATCCAACCACTCGTTCCAGAATTCCTTTCTTAATTCATCATCATCATCACATCATGACTGCCTCGTTGGTCTAGTGGTTGCTAACCGCGACTGCTGAGCACGAGGTCCTGGGTTCGAATCCCGGGTCGGACAAAGTGTTACTCGGTTTTTCCATTAGGTGATTCTCAGTAGCAGCACGGAGTCTGGATTTGTGCCCG
Organism: Abrostola triplasia; assembly: GCA_946251915.1. Taxonomy (NCBI): domain Eukaryota; kingdom Metazoa; phylum Arthropoda; class Insecta; order Lepidoptera; family Noctuidae; genus Abrostola; species Abrostola triplasia. The sequence goes on from OX276432.1 coordinate 10,822,202, forward strand.
GTTGATGGCAATAGGCTCGCCCCCTATTACATCGGGACCTAAAATATAACTGGCGAAATGTGGGTGTACTATATGTGCACCTCTGCCTACTCCTTCGGGAAATACAGGCTTGATGTTATGTTATGTCATCATCATCATCAGCCCTTAGATAATTTAGGTCTTACAATCATAATCTTCAGTTTAAGGCCGTAAAATAGCACATGGCTGGTCTCCACAAGCTTGCGTTAATATTTCATTTGGCACATTTCGAGCGCGTCTAAGTTAGTTGCACATAATGAGTTGTGAGCTTTCACGTCAAGCGGCCGGTTGTGCGCCCCGAGCTGCTGTCACACACTGGGAGTGACTATTAAATCGATACAAAATTTATTTTGAATCCCAAGTGTATAACATCATAAGTTTAGCTGTCCACTGCTGGTCATAGGCGTCTCCTATGACACGCTCACACGCACAATAGACGTGTATATAAAGTTCTAATTTTAATAGTTATATAACCTAATTGGCGCAGTGACCAAGCGATTGGACTGATGCGCAAGCCTTAGGTTATGGGCTCGATTCCTGTACGGGATTAACTATGTTTGATCCACAGATATTTGTTCCGAGTCTGCGTGTTAGTGTATTTCATGTTTATGAAACGCACCCATGATACAAGACAATTCTTTCAGTCTAGATAAGTGAAGAAGCTCTCGGAGAATGGGAGTAAAAATTTAGCATATATAATAATACTCGTAATAAAGTAAATGTTTTAAACCCTTTGCTCAGTAGTTAGACGTCATCATCATCGAGCCTGTGTCAGACCACTGCTGCACATACAAGATGGTAATTAAAAAAAATGTATACAAAATAAATTCTTTTATTACCAGCACAGGCACTAATGGTCAGGCTCAGCACTTTATCAACGAATACCTCGCAAACCAAGAAAAAGTAGATACAAATAAATACGCAGTGTGTCCCCAACTTAACACAGCAGTGCTTAATTGGAGTCGGCCCGACTTGTCTTGAAGTCTGCATCTATATTGCAGTTTTATTGCTCGCCGTATAAACCGGTTTTATTCCAAACAATTTATACTCTACTTGTACGAGAGAATTATTTTGAACGCCCACGAACTTGAACTTACGCTTTGCATTTTTACTTTGAATGTACACAATTGGTGAAGCTTAGCGCTGAACTTTGGGAGGGTTTAAATACTGTTTGCTATAATGCCTGAATTGCTGAGTTTTTGTTAGTCTGGAATTTGTGCTGTGTGTGTATTCTGGAGCGGAGAAGAGGCAAACGCTTTGAACTATAGTAATGGAATATGAGAAATGTATAGGGATGAAATAAGGTTTACCTCTAGTGGTCGCTAAGCGCGACTGCTGAGCACGAGGTCCTGAGTTCGAATCCCGGGCCAGGCAATGTGTTACTGGGTTTTTCCATTAAGTAATTCTTATTAGCAGCACGAAGTCTGGATTTGTGCTCGGTTGATAGCAATTGGCTCGCCCCCTATCACATTGGGACTTAAAACATAACTGATGAATGTAGGTGTACTAGTGTACCCCTTCGGAGAATACAGGCGTGATGTTATGTGGTTATACTATGTATACATATAATTTTCATTCTTTTAGATTTCTATTCGTCAACAGATTTTTTGCCACTAGTATAGGACTTCTTTCGTAACAATATTCGTGGTAATTCTATTATTTATTTAAATATCTTCTATCATATAGTAACGCTTCTTATTTCAAGAGGTGATTAGGCTAACAACACACGCAAATTTTAGAAGCTTAATCGCTGTAATAGCTGATATAATCCACAGGATAAACGCCACCACAACGTATGTAATAATATATCTTTATAATCGACTAAAACAAGGCAGAATTCAAATGGATAAAGTAGTTATAATCATCAACATGATAAAACCAGTTCACGCCGGTATTATACCTGTCAAGCAATTAATAGAAACGTAAATACACGCACTGGCACGGAATGAGGCCCAAGCTTCTATCCTCTTATTAAACGAGGATCATACCGGAATTAACTAAACCTCGTATTAAGTCTATTGACATCTCTATTCTTTGACATGCAAACGACATGACGGGTGTAATTTAGTCCATGGTTTAAAGTGACATTTATTATGAATAAGGGAGATTTGTTTTATAATTCAACTTATACATAGATAACAACATATTTTTTCTAAAATGTTGTTTGCTGGTTCTCCGAAGAACGAGTCACCGACATAGCTCGAAGAATATGCAAGTTGAGGTAGCAATGGGCAGGCCATATCGCTCGAAGAACCGATAACCACTGGGGAAGAAAGGTTCTCGAGTGGCGACCACGAACCGGAAGACGCAGCGTTGGCAGGCCTCCCACCAGATGGACCGACGATATCGTCAGAATTGCGGGCGACCGGTGGATGGAATTGGCAAGCTGTCGTTCATTGTGGCGTTCTAAGGGGGAGGCCTTTGTTCAACAGTGGACGTCTTCCGGCTGATGATGATGATGAATTTATTAGAAAAACTAAAGATATGTGGACAATATAACGCATTTTTACAATTGCCAAAAAAAATATTATTATGAAATTTGGGCCACAATCTGTGCCGGTAAATGTAGAATATTGCAATGTGTTCCATAATAATACACAATGCTGATTATTAATCGCTAAATTATGTTAATAGTTCATTCGCTCGTCGGGTACGACTGCTCTATTTGATGTATTATAATTAGGCTTATAATCTAGTCATAATATTTGGGATTATGTTATAATGACGTCATGATAATGGTAAATTTATATTTCTCAATGTTTATAACTACCTCGTTGGTCTAGTGGTTGCTAAGCGCGACTGTATAGCACGAGGTCCTGGGTTCGAATCCCGGGTCGGGCAAAGAGTCACTGGGTTTTTCCATTAGGTAATTCTCAGTAGCAGCACGGAGTCTGGATTTGTGCCCGGTTGATTGCAATAGGCTCGCCCCCTATTACATTGGGACCTAAAAACATAACTGGCGAAAAGTGGGTGTACTATATGTGCACCTCTGCCTACCTTCGGGGAATACAGGCGTGATGTTATGTTATGTTATGTTATGTTATAAAAAATCTCCTGCTTAGTTGGCTAGTCTCAGATGAGATAGGCTGCCGTGACCGAAATTTGGTCAGGAGAGCATTGTAACCTACATATTTGTCTAGTCTGTAGGTACTCTAGTTCCTTCCTCGTAGTTTTAAACAAATGACAAACTGTACCTTCTAACCGCATCATGTAGGGAGGAATTTCGGCTTCTGATACAGTCACAAGCAATAGTATATCAGCATAGTTTACATGCATTTCCCATAAAGTTAATTATACAATATTTATATGACTTTTTGCATGTTGCCATGCTAGACTTAAATCTAAATTGACGCGACTTTCGCCGTACCGTGGCGCCGCTCTGCCAACTGAGCCACCGTGTCACTTACAAAGCAAAATAGTATGGAAATTACGCATTTACTGCACATTTTATATGACTTACAGAAACGACAAAATAATACATTAAGGGATTTATTACAATTATGGTGTACAATAAAGCATACTCTATCTATCTATTAAACATTAAAACCATATAATAATATTAGAAGTTTCCTTATCAAAAATATAATAATATATACCTACTTGTTTAAATTGAAACCAAACTGAATCCATACCAATCTAATATATTAATTCTAAAATCTACCACGACACCTCAAATTCTCTAAGAAGTTTAAGATTTTTTTTATTTTCAATTTAATTGTAAAGTTTATAATTATGAAGAAATCTAAATCCAAAATCCACGTAGACGAAGTCGTGGGCAACAGCTAGTTTTATAGTAAAGGTGTACATTTATTTCCCTGTATTTTCCCTCGTTGTTGTCGACTGTACCTGAGTGTACCTGCGGCAGATGGGAGACACTTGACGGAGCTGTGTGGCGAATAGTGTGCTGAACGGTACCTATTGCGAGTTTAACAGGCCCTCGGCTAACCCTAATTGGTGGTCTTTGGTCGTTAACGGTAACTTAAGTTTCCAATATTTTATTGCAACTCCTGTTTTTTTGAAAATAATTATCTTTCCGTTAATATTAAAAAAAATGACTTTTATAGGGCATATAGAGTGTTTTAAAAGTTAACGAGCTTGGTGTGTATGTGGTATGATAAATGAAAGGAGAGTCACCACCTATTACTAATTTTTAAACTATTACGTATTAAATTACAACACGGGAATAAACTCTTGGTGGAAACGTCAAGCCAAAAATTAAAAAGTTGTGTTCGCGTTCATTCCTTTATTGTAATTTAAACCAATAAAATCACCACCTATTATTTACGATTTAAGGTCATATTGCCACCAGAGGAGATGCCTAACGGATAGCACCATTAATCATCATCTCATCTGTAATAGACCTACAGGCCTGATGAGGACGATGAAGGTCATAACAATATAATCCACTTACAAAAATAAAAAGTTATAAAGCATCAAAGAATTCATCCCCATCGATGTCAACCGGTAACGTGTCCAAAAGTAGGTACAAACAGTTATCAATTCCATCCTAAAGACGGATTTCCTATAATTGAAGTACATATTCGCGTCTACATAAGTACATACTGCCTCGTTGGTCTAGTGGTTGCTAAGCGCGACTGTTGAGCACGAGGTCCTGGGTTCGAATCCCGGGTCGGGCAAAGTGTTACTGGATTTTTCCATTAGGTAATTCTCAGTAGCAGCACGGAGTCTGGATTTGTGCCCGGTTGATGGCAATAGGCTCGCCCCCTATTACATTGGGACCTAAAACATAACTGGCGAAATGTGGGTGTACTATATGTGCACCTCTGCCTACCCCTTCGGGGCATACAGGCGTGATGTTATGTTATGTTATATTCGCGTCTATGACATTATCGATGTCCAAATTGTCCGTATAAATACTTTGTTGAACACTTAAGAACTTACGAAAGATAGTTCGCAGTTAAAAAAGCGCTTGTTATCCATTTGTCACCTGACAGATTCAAGTTTTGTAGTGAGGTGTACAGAAAAGTTCGTTCGCAAAAAAATACGAAAGTTTTAATGAATTGTGATACATAATATTATATCTTATATATAAAATTCTCGTGTCACAATGTTCGTTCCCGTACTCCTCCGAAACGGCTTGACCGATTCTCATGAAATTTTCTGAGCATATTGAGTAGGTCTGAGAATCGGCCAACATCTATTTTTCATACCCCTTAGTGATAAGAGTTTTTTACCTGAAATTCACGCGGACGAAGTCGCGGGCAACAGCTAGTTGTTTGTATATATGTTAAACGAGATTATTCTATTTTTTATTTTTTTATATATTTTTTAAGAATTTTGTTTTTTATTTATAAAATTCGTTTAGTAACAGCAATATGGTTTGGGAGCAAAGCAACAAATGACACTGAACAGAGATTTGTGGAAAAATAAAGGGGAGGCTGGGGAGGCTTTGCCCAGCAGTGGGACACATTACAGGCTAATAAAAAAAACCGCAAAGTACATTAAAATTTAGATGGTGCTGTTAGTATTTCAGAAGCAATCTCTTCCAGCACTGTTTTACAAAGACTAATCAATAAATCCGCGACAAAACCTAAACTTTAAATAATAACACATAAACACATAAAATAATACATTTGTATATAGCTGAAATCGAGTAGCACCATCGCAACAAAAATAAACAAAACAGAATATATTTCACAAAATATAATAATGGAATGCCTCATACATTAAACTTGGCCATCCAAAGATTGTATCTACCACCATAACGCCACGCTATTGACACTTTCTATTACTTCAAATAATAAAGTGCACGATAAAACAACACTGGGGCACTAACAAAATCGCTCCCTTAAGGGCAATGCTCCGAGATAAAGTAAAACGTACCCTACACGTATTATCTTTGAGCTTTTTTATCTTTAGAACCACGAAATAAAGATAGAGGGTCGTAATTTTAAATTTAGAAAACCAATAAAAACTAAATCTATAATAATTTCCAATTTGGAACCCCAACTGAAAAAAGAAATCTAAATTTTAAATTTAGATCCCGCAACTGAAGATTTCTTAATTTTAAATTCAAAGTTCCAAGAATAATCCGTTCGAAAAAAGGAACGGGCTTAAAAATAAGAACCATTAGTTGTACTATCGAACGTAACCCGCATCTAACATACTCGTAATTTAGTTTACATAGTTTTTTAGTTTACGTAACGGTATTAGAAGAATTCTCCTTATAAGTAGGAAAAGATTGCCCCTTTACTAAAGATGGTTAATGCCTTAGTTCAATTCAATTTTGCAGAAACCAAATAAAAATACATACCTACAGACGAACATAGAGCCTCCTTATATTTATTATACCTGAAGTCTATGGTCAAACTTAGAAAAGATAAATATTATTTAACGCTATCTATACTAGCTGCGCCCCGCGGTGTTACCCGCTACATTTTTTCAGGATAAAAAGTAGCATATGTGTTAATCCAGGGTGACAGCTACCTCCATATGAAATTTTATTAAAATCCATTCAGTGGTTTTTACGTGAAAGATTAACAAACATCCATACTTACAATCATTCGCGTTTATAATATTAGTAGGGTTAGTTTTGTGTGAGATTTGGTTAGTTAAAGCTATACGGAGAGTAAGTGCAAAAAGCTAAAATCATCATCAAAAATCAAAAATCAGGTATCTTAATATCAGTCAAAATTTGGCCACCAAAAGACCTCTAGTTTTAAGAAATCTACCAGACTAAACAAAGGAGTAAGTACTACAATATAATTTTGTGTGTGTGTGTGTGTGTGTGCGTGTGTGAGTGTGTGTGTGTGTTTAAGAGGGAGGAAGTATTATAAATTTTATTAACCCTTAGGTTTTTAATACAATCTAATTATAATCAACCCTTAGTTTTTTAAATATATCCCGGGTTCTCTTTACAATTTAATTACTAGCTTTCCCTAGTGTAATCTTACAACTTGTCTGTGATTGCGTCTATCGTTTAAATTTGTTTATAAATTATTATAATGTTCTCATCAATCACAACTCCCTAGGCAGACTTATAAAAATAGTCTTAGAATTGGTTTTATTCTTTTAGTAATTAACTTTGTTTTGCTTTAAGTAATTAGTTGTAAAAAATGTAGGTATATTTATAAACTCATCATTATAACATATTTGGTTTTAAAATTGAATGTCTTTCATTTACTTATTCCACACTTAGTTTATTTAATAAATTATCTTTTTTGTAAGTCCATCCATACTAATATTATCAACGTGAAAGTAACTGTGTCTGTTACGCCGTCACGACTAAACGGCTGGACGGGTTTTGATGCAAATTGGCATGTAGGAAGTTTAAGACCCGAGAAAGGACATAGACTACTTAACGCGGGCGAAGCTGCGGGTAGAAGCTAGTAAGATATATATAAGGTTTGATAAGATTTTGGTAGGTTCGATATTTTTAAATTCTTAGTATGTAGTAAAATTAAAAAATAATTAAATGAGTTTGTTATCTTATGGTTTTTTTTAACAGCCTCTGTTGTCCCACTGCAGGGCCAAGGCCTCCCTATCATTCTTTCACTTTATCTTATGTATTACAATACATTATTTTTTTGATAATTAACTGAGTTCATTATGGTACTCGCTGTTTAAGTATTATTACAAACCAACACACAACGTACGTTATCTGTATATTATATTTTGTTATCTTTTCTGTTATCTAAAAAAAAAAAAAACGTCGCCCCACACTAGGAATTTCTCCTGTGTCGTGGGTGCGTTCTACAAACATGAAATATGACATACACAAACACCCAGACTCGGGACAAACATCTGTGGTTCGCACAAAGTTTTGCCCCGTGCGGGAATCGAACCGGCAACACTTAGCGCAGCAAATTATCTGGAACATAATTGTTATCCGCAGACGTTGTAAAGGCAAACATAGGATCATCTCTCTAAAACGAATTTTATATTTCTTGCTTGATTCTACTATGTGGTTGGAATACTTTAGTAAGAAAAGAAAGCTTTTTAAATATACGTGCAACGAGGTCTTAAATTTTTATTTAAATACATTTTATTTTATCAAAAACTACTTTGTGTTAAAATAAAGTATGGCGAAGTCGCGGGCATTAGCCAGTTTAAAATATTAAAATACAAAATAATACCTTCAAAAACTTTGCTTTATTTCTATAATCCTTTTACAAAATAAATAATAGCATTATTTCAACTTTTGTTTCGAATCAACTCCGTACCGTAAACAATTTATAGAAACTCAAATTTGGGGCTTCCTAAGGTACCTTAGAGGGGAATAATTAAAAGCAGAATGGCGCAAGTGTCCAACTTGTCCGAAAGTTGGCTTGTTTTGAAATATTTCGTTGTGGTCCAAAATATAAACGAAAGCGATTTTTTATAAGTTTATTTGTGTTATAATATCATCCCCAATATCTTATATACCGGTTGTACTCACGTTGATATTCGGGATTGCCCGACTAGTTTCGGACTCTAACGGAGCTCTTATTCATGAGCAGGTGACGCGGCGGGGTCGAACTGGTTAAGTTATTATAGGTATTAAATTAAATCATCCCCACAATCTTTACTGTATGTATCTAACGATGCCTGGATTCCACGAAAGAGTGACAGATAATATGTCAGTGTTACAGCCTCATGCATAGGTTTTTTTAACAAATCTATCAACCATTGTCTATAGAAAAAAAAGTGGAGAATTATGACATCATAATTGACTTATTGGTATTTTTTTGGGTTAAAACCTGTTTTTGTAAATATCATCTTCATCATCAGCTGGAAGACGTCCGCTGTTGAACAAAGGCCTTCTTTAGAACGCCACAATAAACGACACATAAGGGCCCTAAATACATTAAAAGACGCTTCAACTTCTTTCTTGCACCACTTCCTCATAATCTGCCTTCCTCCATTATAGCTTAATAGCAAATGATCGTAGACCTCCCCCTCTCACGTATCTCGACTAAAATCTCAACATTTTAACCTCTGCGGGGACCTTCGAGGGTTCAAGATATGCTGGTAAATACACTGATACTCCAGCATTGTTCGGTTGGGCTGATGTTTTTAGATACTGTAAGTTTTGTTGGGACTTTAGACTTTAAACTCCGTGACGTCAAAACGCGCTATTGTTTGGGGTAAGTTGGTTAGAGTACCTGAATAGCTTAGTTTGTTTTGTTGAAGTGTCGGTTTAGTGACAAAGTAAGGTATGATGACTGAACATGGGTTATCATAGGTGCAGCTTTTTCAACAGTTATTTTATTATAAATGGCAAAGTTATCATTATCGGTTCTAGTGGTTGCTAAGCGCGACTGCTAAGCACGAGGTCCTGGGTTCGAATCCCGGGTCGGGCAAATTCACTGGGTTATTTCCAGTAGCAGCTCGGAGTATGGACTTGTGTGTTGTGTGTATTCCCCGAAGGGGTAGGCAGAGGTGCACATATAATACACCCACATTTTGCCAGTTTTAGGTCCCAATGTAATAGGGGGTGAGCCTATTGCCATCAACCGGGCACAAATCCAGACTCCGTGCTGCTACTGAAAATTACCTAATGGTAAAACCCAGTAACACTTTGCCCGACCCGGGATTCGAACCCAGGACCTCGTGCTCAGCAGTCGTGCTTAGCAACTACTAGACCAACGAGGCAGTCAAGCGTGTCTTTATGTATGTATATAAAAGATGCTAATGTATACCACGTGGCTTCTCGAAACCCCCCTTCCCCTTAATTTATAAGTTTCTTTATTATCCAGTTAACGGTGTCGTTTTTCATGCGGTCTCGTTATGGGACATTAAGAGCCCAGAGCCCACATATATACTCAGTTATCTTGCTATGGGGAAGGAATAGCGCTAATGGAGGTAATGGGTTGTTACACGCAGTTATCTGCTATCGGGAATGTGAGATATTTTTGGTGAAATCATGTGCTTATTTGGTATTGGGTTTTCCCTTTGTGTCTATATAATAAAATCTTTCACTTTATCAGTCCGGAACTCTGTTTGGACTGTGTGACGGCTTATAGAGTATATGAGCTCATGCAGAGCAGGGTTTCCTAGTGTTTTTGTGGCTAACTTAGTATAATACTAATAATACACGTTTTTGTGTACAAGACACTCGTTACAATTATTTTGTCGTAATCATTTACCTCCAACATTACCCTGGGGAGAAAAAAGATGGAACTTTTTCCCAAAAACCAGACGCAACTCATGATGCTTCTAATCAAATATCCTGCTAAGTAATTACACGTGTATGTGTCTATCCTTCTTAAAGGAATAAGCAGCGCTTGTAGACTCTCTTCAGTAGACAAGTAGATAAATCTCATGTAAAACAGGGTGGACCGACGATATCCTCAGAATTGCAGGCAACCGGTGGATGCAATTGGTAAGCAGTCGTTCACTGCGGCGTTCTAAGGGGGAGGCCTTTGTTCAATAGTGGACGTCTTCCGGCTGATGATGAGAACACGGTGTGGTTATCGGCATATTTAGGGCATTCACCATAATTCCAAACTAGTGGTGTGGATAACATTCCATCAATACGCATATTACATACATAAACTCACACCTATTTCCCAGAGGGTTAGAGACCACGGATTTCCATTTACTACAATCCTAAAATACTTCTTTCGCCTCATTCACTCGCATCAAACTCCTCACACACGCTCGTCAGTTAAGGGTACTCCTCAATACGCATATTCAGCGTTATAAATCTATCTCTATGTAATTTAAAATATAATTGTTATACAACTAGGTTTAAATAGGTATGTCGGACTTAATGCATAGCTCTCTCGAAGGTGTGACGTCACAATGCGAGAACCGCGTCCGCCGCGCGACGAGCACTCCCAAACTATTCTAACGCCTCTCCGGGAATTTAGATACAATCCTCGCTTAATGAGTTTGTAATCTTATTGTTTTGTGTTTTGGGAAATGGACTTACGTAGCGTCGCTCGTGTATCTACGAATCTAATTATTTTTAGAGGTCGATGGGTGTGGCGAATTTGTGCAGAGTAAGCGTTTTAGTTTGGCCTTGTTCGCATCTCGCTACAAAGGACGACTATGTATTATCTGTCTATTTTGGAGAAGGCAGATGTGTTTTTGCAAATATACATAAAGTAAAAAAAAATGGACGTGACTGATTGAAAAGCAGAGATGTTGACACCACCAATCAATTGACATACTTTTTTATGACCTCTGTCAACGGTATTCTCCATAAATTATGTATGGCAATAGGGGCATGTGACGTCACTAGTTCGCAAACTCAATTGACATACGATCAATTGATTTCAAAGCAAACAAAAATCGTATTTTACAGTAAATTAAATATGAGGGCTCAAATAAAGTACTTTTTTAGAGAAGTAGTATCTTGAAATTAGTCTTTCAGGTATGACGTGATGAGTAGAATAAAGTTTATTTATTTATAGGTAGGCAGAGACCACGGATTTCCATTTACTACTATCCTGTCATAATTCTTTCGCCTTATTCACTCGCATCACACTCCTTATACACGCTCGTCGGTTAAGGGTACTCCTCACCCTTTTGGAAAACAGGCTTGCCTTTATGTATGTACTGTTTTGTAAAATATTTTAATACTAGCTGCGCCCTGCGGTGTAACCCGCTACATTTTTTTGTGATAAATAGTAGCCTATGTATTAATCCAGGGTATCAGCTACCACTACATGAAATTTAATCAAAATCCGTCATGCCGTTTGAGCGTGAGGAAGTAACAAACACACTAACAAACTTTCGCCTTTATAATATTAGTGTGATGAAGTCTACAATACCTACAGTATCAATTTATAAACGTGAATACACTTAAATGAACTGTTTCACTAAATAATACGCTGACGTCATCACTTTACTTTTCCAGATTGCTCTCGTTTTTATCCCGAAACAGAATAAAAGTATTTTATTATATTGATGTATTTTTAGCGAAGGCAAAAATACAGACAAACCTTTATTTTTGAAACTATTGTTATATAAGAGAGCTGGGTTTTGGACTAGTCTCCTTTTTCTATTATTATTATCCATTATCCAGTGATTGTAATCACAGCTACTAAAAGATTAACAGTACTAGACCCCCTATCCTTTAAAGTCTTTACTATTTAAAGGAAAGTATCAAAATAATAACAATAAGAAATTAGTTGTAGTTTTTATTATAAACACTAACATTTTTCTGAATGTTTATTATATAAAGCACCATAGTCTCACACATACATATATGAATTCACACCTGTTCCTCAGGGGGGTAAGCAGAGACCACGGAATTCCATTTACTACTCCTCATCATCATCATCCACAGCCTTCAGTATCCCACTGCTGGGTATAAGCCTCCCTTAAACAGTGTCATCCGCCGCAGTCCTGTGCCAATCTTGTCCAGGTGCGCCCCGCAATCTTTATTATGTCGTCGACCCATCTCGCTGCCGGACGACCTACGCTTCGCTTGCTCGTTCTTGGCCACCATTCTGTCACCATTTACTACCATCCTGGGATAATTTCGCGTCATTCACACGCAGCACATTCCTCATACACGCTCGTAGGTTAAGGGTACTCCTCACTTGCTCTTTTTCCGGAACATCTCCGAGATTCATACACTTAATTAACTTAAATTCTTTACAAATGTTATCTATATCTGAAGGAAGAAATAAATAATTCCTGAACGAAATTCTTTGATATTCTTTACCTTGTCGACGCATTATGACTTAGTATTCTTGTTTGCGACGCACCTGATTGGTCGTAATGATTTTATTAGCACCATTTGATATTGTAATGGCATTACGATTGGTTGGGAGCGTCTCAAATTTGAGATTTATTGCTAAGTCGTCTTTTGAGGGCTGGTGACGCCTGCTTGAAATTTTAAAATTAGTTTCTTGTCTGACTGCCTCGTTGGTCTAGTGGTCGCTAAGCGCGACTGCTGAGCACGAGCTCTTGGGTTCGAATCCTGGGTCGGGCAAAGTGTTACTGGGTTTTCCATTGGGTCATTTTCAGTGGCAGCTCGAAGTCTAGATTTGTGCCCGGTTGATGGCAAAAGGCTCGCCCCCTATTACATTGGGACCTATAAACATAACTGGAGAAATGTGGGTGTACTATATGTATAAATGTGCACCTCTGCCTACCCCTTCGGGGAATACAGGCGTGATGTTATGTTTTATGTGCTTTACACGAGCTTTCTAATTAAAGTATTGGGATTTTTAAATTGGCTGTTCAACTTAATACTGTAGACTTTGTATCTTCTGTATAGTTCCTGTAAGGTTCGTGGTAAGGTCAATAACAAGGGGGCTGGATCTTGGCAATGATGATACAAGGTCAAGACGTACTTGAACGAACTTTAAACTGCAAGTGTCACCAAGAAGAAAGAGAAAAATAAAGCCTTCAATCTCAGCATGACAACCTACGGCAGAAAAAAAAGCCATTAGCAGAAGAAAATGCTTTAAAAAGCGCTTTAATGACCTTAAAGCACCTCTCAGCACAATGGTCCTGGCTTAATTCATCCAATACGGGATAGTTACTTTAAAACCAGACAGCTTACATCGATGCGCTTTCAGTCTATTTGACTAATAAACTGTTAAAAACGTGATATTTTATGCCAAAAGGGACAAACTTTATTCAATGCACATTTAAGAAAAAGTTCCAAGCTTCATTGACGTTAAAGTACGACCATAAAAAAGTAACAGAATTTTGCTTTTAATATCGAAGAAAGTGAGTAATGGAAACACTATCTTAATTACACCTCATTAACTATCTTTAGGGGTGGTGACGAGCGGAATAAATACTCGTTCGCAATTTATGTGCAAAAGATATCTCGGACTACTTCAAGGCCATTACTAGTCGAGTTATCTTTTCCTCCTACTTTGAAGAGCAGACTTGGAATGAGCGCGACTGTTGGACACGAGGTCCTGGGCTCGATTCCAATGGGACCCGAATCATAACTGGCGAAATGTGGGCGTACTATATATGCACCTCTGTCAGGCGTGATGTTATGTATGTATGTTACAGGCCATATGTCAACATAAAAGTGACAAACTTTTTGTGTTTAATAAATGGGAATAGGCTTGCCACCTACATTGAAAAATCTCTCAGGTGTGCCGGTTGCCTCACGATGTTTTCCTTCACCGTTTTTAGCAACTGATTACTAATTTATAATACGCACATGAGTTCGAAGAGACAATGGCGCGTGCGGGGGTTTGAACTTCCATCCTCTGACTTGGCAGTCCATCGGTCATCCCACACACTGCTGTTGTGACTGCAATAATAATAATATCGATTAACAAAAATCTTACACACACACAGACGTCCTAATTGTCGCAGTGGCTAAGCGATTGGACTGCTGCGCTAAGGGTTGCGGTTCGATTCCCGCACGGGGCAAAAAATTGTGCGAACCACAGATGTTTGTCCCGAGTCTGGGTGTTTGTGTGTGATATTTCATGTTTGTGAAACGCACCCACGACACAGGAGATATTCCTAGTGTGGGGCGTCGATTAAAAGAAAAACATACGTAAAATCTCGTAACAAATAAGCTACGGTCAGAGAAAATATTCGTCCCTTGTGGATACCTAAAGAGCGACAAAGAAAACTGGCGAATACGTCAGCAGTATCACATAGAGCAAAGGTAAAAATAAATCCCCTATTAAAGTATAGTCCTGAATGGTTAATGTTTATTCAGCAAAGAGCTCGCTCGGAATGAATTATTCACAACCCTTAGGCGGGTACAATGAAATCTGCCCTTTAGGTAGCGGTGTCTGTAGTAAGTTGTAGCGTAAATTATATATTATGTAAAACCTGTATTGACAGAAATACACTATTCTATGTGTAGGGTAAGCCGAGGTCTTTGCAAAAAAAAGGATAAATGGTATAAGTCTTTTACAATATAGTATGCCATGTGACACAACCCTAGGTGCTGCATTGCATACCATTTTTCTTATCTCATGGTTAATGAACAACCTGGTGTCAGAGTTCAAAGCACCCGCAACCCTCGAAATGGCTTTACACACCGTTGAAACATTTTTCAAGTGTGCCAGTTTCCTCACCATGTTTTCTTTCACTGTTTTTAGCAATTGATAACTAAGTTATGCGCACATGAATTTGAAAAGACATTGGTGCGCGCCGGGGTTTGTACTTACGATACTTCACTTGGCAGTTAAAGGATCATACCACTCGGCTAGTACTGCTTGCGTTGCATACCATGAACCTGCGCCTTTCCCAATATGGCGCATGTTCAACAGCTTCCCGAGCTACAGAAGGACCACGTCGTATGACACTTAACCTGGCAGATTGCGACGAAAATGCGGTTTGTAGCTATCTTCAGTTCAGACCCCACAGTAGTGTTAACACGCGAACATAAAACTTTTTTCCACTAACATTCTTACACGAGTCAGCTAACTACCAGTCGTATGCCTTTTTCGAATTACATTCAACCTCCTTCTTATACTTACACGAGGCTGTCAACTACTATAGCCACTGTTATTTGTATTACACGAACAGGCCACAGCTGGCTGAAGCAGCGTGGTGACAGTATTGTCAGCTGGATAGCCACGCAATCTGACGTCACCAGGTGCATTAGACGTTCTCCTTTTAATTGAAACTGTTTATTAACGTCACTAGGAAGTATTCTGTCTTGTATTCATGAAATTTCAGGTGAATGCTGTATTTATAGGGGGAGATTTTTTAGCTTATTCAGGTAAATTTAAGGCCATCATGTATGCAGTTTTAACATAATTTTTACCACACTATTTGACCTGAACACAAAGTAGAAAACATACACAAATCGTGCCGTATAAAAAACATGTTAGGTACAAAAATTTCAAAGATTCGAACATATTGAATTAATTAGCTGCGCCCCGAAGTGTTACCCGCTACATTTTTTCGGGATAAAAAGTAGCGTATGTGTTAATCCAGGGTATCAGCTACCTCCATATGAAATTTCATTTAAATCCATTGTGTAGTTTTTACGTGAAAGAGTAATAAACATCCATCCATCTTACAAACTTTCGCGTTTATAATAATAGTAGGTATTTTTGTCCTGCCTTAAAAACACATTTCACTAGTGTTAAACTTGGGTATCGAACCGAAGACTATACAGTGTACACTTTTAGCCAAAAAACATAATTACCAAGACATAAACATCATAGTAATCGCTAATCGCAACGTTCTCATGCCAACATAACCCTATCTTGCGGTTCCAAAATAAAGTCTACACGAAAAACCTTCGCTCACACACGTAAAACATATTTAGAAGTCCATATTTGTTGGCACAATTGTGTTATAACTCTATATTATGAGTCAAAGGATTAAGCTTAGGGTTAATTAAATACTTAAGTACATAAAAGCTTACCTGTCATTGTTAATTGTGTTTTTAAATGTAATATTTGGAGTGTTGAGTCGCTTGGAGATTTATTTTAACGGGTTACTTAGGCTTGCTTTTTGTTTATTTCACTTGGAATGTGGAAGTGTCAGAATGTGGGTAAATACTGTTGTACACCTGTTTGTTATGAAGTCCTTTGTAAATATAGGGTGGAGGTAATTATACACAGACTATAACTGTCTTAATTCAGGGCAAAGACCTCTTCTCTGACCTCGGATTTCGATCAGACTTTTTGGTGCTTTTAGCAGATGTGATAAGAAGCATTTGACAGTTGGAGTATGCTCTCCAGGTTTAGTGGTCGCTAAGCGCGACTGCTGAGCACGAGGTCCTGCATTTGAATCCCGGGTCGGGCAAAGTGTTAGTGGGTTTTTCCCTAAAAACATAACTGGCGGGTGGGTGTACTATATGTGCATCTCTGCCTACCCCTTCGGAGAATACAGGCGTAATGTTATGTTATGTTATTATGGAAATTTATACAATTTTGTAACAGCCTTATTTGCTTATTATTTACTGTATATTCCGGTTACACTCACGTAGGTATGTATTCGGGAATTCCCGACTAGTTTCGAACTCAAACGGAGCCCTTATTCATGAGCTGGTTACGCGGCAGAGTCGCGAGCCGAACGATACAGTAAATAATATGGATAACACTCACGAAAGTTATTATAGTAAAATATCCTTATTTGCTTGTTTACGAATGAATGATCAATTTAACAAATTCATCTTCGTTGCAATCAGTATCACATAGAAATAGCTCTAGCCGTCATACAGAGATTAGCCAGTAAGCAAGACGTCGTAGACTAGTAGGACTAACTGCTATGAACGATCAATTCTGCAGAGATGTCAAGTTATCTTAAATCAAGTGAGATATGGAGTGTCTTTTTTGATTTTCCAATTGACAGGCAACAGACTTTGACGCGAAGTGTTAAACATAAGTTCATTAGACATGCGGCTTTGATATTAACGGTATCTCATATCAGCTATGATATTAATTTAATTAGTCAAAGTATTATATGTTTAGTATGATTTTAAAGAGTTCTGTCATTGATGTTGTGCCCTAGGTTGGCTCGGAGGGTTGTCGCGTAATTTCAACTCACTGTTCCGTTTTATTGTTGTGGCGTTCTAAGGGGGAGGCCTTTGTTCAACAGTGGACGTCTTCCAGCTGATGATGATGATGATTTCGTGTTCGATAAATCACATAGAAGTTGATACAATCAGAAGAAGCAGAAGTATTTTTTACATTTGTATATTATTGAATGACACAGATAAAGAAATTTTAAGAGTATTTTTTGTCGTTTCTTTTCCATGAGAATGACATTTTGGAACCGAGCAACTGGTTAATCTCATAAGCGTCTGTAATTGGATAACGTGATACAGAAAACATAACATAACATAACATAACATCACACCTGTATTCCCCGAAGGGGTAGGCAGAGGTGCACATAATATAGTACACCCACATTTCGCCAGTTATGTTTTAGGTCCCAATGTAATAGGGGGCGAGCCTATTGCCATCAACCGGGCACAAATCCAGACTCCGTGCTGCTAATGAGAATTACCTAATGGAAAACCCAGCAACACTTTGCCCGACCCGGGATTCGAACCCAGGACCTTGTGCTCAGCAGTCACGCTTAGCGACCACTAGACCAACGAGGCAGTCAGTCTGATACAGAAAAATTTAGTAAAAGGAAAAAGTGTTGTCAAATAAAATGTCTAAATTTCACTGCTAAGCGCGACTGCTGTGCACCAGGTCCTAGGTTCGAATCCCGAGTCAGGAAAAGTGATACTGGGTTTTTCCATTAGGTAATTCTCAGTAGCAGCACGGAGTCTGGATTTGTGCCCGGTTGATGGCAATAGGCTCGCCGCCTATTACATTGGCACCTAAAAACATAACGGGCGAAATGTGGGTGTACTATATGCGCACCTCTGCCTACCCCTTCGGGGAATACAGGCGTGATGTTATGTATGTTCTACGTAACTCAGAGTATAATGATAATGACAAACATAATATAATTAGCTAAGACGTGCGATATTAGCTTAGTATCCAGCCATATTGTTGCCTTAGCGTGTGTACAGTACACCGGGGAAGTAACTACGAATACTCGTAATTAAAGCGGCTTTCGCGTTTCGTTGTGTAAATGGCAGGGACTCGACTGAACGCGTCCTTGATACTGGAAGGGTTAGGCTAAATTAGCTTCAATGTTTATTTAGTTGGTACGATGCGATTGCCGTACGATTTTCTGGATTAATCTTACGTGTTTGCTGAAGATTTCCGTTTGCTAATCTTATAAGGAGGAATGCATGGCAGTATTGGCAATGGCTTCCTATCAGTGACTTGGGATTTGGGGACAGAAGATCAGGCAATATACGTGACTTGTGATTGTCACAAACCATTGGTTTTGGGCGATTACCGATTTATAAATATATAATTAGGTAGATCTACATTATCATCAGCCGTAAGACGTCCACTGTTGTTCAAAGGCCTCCCCGTTAGGTAAGGGCTGCCATAATCCTCATGCTTGGCAAGCGGCTTAGGGCAAGCCGTTTGACGATCACAGTATTGGTGGTGAGTTGGTAAGTTAGAGAAGGCGCTGCTGCCCATCTTCTGGATTTTCCCTTAGTCGCTTCTTACGACACCCACGGTAGGTAAGGGGGTGGTTAATTCTAAGCTGGATACTACTCAGCTTGGTAGGTGGGGGTCAAAAACTATGTATATGATGCAATTGCCTTTTGACTAAGGAAAAACGAGTATTGACCAGAATTGCTCATTTGTTAGTGTTATCTGGCTATAAAACTGAACGTCATTGTCTGTTGTAGATTAGATAAAAGCATAACTGGCGAAATATGGGTGTACTATATGAGCACCTCTGCATACTTCTTCGGGGAATACAGGCGTGATGTTATGTTGTAGATAAAAGCGCACAATACTTTCAAAACTTACATTGTTATGTGGGGAACGCAGAAACAATTATTTACCTGGATTTTGAAACCAATAAACTATGTCAATCCGACACAAAAACATTGTTACCACTAATACCAGAAAATTCGCGAATGTAGCTGGTATTTTTAATACTAAAGAATGCAATCGTAAAGCATTCCCGTGCTCTCACGTGCGGTCAAAGCACTGGCAAAATTGGCATACAGCCCCCTTACCATGAACTTTTAAAACGGGACTGTGTCCGATGTGGAAGCGTGACGGCACTATACATTGCACGTAACGGCGTCTCGTTTTCACAACGGGAAATGTCCTGCTTTAAAAGTTCATGGTAAGGGGGCAGTGTATAACTCTTTGTTAACGCTTGTGTTTCCAATAAGAGTTCGCAGCGAGTGTACAAATGTAATAGGGGGCGGGTATTTTGTTTTTGCCAACACGCAGTGAGCTAGCGTTGTGATCAATGCTCAATCCTCCTCTATACGAGAAGAGGCCTTTGCCCTGCAGTGGGCCACTATAAGCTGTTATATTTTATTATAAGTATTATGCATCGTCATCATCATCAGTCGGAAGATGTCTACTGTAAAGAGGGGGGGCTACCACAATCCCCACGCTTGGCTAGCGGTTTGGAGATCGCAGTGTTATGCATCACCCGGGTACAAATCCAGACTCTATGCTGGTACTGAGAACTGTGGATGTAGACCTGTAGGTACTTATAGTACAGTTAGTAGCAGGTAGTACCTACAAGTTAAGTTATATTGTAGTTCCCAATGTAATAGTGGGCGAGTTACTGCCATCAACTAGGTACAAATCCAGACTCCGTACTGCTAATGAGGATCACCGAATAAGAAAATTTACTTTGCTTGACCCGAGATTTGAACCCAGGACTTTATTCTCAGCAGTCACGCTTAACAACCGCTAGACCAACGAAACAACGTGATATGACAAGTTGTGTATTCTCTTTGATTAACGGTGTTAGTCTTGACGCTGTAGTTACATAACATAACATAACGTCACGCCTGTATTCCCCGAAGGGGTAGGCACAGGTGCACATATAGTACACCCACTTTTCGCCAGTTATGTTTTTAGGTCCCAATGTAGTAGGGGGCTAGCCTATTGCCATCATCTGGGCACAAATCCAGACTCCGTGCTGCTACCGAGAATTACCTAATGGAAAAACCCAGTAACACTTTGCCCGACCCGGGATTCGAACCCAGGACCTCGTGCTCAGGAGTCGCGCTTAGCAACCACTAGACCAACGTGGCAGTCTCATTCAGTGTAGTTACATATTGACGGAAAGGCTGTATAACGTGCAAAATATGTAATAACAAGTAATACGGCTCAACGTTAAGTCAATTTACCGTATGACGTAATCAATATCACACATTATGGTGTACTTTGATACAATCCAATTTTCAGGCTAAAATTAATATGTAGGTACTACTAGCCTATTATATGATTTGGTTTAGGTTTGAGCCCGAATAATAGGCTTACGAAGTACATTAGACTAGTGTGTATACATTTATAATATAGAATAAGTTAATATTAAAAATATATTTTTTTAATACAAACTTTTAAATCAAACGTACCATAATATTGTGTTATCCCCAAATCTATTTAAGCATGCAAAACTTCGTTTCAATCGGATGTCAAAAAGTGGTTCTAATTTAGATTGCAAGATTTGGCCTAAAAAAACTCACATGCATACAAACATTGCAAATTAAATAAAAGCTTGTAAAAATACCTTGTCGTGGCTTAACAGTTAGACTAGTGCATTAAGGGTTCGATTCCCGCACGGGACAAAAAAATATGATAAGTTAACTTTTACTAATTAATTTGCCTGGTAAAATGGCAATATTCTCGACCTTATGGTATCAAAATTATTGGGGGGATAACTAACACTTAGATATCATCATCATCAGCGAGAAGACGTCCACTATTGAACAAAGGCCTCCCCCTTAGAACGCCATAATGATCTACAACTTGCCATTTGTTATCCATCGGTTGCCCGCAACTCTGACAATATTGCCTAAGGTATGCCTCCTCAAAATTGAGTAACAAGGAACCAACAATGGCCAACGGTATCGCGAAGCATCGATAACAAAACATAAAATTAAAAAAAACTTCCAAAAGGATGGTATCATCATCAGCTTTTAAATGACCCACTTCTGGGCATAAGCCTCTTCCTGTAAACGCCACATGATGGTATATTCCATTTTATTCCAGCGCATATTTCCCAAACACGTCAAAGTACAGATAAAAGATGTCAAAAAATTCGAAAAGGCCTCTCCGCGCCCGTATTACAAGGCATAATCTGAACGAGTACATACCTACTGGTATAGGCTGAAGCATGAAATCACGTTCTTTGACACAGTTTCTAGGTCACGATAAAGGATCTTCGCTCGTTTGAAGGCATTGACGACGCTCTGAGCACTGAGAACGATACGTAATTCTTCATTCGTGTGAGATTGAAGCTGATGGTCTCAGTAGTAATGTTTCTCTGATTGAATACATTACATGTGATATTTTCTAGATTTTTTTATCGTCGTCCCACACTAGGAATTTCTCCTTTATGTGGGTGCGTTTCACAAACATGAAATATCACATACACAAACTTTCAGACAAACATCTGCGGATCGCACAAATTTTTGCCCCATGCAGGAATCGAACCCTTAGTGCCACAGCCCAATCGCTTAGCTACTGCGTCTGTCAATCAGGTCATGAAATTGTTATATGACATATAAAACTAGATATTGGTTATACATTATACGATACATGTTAAATACTTCCACTGACTAACGGTGACGGAAGACATTGAGAGGAATCCTGGATTTAATTATCTGAAATCGCCGAACGAAAGTGAGCCAGCTTCCCCCTTAAGTAAGGAAGGAGTGCCATAATCCCCACGCTTGGCAAGCGGCTTGAGGATCGCAGTATTGGATGTGAAACTACAGAAGACGCTGCTGCCCATTTTCTGGATTTTCCCTTAGTCGCCTCTTACGACACCCACGGGAGGAAAGCGGGTGGTCTACTCTAGGCCGGATACTTAATTTCAGCACCTATTATATAACTGGTAAAATATTGGTGTATTTTGCGCCTTCGTCCTTAGGAGGACAAAAATTTAAGCTTCCTACACTTTTTCTATATGTACTTTAACTATAGCAAATCACACACTCTTTTGCGCATGCATTCTTCTTAAAAAGGGATCCAGAGTTGTTGCTGTATTTTTTCTTTTGCTTCTATTGCATTTTAATCCTCTCTTAAAGTTCTAGGTGTCACAAATTAGCATCGCAAGAGTCCAAATGTCACGGTATTCTACAGAGAGTAATGCCTACGGGCATCACTCGAGCAATCGCACTAAAAGCCGGGCGACTGCTCGACGCACCTGACCCGCTAGACGCAGAGCTACTTGATGGAGTAGCGACAGCAAAATATACTGGCCTTAATACAAAACGTTTTATTTCGTGGGAAAAAAGTGGCAGGAATACCCCATAAAAAATTACGCGGGTAAGGGGAAACTGTAAATTATCCAATCCAAAAACTACAAATTTAAATTGTGTCAAAGAAACAAGGAGTTTGGAAAGTATTGGAATTCTAGACTTTCGCAGTAGCGTATCTAGTAGTTTTGCAACCTATAAATCATTAGAATTCTATTTCAAACTTGACAAGATTCCCTTAAGTTCTACCTCATTGTTTCAAATATGCTTAACATACTAGGATCAAGTTACACAAAAATATCGCTTTAACATTCAGTAATGTCCCTTAGATTTTAAGGTACAAGTAGAGTGCCTCCGTGTGTGATAGCATAAGTACTTCCAACGCACACTGGGTGGTCCTCGATACCATCTTTATTGACTGATCACACACTACGGCATGAGCATGACTAGTTTCCTTAGAAGAACACCTAGATTTTGAGATCAAATTCTATGAGACTACGGATTCTTGTTACAATGAAATCCAACCCTCACGTAGCCTGATCCTTGCATATTTGATCCCGTGCATGTTTCATCCTACATCACCTGAAATAACCCTAAAACTGCCGTAAACGAAACTTTTGATCATTTACCTGCATATGTGATCCGGCGTGATGGCCTAATGAAAATTCTAAATGCAATTACCATTTTATTAGCTCTTAAGGGTCACCAGGAGATAAAATGAGTTATGTGCATAGTTTCACTATACTACCATGTGTGAAGGAATAACACATCAAGATCGCGCTATGCTATAAATAAAGTAAATAAAAAGGTAAACATATAAAAGGTAAAAATGCTAACATAAAATCACACGTGTAGAAGGATCGATTTATGTTGTAACTGTTTGATCACGTTTGTGGTGAACGTATGTCATTGGAATTTGTATGCAGCTCATGTCAGCGTATGCTTTCGACAGCAAGGAACGTGAATTTTTG
Source organism: Abrostola triplasia (assembly GCA_946251915.1). Lineage (NCBI taxonomy): Eukaryota > Metazoa > Arthropoda > Insecta > Lepidoptera > Noctuidae > Abrostola > Abrostola triplasia. The sequence continues at coordinate 10,845,857 of OX276432.1, forward strand.
AAAGAATTGATATTTTTCTTTACTTGGTTTATATACTTAGTAATAAAAAATCAAAGTAAAAAAAATGATAAAGGGAAAAATCTTTGTAAGTAAAACGCCAAAGGTACTACAGTATACAAAAAGTATGAGGACTGCGTTCTGTAAACTATTTCAAGCTCGGAAAAACTAACAGATTAAGATTCTGAACATTGCTGGTAAGATGGTTAGGTCAATTGTTTTATAGCCCTATTCAATATCAAGTCTAACATAATGTCAAGTCATCATCATCAACCGGAAGACGTCCACTGTTGAAAAAAGGCCTCTCTTTAAGTCCTTACCTAAGGGGAGGCCCTTGGGGTGGGGGGTTGCCTTAATCCTCGCGCTTGGCAATCTGTTTTAAGATCGCTGTATTGGTGGTGAAGTTACCGAAAACGCTGTTGCCCATCTTCTGGATTTTCCCTTAGTCACCACTTACGACACCCACGGGGGTGGTCAATTCTAGGCCATATATCACTCGGCACAATACATACATACATAATATCGATTGAATCTCTCCATCAGGAAATAACTGAACAACAAATAAATGCTTTTACGAACAGACTGATAATATCACTTAGCCTTAGTATGTAGCTCGTGTTCAGCCAATTACCGTTTTATGGATTTAGGCACGGCAGCTAATGAGAATGGATAATTGTTTTGGTACCGTCCTAATTAATAACAATCCCATGAGTATTTTCAGTTTTATGTAAGGTAATAGAGGCTAAATATTTAATAGTTTGCATGTGTAACGTCTATAACAGTATAGCTGGTGGTAATTGAGATGAAAAAGAAATGACAAATCTTGGCAGAGGCTGAAAAAAATGGAACTGCTGAGTATAACAAATAAGATCACAAAAATTAATTATATATTTTGTAGAACAACAAATAGTTATAAACTTATAAACAGCAGATTGAAAATAAGTGATAATAACATTATTGTTTCTATTGAAAAATGAAAACTCGAATTGAAAGTGGTGCATTTCTAAAATCACTTTAAATAAATAATAAATATAGATATCCAAAGTTTATTTACCTTAGATAGAAACATGGTAAAGTGCTTATCACTCACAAAATTTTAAATCAAAACTGCCAGAGTTCAGCAAAACTTTTTCTATTAATATTAAGATAAACCGTTAATAAACTAGGTGCTCTTAATTAAGGCTATGTCTGCGATTTGGCATTCACACGCTCGTAAACGTAGGACCCTGGCGCGTTCATCAACACTCATCAGTATTCAGCACAAACTTCCAGCTACTGGCAACCATCACTCAATGGTTAATGTTTTCGGACCTTCCATACAAATTAAACTAAGCCTACGGCCCTGTCATTATTAACTATAGCAATCGTGCGTCCCACGCGGGCGATGCGACCAAAAAGTTCAGCACTAAAGGTATCTGTGGCGGTCGTTAGCTTCGAAAATGTGTTTTAATTTACACAAATCGACCTCTAAGGAACCACCACCCTTTTGGAATTAGACTTTTAATGGTTGGCCAGTGAAGATAAATTAAAAATATACGTTCAACGCGATGGAGGTTGTTTATAAATAATGTGGCTAAGGGCTAATTTTCTGGAGCAACAGCGTTCTTGCATTATGTTTGTTTTAAGTTATGGAGAGTTTCAGCTATGATTATGCAAATATAAGAGTTTTGGCAACTGTGGTATAACTTTCACGTTGGTTGAGATTTTCTCTGTAGTACTTGTAGGGAGGTGAAAGCATCAAAATTATTTACAAAGATAACTCAAACCAGTTCGTAAGAAGTTCATCCTTTGGTGGTCTTGGGTCGGAAACCGGATCTAAAACCCTTACGCTGTACATAGCGTAAGGACCTTGGAACCTGTTTACAAATTGGGAAAATGTTATTGGGTAGGTATTCTTTTAGGATGCAATTAGCAAGCTGTTGCGTTCTAAAGGGGATGCCTTTGTTTAACACTGGACGTCTCCCGGCTGATGATGATGATGATTCGCTTAGGAAATCCATAGTTGCTAGTTTAAAAATATCAAAAGATAAGCTATCTCTTATATGAGACTTCTGCTAACTATGGCAACATTCATTCAAAGAAAAAGCGTTTGAAATATGAATATGTGAATCCCCACTCATTGCTTCAGGAAACAACAGTAATTAACGTTTAAAAATTCAAGTCATAAAAATTTCTTACCAGAACAACCGCCACAAAGTCCGTCTTTATAAAAACTAGAACTAAAATAACGAAAAGCTAAAAAAGCTCTTCATCAATCTTTCTTTGTTACCGTTCCTAAGATTCGAAGCTATTATTACAGCTAGGATTCTTAACATAAACTTCTTAACATTCTAATTGGTTATATCGATCGTAACTTGAAAGACCCTTGTCATGGAGTGTCAACACCAAACATTTAATAAAACAACTTCATTATTGATATTAAAAATATTTAAATTGGTCTTACGAAAATCTTTGAAAATTTCGTGAGCAGAAATCTAAACCTGGTAAGGATTAATTAGTTCAATCATAGTTGAGACGATGTTGAGATGAATACCGAACTCATGGTTTTTTAAGCAAGACGAACTCCACTGACACAAAAAAAAAATATTAAAGACTCCCAACATTTCGCTTTGACATTGCCTTTTCCTAACTTTCTATGTTTCCATATTAGGAAAAGGAACAATTCTAATGTCTTTAACTATCTGTTATAGTTGTAAATAATAAAAAAATATATAAAAATCCACCAACGTTCACCAGAGTGAACTATTGTAAAAAATCGATCTAGCGTTTACAAACCAATGTTCAGAAGGAATATTATAATTATTTATCGTCTTTGTTTTTGACTGGTTGGAAGTGAAGAGTTAACAGAATAATAAGGGACAGGAACCAAAAGATGGAATTAAAACATACTGTCCATGATGATCTGTCTCAACTCTCATGCAATGGAGGTGACCCTTAAAACCCATTACTAGACATCGTTTGAAGTTGAACCTTTTGACTTAACGGCCCAAGGTTAGTGGTTGAATTTGGACCGCGAGATCTATAAGACGGACGGACAAAGAAGAACCCTTATAATTATAATAACTAAGATAATATAAATGCTGCACGTGTGTTATATAAAACCGGATAATTTAAACCAAGTGCCATTAGTTATCCTAACACAAACGCATCATTATATTCATCCAAAAATAAAACTCGAAAGCGGTTTCGGCTGGTTATATCCAGTTATATCCGGTCGTATCCGGTTTGATCCACATTCAGCTCGTCATATGAAATGTCGACATCATTATTTTACTTTTTTTGCCGTCGCTACAAGTGGCGGGCGTCATTAGTCGTATTGTTAGAGCTATCGACGTCTCGATATCTCAGACGCGTCTTGTATGTGGGTTAGCCATTATCCTGGCATTTTGTAAGGTGCTGAATTTCGTGTCTAATAGTTTAGTTTTAGCGAAGGACTAGATGAGAATCGGTTTTTGTTTTGAAGTTAATTTACTTTTTCAGTGAGAAGGTTTTGTCTATTTAAGCTATTGATGTAATTAACGTAGATAGAAGATCAGTAAGTTTTTCAGCTTCAAAGCTATAAAGAAACTAGGTTTTGCCCGCGGTTTCGTTTTAAGGCCTTCAGTTTTCGAAATCGCCGTGCACTTTCTGGCCTTGAAAATTATGACGTCACTTCCTTGTTGCAATAAAGAACTTACTAAAACTAATAGACACACTTTGACATTAAAAGTGTTTATGAAACGCCAATATTGTATTTCCTAGAAGGTAATTTCCATTGAATGGAAACCAACTAAGGTACTCTTGAACTAAGTACAATTAACAATTTCCTTGAAGTCTTCGTTAGTCTATTAATACTGGATGTAACATTTCTTCGTGAAAACAAACTAGGGTCAAGGTCAATTCAGAGGTTCCTCGTTATCGTGTGGAATTATGTGCAAACAACTATGCTGACCTTTTAGGTAAGATCCGTAACAGATATGAGTTGAACTCAATACAATTTGGGACAGTTGTCCCAAAAGGTGGAAGCAAAAATCTGTCATGGTCAAACCCAATTTTGGTAAAGATTATGGATGATGATAATATTTAATTTATCCCATTATATTACTCTCACAATTACGTAATATAACAAATATTAATTGAATCTATACTATTAATATAAGAGGTACAGTTTGTTATGTTATGTTGAATAGATAAACCTTTTCCCTGCAGGTAAAACCTGGTATTCATATTATTTTGTAATCTTGAAAATTTTACGTTTTTCATCGGTGTTGCAAGGAATCTTGGTAAAATACGCAGACTTTATGCAAAAATGTTTTAGTTTTAGAATTTAAGTACGCAAATTGCAGCATCGACGTCTTCGGGTATAAAACAGCATTTTCTTTTAGCTCTAGAATTTTTCTAACGAGTTGACATACCTACTTTTATAAATTACGTAGAAGGAGCTATCATCCTTCATTTTAGCTAAAGCTAAGCAGTTTTTTATTTTGAGATAATAACAAGAAAAAGGTAAGAAAAAAAAATTAAAACAATTAAGCCGCCGACGACCAGGCCAACCGAGAAGGCGATGGCGAGATAATTTGGACATCTTTGCGGGAAAGACGTGGCCTGAAATGGCATTGGACAGGGTTTTGTGGAGGAATAATGGGGAGGCCTTTGCCCAGCAGTGGAAAACCTAACAGGCTACATAAAAAAAATAACAAAAAAAAGAAAGATAACTTAAAGTCACTTATACTTTACATAAAACCGTTATTAAAGGTACAAAAGAGTTTTAAGAAGAAAACTGATCTTAAGAAAACCTATTCACGAGATAAAATTCAATTCAATGCAAATAACAAGATAACTAGTTCACCTTAATTCTCTCCCACTAAACTTTGGGCGGCGCAAACAAACCTCGACTCCCAAGAGACTTAAGGCACAGTTCTATTAAGGCAGTTAATAAGAAAAGATAAACAAACAACTAAGGGCCCTCAGAAGTGGATCCCAGAATTTGATTCTGTATAAAAAGAGGAATTAATGCGATTCACCCGACATCCCCCATTGTTTTTCTAACGCTTTTCATTCTCGCCAATTACGCTTTTGTTCGCAAAGAAAATAAGACTTGATTTTTGTTACGAGTTGACGACTGCATAAGTGGTTTTGTGTACTGAGCTCGCAATTAATCGTTGCTCTTTCTTTTCTTGATTTTTCTTGAATTGGTTTAAAGAAATGCATACATCCTTTTGACTTGAACTATATAGTTGTTTTTTAGCTTTAGCTATCAGTGTATCCCTTTATATAAATATCATATCCCTTGAGGTTGCGATCCTTTATCGTCTAAATTGTGAAATGGTAGTCCTGGCTAACATATTATCTACTATATATACCGGTTGTACTCACGTCGATATTCGGGAATGCCCGGCTCGCGACCCCGCCACGTCACCTGCTCGTGAATAAGGGCTCCGTTAGAGTCCGAAACTAGTCGGGCATTCCCGAATATCGACGTGAGTACAACCGGTATATATAGTAGATAATATGGATAACACTCACGAAAGTTATTATAGTAAACTGGCTAACATAGTCTGTTTAGCGAAGTAAGACTTATGTAGTCAAACAGGTTTTTTTAATTACAGGTGCTTTACTATCGCATCGCAGATAACTTTTCTTTGTAGAAGCAAGACGTCGCTACATGCAGTGTAAAAATAGTTTATATAGTGAGCGCGGTGCCTATCAGGTCACATTAAAACTGTATTATAGATACCTACCTAAACTTACCCACATTTAAATTTTCGACTTCTATATTATGTATACCTCTTGTATTCATCCACAAAATACTTTCCATCTATACAAAATAGCTCCCTAAGATATAATTCACAGAACTCTTCGCTTCCTCAACCCGTATCCTTTCAATCGTAATACTGTTAAAGAATATCCCTTTAACACCGAAAACGGTTCACAAAACGGCAATTTTGTTTTATCGCATTTCCGATGTTAATTGTGTTTGTACATCGTCTGGTGTTTTTTGGTTGTTTTTCGATTCCTGTACTGTCAGAATTTGTTTTAAGTTAATTGTTATATGTTCGATTGTCAGCGGTTTCCTTTTGTAATTATTGGGTTTTGGCTTATGTTTCATACTTGGTTTATTTTTGTTTTTGTTTCGCCCGTACGGTGCGGGGCCAGAGTAGCACCTTCCCATCTGGTCTCGGTGTCGTAGGAGGTGACCAAGGAAAAATCTAGAGGATTGGCAGCAGCCTCTCTCAGCGTCGACTTCAGAACCAGTACCTCCCTAAAAGGAGAGGTCTTGGTTCAGCAGTAGATGTCTTCCGGCTGATGACAAAAAGCATCAATATGATCTAACTGCTACTTTAATAGACCGAAATTGAAAAAAAATACTTCCACATCATTCTGAAAAATAACTTGGTAAGAATTATTTTTATCATTTAACTAATCTTCAAGAGTCTAGTCTACCTTTCCGAATCCTACCATGTAGTTTTCTCAAGGCATGCTAACACTGGCTTTAGGCTTATAAACACACGTGTTTATAGATGTCTTTGGTGGCTTTTCAACCATAAGTAAGAAATTCACCTACGAATTCAAAATTACAGAAAACGTAAACATAACATCACGCCTGTATTTCCCGAACGGGTAGACAGAGGTGCACATATAGTACACCCACATTTCGCCAGTTATGTTTATAGGTCCCAATGTAATCGGAGGCGAGCCTATTGCCATCAACCGGGCACAAATCTAGACTCCGTGCTGCTATTGAAAATAACCTAATGGAAAAACCCAGTAACACTTTGCCCGACCCGGGATTCGAACACTAAACCCACGAGGGAATCAAATTAAAAATGACAGCATAAAAGAAATCGAACTGTTAGCGTGTGTTAACAGTTTATGCCCATACAAGCGTTATAAACACCTCCGTCGAATCATGCGTGTGAATAAATTAAGTCCCTTATAAAAAGAATTTTCACATTAGCCTGATCCCGTTACTTAGCTGATCCGATAATCATTTTGTTAAGATATGAGCGTATTAACGTCGGAGCTAATCTTCGTATCAAGGCGATGAGGGCGCGAACGATAATCAATAGGACGAGCCAAGGGCAGGGAGTGTTGGAGAAAAGTACTCTTGGCTTGGGTTACTATGGTAACGATAAATGTTATTTTTGACTTAGTTTCTTTTGTTTATATTTACCGTGTGACCTTATTGGTTTGGTGTAGTGCGATGACCTGGCTGTTTAAAGGGTTAGTATTGGTTAAAAGAGTTACGATATAGTACATCTACATTTCGCCAGTTAGGTATGTTTTAGGTCCCAATGTAATAGGGGGCGAGCCTATTGCCATCAACCGGGCACTAATCTGGACTCGGTGCTGCTGCTGAGAATTACCTAATGGAAAACTCCGTAACACTACCGTACACCTAAACTCAGTAACACTTTGCCCGACCCGGGATTCGAACCCAGAACCTCGTGGTCAGCAGTCGAGCTCGAGCTTTATAATTTCATCTTCGCAAAAAAAACTGATAATTTTTTCGCGATTCTGAAAAGTATAGTAAATGCTTGGTTTTTAAAAAGCGCTAGGAATATATCTTGTATTATTGTGATTACATAGAGTTAGTATCTTAACGCCTACCCTAATCGTAACACTCGAGTAAGGTAGCCAGTAGCCAAAGGGCCAAACAAATTTAACAAGAATCTTAAGTAACTGCGAAATACAGTATAGATAGTACGAATACAAGTCTCCTACAAAGAACATTACAATGCAATCGCTTCGTATTCGTTTACCGCTAATGAATGAACCTTGGTCAACGTCATTTGATCATAATTACCAATGATGAGCTTTTTAATCTGATACTCACTGTCATTACTTCAACTTTGCGAATTTAAAATGGCCCAAAACGAAAATGGCCCCCATTTGTTAATGATAATTTTAATTCAATTGTTATATTATTTTATTTTATTTACAAGGTTATTTACAATTCTTAAAAATAAATATATACAAAAAAAAAAAAAATTTAATTGTTGAAGGAGGATGGGCAAAATATATGGAGGCTGGCTTACAAACCAATGGCAACATGCGATATATCCATTGGAAAGGACTTTTTGTGCAATTGAATTTTTTTATGGCGGAAAGTACCAATTCGCTGTATGGAAAAAGTTATGGTACAAAAAAGCCAAACTTCATTCACAATAAATAATATTAAAAGTCTTTACTTTCATGTTAATCTTCGATAGTTGAATTTTTTTTTGGTGAAATACCATAGTGAAGTAACAAAAACATTATCAGCTACGTAAGAGTTGTTTTCTCCTTTCATTATGTAAATAGTTGCTTGATATTCCATTCCCTTTGCCTTGCCAATTATTATAGGCACCATTTTTTCTATGACATTTTTTTTGTTAAAGTTTATTGGACATCAAATAGATCATTAGCTAAGCTCCAGAGCCTACCTTTCCCACGTTTCAAAGTTAACTTATTTACTAGGATGACTCCAGTTTGGAACGTTCACGTTGCGTACACTGCTAAGGTACTTCCGTAAGCAATAGTAAAATCCTTTTCTTTATGAAAGAAGAAAAACAATTTAACCTTCTGGCACAAAAAAAACTGTTAAAAAAACAAAAGAATACCAACCTTTACAACGCGAAATAAATCTAATTCAAAGTGAAGATTTGTTGAAATTCAAATAAAGAATCACTTCGATCTTAAATCCCAATTGATTTTTAAATTAGAAGATTTAGTTCGACAAGGGATTGATGGGCGGCGCTAATTTGTCACTGCTTGACATTCCTGATAAAGAGGCTTTTCAGCCCTGAGTTTTTAGGGTTTATGATCGCTATTTTTCAAACCGAAGACCTTTGAAATTGGCAAATTTCTATGGTTATGAACTCGACTTGGGTTCATAATTGGATTGCCTAGACGAAACTTAAGGTCTCAGGTTAAATTTACTGTTAGAAGGCATTTGTATTATTGATGATTGTCTTATATGCCTGTTTGTGTACTGGTTATACATACATACTATTCTTTTTAAGTAACTATGGAGTCTTTAACCGATTCGTCTCTATAGAAACGGCACTTTTGAACTTTCTCCTAGGCTAGAAGAAATAAAAACTAATTAGTCACCTCTCACGACACCCGCGGGAGGAAAGGGGGTGGTCAAGTTAAGGCCGGATACCACTCGGCAAAGGCACTTAGAAAAAATACCTACCAAGAAGTCAATGTTTCCAAGAACACAATAAGCAATTGCTATTAATTTACTAAATAAGACCACTCATTATTTAAATAATTTAGTTCTTTATTATTTACGATAACGTAACTCTTCGTAACAAATACCATTACCTGGAAAAAACAAATTCTTATTTACCCTCAGCTTCTTGTTAAGGTAAGAGGACACTTCGGCAAGGTTATAAAACTCGCTTTTACATAGAAAACCGTGATTTAGTATTTAATATAGCTGCGCCAGTACGCGGAAGACGAAGTGGTTGGAACTGATGTTACGGTATAAAGTGTCTTATATTGTTAGATTGAAAAGTTATAAATTTATTTATATTGAAAGTCCATGTTTAGCATATTTTTATATTTTAAATAAATAAATTTTAAGAAATTTGAGGTACTGCCTCGATGTTCTGGTGGTCACCGCCTTACATTGTCATCATCTTTTGATGAAATAAGGGTGTTACCATACACCTCTGTCTACCTTTTCGGGGAATACAGGCATGATGATGTCTGAACTGCACGTTTATTATGAACTGGCAGCTAAGAGATCACATCCAGAAGATAGGCAGCAGCATCTTCTGTAACTTGACCACCAATACTACAATACCCAAGCCACTTGCCAAGCGTGGGGATTATGGACCTCCCTTCCACCCTTTAGGGGAGGAGGACGCGTTTTTTCAACGGTGGATGTCTTTAGGCTGATTATGATTTTGAAGCTGAGAGATACCGTATTTTATGTAGGCAGCCATTTATTACTGTAAACGTTATAATGTACTTCTGAGCATCAATCTGTACTATGCCCTTGTTAGTCTTGCCCGGGATTCGAACCCAAAACCTCGTACTCCATAGTCGTATCAACTAACCACTTGTCCGAAAAATACACTATGAAATATAGTGTATTTTTCTTCACATAAGTGTAGGTTAGGAATAGTTATCACATGAAAATAGGGCATACCATGGTGTAGATATAAACCAGTCAACAAGGAAGGTAGCGAGGTTGACCGTCCACTTTCCAGGAATCCTCGTACCACCGTTTCATTACTCGTGAAGGCTCTCACGAAAACTTTGTAACAATCGTTAGATTTTATAAAGTACTACTCGAAACAAATTTTAACGAAGACCATCAACTCTGAAAAGAAATAAATGTTCACAATTTAGTTTGAAGTACAATTTGATATAACAAAGTGTTGTTATCAAATAATAAATGAAGATCTAAATTTTAGGCTGTCGTCTTGACAGTTTATAACGTTTCAAGAACTCTTCTTTGTTGTGAAGAGGCTACAATAGACCTTGCCTGGGACCTTCCGTTTAACATTAATAATTTAGACAATCATTTGAGTTTGAAGGGTGATGGCCTTAAGGCCCACATATCAACCCGGAAAGGGGTCATCAGCCTCGCTGTCAAGCAGGCGTCTACCTAAGGTAAACAAACTGTAGCACGTAAACCAAGCTACTCCGATACGACGACTCGGCTACGACTAGGCGACGCCGCGCTTAGGCTCGCCGACCGCTGGTTGAAGAGACCGATGAGGCGTTTGCCCAGGTAAGGAACTTTCCTTAAGCGCGAGGATGGTGAGACGTAAGCGCGAGAACTGCAAGTTACCACGCGATTACGTTACGATTCCGATTTGTGTGCGTTGCAGTAGGGAGTTTCATACAAAGAATACTGCACGGCTCGAGTTGATACGGTGATAATACCTTTTCGAGTTGATATGTGTGCTATGTTCTATGCCCATGGCTTACGCCTGGGTACCTACAAAAAGTATTTATAGTTGTCATTGTGCACTGATACAGTCGATGCAGTTAGTAAAGAAAAAATATTATAATAATTTTTAACATAAGAAATTGTATTGAGTCTTTGCATTTTGCAGCATGTTTTTTTGTATTAATATTTATTATTTTTTTGGTAATTTTTTTCATAACAAGAAAATCCAAAAAATACAAGTAATAGTAGTACTTTTTTAATTATATAAATTGCCTATTTCTTAGCTACAAAACCGTCCAAAACAAACTGCTACCTTAAAGGAAGACAACACATAAATAATGGTTGCTAGACGCCAAACACAGCGGAATTTGTTTTAATTTACAAGTAATTAACAAAACGTTCGTTACCTAGTTATCTAAGCACTCCACTGATGGCCGTAATTATTCTGATAGGAAATTAAATGGCCGGTTTTGTCAACGACTTAATTCTGGGTTTTCTTTAGAATTAACGAAATAGAAATGGATTGAGATAAGATTTGGTAATGTCAGCTCCTTTTCGGGAAATGCGTAGCTGTTACTGAGAGATGTTTATAAATGTTTTTATCAAGATCAGTCTTCTTAGGTGGTCTTTATATAGTTCACACCATTAACCAATAATTCCAGGATACTTCTCTTCATCATTAGCCGGAAGACGAATGGAGGAATGTTGATCAAAGGTTGTAGTGTTGTCCCACTGAGATAACGGGGGGGGGGGGGGGTTTACCATAATTCAATCTGTAACCTCTAACACAGCAGTTCAAAGACAGTCGAGTTCATTCTCTAGAACGCCTCGAGCTTCATTGCCTTGATCGTTCTCAATGGTTATCACTGTAGATCCTGGCATACATGATGGACACGAGAGGCAGGATCGTTCCGTGTAAAAAAAAAGTCTAATTGCTCAGCCACTGCGCAAATCCGGTTGTCAGTTCTTGGAGGAAAAGAGCCTAAAATCCGTATAAGCCCAAAGAAAGGCAATTTGATGAGCAGTCAAATGTGACTTTACAACTTGCTACAGAACCACCCATGTCTCAGGGGACGAAACTTTATTTTTTCTTAAAAAAAAAACGATACAGAAGATATTTCTAGTGAGGGGGTAGCCCCACTAGAAATGTCTTCTATATCGTGGGTGCGTTTCACAATCATGACATATAGCATACAGTAACACCCAGACTCGGGACAAACATCTGTGGATGGATTGCACAATTTTTTGTCCGAAACGAGAATCAAACCCGCAACCCGCAAATCAGGTCATCAGTTATTGCAGATGAAGAGCCTGCTGTCTGTCTATCTGTGTAAGCCCAAAGAAAGGAGTCAATTGTGACTTTACAACTTTTGCTACAGAACCAGCCATGCCTACAGGCGATGAACTGTAATCTTAAACTTGAATACGTTGGCACACACCCAGACCCAGCACTCAACTGCTATATATCGCAGCTTAGGGGCAGCTCTTTAATTAACACGTTCATTAAATCTAGCAGCATTACTTAGCTTGGTTAACTTATGCACCACTAAAGGATTCATTAAACCAAGATTGAAGGAAGTTTTTATTTGCGTGGTATTCATATATCATTTTATAGACTGATATTATTGATACTTGAAGTAGAGATGTGGCGTTGCCTGGTTAAAACGGTTTGAACTTTGTGGGATTCAATCAGCCCTAGAAATCGAAAAGAATATTTAGGCGGATTTTTCAGCGATGTTAGGCCATGTCAGAGGCAATATATATAAGCGGTTTAGATTAAAACACCTGGTTGTTCATCAACCATACGATAACCGGTTTTACCTGCATGAACTCCATGATAATTCCCTGGTTATGAAAATCAAACAATGAGCCTTGCATGTGATACCTTAGTTTGTGCGTTAGCCAGTTAAATATTCCGTTACCATGAACTCTTAATTAAAGACGGCATTACTCTGCACATAGTGGCGTCTCGCTTCCACATCGTAAACTGTCCTGCTTTAAGAGTTCATGGTAAGGGGGCAGGTCACAAATCCTTTTCAAGATTCAAACCTTGCGTATAAATTTAGTCATCATCATCATGCACAGCCTTCCATATCCCTGCTGGGTATAAGACGCCCAAACAATGCCATCAGCCGCGGTCCTCTTGTTCAGGTGCAATCTTTGTTATATCATCGACCCAGCTCGCTGCCGTTATCATAATCATAAGAATACAATAAATAAAATCTAATACTAGACAACTCTCATTTATGCGTTTCTACATACATACATACATAAAGTCACGCCTGTGTCCTTGAGGGGTTAGCAAAGACCACGAATTTCTATTTGCTACGATCCTGGCATACTTATGCGTTCCTACAGTTACATAATTAAGAAATAAACACAACATTGTTAGTAATTTATCCCAAGCTCTTAAATCCCTCTCATAAACAGCCTTAAACGCTTAACTCAAATAATTTAATTATCCTTAATAAATTAAAAACATGAAGAGGTAATAACTGCTTGGTCGCTTTACGTATCTGAGAGAACCCACCAAATTAATTAGACCTACCCACCCGCTGTTAATCGTCGAGAATTAGTGATAAGAGGGGGTGGGGTTTTGAATGGTAGGGGTCTCCGTGAGCTGGGTGGTGTGAATGAACTATATCGTGCGTGTCGAGAAATGCGCTGAGCGGTTCACTGAAGGAATTTCGGTTCAAATGTTGATGAGGTGCGAGTCTAGAGCGCTAGACTAAATATATTATTTAGTTTCAAATCTTAAATGATTTAATATCATCAAAAATAATAATTTAGGTATTTAAAATAATATAATCCAATACAAATAAACGTACCTACGCATTAATAATATATGACCAAAAACTGATCCATACTTTTTATTTTTTATTATTATTATTTCAGCCATGATCGTCTCACTGCAGGGCAAAGGCCTCCCTTTCCTTCCTCCATTCCTCTCGGTTGCGAGCTGCAATAATTTTATTTTTAAACAAAAAAATAAAATTGTTTTAGTTTGAGACAAAATTAACAATTTTTAATAATATGTGAAGTAAATAAAACCACAAGGTCAAGACAAAGAAAGAAACCATTAACAACAAGATAGAAGCATAAAACATTTTATAACCTGCAAAAACAAAATTTATATTCACAACAAACAAAATACACACACATCAATGTCAAAAACGCATAATTTGCGTCCAACATTAAGGGTACACGATTCGTATAAAATGTTCGCATAACGACCTTTCTCAAGAAAATAAAAGGTATACCTAAATATAGGTACTACTTGAGATCGACATATGGACGTACGATTAACGCTTCTGCGACAAAAGTGTACTGCGGCTTACCGTAGTTCGAATGCACGCTTGTGCGACACACTGAAGCTCGACATAGTGAGGTAACCGGTATATAAGTACTGTTATATGGTAATAGTGCGACACCGGCAACTCAATTTTTTATTAAAAACAATATATTTACTTTCTTGATTTTTCATTTAAATTCCATCGACGCATCATCGTCTGTAGTTAGGTAGTCTTAAATAAATGTCGCACAATAGTTTGTCGCACTACCATAGTGTACTGTCGCATTACGGTGTTGTCAAGCTTCCGTGTGTCGCACAAGAGTGCATTCGAATTATGGTGAGTCACTGCACCGATGGACTGTCGCACAATTGTTTGTCGCATTTGGGTGATGTCGAGCTTCCGTGAGTCGCACAAGAGTGCGCTTTAATCGCACTTTTTATCGAGCACACGTAGTACACGCCTAAAGATAGTCATAAAACACCTATCCTTTTTTACAATGGATTAATATACTCGCTTAGAATAATCAAAATTAATGTTCGCCGTCACTGGCACCACTCTGGAGATCGTATATCACACATAATACACACTAACGACACTATCTAGCACTATATTGCGACTGGTCTCGTCTTAAATTATTACGTCGTAACTCTTAAGTAAAGTACCCATTTTGAGTTGGGATCAACCGTTTATTCGTCACCTAAATTATCATGATTAAGGCCTGGAGATATTACACGCAAAACCAGAAATAGTTTTGTGAGATATGTCTGCATGTGAGGTGTCTATAGGTGTTGTTGATCCGTCGATTGACTACCAGACTGCCTCGTCGTCGGTCTAGTGATCGCTAAGTGACTGCTGAGGTTCGAATCCCAGATCGGGTGTGTTACTGGGTTTTTCCATTAGGTAATTCTTAGTAGCGGTACCTTTTGCTCGTTTTATTGATGTCTAAATAAGAAGGTTAAGTACGTACCTATATTTGCACTGTGAGCGTAATTCATTCTACATTACATTTCATAGAATCGGCATAAATCTCTGCCAAAAAGAAAATTGAACCTTCCAAAGGGTGTGAAAAATATATTCCTCACAGGAAATCAACCAATATATTCTATTGGACGTTTAAGACCTAACTCCCAATGGCTTAGCCTCCATTAAGCGTATTAATACATCAGTCTAAACGATTATGATCATGGCCTTCGGAATTGAACTAGAGTCATTCAGTTTTATGTCGCAGTGAGATAATCTTTAGTACCTTAAAGCACGAGGAGGCTTCGTCAATAATAACACTATCTGCAGTTATCTTTATCAGACAAGTTACTAACATAAACATAACATCACGCCTGTATTCCCCAAAGGGGTAGGTAGAGGTCACTGTAAAGTACACCCACGCCAGGTATGTAATAGGTCGTAATGTAATGGGGGCGAGTCTGTTGCCATCAACCAGGCACAAATCCAGACTCCGTGCTGCTACTGAGAACTACCTAATGGAAAAACCCAGTAACACTTTGTCCGACCCGGGATTTGAACTCAGGACCTCGTGCTCAGCAGTCGCGCTTAGCAACCACTAGACCAACGAGGCAGCCCTGACAAGTTACTCTCCATTTGAATTGGAATTACAAAGTTTTGGACTCTTAGGGTCATAGCACCCTTAAAATTGGAAAGAGATCGTCACCGTATCAACTTGAGCCGTGTACATATAGTATTCTATGAAACTTAAAACGCCTCTCCTTAGGACCGGCGAGCCGTAAGCGCGGCGTCGCCTAGCCGTAGCCGAGTCGAGATATCGGAGCAGCGGATCCGCCTTGGTTACGTGCTTACATAAGGTTGATGCCTGTTTGACGGCGAGGCGGAAGGCGATACGGTTACGTTCCTGATTCGATTTGGTATGTGTGCTAGGACTCGTGCGCCAAATTATTTCAATATATATCACATGGGAGGAACTAACTGAGATCAAAAGATAAACGGCAATTTTTTAAATAAAACTTAATCAAGTTTCCATGAAATAAATATTAATTTTGCGTTGGCTAGACTCCGTGCTGCAATAGAGAATAACCTAATGGAAAAACCCAATAACAATTTTGCCCGCCCCGGAATTCGAACCCAAGACCTCATGCTCAGCTATCATTTTAACGACTACAATACCAACAAGGCAGTCCTTTTAGTCCCATCTACTAAATTTATAAAGATAAAAAGTATTTTAGCTCTAAACAAACGATCTACCTAAAGCCTAAATCTAAAACCCTAATCGAACAAACATCGAAATTCAATAACTCCTAAGTCTCACAAGAATTATAAGCAGGATACTACTACTAAAACACAATACAGAGTCTATTACTATGATATTATATAGGTATATCTATATACTCTATAACACCATAAACATAATCAATGACAGCGAAACGTACAAATGATGGGTGATCGCAGATTATTGGATTCCGTTAGCGTCGCCCATCAATCTGGGCTCGAAGGAACACATCTTGTCACGTCCTCTGTCCTCTAGTATAATTGATATATTGTAGTTATCAATATTGTGGACGCGATGCCAGTTTCAGCTTCCATTTTTCGTGAGGAAAAACTTTGGAGAAATTCCTTAGCGAATGGAATGTTTTAGATAGTCAACTAGAATGTATTTGGTTGCCTTTTCCTGCGTCTGGCTAGCCTTGCGTTCGCTACGCGCGACTACTGAGCATGAGGTCCTGAGTTCGAATCACAGGTCGGGAAGTCTTATTTACTTTTTCCATTAGGTAATTCTCAGTAGCAGCACGGAGTCTGGATTCTTGCCCGGTTGATGACAATGGGCTACCTTATTACATAACTGGCGAATTGTGGGTGTAATATACAATCATTAACAATAGCAAGACATATCGACGGCAGCAAAGAACAAACGGCTATGTACAAAATCACTAGTTTTCAGGAGAGCATTTTTAACGAAAAAATGTAATAACTTTTACAAGAACAAAGCTAGCTTCTTCAAATTTGCAATAGTTAATTAATAGGTCATTCTTAATAAAATAGTTAAGGTCAATTCACCGAATTATATATTTTTTTCGAAATACGGTAGATGTCTTTGTCTGCTTCGCACAAAATAATTAACCAACTGAGTCAACTGCCGTATGTTCGTTTTCACGTAGGACTTTTTAAATACTGATTACCAAATAATTTTACTTATAAAAGTAGATATTGCGATTCTTTACCGTGATATGTATCTAACTACGACAATAAATAAACGATAACAATAATTGACACCAAAATATTGTAGTTGTCTCAAATTACTTCGTAATTTTAAAGGTTTAGACATTGATATTGGAGATAACTCACTGTTATTATGACAAGATTTAGGAGTTAATTACAAAATAGGGATTCTTTTTTAATCATCTTAATCATATTTAAAATTAATAATGTTTGTAATAAAAAATTATCACAGTATAAACAAGCTACAGTCATACAAATGAAATGAACCAGTTTTAGTAAGGGCAAGTTAAATCAAGCTTACATTTATAAAAACAAAAAAATATTTTTTTTTAACTATCAAATAAATACCACCAACATAATTGTTACAAAACTGATTTAATGTTTATTAAACAATCTTGTTTTAACATCACAGAGAATCACTTTAATGGTAGGTACTATTATAAGTTCTAATCTAATCAAAAACTATATAACGTGTAAAAAAGTCTTCTTCTTCAGTCTTCTACATCTATTATCGTACTTTTAACCATCGTTGTATGCTTTAATTTTATAAATAATAGATGAATTTTGGAGGAATTAAATTATTTTCGTAGAGAGAGATCAAATCTTTATATTTAGCTGATGTTATAGGCAGGGTATTAGTATAAGCATTTTTTAATGTTACATTGCTGTGCCTGTTTCTAGTATTTGCTTGACGACCACAATCTATTTTCATAAGCTGAGTCTTGCTTAAACCATATTTATAACTTATAACAACGGCTATTTTCAGTTTACTTTTACCTCTATAACATGATTCCATTTAACCTTAACATTATTAAAAATTTTGATCCATGTATATTGATTTGTGTCAGATTTGAATTACAAAATATTCCCTGTAGTCACTTCAATTACTTCATAAGGGTCACCATTTACTTTGCACTATCTTATACAAGTACACCATTCTAGAGGCGTGGATATCGGTTTCCTTTATAAGACCGTTCAATAAGGGGATGCAAGCTATCACCTTCCTGCTGACTGTGTCTCTTTTCTAAAAACCTAAGGCAAATTTACACCTTAAACTTCTTAGCAGCATGCAAGTAAATTAAAAAACTGATCGATTGCGGTTCTGGCCGCCACAACTATCAAACCTTAAACGAATGTCTTAGATACCCTTCTCTGATACTTTTGTTATCATTGTACAAGAAGCTGGCCACCTAATTGTATCCACGTTTTGTAATCGTCTCATCCCACATATAGCATAATCCTTTTTCTCGTATCTTATGACGAATATTGTAAAATAAAACACTGATAACTTGCGCTTATAGTAAACGAACTAGTTTCGCCCTGCGAGGATGAAAGGGTTTTTTTAAACTGAAACGTAACGGTCGTTTTTGTCAGTTCTCACTCTGCGAGCTTCTTATCATCAGACTTTAGTTATCTAGTGCATCGACCCTTTTTAGGAATAAAAAAAACAATATTTAAATGAGAGTTCACTATGTCCCGATATTGTCTAAGAGTCCTTACTTTCTCATGGATATGATAAAAGAACTTTATAAAATAGAGGTATGGTTAAAAAAAAATAACATGCACAACCAACTAATAATAACTTGCATAGTTAATTAACTTTGCAAGCTTAAATTAAATTGCAAGGTTGACTTTACACCCGTGACAAAACGGTCATGTAACTTATAACTTTGTTTATGGGTCATGACGTGCCGAATTGTCCGACGCACACACAGACACCTGTAGGTGTGCGTTTGTACTTCGTTACATCGGAAAAAGTAGCTGTAGTTGTCTTTATATACGCAACAAAAAACAAGTAAATAATTATATTTTTTACGAAAAAAAAATATCATTAGATAAAATGAAAAAATCTGAATCCAATTATGCAAAAAAGTGAATTTCGCAAAAATGCATTTATCTTTTTGTTCTTTGCTGCCGTCGATATAGGACTAGGTGAACAAAAAGCTACCTAAGATAGGCCCAATACTTTTGAGTATATAGTATTGTAATAGGTACCAACTGCGTGATATGTATGCAAAACTTTAGCATAAAAGTCCTGGCAGCCATAAAACGAAAATAATACGCATGCAGGCAGGCACGCAGATAATAAAAAATGTAACACTTACAACAATAATTTCTCGAACAATATATTCTTATTCCTTCAAGCAAAGGATAAAAATGGTACCTACACGGATTGGGACGAGTGTATTGCTTCTTATGGGCTTAAATCCTTCACAAGTAGTCCCCGGTCTTTTGGTAGGCTTACGCGGGTAGATCCAGTGTAGACGGCGTAGAACTGTTTAATCTAAAATGGAATGGGCGTGCGCTATAGATGTGGTGGGAATGATACTGTAGGCAGAAATAAATATATTTTTTTCTTGAATAAGGAACTTGCGATTATTTACTGTCGTATAGAGATGTTAAGGTATATAAAGTGTACTTAATAAATAGGGGTACTTGAAAACCAGCGTCAGACACTACAGATTTGACGAATGCGTAAGTACGCCTAATTATTATAAGTGCCACACACCTAAGCAATTTTTTTATCTCTTTTTTATTTACTTTATGTATTCTAATTTGTTCGTTTTATGTTTTTTTTAATATTTATGTAAGTAATTTAAGTGTATTGTACTAAGAAACTGCTTCTTTCTTTCTTTACTTAATTCCAAGTAATATTTAGTTAGAATATTAGAAAATATTGGGGAATATTATTCAGTATTATTACTGTGGCTTACGTCCAACAGTAAACTACAAGGCTGATGTCATGTAATTATGATAATTATTCAGTATATTACAGAACAAGCCATGGTTATCGTTCTCTTTCAATTTGAAATGTGACTTTAAGTTTTTAATGTGCTACTTCTCACTTTTGGTAGATAGAGGTGTATAGTAGGTACCTACATTTATTCATTATTTGTTTACACAAAAAATATTATAAGACTAACGTTTTGTTTTGCTGACAACCGGTAGATGCAAATGGCAAGTTGTCGTTCTTTGTGGCGTTCTAAGCGGGAGGCCTTAGTTAAACATTGGACGTCTTCCGACTGATTCATCATCAGATGATGATATGTCCTGAAGTAAAAGAGGGTTAGAGGTATCATTGATTAATAATATATTTTCTGTGCTCAACGAGAATAGGCTCACCTCCTCCAACGGTAGTTTGGCAGAGTGTGGAAATGAGAGTGTGAATATGTGGGAAAGACAATATCTTTCCCAATAATAAAACGAATCATATCTTTATTATTTCGGGGAACAAACGCGATGGTACATACACATACCATTGCCACACCATCATTAACAGAATGTAACGCCCAACTGAGCGTGTAACAGGCTTTGTCCAGAAACATCGGCCTCAATGCAACATGATAAATGATGGCTATATTTTAGGAATTGGACGCGAGATGTTTTTGCTGTATTGTTACTTTTTTATAGGTGTTTGCGCTCCGATTCCTTTGCTTTGAACTCTATTTGTAATTATGCCTAGAATATTTAAAAAAATAACGTATCCCTATGCTGGAGTATGCAGGAATTTCTCCTGTATCGTGGGTGCGATTAACAAACATGAAATATCATATACACAAATACCCAGACTCGGAACAAACATCAGCAAATCACACAATTTTTTGTCCCGTGTGGGAATCGAACCCGCAACCCTTAGCAGACCATTAGCCAACCAGGTCATACATCTGATTGGCTAATCTACTCAGCAACCTTACAAAGAAATCTGTGAGTGTTTGAAGATACTCTTCCAACATACAACATGGTAATCGCAATTAAAAAATAAAATAATTATAATTATATGTATTTTTTTATTTATTAATTTATAGCCTATGTTACTCGCGATGATATAAGGATTCTAAAGACACTCCATACATCAAAAACAGTTCAGACATTCAGAAGGTATGGTGGAATAAACAAACTCACACACATGAAACACTCCTTTTTTTGGGCAGTCGGGTATAAACATAAAAACCCCCATATATCATCCTGGACAGAGTCCCATTACCTTTTTCTCAAACCCATAGATCATTTTGACCACCGTAACTATTACGTCGTGTCTTATACATCCATTGTGTTACCAATTTATTGGCGACATATCCCATAAGTTTTCTCAGGCAGCACTGATAGCCGACTGGTATGACCGTTGGACTGCCAAGTCAATGGCAAGTTCAAACAGCGGCACGCATCAATGTCTTTTCGAATTCATGTGCGTAATTAATTAGTTATCAGTTGCTAAAAACGGTGAAGGAAAATATTGTGAGGAAACCGACATATCTGAGAGATTTTTTAACGATATGTAAAGCCTAGACAAAGGCCTGTAGGCGTGCTCAGTAGTCGCGCTTAGCGAACACTAGACCAACGAGGCAGTCAAATATATACAAATAACAATACTCGTAGTTCTTAATAGAGAATTTCGACTGCTGAGCACGAGGTCCTGGGTTCAAATCCCGGGTCGGGCAAAGTGTTACTGGGTTTTTCCATTAGGTAATTCTCAGTAGCAGCACGGAGTCTGAATTTGTGCCCGGTTGATGGCAATAGGCTCGCCCCTTATTACATTGGGACATAAAAACATAACTGGCGAAATGTGGGTATACTATATGTATTCCTCTGCCTACCCCTTCGGGGAATACAGACGTGATGTTATTTATGTAGTTCTTAATACATGTAGCTAAAGTACTATCTCGTAGGTGAACTTATGGGAAGTCCCAAGACATTTGCATTTCAACTTAAGCAACTAAATAAAACACCATTTCAGTAACAAATCATGTTTATTTAAACTTCAAAACCATACAAAATGTCCTCATCAACATTATGTTGCTCTTAAAACTATTCAAGTACATGTAGTATGTACACAATTATTTATTTACTTGTATATTAAAACATAAGCAAAGCTCGGCATTTGTTAATTACAATTTTATTATAATTAAAGATTTTTATGATTACATACATTATTTTTATTGAATAAACTGTTTTATTTTTATTGAATAAATTATTCCGTACCTGACATGTCTCTATAAATTATGTTTATTGAATTATAAAAAATGTTGTTTGAGTGTTAAGAAAAATGAATACAGACGTTCTATTTTATCTATAGACAAACATTTATAAGAAGTACCTATCAAGTGAATGTGAATAGTTAGTACATAAAGATAAATTGCTTTCGGGATGATTATTCGGGGCCCAGCTATCGAATAAACTTTGACGACTCGATTTGCGCAGTGGCTATTCGGCTGGCGTTTGAAATTAAGGCATCTAAGATCACGAAGTCAATCTAAAATAACACTTATTTCTGTAGAAAGAGTACATCCACCAAATGGCAAAAAAAATCAATCGAAAACGCTAGTGAAAAAAACAAGATAGATAAATCTGCCTTTTTTCATTTTATAATTTACCGAACTGCTCACCAACTAGTGTCATATCTGGGTTCTTAGTTATAATTATATACTGAACAGACGGATCAATTCTGCTGACGCTAAAAAGAGAAATTCTAGTGCCTGAGACTGATGACAAATGTAAAGAATATATATTTTTGAATACATAATAGCGATTCATTTTAACATATCGGTACGGAATAATAAGAGCGAGGTCACATTGAAAGCGGGAGCGATTAACTTTTGGTTGTTATTCAAGAAAAATAAAGAACATTAAGCTGATGAATATGATATGAATTGACTCATGTTGTTAAGGTATTAAAATCTAATGCATTGTAGAGTGTTTGTTTTAGATTTTTAAAGATTTTACAACAAATAATTTTGATATACTTTTTTTAATTTTTTAGGTACTTCCAGCCATAATAGAGAATTATGATACCTACAATTTCCAGTCTAGTTTCCACAGAAATAAAATAATCTAAGTCTAATCGCGCCTACTATCTACGTGTCCTCTTCAAAAACACTTTCCTTTTGGCTCAAATATATTTTAGATACCTTATTTCGTAAGCAATACATTTCGCAGGAAAATTATTTACGGCTAGGACTAGACGTAACTATTCAGATATTTTTATAGTATATACCTAATATCCATTTTATTTCACGGATCTTTCCTACTAGAGAATAAATTACAGTTTCATTTATTTATATTTCGAAATACTTTTGTTAATTCATAATTTTGTTCTATATGATTATTTATATTAAATTTATTAGAGTATTTATACATGTAGGTAATTATTATTTTGGTAATTATGACTCTTAGTCACATAAACTACTATTATAAAGTTTATTACAATACATTTAATTGAAATCGACTAGGGAGACTTTAAGCAAAGAATTCACTAAAAGCTAGTAATGAATATGGTATTTTTTTTACATTTTATATTACCTACCGTGTTGCCCATAACTTGCTCAAAGCGCGGTTTAGTTAACTAGCGTCTAGCGCTCGTGTTTGATAAATAATTCATATTGCTTTAATAAAATTGCGACAAAATTTAATAATCGTTCGCCAGTTTTCATACTATGTACGACACAACATAGACACGGTCTCCATTAATAATGTTATCAGAGATATTAAATTATATTTATTTTTAAGTCTGTTTATCGTATTTTGTTTACTCGTAACAAAGAGCCAACTTATTTGGATACATCTTTACGGCGAAACTCAACCTCATAAATGCTTAATTATTAAGTTTATTCATCAATTCATAAAACAATTATTATAAATGCTTATTTAATTAATTTATTTAATTGTTTATTATGAATAACTTTTGAGCTTTATTTGAAATAAATATTGTCTGTAATCATTTATGTATTGCTTAAAAAAGCTTTGTAAAAAATACAGTTGCAAAATTGAAGTTATTTTTCCAGACTAGCTGGACTGGGAACATGAAACTGAGTAACCATGCTTAGTGACTCAATTACTGTGAATAAAACACAGCAGCTCAGAATCTCGCTTTTACAATATTTGGCTTCCCTCAAAAGGGAAGTTTGCTTATCAAATCAGTACTAAAAGTTGGTATATTTTTCAGCAAATCGTTTCGACAGAAATAACTTGAAAATGTTGAAAATAAGATATCCGACCCGTAAAATATATCGAATCTTATGAAAAAGAATTCGCCTGATCGATGTCGTCGCGTAACACTTGGAAATATGATTGGTAAGGTCAACCATATATTAAGTATGAAGTACACAATATATTTTGTGATCTGTCCACCAATTGAAGGCAAGATGGGCCTATGGGAAATCACAGCGTCCTTCGATAGACCATCTGTCTCTAAGTGATAACAGTTGGGACACTGATCGAATAGAACCTTTCGACGTTTAAGATTTGGATCAAATGGAAAGAAAAGCGCTTCGATCAATCCGGCTGTTGCTTTTCTATCGTACGGTAATCTTTTGATTCCACTTTAAAAGCTGTATTTTTTGTTTGAAGACAAAATTCAAAATGTATTTTTTACATTTTTATTTTTAGTGAATAATTTATTTATTTTGGTTGCATTTAGTTTCGAATAAAATTGTCGTTCGATATTCGAAACAATAAATTGAAATTAGCAATTTAAATGAAAGCTTGTTTATTTTTAAATAAAAATATGGATTAAATTTACATTTGAAATATTTGCGAAAATAACATTATGTTTAAGATTATTGTGAGTATTTTCGTTGTAGAAAATATAATTATAGTGTTGCCCAAAAAGTATTCACTTCTGTTGTTAACGCTGTCGATCTGAAAATATAATAAAAGCTTTTAGCACAATTACTTACAAAAAATAAATATCTACAATTGATCCAACTGTTGTATTGTGCCTATACTGAACTCAATTTATTTTTTAACAATTTACATTACAATATACACAATACATACAAATGAAAATCTAAAAATTATGTACCTATCCAAGTATATACCTATACTTAGGTTTTAAAAACAAACATACTATGCATGTATATGTTTTATTTTTATAATTTAATATTTGGTCATTTTACGCTTGTTTTGATTGCGCCAAAAAATCTGGGAATACATAGTAATTGTTTGAGACTTTTTTTTTTCACTTTTCTCAGTTATCTTTGTTATATTAACTAATTTAAAACTACAACATAATACTGCTACTATAAATAATACACGCTCACCTTAAAACACCTGTACCCTATGGTTCTCTCGGTCGCAAACTATAATGTTGCCTCCAGACATCACTGCGATGCCTTCCAAACCCTTGAACTCTCCGTCACCAGACCCCCAAGACCCGAAGGCTCTGAGGAAGGTGCCGTCAGGGTGGAAGATCTGGATGCGGTTGTTGCCGGAATCAGCAACCACGATGTAGCCTTGGTCGTCTACTGCTACACCCCTGAGAAAGATAATGAACACTTGAGTAAAATAAGGGTCTGAATGATACACGGTACGGTTCAACTAATCTTGCTACTTAAAAAAGTTAAACAATATTCGGAAGTATGCCAAGGAAAAGATTTTTTATTTAACAAAATATCAATGGTCATTAAACAACGGAAAATCTTAACCAAGTCATTATTTTTTTAAAGGATTTATTACAGCGCCATCTTATAATTATTTATGATTCTTGAACATTACAGATTACTGCATATGCACTAGATTTGAATAGAAGATACGTTATTTTGGACTAGTACAGATAAATACTTTTATATATCCAGTCAACCATCAAAAATTTCTTCACGTACAATTCCAATAACATTACTCCTAAAACCAGGATTTAACGCACTACATCCACAATTCAATTACATTGACCGAGTAATATTTAACAAGCTAGTAAATGTCAAGCACATTACAGTACGCACCCAGAATTAATGCCCTTATCACTCATACAAGCACAATTTTTCCACCAATAAAATCTGGACTTACTACTGGTTGGTGAACATAAAAATAGCAATAATGTAAGTCATTTTGTTCTTGAAACGAAAAGCTGTAAAACATGGCGAGCTGCCGGCCACGTATTCCGTCATATTTATTTAGTCATATTTTATTATTACGACCAGAATTCGGTCAAGGTACGTCTGGACCAGGTTTGAAAAATATTGGCATCAGCGTTGCGAAGGTTGGCAATGACTTTTATTGTTGGACAGACGGTGAAAAGATTTGAGAGGGTTTTTGTTAGGTATAGCCCGGTCTATCAGGTTTTACGTGCCTTTGATTTGGCTGGGATTGAGGTCTATGATAGTCTATTCAAAACTCTTATTTGACAAGAAAAATTTTGGTTTTATAGGAATACAAGCAAGAATAGCGCTTATTTATATTGTTCACAAATATCCTTTTAAAGAGACATTTAGTATACCTAAAATAACGCACGTTATAAAAATGGTGGAAAAATTTTGATCAAACTTTTTCCATTATGGCGAAATATTTTTTTCATAAAAATGTCACTGAACTGTAGTCCTATTATCTGAATAGGCCTTCTGGACTTTCTGTATCGCCTGTATTTAGCTCTTTATCAACATCCACAACTAACTGCTCACTTATAGCTGTTTCTCGAACCAGTCAGCACTTATAGACTTCGAATGGCTCTTAGCGTAAATATTTGGTCCAAGTTCACAATTTAAGCGCCCGTAAAGCTTAATTAGAAGATCAACCGACCGCACTTTATGGAGCCATTGGAAGCACACGTTAAGGCCAAATCCGCGGCTTGTGTTTCAAAAGCAACATAAAGGAAGTAAAATTTATAAGCTAATTTTAGGAAAAATACTGGTAATATGATTAGGAGAGATTAATGGGGCTAAAATGAAAACAACCAAAGAGCTTCAGACCAAATCTACCGTTGTAGATAAATCATTAAAATTTGTAATTCTATTTTGTGACCACTTCAAAAATGAATGTTAATATCATTATGACGACAAGCAGTAACATGACGACGAAATTGGCGCTTGGTGGGTTCGATTCCCGCACGAGGCAAAAATTTGTGCGAACCGCAGATGTTTGTCCCGATTCTGGGTGTTTCTGCATGTGACATTTTATGTTTGTGAAACACCTACGACACAGGAGAAATTCCTAGTGTGGGGCGACATTTTTCCAAACAAAAAAAAATATGCAATATGTGAAAATTAATGCTTATCATTCTCATAATTATAAAAAAAATACTCATATAGATGTCGAAACCTTCTTACCTTGGGAACTTAAACTGCCCATCTTCAGAGCCTTCCTCGCCAAATGACGAGAGAACTCTTCCATTGACATCGAAGACTTGTATCCTATGGTTGTTGGAGTCTGACACTAGCACTCTATTGGTGCTAGAGACGGCGATGTAGTGGGGGTGTTCTAACTGGCCAAGCTTGGAGCCAAAGGACCCGAACTTGCCGACGAACGTGCCATCAGATTGGAACACCTAGAAAAATAATATAATTATATTTTGCGTTACTGGATTGTTTATGTATATAATATCATCTGCAGTAGAGTAGACTGTTAATTTTTTTCGGTTAAAAAACAAAGCTAAGCTTAGCAGTAGTGCTAGTAGACACTTATAATTAACTTTCTTAGCATTTTACTGTAAGACGTGACTAAACGTTGAATCATTGCCTCACACAATTATTTCTAATAAATTATCTACATTCGTTAGAAAGTAGTCACACCCTTGAGGCATTCCAACTTCTAGAACAAAAATAATTATTTAGCAACAACTAAGAAACTTATAATTGGTTTCATTTAAAGTGTTTTCAGCAGATCTCAGTGCTTAAAAAGAAAAGATTACTTCACAAAATGGTAAGGTCATATAAAAGAAGTAAATCATACCTGTACTCTATGGTTTTCCTTGTCACAGACGTAAATAAATCCGAGCGCGTCCGTAGTGATGCCCCAGGGGTAATTGAACTTGCCATCTCCAGTGCCCTGACTGCCGAACGCCCTTAGGAAGCGGCCTTGAGGGTCAAATACCTAGGAGAATAAATTAGATGTTAATTACAACAGCTGACATTAATGTGATATATGTAGTGTTTGTAAAGTTTGGGATCGTCGTAAGATACGTTTTTGACATTGAGTGAACTTATTTTGATTTCTATAATTATGTACATGTTAAGAATGGATGATCTTAAGAATATTTAAGATTTTTATAGGAATTAGTCCCCACGCTTGGCAAGCTGCTTGGAGATCGCAGTATTGATGGTCAATTTACAAAAGACGCTGCAGCCCATCTTCTGGATTTTTCCCTAAGTCGCCTCTTACGACACCCACGAGAGGAAAAGGGGTGGTCAATTCTAAGCCACTCGGCAAGGTCTATGTTAAACAAATTAAATATTTAGTTTCTTATGATGCTGACTTTACGATAAATGAATTATTTACTGCAACTGAGCTGTATTTAAACCTAGATAATGTTAAGGAAAAATAAAGGGCTTTGCTCAGCTGTGGAACAGAGCAGGGCTAATTAGAAAAAATGTTAAGCTAAAACAAAGTTCAGATTCGACGTAAACAAAGTAAGAAGTGGAATTTATAACTCAGAAAATGATTTCCTGGTAAACTTCTAATTAAGCTACATAATGATGATGCTGAGCAGTGAGGTGACACTGTTGATGATAAATTGATTACAGTCAATGCTATTGCGACTCAACACTTTATATGTACAATCAAAGAAAAATATTCCCTAAATTCAAGTATTGTATGGGATTTACAAATTATTGATCTATTTAGCATTTAAATACAAAATTCAAGTATTGTATGGCATTTAGGATTGAACTATTTAGCATCTAAATTACATTATTCTAAGGTTCTACATTGAATTAACAGTTTACTAAATTGTGATCACAATTTGCTATAATTTTCGCGGTTATAATTATTAGTAGTTTCGTGATTCAGGCATTGTATTCGCGTTTGTGGTTTCAAGCAATTATCTACCAGCTGTCAAAATAGATTTGAATGTTATTGCTTTCAATTTGTATTTGATAAATGGCATTTGATTATGTAATATATAATTAACTACATTCATGTAGGTATGTTGTCGTTTATTATGGCATATATAATATCATAGGCTTTTGTTCTACAGTCGACGTCTTCGGGCTGATGATGATGTAGGTATTTAGCTGAAGTAGAAGACAATCTTTTAAAGTAATTTTAGAAAAAACAGTGTGGTCATTAAGAATCACGCTTAAAACAAGTTTTAAATCCGTCTTGCATTATATATGTATATTGGAATAATATAAATTGCGATCTGGATTAAGTTTAAAAACAAATTCGAATTTGACGACCTGATTAGCGCAGTGGCTAAGCAATTGGACTGCTGCGCTCAGGGTTGCAGGGTCGATTCCCTCACGAGGCTAAACTTTGACCCACAGCTGATGTTTGTCCCGAATCTGGTTGTTTGTGTATGTGATATTTTATGTGAAACGCACCTACGACACACGAGAAATTCCTACTGTGGGGCGACGTTTCTTTTTAAAAAATGCAAATCTATTTTTATATCTTGTCTCATTAATAAGTGTGCTGCAATATCTCGACACGCTTCACGATTTAAAATCTGTAAATTTTATTTAATCGTTTGACTTTGGCCAGTCCTAATAATTTCAGAGGGCGTCGTACGGTTGTGGTGTGATTGGCCTGTATCCTATGCACTTTAAAGTTCTTTAAACCTAAAACGTTGTTGCAATACGTAGTTTATATTCCCCAAACACGTGCTAACGTCTGGAACACTGCCAATCCATGAGACAAAGATTGTCAAAATATCCACACGTTTTCTTAATAAATGTTCGAACAAAAGTACCTGCCAACGCCAAATTCTTACTCGAAGTGGGTTTGTAGGTATGATCTACTTCCTGACTGAAGATTGAAGACTCATTGTTGTACCCAGATTGAAATTATATCGTACATCTTGCAGCCGAATGAAGGTTAGCTTTGATTCTGATTGATCTAGTTCTCAAAAAATAATGCGACATTACCTCCTCGAATATTTCACGCATGCTAAAGCACGTACAAAGGCCAGTATATCATGTTTATTGCCGCCTATCAGTTATATCAGCAAAAAATGACAAATTATCCTTGCGGATACGTATAAAGTAGGATATATGGTGTCAAAAAAAGTGCAATTTGTCTTCACCAATTGCAATTTCCGCCAACTCACGTCTTAACCACTATTTTGGTCCTTTGAGACGGTCAGCAGTGACTGACACTAATGAATTACGGGTAGGACAAATAGACGAATGGAATACAAATTCAGGTCTCATGGGAAATATCCTGAGATGGGATCACTCCAGTTGTTACGCTTTCGATCGCAGCGTGTCTTTTGTACCTTTATAAAGTGCGGGCTGAGTGATCGTAATATACATAACATCACGCCTGTATTCCCCGAAGGCGTAGGCAGAGGTGCACATTTAGTACACCTACATTTTACCAGTTATGTTTTTAGGTCCTAATGTAATAGGGGGCGAGGCTATTGCCATCAACCGGGCACAAATCCAGACTTCGTGCTGCTACTCAAAATTACCTTATGGAAAATCCCAGTAACACTCCGCCCGACCCGGGATTCGAACCCAGGACCTTGTGCTCAGCAGTCACGCTTAGCGACCACTAGACCAACGAGGCAGTCGTCGTGATCGTAATACAAGAAGAGAATAAGGTTGCTAAAATAAATTCAACTTATAGTGATTAATGAATACTGCTAATTATAAATGGATGGTTTTACAAGACTATCGCCTTCAAGATGACTGTTAAGAATGTATTTCTGACGTAAAGTGAAGTTATTCAATATTTTTCAAATCCTCAAAAATTGATGATGATATCAAAATCATTTCAGATAAAATTGTTTAGAAATGACATGATAAATAGTTTTAACGACTCGGTTCTAATGTTGCCAATATTGCTACAATAGCAATGGTCTAAAAATATATACCGAAGGGACAATATCTTCTACGAAACAATACATACAGTCCAGTATTCTCGTACCACAGCTGTGAGCAAAATTAGAAAATAGATGTAAAATAATTTGCATATAAAACCAGTCTTCCATTATTCCACAAGAAAAATAACATACATCATTCCAAGAAATGAGACGTTGAAATACACACGTGAGCCTACGTTTGCAGCAGTAAACATATCCCAAATGGCCCCAGTTTTTTTGAAGCCAAGTGTGGCAAATATATGTTGACATTAATGGTTCATGGCGAGAACAAAGAAACGAATGGAATTGAAATTCTTACTTTGAGAGAAATATAGAATGTTACAAGAAAGTTCGAGAAACACAATTTCGAAGTTGCAAATCTCTTTCAACTGAGATCATGGCAGGAAATTTGATGTATCTATGTTGAGCATTGACTGCCTCGTTGGTCTAGTGGTTGCGCGACTGCTGAGCACGAGGTCCTGGGTTCGAATCCCGGGTCGGGTAAAGTGTTACTGGGTTTTTACATTAGGTAATTCTCAGTGGCAGCACGGAGTCTGGATTTGTGTCTGGATGGCAATAGGCTCGCCCCTTAATACATTGGGACCAAAAACATAACTGGCGAAATGTGGGTGTACTATATATTATTATTATGTGCACCTCTGCCTACCCCTTCGGGGAATACAGGCCTGATGTGTATGTGAGCATTGACGATCGCGTGAATATGATTTCTTTCAATACTGTAACAATATGAGCTTCCTTATACTTCCTTGTCTAATCTTTTGATTGATCAAACGGCTAATAATGTGTTGTGAGCTTACCGCCCACATTTTCTGGATAATGTTTAGGAGAATAATGAAAACAAAATCGTAAATATTGTTTTAAGTCGTCGCGTTTATTAAGATCTTGAATTGGATGAAGACGCTGGCCTTGCTTTCTTTTTATGTGCTCCTGGTGTATTACAGATGACTGCCAAAATACTTTTTTAGTTCAAGTGCAGATATTCTGAATACGTTTAAATACCACTGTCAGTTTAATTTATATGAGTTTGCAGCTTGTGGGAATTGGTAAAAGGTCTGAATTTAGTTATTTATTAGACACGCATTCCCAATGTTTTGGCCTTATTTAATTCTTGTTTCTTTGCCTTAGTACTGTCGTGTCGTTTATACTTGTTAATTATGTCTAAGTGCTTTGAAGAGACGTTTCTTTTGGCATTTTGTTTTTTTTTACATTTCTTAAAAAACAGTAACAGCCATTTTTGGAACTACAACGTCTCTCTTTATGGTGATAGAAGTAAATTGTAAGTATCAACCATACCTAAAAAACAAAGGAAAATAAACGGCCGCAATAGTATTCTCCACTATTGCATTGTTTAAGAGTAAAGCTTTCGTTATTTTAGGTATAAAATATTAACGAGAATCAACATCTTTGTATTGTGAATATATAATTTATGCCACTTTGAATTTTAAATTTTAATAGTATTCATATTTTCATGCTAGCACTTCGTACTTACTTGTTTATTCTGTTTTGTTTCAACAAATATACTGGTTGCAATGAATGCCATTAGCATTAAGGAGTACTGCATATTTGAGAATGCAAAGAATTGGCACTTTGACAAATAAGTTATAATTATCTGTTCAAATTCGTTGGGCGATTTAGATAGATTCTGTTTCAAAAGCTAGTTTGTGAGATACGTAAGAGTAAATCCTTGGAGAAAAGATATCCATATTGTAGACACGCGACGTATTTTCATAAAACCTCTATCCTGAAGGATAAGGTTGTAAATATGATTTGGTAATTTCCATATGTTCGTGAATAGATTTTGTGCTGTTCTGGCTCTTTACATGGAAAGTAGCTCATACTTAAACACTAGCTTTTACTTGCGGCTTCGCACGCGTTAATTTAGATAAATACAAACTTTCAACCCCTAAGAGGTATTAATCTGGAAAAAATTAGCCTATGTCCGGAACTTTCTACACATAATATTATTATGTGAGTTTTGTGCACTGCAATGACTATTTATTATTACGATTCTCACTTAAACCACAATCATTGTTAATTCTCCAAGTCAAAGGGACTTATTTCTAGATTTTAGATTGCCTAAGGTAATAAATTGCTTCGATCAAAATTGGTTAAACAGCAGTAACCGCGGAAAAATCTGTCAGGTGTGCCGGTTTCCTCACGATGTTGCCCTTCGCCGTTTTTAGCAACTGATAACTAATTAATACATATTTAGGGTTACAAATATACTCCAATGAGTAGAAACATAAGCTTAACCCCTTCGCTATCCCCTTTATTTATTTCTCAAAGCTTCGCCAGAACCCTACCACATTTGAATTGAATTCGTGACAAAACATTTTTTTTTTTGAAAAATAGGTCAGTGTTCATTACGAGCATAGGAAGTCAATATACATAGCACGGCCTGTCCCATTTATCATTGAAAAGCTGCATAGCGTTGTTAAAACCAAAAGAATTATAACATAACATAACCATCACGCCTGTATTCCCTGAAGGGGTAGGTAGAAGCGCACATACAGTAGTACATTTCACCAGTTATGTTTTTAGGTCCCAATGTGATAGGGGGCGAGCCTATTGCCATAACCGGGCACAAATCCTGCTGCTGCTACTAAGAATTACCTAATGGAAAAACCCAGTAACACTATGCCCGACCCGGGATTTGAACCTAGAACCTCGTGCTCAGCAGTCGCGCTTAGCAACCACTAGACGAACGAGGCAGTCCTGTGACCGACAGAATTATAACAGACATCCAATAATATTTTACAGTGAAAAAGTGGTCCATTCATTTTAACAGTGACGTGCTGATGTGGCAACTTATCGAACTGCAGTTTGGCTTTAGTACGAGCTATTAACACATAAATTATAGCTACTGGTATTTAGCAACTGCTATTTATCACTGCTATTGGTAAGTCGCGTTTAATTTTATTGGTGAATTGAACGGCTATTTGTAACGGTAACCCACGAGATGTTAATTGGTAGGTAGTTATTTTATTGCTTTTAAGTTTGAATACTTGTGCGATAATCAGATGTCAAAAAGTGGTTCTAATTTAGATTGCAAGATTTGCCCTTACTATTACTTACAAACATTGCAAGTTAGTGAAAAGAAAGGAAGAAGAAAAAGAAATTAGCCCCGTGCAGAAATGAATCCTGATTACCTTTGCTTCAAAAATATAAAACCGTACCTAAGATATTTTGGGTAAAAATATATTTCAAGTTAGTGTTCTTAAAAACTCACTTGAATACGATGATTGTATCTATCTGCTATGATGTACTGTCCGATGCGGTTGACGGCGACTCCGGCGAGGCAGTCAAACTCGCCTTCACCGCTGCCGTACTGACCAAACTCCTTCACGAATATACCGTTGGAATCGAACACCTGCGGGAATAAGGGCCATTAGTGTTAAGCTCCACACAAAAAGATCGTTAGTAAGTATCTTTTTTAAGGAATCTTCCTTCAGGTGCGATCTTAGTAGATATATCTACTTCATTGTGACAGATAGAAGTATCCACATATAACTTTCTATCTCTGCACTACCTGAAGGTTAG
Source organism: Abrostola triplasia (assembly GCA_946251915.1). NCBI lineage: Eukaryota > Metazoa > Arthropoda > Insecta > Lepidoptera > Noctuidae > Abrostola > Abrostola triplasia. Next base: position 10,880,493 of record OX276432.1, read on the forward strand.
ACTGGTAGAAAACGCTTAAGGCATTAAGTCCGCCTTGTACACAACTGTACTATTCAATAAAAAAAAAAATATAAAAAAACTATTTAGGTTTAAAAAAATGCAAAATAAAACTTTTTGCTGGATACACATTAGTTTTTTATTAAGGGTATTAAAAAGTGAAAAGTTGTACTTTAGATAAGCCTAAAAATACAGCCAATATGATAAAATTCAGTGACCCATGGATCGTAAAACGCTGAAAATGTTGGAAATAAAGTACCTTCAAGAACAATATAACCTCTAAAGTAGAGACGAAATGAAAATATGGACGTCAGCTCTTGTTTTTGTTGAAATAACCTTCAGGCTTGAATGTACAATGCATAAACATCGATCGTAAGTCTGTCCTGTGAATACTTATTCTATGTAAGTACTGGAACTCTAAAACATCGACTTATTTTATATGTTAACACAGTATTTTTTACTGTCATTAATATTTTACATTTGTTTGTAAATATTATACTTTTCTTATACAGCAAGAGCCCAAAATACTAATTCAGTTTACCGGCAATGTTTATGCCCCATTAATATCGAAATAGTACGAAATTTTTGTTCTGACCTTGTGCCAAAATTGCAAGCATGCGTTCACCATCCATCATCATTTATATTTGGAGCAACGGTCATTGAAAATCTTTTATAACTAGAAGTTGGATACTTTCTCCACCAAATGAAACGCATATTTTTCCAAACAGAAAATCCAAGGTTTTGAAAACACGGTCATGTAAATATTTAGAGTTATACCGATAAGTACCAACGTTTTCGCAAAATGTAAATTGTTTCGTGAAAAGGACTTTTACTTGGTACCTATTTACATTGTCTGTTAAAGCCAATTCAGAGATTTTGTCGAATAAGTCTAGCTACTCAAGTGATTGCGTGGAATTTTCAAATTCTAAGAATGGATTCTAGTCTAACAATACCTTTTTTAGATCAATACTGTTGAAAGAATCCCAATCCCGAAAGCCTATTTTAGTGGTTTGTCATTGTTGAAAAGATTTTGTATTTAAATAGAGGACTTTCCTAATACGATTGGATGTTGTAGCTCACCTGAACTCTGTGGTTAGATGAATCGGCCACGACCATTGTGTTGTCGGGACCTACAGCGATACCACGAGGCCATGTAAAACAACCGGGTTCGCTCCCCCGACTCCCCACGCTGAATTGTAAACGGCGTTTCTGCATGTACTGGCTCCTAGGGGAGGAACCGGCTGCTGCGAAACCTAGTATCAAAAATATCAATTAGCACACAAACAAATTACTTGAGAAAAGGAAACATCGGTCAAACCTAAGCACACAATCTATATACACGCCACGTTCGTTTCTCTAACCTGCTACCGCTGCTGTAGCCGCCGTAGGGGAGATGGGGGAGCCTGCCGCGTTTTTTGAATCGTCATCCGAACTGGCAAGCTCGTTTGCCGAGCGTAAAGGTAGCCCGAGAGACAGGCGACGTGACGTGCTCGACGATGTACTGCTAGGATCGCGATCCTTGCCCCGCGATCCGTATTTGTTTTTTAAATATCTCGCCCAAGAACTGAGAGCTGCTCCGTCTTTTTCACCGGGGGCAGGCCGCTCAGGCGAGCTCTCTCTTGACTTAAGTGCGTGCGAGGACCGGCTGCGAGACAACTCCGTACCACCAGTGCCGGAGCCGTATCGAGCCGCAAGGTACGCGGAGGGAGATGCTGTCGTGGGTGATACCGGATCGTCCTGATCGTCGTCGTCTCCCGCACCAAAACCGGTGTGGCTGCTCTTACTCCTAGCAAGACGATTGCGGCGCTCTTTCAGGGCGAGGTATCTTGATCTAGCCGTAGGATACTTTGACTCATCATCTATGGACGACGGTGGTTCTTCCTCTCTTGGCTTACTTCCATAGCGATTGCTATATGAAGATCCAGCGCTGTATCTAGGCGCAGGCTCTTCTTCTGTTTGTGAAGTGTTTCGAGTGCGGTATCGCGATTGTGTGGCGGGTGTCTCTTTTGGCTTGTTATCAACGGCGTCATTACGAGCGTTAGTACTACGTGCGAGTAGCGGACCGATGTCGCTGCGAGCCATCGCCTGGCTCTCGGGCTTTCTTTGCGTAACAGGCTCCTCGTCGCTCTCCTCTGACGAGTCGGTTTCTTCCTCGGAGCTCGTGTCGGAGTCTTCGTGGGCCGGCTCGGCGGGTGCCGGTGCTGGTGTGGGTCGCTGCGAACCGACAAAGCGGCTCTGGACCCGCTGCGCGCCGCCAGCTGTGCCGTTTGTTGCCGCCGGCGTTGTTCTCTCGTTGCCTGCGGAAGAGAAACGAGATCCTGGAGTTGACGGAGGCGCGCCAGAGCTGTACTTTTCTTTTAATTCAGCGATGCTTAAAATGGCACCTGTGTGTTTCACCGCCGAGCCGGAGCTTTCCGTCGAGGCACTTGATTCCGTGCTAGGTGCACGAGCGGCCGGACGGTGCGGTGCAGGCGCCTCGGTAGCCGAAGGTCTCCGAGCTGTTGTTGCTGGTTTTTGTACTGCAGGGGCATTTTTACGTTGATTTCTTTGCAGAGATCCAACAGATTCATCGGATTCACCATCGCTGGACGCCTGAGAAATTACATGGAAATCGGTATGGACACCAAAACGGTAGATATTTTTGTATTTTTTTTTTGTGTTTTGTGTATGTGTATATAAATGAGTTAAATGTGTACGGAGTGTATTTTATGGAATGCCGTTAGTTGTTGCGTATTTTCTTGTTAGTATCGATGATTTCCCTAAACTCTACGTTGTACTGCTGGCATAGTGTTCACTCTCTATCTTCTTCCCAACTCACCTCCCGCGCCGGTGTAGGTGGTTTACGATTAATTGAGTTTCGTTCTTCTTCTTGAGCTGGACGTGCGGGTGCACGTTCGGGCTCTTGAGATGAGGCGGCGCCTTTGTTCTGCCTCTTGAGTCGTGATATTTCATCATCTTCACTTTGTTGCCTTTGAGCTGGTGGTGGGCGACGCGCTTGAGGTGTGGGCTGAACAGGCTTAGGAGGGGGTGGAGGTTCTTTTTTTTCTTTCTTCTTGCCGCTGTCAACATCTAATATTCTCTGCATAACACGCGGACAGTCACTCAGCCGGAATATACCACTAAGAGGTCCACGAGTGGCATCTTCCGTATCAGTTACTTTCTCCTTCTCTTTCTGTTGTTGTTCGGCCTTGACGGTGCGAGTTGGTTGTTCGGTGTCACTGTCATTGTCCAGGTGGCTTTTGACAAAGCGTGAACGGAACCTAGCTCGGGTTGGTCTATGTTCAGACTCATAGCCGCTGTAGTCATCAGTGGCACCGTAGTCTCTCGTATGTTTTTCAGGTGGTGGGGGGCGACGTTCCCCGAATTTACGACCGCCTAGTATCGGCTCATCGTTTTCTTGCCAACCTTTGGCTTCTTCCTGTTGACGGAACTGTGTCGCTAATCTATGATCACTCTTGGACCTAGTTAGTCCTTGGTTCTGCTGAATTCCTGAAGAATACGCGTTAGGCTGAGTGATATTCAATTCACCGTAACTAGCGACATGCATGACAAGTTGGTTGGGGTCATGCGTCATAATGAATCTTACTCTACGATTGTAATCGCCAGCTTCATAATCGAAGTTTCTAAGGAACTCGACCGTTTTGAGGAAAATTTCTTTGGTATCTACTAACTCCGTGTCTTCCCATTCTACGTCGTCGTTCATATATTTATCGGCGAGATCACAATTACTTTGTATATTACCTAATTCTAACTCTAGGTTATCTTTCAAATGAGTGAGGTTTCTTAGTTCAGTCGCTAAATAGCGGTCGACTTCGTTTCTTAAGAAATCGGTTCTATCTTTCAGTGCCTTCGCTAGCCTTTTGTGTATTTCATCAACCTCTCCGGCCACTGCACCGCAGTTCGTCTGGAGGTTTATGGTGTTGCGTTCAACCACTCCGAGGATATCCTGAAGTCTATTGACGCCACGGCGAATCTGATTGTTAATTCTTGAAATTTCCCTACGTAACACTTCCATGTGAGCCGACTTACAGTCTTCACATACTTTCTTTTCGCAATGGGCGCATGGTGCACAGTATGCTTTTTCTGAGCATACATTGCATCTTTCCATAACTTGCCCAGCTGTGGGGTCGGGGAGCTCCCCAGCGATATTGGCGTGAAGCTCCAAAAATCGCTGAAGAGTTACGTTTGTTGGGAATCCTTGGACGCCTTGGTATGGGATACGATGCTCGGCGCGACATTCTGGACATTTCACCTGTAAAGGAAGCTATATTGAAATTTTGTGTTCAAAGATTTTCATTTCTAAAATACTACGGAAAAACACACTTATTTACAAACAAAATCCATAACCTTAATGTTACCTTCTGTTGTATCTGTAGACTTATACGTCGTCGTCGTAAACAAAAAACAAAATTATGTATATATTTTAATATTCATCCAAATTTAACATTTTACGAGTTGTGCAGGGCGATGAAAAGTGGATGAATAGACTACTGATAAAGGAGCAAACCAACTCCACTAGCGTTTTGAAGATGACTTTTTGGAGGTGTGCAACATAATAAATAAGTAAATTCCTAGAATATTCTCCATACCTGTCGTCTGACGTAGTCGACGAGGCCGTCCATACACGGCTCCATACAGAAGCTGTGCTGACATGGCAGCAGCTTCGGGTTCCTGTACCGGTCAAGACAGACGCAGCACGTCAGCAACGACTCAAACTGCTCCATAGTTTCTCAGCTGTTTACGTACCTGATGAAGAAAGTAATACATATTGAGAAAGGACTTTTTCTACTGTAATTTATCTCTGATATTGGTGGTATTGTCTTCTCGATAGACAAAGGCATTCAGATAAAAATATACGATAAATATCGAGTGTCTATTGTTCACTTTGCTTACGAGTAATCGTACAAAATAATAGTTAGTTGTATTGTGTTGGGTGACATAGAAATACGGTGAAATATCATGGTAAACAAAGTAAGGTGAAACTGACCAACAAAATCTGTTGACATCTCACAACAGTCGTTTAAAGAATTCAATATAAGTTTTCAAAAATATCATTCGTAATATTAATATTTCCTTCAATTTATTGTAGGGCAAGCCCTAGAATATATTGAGTCAAACGTCACAAAGAATAAGGTGAAACATATTGCGATCCGAACAGCACAGAAACTCGATATCCAGATATTGAAAACCTAAACGACTGCTAATGTGTTTTTGAAATATCAATACCCATATCATTTATCAATAGCTTCCAGCCGTAAGGGAAAATATCGTGAGAAAACCTACACGTTCATAATGGAATGTGAGAGTGTAATGCCTCGGCAATGATGGCAGAAAGTGAATCTGATTTATAGATTCAGTGTCAATTTATACTATTCTTGTAACGCCAAAAATGTTGTTAACAAAATCAAAACAGATGAGGACAGTGAAAAGTTTGTTATCTATTGCATTAATGCTGAAAATATAGTAATATTTAACTTTAAAATTGTGCAACTACTTTTTCCTAATAAAACTTTATTATGGTTTTTAATTATGGTATAATTAACTAGTATTTATTCAGAAGGCGATAAAATCTATAAAAACTCATTTCCCGTCGATTCTTGCGCTTCATAAAATCCAAATCATAATCTTTATACCGAAATCTCGGACAGAAAAGGTGTCGATGAGATTTGCATTAATATACGATCCGATGAAGGAGACAGAGATTCAATATTGATCAAAGTTCTTCAAAAGGTGCAATTTCCTTGAAAATTCAGATGACGGAACTTTTGACATTGAGCTCCCGGTAAATTCAAAGAGCTATGAGGAAGAGTCTATTAAGGAAGTAGCGATGGAAATAAAGACTAATGTTTACTTATATATATGTAATGTTTTGCCAAGATTTTTATCCAATGAATAACCTTTGAAAGTCAAACGACCTTCAAGAATACATAAAGTTTTGGTTTCAAACACGTACTTATAGTTATGGATGAAGCTGGGAAGTTAAATTTGGTGTTCGCACAAGGCACATCCTCTGAGATTCGGCTGATATTATAAATAGAAACGTTTGGTATTTCACACGCCTGCTTGACTGGACGCTTGGTCCGCCTTTAGTAAATGAATTTGAATCTTATAGTTTAAGAAATAAAATTGAAGTTACAAGGTACCTTTGAATTTTATGAAGTTTGGTCAGGAAGAACTAATAAATGCAGATAGTGGTTTTAGATCTTATTGAGTGGGACATAGAATTTAGATTGCGAGCGATCATAAGATCATGAATTATTATGGCAGTTTAACACGACTATAGCATGACTTTTAGCAAATTTGAATCTTATGTCAAAAATCTCAAAGTATTATTCACAAAGATCATCTCCAAGACAAAACTTATTTAAGAGCTTTTACCATTAAGGTGCAATGCACAGAATTTCAAACCTTATACCTATTTCTATAAAGTAGATATTATAATTGAACACAATATACTTTGAGTCAACGACAAAACTTTGGAATTTATAGAATTTTAAAAAGGCTTGTTATCAGTTATCGGATACTGTTCTATAAATTTTAATACTTATGTAATAATAATTTTTTAAATACGATTTGAAGTAATGTGTGATGATTTATAAAATACACTTCTTAAAGAGCAATCTAAAGAAAGATTAGAATTAAGAAATAACATAGAAACGTCAAATTTCGCTTTACGTAAATCAGAAATGAAATTACAGGTAGAAAATAGTGAATTATTTCAGAACCTTTGTTTCTGAGGAGCGTGTCGAAGTGTTAGATAATTAGTTTGCATGTCGATAGGTGGGCTGGCTTGGCTTGCTTCGTTTCTGACTCATTAAGTGTCGTAACTCAATAGGGAACTAGGTTATTTGTGGATAATGACATGATAGTCGTTTTTAGATTGCAGTTTCCCTTTTGTCTTTGTTCGAGTGTAACAAAATAATTTGGCGTACCTAGTTAGAATGATTCATTCTTGTTTTTGTTTGTATTGTTCTTTGATCAACAATGTGCTAGATTACCGATCAACGCTAAAAAAACGGCCCGAGAAATAAGACCACAAATCAATTTGTGATCTTATTTGAAGTTAGTATGCTCCAATCATAGCCAACATTAAGACTATAAAAATCTTTCTGGAAGAAATACAGATGTATACGTGAAGCTTTCTCGGCCACTTATGCGATATAATTTTGTTCTTAATTTAGTATATTGTTGTACGTTAAAGTAAAGTACTGTTAATGGAATTCTCGTTTTTTATTTTATTGTCAAATCAAGATGTTAACTCCAGTGTCCATTGTCACTTTAGCTTGCTTCATGGATGGAGTCTTGAATTTCAACAGGTTCAATAAAAGCTACGTTATGACTAATTTTAGGTATAGATAGTATACTAGATTCAGAAATATACAACTTATTTAGGAATTTTGGCGAAAATTCATTGAAATATTTTTAAGTAATTCTAAAACTTGGCTAAAGGTCACATCGTAACCAATATTAGTTGATCTGAGGTTTGGTTATTGCTAGCAGACATAATATTTTATGTGATACTAAAATATTCTGATTTGATCTTTCAAAAATACTTTGGCGAAGAACCAATACCTGATATCTTACACCTGTTCCTGAGTGGAGACTTGGCAAACGTATAGGATATCCTCCAAAAAGACAGAAAGGTAAAATACAGAGAGAGGCCGACAAGGGTTACAAAAGAAGAGATAAATTGTTCTAAGGCCTGTCAGAAAACATTTTTCTCAAACATCTTGTTGAAATTAATATTATATACATTTTTTGACTGCTTCCTTGGTCTAGTGGTTGCTAAGCGTGACTGCTGAGCACGAGGTCCTGGGTTCGAATTTCGGGGTACTGGGTTTTTCCATTAGGTAATTCTCAGTAGCAGCACGGAGTCTGGATTTGTGCCCGGTTGATGGCAATAGGCTCGCCCCCTATTTCGTTGGGACCTAAAACAAAACTGGCGAAATGTGGGTGTACTATATGTGCACCTCTGCTTACCCCTTCGGGGAATACAGGCGTGATGTTATGTTATGTTTGTGTTTGTTTGTAATATACATTTTTTATATAAAAAGTCGTGGTGGCCTAGTGGTTAACATACCTGATTTGTATGCACAAGGTTGCAGGTTCAAACCCGGGCAAGTATCAATGTGACTTGTTCAATGTTATAAATACTTTATTAGTTATTCTAAGACACCACTGACTAACGGTGACGGAAAACATCGTGAGGAAACCAGGATTTAATTATCTGAAATCGCCAACCCGCAGTGAGCTAGCGTGGTGATCAATGCTCAATCCTTCTCTATACGAGAAGAGGCCTTTGCCCTGCAGTGGGACAGTTATAGGCTGTTATTATTATTTTGTATAAAGAATTCCTTGAATGACTTTTCATCAAATCCTAAACCACGTTTTGCTAAAATCGATTTATTCTAATTCGTAGAACCATTTTTGTCTAAATCCTGTTTCTACTATGACAGTATAATTATATTTAGATGTACCGCGTCACTACGCCATCTACGTCACGAGACTTCTTCAGTTAGTTCTGACGTACAAAAGCTTCATCATAGACCGAAACAGAATGTTTATTATGCTAAGATGTTTTTAACCGACTTCAACAAAGGTTTTGTATTCGGTTCGTATTTTTTTGTGTATGTACACCGATTACACCACTAATTATGGACCGTTTTTTTTTTTGACTACATTTACTAAAATCTACATTTTTACTAAAGTAAACGTGTATTTCTGTATGTTTCTACCTAAATTCATACTATTATTGTAATAGTACGAACACTTTCAAAAAGTCATGCATTTCTTCTGAAAAGATAATTATTGAAATATTTTGATAACAGTTAGTTAAAAGCTACTAATAGTACTACACGAGAATTAATCATATCATATCATAATAAGCAATAATAATCATATTTTTAGGCAATTTTAAAAAACATTATCTCATATAACAGTCGCCAATAGAAGTGATTCCTGAATAATAAGCGTCACAACTATTTTTCAATAAAAACAAAACATGGTTCTTAAGTCACATCCGATGTTTTCCTTCCAGCGTTAATATATTAATTTCCACAGCGTGGGATGTTATAAATACGTTTCTCCGCTTCCCTTGTAGGCGCGTAATGGAAACGTCATAATTATTTTAGTCGTTTTGGCAGACGGTTTTTTTTTTTTTCTTTTCATTGAACAGTTTGAATCACTGTTCTACGTATTTGGCTTGTACACAAAGAAAGCTTTTGTTCGTTTGTTGTACGCTTTTCTTTAAAAGCACAAAGTATAGTCAGTTCTTAGGACCTGTAAAGTTTTTACTTGCAGATGCTTATACTTTTTACTTTATTTTTGATGACCTCGTTATCGATACATGTTTGAAGGATAAGGGGCTAATCAAGAATGATTTCTAACTAGGTTTGTTTACTGTTGCTTAGTTAATATTTCTATAATTTAACAGCCAAACTTTCCTACAAATAACGTGATACATTGTCCCGGTAAAACGTTTCAAAGTTTCAGTGTTGTGCTACCCCTGTTTTAATACCACAATCGACAATTTAATTAAGAGAAAAAGTTGGAAGTCTCATCAAAATGAAGCTACTCACGGAAGATTAGCTTGATGGTAATCAATTGTAAAAACGGTCCGTGGGTCCCTGACTATTAGGTATTGACTGTGTTAACAGATTGTAAACTCTTCTATATTTCAATCTTTACAGTTTATTTAAAATCGGTACATTTTATTTAAAAAAATAGTAGCTAATGAAAATAGATGCTTGTCAGATAGTGATTGCTATTAATTATCTAATACGCGTATTATAAGCAGATTAATACCATTCTATTCCAAGGTTAGTCTCGAGGTCGCAAACGAGAGTGTAAACTGCTGTAGTTACATTCAATTAATTGGAATTTTTACTAATAGCAGTTTGAAACTGAGCCCGTTGCTATGGCAATTAACTAGCGTCATAGTGAGTGGGACTTTTTAATTTTTGACAACTGGGTTTACATGTATGTGTACCTATACAGTATCTTCATTTTCGACCTGATTGGCGCAGTGGTTAAGCGATTGGACTGCTGCGCTAGGGGTTGCGGGTTCGATTTCCGCACGGGACTAACATTTGTGCGATCCGCAGATGCTTGTCCCGAGTTTTGGTGTTTGTGTATATGGTATTTCATGTTTGTATAAACGCACCGACGATACAGGAGAATGTCTATATTTTATATAAAACATAATGGAATTTTTCTTGTTATTCATTTAAACTCTTGAGGAGATTACACTTCCAAAAGTATTTGTTTTGATTTCGTAAATTTGAAAAACGCACTTACGAAGTTTTTCCTTGTAGTTCTTTGGTTCCAAAATGTTATTCCAATAGAGAGAATGCTAGAATATTCGCAGTTTCAGTATATGTCATGACGATACATGTAATACTCTAAGCCCGACAGGAATCAAGCCTTCATAAACGATGATGTATGTCTACATAAAAGGTAAAGGTCCTAGCACACATATCAACCCGGAAAGGGATCGTCGCCGAGTCGAATAGAATAGAATAGATAAAGATATCTATTCTATTCGACTCCAGCCGTGCAGTATTCTTTAAAACTTCCTACAAAAAGCCCCCAGCAAAGCACACTAGCCGGAATCGTAACGTATTCGCCTCGCCTCGAGACCGGCGAGCCGTAAGCGCGGCGTCGCTTAGCCGTAGCCGAGTCGACGTATCGGAGAAATGATCCGCTTTGGTTACGTGCTTACGTAAGGTTGACGCCTGATTGACGGCGAGGCGAAAGGCGATACGGCAACGATCCGTCTCCGATTTGATACGTGTGCTATGCCCCTAAAAACACGAAGCAACGGATGCTGAGTTTTTGCGCTGAATAATAAATTATTTTCGGAAATCTATCATGTCAGATTGACAGTACATCGGAATAATGTTAGCTGGGAGTGCGGTGGTGAAACCGAATATTTTTTTATTATTATTGTTGACATTTTGAAACATCACACACGAGGCTTTTAGTATGACTTGTGTAAGGTTATTATCGGAGTCAAATAAGATGAGATGTGGGTGAGTAGGAATATATAGGCATTTTACGATTTGTATTTATGTTTTACTGTATAAGGATGAGGACAAGGTTTTACTGTTTGTTTTATATTTGTTTTATGTAGTATTATCCATCTCAAGCTTTGTTCGGAATAAGATGACAAACATAAATCTTATACACGTGTTTATAACTCGCCTCTAAACAAATGTCCTTAGTATATATTTTATTAGTTGCAGTGTCACTGAGGCAGCCTCGTGGTTGTTATATATGACAACTAGTTCTGAGCGCTGTTTTCTGACTAGACAGAAGAATTGCCGCAACTAACTTCTTTGTTGTATAAAGAACTGTAGTATATCCTAGCCTACTAGAGCTCCCCCTTACTTATAAACGATGCAAATATGTATTTTAAGATATCCCCTCCTTAAGTCTATTGTCATCTCTATTCTTTCTCACGCAAACAGTGACAGGTATAATTTAATCAAAAACTGTTCAACTTTGACACATTGTATAATTAAGGGGGATTACCTATAGGCATAAGAGGTAACTTGTTCTTTATAGAAAATCATGTATACCATAACCTACCAAACTGATAATAAGATGGTGAAACATAAAATATAATTATGTGGATTTATTCTAAAATAATTTCTCAATTATACCTTCCATTTTTATTGGCAAGTCAATGGATAATGACAAATATAAAGGTCCATTTATAAGAGGTTTGTTTAATCGCTTGTGAATGAAGAGTTACATTAATAATTGTTTTGTTTCTGATATTACAACAATGCGTTGGAAAACAAAATATTGTTTTCGTCCATTAACAACTTCCAAGGCTTGTTCTAATAGAGCCGTTGTCCTTAAGTTTCTTGTGAAAATTCAAGGCGGAAATTCAACTTAGATTGTTCCCGAAACTGTAATACTGTTTTGGATGAACGGATATTTCGGCTTATTGTTTTGAGAAATTTGTTCGGTCAATTCTATAATAGGCACCGAAAACTACGTTTTGTTTATATACTAGCATCTGCCTGTGGCTTCGCCCGTATTAAGTAGCCTATGTCTTTTCTAGGGTCTTAAACTTCCTTCATGCCAAATTTGATCAAAATCCGTCCTGCGGTTTAGTCGTGAAGGCGTTGCAGACAGACCGAGTTACTTTCACATTTTTAATATTAGTATGAATGTCTCAATAAGCTACTTGAATATGTTATGATGCTATTTCAAAAACCATGAATTGTCTTACTGTTAAGCAATGGTTTCTACTTTTTGTCCAACGTTAACTTTTTAGGCCTATAATGATAATAATAACAGCCTATAAATGTCCCACAGCAAAGGCATAAGCCTTTAATATTATAGGCTTATGATAATGCCAAATTTCTGCGCCGAAAACAATACTTATATTTTTTGAAGTCGGTTAAAAGTGACTTATATAGTGACGAAATTGTTTTCAACTCCATTATGACATGTCACGTATGAATAACGCTTTTCCGTATTTTGTTTAACACAAAGGACACGTCATCCAAATCTTTGTGTTTTCTCTTTGTAAGAATATTTTCTGCTTGTTCATGTATCTGTGTTATGTCTCATTAATTCTGTGAACAGACCTAGTTTTCCTTTTTAATATCTAACTCGGTGTTTATCTTTTTTCCTTTTATTACATTACAATGATCTCAAGTATAACTAGTATCTTTACAAACGTGAATTTCCACGCTCAAGTACAAGGTTCGAGAAAAACTTTCAAGATTAATCAATTTGCAAGAACCAAACTTAGCAACTGAGCGAATCGGATTTCCGAAGCAGAATTCCAGTCTTCGTCGAATATAAATGTATCATTTCCAGTTCCCCTATAAATAAAGCGTACGAATCAAGATCGCCTCACAGTTTCTTGTATATTTCATCAGCTGTATAAATAAGGTAGTCATTGTGGACCTAATTGGCGCAGTGGCTGAGTGATTGGACTGTACGGGGGTTGCGGGGTTTCGATTCCCGCACGGGGCAAAAAAATTGTGCAAACCGCAGATGTTTGTCCCGAGTCTGGGTGTTTGTGTATGTGATTTTTTATGTTTGTAAAACGCACCCACGACACTGAAGAAATTACTATACAGAAGCGACGTATTTAAAAAAAAATTGTTAAGAAAGAGACAAGCATATATAAAAAAAATGCTTCTCTTTCTTTTTTCAGTCGTGACGTTTGATGAGTTATTTGTTTACTTTAATAGTACTTAAAAGTTCACGCTGTATATTTGTATTTAATTTCTGAAATCGCTTTTTTTCGATCGATGTTTCGACGTTCCCATCCCACGGGGCTTTCGATAAACAAACATCTATCGTTCGTACTGGGTCTAGTTCATTAGATTACGCCACAACGCGCAACGCAGGAACTTATTAATAGTGAACTCAAGGAGATGGTCTTAAATAGCCTTAGTTTGTTATTAGTCTTTGAAATGACGCAGTTTTCACACGTGTCGCTTACGTCGCGCTTCAAACGTCATGCGGAAAATTCACTTTTCATACTGTGACTCAGGTGAGGGTAAAATTGGGTGTCGGGGTAAACGGGGTAAAATTGACATAGCAATTTCAAAGGTGTGGGGTAACAACATAAGTTGTTAGTTTGCTTAAAGTCTTAGTCTAGTAAAATATTTAAACAAAGTGCTGGGTATAGAAATGAGTGTAGTGGCGTAAGTAAGCTATGAGTATTATTTAAAAACAATTAATCAGGGAATTTAATCTTACTAAAATTAACCAATAATTGGCGGTTACTTCGCTACCCCGTCAGTGTAAGTGTAACAATTAATTAAAAACCAAAGCGTATACTTACAGCGTAATAATAGCCACATAAAAAACACTGGGGTAATCCAATCACACAAGAGGGGTTATTGGGGGTAAAACAATAGGTTTACAGCACTTTACTTGTCATATTGTAGCGGCTTGTAGCACTATGGAGAGTATAAGACTAGTATTATCACAGGCAGGGGTGTGCTCTCTAACACACGCTATTTGAAACTGAGGGGAACTCGATACCTCGTGCGCCCGACTTTATTTTGGGACGTGCGGTGCGCGTGCGCCGTCCCGATGTATTTTCTTCCCGTCACAGTTTACTTTTGGCCGTCGAAAGGTCATTGGACAGGTTGAAGTTGATTGTTTTTACTTACTGACATATGTTAGAATTATTTGTTGTGATCTGCTAATGAGGGGTCGTTCATTAAGTTGGGATATTAAGGATTGTTGTTATTAGACTATTAAATGCTTTTGAATGATAATGGTTCTTTGGACTTGTTGTTGGATTTGTTTTGTTGTTGTTAATGAGTTATTTAGTACTTAAAAATAAAAACAACGCGTGAAAGATTTTTAAGTATATTTTTTTTACTTTGGATTAACAAACCAGATCCCTATCTATATACAATTATACTTAAACAACTCTACATTATAGAGCTTGGGTCAAAAAATACTCTACAATCCTTGAAAAGACAATGCGACTTTTGTTTTCAAAACAAGTCCGTAACTTCTCGGGGACACTGACATTGGACATAAACATTGAGCTTTTAATAATACCAATTGTATAAGGGTCAAATTTGTTTGATTTTGTGATAAAATTCCAACATAATACTCCTAAACAAGCATTTGCAAAAAAGAGGTTTAGAATTGCAAACCTATGTTTGGGTTAACAGTATCAGTTTTGTATAAAAGAGGATTACCGTGTCGACATTGGGGAGAGCTTTGTTCAACAGTGGACGTCTTCCGGCTGATGAAGATGATGACTGTGTTTTTCAGTTAAGACTTACTATGAGATAAAAAAAAGTTGCTTTTTTTCCTCTTACGCGGACAAAGTCGTGGGCGATAGTTTGTATGATTTTAGTTAAAGATGAGATGAGAGATTATATTCGATTGCTTAATATCTAAAAACGGAGTCGGAAAACTACCGCGTTCCTGAATAAAGCTTGTTGACGTTTATCATGACCACGTATTGCAGGAAATGTCTTTGTTGAGAAACTGTTTCTCGTTTCTTGTTATGTTTGTTAACAAATGTAAATTATACACAACAAAACTTGGATTTATGAAAAAAAAATCGGTCACACATTTCGTTATACAGGCACAATAAATAAAATTGGACAATTTTTGAAAAAATAAAACACTAATTCGAGTCATACATTTCGTTTTAATTTTCGTATTTCTTTTTTAAATTTTGTTTTGTTATTGGCTTTAAACCTGAACTGCTTATAAGGGGAGTAAACTGGCCTCTACAATACAGTTATTACTAACCCAGGCGTCAAGGAATTCTGTAAAAGAAATGTGTCAATAAACCTTTTTTATCTTTATTCTGTCTAATTCGGTTACTGTTGGTAGTAAATAACATAACAATATAAGTATAATAGTCCTTAAAATTATTGCCTGTATCAGTAACTTAAAAAATATATGCAATATGATGTACTTTGTTATCCGTCCTTTTGTCATAATCCCTTAGTCACTTTTAAAAAGATAAAAGGCTTTGTTTCTTGTGACAACATTTTAACTGAACAAAGTGTATAAATTGTGTTAACACTTGATATAAAACCTGGTTTTTTGGACTTGTGATGTCCCACTGTAGAGCAAAGGCCTCCCTACTCTCTTTCCATTTCTCTTTGTCAACCTGGTTTATAAATGAAGTAATTTTCGAAAGGACCTAAAATGATACCTTGCGGAACTCTTTTATGACATCATTGTTTGTTCATACCTCGTGGCTTCCAAAGGTTATTCATGTAGTGTTGCATATAGTTTAAAAACTACAAACAATTTTGCCCCAAAACACGTTAAATCATACGTCATCAACCGTAAGATACAACGTGCGTTTCAATTTAAATCCATCCTTTCTCCGTCTTGTTTACTCTGGATTTATTTTAAGACTTCAATGTTTTATTTTTGTAAACAAAGCATTGTATTTTGGCCTTGTTTGACCGTAAACGTGATTAGATTCTCGTGACCTTTGCAGGGATTTTGGTAAATATAGAATGGATACCTTTTCCGTATAATCTTAGATTCCGTCAAACAAAGAACTGGAAGCATCGTCAAGGAAGCTTGGGGAAGGTCTGGTAATGATTTATATGATTTGGTGAATGCCCACCTATGCAAATAGTAGCTTATATCTTTATGATTTTATATGAATGTACACAATTTGCACATACGCAATGTGTGTGTGATTTCCTTGGGAGACGCTGCCAAGGAAAAAAGCTAAGTCGATGTACGGTTTTTAAAAGGTGTAAATAATAATTATTATTATTTATTTATTTCGGACCAAAATTAAACCATAGTAATGTTAGTAACAGATGACTTAGAAACTAGTGTTAGTCAACAGATTTCATTAGTATCAGAGAACTGTAAAACTAGGTCCAGAAAATTAAATGAAAATATGAATAAAATGAATTCAAAAATGAGTTTTCTGAGATCATGTATCATTTTTCTAGCAAAGCCAAAACAGTGTTATAATCAGTTGTTCGTAACAATAGAATCATGATTAGCTGACTACGTGAAGACGGAAAAGCAATAAGTATAATTGCAAAACCAAAGAGCAGCTCATCATCATAATTCTGTATCAATAGTCTGATGAAAGCAGCAGGGAAATCACGTAATGATGATACGACAGATTCGCACACGAGTTAGTATGACATGGTTAATCGTGCAAAATTCAGTCGGATTTCGTTCAGCTAATTTTGGATACTACCAGATGTTGCTCTTCTAAACTAGCCTGGCCTAATTTCAGTATGTGGCGTGCTGGGAACAGTTTATTACGTGAATGATGTATGATCGCAACAAAATATAAATTATGTTCAGAAACTCTAGGCCTACAATTAGATTATTTTTCTTTTTCTTCTTTAATTTAATAGCCTTCTTTTGGCGTAATAATTCATTAAGAGTTATGACTTTTGTTTTGGCATCTTGTAGTTCCCTTTTTTAAGTACGTCGCCTTTAGACTGTTTTTTGTGGAGGAATGATGAGGACGCCCAGCAGTGACAGTAACACCAGGTTGTCCATCAACTATACGATAAGAAGGAGTGACACTAAACAGACTTTAAAAAAAAAGGTTCGTCGCCTCTCACTAGGCTCTTGTATTGAGGGTGCGTTTCCCACGAGGGCAAAACTTTGTGCGAACCACACATGTTTGTTCCGAGTCTGGGTGTTTGTGTATGTGATATTTCATATTTGTGAAACGCACCCACGACACAGGAAAAATTCCTAGTGTGGGGCAAAGTTTTTTTTTTTAATGCAAAAACATGTATTTTTTTAGTTACTTTCAAACACCCAATACATTTTATTTTCTGCTTTAACTCAACCTTTCCACATGACCAAATGAGCTAGTAAATAAAGCTTAATAGAAAATGCTGAAAGCAATTTACGTCTAGCATTAAGTGCACATTATTCTGAAATACGCTCCCAATCTAGCACTCACCTCAAATTATAGAATAATGTTGAGTTACTGTTTATTAATTATGACTTTGAAAATAACCTAACAATGACCGCGTAATCCTGTGGCCATTGACCTTTGTATTGATTGTCTATTGGTTTGATGGCTTTGTTTCTTTGAGAAGTTTTGGGGTTCTGTAATGAAGTGCTAAAAACGGAATTCTTTTCGTGTCTCTTTTGTTGTAGTCTATCGGATTGTCTGTAGCAAGAATGCTTAGAGTGTTTTAGGGTGTCTAAGATTCACCAAGAATATACATTAAATCCAAATGTCTAGAATTTTTTTTTTACTTATAGGTATTTAAAATACATACATACATAAAGTCACGCCTGTTTCCCTGAGGGATAGGCCGAGACCACGGATTTCTATTTGCTACGATCCTGGCATACTTCTTTCGCTTCATTCACACGCATCACATTCTTCATACACGCTCGTCGGTTGAAGGTACTCCTCTCTTGCCCTTTTTGCAGAACATCCCCGATTTTGTGTACGTATGTGCGCCTAGGACTTCCCCTTACCGATACTCTACTAACAGATTTAAAATACAAACAGTCAATTTAGTAAGTGTCAGTTTGTGTAATATTTAATTATGAACGAATATTACTATACCAACTATAATATTACCTACTATCAAAGAGCGGAACCCAGAGCGCACTAATACTTCTCGCACCTGACATTTTCCATCTGAATTGATGTGTGAATCCTTGAATTGATGCGTGTATTTATTCTATTAAATAAAATACAATACAAGATGTTGATTATATTACTACACGCTTGAATGAGGAGAATTGAGAGCTTTTATTCTTTAAACACAATAATGGAGCAAACAATAACACTGAATATGGTAGGTAATTAATATTACTATTTAGTTTTGTAATAGTTCAGAATCAAAATAATAGGCAATCTCGTCTAATTTTACTAAAATCATGATAAGATTTGAGTTTATACCGAGAAATAATATACAATTAGTTAAGACGTCATTTAAATTATTGAATTAGATGAAACTTTGCGATGACACTTTATATGGTAAAGTACAGACATCGGGACAAGTGAAACTAAATAAAAAGAATGAAATTGATATCGATACACAGCTTATGCATCGATAAAAAAGAGACGTTTGTAAAAAAGGTAGCCAAATAAAATACCAAAATCACGCCAAGTCGTAAAATCTTCCGAATTTCGATCGAGGTGCCTAATCTAACGCCCGAATAACTTTCAGGTCTATATATATCGACTGTCTATCTGTCCTTTTCACTACAAATGCCAATGACTTCATTATAAATAGTGGCCGGTTGTGCCAAAATTACATGCAGTGGAATCCAGCTCTTTGATGTGGGGATCCGAAATAAATTGGATAGTGTTTGGGCCTGAAAGTAATAGGTTTGATAAAGGATACCTTCAGTTTTATCCATCCTAAACTAGATTATGGCTTACTGCAGCTTATTTGGACTGCCTCATTCTTTAGGGGTTCCGGGTTATTTTAGCATAAACTTTTACTGCCTCGTTGGTCTAGTGGTTGCTAAACGCGACTGCTGAGCACGAGGTCCGGGTCGGGCAAAGTGTTACTGGGTTTTTTCATTAGATAATTCTCAGTGTGGGTGTACTATATGTTCACCTCTGCCTACCCCTTCGGGGAATACAGGCGTGATGTAATGTTATGTCATGTAACAAGGAGATGGCAAGCGAAATGTCACATTAAAGCCACATTTAGGCCTTCAGTTCAATAAGAAAGTATTTATTAGATGAATGTATAAATATTGAGCAACGCAAGTCCTTACAAATAAATTGATCTACTGACAATAAAATCCGAACTTCAATCTAATACAAATCCTTGTAAATACAAGAAAATCACTGAACAATTTAGTAATTGAAATAAGGTGTCGACTACGAAATCCGGATATCGGATCCGGATATCGATAGACCGCAACAATCGCAATCCGTTTATATATAAGTTGGCTGTGAATGGTGCGGTCGCGTAACAGATAAATCAAAACAAACTTTAGTGATGTTGTGAAGCACCCTCGAGGGTCTGAGGGGGGGGGGAGAGGGGGAACAGATGTGGCCGTTGGACAGGACCACGGAGAAATGGGCAGTTATGAACAAATTTTTATAACGAATTGAGGAACTGAGAGGCTTAGGCTTAGGCTAGTATAGCAATAATGCTTTATTCTCAAATGTATAATTCCAACCTTTGTTCAGAGATAAAGGGAGGCCTATACCGAGCAGGCTATAGCCTGTACCCGGCTTCAATGATGATGATGATGAATTCAAGTATTGTAAGGCAATAATGTGTATCGGGCCAACTCAAAGAATAAATTGATTTGTCAATGATTATTGACCGATTATTTACACAAAAAAGATGAAGTTTGTATTTAAGGCGTATCATTCATAAATAATAAAATTTTTGTTCGCTAAAAATACCGGTTATCTTAAACACGTTTTGTCGTTGAAAAATTTGACTGAATAGTCTGAATTCGCCTCCACACTGAGTAAATGTTTACTCAGTCAATTGGTTAGCCTTGCATGGGACACAAAACAAATACAAGAATACTATTCGTAATACAACTATAACATATTCTACAATTCTACATGTAACCAATCACCAATATTAAATTAAAATTAGAAAAGTGCAGATTTTAAGCAACTTATTCCAATATAACTTGATGTCTATCTCGAGCAATTTATGTGACGGTAAACGATTGACATTTTTATTTTCAGATTCATTCAAATGAAGATTTATTATAAATGTATGAGTCCATTTTGATTTACTACGTACTTTATTGTCGTTTGCATTTTTGGCAGTGAACTTGTATTTTGAGAATTTTAATCAAGATTAATAATATTGTTTATGCATTGTCGATGGAGTCTGCACGTTGCCATCTGGCGTTCATCTCTTTTAATAGTAGGTGCGTAAACTATAGGTAATTGATACGGGACTAGAACCGCCTGCGGGCGATAGATTTGGAGCAGTTCGTCACTTGACCCGATAAGCGCGAGTAGACTGCGCGTGTTCGAGTCCCGCGCGCGCTTTTTGAGAAGAGACGTGCTGCTCATAGGCCATACGTGATTAGCGGGACTCAGGGGTTGCGACCTTTGACCTAAGGTAGTTAGAAGAACACTTTGTGGTTTATTATTTGTATATATGTTGTAATGTGAATATATTTACAAAAATAAATAAGCAATCAGGATATAAAAAATCGCGCCCAAAGAAGTCGGTTACAAACATACAAACAAACATACATACATACAAGTGAAGCTAATAAAAAGCGTGTAAAAAAGTGATGAAACTTTAATACATAAAATATGCTCAATTTTAACAAAAACTACCGAACCGCAGAACTCTTCAAACAGAAAATGGTACCTGGAAAACCGCGTATACGAGGAAGCTTTAATACCCTTTCAAAACACAAAAAAATGTTATTCACAGCGCCCAACAGACCAAAAATCTATGTGAAATATAATATTATATTTTGCAGCTTCAAAATACTTTAATAAGATTCGGAATGAAACAAGTTCTAGTAACAGAAATAACATAACATCACGCCTGTATTCCCCGAAGGGGTAGGCAGAGGTTCGCATATAGTACACCCACATTTTGGTTCAGTTATGTTTTTCGGTCCCAATGTAATAGGGGGCGAGCCTATTGCCATCAACCGGGCACAAATCCAGACTCGGCGCTGCCACTGAGAATTACCTAGTGGAAAAACCCAGTATCACTTAGCCCGACCCGGGATTTAAACCCAGGAACTCGTGCTCAGCAGTCGCGTTAGCAACCACTAGAACAACGAGTCAGAAATAAAGTATTTCAATTTAAAAATATCAGGGCTATGTTGGGACGGCCATGTCAAAATATAAACAATTGGAATAAAGGAAACAGACGCAGTGATTTACATAAACAGTGGCCAGGCAGGGAGCAGTTAAAGATATTAATTTTTTCACGCCAGCCTCCTTCAGTTTTTTCCACTCACGGCTTGAAGTGGTTTGTTCTCAGTTAGGTTAGTGTCATTTGGGCATTCATTAAACCTTTTCTTAATTAGATTTTGGTGGAACCCAGGCTGATGATGACAATTAAAGTTATGGTAAGTATAATTTTCATGGCTGTTCTGTTATAGAGCAGTTGTGTGGTGTCTCTAGCTGGTGTCCCATCCCCTTTTAGATTAAAGTTCTCAACGGGCCTCTGCGTGTTGGACCTATGTCCCCACGTAAGCCTTTTAAAAGTCCGGGTATCTTCCGCATGGTTGATAGCCCGAGTGAAGAAAATGATAAGTATTATTATTATTTGTATCTCAAGTTCTTTACTCAGGCTCTCAACTATGCGGAAGATACCTGGTTTTATTACTATTATTATTTTGAGAACTGCTTGCAACAATGTGTTGCCGATATAATGTACTAGGCCATTGCATGTCTGATTAGATCTGCGATAGCAATTACGATTTTGTGGGTAGGTAAAAACTCTAATTATGATTATTACATATTGTAAAGGCGAAAGTTTACGATTGTGTCTGTTACCTCTTCACGCTCAAACGGCTAAACCGATTTTGTTGAAATTTCATATGGAGGTAGCTGGCACCCTGCATTAACATATAAGCTGCTTGTTTTCTCGAACAAATGTAGCGGGTAACACTGCGAGGCGCGGCTAGTGTGATCATAATACCGAAAAAAAGAACATGTGGCTATTGACACCTTTTACAGAACACATCGAAAGAGCTTATGGAAAAGAAACTTTTTATTTAGTAGATAGGTAGTTTACCTCAGTAAAAAGTAATCGAAACGTCTCCTCAACGTCTCAAGCAAATAATAATAAAGTATGAATACAACTCATAATAAAATACTTAAATCACGATATACTTCAACATCTTGCTCGTAAAGGCAAAACTTCAATACAATAAGTAGAATATTGAATTTTCATAGCACAAAAGTTCTTGAAGATATTTATATGAAACTTTTACGTACTCACGTAAACTAAATTCATTACTTTAAGTATTGCTACGTTTTACTCCAGTCGTCGGTTTTATTACAGCTCAAACATTCACCCTTCGGAATAGGACAGAAATGTAAACACCAGAAAAAACAGCCCTCCAACCTTATGCATTGACATCTTTCAATTTAAAAAGAAACGATTCTGATTTTTCTTTATTAGAAAAAAAATGCGGCAAATGGTAAATTGCGAATTGGAAAGAGACCGAAGTGAGGTCTTTGTTCAATTCTTGCGAGAAAATGGAATTGCCGCTAAGGTTTGTAAATGAGGCAACGACGGAGTTGTCTGCGTTCCGTAGATGAGGGTAGACGCTTTTTTAGACTTCAAAGTACTTGCTTTAGTGATTCTGTGAACGGTGATGGAAATAATTTTAGTCTGGTCTCTTTGTTGTTCAATTGAAAGCGGCATTAAGAGTTTATGCATCCATAATGTAATATTGCTGTGTTTATGTCTGTAGAGACAATGTTAATCTTAGCTACTTATTTATTGATGATTGATTATTGTAGGGAATTTGGCAGTAGTTCAGTCAGTTTAAAACATCAATTTTTACGTGGCACAGAGAAAATTGTTCAGTTTGAACGTCTACACCTTTACTATGAACTTTTAATGCAGGCTAGTTTCCGTTGTGGAAGCAAGACACACTACACTACATAATAGACGGCGTCTGGCTACCACAATGGACAATGTCTTGCTTTAAGAGTGCATGCTAAGAGGGCTGATCCTCACTCTAAAATACATACACTTATTCATAATTCACATTTTATAGGTATTTACTTCCGACCTACAGGATAAAACGCAAGCCTTATAACTATCTGTTTGCAACTTTTTGACACTAGACCATGCGCAACAAATATCTTAGAACAGCAAAACTCCAGGCGTTATTAAAACAGCATAAGCATATGAAAAACATAACAATAAATCCCACATGGCTCCGTATAAAATCGGGGGACGAGTATGAAATGTTTTTGGAGTAAAACCCCACATCTATCACCGCACGCATAAAAAACGGGGTGAAACGGGAACTCTGAATGCTAAAGTTCATTGCGATATTGTCAGTGTGAAATATTTGGGCCTTTATATTATGTGTGGAAGTTTTTGGTGTCAGGTATTTTTTTGGTTCAAATCGTTGTATCTTTGTCTATAAGTTGGTATTTATGTAGGAAGCATAAAAATATCCAAACTCTGTTGTCTTAGATGCGTTTCATTTCTAAACTGTGTTTCCAAACGTATGTCTGAGTGAGACAGAAATAGGAAATGGGTTGCGTACGGACGCTCGAGACTTCCGGTGATGGCGACGGCACGAGATTGTGTGCTCCGTGCAATTTGTTATATTTTAATAAATTAAGTACAGTGAAGAACAACTCCAAGCTCGATTTTCATTTGCTCCCTCATCCCACATTTATGTATACGTAATGTTGATACAAGTTATCGTTCATTGTGGTGTTCTAAAGGGAGGCTTTTTTTTAACAGTGGACGTTTTCCGGCTGATGATGATGATGAATTTTACATTGTTCAAATGGAGTTGCAATACGCTCGAAGAATTGCCATTTAATTCTACTATACTTTGCCTAGATAGGCGTATATCCAGCGTTGATAATGATGTATTTTTTCATTTTCAGGATAAGAAGTGCTGATTCAGAATCAGGAGAAAGAAAGAAAAAGAAAGAAAGAAAATGCAATTATTTGCGCGGAGATGAAAAAAACATTTGGCAAACTTCAGCAATTTGTTTGATTTTTTTTATTTTCGTTTGATATTAAATTAATACATGGAATTTGATGACTATTTCGTTCTTCTGATGACGATACCAACACAAGCGTATAAGCAGTACATTGCTAACAAAAATAATATAGACCCAGTCTCTTACGTGCCTAATTTATATTTTCAAGTAAAAATACGAGTAAATACATAAATATACTTACTGTAACACGTAAAACACTGAAGAAGTACTGTCACGTAAAATATAGGTGCCTTAATCTGATAGCAAGCGGCGCCAGGTGTATCACTAGCCTAATAAAAAACAAACAGGGCGCAAATATAAAATAAACAGCCACTGCTGAGAAAAGAGGGATTATGACCACACAAATAAATACAGAAGGTCAACTTTATTTAATGTAGACTTGGACTTCTGAATTCATGTTATAACATAACATCACGCCTGTATTCCCCGAAGGGGTAGGCAGAAGTGCACATAATATAGTACACCCACATTTCGCCAGTTATGTTTTAGGTCCCAATGTAATAGGGGGCGAGCCTATTGAAATCAACCGGGCATAAAACCAGACTCCGTGCTGCTACTAAGAATTACCTAATGGAAAAACCCAGTAACACTTTGCCCGACCCGGGATTCAAACCCAGGACCTCGTGCTCAGCAGTCGCGCTTAGCAACCACTAGACCAACGAGGCAGTCTCGTTCAATCGCGAATTCACGTTATGTGCAATGCAAATATTTTGTTGTGTGACCTTGACACTTGTGGATTGCCTATTCTTCTTACCGTATAGTTGATGAACAACCTGGTGTCAGAGTTTAAACCGCCTGTGGCCTCTGTCATGACTTTACACACCGTTGAAAAATCTCTCAGGTGTCTCTCACGATGTTTTCCTTCACCGTTTTTAGCAACTGATAAGTAATTTAATGTACGCACATGAATTCCAAAAGACATTGCGTGCTGGGTTTTGAATTTGCGATCTCTGGCAGTCCAACGGTTATACCACTCGGCTATCAGTGCCTACGACTAGTCGCCTATAAATAAATAGACACTACATAATGTGATATAGTAAAGTATTGAGTTTTAGGAGTTAATACGATTGTACTATCATCGGTTTGAGAGACTAACAATTCAGATATACAGGAGGTATTCCTAAAGTGGGAGACGTTTAAAAAACATTTATCAGGCCCAAGCCAAGGCCTATTCATAAACAAGTAAGCTTAACTTGACCAAGTACCTACTCAAACCAATCTCGCAAGTCACATTTGCTACTAAACCAAAATACTTTATGAAGCTCAACTATTGTTCAAATCACTTGGTAAAGAATTAGCGACACAGCAGCATCGTAACTTAGCTTTCTGTACGTATAAATAGAAGTAAGTAGAAGTTATTACTTACAGCATAGGTTTCCTACTAGTACAAATTTACAGCCAACACAGGGTAGGAAACACGAGGAATTGTGGGGAAACTTAGTCAAAGTGATATCGTATATTTGTGTGGCTTACATGGCAGTGGAATATAAATGGTTACTGGCCTGCTTTTGAATGAAGTTGGTTCAACTGAAATAACCGTTGGGGAAACTATAAAAAATATCCTGTGGCTTAGAGTTTGATGAAGGACGACATAAATGGTGCAGCGATTATGCGATTGGACTGCTGCACTAGGGGTTGCAGTTTCAATTTTTGCAGACAAAAATTTGCGTGGTCCGCAGATGTTTGAGCCGAGTCTGGGTGTTTTTGTATGTGTTATTTTTTTATTGTGAAACGCACCCACGATACTGGAGAACAACATGGTGTGGGACGAAGATTAGTTTTTCAAAAAGAAATTAAGTATTTGCACCCGCAGTTTCTATTACAAACTACAGGTACTCCTATTTTACCCAAAGAATTTACTAAGTATACATTTATGTTTTGCTGGAGTTAGAGCATAAAACTATTCAAAAGTTCAAACGTATATTCTTCCAAATATAACATATGCCTATTTATGTATTAGCACGTTAAGTCTTTGTTCCTGTGCCCAAATTGGCCCAGCTTACCGGTCCATTGGACTATAAGCGTGAGGAGTATGAGAGTGCCCCTGTGTTTGTGCACACATTTCTGTCCAAAACTTCAATCTCCTGCAGTTGATCAGCCTCTCGGGATTATCTAACGTGGCCGAAATCCAGTTAGGAAAGACAATAAGCAAAAACAATGAGACACATTAAGTCTAATACCCCACCATATTATTCTCCATATTATAAGATAACTGCAATTAATGCTAGTTCCCATTCCCAAAGTCATTAACGTGAAGTCAAAAGCGAAACAAACTGCAAATTAAATGTAATAACTAACGGTACAGTCCCGACATTTTAATACCCTGAGAAATATTGTAGACAACAGTCGTACCATACAACAGGGAGTTACATTCTCTTATTAACTCTGGTTATTGAGCTCTATGTATATTGTCGTTGTGACTTAGATGTTTAAGGATCTGACTGTAATGTAAGGCTGTGGGTTCAAATTCAGGTGAGATTAAATATATATCAGTTTATTGACATATTGTTACGTTTTCGGGTAAGGTAAATGGCAAGAGACTTATGTTTCTAACTACATTCATCATTGTATGTAATGTATGCATTACAAATATGGGATTACGTAACTCAGATGGCCATACTAACATTACGTATCATTATCGGCCGGAACACGTCCACTGTTAAACAAAGTCCTCCCT
This sequence comes from Abrostola triplasia, assembly GCA_946251915.1. Classification (NCBI taxonomy): domain Eukaryota; kingdom Metazoa; phylum Arthropoda; class Insecta; order Lepidoptera; family Noctuidae; genus Abrostola; species Abrostola triplasia. Next base: position 10,907,315 of record OX276432.1, read on the forward strand.
CTTAGGGTGGAGGGGGGGGGGGGGATGCCATAATCCCCACGCTTGGCAAGCGTTGTTGGTGAAGATCCAGAAAACGCTGCTGCCCATCTTCAGTTAACTGCGTCAATAGGGCAGTTGTCAAAGCTAAGAGATAAAACCGATTGCACTAAAACTGTTTCTTCAAATATAACCATTGTTACATGTATACTCCTTTTACGAGACCACAAGGAAAGAAAATGAGATCGTATTCTTTAACTGAAAATTACATGTTCTCTGCACTCGGAGCAAAACGAAAACAATGCTGTGGCATCCACGTACACTTTCAGTTTCCCTCAAAATATGCTTGCACCCATGGGAAATAATTGGGATAGCAGTCTACGCGAACTCAGTCAAACGCCAGAGCAAATGAACAGACGAATTCAACCGTAACACGGTAACAGAATGGATAATTCGCATTATGCTACTCTAGACAACTTATTACCGCGCGAGGACTTTGTATAGAACTCTTGTTCGAAGCACAAAGGACTCGCGATATATCGTAATTACCAAACGCGTACCAACTGACAACTTTATCAGCGACTTCTAAAAACTGTTCACTTCATTTCCATGCGCTTTCATACTATACAGATAAGGTCGATTATTGTCTAGCAAACATTTTATCGGTTATTCCGAAGTTTGTTGGCGTAAAATAACGTAATTACTTTTTAATTTGCGCGTTACGAATTCGTATTGTTGTTTAAATAAAGCTAAAGAAGTAGCAATTTGTAGGATGATCAGATTCGTGTTGCATTGATTAATGGGTTGGTTAATGTTTCAGGTATTTCAAAGCTAATTAATGAGTAATTAAGTTATAAAATAACATAACAATGTTTATCAAGAGGGGTAGAAATAAATAAGGAATACAAAGCTATGCAACTACATGATACTTTTAACAATGCATTTTACACTGAGACTTATACTGTCTAGCAAAAGGTCAAACAGAAATAAAAGCTCACCTCTTTTTAAAGAATAAAGGTATATTATTAAATAATACTAGCCCGTTTGACAAATATTTTTTTCACTCTTATATATTTAGTTTTTTTAGCCACCTACGATTCTACTACGTTATCACTTCTACATAACCAACGTTTTTCTAGATTACCAAACATATACAAAAGTGGCAGCATTTTAAACAAAGTAAAACATTTATTCGCCACTTTCAAGAAGCCACACATTTTTCCTTCTCTAACAGTGGATAAAGAAATAAAAATTTCCCAGCTAGCTATTAGCACTACTTTATAATTGCATTCTTCCTGCGAGCCTGTTTTGCATAAAGAACGCCTTTCTTTTATTTGTGCCATTTGCATATATCAACAGCTATAAGGTTGAAGTGCTCTCATCGTATCAACCCTCATTCTGTACACTAATGGCTTAAAAAACCTTTGCACGATCAATTTTAACTGCAGGATTAAGAATTCAATAGCAGACTTCAGTAATAATGTTATTGGTTCGCTTTTAGGCAAAGAAATGTTTATAAAATCCAACGCTGTGCAATATCTATTCAATATCGTTGAAAATACGCGGCGATGACTATACTTTGTTATTGTGGGCGTTTGTGTGTACTAAGCTTTTTGATATACAGAAGGCAACAGTTTTATTAACAAATCTTAACGAAGTATTCCAGTTTTGCATACATTTCCATTTTTATTTGTATGACTTTATTAATTTAGAACACTTACGAAGAATGTCTAAATCAGAATTGGCTAAAATAATAAAGTCATCCAAGTAAATTATTGAAACAAAAGTTTGTGTGAAACTTGTTTCATCTAGGCTCATTACAATTTGGAGTCAAAAACAAATGTACTTGGTGAAGTTACATAAGTATCGTACGAGTTTTCCACTTCCTTGTCTAACTTTTATTTGTACAAGGTCTTATCACTTACTGTTGAAAGTTCAAAGCAATGTCATTAGGGAGTACCAAGAATTACTTGTTTGTATTAACTTTGATCAAAATTATCGGAAACCTCGAAATATGTTTGTACATCATTCTGTTTGTTGTTAGTTAATGAAAGTGATGGTTCAAATTACCTTATTTAGTTACCGTATCTTAGAAAATATTTATCCATTCTACAATAAAGCTTTCTATAAAATATTATGTAGATTTGAACCAAGTACGGGACATACTCAGATGTTACCAAATTTGGTCAGCAGATTGTGCTACACTAAAATATCCAGCAGATAAATTCGCAAACAACTAATCTAACACAAACCGCATGTCTAAACAAAGGCGAAACAGTTGGCCCGAATAGTGGGAAAGAAACAAAATACTGGACAGCACAATTTGCGGGCACTTTGCATTTACAAAATAAATAAACTCACCACATTTTCTGTTTTTGTATAAATGTGAACAATTTATTTCTTCGAGGAATATATTAATATAAGCTAAAATCATAATAAAGAAGATCTTCGTAGTTATGATACAATATTATGCTCGATGACTAGAACCTTTGAGTTTTTTGCCGGTTCTTCTCCATAGGACTGAAATTTTTGGAACCGTACAAATAGCATCGTAACGTTTCATAAGTGACTGTGATTGGTTTACATGAAATAAAAACATTTGAATTTAAGAAAATATGACGATAAAACTAACAAGATGGGATTTTTTTTTCTATTTTGCGTGGATGAATATAGATTTGCAACGCTGACAGTTAGCAGTAAGGTTAAGGTATGCTATAAAGAAAAATTAAACTACCTAATAAATTGAAATCACAACCTTATCATCTTAGCCAATAAAGGTAAAATCAAAATCCTTTCCACAATATTTTGATCGTCTGAACGCTCACTGATAGGAAGTATTTAAGTCGAAAAAAAAAACAAACAAACAGGAGGAAAAATCAAAATTGAACGGAATCGTCCCAATGGAACGCCTCAAAAGAAATAAGAAGTGCGTCTAAGTGTTTTCGTTAACGAAGTAATTTTCTGCGTAGATATTGATACTTGTTGCGAGTGATTTGTCTTTGGATAACCTAATTTGTCTTGTGTACTGTTATCTAAGCTTAGGAGCGACAATGTATGAGACGTTAATTGCTATTGCTATCCAATTGCTGATTACGCTCCTTCCAATAATATTTTGGCGTAAATTGTATGAAAATTTGGTACTAAAAATTTGGAATCTTTTATCATCATCATCAGCTGGAAGAGGCCAAAGGCCTCTTCCAGCTGATGATGTCTGATGATTCCAGCCCTTAGAATGCCACAATGAACAACAGCTTGCCAATTGCATCCACCGGTTGCCCGCAATTCTAACGATATCTTTAGTTTAAAAAAAAACATTTCCTTTCCCTTCCAGCTAATAGAAAGTAAAAGGTAATTCAGCGCTGTCCCATTTTCGAGTCTTTGAAAATAACTACCAAGCTCTGTAGTCGAGCCAAAGTACCTATACAACAAACTTTAATAAAATATAACTTCACAGGCACATACTAAAACTATTCAAACCCTTTGGGATGATCTCATTCAGAGTCCAATTTATTAATTTGAATGCCAGAGACAGTAAGGACTAGGCCCAATGTGTTTTTGCCGAGCGACGTGACCTGACTGCCTTTTCCCTGACACCGACCCTAGAAGATAAGCGACTGGAGGCCTGAGGAATGTATAAGTGTCTTTGGGCTAATTTCCGATAGTCTTGACGTGGCGCTTTGATTTTCGGGTACAATTTAACACCTTAAGTGTAGATGGTAGGTAATACTGATATTATTACAACATGGAATATTATTATTATTAGTTTAAAGCCTTTGGGTGTCATGACAAAATAAAGGCTGAAAAAACATAACATCACGCCTGTATTCCCCAAAGGTAGGTAAAGGTGCACATATAGTACACCCACATTTCGCCAGTAATGTTTTAGGTCCCAATGTAATAGGGGGCGAGCCTATTGCCATCAACCGGGCACAAATTCAGACTCCGTGCTGCCACTGAGAATTACTTAATGGAAAAACCCAGTAACACTTTGCCCGACCCGGGATTTGAAGCCAGGACCTCGTGCTCAGCAGTCGCGCTTAGCGACCACTAGACCAAGGAGGCAGTCTTTCTTATTACTTCTCAAACCTTTTTGACCTAAACAAGTGTATGCAATGTAAAACGCTAGATGAATAGAAATATAATAGATTGAATAAAAAATCATCGGGATTGACGTACTATGTCGTACCCGAAGAGAAGGATGAAGACACTCCCATGGTTGTAACCACCATCATCCGTGACCGCATGAAGTTCAGCAGTTTTGTGGCAAGTGACATTAAGCGGTGTCATCGAATGGGACGATCTACTGCTTCTCATAAGACTCGTCCTATCCTATTCAAGCTCAGGGACGTAGCCACCAGGAATGCCATCTGGTTCGATAAAACCAAGCTTAAGGGCTCTGGCATTACAGTGTCAGAGTTCCTTACAAAAGTGCGCCACGACCTTTTTATGGCTGCACGGGAGAAGTTTGGTGTGAACAAATGTTGGACCCGGGAGGGAACTGTGCATGTTCTCGGGCCGGATGGTTCGCGTCATCGCATCGCTTCTATGACAGATCTCAGCGCTATCGACCCACAAGAAACTGCTAAATCTGCCACGGTCGCTGCTGCCTTAAGTCCTGCAAAACCGCTCGCAGCGAGGCCACGACGTGCTGCTAATAAAAAGTAATCCTCAATGTTCGTTACTATGTCCATGTTTGTGTAGTAAGTAGCAATTTGTAATATTTTACCCCCTTAATGTTTCACTTTTGTTAAGAAATTGTCAAATTTGTTATTCTCACGTAGTCCACATTTGACGCGTTTTGATTTGACACTGACACCTGTCATTGGATAATCGACAATGTTTTGGTACGTTCAGAAACGCGTTTAGGTTTTTTGACCTTATTAAATGTAATGTTTTTATTTTTATAATAAGAATTTTTTCTTTCTTCTTTTTAATGTACATGCTTCTGTTAGTGTCGTTTTACATAGTGAAACTATTGTTTTTATCAGGTTAAGTTTATTCATATTTACCGGCAGGCGGTAATGTTTAATTAGACTAAGGCAAAGTAATTGTTATTATATTATTTAACTATTTGCTTTGTTCACCTAATTTAGTATTTATTCTTAAGTATTTTTTTTTTTTTTAGCTTATTTAAGCACTTAATATTATATTATACACTATATATAAATTAATACATGAGTAACAGCAGTAACTCTGAATACTTTTTCTCTGCAAGTAGTGATGCCAGTGATGATAGCTTCACAAGCATTCCCTCACTTTCTGATACTTTAGCTGCACAGTTTTCCGATGTATCAAACAATTTCAATGTTGTTCACATCAATGCCCAGAGCATTCCGGCCCATTTCCCAGATATGCTGGCATCTTTTGACTGTAAGAATATACATGCTGTTCTTATCTCAGAATCTTGGTTAAAACCATGCTTACCTTCCTCTTCTTACAGTCTGCCCGGTTTCAAATTAATCAGAAATGATCGCACCGGTGGCGGTGGTGGCGGTGTTGCCATTTATCTCCAATCGCATATTTCGTGTTCTATTATAAGTGTGTCGACACAACCACCCCCACCAAACGCCGGTGAGCATCTATTTTTGGAAGTGGAACTACACCATTCTAAATTTCTTCTAGGAGTCTACTACTGTCCCTCATTAAGGATAAATTTCTTTAATTCGCTGGAAAAAGTTTTGGAAGACTTAGTTTCCACTTATAGTCACACCATTATTATGGGTGATTTTAATACCTGTCTCCTCAAAAATGATGCTCGTTCTTCTTCACTTCATTCTACTATAGAATCCTGTAATTTAACTGTTCTTCCCCTAAATGCTACTCATCATTTCCCGAATTCTACCCCCTCACTTCTCGACCTCATTTTTGTTTCTTCTCATGACCACGTTGCAAAACATGGTCAGTGCTCGGCTGATGCATTTTCCTATCACGATCTTCTCTTTCTGTCATACAAAATTCGTCCTCCCAGAACCAGGGCGAAAATGCTCCTGCAGCGTAATTTTAGTGGTGTCAATCTCGAGACCCTTCGACAGGATGCTGACAGCATTGACTGGTCTTATCTCATGAAATCCGATACAGTAGACGAAAAGATCAGCATTTTTAACAAAAAATTACTGCAGTTATTTGACGTACATGCCCCTATTCGTGCGATAAGGGTAAAACATTTTCCGTCTCCGTGGCTTACTGATGAAATAAAAGCAGTTATGAAAAAGAAGGTAGCAGCTAAGTCCAAATATAAGTCTCGGCCTTCCACTGCAAACTTGGAAAAATATGTTAGTATCCGAAACCATTGCAATAAGGTGTGTAGGGATGCCCAACGCCAACATATCCACAGTTCTGTTGAGAACGGAGATCCAGCTAAAGTCTGGAAATTTCTTAGATCAATGGGAATCTCAAAATCACGCCAAGACACAATTCCTCACAATTTGGACATTAACTCTCTTAATCAACATTTCTCTGCTTCGCCTAGTTTCGATAAGTCTGTCAAGCTAGGTACTATTAATTTTCTCTCTAACTTACCGGTTCCCGATCATTCCTCGTTTGTCTTTAATCATTTATCCGATTGTGATGTTAAGAAGAGCATTTTATCAGTTTCTTCTAACGCCGTTGGTAGCGACAGTGTCAGCCGAAATATGATCCTTCCCATCCTTGATGAAATCCTACCCATTATAAGTCATATCCTGAACCACTCTATTTCCTGCGGTATATTTCCTCATTCTTGGAAAGACGCTGTAATTACTCCTTTACCTAAAAAACCTAATCCTGCATCTTTCTCCGAATATCGCCCGATCTCAATACTGCCATTCCTATCTAAAGTCCTGGAACGCCTTGTCCACAACCAATTAAGCTCTTTCCTCTACAAAAATAAACTCCTTAGTCCCTTCCAATCCGGTTTCCGCCCTGGTCATAGTACTGTCACAGCTCTGGTGAATATTACAGATGACATCAGGCTCGGCATGGAAAATGGCAAGTTAACGGTTCTTGCATTGCTAGATTTTAGCAATGCTTTTAATACTGTTGACTTCGACATCCTTCTTAGCATATTGCGCTCTCTTAACATATCTCCAACGGTAATTGATTGGTTTCATAGTTACCTGTTTGGCCGCCGGCAGCGTATCCGTATTGAGGACACCTTTTCCTCATGGTGTAACACGTCTGCCGGTGTACCACAGGGTGGCGTTTTATCCCCATTACTTTTCGCAATTTTCATTAATTCAATCTCCAACTCCCTTATTTCTTCCTACCACCTTTATGCAGATGACTTACAGGTTTACGCGCAAGCGCCATTAGAGGAGCTGTCTGAAGCTGTGGTTCAGATTAACAGAGACTTGTCTGAAATTTCCAGTTGGAGCAAGTATCACGGACTCGTGGTCAACCCTTTGAAGACCCAAGTCATTGTTGTGGGTAGCTCTAGAATGGTCTCGAAAATTGACTGGTTCACATTACCACAGGTTTTGTTTGACGGCAACCATATACCTTTTAGCGATAACGTTAAAAACTTGGGAATATACCTAGACCAAAATCTGTCATGGTCTGCGCAATTAAAGGAAACCAGTCGTCGGATGTTTGCGTCTGCAGGATCTTTGAGGCGACTGCGTAACTTTCTTCCAACAGCCACTAAAATTGCGCTTGCACAATCTCTTCTTCTTCCTATTCTTGACTATGCCGATGCCAGCTACCTTGATCTTAACGAGGACCAATTTGATAAGCTTGAGCGACTTCAAAATGTTTGTATAAGATTCATATTTGGCTTGCGCAAATATGATCATGTATCTGAATTTCGTACTAAGCTCAAGTGGCTTCCAATTCGCCTTCGACGGAATGCTCATATCCTCTCACTTCTCTACACTATTCTGTTCCATCCTTTTACTCCTTCTTATCTTAAGGAACGGTTCGAGTTCATCTGTGATACTCATTCATTGTCCCTTAGATCATCGGAAAACTTAAAGCTGAAAATTGCAGTGCATTCCACTAGATTTTTTGATCACTCCTTTACTATCCAGGCTGCCCGCTTGTGGAATGCGCTGCCGCTCTCTGTCAGACGTGCACAATCGCTTCCTATATTCAAAAAAATGGTGAAGGAGCATTTCTTGGCACAAAATTAGTTAGAATTTATTGTATGTGTATTTGTGTGTATATTTTGTAGTTACTTGTTTTCATATTTAATGTTTAATTTGATCTATTGTATTATGTACACCGCCATCTGCCCGTTATCTCTTCTAACCAGATCTCCATTAATTGGTTGTCTGGAAGAAATTGCTCTTAGCAATAAGACCGCCACTTGCACTGTTGTTTTAGTTTTAAGGTTTTTCTGTATTATTGATTTTCTGGTGTGCAATAAAGAATATTCTATCTATCTATCTATCTATGTCATAGATTAATTAGCCGATTTTTTTTTTTCCAAATACACGTCATTCTATTCGATTTCCATTTGTCAAACGAATTGAAACTTGTCTAATGCCCTACAAAGAAGAAGAAAGTATATCTGTTCCAACCGAACATCGCCTTCGATTTCGGGGCTTTAAAACGGATAATTCTTACAATCTACACACCTTGTACCCACGTGTTTTAGCATACAAAGAGCACACACTTTCCAGACACTGGAACGCCACTTATTCCTAATGCCGGTATAAGGGAAGCTTACACGGTACGTTTAAGAGTTTATGACACGTGAATTGTAAGGGGTTATTTCGAACAGAATCGCGTGGTTTCATCCCCTTCTCGTGTTATGATAAATTGGTTTTTGTTGATAGAAATGTTAGGGGTAGATTGGGGCGAAATTGTACGTTTATACCGTTTTTTTGGAGTGTTTACGTTGTAAAATATATGTGGAGTAGGAGGGTAGGTGGACTGCACAAGTAGATAAAGTTGAATGAAACCCTGTGGGAGAAAAATATTTTTATTTTCCAATGCGCAGTAAGCTATCGTGTTGATCAATGCTCAATTCTTTTCTCTACGAGGAGATGCCTTAGTCATGTAATGGGGCAGCTATAGGCAGTTATTATTATAATTATACTAGCGAACCCGGCGAATTCTGTACAGCCTTCTCACCACCTACACCTTTCATGGACTCCCAAGCATGTTTTAAGACCCAAAATTAGCCAAATCGGTCCAGTCGTTCTCAATTTTTAACGAGACTAACTAATAGATTTTTTTTTATATTTATAGATATAGATAGATTATAGCTTTTAAACACGGACAAAAACTACACAAACAATCTAATTGACTTCTTTCTTTGGGCGTTTGTCGAAATTACAGTATGAAACTTTGAATTCGGCAATCACACAAACAAATGTCCCAATGGAAATTGTGAATAATTTAATAAATTCTAAACGCGTAACTCACGGCGATAGATATCGCTAACTGTCACGGTGGCAATAAATTATCGGCAATACATGCGTACATCGAATGCCAATTCACTGATATGATTAACTGCTGATGAAGTTACAACCACGCTCGGGTTGAACTGTGATTCTATTTCGTTATATACAAATACATACATAACATCACGCCTGTATTCCCCGAAGGGGTAGGCAGAGGTGCACATATAGTACACCCACATTTCGGCAGTTATGTTTTTTAGGTCCCAATGTAATAGGGAGCGAGCCTATTGCCATCAACCGGGCACAAATCCAGACTCCAGATATCGTTTTTTCGATTCCGTGTGGTACTTTCCGATTCTACCGTGTGTTACCTGGCTAAAAATAGACCACCCCCTTTCCTCCTGTGGGTGTTGTAGGGAAAATCCAGAAGATGAGCAGCAGCGTTTTGTTTAACTTCACCTCCAATACTGCGATTTCCAAGCTGCTTAGCAATTATCTTCCACTCTTAATAATCTTCTACTCCCTTTTTAGGTAGAGGAATTTGTTCAACAGTGGACGTCTTCCGGCTGTTGTTGATTGATTTTTTGATCTAGAATCCAGCTTTGAAGCAAACTATGAGAGAATTTATCTGTACCCTTCATGTTAATCAGATTGGTTTTCCACTTATTTCTCTTTTATCTATCCTACCAGAAATAACGCCATGCTAAGGCTAAAAAATACCAATGCACGTTGCTATCGTTTTTACCAATCTTTTGTTTATGCAAAAACATGGCCTGACGCGAACCTAATTCTAAAATTTCTAGTTTAACATGCAAGGTAGTGCAAAGATAACGTGGTGAAAGCATTAATTATGGAAAACTTACTGAGCATACTACTAGCAAAATAATTAATGTAGTAAAGCAATGTTAATGATATCACGAAATGTTTCTCATGAACAATATGAATCAAATGTTTTGTGGGAGATGATAGAGATTCTAATTGCCTTCTGTCGCCAGGATATAAAAATTGCCCTAAGCGGAAATCACATGTGGTCAGATATTACAAAGGATAGATTGGTTTTGAAGAAGAAAAATTAAGGCCTTTGCCTAGCAGTGGGAAACAAAACAGGCTATGAAAAAAAAAGCCGGAGGGTCGATCCCGCAACCCTTATCGCAGCAGTCCAACCGCTTAGCCGCTGTGCAAATCAAGTCGTCGAAAATGGCATTATCTATGAGATACTAAAAGCAAACAATATCGTATCCACGTAAATGATAAAGATCTTGACACGCGCCAGTATCTGAGAAGCCGTGTCAAACTCAACTCAGTTCACTTTCCGTGGGAAGCTGAATCTAAATGCCCCCCAAAGTGTTGATTTGACACCGTTCCGAACGACCTACTACGACACAAGTTCTCAAGTCCAACTACTGTTACTTGGAGTATGGCTCAAGTTCGTGCCGTATGGTACAAGTTTAAACAAAGACATCTAACTTATCGGTCTTTTTTTTTTATTTTTTTTATTTAATAAACGTCGCCCAACACTAGGATTTTCTCCTGAGTCGTGGGTGCGTTTCACAAACATGAAATATCACATACACTAACACCCAGACTCGGGACAAACATCTGTGGTTCGCACAAAGTTTTGCCCCGTGCGGGAATCGAACCCGCGACCCTTAGCGCAGCAGTCCAATCGCTTAGCCACTGCGCTAATCAGGTCGTCGGTCTGTTAGTAATATGTGGTGTAAACGAAGGATAGCACAGATGGTAGTATATCATTAAAGTAGGCCTAGAATGTGTCTCACAGTGTGGAACCTAAAACATGACGCGAAATGTGGGTGTACTATATGTGCACCTCTGCCTACCCCTTCGGGGAATACAGGCGTGATATTATGTTTATATAGAATTTGTCATCATTATCATTGATTTTTTTATTATAAACTTATACTTTTGCACATTAGATTTATTCAATTGCACTAAACGTATATACTCGGCTATCAGTGCTGATAGCTCTTCTTAACATAACTGGCGAAATGTAGGTGTACAGTCACCTCTGCCTACCTCCTCGGGGAATACAGGCGTGATGTTATGTATGTATGTAAAACTAGTTTGACTTTACTTATCTCAAGCAATAAGGAAGATGTCTCGTAAGTTACGGCTCCAATGCGCATGTGTCCTACAGTTATGAAAATTATCGCTAACCGCTTATACCTCACAACTCGGTAGCACAAAGTTTTGAAACTCAGGCGTCAGTGAGCTACCTCGGCCTCTAGGTCCGTGTACAGTTTAATGAAGATTTAACGATGTTACACCGACGAGAAATGAATTTGCGTTTTATTACCATTATATTATACACGTGCGCACTCCACGTGGGGCGCTAAGCAAGTGTTTAATGGAATAAAAATAGTTTACTGATTAATGAGCACTGATAGCCGAGTGCATGCTTTATAAATTCGTTATTAGCAGCTAAAAACGTCGTGAGGAAACTGGTATACCTGGGAGATTTTTCAACTGTGTGAGCCATGTCAGGCCTACAGGCGGTTTGAACTCTGACACCAGGTTGTTCATCAACCATACGATAAGATGTCTGAATAATTGTATTAAGGTTATGTACAAAGAGGATCCAAAGCGAGTATTTTGCATTCCTTTTACACATTTGCGCGTAAGAAGAGCTGTAAGATTTGGCGTAATTAAAATTTCCAATAAAAGGAAAGAAATTTAAAAAAAAGATGTCTACTTTGTTATTGAATTTTAGATGAATTGGACCCCTAGCGACCTTTTCAAATTGGCCAGTGCACCCCAATTTGAAAAGTAAGATGCCTGTTTGATAGGCTATGAAAACAATATAACCCATCTTCATATATTTTCCTATTACCAAAGAAATAAACCTAAAACGAACGAACACTCCACAGCACAACCTACCCAAAACTGAATAGCGTTGTAAAATAAAATAAAACTACCCTCTTCCCATAATGTAAAGCAATGTTCACACCGCGAAGATACTTGCGGTAATAACGTACAGTTGCCGAGAAAGTTAAATAAAGCTAATGGGCGCTCTAAATCAACACACATAATTAACTCTGTATGGAAGTAAGGAGGTATATATATAAGGAGGATACATTAAAAGGACTGGCCGGATCTAAGCTCTCGTTACTGGAGATGCCGCCATCACAGTATTGTTCGTAGCGATTTGAACAAAGAATTCCAAATTACAGACTGAGAATTAGTAGCTTTATACAATTGCAGTCGAAAATAATTCTTATGTCTGTGGTTTAAGGTTTTAAGTATATGTAGCTAAATTAATTATGTACCTATCTAGGGTTAACTTTGGCATAGACAAAGTTTATATAGAGAAGTAGTCCAAAAAGCTTAAATTTTTATCTGAAGTATGGTCAAATGTTGGCTGCAGTGTGACCAATACTATACAAAATTAGGTACCCTTTTAAATTGATAAAGCAAATTTGAAAAATTAAAGACACGAGCGTTACTTGATCCCGCGACCTTCGCCGTACCGTACTCGCACCCATTGAATTTCAAGTTCCCTTTTAGGCACCCTGGTTTTATATTAAGATATAATTTGAAAAAATAGCATCTGCTTATAGCAGTATCTTAGTGATGCCCGCTTATTGCAAGATGGTTATATCTTATAAAACATTGTAGTTTAATATTATAAATACGGCAAGGTAAACGTTATTTTCAAAGCTTTATAAATACCTCTAGGGAATAGGATGAACTGTCTTGACTTACTTCCTGCAAAAAAAGAAAATAAATATTATAATGTTATCCTTAATTAAGTGTCGTGGTGGCCTAGTGGTTAACATACTGGATTTGTATACACGAGGTTGCAGGTTCAAACCCGGGCAAGTATCAATGTGACTTTTTCAATGTTATAAATACTTTCTTAGTTACTCTAAGACACCACTGACTAACGGTGACGAAAAACATCGTGAGGAAACCTGGATTTAATGCGCTAAAAAGCCCAGTGAGCTAGCGTGGTGATCAATCCTTCATCCTTCTCTATAAGAGAAGAGGCCTTTGCCCTGCAGTGGAACAGTTATAGGCTTTATTATTATTTATCCTTAATTATGTAACAGTGTACAAGATTTTATGTCAACTTCTTTAACAGATTGAAAAATATGTGTTTTTAAAATAGTAAATAATATTTTAAGGTCCTCAAGACTTATGTGGTGAAAGAAAATCATTGTTTAAAAAGAGCCCCTATTAAAAGACTGGAGAGAGATCAGGGGCAGAACCAACGGCTTAACGTGCCTTCCGACACACGTAGGGGCTCGACATGTGACTACGGTCACCCATCACAAGACTGACCGCGGCGAGCACGGCTTAACCTCACTGATCGACTGATCTGTGCAGTAGCCACGAGCCCTTCCCTACGAGCCTTTCCCTCATTATAAAAAGTAGACAGTTGGGTCCAACAATGTTCTAAATTTGTAAAACAAATCTGCTTTTCATCCTTTTGTTAAATACCTTTTGTAACTTTTTACGACTCTGAAGGGTAGGAAAGAGGAAGATCTGATGCTTATTTTTACCTTTTAACCTACAAACATAAAACTCACAAGTCTGGCGCCTTCTTGAACGATTTTCCCTTTAACACTTAAATCTTGTAAACGTATGTGCCGTTTTTTCAAGCGTGCTCCTTTTATCCATAAAACTAGGCGAATGTTAGCGATTTTCCCTTGATATAGAGTAAAATACGTCTGTATTTATTTCTGTCTCGGCTTTTTCCGAATAGCGCTATAAGTTGGACATTTAACATTTACACTCTATTGCACATAGCATGTGTCGTAAAGAACGAAGGGAACGACAGTTGCCGATAGAAATTCTGTGTCCCAACTTCGTGAAGATCGAATGGGTATTCTGTTCATTGCTATTTTACTGTCTTATGTTAATCAAACGAAAAGCTAGTTTGTATAGTATTTTTGTGTTTACGTCGATACTGGCAGAACTGTCGATATGCGGAGATAAGCAGTTTTCAAGGTCAGTTTTGTGACTGCCTCGTTGGTCTAGTGGTTGCTTTTAATCATGGAAAAGTGTAGCAGGTTACCCCGCGGGCCGCAGCTATTAATATATATTGATTTGTATAATTTTTGGTTTAGGTATACTATACAGCTTCTGCCTACCACTTCGTGGCACACAAGCGTGATGTTATACTGTGTTTATGGTACCAATATATTTGGTATGTGTTACTCTAGCAATATAGGAGCTTGTTAGGAACCTCCCTAACAGCGTAACCTGGATAAACAGCTCCCGGTAACGGAGTGTCTTGTTGACTAATTCTGACATCACAGTGGCTTTACAAACCAACCAATCTATTGATTAATCAACGTATTGACACAGTAGGTAAGCAATAAGACTGCAGAACTAGGGGCTGCCAGTTCGATTCCCGCTCAGTACAAAAAAAATGTGTGATCCGCAGATGTCTGTCCTGAGTCTTAGTATTTGTGTATGAGATTTTTCATGTTTTTGAAACGCAACCATGATATAGGAAAAATCCTATTGTGGGGTGTAAATTTAAAAAAATAATCTAATTAAAACGCAGGTAAGTTACTTTTAAGTAAGGAATTGGAACAGAATTATTATTATAATTTTTAGTGAAAAATATGACTCAAAAATGTACTAAGACCTGCTCTTCGCCTTCAAAATCTAAACATCCACACTATAACAGAGGACTTACATTACCTGTGCCACAGTCTAATCACTAAGCACTGCACCAATCCAATCAATATTTAGATACACCGCAAAAGTAAAACTGCCTTGAAATGTAAAAAGCCAAAAAACAAACATTTTTATGTCCATTAAACATAAAAATACTGTCTTTTGGTGACCTTTTGGTACAGCGGTACCGTCTAAGCCGACACTTAAGTACGGTATGAAAAAAAGGTAAACTTTATAGCTTATAAAATTTCAGTGGGCTCGACTTTTAGTGATTTCCTTCAAATTTAAAGCAATTGATTTTTTTTGTTGACGCTACAGCTTTTTTACTGCTGCTACCTGTGGCGACCATTTTGTTTTATCTTTGTTTAAGAATTTATCTTTTAGGGTAATATTATAAATTTTGAGGTTTGATCATTTGTATTGTGTTTAAGCAGTGATAGCCGAGTGGTATGACCGTTAGACGGCCAACCATCCAACATCGCGAGTTCAAACCACAGCCCACACTTGTGTTTTTGAATTCACGTGCGTATAAATAAGTTATCAGTTATTAAAACGGTGAAGGAAAACATCGTGAAACCGGCACACCTGAGAGATTATTCTACTTTGTGTAAAGCCATGTCAAAGACTTACAAGCGGTTTATACTCTGACACCAGGTTGTTCATCAACCATACGATAAGAAGAAGATTAGTGATACTAACATATCCCTTTTGCGATTTACCCACGTCACATTCTTCAAACAATATCAAAATCAAATCAAAATCATTTATGGAACAAAAACAAGTTTACTATATTAATTGTGCGTTAACAGTTACATTAGTTAGGAAAACTGTGTCGCAACTGTTAACCTCCAAGATGGGGACAGTGTTCCAACATAAAATTTAAATCTAGAAAGTAAAATAATTACTAACAATAATTGAGGAAATTACTAAATAATGAGAACAATTTTTAACAGCGCAAATCGATAGGTTAGGAGACCGTTCTTCAGCAAAAGGCAAAATACAATTATGAAAACTCAATATATCGCTAAGTGAGCATGTTAAGGTGTTGGAGTTAAAGCCAGAGGCGGTTTAAACTTGACCAGGTTGTTCATCACCCATACGATAAAGAAATATATACATAGGTAAAAGTTACATATGCTTCAATTTTAGTGAGCCAGTCTCCACGCTTCTGTGCCAACCTCATCTAAGTTGAAGTTATGACATCATCAATATAGTGACCATTAGTATTCACTTCTATTTTGACATACATACCTTTTTAGTTTTTTTTGTTTACGGGGAAACCTTTAAAAGGCACCCGGACCCTGTGGGGTAGGGACCGGGGAGTGTGGGATTTCTACCTCACTAAAACCACCCCGGTGGTCACCATCTGCACGAACAAGGGAAGTCCCGGGACCTCTAAAACCTAGGAAACACTGCATGCACAGGTAATATTACCTACCCTCTTTTCGCCTGCAAGATATTGCATTAAAAGCCGTCTTACATAGGATTCTCAGTATTAGTGTGAAGCGAACTCCTCTGACAATATACGTGTATTTAATTAAAATCGTTGTCAACGCCATTTATTTGTAAGAACACCTCACGGCGGGGTTTTATTAAATTTTCTTGTTTGTTTTTCTTTGATATCTTTGTTCGAAAAAGTTGTTAATTGAATACGTATAGTCAGTACTGAGGATATTTATTCTATTTTCAATCGCTTGCGTTGGTTCGGTATCTTCTTTTAGGGTGGAGAGCGAATTGTGATACCTATATTACTTATGTATGGCCAGCGCATATTGGTCTGTGGTCTCTAGATTGACTGCCCAAGGTGCACTGGAGTTAGGTTAAGCATCCCTGTAATTCCTGTAATCCCCTGAGGTAGAAGGAATAGCAAGAGGTGCAATTATTCTCCTTCGTTAGGGGTCCAGCAACGCGGTGCAGCGTACGCAAATCCCGCGTCCCTCGACCTTAGCTAGTAGCTAGGAGGATACTTTGAGGTTTCAGCCGGTAAGAGTCCGGCATACTCCGTCCATCCCAGGACAGAGGAAGTCCATAAAGATTTCCCCCAGTAAAAGAAAGGGTATATTTACCTATTTATTTATCATCACTCATCTTATATTGTGCGCCAGGTGGAGATCCTGTGGCCATTTATCGAGTTTATCGCCACTTGCAGCTCGCTATTCCACAAACGCAACAGCAGGAAATCGTATTATTTATCACTTCCTCTACGGAAGTCAATAAATTATAATGATTACTATACCATTCACAAAGTGTACACAGACACTTTTTATCACCTCCCCCACCATTCTAATTTATTCCAAAATCTGGCCCCCATAATCGATTTTCGTTCGATATAATCATAATCGACTGAGTGATTTTATCCGATCGTTAAACGACTTTAACAATTACCGGGCCGTAATAAAAGCCATGAAGCGATTTTATAGCGCAATAAAATGGTATTGTGCGTTCAATAACCAAGTACCGCTGATATAATGAGTTTTCACTTCATATGTCAGGTTTAGTTCATAGATGGCGCTTTTATAATGTTTGTAGAACTGAAATTAAAATGAAATGATAATAATTTATGGTTAAAATTTGATAGCTTTACAGTTATGAGGCACAAATAAGTACTCTAGTCGATACGGTGACAATACCTTAACGATTTGATATGTGTGATATGACCCTTAAGCAGCGATTGCTTTGAGAATCCTTAGATGTTGGGACCGTTGAGCTTGTTGAGTAACCCTGAGCCTCTCCAAAAGGCCAACCGTCAGCGACCATGTCACCGAGCCATACGTCATCACTGGCAACACACCGTTAAAGACCTGCGTCTTCTAACACTGCGGAATTTGAGACATAGATGTTGCATAGTTTTCTCGAAATTAGATATCAATCGTCACTACTATACAGGGATTATTTTTCTTAGATCTACATCGTGTAATATTCGTGCTCCATAGAACTTTTTTCTTTGAAATTATACTATATTTATCTAGAATTGTATAGCAATTATACCGGCGCCTATTAATCTACGCAGCACAACAAACATTTAGCCTCTGGAATAGAGTTTTCGAATTTCCATTAGCACACACACTCAATCTATATTGTATTTATTTGTGCACACTAACGTGTCTATCGATATGGTTGTCATCTGTTAATAGGATCGCTGTTGTGACAAACAACATAGGAGAGAAGTGACAAAGTGTGTTGTTGGTTTATTTAAGGGTTGACGCAACGATTGACGCCAGTGTTATAAAGCCTTATATATAGATGAAGTATAGTGTACATTAGTCGTAGTAAAACATAACTCACTAAGGCATCATTATCATTAGCCGAAAGACTTGAACAAAGGCTTTGCCCTGAGAACGCGAAACTGCAACTTGCCATACAATTAGGTATACATTTTTAAACCGTGACTACTAAATGGTACTCATCATGAGAAGTTATCTATCTATCTTACGAGGTAATCTTATATATAAAAATGCGTTGCTGTTCATTAGTCTCGCTAAAACTCGATAACAGCTGGACCGATTTGACTAATTTTGGTCTTGAAATATCCGTGGCAGTCCAGGGAAGGTTTTAACAGTGAGAAAGTGGTAGGAAGTTCGCCGGGTCAGCTAGTCTTATATATAAAAATGGATTGCTGTTCGTTAGTCTCTCTAAAACTCGATAACAGCTGGACCGATTCGACTAATTTTGGTCTTGAAACACTCGTGGAAGTCCAGAGAAGGTTTAAATGGCCGTACGAAATCTGCCGGGTCAGCTAGTACCAAATAAAATGACCACGGCAGAGATAGACCACTCGGGTTTGGCCCGTTAGTTTATAGTTAAAACAGCGGTATAATATTATGAAGAATTTGTTAGTGGGAATCAGGCAACAGTTCGTTCTCATTGCCACAATAAATGTATACGTCGTCAAAATTGCCAAAATTTCGGGGAATACTGGATAAAAACGAGGACAAAATTCCTAGAATAAAAAAACAGATACACAACACATCATTCTGTACCACGACCAAACCTAATCCGATGTATAAAATCTAATTCCATGCCACCGATACGTATTCGCGGGAACAAAACAAATATTTGTGCGATATACACCACGCTAACTAGCAAAACACGTGTTTGTTCGTTACGCAGAGCAAATATAATATGCCAAAGGGCGCTGGCACAGCCAGTAATCAAAGGGCTTTGAGACTTGACTGATTAAACGATTTCTTAATTGTGGGCCCGATAGAATTGGAAAGCAATAACAAATAAGAATTTGGAATTAGGCTTCAATGTTGACTTTTTTCTGTGGGTATTAAATACTGACTGCCGGTGGTCGTTGGTCTAGTGGTTGCTAAGCGCGACTGCTGAGCACGAGGTCCTGGGTTCGAATCCCGGGTCGGGCAAAGTGTTACTGGGTTATTTGCAGTAGCAGCACAGTGTCTGGATTTGTGCCCGGTTGATGGCAATAGGCTCGCTCCCTATTACATTGGGACCTAAAAACATAACTAGCGAAATGTGGGTGTACTGTATGTGCACCTCTGCCTACCCCTTCGGGGAAAACAGGCGTGATGTTATGTATGTATGTATAATTCAAATGATGGTTACGATAAGTTGCAAGAACGTAGCTAGTGCTTTTGGCAATGGCAATTTGAGTATTCCACCTTCAGTACAATTCTTACTTGACTTACTCCCAAAAACTTCTAATAAATTCATCATCTTATTTTAATAATGATATCACATTACCGTCAATGAACTCTGCTCCTAATATCTAACAAGCGAATAAAACTATTTTCACAAATATTTCAGCCGTTTCTTTGATATTTATTACCTGACGTTTCGAATCCTTTGTAGGATTCATGGTCACGGGTAGATTGTAATAAGGTCATTCAACTAAGAGGTAGTCAGTCATACATGAGATATCCGTTTAGAAATCGTTACAAAAACTCATCAAATATTTACAATCGAAAATGCGACCTAATTGAAGTACTATCCCTTATCTATAGTAAGTACCTACTTGTTGTATCATAAACATATTAATTTAAATTATTACATTAAGTTAAAAACAAAATTTTTATTGTGAAGAAAAAAAGTTGAGGGTAGTTTTGTTTTTCATTATAATGTACAAAGTAGTAGAGGGTAGACTACAATATAGCTACGAACAGTCAGCCCATTAATTACTTTCAGACTTGTCTCACATCAAAGAGACAGCACTAACGTAAAGAATCCAATAAAAGTCTAACTATTTAATAGGATCAGATGTTTTGTAGATTAACTTTCACACTGTACAAATTGGTTGAATATTGTCAGCCTTCAAGGTGTACAGTTAAATGTTTCTTATTTTGTAAATAAATATGAATGGTTTCAAGAAAACTCTTCAACTAAGGATCTATGATAAAAGTATTAAGAAATTTTACATGTAGCTTTTATTGGCGCCCAACTTGGGACTTGGACTATCCCTAATTAGTTAGTCCAAGTCCCAGTTTGGGCGCCAGTAACGTTTTAAGTATAATACAAAATTTACTTAGCTTAATGTATTAAATTATAATATTACTCCTGTTTGCTCTCGAGACCTAGTATCAAGCTAAAAAGACGTAATCTTTTTTTGTTATCAAGAAATGTTTTTTCCGAAACCTTGTTATCTTAATCTCATTTTGTTTTTACTCTGTGCCGAAATGACTTGGAATGAAGTAGCCATTCAAAATAAGTATGTCTATTTACAATAGATTTACTTTGATAAAAATTCTAACTAAATATCAAGTTAGTTACAGCTCCTAGTTTCGATACAAAGGCATTTTTGTGTGAATGTATCTTGTGAAGTATTTTGTTCAAACGGTTTCGCGAAATAACTGTCAATATTAAATAAATGATATTCCCTTGGATCCTTAGTACTTGCTTCTCATGTTAATATATATTTCTTTGAAGCTCTTCATTTATTGCTATTTGATCTATTAGGAAATAGTGTAAACGTAAATTATATTAATGTTATGTGAATACGTTTTCGCAGTTAGTAGAGATCAATGTGCAACTTACGTATGTTTTTTTTTTAAAATACATACCCTTTGTGTCATTTATTACTTAACTATTCATGTAAAAGGTGTTTATTGGAATATTTATATCACACTTAACACTAATATTATATAGGCGAATGTTTGTGAGTGTGTTTGTATGTTTGTTACAAATATTGAATAGTAAGTATTGAATTGGCGTATAGGGGTGTCTTGAAGTCGCATTTACATCTCTACCTAGAACTTGGAGTATTGCGGGTGTGATTGTATGTAAATACATCTACAGTATAGGACTTAATAAACTTGTACCGGGAAGTGTGACGTCACATTTTTACACCAAACTTTAACAGCTCTTTTATTTCACATCAAGATCGGTATAGGAAGTGATAGTCAACCTCATTTCATTGTCCCCATAAACTATTCACATGCCATCTGATGAAACGGTGCAGGACATAAAACTATATCATAATAAAATATCCATCTCCTTTACGATCCACGAATATTTTTTGGGTTTGTGAGCTGGCAACATCGCGTTTTGATAAATATCTTTTATACAAATAACAGCTACCTATAGGTATACTAAATACGATGCTTTTGACATAAATTTTTTTTGTTTGTCTGTTTGTTTCGGCAAATCTCCGCTACGGCTACAGATATTTCGAATTTACAGACACACTTTCAATAAAATGTATATTTACTATAATAACTTTCGTGAGTGTTATCCATATTATCTACTATATATACCGGTAGAACTGACTGGAGAGTTCGGCTCGCGACCTTGCCGCGTCACCTGCTCATGAATAAGGGCTCCATTAGAGTCCGAAACTAGTCGGGCATTCCCGAATATCGACGTGAGTATAACCGGTATATATAGTAGATAAAATGTACATTTGCCCACATTTAAGTCTTTCATACGCTAGTTGCCACGGGAATAAGTTCTGGCAGCTCGCCTGTCTTCAAATTATAACAAATGAATCGGATTATCCGATGTTCTCATTATGTTTGGGGTTCAATTCTGGATATTATGCTGCAAGGTTCTTACAATAATTAATATGAAATACGATGGCTCGGCTATATATTATTTCCATGATACTAGCGGTTATTGGTTTTGGCTATTCGTCTCGACGGCTGTACCTCAAATCATTTATTCAAAATAGTCTAATTTTTAAGTACTTTTTGAAAATTACATTAAGACAGTCCCCAAAAAAGCCCGCCCATCACCACTTCCTATTGCTATAGCTGGGTAGAAGAAACAGCGCAACAAACTACCCAAGAGCACAAACTGTATGTAAGTAAAATAATATTGTTAGTTACTTAAAGACGGATTGAAAGGCTGACTGCCTCGTTAGTCTGGTGATCGCTATGCACGATTGCTGAGCATGAGGTATTGGGTTTGAATTCCTAGTCGGGCAAAGTGTTACTGGGATTTTCCATTCAGTACTTCTCAGTAGTAGGATGAAGTCTGAATTTGTGACCACTTAATGGCAATAGGCTCGCCCCCTATCACATTGGGACCTGTAACATAACTGGCCATATATAGGTGTACCACAAACACCTCTGCCTACCTCCTCGGCGAATACAGACGTGAAGCTCTGTTTAGCTAAAGGATTTTTCATTTATTTTAAGTAAGAATACCTCTCGTAGTAACTTCAATTGTTTCACAAAATTTGTGAAATCTCATCAAAATGATTACGCAAGCTTGACGTTAATGTACGAATATGAATGTAGTTTAGTTTATAAGAGAAACTCCATTAGTCTGACTGCATCACACAGAACGTAACCAAAATGATTATTGTTCTCTCATACAATAACCGTACGTTTTTATTACTATTACTGGTGTATACGTTATACCTCTTGTGTTTTATCGGCATATTATTGGACTATATCTTTTGTTTCCGATGTAATGGTTTTGTGAATTCGAACCGGTAACATTATGTTGGTATTGAGACCTTATCTATGTAGGAATATTAGTATGCCTAAAGCCTGTTTTGGACTCCAAATTTTCACTAAACGTGTTTTATCACAAAGTATAAATCTCAGGGTAGAAAGTGAAGACCTTTTGTGATCTTATCGTATGTTTGATGAAGAACCTGGTGTCAGAGTTTAAACCGCATGTAGGCCTCAGACATGGTTTTCTTTCATTGATACAGGTCTCAATGTCATTGGGGGCGAGACTATTACCATCAACTAGGTACAAATTTAGACTCCGCATCTGAGAATAACATAATGGAAATACCCAAAAACACTTTGCCAGACTCGGGATTCGAACTCAATACCTCGTGCTCACCAGTCGCGCTTAGCGACCATTAGACAAAAGAGGCAGTCAGTACCTTCAAAAAGTCTAACAACACTTTTTGATCCCTAAATAAGAAAGAAAAGAAAGAAAAAAAAACTTTTATCGACATAATTATCGACAAGAAAAATTACATAAAACAAAAACAGCATTTTACTACTAAAGTACCTAGTCGTAGACAGCTTGACTAACGATAATTTAGCTCTTTTTGCGCATTGGTAAACCTCAATAATAGCTACTACTCCACATACATTACACTATTGCATTACTTGTTGCTATAGCAACACAGGGAAGGATACATTTCTTCAAAATCAACTTAATAACATAATAATCTGCCGGGCATATCACCAGAGTTCCTATAGGCGGGACCCTCCATCGTCAGCCACCGTAAACTTCTAGTACTGAGGCTTCCGAAACGGATTTCCTCACGAAATAAAACTCTAGTAAATAAAAATAAAGAGAACAGAGTTGTATTAAATTAAATATTTTACTACTACACGACCCCTCGCAACCTTGTTGGCTTGTAAACGTGATTGACGAGCGTGTGGACTAGGATTCGAACCTCGGGTTAGGTAAAGCGATTGAGATTTATGTATAACATTTTTCGCGAAAGGTATCATAGTATTCTATCCACGTATAGGGCATCTACCTCGCTTAGCTCTGCTTTACCTTCGACGGTCGACTGGTAGAGTACCTTTATAAGTCAAAGAAATATCGTATACGTAAAGAAAAAGCGTAAAATTTCCTTAGAAATAAAACAATCAGCCTACGTAATTGCCTCAATGTACTCTATCAGTTGGAAGCTGGCCACATTCACAACACTATCATGTTCGCATTATCAAACCATCTCCTACTTCACAACTTCATCAAGTAATGTAATTATCTGTATACAACAATCTTTTTCTTCCAACTCTCTCGAGGTTTCTTTTCCTTTTTTTCCCAAATGTTTTCGTACTAATATTGGACGTAAAAGAAAAAAGGTAATTTGACGCTGGAATGCGGAGAATGTGAAAATGGAAATGTTTTGTGCGCTAAGATTTATACCTGGCTTGAGTATTTTTTTATCTTTTTGTTTTTTTTACTGGTTTTTGTTGATTATTTTTTAACATAGCAGTCTTATGTTTACGTATTATATAGCACGTTTGTTTTTCCTTGCGTGTATTAAATAGTATATATTATAGTATATCGACATGAGCCAATTGTCACCTGGAAATAGGTCATGCCGTGGTGTAGAGATTGGTCAGTCAACAAGGATGGTAGCGAGGTTGACAGTCCAGGGTGACGGACGTACTTAAGTATCGTCACTCGTGGAGGTATTCTACTGATACCCCGAGGCACTATTCTTATGATAACCTATTTAATTAGACTCAGTCTATATAGTTTGTTAAAGTTTTACTTCAACTATATATTTCTTCAAAGTTCCGTGTCGTGCACGCGTTTATTAGTATTAGTAGCGTTGGTATACGTAAATATTCCGCACGACAAATATAAGTCCATTAACACATCATCAGCCAAAAGGCGTCCACTGTTTATATTAACACAAACCATACCTTAATTGGTAAAGATAATTAATGATCATCATCATCAGCCGGAAGACCACTATGAAACCAAGGTTACCCCATTAGAACGCCACAATGAACGACAACTTGCAATTAGCATCCACCGGTTGCCCGCAACTCTGACGATATCGTCGGTCTACCTGATGGGAGGCCTGCCAACGCTGCGTCTTTAGGTTCGTGGTCGCCGCTCCAGAACCGTTCTCCTTCAGCGGTTATTGGTTCTTGGAGCGATATATCAAGACTATTGTTATGTGATATTAATTAATTGTCAAACTTTTCAGACTTAAAAATGATTTCATTATTGAATTAGCAATTCCTTTTAATATAAAAAATCACTTATATTTCGCAACGTTTATATTTATTCACGTTGCCGCACTTTAGATGAATCGTTAGATGTAATAGAGGTCCGTAATTGGGGCTCTTGGGAATTACGTTCGTTATATATTTTTACAAGAAATTTAAAAAAAAGTCGTTACTTGTATTAATGGGCGATACAGTTGCTTTAATGTTTCGGATATGGAAATGAATTGTGAGCAATGTGCCTAATGAATCGTTCTGAATTGCTTGCCTGGTTTCTTTTGAGTCAAAAATAGTCTAAGCACGCTTCAAAGTCCTATAAACCTTTAATTTATTGACAATAATTAGCTCTTGTGACCCAGCTCGCTGTGTAAACAGTTTCATATTCGATTCTAGCTTGTTTACAGCCAATCTTTAAATAACATTTTTAACATTTTTTAAATAAAATTTAATTAATTTAAAATTAAACTTCAGAATACCTTAAATAGTATATAAACTATAGTTCATCATCATCATCATCATCAACTGGAACACGTCCATTGTTCGTGCTACCACATATACCGTCGATACGAAAAGAAAAAGAAGAAGCACTGCGCCAAAGTCCTCCTGGGTCATTAACCTAAAATTCCTAAAACAAATGATAGCTCTCCCTAAAGAACATCGTCGGAGACTATCCCAAATAATTAAATCCACCCTTGCATCATTATATCTGTCCGCTATCCTAATTAATAACTCTGTACACACCAAGTTCTAAAGGATTGATGGTTATTGTTCAAAGTTTATATTGTCGTATGATGCTGGTTTCCTGGTTGCGGCCATAATGTCGAGCGATGCAGACGAGCAACGGAAATAAAAGAAATATTAATTTGTAGGTCTTATTTCCCATTATGTTATAACTTGGACCATGAAACCATACAGAAACTTCTTCAATCTTCATGTACTATGTATTCATAGTTATTTTTATTACCTTTTTTATAAACTCAAGAGAAAAAAACTATTTTAATACGTTGCATTACACAATTTTTTTCTATTATCGTGTGCGCGCGCATATATACAGATCTCTTCCATCTATTATATATTCTTTGGCTCGTGCAACTATCAAGCCTGAAACTCTAATTAAAGCAATCATTGCTCGAATTATTTTACAGCAACTTTTGAAAGGCCTTAAAGCGAGATTTATATATCGAATTATTTTACAGAAAGGCCTATAACAAATTGTCCAACAGTTGCGCCACTTAAAGTCGCCATATCTGCTTGAGACCGTCGCGCAGCTTTCTCTAATAACCAACAAGAAATATTACCGCGGGAATAAAATTATTAATGTTCGGTTTTCATGCCTGCAGTAATTCTGCTGCAAATATATTACACATTATGACTGGGATCTTGTTATTACATAATTAAATAATTATGCAATGCTTTAAATCTGAAACTATATTAACAACTTTCATAGAGACAGTGCGTATTGTACTCCTGACCGAATTTCCGTCACGGTACCCTGTCACATCTGAGACTAGCCAACTACGCAGGAAATATTAAAGTGCACAAGTATACAAACACAGGTGCACTCCCTATTTCGACACTTTCATAGACCAATAGGATGGCAGACCGACACGACCGGAGAGAGATTAGGCGCAAGAACAAGGGCTTAACGTGCCTTTCGAATCACGAAGGGGTCTCGACATGTGAAAACATTCACCCATCACATGACTGACCGCAGCGAGGACGGCTTAACCTTGCAGGTTGACTGGTCTGCGCGGTAGCCACTTAGCTTCGAGCCCCTCAGTGCCTAATGTAGATAAAACCACGTTTTGTTGAACGTGAGATAAAGTTAAACTAATATTTAACGGTTACCTAATTTAAATCAAATATATACTTCATTGTTTTATATAATATATGGCATTGTTTAAATTATAAAAAAATATTCATGTATGAGATAGTAACTGATACAAGTTACACTAATCAAAGCTATAATAAAAACACCTGGATGAAATCACAGATTTTTTTTTTAAAACGTCGCCCCACACTAGGAATTTCTCCTGTGTCGTGGGTGCGTTTCACAAACATGAAATATCACATACACAAACATCCAGACTCGGGACAAACATCTGTGGGTCGCACAAAGTTTTGCCCCGTGCGGGAATCGAACCCGCAACCCTTAGCGCAGCAGTCCAATCACTTAGCCACTGCGCTAAACCGGTCGTCAGATTGTAGTTAATAGGTAGAATAATTATGGTCGATGAATGTAAATACCACATTATCCAAAACATATTTCAACAAAATTCTTTGACGATCAAAACCCACTTAATAGAGAAAATTTACACACATAATTAGTTTTTTCATTGGGTCTAGACTAAAAGGTTTACTATCTGATGAAGCGCAGACTTTTATTCTAGAACATTAATTGCTACGTGTAATAACAAACACCACCTCCAGTAATTACTTCATTAAGATATGGAAATACTACGTCTAGACAGAAAAACCTGTGCTAGGTAACTGTTACTAAATGGTAGAGAAAATATTTCATTACCTCTTTACTTTGTCTGGTAATTAACAAAGCAGGTTGAGCGTGATATTAGTTCGAATCCAGGATAACTGAGGTGTAATTAGGATTTAAGTTGGAATAATTAGCGACACATTTGTACATTACCTATTTATTTTAGGGTTAAAAGGTACTATACAACTCTGCCCACTCCTATGGGTAATACAGGCGTTATGGTATGAAGGTATATTTATTTGAATATAATAATAATGTCTGACTAATAACATAACATCGCGTCTGTATTCCCCGAAGGGTAGGCAGAGGTGCACATATAGTACCTACACCCACATTTCGCCAGTTATGTTTTAGGTCCCTATGTAATAGGGGGCGAGCCTATTGCCATCAACTGGGCACAAATCCAGACACCGTGCTGCTACTGAGGATTACCTAATTGAAAAACCCAGTAACACTTTGCCCGACCCAGGACTCGAACCCAGGAGCTCGTGCTCGCCAGTCGCGCCTGGCAACTACTAGACCAACGAGGCAGTCAATTCATAATAAATATTTATTTTAAATATTTTTTATTTCATCGAGTAGATAATTACTCACGATAAGCACATTAGTATAGACAAATATTCTACCTATTTTCTATCTAATTATCAACATTATTTACAAACAGAAATCTAGACCGAATCCAAAAATAGTTTTAAAATATAAAACTGAACCAAATCATTTCACAGGAAAAACGCGCACAACTTTATATCTCTATTAACCCCGTTTTCCGCCCTAAAATATTTAAGACCCAATAAAAATAAATGTAAAATACACACAAATCTGGACACACCCTAACCGATAGAAGTATTAGTAAATAGTAGTCAAACTGACGAAAACATGTTTGCTACTGAATTTCAGTATTTCACAGTTTATGGTTGCAAAACTTTGCACCGCCGGTGTACTTGGTCGAAACCTTTTTGAAGATTGCATTTTGTTATTTTGTTTTCAATTAATTCTTGAGGAACCTGTTTGGTGCAGGTATGAAGGTATTGCTTTCAATTTTGGGTGAAACTCGCGTGTTTAAACACAGCAAAGAATTAAGAAAAAAATTATATGAAAATCAAGAGATTACATAACATAACATCACGCCTGTATTCCCCTAAGGGGTAGGCAGAGGTGCACATATAGTACACCAACATTTTATTTATTTTATCAAGAATATGGATAAACACTTACAAAAAGATCAAAAATATCGCCAAACTGTTTAACAGTTTGTTGGCGATCATTGCGCTCTGTTTTTCAAACAAACAAACTTATAAACTAATTTATAGGTACACTGTAATACTTCTTCTTATCTATTATTATTTACTTTTTATCTATCACAAACATTTATTTATTGTATTTCGCCAGTTATGTTTTTTAGGTCCTAATGTAATAGGAAACCTATTGCCATCAACCGGGCACAAATCCAGACTCCATGCTGCTACTGAGAATTACCTAATAAAAAAACTCAGTAACACTTTGCCCGACCCGGGATTCGAACCGAACGAGGCAGTCCTGCCCAATCCCAGTCCCAATCAAGAGATTGTTATAAATATATGTATAAAAAAAATCTATTCAATCTTCTAAACGGCTGACTACATAAAGATTTATTTAAGTTCCGTTCTATAAAAGTAAGACTTTTATTTTTACTTGCAACTACGACTCCACGGATTTATTGTCGGACGAAATGGCCGTAAGGAAACCATGGAGCAGTTAAACTTTAAAGCCAGTTCTCAATTTGTAAAAATAAAATTTATCGTCATAAGCCTTTAGCGTTTTATGAGAAAAGAACTATTTATGTGAATGAAATGCTAGGTCGCTCTATTGCTAAAAGGATCACCAGTTTACTCCCATTCAGTGTTATTTCGTAACGTAACACACAGGTCTTCGAGTCTTTGATTTTATTATCAATGATAATAATATTTACCTATAATTGTCCCGGGATCCTTTTTTGATTCTTTTCGTACAGTTCGGAACCCTATTGATCTACACTGTTTCTCACTGTCAATAGGTGATGACCATCGTATAGTCAGGAAAATGAAATGAAAAATGAGCACTGATAGCCGAGTGGTGTGACCGTTGGACTACCAAATCAAATTTCGAATTCATGTGCTTACTACAAATTAGTCATCAGTTGCCAAAAACGGTAAAGGAAAACATCGTGAGGAAACCGGCACACCTGAGAGATTTTTCGACGGTGTGTAAAGCCATGTCAGAGCCTATAGGCGGTTTAAACTCTGACAGCAGGTTGTTCATCATACTATAAGAAGAAGAATTCAGGAAAATAGCAATCATCGTTAAATAATGTAGTATTATTTATTGAGATAGTAACTAGGTTTATCAGTCACTACGTATGTTTGGTACGGAGATATTTGGAACTCCCGAGGACATAAAACACGATAAAATTATATGCGCAGAAAAAACTACATGATGCATGTAAAAACCTTCATCAACATCCATCAATTTAGAAAGTAAACTCAATGTGCTTTAAAAAAACTCTCACCTATAAAGTAAAACTTGCTGCTCTGGTGGGCCCAACCAGCCGGCGGGCCCACCTGGTCTCCCTTTGTCGACCCTCTTCTAAAGAGCGGCTTCACCACCTGAAATTGAGAAGATTTTCGGGTAAATATAAGTAACAACTAAACCACATAACTGAAATAGAAGGTACAGTTCAATAGTTAAGTTAGTTAGTAAGTAAGTAGTTAAGTTCACCCTATTATAATACCAGTGATAACGCAAAAGACGATGTTGAAAAAAATTAAGTTTCGCATAATCACAAATTGCCCATGCATTTTGTTACTACGCTAATAAGATTCCATTAAGATAGAATTGATATTTTGTAATATATGTGAAATAACCGATCCACATTTTAGCTAAATGAATAAAATAGTACAAAAAGGTACAGCAATTAGAACACATAAAAGAATCACAAAATGCTTCTCTGTCTAAGCAAAATAAAAAAGAACCTTTATTCATCGTTCCATTTCCGAATCCAGATAAAACCTTTTTACAGTTCGATTTTAAAAAGCAGAATAAATATCCGACGTCACCGCGAAGCGCAGAATGTAAAAGAAGAACCAAACAAAATGAATTATCTAAAATAAACATTTTAGAACTATGTTACGACCATGAATATGCTCTTGTGTGAAGTGCTGTAGCCAGATATTCGGATCTTAAAGGATAATGCATCATTGCCTAATAATATAGATCTGACTGAGTTTTTGATACGTTAAGGGACCAAGGATTATCATCAACTTTCAATGACCACGATGAGACATATCGTGCAGAAAGTTGGTTCATAAGTTGCAATACTAGGAAGACATCCTGGACGTGGCTAGGTATCCCAACTTCAACCGTTTTTTGCATAACTCATCGACTGCATAGAAGAATCAGTTTTAAAGATGTTGGAAAGTACTATTGGAAGTTAATATAGAAAGAGTAAGAGATCTGTGTTTGTGTTTGTAGACAGAAATCTCTCTCTCTCTCTTAGTTTAAGAAATTAGTGTCCAAAGTCTGGAAACCAGCATCTCCAAATATGAGGATATTCTTTATCCCCAGAAAAACTGTCTTGCTAGTCTCTCTACCGATGAATGTCTCGCTTTATTTCTTTTGTCGTCTATCTCAGCTTCCGCAGGCTGTGGCGACTGGCAACACGCCAGCCAAATGTTACAGCTCAAGTTGTAGGCTTGAGCGAATTAAGCTAAGCTAATTACGCTTGGCTCGCGACATCTGGCGCTGGTCAAGGGGAATTTGAAAAAAGTAGTTGGGATTTTAAATGCGCATTCTGGTGGAAGTTTGTTCCAATTTTGGCTGAGTTTTTTAGATTCACAGTTTAGTTTAAGCGGTGGTTTTAAATGCTTTTTTGGGTGCTTTATATGTTGATAAATTTCATAATAATAATACGTGTTTATAACTATCTATATCAAGGACAAAGGCCTCTCCACATACAGGGGAGAAACCAGCATTAAAAAACCGCCCGTTTACTGCAAGCTCATGATTACAGACTAAGATATCCAGGTTTCACCACAATAGTATCATTAATCATTCGCTTATTGGATGACACTTCATTTAAGCTTCAAAAATGGGTGCATATACTATTGATTGACGAGATTCCCCTATCTAATTCATTGGGAATTACAGGTGTGATCATGTCTATAAACCTGTTAGTTTTGGTCATGTTATATTACATAGTTTATTTTGGAGTACCGCTGTATGTCTAACACTTGCGAGTTCAAATTCATTTTAAGTTAATATAATCGCGTTATATTAGTTCGCGTGTGAATTACGCGGGAGGATGAAATGGTGACTGAACTACATTTGGTCGCTTTTTTGTAAGCGCCATCTGTTAGTTGTGGAACATATGTTTTCTTTTTTTATTGCTGTTATATTAGGGCTTGGTTACATGGTGTTTTATAAGGTTTATAAAAACAAAAAAAAAATTTTTACAATTTGGCAAGCAAGTTTACGATTTTAATCATAGCTAAACTTAGCTACTACATTTTAAGAATATTTTAATCAGTCAATACATGACTGTTGTGATGGCATACCGATATGCGAATTAAATCATAAGTCATATTTTTTCAGTTGCGTACCCCATAGGTCTGTTACAGACTCATTTTGTGTCGTTAGGCATTTGACCTAGAGGTCTGGGTAATAGTAACATTTTTATAACTGTTTTTCACCTTTTTGGCTTACGTTATTTACTTTTTACCAATCTAGCACATAAGAAAAAATCATGAAATCATGTCGCGTCTGTCTATCTGACACTGACAGATTTTACCCGACTTCACAAAAGGAGGTTATCAATCAGGCTGTACTTTTACCGGAAGACAACAAAGATAACGGCATTATGATTCTGTACGCAATATTTCCGGCATCTTGACAAAAGAGAGACAGAGCAAATTCCAGGAAGAAATATTATTTTAACCCCCCTTTTATAAAACTTAATGTCAAGTCCTACAATATGGTATTTGGGACCAATATACGTGACATGACAATATGGTGGACCGAGGATATCGTCAGAATTGCAGCCGACCGGTGGATGCAATTAGTAAGCTGTCGTTCATTGTGGCGTTCTAAGTGGGAGGCCTTTGTTCAACAGTGGACGTCTTCCGGCTGATGATGATGATACACGATATGACGATACATATTTTTATTTTGTTTTAGATACTTTTGTTTATTAGTAAAGCAGGAACTACTAGTGCACTCCAGCATACAAAGGAAGGCCTTTGCTAAAATAGACAACAGGCTGAAAAATGCTTATCAAAATTAACGATGAAGCGAATTCGACGACCTGATTAGTGTAGTGGGTAAGAGATTGGACTAGTGTGTTAAGGGTTGCGGGTTCAATTCCCGTACAAAACAAAAATTAGCTATGCTATGATTGTCCCGAGTCTCTAGGTGTTTGTGAATGTGATATTTCAAGTTTGCGAAACGCACCCACGATACAGAAGAAATTTCTAGTGCGGGGTTTTCTTAAAAAAAAAACATAACCCTCCTTCTGTCGCAGTCGGGTAAAAAAACAAAATTACTTTAAACTTCTCAGTTTCCAATGCAACGGCCATCAATAATATAAAACAAATAATAGCACAAGTTTTTCTATGAGTGCAGTGCAGGCTACCGGCGCTGGCTCGGGGCCAAACATCCACTGAAGCTTGTATGTTGGCCTTTTGCGAGCTCATTGTGCTGTTTAGAGAATACCGAAGATGATATTGTCTTAACAAGTTCGTTATGCGGCTATGTCTGGAGATATGGCTGGCATTTGTTTCTAGATGAGGGTTGTAGGAAATGGTTTTTTTTTTTTTTTAAAAAAACGTCGCCCCACACTAGGAATTTCTCCTGTGTCGTGGGTGCGTTTCACAAACATGAAATATCACAAACACAGACACCCAGACTCGGGACAAACATTTGTGGTTCGCACAAAGTTTTGCCCCGTGCGGGAATCGATCCCGCAACCCTTAGCGCAGCTGTCCAATCGCTTAGCCACTGCGCTAATGAGGTCGTCAAAATTTAAAAAAATTTAAAAGCTGAATTTATGGTTGGAGGATTACTCTCACAGTTTGCTAAGAATAAGTATTTCACATTAACAATGGTACGGTAGACGTATTTCAGACATCATGGAATCTTTATAAATCAAATAAGCCTCGATACGATTAGATATTATATAACTTTATTATAATATTAATTATACCCTTAAGAGGGTCACGTTTAGTGGTTGGGTCAAGAGCTTGATGTACAATGCGGTACTTCGCGACATGGCACGCTTTGAGACAAAGTTCCTCCCTCTGGAGCCCTAACCACCGGTTAGGTTTGCTGGTTTGGCTCTATTTTTTATTTATATTTTTAAATATTATAAATAGGCCACGTTAAGCAGCCTAAGTCCTTTCCCGGATCTTAAACTTACTACGTGCCAAATTTTATCAAAATCCGTCCAGCGGTTTAGTCGTGAAGGCGTAACAGACAGACAGACAGAGTTTCTTTCACATTAATTATATAATAGTATGCCAGGATCGTAGCAAATGGAAATCCGTGGTCTCTGCCTACCCCTCAGGGAAACAGGCGTGACTTTATGTATGTATGTAATTATAATATTAGTATGGAGTATGGATTCATTAGTAAGAAATTTCTAAAATTAGAATCGTTTTGTACAATCTTCACATAACGTTTTCTCTTGGTTTGTTTACTTGTTGATATTTTGGACCCGAGGCCCAGTAAATAGGGGCGAAAACAAAAAATAAAGCCGTGACCTTAACCGATGTTTTGGGAATGTATAAATCACGCGTAAAAGGACCCAATTGTGTTTTGTTGATGTTATTGAGGAAAATCTGGTATTAATTGTTTTGGGGAAGATTTGTAGGGTTGTTAAAAGGAAGGACTAATAATTTAAATTGTAATTTTGTTTATTTAGTTTATTTTTGACTGCCTCGTTGGTCTAGTGGTCGCTAAATGCGACAGCTGAGCACGAGGTCCTGGGTTCGTATCCCGGGTCGCGCAGTGTTATTGGGTTTTTCCATTAAGTAATTCTCAGTAGCAGCACGGTGTCTGGATTTGTATCCGGTTGATGATAATAGGCTCGCCCCCTATTACATTGGGACCTAAAACATAACTGGCGAAATGTGGGAAACACAAATCCAGACTCCGTGCTGTTACTGGAAATAACCTAATGGAAAAATCCAGTAACACTTTGCCCGACCCGGGACTCGAACCCCAAACCTTGTGCTTAGCAGTCGCGCTTAGCAACCACTAGACCAACGAGGCAGTCCAACCACAACTATAACCACCAACTTACCCACTCGAACCAAAAACAAATGGCATTACCTTAATTACTTTTAAGGACAAATTCGCCAAACCTAATAGGTTAGTCCCAACGTCCCAAGTCCCAACCTAATGGTTGTACATATATGAACAGTAATAATGGTGGGTCGCCACCGGACGCTAGCATGTTGTGGCCTGTCCACAGCATTAATATTGGCTCATTAATGAACAGTCCTCGAGGAGATAGCGCTGAATAGTTGGCATTTACTGGCAACCTAACGTATCGATTATTAGGTGATTTGGTTTGAATATTCTACTATAAGCATTGTAATTATAGTCAGCGTATAGGTGTATAGATAAGCTTTTATAAGGTCATTTTCGTTGCGTGAAATGAGGCCAACAATGTAAGTACCGACGTGTCTTAAGGTATATTTTACCCGAAGGTGTGGGAAAATTTGTGTTCATCTTAAACAAGGAGTGAGTGTATATAATTAACACTAAATTAGCTCACCTAGTGTATCCTACAAGTAACTGTTTAACTCATCTATTTCTTTATGAAACATTGATTTATGTTTATGTCTTAGATATACGTGATTGGCGCAGTGGCTAAGCAATTGGACTGCTGCGCTTCGACAAAAAATTGAGAGATCCGTAGATGTTTGTCTCACGTCTATGTGTTTCTGTATGTGATAAGTCATGTTTCTAGAACCCACCTATGATACAGAAGAAATTCCTGGTGAGAAGTGAATGCTTTTGTTTTAAAGTAGACACTTTTAGGGCCGATTTTTCCAGATATTTTTACTAGCAACGCCCCGCGGTGTTACTCGCTACATTTTTTTGGGATAAAAAGTCTGTGTTAATCCAGGGTGTTAGCTCCTTCCATTTGAGCGTGAAGAAGTAGTATTTAACGTTTTTTACATATTTTCCATTCATACTTCAAAATTACATTTTATCCTTCGAATAAACAAAAAATAAATAAAGGTACTCTCAACAGTTTTACAAATTCAATAGTACGTAACATGTTTAAACGTCGGTCGTCGGTTCGCAAAAAAATAAAGAATTTCCAATTAAAAGGACTTCACTTTAAGTGTATTCACAGGAATTGACGTTTAATAGGCCTTCGTGGAGGGTAAGAAATGCCAGGGGTCGCGAAGCGGCGCGCCTGCAAGTAAAATGAGAAAATGTTGCGCTCCTCTGCGATATATTTTAAGTAGCTTTTATATTCCATTGTGGTACTATTATGGATAATTAATGTGAGGGTCGTGTTGATTTTAAAATAAATTTTGTATTCGTAGGGTATATGAACTTAGTAGAGTACCTACTAAATTAATATAGTCGAAATGATAAATTATTTGAATGACTTTTGGTATCTTTTTTGCATGTTGCCCATGCTAGGCTTTAATCTAAATTGTTAAAGGAAACTTGAAAAATTATGGACACGAGCGGGACTCGAACCCGCGACTTTCGCCGTGTGACACGGTGGCTCAGTTGGTAGAGCGGCGCCACGGTACGCTGAAAGTCGCGGGTTCGAGTCCCGCTCGTGTCCATCATTTTTCAAGTTTCCTTAATCTATTTAGGTTTCTATCTTTTAGGGTAGATTTGAGCATGGTTTTTAGGCTTTTAGAGCTCATTAAACATATCAATTAAAATTATTTAAAGTTTCGATTGCTTCGTTTTAGGCTGTAAGTATGTCTTAGGTGCGTTTCTCGTGTCTGGCAAAGTTTGGTTAGGTTATTCTTAGCAGCTGCAGAGCCTGGATTTATGCATGCTTCGGCTCGCGACTCTACCTCATAACCAGCTCATAATTAAGGGCTTCGTTCGAGTTCGAACCTAGTCGGGCATTCCCGAATACACACGTAAGAAATACCGGTATATAGTAAATAATACTAAAAGCAAATCGTAAGAAATACTCCAGAATTACTTGCATTTTACCTAAAATTGTTAGATACAGTTAAACCTTTCTAGTTAAACGTAACTACAGCCAATCTCGCCAAAACAGCGCACCTAGTTTGAATCAAATTGAGTAATTTCGTTGCGACGAATCTGTAGTCTCGGGCCTAATGAGGTAGCTTAGAAGGAACTGAGGTGGAAGCGGGACAGCATGATGTATTGTTTTTGAAACTACTCTTTATGTTCAAATACAAATAGAAATGACTAATGATGAATAAAATAGAAATAAACTGCCTTGTTGGTCAAGTGGTCGCTAAGCGCGACTGCTGAGCACGAGGTCCTGGGTTCGAATCCCGGGTCGGGCAAAGTGTAACTGGGTTTTTCCATTAGGTAATTCTCAGTGGCAGCACGGAGTCTGGATTTGTGCCCGGTTGATGGCAATAGGCTCGCCCCCTTTTACATTGGGACCTAAAACTGGCGAAATGTGGGTGTACTATATGTGCAGTGTGCACCTCTGCCTACCCCTTCGGGGAATACAGGCGTGATGTTATATTAGAAATAGAAATTTACTCACTGGAACAGACATCTTTACTTTTGATCTTAGTATAAGTATACATAGTTCATTTGTGTCCCGCCTTCTGTAAGACACGCAAAAGTTGAAAAATATCCTCTTTGGCCTTTACGTTTATTACACAGGATTTAAACAGTTAATACTTTAAAAGAGACCTTGACCCCTTTGTGTTGGTATTTCTTTTCAGAGGTAGTCAGTTAGGAAATGCCGATGCCATCTAATTTTAAAATAGTGACGTGTAAAAGTGTTTTGTAAAACCTATTTGCTGAAAAACAATCATTTATTAGTGTATTGTGGGGGTTGGCACGTTTTTTGTGACCGATTATCCAATTCTAGACCGACAGGGCATTCCACATCCCATGCAGGTGTGCATAGTGGCAGGTGGGTTTATGTCGATATAGTATATCGTATAAATATAAGAAAGTAACTGTCCGTCTTCCACACTTTCACGGCTAATCTACTAAACCGATTTTGATGGTTGGAACCGAATTCTCAAAGAAAGACATAACTAGGTTTTTATCCCGGAAAAGCGTTGTTCATATTTTGCACGCGGACAAAGTCGTGGACGGCAGCTAGTTATGATACCTTTATTATATTTTTAATATGCTATGTGAGGTGTTGCAACTACATAAAAGTTGAAGTCGTTTTTTATGTATAAACACACTAACCATTTATTTCATATCGTGCTCTATATAGTCATAAAGTAAACGAGACTCAGGATAAATATCTGCGAAACACAAAACATATGCGGGATGCGTGGATCGATCCCACATCACTCTGCATTTTGTCGCTTTACTTTGTAGCTAATAAATATTAAAAAAAAAAAAAAACTGACTAATAGGGTAGAAGGCCTCTAAAAGGGGGGTTGCTATAATCCCCACGCTTGGCAAGCGGCTTGGGGATCGCAGTTTTGGTGGTGAAGTTACGGAAGACGCTACTGCCATCTTCTGGAAATTTCTTTAGTCGCCTCTTACGACACCCACGGGAGAAAAGGGGTGGTCAATTCGGACACCACTCGGCTTAGGTAGGTACCAACATAACAATAATGAAATACAAATTCACGTGATTACTTCAATAAACTGCGCACACTAAGGCAGGTAAAACCCGCAAACTTTGAATATTAGATGAAGCTTATCATTATTGGAGTTTCGGAAATGTCGTACCGAATCGAAAGTCGACCGAGGTGCGACTAGAGTTCGATGCCAGTCACGTACAATCGGCTTGGCACTCACCATCGTCGGATAACTAAGTTTTATGCCCAGCTTTACTTGTTAATGCCTTTACGCCACTTTGAGGGGCAATGGTATTTGATTTAGGGGCAGCTAGACTTATTTAAGCTTTACTTTTTTGGTTAAGAAAGTTTTAATACACTTGCAATCTTAGTTTCTTGATTGAACATAGATAGGAGGAAGTGCAGTCTGATTGGATCTTGTGGCCTAGTAAAACGGAAATACCCTTATTCATAAAAGCATTACTTCTTCTCTTAATTTAAAACCATAATAAAATTATAGATAAATAGGAAGATAATTTTAAATGATAAATCGTGTAAAGAAAAATCATTAATTAAAATCGTGGACCTATAGTAATGTTCTTATGATTAAAATTACTTTTCCAACATCAAAGCCCATCAAAAATACTTTATTTTATACTATTACAAGTAAGGGTACAATCAACATTTTACGCATCATTTTTGACGTAAAAGAGAAAGTATTGCAGAATCCCCCAAAAGATACCTAACTTTGCATAAAAACCGGCCTGGGAACAATATAATTTCTCAAGACGTCTATCTCGTGAAATAGGCACCCAATCTTTGTTAAAACCTTTTTCGCCACTCCAAAACACTTCAAGAATACATTTCTGATATTATTTAGAAACTTACCCCAGAATACTGTTGTATTCTTACTTACTTCATGCGAAAGAAAATGGATAAATTAACTTAGATGTTTATGTTATGAAGAGTTTATTTTGCTTAGTTGTAAATTCGTACGACTGCCTCGTTGGTCTAATGGTTGCTGAGCGTGACTGCTGAGCACGAGGTCCTGGGTTCGAATCCCGGGTCGGGCAAAGTGTTACTGGGTTTTTTCATTGGGTAATTCTCAGTAGCAGCGCGGAGTCTGGATTTGTGCCCGGTTGATGGCAATAGGCTCGCGCCCTATTACATTGGGACCGAAACACATAACTGGCGAAATGTGGGTGCACTACATGCGCACCTCTGCCGACTATTTCTAGATATATATTTCTTCGGTCATACATTGAGAATATGCCTAAGTAAATAGTCAGAACAAAAACTAAAAAACAGGCGCAATACCCAAAAATCCATTTAATCCTTTCACAGCTCCAAAACACGTCAAGGATACAACGCCATTTAGCTTTCAATCCAATCTGCGAATTGTTTACTCCTAAATGTCCAAGAAAAAAATACGTACAAGGCTCAAAGCCCATTTTTCACCCGCGGCATCGAAACCTGACCGTCAGAGCTGCAACCATTTGTCTTCTTCTCATATTTCCCTCGAGAAAGGCCTTCATGCGATTCTTTTGCAACTAAGAAGATAAATTTAGAAGTAGCCCTTCGAGGCTGTTTGCACAACATTATAATAGCTCGAATATTTTTATACACTGTATTTTCTGTTGCCTTTGGAGCTAGCGAGAATAATTTTGACGAAGGATATAGTAACGTCAGCGAATTTAAATTGAAAATATACGTTAGTGTTTTGTTTTAACATATTTACGTCAAAATACTTCGTTTTTTGTAGTAAAGCTGCCTGTATTTTTCTATTTTTTTTCGAGAGTTGGTTATTTAATCGTTTTTTTACTAAGACCTAGGCGAACATACCTTGAAA
Organism: Abrostola triplasia; assembly: GCA_946251915.1. Classification (NCBI taxonomy): domain Eukaryota; kingdom Metazoa; phylum Arthropoda; class Insecta; order Lepidoptera; family Noctuidae; genus Abrostola; species Abrostola triplasia. Next base: position 10,947,445 of record OX276432.1, read on the forward strand.
TTAGAGAGGTTCTACAAAAAGGGCAACTGAGGAGTACCCTCAACCGACGAGCGTGTATGAGGAATGTGATGCGTGTGAATGAAGCGAAAGAAGTATGCCAGGATCGTAGCAAATGGAAATCCGTGGTCTCAGCCTACCCCTTAGAGAAACAAGCATGACTTTATGTATGTAGGTATGCTTTTATACTTATATGGGTATGTTTAGTCGAATGCTTCTTTGGACAGTCAGACCCAATACGAACTTACTAAATGGTCAATACATCATGGCATGATTATGTATGTGGCAATATTACTAAAAAAAAATACCGGAAACATTGTCAACATAGAAAATATGGCGCTAAAATCTTCAGTAGAAGTTTAAACTCATACAAAAGTTCCACCACACAATGTTTTGATATTGGGCTTACTAGAAGTTTGATCACGTTTTCCCTTTTTGCACGGTCAACGCTGTGAGTTCTAATATTAATGGTAAACGCAAGTTCACGTCAAAAACACTGGGAGGGTCCTTAGATGTTTTATACCGTTCACATTTTCAAATAAGAGATTATAGAACCCCTTTTCTCGATATCTATAGATCGACATCGATGTCCGATAGTGCAAAATTGCATTTCTGTTTGTACTAATAATACCTATGTTTCTTATTATTTATATCATCTTGGTTTATTATAATTTCATAGCCTGTTACGTCAATATCTCAGAGCGCTAGAGGGAGATACTCGGATTTTGGTATAGATAGATAGGTATAGTCCATAACTAAATCATTTTCAACAGTTTTCTCTTCTACAGGCTAATTGGGGCAGTTGAATTGATTTTTAATATGCTGTTTATATGTGATGTGCCAGTAAGCCATACGATCCTCCTACAATTTACAGACTTCACCAGTTATTTCAATTTGAGCATCTCGTGCAGTACTCCTTTGAATTTCCACATACCTAATCAACCTGTTTTACAAAACATGACACCATCAAAACACATTCCTTTGTTCGGCTACCTACCAATTTCAAAATAAAATGATACAACAAAGATTAAGCTTACAAAACAAAAAACCTCGCGTATAAATCAGGGGGAAATGGTGAGAATGGATAATGGCGAAATTACAATGTTGCTCACTTCGCACCCCTGCCCCAGCTCGATGGAGAAAAAAAAACGTATGTAAAAGAACGAATGAAGCGAAAAGGGGTGGCTGAATGGCACGTATTCTGTTAAATCAAATCTATTTCATAAAAAAAAACTTGCTTTTACCGTTGTACGGATCGTAAAGTCACATATAAATGAATATCTGCTGGTTATTTAATTTTGGATTGAAGATATCGTCAGAATTGCGGGCAACCGGTGGATGCAATTGGCAAGCTGTCGTTCATTGTGGCGTTCTAAGGCCTCTAAGGTGGAGGCCTTTGTTCAACGATAATGATGATGATGTTGATTGAATCTTTGATTTCTTAGAGTTGATGATGATATAGGTACACATTTCAAAGGCAACAAAGCCCTAAAGAAGTCAACATTATTTGTGTAATTGGCATTAAAATCCCACCAGGTGGACCGACGATATCGTCAGAGTTGCAGTTCAATGTGGCGTTCTAAGGAAGAGGCCTTTGTTAAACAGTGGACGTCTTCTGACTGATGATGATGATGAGTTTAATTGGCACAACTAAACTATGAAAGCTCTTAAAATTAAGTACCTAACTTTTTCAGTTAAGTACTTAATATGTAACAATAAAAGTAAATTTAGAAAATTGTAAAACATTACTTTCCCAAAATGTTTCCTACATAATTAGAGATACTGGTAACAGTGACAAAAAACAGAACGAAATTTATCCGCGCCATCCCGTAACACAGTTAAAAAACTATGATACACCTCTAAATGTGAAACTTTATGAAATTTCACGTACGAAAGTTTGTTATTCTGAGTAAAAACCGACACGATTCGTTTGGTGTAGAGAACAGATTAAAATTTTATTTTTTATTTTATTATATATTTTACCATTGCTCCTATCTCATCTATCATAGATTATGCGTCTATATCAAAATAATAATCATTGGCAGTCATCAATTCTACAAACCTGCTGATTGGCCGATCTTTTCATCACGAGCTGTGACCTTTTCCCTTGTGTAGCTTAAGTATGGTAGGAACAGAATAATAGCAAGCTCTTTCTCATATTATATCTAATTTATACTAAATAAGTAACCATACAATATAAGTAACACACTCCACCAACGTTGGCAGCTCTCTCTCTTCCACAAACACTTTATTTCAATTAATTGTCACGCAGAACCCTAAAACTGTAGCAAGTGATATATACGGAACCAGTTTATCACTGCTGTAGATGTTTATCGAGTTGGAAAATGGTATGTAGCCTTCTCAGTTAGTCGAGATAACAGAAACGGTTTTTCATTCGTAAGGGAACTGTGAGATGAACATTCAACTTGGTACTGGCTTGAATGTTTTGATGTGGTTCCAAGTTTAAATGAATCGCTCCCATTTTGAATTTCTGATTAAAGGTTGATTGGGTGTTCGTATTGTTAAACTTCTTCGTGTTATATGATGAGGGTGTGTTTGTAAACCCATGTCTGTCGGATAACATAATATGGTGATCAATTTAATGTTATATTAGCCATGAAACATAATATTGTTTCGCGCGTATCCTTGTACATTTCTTTTGCTCGAGTCTTCGATGGATTTCGACAGTTTACGTATCGTTAGATTGGTCTTAAAAAATCGAAGTGTTTTAGGTTGGTGTTTAAAAAAATGGCGTATATTTGGCACTAACTTGTATGTCTTCAATATTGTTCTTAACCGAACTTATTTTTGTTGTTTCTGTTACGTACTGATGATGGTGAATTGTTAGTTTTATTTAGAACAAATTTCTTCGAGTCTGAGAATTTCAATTTTGTGATCATGTAGGTACATACTATTATAGTTTTCCCAACATCAGTACTAATTCCTATCCACTGCAGACTATCGATATTGAGTTATGAGCTTTATTTCCTCTACACTAAGATACAATTTCAAACTCATATCTCGTGTTTGACATTCGCATTAACACCGCCAGTATCAAGGTGTTAGAAGTACAATATTAGAATATTATCAGCACTGTATTATGTCTTAAGTGTCGAAGTAGATGTTAAATGTATCAGAAGGGAGTTTAAGAAGTTTCCAGGGTCCTTAGCGAAACTCGAGCGACTTTTAAAGTTACCAAAGTTCTCCGTTTCAAGTCCTCGGCGTCTGGTGGGTGCTGGTGTAGTTACGGTGACTTGTTAACTGTTTAGTTTGTAACCGACTTTCAAGAGGAGGTTCTTCATTTGACTTTCTTTGTATGTTCGCAGTTCTTAATGATTGTGGACCGATTTTAATTGGATGTATACTTACAAAATGAGGAACTTCAATTTTTTTTTCGATTGGGATATATATTAAATATCGATCGAGGACGACCAACGTAGGATTCTGGTATTATTTGTTAATTTTACTGTTAAGATGATAACCATGTTACAATATTAATATACTGCTGTTTGTTGTCCCTATCTAAATAAATAAATTATTACGTGTCGATATTTTTTTTTGTTAATAGTGTTGAAATTCGTCATCTTTTATTTATTTAAATTTGACATATCAATGCGATAATTGCCTGACTACCAGAAAAAACAATAGTTAATCAAGCCTATATTAATTATAGCCAGCACCAAAATGGAACAAATGATGTCCTGCCTGAAGTTCGGTCAAGATGAGCCAGGCCACCTGTCTCATCTGAGACTAGCCAAAAACGCGGGTGATATAGTCAGATGGGACGGTAGACTGACACGGCTGGAGAGAGATTAGGCGCAGGCCTGCTTAAAATGCCTTCCGAAGCATCAAATTGTAGTATCATCTTGTATAACATTTTAACTATCGCGTGCCCATGTAAGTAATTTACTAAAATAGATTCTAGAGTACATATTGAGTGTATAAAGGATCAAACATTCGAGTTCCTGAAGTCCTAAGCCAAGAGCTGGGGTCCTAATTGAGGACTTTGCTACCGAACTTTACTCCCAACAGTGCATTCCAGAAAGTTTGTTCTACCTGATTCTACTACAAGTATTCTACAGTGCATAACTCTGGTAAAATATATAAAGCGATATTTACTTCATTTTTTTTTAATAGTCGTCGCTTTGCACTCTTTATTGTTCCTGCATCGTAGGCGCGTTTCACGTACATGAAATATCACATACACAGACACCCAAACTCGGGCCAAACATCTACGGACCACATCAAGTTTTGTCCCGTCATCGAATCCACGAATTCAATAGCTTAGCCACTGCGCCAATCAGCCTCCTTATCCTCCTTCCTAAAGCAGGACAGTTTTTTTTTTTTTTTTTAAAAAAAAACGTCGCCCCACACTAGGAATTTCTCCTGTATCGTGGGTGCGTTTCACAAACATGAAATATCACAAACACAAACACCCAGACTCGGGACAAACATCTGTGGTACGCACAAAGTTTTGCCCCGTGCGGGAATCGAACCCGCAACCCTTAGCGCAGCAGTCCAATCGCTTAACCACTGCGCTAATCAGGTCGTCAGTTTACGTTGTAGAAGCGAGATGCTACATAACACTGCACGTAGCGACGTCTCGCTTACACATCTTAAACTGTCCTGCTTTAAGAGTTCATGGTAAGGGGATAGGTTGTCGGTTTCAGAGTAAAACCAACAACAAATAAAACTTGATATAACACTGTATAGAACACTAGTTAGTACGTATAACTTGTAGGTACCCAAATTGTAAAGAAAAACCAGTCCTTATTCATATAACCTAAATACTCTACGGATCCTTTGAAAGAAATAAGCGATAAACAAGCACTGGAGCAGACAGAAAACAGGTAGTAATAATAATTCTGTCTTTCTGTCAGATTATGTTGCAAACGGTCCGTAAAGAGCGTCAGTCCTCGGTAACGGGACGATCAACTGCGAGGTTGGATGTACCGGTAAAGGGCCCCATATACCCTACAACCCATGCATCAGATAAATCATAACGACAAATCGCATGTGTATAACATCGCAAACGATTGACTTTATCGCAAACAATATTGCAGATCGCAAGAAATTCCTATACTACGCTAAAACGTCATTTTGTTTCGAACAAGTAAATTACAGATAGAATCGATGTTTGACGACCTGTGCTCAGTGGCCTGATTGGACTGCTGCGCCTATGGGCTTCGGGATCGATTCCCGTAGGAGCAAACATTTTTGCGATCCGCAGATATTTGTCCCGAGTCTGGGTGTTTGTGTATGTGATATTTCATGTTTATGCAACGCACTCACGATACAGGAGACATTCGTAGTGTGGGGCGACGTTTAAAAAAAATCGCTCGTGCATTTTAACATTGAAAACAAAGTCACTGATTTATTCATTTAGATTCAATCTTAGCATGGGAAACATGTTAAAATGACACCATAAGTCATATACTATTGCAGATCGCAAGAAAATCCTATCCCACGCTTGAACGTCATTTTGTTTCGCTCTGAACAAGAAAATGACGGATAGTAACGATGTGTCGTCGACTTGTGTGAACGGTTATTTGAACGATCGATCGTTGCAATCCATCGTACCGTATATGGAGCCCTTAACAGTAAAATGTAACACGCTCAGTTATACTTTAGTCTGGAATGGTTCGCTGAATTGTGTAGTAAAGTAAAGAATATATCTAAAGTTATTAACTGTTTAATGTGAAGACGAAGAATAAGTATTGAGGTTGCCTGGATGTTTGCAATTCTATTTCTTACTAAGTGACCCGGTGAACCACCTTCTCACCGTTGTAACCTTCCTTAGACTGCCAGAAATATTTTAACGTAAAAATTAGCGTAATCGGTTCAGCCGTTCTCGAGTTTTAACGAGACTAACGAACAACAATTTCGTTTTTATATGTATAGCGACTCGGCGTACTTCTTACCGCTTTTCACTGTTTAACCTTCCCTGGACTTCTACGAATATTTCAAAACCCAAAATTATAGAAATCAGTCCAGCCGTTCTCGAGTTTTGGCGAGACTAACGAACAGCATTTTTTTTTATATTATAAGAAATAGAAGATATAATAAGAATATAAGACTATGTTGTTAATGGATTTCCCTTGATATAATTTGATATAATTAAAAAAATAAATAGTATACCATATTTTATATGTGACTTTTCAGTATTTACTATTCTGAGTAATAAAACACAAAATTCTAAACACCACGTTTTTGAAAGACCTATTTTATAGAGGTTACGCAAGTCAGGCAAGTTTACTGAATAAATAAATATAATAGATAAGATAACAAACATTATTATTTATTTAACAGTTACAGGCCTATTAAGGCGAATTAATGGAACGGCGAAACTATCGTAGAAACTCCATTTTCGTGGCTATTCCTTTATTGTTATGTTGATTGTTTTCTCAGAAACTTCGAGAACATTTGAATACCTGGCGAAGTGATATAACAATAATAGTTAGCCTTAAGTAAGTTGTTAAAGATCGCGAATGAGCTTTGAAAGTAGAGCGAAAGTTTTAGTTTGCGCTGTGAACTTTCATTACCATTTTACTATAATAACTTTCGTGAGTGTTATCCATATTATTTACTGTATATTCCGATTATACTCACGGGTGTATTCGGGAATGCCCGACTAGTTTCGAACTTGACCGGAACCCTTATTCATGAGCTGGTTACGCGGCAGAGTCGCGAGCCGAACGTCGAGTTCGAAACTAGTCGGGCATTCCCGAATACACCCGTGAGTATAACCGGAATATACAGTAAATACTATTCATAACTTTTTATTTTATTTGCAGAGTAAGATATGACATAATATGTATTGTGGGTTCATAATCTTAAGCCACAATTTTGGCTATGGCATGGTTTTTTACATGCTAATATTATAAATGTGAAAGTAACTCTGTCTATTACACCTTCACGACTAACCCACTGGACGGATTTCAATGAAATTTGACATGTAGAAAGTTTAAGACCCGGGAACGGACATAGGCTAACTAAACGCGGACGAAGCCGCGGGCAAAAGCTAGTGCTATATAAAATACGCTCAGTATTTTCCCCTGTATCGTGGGTGCGTTTAACTAACATGAAACATCACATACACAAACACCTAGACTCAGAACAAACATCTGCGAATCATAAAAAATTTGCAATAAATAAATAGTATTTACTGCCTCGTTGGTCTAGTGGTTGCTAAGCGTGACTGCTAAACACGAGGTCCTGGGTTCGAAGCCCGAGTCGAGCAAAGTGTTACTGGGTTTTCCCATTAGATAATTCTCAGTAGCAGCACGGAGTTTGGATTTGTGCCCGGTGATGGCAATAGGCTCGCCCCCTATTACATTGGGACCTAAAAACATAACTGGCGAAATGTGGGTGTTTATGTTCACCTCTGCCTACCCCTTCGGGGAATACAGGCGTGATGTTATGTATACGAAACATTTCGCCATATTAATGGCTAATTATCTAATCACGGCTATAATCTCAGGAGTAAACAGAGTATTCTTCATTATAACAGGTCTTTTAACTTATCGTAAGTCTGACGCAGGGTAACGAGTTTGACAGACTAAAAAGGGCCAAAAAAAAACAAATAAAATCAAAACAACGACATACTACATTAGCCCCACATAACCATATTCCACTAAATTCCGCCAGCAATACTTTACAACAACGAACTACATAATAATGCGGATTTTATTTTACTGTTCCCCGGAGAGTTATAAAACGGGGTGGACGGAGCAAGTCAGTAAAGATTTGGACATCGCACTGTATGATTCTAATAACTGTTTTGTTGTTTTATCTATTGGGTACCTACATTTATATAGTAAATATTACAGTCTGAGATCGGATTCTGTCTGAACTAGTTTTATTTCTAGTTTTATTAAGCACTGGATTTATGTATCCAAGTATGTATACGAGTATGTCAGTAAGTATAAGTAAGTACTTAAAATATGTAAAAAAACCGATTGTTATATGACTGAGACTTGAGATTGTGAATTGATAATTTTGATGATAACGGATAAAATATAGGTATACATTGTTATTTGTTTGATTTTGATTACCAATAGCTAGCCCTGCTTGTTTCTTCTATGTAAGAAACGTCGCACGTCGTGGAATTACTCGCGTATCGTAGGTGCGTTTCACAAATGTGAAATATCACATACACAAACACGAAACATTGCGGATCGTACAAATTGGTGCCCCTTCGAATTCGGAATCGAACTAGCAACCTCTTGCACAGCAATCCAATCGTTTAGCCACGCGCCAATCAGGTCGTCTTTTTGATAAATCACTTAACATTGATTGACAAAACTGAAACACTAGACAGAGATCTTTTAGTCCTTTGTATGAAATGTCAATTCAAAAGGCCTCAGCCTCACAGTAAAGAAAGAATCCTTCATCTCAGGGCCATTGCCCATCGTGTCATCCTTGTTATCACAAGTTCCACGTCACAGTTCCAACATAAAACAAGATAGGTACCAACGTAAATTCATAGATTAACGACCAAACTTATTTTATTACTATCTAGCTATCCACCTATCTCATATTCTTTCAACGTAAATAGAAATGGTTCATTAGCCGTGTACGTAAGATAGGATGGATTGGACATTACTATTATTGGCGTTTCTATCAATCGTTTATAGTTACTTTACGTTATTTTACAAGCTTTTTTAACTTGCAATGTTGGTAAATCTTGCAATCTAAATTAGAACCACTTTTTGATATCCTATTGAAATTAAATTTTGCATACATATGTAGGTCTGGTGACAATACAATATCATGGTACTTTTGAGCTAGTCCGATGATGGAGTCGAAGGTGGTCCTAGGAATATTGTAACGAAATGACGCAACCCTATCGTGTTTGGGCTTGTTTAATTCATCTTTAGAAGTACTTGAGCGTAGCTGATTTAAAAACTTGGGTTTAAAAAAATATTTTATATATAAACTTTTTAACTTTACTTTACATAAGCGAAGTTAAGGTATCTTCCTTGTTAGTGGCCAGTCATCGACTACTAATACGCAAATGAATTCGAAAAGATTGGTGCGTGTCGGGGTTTGATCATGCGACCTTTGACCTGACAGTCTAACGGTTACACCACACGGCTATCAGTGCTTTTTAATAGGTATTTTAGGTATAATTAAAGGTAAAAAGGAGACTGCTTAATCCAACACAAAGTAATTAATGACAATTAAAATTGTCACAGATTACACAAAAGTAAAACTTTGCCCATTTCCAGTAGTTTATGGCCGGGTTTATCTAGAATAAATATAGCCGAAGTTAACTTCTTAACCTGTGTAAGAAAACGTTTAAGTGAATGGGAAGTAAACAAATATTTAAATATAGATATTTAGTACACTAAATTAAAATAAGAATGCACTTTCTAAAAGATTGTTTGTCCGTTCGATTGTGTTCCGAATTTCGTTAATTATACAGACGATATTTTCACTTTTTTAAACGTCGCCCCGCATTTGGAAATTCTCTTGAAGCTCCTCGTGGCTGCGTTCCACATAAAAGACTGTTAAACACGTAACTCTCTGGCTTTTTTTGACGTAGTCGAGTAAACAATATAACATAAATAAACACCCGGACTCATCACACAAATTTTTGTTCCGTGCAGGAGGATCTAACTGGCAACCCTTTCGCAGCTTACCAATCGCTTAGCCACTGCGCCAATAAGGTAATAATTCGACTTAATAGTTACTCAAAGTGTTTAATTATTGCATCGGATCGTATCAAAACCCGTCGACTACCAAACGCAATGGGCTCGAACTTCAGAAAGTCACAAAACTCAGAATTACTTAAGAAAGTCTTGCTATAAATTTTGTTGAAACGCTTCAAAGTATTTCATAAGGAAAATTCTAAATAAATTTTGATACCTGTAGGGTTGACGATGTGGAGAAATAATAATAAATAAATGACGAAGAAACTTTTATGAGAGCAAAAAACCGCATGCTATACGCGAGTCGTACAAATCATACCGCGTTTGAACGCAGAAAAAGATCTATATATTTTAAATCAACATTTAGATATGAGATGATCACTTACAAGCCTTCTCTTTATATTTTTCGCTCACACGTAAATTTATTGGCTTTTAAAATTTATAAATCTAAAAGCTGAGAAAATATTTTGTGGCAACCCTGCAAAAAGAATTCGAGCAAGTTTGACGGTAATCTCAACGGCGTGGGGGGCGCGATATCGTACTATTTACTCTACCCGGGTACGTTTGATATTTATAATGTCGCTAACGTTATGAATTATTTCAGATAAATTCTGAAGCGGCTGTTTGATAAAGATTAGCTTGATGCCTCTGTAAATTTGTTTAATATTTCGTCATGTCGCGTTTGAATGTAAGCTGATGTTCACTTTTATACTGAATATTTTATGTTTGAATTACCGAGTTCAACATGACACAAGATGCAGACTATCTCTTACAAGTACATTTTCTCTTACTCCTCGCAAAACCGGCTGGTGAATTGCTTGGCCATTTCGCTTATCAGGTCTTCGAAATAGCATTCATCATCATTATCAGCCTATTGCTGGACATAGGCCTCTGATATGGCACGCCACTGAGCGAAATAGTTACATTTTTTTACATTTTATCTCTTCCATACATGAAAAAAATACTTTATCGCGCGCGCACCAAGAACAAATAACAGAATAACCTCAAAAGCTATAGTAGGTACATCCTCAGTCTCCGATTCCTAACACTCAATACCGTAGAATCAAAAATCCTGCGTCACACCATAAAATACCTCATAAAATAACGTGAACAGCGATGAAAACTCGTTGTTCGGTAACAAAAGGTATCGCCAATATTCCCATAAGAATACTTATATCACAAAAACTCGCAGGCAACGTGTGCAAATCTACACAATACGCTGACAACGTACCAAGGTAACCGCTTGCAAATAGATCAGTTAATACGGGAGGGAAGTTGGGGCGGGCGCGACGCGGGTCTTTTGTTCGCTACTGGACAATATGATGTATTTTATTCATATTAACCATTTATAAGAGCATACTGTGCAATAAATTTTCATTCGTGGAAAAAAATAGAAAGAATTCGAGTGGAAACTTCAACTTCAAGTTTGTAAATTGTCAAGGTTAACAGTAGAAGATTATCAGGCCGGTTTATGTAGGAGTAACTTTTGAGTCTAGACTTTTCGACCTTGCTATAGGCTCGTACCACGATACAAGGCTATACCTACTCATACTGACTTTGGAAAATGTGGGTAACACAACGCTATCATGCTGCATTACATGATTACACCACGTAACGTTTCAAACGCAAAGACTTACGTATTGTCAGAATACTTACTTTTCAATCACACTTAAGTTATAAGGCGAAAGTGCGAGTGTGTTTGTTACTTCTTTAAGCTCAAACGGCTTGACCGATTTCAATAAAATTTGGTATGGCGGTAGCTGACACTGGGATTAACACATAGGCTACTTTTTATAGCACAAAATGTAATGTGTAAAACACCAATATTAAATAAGAAAATGCACACGCTTGTAAAACTTCCCCGTATGTTTTCATAGTCAAGAGAGGTCTCCGCATTATTTCGGGTTTATACCGTTTTATAAACGAGATAAAGCTTTCGGACGATGGCATGAAAGAGATTATTATATCATCCAAAGATATGAAATTTTCTAAAAATGGTTTTCTAACAGAATAATATGTCATGGGTCATTGAGTTTAACTTGGAAAGAAATGGAGGTGAGACAATGAGTGAAAACTGTGAAAAGATTCGGATAAAAAGTGTGGGTTATTTATTATAATGACCTCTGTAAATATTTCTTTGAATTTACAGAGAATAGTACCACAATTTTTATCAAAAATCCGTTGGATATTTTTTAAATTTTAAATTTGAGTATGAAATCCCAGGTTTTGCTTTGGGGATTGTCGTCATGATTATTTTGAATTGCTTGCTTTATATTGTATATGTATGTTCTTTCTTGAATACCTAAATGTATTACAAAACTTATTATAACCATTAATAACCATCTCTTTCAAGTTGTATTTATTTACAGAGGTTTTAAAAAGCATTATAAATTGCCCTTTATCTTTTAAAATTTTAGTAACATACATTTTGCAAAGGTACACTTGGTTAAACTGAGTGGTATCCAGCCTAGAATTGCCCACCCCTTTCCTCCCGTGTGTGTCGTAAGAGGCGACTAAGGGAAAATCCAGATGGGCAGCAGCGTCTTCTGTAACTTCACCACTAATATTTCGATCCCCAAGCCGCTTGCCAAGGCCTGGAGGTCTTTATACTACAGTGGACGTCTTCCGCATGATGATGACACTTGGTTATCCGCTGGACGGATATTATCATAAAAAGTCCTTACGACATAATGTAAATACAAAATATAAAAGAAATTTCAAATAAAATTGTACCAAGTATTTTCAACCAATAAAAATATTTTTCGAAAAATACCAATGCTGGCTTATATCTTGCATACAATATCTTCCCAACCTCTCTTACCAACTGAAAGGAATTTGTATTATGGGCGATTCGTTGCAGAAATAACAAAACGTTACAGCCACCATTCAAACGAAAACCAATTTTGTTTTAAAATAAACAATTTGAAAACGTCACCAGCGTGTTGTAGAATTTAGCACTTTTATTATACAGAAATGGTGGCATATATGTACGTATGTAATATGTAATAACAGTACAAGTTGCAAGCAAAGCGGCCATTTTGAAATTCTATTTTTCTGTTGACTGGATTTTATTGTGGTACGGAAAACTATGGTTTCTGTATATGAGTTCAAATAAGCACTATTTCGAAATACTGTTCTCTTTTAAATTGGTACAGGACACTTGAAAAACTTGACACGAGCGGGACTCGAACCCGCAACTTTCGCCGTACCGTGGCGACACGATGGCTCAGTTGGCAGAGCGACGCCACAGAAAACACGCCACAAAGTCGCGGGTTCGAGTCCCTCTCATGTCCATAATTTTTCAAGTTTCCTTTATCAATTTAGATTTAAGCTTAGCATGGGCGACAGGCAACAATGACACCAAAAGACATACTGTTTTTTTATAATTTTAAATTAGTTACTGTTATAAATTGATTATGTGGATGTTCCATTTTCAAAAATATTATAATTTAAAAATAGAACGCACAAAGTTGAATGCTGAAGGGACACCTTCCCTTTTTTAAACATCATGGGGTCCAAAACTTGGCATCACAATTATCAAATTAGGTTCGTTTGTTAGATAAAATATGATTGACAATCGTAGAATTAAGAAATATTATAAATATACCTTAACATATAGCTATTTTACATTTTGACAATGACTTTTGTGATTATAAAGACTCTTTTATTAAACTTTTTTGAATATTTTACGATACATAAAATTCTAACATTAATTTGTAATTGTATAGGTTTATTTATATTGAGTTATGTCTGTATTTAACTATTTTTACACGGTATATTAATTTTTCCATTTTTAATTCTGTGTGAATATATTAACAAATTGACATTTTGTATTGTAAAATTAACATTCTCTCCCATCTGTATTGAGTTCATTGAGTAGTTAATTTATTTGAAATTTACCAGTATGCTTGTAATTTGCATGGCGTGAGCCTAAGTATGGCGATTTATATTTATTTATTGTAACATAAGCTGCGCCCCGCGGTGTTACCCGCTACATTTTTTCGGGATAAAAAGTAGCCTATGTGTTAATCTAGGGTGTCAGCTACCTTTATATGTAATTTGATTAAAATCCATTCAGTAGTTTTGACGTGAAAGAGTAACAAACATCCATCCATACTAACAAACTTTCGCGTTTATAATATACTAGCTGCGCCCCGCGGTGTTACCCGCGACATTTTTTCGGGATAAAAAGTAGCCTATATGTTAATCCAGGGTATAACCTATCTACATACCAAATTTCAACCAAATCGGTCCAGCCGTTTATGCGTGAAAGAGTAACAAACATCCACACATCCATACATCCATACTCACAAACTTTCACATTTATAATATTAGTAGGATAGTAGGATATTATGTAGGGATCTGTATACCCACCCATACTCTCCAAACAAAGGATTTGAATTTTAAATTCGAAATTCTAGAACACAAATCCGACAAAAAAAAAACACCATCACAGTTTATGCAGTTACGCAATCAAATAAAATTCATCACAGCATTCCCCAATAAAAAAGTAAATCAAGCTGCCAGTTCTATTCACGCATTGGACAACATAGGCCCTTTCATACTTACAAAAACCCACAATACATTGACACTGACATCAATACAGCGTTGGTGTTCATGTGTAAACAGTGTGTTCAATAGACATGGACAGAATTGGCTTTGATTATGAAAGGGGTATGACAGACATTGAATATTGATTTGTATTGTCGCCTATTGATAGGTACAGTTCTAGTCAGAATTTCCTTCATTTAGTTACGTTAAAAAAAAGAAAAATAATTTCAGATGAAGTGAAGAAGTAACGTGCCATAGGAGGGGCCGATGTCTGGCAGTGGACGGAGATCGGCTACATGATGAAGATATTAAGAACCGATCACCACCGGGACTTTTTGACTGGACTGCTACATATTGAACTCTGCACGGAACAAATATGTGTGATCACACTAATATTATAAAGGCGAAAGTTTGTGAGTATGTTACCTCTTCATGCTCAAACGACTAGACCGATTATGATGACATTTCATACGGAGGTAGCTGACACCCTGAATTAACTCATAAGCTACTTTTTATCCAAAAAAATGTAGCGACAACGCGGAGCACAGCTAGTATATTATATATTAATCAACGTACTATATTAAGTTATTTTTCAAAAAGTAATATCAGGTACTCCTCAAATTAATTTAAATAGTTAATTACCCACTGCAACGCAATCTCTTCTCAGACAGAGAAGTATTGACACATACTGAAATAAGTAATTAATATTAAATTAAATGACACCATATTCGTCGACTGTACTTAATAAACTACCGAATAAGACTCGCTGGGAATCGTCACACTATCGATAACGATGCGTCAATACAATGAGAGAAGCGCGGGTTATATTCTATTGTCGAATGACGATAAGAGACACGTCCTATTACTATCAATGTTATTGTATTTGTGTAGGTACTAAATATAACACATAACATCACGCCTGTATTCCCCGAAGGGGTAGGCAAAGGTACACATACAGTACACCCACATTTCGCCAGTTATGTTTTTAGGTCCCAATGTAATAGGGGGCGAGCCTATTGCTATCAACCGGGCAGAAATCCAGACTTTGTGCTGCTACTTAGAATTACCTAATGGAAACCCAGTAATACTTTGCCCGACCCGGGATTCTAACCCAGGACCTCGTGCTCAGCAGTCGCGCTTAGCAACCACTAGACCAACAAGGCAGTCACCGGTGTAGGTACTATCGTGTATAAATATATTTGGAGTTATGTCTCTATCCGCACAAGTCAGAAACATTCACCCCTTCACTTAAACGATGCTAATCAATTTTTTTTAACAGCCTGTGTTGTTTCACTGCAGGGCAAAGGTCTCCCTTTCATTCTTCCACTTTATTCGATCATGTGCTAGACCAGTTTCTCCTGAATGCGAGCAGCTCGTCATGCCACTGTCGTCTGGGTCTGCCGCGATGACGACGTATATTTTGTGGGTGTCAGTCGGTGCAAATTTAAGTCAATCAAAATTGAGAAATAAAAAAATATTGTGCTGCCGCAAAAGGAAAGTCATAAGTGGTAACGAACTCAGTATGAGCTCGATAAGTGGCATGGCCACTTAATTAGCTGGGTTTTTTTGCCTTTGATTGCTACTAGTTTCATAATACCTACTTATTGATATAGCTACAACTTTTCTAAGCTAATATGCTACAAATACCAAACCACGTTATACTAATTACCGACCGTCTTATAACTAAGTATCCATTGGTACGAAAAACAAGTACATAGAGTGTGAACCCTCACGAGGCGCGGGCTCGGACGTCCGCTGTCGTCGGCGGCCAACGCACGACTGCGCTAATAGCACTACTTTGTGACGTCATGTGCATTGCGCTGGCAACACCTCTTTGAGTTTTATTTTTTCTTGTGTGAATATTTCGTGTTGTTGGATTTTGAGATGGGAGGTTATTATGTAGGTGCAAGGGATTTTGACTCTTCTCGCATTTTGTTGATGAATAAAACTAATGCAGTTTTGTGTGTATTCCTTCTGCCATAAAAAAAAGAGTCGGTAAAAGTGATGGACTTGGCAAAGGCTTAATTAATGGCAATGAGTTCGCCACCTATTACATGGGAATTAATATAAGCGACCAAATTGACGTCGACCTAATTGGCGCAGTGGCCAAGCGATTGGACTGCGCTAAAGCTTCCGGATTCGATTTCCGCACGGGACATTTTTTTTATGATCCGCAGATGTTTGTCCCAAATCTGGGTGTTTCTGTATGTCGACACTCACGATGCAGACTGTCGAAAAGGCGCGTAGAAAGAAAACGACTTCATCTACCCGACAGCGGCAGACATTTAAAGTAAATAATTTTAAAAATTCACAAATGTATTTGCCTTTGGGTATTTGCCATCAATATCAATTGCATTACTAGTATAGCCACAATTAGTCAATATTCAACAATCTATCAATCAATTTGTTTGAGTAACATAATGATTATCCAACAGTAATCCGCCTGGAGAGCTCGCTCAGTTAGACGATAATAAACTTGTTAAATGCTCTGTTAAGTGATACTTAATCATAGTAATAATTAGATACATAGGTTATCTAGTGATGGTAAAGAGTGTGGTTGTGAGTTCGATTCCTAGGTCAGGAGAAGTGTTACCGGGTTTTTCATTAGGTAATTCTCAGTAGCATTGGCTCTTGATTTGTGTCCGGTTAATGGCAATATGTTCGCCTCTTATTACATGGCACCCATAACTGGCGAAATGTGAGTGTGCTATATACCCCTGCCTACCCCTTCGAGGAATAGAAGCGTTCATAGCGATACATTAGAAATGTCTTCTATCTTCTTTCGAAGCATCCTGAGCTTTGACTACCTTCTTGGCGCAGTGGGATTAGACTGCTTCACTAAGGGTTACGGGTTCGACTCCCGCACGAGATAAAAACTTGTGCGATCCGCTGATGTTTGTTCCGAGTCAAGGTATTTGTGTATGTGATATTTTATGTTCGTGAAACGCACCTACAAGACAGGAGACATTTCTAGTCTGGGGTGATGGTGTAAAAAAATCGAATCATACAGATTAATATGGATTCTGATAATATTTTTCTAAATATTCAATGACTAGCAGCGCCCATTTTAATCCAGGGTGTCAGCTATCTCCATATGAAATTTCATCAAAATCGGTTCAGCCGTTTGAGTGTGAAGAGTTACTAAACATACAAACACGCTCACAAACTTTCGCCTTTATAATTGAAACTGGCTATTCAAACATTAAAATAGGTTATACCTCGTCTTACTTACACACACATTCGTCCTACTTTACAAAACAATTAATCAGTAATCCGACCTCATTAACGCACCGTACACCGGAAGTAGAGCCTCTAACGAGCAAGGTGCTCATCACTTCCGCTCCACTGAAAGTTTATCGCTTTGAACTCTACAATGCATTGTTTGAGCCACGTTTTTGTTTTACGGTAAGTATGGGAGGTATAAGTTTAAGAACTGGTTAATGTAAATTAATATATTTAAAACATTTAATATATATATTTTAAAAAAGAAAAAGGAAAATACTTCACGCTGAGCGAAGGCCTCCCCCTTAAGGGGGGGGGGAGGGGTTGCCATAATCAAAATTGAGAATATTGCTATTGCACAAGGCTAAGGTTTAATCTATCCTAAATTAATAATTTTATCTTAAAAATAACTCTCACTAATTGCACAATAAGTGCAATGTCTAATTACTAAGACACTCCTCCAATACCGCACAATAGTTAAAACTTCAGGCCAAAACCATATTAAATATACCTATAGACGAACAGTATGTGCTATCTCAAAACTAAACCTTTGTTCGATTAAAGCTTCTATATGTCTTAAGTTGATTACGAAAACTTTGCAAAAGCATCTCTAGAAGACAAATCAAAGCAGCTATGTAGACACAAGTAATAAGCCTTCCAAGTACCTTGACTGATTAGTACATAAACCCTTAGATATAGGCCTAGCTCCAGACATAAAAAGTTTGCCGAACAAACACTCGCCGAACAAATAAATGTACTGAGTATTATATTTGCGATGTCTTGAGCCTATAGGCCTTATCAGAGCAAACCAAACGCCATTCGCAAACAATTTTTATTTGGACGAAGTTTGTTTTGAACTTTTGTTTGCAAGTTTGTAGACTAACCTTATAGTTAGCTAGGTGTTGTTTCTAATTTTTTCGTATTGTAAATTAATATTACTAACATAGTATGGCAAGAAGACCATTCATCATCATTCGGAAAACGTCCACTGTTGAACAAAGGCCTCCCCTTATAGGGGGGAGAGGGTTGCCATAATCCCCACGCTTGGCCACCGAGCAGCGGCTTGGGGATCGTAGTATTGGTGGTGAAAACATAAGACTTGGACGGTCCCAATTTTCAAATCTTCCGGTTTTTCTAAACCTAGAAATTCCTCACAGAGTACCAAATAACACTGTTTTACCGGTTTAAAAATTAAACACAAAAATATCATGTACCTTGATAAATGAATAAATAAATAATCAACAACGTCCTACACATTTGCAACCAGCAGTAAAGAGGCGTACTATGAAAATTCAATACAAAATACATTAGCGAAATGAGGGTACGAAAGTGCCCGAAGCAAAGTAAAACACGGAAGTTAAATAAAACAAGAAACAACTCAAAATTTATGTAAATACACACCCAGCAACAAACTGGTATCTAACACCAGATCACATCTAACATCAGCCAACATCATAAAATCTCCAACTAATTTATATTCCATTTGTATCATGCTATCTTGTTTTTATTTCTCCACTTACAATTTACTTTGGCAGGAAAATTCGGTAATTCAATTGAATCATCATGAATAACTGAATTTGTTGAGACGGCTGTCTGAGTTTTGTTCCAGAATATAATGTAACAACGTTTGGCTTTAACTAGATAATGCAATTTGGAGAGGAAGACATCTGGGACTTGAGAAAGTTTCGGATGTGGTTTTAAAGAGTTAATGTTTTTATCGTTGTTCGTTCATCATTCTACTTCCCTTATCCCTTCCTCTTGGGTTCCTTGTATGCTCGTAATATATCATCTTCGTCCATTTATTTTCTGTCATCTTACTGGGGATGTTTTTTTTCATGTCATTCTTAATACGCTTTTCGTAGCTCGTGAAACTACTTTTGGTGTCTTACAGTTTTAAGAGTGTAATGTCAAAATACCAACTTTAGTTTTTTATGCGTGGAAGCTATCGTATTCAAACTCAATCCCAAATGAAAATTCTCGTTTCTTTTTGCTCGCTACTTATTTAATTTATTTATGGCTAAGTGCTCATAACGGGGAATATAAAATGTATCTACAGTAACGATGAAATATAAGTTGTTTAACACCAGCTTCGCGTAAACTATAATATAAGCATTAAATATTTTAACCATAATCAGTATGATAAAGTTACATGAGAACGTTAATAAAAACCCAACGACAAGTACAACAAGCCACTTAATTCATAATCCAAACACTTCTGAACATAAAACAATAGAAACAAGGCAACACATTGCAACTGTGCACATAGAATGCCGCATCAACAACGAGACGGCTCTCATGCCAACTCAATTGCAGTCGACCGTGCCGGGAATCATGAAGTTCATTATTCCCATTGAAAACTGGCATGAAACACCACAGTTTACTTTAAACAGTAATGCAGGGTTGGACTTCAATTGTTGCCAGCGCTTTTCTTCTGAACGATAATGTCCGGAGAATTGAATGGAAAAAATCCAGCGAAATCGGTGCTGCAAATTCAAAAGATAGAAAATGTCGATTTGTCGAAAGAATTTCAGCATTGACTAAGTTTCCTAAGTTGGCAGAAGTGATTTGTGTGCATATAGGTTTTGGAATTTCCGAACTTGTTCATTCTAAGTTTGGCAGCTTAATCTTGGAATGTTTCAAGTGGGCCAACTAATTTTACTTTGAAAGTAGTTGAGCGTAGGTACTAACTATTCCTAATTCAGAATTCAGGCTCGCACTGTACCGCTTTAGTACAATTTGATTAATTTGTGTAATCTCCGTGTTATACACACTGTTCCATGGAATGTACAAGGTAGATTTATTGTTGCATGAAAACCTAATTTAGTTGAGTAAGAGAGGCCTATATCTATTTAGAATATTATGTTGTAGGTTATGCTGTTATTTACTGGTTATCCATCCTTTACGGCAAAACGGCAGAATATTATGGATCAAAATTTTTGTCACACCTTAACTGTACCATATTCTTGCAAATAAATACTTATTATTATTATTAATTTTAAAAATGGTGTTATAAAGGATGTTGTTGCGATTGTCGATTTAATTTATAAGGAAGATAGACTTGTTGCAAATGGCAATTTATCGTTTTTTGTGGCTTTCTAAGGGGGAGGCCTTTGTTCAACAGTGGACGTCTTTCGGTTGACGATGATACTACTTAGATTCCAGTTATTGGCGAGTTTTAAAGCATAATGCTGAACAATGCAATGACTTTGTATGAGAAGAATGAAATTTTGATTGTATTTTAATTAGTATAGATCTCAGATTTCAGTGGTCAGAATATTTGTATGATCATTTTAATCCCTATTTTTCAGATGTTACTGGCTCTATTTTATGCTGACGTTCCATAGGCACGTTTTTATTTTGTTTCTTCTTCTTCTTTTTAACAAAGTATAGTAAACGTAAGTACGTACAATATATTTTACTGAGAAATATAACATTTCCGAACAAAAATATTGGTTCAAGTATTTTTCGTCTATGCAAATATTTTCAATGATACATTGTTCTCTTAGTAGTTCTAGGAAATAGTTATTACAGCTTACAAGATTCCGTCTCTGCCATCGTTCATATGCACAAGCCGCAGGGAAATGAAGTTTGTACGTTTCCGGAACAGTTAAAGAGTCAGCTTCATTCCTCGTAGTTAGTTCGGGATATATTTTGATTACTCCAACATATTCTGGGTGGCTTGATGTGATATTTGGATGTTTGAGTAAGATTTATGAAGTAAGTTCTGCGAATACGCTGATGAAATGAATATCAAATTAAGTTTTTTTTTTTAAAAAAAAGACCTCGCCCCACACTAGGAATTTCTCCTGGATCGTAGGTGCGTTTCACAAACATGAAATATTCACAAACACCCAGACTCGGGACAAACATCTGTGGTTCGCACAAAGTTTTGCCCCGTGCGGGAATCGAACTCTAATCAGGTCGTTGAAAAAATAGATCATAGAAAGTTATTTTCAGTGGCTTTAAGCGTCTGATTGGCGCAATGGCTAAGCGATTAGAGTGCTGCGCTTAGGGTTACGAGTTCGATTTCCGCACGGGACAAAAATTGGTGTGATCTGTAGATGTTGTCTTGTTATGTCCTGAATATGAGTGTTTCTGAAACGCACCCACGATATAAGAGAAATTCCTAGTGAGGGGTGACAATTTAAAAAATCTATCTGAGGGATTTGAAGTCTTAATCATATTTTGCTAGGAGTACAGTTTGGTTTTGCTGGGCATTTAGGAGTACAGTTATACGTACCTCGAATTGCTTGGGTTAGCGCAAATAAATAAAATTTTCTTTCGAAAAGTAATTCTTAGCAGAATATGATGATATTCTAAAAGAAGCGAAAACTTTATTGAATCCTATAGGCCCTGCGCAGACGACAGACTATCCGTGACGCACTTTTTAGTCTGTGAAAATAGAACCTATGCAATCATATGCAGTAACGCACACGACGCGCAAAAAGTCCGGCGCACAAAAAATCCGTGTAATTCGGGCAGACCGCACCGCGCCGCGGCGCGCCGCTCCGCGCAAAAAGTGTGTGAAAAAAATTGAACGTTTGCTTCAACGCGCGCTAACGCAGACGGCGCACACTTTAGTCGGCAATCTGCATTTGCTAGGGGTGGACGTAACGCACGCGATCATGGCGCCAGAGGTCGATGTAACTATGTTAATTCAAAGGTCTCAAAATAAATAGCAACTCAATGTCAAATGTAGTAACAGACGTTTTATAAAATTTGAAAAAAATTGCCGTATGTTGTTTCAGAATTGAATGTCTAGTATGGAACTGTCCCTTCAGTAATCTTTCCGAAAGTATAGGATGTACCCAAAATTCTCTATTTCTTCTTCTTTTTCTGTACTTCATGTACAAAATAATACTTCGCGATCTCTGCACGATTTCCATAGCGTCTACGTCCCTACAGTTCTGCCGACAAAATGATCGAAGATGTGCGTCGTGTGCGTTGAGTCTGTGAAAAATCCGCGACCGACTTTTTGCGCGCCATGCAGACTTTTTGTGCGCCGCAGACTCGATCGCACAAAAAGTGTGCCGTCTGCGCAGGGCCTTAAGATTGCACTCAACTCATTACGTGAATACGTTTTCAAAGGAAATTGAATCATTATTTATTTATCAGAAAAACAACCTGTTAAGAATATACGCCAAATAAGAGTATTTTTACAAATATGTACATTAAATTACGAAATTGATTAGTTCAAAAATGTCGAGATCTTACAATATTTAAATTTTGTTTACTGGCTACATCGTGTTTCTGAATGTTTGCAACATTTTTATACTCGCAAATCATTTACACGTTATTTCAAGTTTATGGATCTTTTTTACAAAAAAATATATTATTGTACGTACTAGATATCCCTATCTCCCTTATTTACATAAAGTCACGCCTGTTTCCCTGAGGGGTAGGCAGAGACCACGGATTTCCATTTGCTACGATCCTGGCATACTTCTTTTGCTTCATTTACACCTTATTTATAAAAAAAAACAATTTTAAACCATGGACTAAATTATACCTGTCACTGTCGTTTGCATGTCAAAGAATAGAGATGTCAATAGACTTAATACGGGGTTTAGTTAAAGCCAGTATGATTCTCGTTTATAAAGAGGGAATGAGATTTAAGTAGGTGTTGCTTTTCAATTATAATGTACTAACTTATAGAAAAATATAAAAAAGAAACTGCGGTTAAAACATAACATAACATCACGCCTGTATTCCCCGGAGGGGTAGGCAGAGGTGCACATATAGTACACCCTCATTTCGCCAGTTATGTTTTAGGTCCCAATATAATAGGGGGCGAGCCTATATATAAAAAAACTGCGGTTAATCCATAGAAAGGCCTGTACAACGTATTCTAAATCGATTTTAGTAAAATAACCATGTCCGTGTTCTAAGGGGAAGGCCTTTCAACTATGGACGTCTTCCGGCTGATGATGAACCATGTCCTAAGAAAAATATTATTCACCTGGTCTATACACATAGTAATATAAACTCTGATTGTAGGTAGGTCCCTCCACAATTTGTTGACAGCACTGCGAAAAAAACCATTTACTTCTACACCTACAAAATAACATAAAAGAGAAAAGCCAAACCGTTCCCAAGTCTATCGTTTAAGAACAAAAATAATAACAGAAGTTTAAGAAGCAGTACAATTTGTGTGGTAACTGGCGTACTTAGTGAAGTGTGCGCTGAAGAAAGTTGTTAGAGCGAAGTGAACCATACGTGATGTGGAATAGAAGCCAACTGAGGAACTATTGCTTTCACACACTTGAATGTACTGTGACTGTGTGTTTAGGTATGATGGGATTTTTTAAAGATTTTCGTCTTTTTGTAATGTCATTTGTGGGTGTACTATACGTGCTCCTCTGCCTACCCCTTCGGCGAATACGGGCGTGATGTTATGTGTATGTGTGTGTATTTTTGGCTCGTCAATAGTGTTTTTTTTTATTTTTGTTAGAGGGTTTTATCACGTAGTGATTATGTCACTCTCTTCACTAGTGTTATTATTGTGAATATTTTAAGACATACGAAATACAAGATTTCGGGACTTAATAGTTTGGAAATTTTTGTTCTTTTGCTTCTTTTATCTTAGTGATTGTTTACTTTTACTATATTTGCAATAGTATAGTGATTTTTTTAACAAGGACGTCATGTAATATTCCACGTATAATAGTAAAATTACATAAGAAAAGTAAACAGAAAACTATATTTAGATAAATCTATTTAGTTCAACGAGAATACTTGCCCATCAAAATAGAAGACGCATACAGTTCCAGTTAGGAGTACCCATACTATCGTGCCAACCAAATTAATATACAATTTACTTTTAAAACAAAAAAAAATAGTTCTCAAACTGCCAGTATGTCGGAAAAAATCCCGAGTTCCTCAACTCGAGGGTCACCCTACATACAGACAATAATACAATTACCTCTCTCAAACTTAGTTGCAAGTTAAATGCTCAAAGGCGGCAGATGGTAACTTGATGCGATATGTTTCACTTAATTCGTGAGGCAGGCTCTTTGCCACCGACATACAATATTACGTTTTTCTTGGAAAAACGGTGTACGGTCGACAGTGCTTGCCACTTGGATTATTGTCGAAAGTGAATTATTGCTTCGGAAGGCACGTTAGGCCGTTGGTCCTGCGCCTGATCTCTCTCCGGTAGTGTCGGTTTACCGTCCCATCGGACTATGGGAGTGAGGGAATAGGGAGTGCACCTGTGTTTGTGCGCATATTTGTGTACTATAATATCTCCTGCGTAGTTGGCAAGTCTCAGATGAGACAGGCCGCCGTGACCAAAATTCGGTCAGGAGAACTTTAATTTTTTTAATTATTTATCAGCTCTTTGTTAATTTATTTCGTTTAATAAATGTGTGGCTACATAATGGCATCGGTTTTCCGCTTATTGACAAGGAAGTTGTTTCCGGATTCCTTTTAATTTTTTTAATATTACTTTGGTTTTTTTTCTTTTTTAATATTTACAATGATTGTCTTATTTACCAAACTGTCTATTAGTGTATCTGTGGAGAACGTAGTTGATTTCACATTTATATAATTTATGTAACACTTCTTTTTCAGTGTATTTCGTAATGTGTAATTGTTTGTTTTTCCCAATAAATAAAAAAAAATCCTTAAGATTTCAATCAATTCCAACCTAATTGTTAAAGTAGTCGACATCTCAACATCCCTTCATAACAGAAGTCTCATATGTACTTCTATGCAAGCCAAGATCCCCATAATAAATCCCATAGAACGTGATGGCGAGCGTATTACGTAAGGCCTATATTGGACTTTTCGCTTCTGTCTTTGCCTTCCGACGACAAAAGCGAATCGTTTTCTTTACCCATTAAAATACTGGCATGTCAAAGAATTCCTTTGTGAATCTAATAAGGAAATATAACTATGTAGTACTTAAATATTACGCGTTAAACATAACATAACATCACGCCTGTAATCCCCGAAGGGGTAGGCAGAGGTGCACATACAGTACACCCACATTTCGCCAGTTATGTTTTTTAGGTCCCGATGTAATAAGGGGCGATCCTATTGCCATCAACCGGGCACAAGTTCAGACTCTGTGCTGCTATTGAGAATTACTGAATTTAAATCCTGGACCTCGTGCTCAGCTTTCGCGTAGACCAAAATATTACGCGTTAAAACCAACACATATCTTTCAGAATAAATATAATAAATACTACTTCCCTATCTCTTGGCTAATGGCATAATAATCTTTACAGGATTACACTGTATTTGCCATTTGTATCTGGGGCGTTGCCAGCAGCGATTAACTATTAACACAGCGACCACATGCCATTTGACAGTTCATAAAAATGAGAAAAAAAAAGACTGTACGCCGAATTCTTTTGGCGAGATGGTGTAATGTAAGATCTCGTGTTTATTGCTGACCAAAAGTTTGATAGACTTGAGTTTACTTACAAAATATTGTATGTATTAAGGTGTCTTAGACTGCCTCGTTTGTCTAGTGGTCGCTAACCGCGACTGCTGAGCAAGAGGGTTCCAAACCCGGGTCGGGCAAAATGTTACCGGGTTTTTCCATTAGGTAATTCTCAGTGGCAGCTCGGAGTTGGGATTTGTGCCCGGTTGATGGCAATAGCAGCAATCAACAGCAGATTAAAATGGACATGTTAGCTAAACATCACAATGAACGTAATTTTGGTTCATTTTGGAAATCGACAAATAGTTTAGCTCCCAAGTCTAGTCCCCCTGTGAGCGTAGCGGGTTTAAGTGAACCAGTTGACATAGCCAATGCATTCCAGCGTCATTTTAAGGTGGAAACACCCGTTACTAAACCTTTACAGGTGAACGTTGCTGAGGCCAACCAGGGGGCCGACTTGTCGATTATATTTACGGCGCGAGAAATTGCGACTATTATAAGAAAAATGGAGAGGGGTAAATCCCCGGGACATGATGGCCTCAGCATCGAGCACCTGCGGTATGCGGGAGGTCACCTACCACGTGTGCTTGCTTTGTTTTTTAACATGTGTATAAGTCACGGTTACCTACCTAATGACCTTATGTATACGTTAGTTGTGCCTATTGTTAAAAATAGGACGGGGGACGCCTCGGACCTTTCAAATTACCGGCCAATATCATTGGCCACAGTAATAGCGAAAGTGTTGGACAGTCTGCTTGATAAACAATTACTTAAACACCTCGAACTACATGACGCCCAGTTCGGTTTTAGGCCTGGGCTATCAACTGAAAGTGCAATCCTTTGTCTCAAGCAGACTGTTCAATACTACACAGATAGAAAAACGCCTATCTTTTCCTGTTTTTTGGATCTTTCAAGGGCGTTCGATCTGGTGCGTTATGACGTTCTGTGGAGTAAGCTGGAAAGTGACACTACGTTACCACCTGAGATAGTGTTAATTTTTAAGTACTGGTACTCTAGTCAGAACAATAGTGTAAAGTGGGTTGGCTCGCACTCAGACGTGTACCGGTTGGAGTGCGGGGTGAGACAGGGGGGGCTTACTTCGCCCCGGCTCTTTAACCTATATATGAACAAGCTCATACATGAGCTCAGCAGCACCAGTATCGGATGCCATATTGATGGAGTTTGTATTAATAATATAAGTTATGCTGATGATATGGTGCTGCTGAGCCCATCGATTGGAGCTCTGAGGCAGCTGATTGCTATGTGCGAGGTCTATGCAGTGGATCATGGGCTTAAATATAACGTCACAAAGAGTGAAGTAATGGTCTTTAAATCTGGCAGTGTTACGTATACAAGTATTCCTGATGTGACACTTTGTGGGGAATCCTTACTTAGAGTGAATAAATTTAAATATTTGGGCCACTGGGTCACTGAGGACCTCAAAGATAACTTTGATATAGAGAGGGAACGTAGGTCGCTGGCTGTTCGTTGCAACATGCTGGCCCGTAGGTTTGCACGATGTACAAAACCAGTTAAAACGATGCTATTTAAAGCTTACTGTCAGTCTTTCTACACGTGCGGCCTGTGGGTCAGTTTTACTCAGCGTGCATACAGCGATCTACGTGTACAGTACAATAATGCACTGAGAGTACTGTTGGGGCTGCCGTGGCGTTGTAGTGCGTCGGGAATGTTTGCGGAGTGCAATATTGACGGTTTTGCCGCAATTATTAGAAAAAGGTGCGCCTCTTTAATGGCACGTGTCCGTGGCAGCACAAACACCATTCTCAGGGTTTTTGCCGATCGCTGGGACTCCCCGCTGGTACAGCGATGGCTGCAGCTCCACGTTAAATTGTAATTAAGTAATACATAATTTAATTTTAATTTAAATCAATTGTAATTTAATGTAGTAGTTTATTTGTCTAAATGTATCTACTAACTCTAGAAACTAAGTGAATTGTTACAATCGCTATGGACTTTGTCTGAAATAAAAAGTTATTATTATTATTATTATTATAATAGGCTCGCACCCTATTACATTGGGACCTAAAACATAACTGGCGAAATGTGGGTGTACTATATGTGCACCTCTGCCTACCCCTTTGGGGAATACAAGCGTAATATTATGGTTTTTTGTTTTAAGGTGTCTTTGTTAATTTACATATATATACTCGTTGTCTTATTATATTTACTTTGTCAAACGTTTATATTCTTTAGTTAGTCTATGATATTACGTTGAGCAAAGCAAAGAGGGTAAAAAAACCGGCCAAGTTCGAGTCAGACTCGCGTACAAAGGGTTCTGTACCATTTTATTTATAAAAACGGCAAAAAAAATAAGTTTGTTGTTTGGGCTCCTATAAATATTTATTTTATTCTGTTTATTTAGTATTTGTTGTTATAGTGGCAACATAAATAAATCATATGTGAAAATATCAACTGTCTAACTGTCATGGTTCATAAGATGACGATGAATGACAACCTGATTAGCGCAGTGGCTAAGCGATTGGACTGCTGCGCTAAGGGTTGCGGGTTAGATTCCCGCACGGGGCAAAACTTTGTGCGAACCACAGATATTTGTCCCGAGTCTGGGTGTTAGTGTATGTGAATATTTCATGTTTGTGAAACGCACCTACGATACAGGAGAAATTACTAGTGTGGGGCGACGTTTTTTTTTAAAAAAAAAAACGATACAGCCTGGTGAGAGACGGACGGACAAACAGTGGAGTCTTAATAATAGGGTCCCGTTTTACCCTTTGAGTACGGAACCCTAGATATTATAGTACCTTGTTGTAGGTACCTTTTTTGTCAAACGTTTATTCTGGAGTAGACTATGATATTACTTTTGGCAAAGCAAAGAGAATAACGCAACTAATAGTACAATATTTCGATGAAATAATTAGAAATACGTCTAGAGTAAGCTGTGTGCGTCAGATCGTATGTAAAAATAAGACACTTCTCCCGATAATCGTGTTTATTACCTACTTGGCATTCTGTATATTCGTGTCGTTGTAGGTATGCGTGCCAAACACATGGGTGGCGCCTGAAATAATATTAATATCTATCTGATTTCGTTTTTATAATAACTATCATCATCGTAGATCGTTGGTTTAGTAGTCGATAAGCGCGAATACTGAGCATGAGGTCCTGGGTTCAAACCCCCAGTCGAGAAAAGTGTTACGGAGTTTTTCTACCAGGTAATTCTCAGGAGCGGTATGGAGTCTGGGTTTGCTCCCGGTTATGGCAATAGGTAGTCCTTGTCTAAATTGGGACTTATAACTGGCGAAATGAGAGTGTTACAATTCAACTGCCTACATCTTCGGGGACTACAGGCGTGATGTTGTATGCAAGGAACAAAAATTTGCGTGCTCCGCAGATGCTTGTCCCGGGACTGGGTGACTTTGTATATGATAAATTTTGGTATTTCATTTTTGTGAAATACACCTAAATTACTAAAGTAGGGCGAGGTTTTTTTTAATAAAGATAATTAATACAGTGAAAGAAAGGTGTCTAATTAGTATTCTCGTCAAGTAAGAGGATTGTGTTGGAATCCAAGACTTACACTTAAGTACTAGTTCAGACAGAGACTAATTAAGTTAAGCAAAAAGTTCAAATGAACTGAGCCTACCTACTAAGTAACAAAATACCATTTCTTAAAGTTATGTCTAAGACATTAGACAGGTATAAGTTGTAAACTTAACATCACGCCTGTAATATTTATGGGCTCAACAGAACTACATATTTTTTATTTAATATAAAACGTCGCCCCACACTAGGAATTTCTCCTATGTCGTGGGTGCGTTTCACAAACATGAAATATCTCATACACTAACACCCAGACTCGGGACAAACATCTTTGGTTCGCACAAAGTTTTGCCCCGTGCGGGAATCGAACCCGCAACCCTTAGCGCAGCAATCACTGCGCTAACCAGGTCGTCGTCACAAAAATCACATTAAATGTAACTTAAAATTACTGATTCGTTGCGCTAACAAATGGTCTTCTATCAGCATTAATGCTACTATAGTACTGATGTATTCCCTTAAGGGTAGGTAGAGTTTTATAGTACAGACAAGTTTGGCCAGTTATGTTATAGGTCCCAATGAAATAGGGGGCGAGCCTATTACCGTAAAACGGGCACAAATCGTGATTAAATATTAAGAATTACCGAATGGAAAATCCTAAAAACATTTTTGCTCGACCCGGGATTCGAACCCAGGACCTCGTGCTCGGTAGTCGCGCCTAGCAACCACTAGACCAACAAGGCAGTAATTTATAACAAAATATTTCTAAAACAATATTATGAATGTATCAAATATATTTAATAACAATGAGCACATAAGTATAGACATTACTATTCTACCTATCTTCTCTCGCCCACTATATTATCAAAAAAGCATTGAATATAGCAGGCCTGTAATATAACACCTCTACCTACACACTTTATGGTACAATTGTCGTTATTAATAACATGAATTATTAATAAATCCATCTAACATTTCCACTGCCCCTTGCCAGTAATACGTCATAGTGAGTACTATCAAACCATAATAATTATAGCATTTAACATAACATAACATCACGCCTGTACTCCCCGAAGGGGTAGGCAGTGGTGCACATATAGTACACCAACATTTCGCCAGTTATGTTTTTAGGTCCCAATGTAATAGGGGGCGAGCCTACCTTCAAACGGGCACAAATCCAGACTCTGTGCTACTACTGAGAAATACCTAATGGAAAACCCCAGTAACACTTTGCCCGACCCGGGATTCGAACCCAGGACCTGGTGCTCAGCAGTCGCGCTTAGCAACCATTAGACCAACGAGGCAGTCGTTATTAATAACATGAATTATTAATAAATCCATCTAACATTTCCACTGCCCCTTGCCAGTACCACGTCATAGCGAGTACTATCATCAAACCATAATAATTATAGCAATTAACAGTTAAAAATAGCTCTTCATTCGTATCATAGTGATGAAACTAAACACGCAGGTGAGACGAGGAAGAGTTGAGTGCCAGCACTAAATACAGTCTGAGTCATTGGCTCACCTCATAGATGCAAAGGTCACTTTTTTTTCAATAAAACGTCGCTACACTATGAATTTCTTGTGTACTGTAGGTGCGTTACACAAACATGAATTATCAACTACAAATACGCAAACTTGGACAAATATCGGATCGCACATATTTTTGTCCCGTGCGAGAATCGAACTCGCAACCTTAACGCAGCAGTTCAAGTGGTTAGCTAATAAGGTCGTCAGAATTTTTTTCAGTTAAATGGTAAACAAGGTCTACGCTTTGTTTTATTCTGGAGTATTAAAGTGTGAACTATAAATATTATCAGTGAGTGTCGACACGCCACCAAAATAGCAATAACTCAAATCTCTATTCAAAACTAGATCACGCGAAAATTCCACTACATAAAACCTGAATTTGATGCCACTATATACGCAATAAAAGAGAAACACTCAAAGATAAGGTAGAAAAACCAAAAAGAATGTAATAAATCTTACCTGTCGACAGAAAAAGTAGTAACAGCTTGTCTATTCTCACATCCACAGCTATTTTCCCAACACTATGGCGGCGCACCTGAAAAAAAAGAAGTTTTGTGTCTATGAAAATGTATTTACGGAAGGCTTTTATACGTACTTAGTGGCTATGGAAATTATATTCGTCTTTATTAAAAATAGCTTTTGCCCGCGGCTTCGCTCGCAGTACCCTGTCCTTTCTCGGGTCTTAAACTTTCTGCATGCCAAATTTCATCATTTTTTTCCAGCGATTAGTCGTGAAGGGGTACAGGCAGAATTACTTTCACATTTATAATATTAGTATGTAAGTATGGATTGAGAGACATACGACCTAATTTTGAATAGTACCTAACTTAAAATTGCTAAAATATTTTTTAATATAAGAATACGATACACTATACATAGATTGAGCAAATACCATAAGATAAATGAAGTATTAAGCTTAGTCCTTTATTCCAATCGTATGGTTGATGAACAACCTGGTGTCAGGGTTTAAACCGTCTGTAGCCCGC
This sequence comes from Abrostola triplasia, assembly GCA_946251915.1. Classification (NCBI taxonomy): domain Eukaryota; kingdom Metazoa; phylum Arthropoda; class Insecta; order Lepidoptera; family Noctuidae; genus Abrostola; species Abrostola triplasia. The sequence continues at coordinate 10,979,292 of OX276432.1, forward strand.
TTTACACACCGTTGAAAAATCTCTCAGATGTGCCGGTTTCCTCACGATGTTATCCTTCACCGTTTTAGCAACTGATAACAAATTTATAGTACGCACTTGAATTCTAAAAGCCATTGCTGCGTGCTGGGGTTTGAACTTGCAACCTTTGACGTGGGAGTACAACGGTCATGCCCCGGCTATCACTACCGTAGCTTAGCAAAAGCCTTATTCATACTATAAACTTTAACTTCAATAGTAGCGTTGGTTTTAAGACACACCTCAACACTGAAACTAGTTCTACCTAAACTTTCCTAATATTCACAGCGCCTCGTTGGTCTAGTGGTTGCTAAGCGTGACTGCTGAGTACGATGTCCTGGGTTCGAATCCCGGGTCGGGCAAAGTGTTACTGGGTTTTTCTTATTAGGTAACTTTTAGTAGCAGCATGGAGTCTGGATTTGTGCCCGGTATGGCAATAGGCTCCTATTACATTGGGACCTAAAAACATAACTGGCGAAATGTGGGTGTACTGTATGTGCACCTCTGCCTACCCCTTCGGGAAATACAGGCGTGACGTTATGTTATGTTATTCACAAGGCCACATACATTTCTGGACCACGTAGTTAACACATATAGAACATAACATATAACCAAAAGCGCTCTACAAAAGTCATCGACAAAATTAATTAGTAATTTCACATCCCGTTTCTTCGGAAATTACCTGAATATTAATTGCCAATGAGGCAAATCCTTTATATTTTAATTGAATATGTTTTAATTAACCAACAAGGAAGTACCGAAAACCTATTCAGAACAACATGTAGCAAATAATTACTCATAATTAAGTACTACATACATTTTAATTTGAGATAAATTAATTATGACCTTGATGTTTATAATCTTGATTTCTTTTTACTGGGTAATATTTTATTATTATGATTATAACTATTTTACAATTATTTACAATTTAAATGTAATACAAAATAAAAACAATATATACAAAAATAAAAAGTTAAAAAGCATCAAAAAAATTCATCCCCATAGATGTCAACCGGTAACGTGCCCAAAAGACTGGCAGCATTGCCACGTTGAATGGCAATGCTGATTATTTAATTAATCTTGATTAATTTTAACTCTGTATACGTTCTTTTTATTAATATAATATTAACATTTGTTAGTTGGCGAAACAATGGATAAAAAATAATTATACATTTAATCGTCAACAAGAGTGTGAACATAGCAGGAAGAAGTTAAGAAGATGAATATTTTAAAATGATCATCTATCATATTAGCTAATTATTATTACAAATTGGGAATAAATTCGTATTATCATAATTATTGAGAAAAATCTCGCATTCATAGACTAATTAAAAATTACAGATATGACATGTCGTGATTAAATCAAAGCCATTAGAATATTTTATACTAAAATATAGTGTCGCGGTAACTCATAAATGTCTCCGCATAAGCCCAAGGAAATCTGTCTTTACATTCTACGAATTTAATTACAGGTAAAACTGCAGGATACGTGGAAACTCAATTCAGTATTGACTGAAAGAGGATGAAACGACAGTTGTAGAACTCAAATAAGTTAGAAGGTTAATACTCCAGAACAGTTCCAAGTTCCTAGCGTTATCGTAAACTGTAGGTCGATTCTCGTAACTTATGCAGTGCAAACGCGATGTGCTTTCGATAAAAACGATCGTTGAGTCAATGCGCAAATCGTTGGTTTTTATCGAAAGCACATTGCTATTGTACTGCTCTAGAACGTTTTAAATTACGAGAATTGGGTAGTTGACAGACGTTTTATGAGCTGTCAAAAAGCTATTACTTCATAGATTTTGTATGGCAATAGGAACCTGTGACGTCACTAGTTTGCAAACTCAATTGATTTGTTCATTGATTTCAAAGCAAATGAAAATAGAATTTTACAGTTCATAATAAAATGTGTATGGTTTTTATGCTAGGGATAATATATTTTTTTAGAAAACTAGTGTCTTGAAATTAACTATTTGCGCCCCGTGGTGTTACCCGTTACCTTTTTGTCGGGATAAAAAGTAGCCTATAAGATAATCCAGGGTGTCAGCTACCTCCATATGAAATTTCATCAAAATCGGTCTCGCTGTTTGAGCGTGAAGAGGTAACAAAAACACTGACAAACTTTTGCCTTTATACTAGCGTAAAGTGTGGTGGTGTCAACAACCAAGATTGGTCTACTGTTCTTTTTGGCCGTACCCAGCTTAGTATACTGTTCGTGTATGTATTTTACGTTCATGGGCCTTCTGTTACTTCCTAAGTATATTGCGATTAAACGTTCCCCTTTATGTTATTAACACAATTAATCTTCCCTTTTGTTAAGTCAAAGTTTCGCAAATTAATTTATGTATAGCAACTAATAGGTAAGCGACGTCGGCTTAGATAGATTAACGGGAATTGCTTAATGTGTGGCGCGGCTAGCGAGACTTTGGACTTGAGACATTTTGGGGTGTCAGTGAGCTGTCAGATTGGTGTTGGTGTCTAAAAATTTTCAAGTCGCGGAGTTGTTGATCTACTAATTTGGTTATAGATTGGTGCTAAATAATTTTGTAGATAAGGTTAATTTTATGAACTTAAGATACTTCTTTCCTAGAAACTGTGGTGTGAGAGCAAATGAAAAGATGGATGCAAAATTAGTAGCTTAATTTCGATAAATTCGTACTAATGTCAAAGTATACTATGGAAAGAAAAATAGCACTTAGGTAGTTTAATGAAGATAACTGACCATCTATAAGAAAACGATAAATATGTATTTCAAACGATAAAACTTCCTACTCTTTAATTCTGCTATCCCAAAAACTGACTGTAGATATTCTAATCTTTATACTCATAAAATACGACCACATAACAAAAAAATACAGACAGTCAAACCGCTTATTTTATTGCTGTCATACGAAGAATGGCTCCATAAAATGATCTCAAGTTCAATGTTTATATGCGCAGGAACATAGCGATTTATATCTGCACACTTTAAGCTATTTCGCGTTTAAGTGTTTTGGCACTAGTGTTATTAATTATTGTTATTGTGTTATTAATAGTAGAAGTAATTACGCTTGTAGTACGCTGGAATACGCGTAAGAGTGATTAGCGTCTTCCATGTTTACGAATATTAATTGGTACTAATCTTAAACTTAGGTTCTGCTTTGATGACTGAATTTATATTGTGTGAAATTATATTTTAAGTATTCAACATTATTTTATCAATATAAGGCTTTTCACAAAATGCTGTTAATCCGAATAACGAAGATGAATGAGGAACTATTCCAATGAGAATATTATTTATTTAATTAGTATTTTCATTTAACTATTCCATGGCAACATTATTAGAACATTTACAGGCTATCCTTCAACATGTTATAAGACTTATAGAAATGTTTTTTTTTTGCATTTAAGTATCTTTATTCCGGTTGAAACCTTTAGGGCCTACTCATAGTGGAGTCAAGCGAGCAAGGTAATTCACAATCTTCAGCGAGAAGACGTCCACTATTGAAAGAAGGCCTCCCTCTTAGAACGCCACAATTAACGACAACTTGCTATTTGCATTCACTGGTCACTCTGACGATATCGTCGGTCCACCGGGGCGTCTGTAAGGCCAGGTTGACTCAATCTCTCCGTGGTTCTTTCCTAAAAATACCACTTCTCAGACCACCTACACTGTTTCCACATAAAATATTGAGCTTGTCTGGACTTTAAAAGACCTTGACCCCTCAGAGGTAGTCAGTTAGGAAATGCCGATGCCATCAAGTTTTTAAAAAAATTACGTATAAAAGTGTTTTTTGAAACCAATTTGCAAAAATAACATCATTTATCACCTAGTGGGAGGCCTGCCGTAAGTGAGAAATATGTGCTCTTAATTAAAAACAAAACAAAGATTATCTACTATATATACCGGTTATACTCACGTTGATATTCGGGAATACCCGACTAGTTTCGGACTCTAACGGAGCCCTTATTCATGAGCAGATGACGCGGCGGGGTCGCGAGCCGAACTCAAGCTCAACGTGAGTATAACCGGTATATATAGTAGATAATATGGATAACACTCACGAAAGTTATTATAGCAAAACAAAGATGTTATAAATATTATCTTTGACGGTAGAAAAATATTGAATACTCCCTATTTTGAGTTGTTATAATTATGAAACAATATTAGTAAGAGCACTCTCACACGTTGAATCATCGCGTCTTTTTATAAACTTGACCTAAAAACGCGTACATTCTTTCATGCCGTAAGATGTTTTGTTCAGCTGTTGTAAGTGTAACTAAGATAATATTAGCGACAATAATCCCTACTAATATTATAAACGCAAACGTTTGTAAGTATGGATGGATGTTTGTTACTCTTTCACGTACAACTACTGAATGGATTTTGTTGAAATTTTATATGGAGGTAGCTGACACCCGGGGTTAACACGTAGGCTACTTTTTATCCCGAAAAAAGAGGAGGAAAAAAAGGAGGAAACACCGCGGGGCGCAGGTAGAAATTCATAATAACTCATGGTTTATTAATTTTTTTTTCTTGATGATTTTTGTTATTTTTGTAACGTAATCTACAGTGTGTGTAAAGAGTAGTACCTACATGACTTAAAGTTTAATATTACATATTTAAACATTAATTTAATCGAATCACATATTAATTGAAGATACTTGGGGTAGAGAAATCGGGAAGTTATTCCAAATTTATTTTGAGTAGAAATATTTTGTTTTTAAAAAAAAACGTCGCCCCACACTAGGAATTTCTCCTGTGACGTGGGTGCGTTTCACAAACATGAAAAATCACATACACAAACACCCAGACTCGGGACAAACATCTGTGGTTCGCACAAAGTTTTGTCCCGTGCGGGAATCGAACCCGCAACCCTCAGCGCAGCAGTCCAATCGCTTAGCCACTGCACTAATCAGGTCGTCACTATTCGTTAGTTACTTAATTTATAATTGTATGTACATTGTACAGCAAGAAGACTGGACATAACAGTCTACTTCTAATGCCTTACTGCTATGAACAGTATTGTAGTCATGACAACCATTATCTTGCGTCAATCTCCATTGATTGTTTCTTGTTTTTATTGGCTATTCATGTGGTTGTGTTAATTAGTCCACTATTTGTTTTCCATTATATGTTAAACACGTGTGTGATCAAAGATTTCAGTATACAAACAAATATGGTAAGTTCACAGGCGATTGAAATTGTAACGAAAGTATTTATTTATTTTATATTTTACTTTGATGCTGTGTTTGGTTGTTTCATTTTTAGATACATAGTTCTTATTTACCTACTTATGAAGAAGTGGTACTAGTTGATTTTATTAAATAACAAGAACTGCCAATCGTTTTGCAGAAAAGAGCTTTATACTAGAAATAAGATTACATTTTTTTTTTTTTAGTATGGGACTTTTATATCTTTGTGCCAATTTCGGGTTTCATTTTTGTTGCTTAGAGTTTTAACCAAACCTATCTGCCCTAGATTTTCATTTGCCACAATAGCAATTGGTTCCTTATAGCTCTGTTACCAAAAATACACGCACATTATCTTTTAGAGATCTTTTACGTGGCTCTTAGGGAGATAAGGTGAGCCATTCGGTGCTCCAACCTGCAGTGAGCTAGCGTGGTGATCATTGCTCAGTCCTTCTCTATACGAGAAGAGGCTTTTGCCCTGCAGTGGGACAGTGGCTGTTATTATTATTCGTAGCTCAAAACTAACATAAACAAATATGGATATCGTAGACTATTTTATTTAAGAGAAAATCATAAGAATCTAAAATTATTCAAGTATTTTATGTAGTACAACTTAGTTACTGCAGCAACATAATGTGACTGCCACGTGATGCTTAAAATGTAATTATGAAGTCAGTTTTTAAATAAAAAATATGTCTCACTTTTAATGTATTTTTGCAAAGGCTCCATTAATAAAGGTATATTACTTTATTCTACGTATTGCGATAATTTCCTTACTGATGTGATCAAATTAAAATTTGACGTAAATTTATTTGATTATTTACTTTAATTATAGTAAGAATAAACTTTGCATACGGATTAATGACTTCGAGCAGAGTAAGGGAATACCTAAATCAAAAACCAAAATATGACAGTTAAGAGTTTCATAGATTAGTGCACATTTTAAAAGTGTGAAATATTAGGGCAAGAATGATACCAACGGTTAGTCGTGTTAGTTAAATATATCTGAATAAAACGTTAGAAAGAACAATCTTAAAATAGCCATGTCGCGCCTGGGCACTCTCCAATTTCACACACAGCAACAAAAAAAAACAACTTGTCACATAATAATTAACACTAATCGCCACTTTGTCACTAACACTTAAAATTAACAATTAAACACACTGATTTATTTTAATAATCGACTAAAATCGAACACGCACGAATTTATTAAAAAAAACATTAAAAAATAATTTTGACAGATCAATTTCGGCGGGAAATATTTTCGTATTGCATAATTTATGTTAGAATGCATTTTTTTATTGGTAACTTACTGTAGTGCGCGCGCCTAACGCAAAGATACTGCTTCTATTCAGCCCATCAAGATTCGTTCGCTAAATTCTAAAAAAAGATGCGATACTCATTCGCGTGGAGTGGTGGAGTACATATCGGGACGTCATTGTAGTTTTTTTATGCTTGGTGTCGGTGTGTCTAGTTTTCTTTTTAAAACATTGACTCTTTTGATATTGTGTCATTGTTTAAGCTATTTGTGCAAGGGCATTTTGGGAAAATATTTTTATGTCTATTCATTTGTAATTTGTAGTACTAAAATCTGGGAGATCAATTATTAATACAAATAATGTATGTTTGCTAAAATTCTGACCGTGTTTTTAGGTATTCGATCCGGGAGTGCATTGGTTTAATCATTATTGGACTACGTTATGCGGTCTTTTGGATTTTATTTTCATTTACAAGGTTTTTAAACTGCAGTTATTTGTTTCTTGTCTGAGGACTAGTGCCCATGACATTAATACGTCCTTCAATCGCACCTACAACACTAGAAAGGCTGATAAGATTATATTCACAATAATATTATAAAGGCGAAATGTGTGTTTGATACTTCTTCGACCGATTTTAATAAAATTAGTATAGGTAGCTGACACCCTGGATTAAATCATAGACATAACTTTTTATCACGAAATAATGTAGCGGTTGACACCGCGGGGCGCATTAAGTTTAAACTATGATAATATTGAAATAAAGTTCCTGTTCGGTTCACAGAGTTTCCACATCAATAGGGGATAGTAGGGGGATAATATTATTACGCATATTATATGATTTTGAATAATAAAAATATCAGATATTTGTGTAGATGCAATGATATTCAATGCCAATGCACAAGCGTTAAGTGGGTGATATATAAATAGTTTTAAGTTGTGTATCCGCGTTGGCAGCAGCCGGTATTTCGTAATTGCTAAACAATGAGAGCTCAACTGTCGATTTCTTAATGTATGTTATTGAAAATATAACAACATCTTATACTTGAAATAGAAGAGATACCTTGTTATACACTGTTATGACATGTAGCCTCATTGAGTCCTGAATGATGTTCAGGACTGCCTCGTTGGTCTAGTGACTGCTGAGCACGAGGGTTCGAATCCCGGGTCGGGCAAAGTGTTACTGGGTTTTTCCATTAGGTAATTCTCAGTAACAGCACGGAGTCTGGATTTGTGCCCGGTTGATGGCAATAGGCTCGCCCCCTATTACATTGGGACCTAAAACATAACTGGCGAAATGTGGGTGTACTATATGTGCACCTCTGCCTACCCCTTCGGGGAATACAGGCGTGATGTTATGTTTTGTATTTGATGTTCAGCCAGTATCATAGTAGCTTAACATGTTAAAAAACTTTATGTCAAATAACACTGGTAAACACTGGTTTTGTCACATGAACTTTGTTATGATTTTTATTTATGTTGGTGTACCCTCATTAAAAATATATAACAGTTTTGTTTCTATCACATCCAGTTTTCTTGTAACAGCTACATATTCATTTCTGACCTCATCTACGTTTCTTTGTTTACATAACTGCATTTAGTCGACTGTGTAACTATTGTGTTTGCTAAATTACATTTTATTTACATTAGTTAGATCGTAAATATGCCACGAAAGTGTTTGAACAACTCGGACAATTTTTGTGAATGTTGTTCAAAATTTTCTAGGTAACCATAAAGCGGAAAATTACAAAGATTTAATAAATGAACTTATGATATCATTTGAAGCTTTGGGGTGTAATATGTCCTTGAAAATACATATGCTGGACTCTCATCTGGATTTCTTTCCGGCAAATTTGGGTGCTGTGAGTGACGAACAAGGTGAGAGGTTCCATCAAGACATTTCCTTAATGGAGAAGCGTTATCAAGGGAAATGGAGTTCAGGAATGCTAGCAGACTATTGTTGGAGACTTAAAAGGGACCTACCGGAAGCCAAATATTCAAGAAAATCATAAGTAGATATTAGGAAATAATTCTGTAAGTGTGGCTGAATTTCGTACTTTTTACGAAAATATATGTTTTGATGTCACAAGAAAACATGATGTGTACATTTTTTTTCATTGATATATCATTGTTTTGTGGCTCTAGTATATTCAAAATTTGATATAAATTTTCATGTGACAAAAAAAAATTACAAATTTGTTGACCAGTGTAATTAAAACAACTACAATTCAAGTTACTCATAATAATAGAAGCGTCCAAGTGATGATCTGAGATTATTTAAGACTTTTCACTATTATTTAAAAAAAAATCGCAATTCCAAAATAGGAATTGAGTGTATGAGATTGAGATGTTAATACGTCATCATAGCTGTGAATTATTCGGCAAAATGACCTGTAGCGGCACCAATTGGAGAGATTCCAATTTATTATGATTTCTAGAAGAAATAGAAGGTACTACCTACGTAACTAATAAAACGAATTTTAAAAAATTTACAGTACTTGATCTTCTGAACACAGGATCATAGTCATATCCCACCCGGTAACTACAGTTAGCCTCATAAGTAGCTCAACACACATACATAAAGTCACGCCTGTTTTCCTGAGGGGTAGGTAGAAACCACGGATTTCGATTTGCTACGATCCTGGCATACTTCTTTAGCTTCATTCACACGCATCACATTCCTCATACACGCTCGTTCGTTGAGGGTACTCCTCAATTGCCCATTTTCAGAACATCTCCGATTTGGTCTAGGTATGTTCATCTAGGTCTTTCCGATACTTCACTAACACTCGCCTCATATATTCGTTTTGTCATTCTTCTTTCATTCATCATTTCTTAATTAATATAGGTACCTACTATTAATGAAATAACAACTTCATAATATAATTTTCGGCGCAGTTCTGCGTCGTCAGTAAAGCGAGTCATAAGGAGCGACGAATTTGAAATGGGTTCAATAAATGGTATAAGCAATGCACGAGACTGAATGATGAGCGGCGAAATGGACTGATAAAGAATACTTTTGATCATTTATCATGTACCCTTTGGAGTCTACAGACGAATTTCGTCTCGTGTAGAGCAATATCCAAAGTTAAAACACTACATTAACCAATGTGACACGTGCCAGTGGCATTATATGCACGTGCCTATAAATCTCCCCGTCACAATACCTATTCCATCAAACCCCGTTAACTGGCAAAAATGCCAAACATCCTGGTTTACGTAAATCGTTGGCAAGCGATGGCTTCCAGCGGCTATTTGTGGCCATCAGGTTAAGGGCGGCCGACGTCTGTATTGCGAAGAGTCGATGCTATCTGAACATGATTAACGAAGACTAAAATATATACTTATCCTTAGATATAATCTACGTTCCTGGAATAAAATAATTAAAAGAAAAAAAAAACAGTTTTTACTTTTTACCTGTGAATGCAAAAAAGGTCTCAAAACTTGTGACACCTTGATTCAAATTAATACTTAAAGTCACGCCTGTTTCCTAGAGGGGTAGGCAGAGACCACGAATTTCCATTTTTTCTAATTAATTATCTATTTACTGTCGCAGCATATAAGAACCATAAATATAGATGTATGATAAATCAGAATTTTAATCATTTTAAATATAACAAATTACGGTACAAAAATAAATTTATGTGCAAATAATACCTAAAGACATTATTTTTGTCTGGCAATAAACACTTGAAATCATAATCAGTGGAGAATTATGTGTTACGTGGGAGATCTCCAGCGTGGGTTGCTAGTGTAAACACGTGCGTTGCAATGTCAGTGGTGCAATATTTTTATAACTTGCAACATTCTTATGCGCTATTTAAAGAACAGGTATATGATGTAGGTATTTAAAGATTTATGTTACGACTTGTCCAATTATAGTCGTAGGTGGTCTAAGTTTTTCTGTTGAAATGCTAAGTACCTATAGTCATTCTCAAATTAACCGCTTCGTCGATATAAATTTAGATCTCTACTAAAATGCATGTATTTAAACTTTAATACGACGTAAGAACAAGTTTAAACGATAACTTAAAATTGTGATCAGTCATAGACGGTAAAAAAGTAAATTATTATCCTTTCTTTTATTTGCAATTGGCCTGAATTTGTATGTACCTACAAAGACATTAATGGCAAAAAAAAAATGTTTTCTAAAATCGAAGAGAACCCTGATTCAAATTCAAATTATATTCTAAAAATTATAACACATCAAAATTTAAAACAAATATCCACATTCCCATTACTGCTATCATATTTGATCTACTTGAGACCATCCATCATCGTAATGTGAAGATGTTTCCGTCAAAAATTTGATCCCGGTTTAATGTACCAGTACTAATGTGAGTGCAACTTGTTCAGCGAATGAAAAACGTATTAGAAGTTCTGAAGTAAAGCGGTTTGGGCCTGGTGTTTTCGGAAATTACCAGGTCCATTTCAGTGTACATAATAAGAAGACTAATGAGAAACTATAATGTGACTCTAAAATGGCCATCGTTTAATCTGATCGAGATTAAATTTTTAACGCGACAAGTTGACATGTTGAAGAATATTAGGTTGCGCGCGTGCGTAAAAAAGGTTTTGAAATCGACGTAGACTCTCAATTTCACTCAATTTCAAAACTAATCTACTTTTTTGATTTATGATATTCGTGAGCCATATCATTGAGCGTTTTTTTTCATACGTTTTCTTGTCAGTTAAGAGAAATTGTTGGCTATTGCATCAATATACAATTCCTTAATTAGACGATGCAATCATCACCATCAGCCAAAAGCGGTCCATTATTTAACAAATGCCTTCTCCTTAGGCAAGGGGGTTTGCAATAATCCCTACGCTTGACGTGCGGCTTGAGGATCGCAGTACTCCAATACTGCTGCCCGTCTTCTGGATTTTCCCTTAGTCACCTCTTACGACACCCACGGGAGGAAAGGGAGTGGTTAATTCTAAGCCTGATACCACTCGGCACCGATGCAATAAATGCATATTATTCAAACCAAATAGTTCTTCTTCCTTCAGAAATACTCATAACAAATTCCGAACAACATCTCCATCTAGTATAATCTTATTATTTTTCTAAAAAGGGTAAATTTTCGCAAGCAAGGTTTGCATAAAGACGTCTACGATCAAAAAGACCCGACACCTTTTCACGATGGGTTGTAAAGGACCGTATTTGCCACCAAAAATAGGTTGAATGTAAAGCTGTCGAATTAAAAAGGGCTAGGTCACGGTACGGATTAAATTTCAAGGGTTTGATGAAGGAAAATGTACATTACTACGGAATTCTTTGAAATGTTCTCTTTAAATGTAGCTTAACCTTTGAGGCTGAAGGATTTATTATATCTTCTGAGGCGTTCAGTTATTTTTAAGGTATAAGGCCTGCTTAATTTGGCCAATTGTGGATTTTGCTGTTTTGGAAACTTGTGAATTCGTTGTTTAGTCATTCAGTTGTTTTATTGTGATGTTATTTTTGGTAAAGATATTGATCGATATTTCGAATAGATTTAAGTCAAAGATGAATCATTCATGTTTGACATAATATACCTTCTTCTCATCGTGTGGTTGATGAACAACCTGGTGTCAGAGTTTAACCGCCTGTAGGCCTCTGCCATGGCTTTACCGCCATGAATAATCTCTCAGATGTGCCGGTTTCCTCAAGATGTTTTCACCAAAATATAGCCCAACAATAACACATCTAAACTGGTTATATCCAGAAGTTTTGAAGCAAAATGTTTAAAGGAAAAGGCCAATTTCCATGTCCCAACTCCAATATTTGTACCAACACTGTTCAGAGGTAATGTGTGTACTCGCCTCTTCTACTGCAAATTGGCTATCAAAATGTCGACGGAGCCTTTTACCCTCCTGGTCGACTGTTTGTGGTAGTAATGGTTTTTAATACTCGAAAAGTTTAGAGAGATGGTACTAGAAAGGGTACTTACGAAGAGAAATATTATGGGTTATAGTTTGAGTAAGTTCCGATGGTTGATTTTACTTGACTTGGGAACTGAAGGAAGTAAAGTTGATGTTTTAATTTAGATCATAGGAAATGATTCTTGCTATAAGTAGTAATCTAGTAAGAAAATCTGGTTGTTCCATAATTATCATATTGACGCTTTGTTTTAAAGACGTTAAACTATTCTTCTCTTTATCTATACCTAATAAAATAATGATTCTTCAGACCGAATCTCGGTCACTGCGGCCTGTCTCATCTGAGACTACCCAACTACACAGTTGATATTATAGTGCACAAATATGCGCGCCAACACATGTGCACTCCGTGTTCCCACACTCTCAGTTCAATGGAACGATAAACTGACACGACCGGAGAGAGATATTTAATATTTTTAACTATACATTTTCACAATTCTGTAAATAATTTCTTGAAATAATTCTTATGTATAAGATTCATTAATTCATTCTTAATTTTCTTAACGCATTCTTCCAAAATTAAGATGAACTTGGTCGCCAACATAAACAGCAAACGTATGCATGATTTTTGCAGTATATTTCTTGATCATTTTTATACTAACCTTGTTAGAATCGAAGGAGTAAATAAAGATTTGGTAAAGATTTAGTAAAATAACTTAAAAAGAAACTCTATACTTTACTGCAGATAGGAATTACCAAGAATCCAACCAAAGGTCCCTCGGTCAGATAAGTTCTGCTTAAAGCCTGTGATGTATAAGCATTAAAAGTGGCATCCCACATAAAAATCAAAAAGTATGACCCCACATAGATATTTGAAAGCTGAGGTTTGATTCAAACGAATTTTCAACGTGCTTACGGAAAATAGAAGTATTAAGGAGTTTACATACTTGTTAGAAATATATTACTGACTGCCTGAATATTAATGACTGCCTCGTTGGTCTAGTGGTTGCTAAGCGCGACTGCTGAGCACGAGGCAGAATCCCGGTCGAATCCCGGGTCGGGCAACTGTTACTGGGTTTTTCCATTAGGTAATTCTCAGTAGCAGCACGGAGTCTGGATTTGTGCCCGGTTGATGGTACACAGAACTAGATTATACAAGTAATTTTCTACAAGATTTATGGAAAATGAGAGTTAGCGATATTGATTGTCTTACTGTAATGGACAATTTAAATCAATTATGGAGTCAGATATTATTTCGTAAATAAAAATTTAAGTACAAATACAATAGTAATCGATTTAAATTGTATTTGATTATAAGTATAAATACAACGATGACAGTCTCCTATTTTGAAACAAAAATCGATATAAATAAGCCCCTATTTATAACTATAATTTATTCAAATTCAAATTCAAATAATTTATTTCAGACATGTGTCCATAGTGTTAGTATACAAAATAACTTAAAGACTAGTGTTAGTAATACATAATTAAAATCGATAATTTGTGTGGATCCTCACCCAGTGGCGCAGCAGAGGGGAGTCCCACCGATCTGAAAACACGTTCAGGAGACCGTTGGTGGCGGCGCGCAGCCGGCCATTCATGGAGGCGGCCCTTTTTCTTATTATGGCGTAAAAATCGTCTGTGTGCGCCTCCGCAAACATACCGGACGCACTACAACGCCACGCCCGCCCCAACAGTATCCTGAACGCATTATTATATTGGACACGCAGATCACTGTATGCTCTCTGCGTAAAACTGGTCCAAAGACTGCACGTGTAAAAAGACTGGCAGAAGGCTTTAAAAAGAGTTATTTTGACTTCATTAGTACAACGTGCAAATCTTCGAACCAGCATATTACATCGAACAGCCAGCGACCTGCGTTCCCTCTCTATATCTGTGTTATCCTTGAGGTCATCAGTGACCCAGTGACCCAAGTACTTGAACTTCGTAACCCAGGCTAAGGGAGCGCCACAGAGTGACACACTGGGGACATCAGAATAATTAAACGCACTCGCTTTAAACATCATAAGTTCGCTCTTTTTGACATTGTACTTGAGCCCATGGGCCACTGCAAAGGACTCACAGATCGCAACAAGTGTCCTCAAAGCGCCGATCGATGGGCTCAGCAGCACCATATCATCTGCATAACTAATATTATTCATACAGATGTCATCAATATGACATCCAACTCTGGTACTGCTGAGCTCACTGATCAGCCGGTTTATGTACAAGTTGAAGAGGCGGGGTGAGCTCAACCCCCCCTGCCTCACCCCGCACTCCAGCCGGTACACATCCGAATGAGCCTCCGCCCATCTAACACAATTTCTCTGGTTATCGTACCAGTAACGAAACAAGGATGTTACTTCATTCGGTAGTTCCGTATCGCTCTGCAATTTATCCCACAGCACGTCATAGGACACAAGGTCAAACGCCTTTGACAGGTCCAAAAAACAAGCAAAAACAGGTGTTTTTCGGGCAGTATAGTATTGGACAGTTTGCTTAAGGCACAGAATGGCACTCTCCGTAGATAGACCGGGTTTGAAACCAAATTGCGCATCATGGAGTTCAATGTGTTTAGCCAACTGTTTATCAAGCAAACTGTCCAGGATCTTGGCGACTATCGTGGCCAACGAAATAGGCCTGTAATTGGACACGTCAGAGGCGTCCCCCGTCCTGTCCTTAATAATCGGCACTACCACCGTGTGCATAAGGTCCTGCGGTAAATAATGATGACTGAGGCACAAATTAAAAAGTAAAGCGAGAACCCTATGCAGATGTAGCCCAGCATGCTTTAGGTGCTCGATGCTGAGGCCGTCGTGGCCTGGCGACTTACCTCTTGTCATTCTTTTTATAATGGCCGCAACCTGTTTAGCTGTAAACATTATGGCAAGTTCACCAGAACCCGAACACCCCCCTCCATCGGACACCCGCCGCCCTGTTTGCAAGAGAGACTGAACTCTAAAATGATTTTGAAAAAGGTTGGCGATGTCTTTAGGTTCACTCAAACCCGCCACACTCGCAGGGAGACTCGGCTTGGCCTTTAACTTATTTGTTGATTTCCAAAATTTAGAAAAATCTTTTTTAGTATGACTTTTTGCCAAAATATCTAATTTAATCTGTTGTTGATTGTTTTGTACAAATTTTAATTTAGTCTTAAATATTCTTCGTGTATCACGCATTTTCTGATATATAGTCCCCTGTGTAGGTGAACCATGCAAAAGCCAAGTCTGATAATGTGTACGAGCCTCCCTGTGAGCGCCGCTGACAAATTTGTTCCAACCTGTGATATATTTGTACCGCCTGATGAAATCACTGCCGACATATGTGTACACGGCACTCTCTTGGAGGGTCGATACAATATCAAGATACAATTTATCTATTAATTTAAAATGGTCTTCATTATTACATATTTTATGAGAACACTCTATACATTGACTAGGGAAATCTATAAATTTTAATTTATCATTGCTATACTTATAATAATTATTAATTTGTTCACTACTTCTTTCACCCCAGCGTACTTTATTACTAAAAGAATTTTGAGCTGAAAACTTCTGATTGACTTTAGTCAGGTTACATTCAAACAAAACAGGATAATGATCAGACTGGTACACCCCATATGAGACTGATGCATTAGTCACCAAGTCTTTGGCTGCACTTGTTATCAAACAATGATCTAGCCAACGCCGCGAGCCGCTAGCCTGACAAACAAACGTATGCGTATCCTTAGGCAGAATCTCATAGTCGGCGCAAAACCACGTCTGCTCATTACACACAGAGATAAGTTCACTAAAAAATCGCGAGCCGGGGTTGGCATTAAAATCTCCCAATATAACTACACACTCAATACCGCTACTTTCAATTATGGCTATGATCTCACTGAGTGTTTGTGTGAATAAAGTTAAATGTTCACTCTTACCGTTATCGTAGGGCATATAAACTGAAAATATCAACATAGCACGGTTCTCGTATTCAACTTTTATCGCCACTAATCGGTCACTTAAACACTTCACTGTCGATACTGATGGAAACACTGATTTTCTCCATAGCAGCGCCACGCCGCCGTAAGGTCTGCCTGTAATCACTTTGACAGACGTGTCGATGGCTGACTTGCCGTTGTACGCGAAGTTTTCGTCTAGGTTTCCTAGGAATCCTATATCATGTGGCCAGATCCAGGTCTCTTGGAGTGCAATGATGTCGGCACTCTTGCATAGGGTTCTCACACAATCCGCTGATCGGTTCACACCTTTACAATTAAAAGAAGATATTATTATTTTACTTCTGTCATTCACAGCCATTCTTTGAAGGTGTCTTGATTGTAGATGGGAGCTGAGACTTATCGGAATCCTTATTCTTTTTGAAAAACACAAATCGTCTGAAGCGTATTCCTTCAGGCCAAAGACTGTCGTCTAAAAAGGTGTCTAGTTTGTTTTTGGAGACAAACACCTTAAAAGCATTATATGTCCTTTCTGTCTTCATGTTTATTTTCTCCAGCTTTACGTTTACCCCAGTCTTAGTTTTAATGTAATCACAAATGTCGGTATCTTTTGTGTGTTTATCAACATTCGAAATAAAAAGCGGTAAAAACGATTCCGCTGCTTTAAAATTTGCCGCTGGAGTAGACTGAGCCTTGCCGGTCTTATCAGTAAATCGATTCCTTAACCTTTTGTTTTGAACAACTGTCCATTGGATATCCTGTCCCCTTTCTTTCCATTCCCCCATGCTTACTACTTCAGCCATAGTTAATTGTTTACTCGAAATATCGGCAACATTCACATCATTCCTATCCAACAAAGTTGAGTTTACGGGAGCTTGTGCAACAGAGCTATCCGCAGCCTCGTTCGCATGACAAAGAGAACGATATTGCATCGTATTGTTTACGTCTGGCAAGCTGTTATCTGTGCGAGCGCCACGAGTGTTAGATAACGGAGCCGACTGCAGCGGTACGGTGTTTATTTCACACGACGGTGGCGGTGGCGATGACTCAGAAACATGCGACAGTCCAAACGGTCCGCTGTCTAACAAATACCCTCCTCTACTACGCATATTAATGTTCGAATTAATATATGACACAGGGCTATTTATGGAAAGTTTATCCCTCTTTTGTTGAATTTCTAATTCCTCTTTCTTCACATAATTTACTTTTATCTGATTTATTTCTTCACGCAGTAGCACTAAATCTTTTAATAACTTGGTTACGTCGATATGATCGAAACAAACAGGAGGTAATTTCTCTAAGTTGTAGGCCACAAAAATCGGTAATTGATCAGGCTCAGCTGTTTTTAACACCATCAGCATATCTTCAAGATCCTTTTCCTTTTTCTGTTTACGTCTCGTTACAATCTTATGTTTTGTTTTAACCGACGAAAACAGTAACTTTTTTGCATTGTCAATATCCTCTTCGGAGAATGCCGATACACAAACTCTTACTAAACTTTCATTGTCCATGACATCGAGTTTATTCCGAATAAACGCTAGCACCTCACAGATTACTACGTTACAATTAACACACTTAAGTGTATTTACACTATTCTCGGACATTGTCGTAACTTTATTTCGCAGCGACCGCTCGGTAGTGCGCACGCGCGAAGACTGATTTATATTCGATTTCAATCGGCTACAAATCAATCCCTAATCCAGGATTAATTAATTCTGTTAGTCATCCGGGTCCTGATTGAAACTAAAAGGTTCTCAGTAGTTTCCTCCAATTCAAATTAAAATAAGGGCCTCCATCCTAAACCCTATTTCTGAAAAATTCAAGTATCAATTCTTTTTTTTAATTAAAACGATTTACCCTTTAATAATTAAGCCTACCGAAGACTAATTGTTGAAATTAAGAAAAGTTAATTATTATTACGGTTGGTTCATTTGGCTGATTACCACTCATTTTGTAGAAGACACACGTCTTGTCACATGATGTCGTATAGGGCGCAGAAGCCGGATACTTGACGACCTGATTAGCGCAGGGGCTAAGCGATTGGACTGCTGCGCTAAGGGTTGCGGGTTCGATTCCCGCACGGGGCAAAACTTTGTGCGAACCACAGATGTTTGTCCCGAGTCTGGGTGTTTGTGTATGTGAATATTTCATGTTTGTGAAACGCACCTGCGATACAGGAAAAATTCCTAGTGTGGGGCGACGTTTTTTAAAAAAAGAAAAAAAAAGACTTGAAAAATGGGGTTTACTTTTGCAAAGATGATACATTTCGTTCTATGTCGTGGTTAAAATTGTGGTGTATTGTAAATTAGCGTCGATTAAGATGTACAGATTAAACATTTGCAGATTCAATTATCTACAAAATATGTGGCTAAATCTCACAGGATTTCAGTCACCCTAGCAAGAATCAGATAAAACACAACTGTGTTGTGAAAATTGTCACTTCCTCTTATTTGAAGACGCGAATCCTTTTACCAACTACAACGAAAATAAAGAAGAAGTAAAGGCTAAAGTACAATACATTGTTCTTGCGTTTCCAGACAACTAAAACCAGCTTTCTTACCAAACGAAAACCACATGCTTAGCGAAAGTGTGCAAGCGCCATTACACTAAGTCAGCGAATTTACAAAGGAAATTCCGGATGCAACGTGCGAGTGTGCTTACTCGAAAATGCTTAGGGCCTCGCGCACCGTCTATAGAATTAATATTTCCAGTACAAACAAGCCGAAACACTTTTATGTCGGCTTACGGTAATATTAACGCCGAATTACTTTCGTCAATACAATAATAATAATTTATTGCACACAATAAAATTTATACAGATATTTTACATGAAATGTAATGTACACAGGCAAGCTTATCTCAAATTGAGTTCGCTAACAGCAAACCTTTGTAAGAAAGAGAGATTTTATTGGTGAGGACAGAAGAGTGCATCACAAAAATATCTATAAAAATACTAAGTAATTTACAATAATTATAATAAGGGTTACACAATTTAACATTGATAAAAATAAAGATAAAAATGCATATATAAATACATACTATATCTCAAGCTGAAAGGAAATGCTCTTTGATTTTCTCCTTGAAAAACAACCAACTAACGGCTATCACGCACGGAGTGTGGGAGAGAGTTCCAGAGGCGCACATCACGTATAGTAAATGGTTTATCGTATATAATGTATTTAGCATACCGAATTGTTATTGGCATGTTATATGTTTGTGTTTACTCTTTGTTTGTATAATTTGTATTATTTTGGAGGTTGAGGATGAAATTCGTTTATTTTGGACGCGAATGTGTTGTTAATTTCTTTACGTTTATAATTATAAAGTTAGTCATGAGCTTGTTTGATCGGAGTGAAAGTATCTGTCAAAAGCTAGCTCTGATAATATATTTGTTAATCGTTTTTTGATTCAGTAAGCACATGGGAGAGGCCTATGTCTAGCAGTGGGCTAAGATAGGCTGATGATGATGATGAAGACGCACAAAATGACTTTTAAAGATAATAACAATTTGGATGATTTATCAATCGTCGGATATTTTTTTCAGTAGTATAAATTTGACGATTTATTCATATTTTCCATAATATATTATACTGACAAAATGTCAATTTTATCCTTCGCTATAAAAATCACATTTGAACATGATTATCGAATGCTTTGAAAATAAAACCGTTGAGTTTAAAAAGTTTCACGTACAATGATAATATGTACAAACATTCTTAATATCGTCTAGACAAGCAAAACAATACTCTTTTTGTCTGTTATTACTTTTACCATACTATGAACATAAGTTGAACAATTTCATTTTCTTCTGCAATTTTCTTTAACATGGTTGAATTTGTATTATTTAAATAACATAACGAATAGTATAAAGAGACTAAATAACACTATAATAAAGCATACATACATATGTATTATTAAAGTTGACGGTCTATCCAAAGTTGTTGAATAAAAATTTATATTATGTTTCTTATATTAAACTAGATGAGAAAAGTTTGAAAAAAGATTTAATCAGAGTTTTCGTGTTATTTAGCGAATATTACAAAAAAAATATATCACGCCTGTATTTCCCGAAGGGGTAGGCAGAGGTGCACATTTAGTACACCCACATTTCGCCAGTTATGTTTTGGGTCCCAATGAAATAGGGGGCGACCCTATTGCCATCAACCGAGCACAAATCCTGACTCCAGGCTACTGAGAATGACCTAATGGAAAAATCCAGTATCAATATCCCCGACCTGGGATTCGAACCCAGGACCTCGTGCAGCAGTCAAGATTAGCAACCACTAGACCAACGAGGCAGCCAGAGAGCGAATGTTACAAATAATTTAATAAAAGCCGATCGCTACCCAATTCAACCTCACCTACGATGACCGCATATTTAAGCTCTTTAAATAACTCGCAGAATAGCCCAGAAAGTGTAAACAAAATTACTAAAATAGATGTTTAAAATTAGAGAACAGAAACTTATGTATGTCTTTTATTTTATGAGGTTGATGTTTTAAATTTCATCAAACAACATTTAACGATCGTCTCCAGTACATTTATGTTCGTTATTTACTGTTTGAATAAGAAAAGACGAATACTGAGAATGCAACTCACTTGGTGTATTAAGATATCGACAACGCATTCTACTCTATGAGTTGCAATAAAGAAGAATATGTGCAAGACCGAGTACTTATTTGCCTCCGCCATATTGTGCATACGCGATTTAATGAATTGGTTAGTCGAAAAGAATCATTTGCCTAAGACAAAACAAGTGGTATTGGCAAATGATTACGTGTGGTGTTCCACAGGGTTCAATCTTCGGGCAATTCTAACTGACTTAATGTTTTGATGTGATTCATTTTGGTATTTATGACACACTAGCTGCGCCCCGCGGTGTTACGCACTACATTTTTTTGGGGTGTCAGCTACATAAAATTTCATCGAAATCGGTCTAGCCGTTTAAGCGTGAAGAGGTAACAAACATACAAACACACTCACAAACTTTCGCCTTTATAATATTAGTGTGATGTATCACCAATATAGGGATATTATTCAATTCAATTAATATACTCATAAAACGAGCCAATCTTCATTTACTAATGTAAGTACTTTCCAAAACCCTAACCGTATTACCTCAAACTAATGAGACTATTAACCAAACACTGTCGGTTCGGTCAAATTCTTTTGTTTTCCTCATCGTAATCTTAATCTTTTTCCGGGTTCCTTACTATCTAGCGGATGGGAGCGGTGATTGATACTTACTAATGGTTGAGGTACATTTTTATCTCTTAGGATTGAGTTAGAAAAATATTCTTTACTATTTATTTCGAAATGGGGATTTTTTTATTGATACTATGTATTATTGACTTATTTAGTTCAAATGACTCTGTAAATCAGGTTATCATGAATATTTGCATGTCATTTAATAATGATAAAATATGTGAAACTAAACACCTAACGTAACACGTAACACCTGAATAAATTTTTGGATTTGCATACTTTTAGATCTGACAAAGACATTGGTTTTACAATTTATTTTAATAATTGTAGATGGTAGATTTTTTTCTGATTCCATACAATTTTATCGTCTTCCTTACTTCTTTTTTCATCATAGACTATTTTTAGTTTGTACTCCGTCATAAATGTAAACAAACCAATAAAATTCAGCTCCCCATGACCACTCCTTTGGTTTTCGGATGCCGAAAATCTGAAAATCCTAACAAAAGCCCGAATCAATCGGACCGTGAATGGCTTTAATATTCAATTCGCGTTTCATACACATTGTGGCAATTGTGTGTGTATTTTTGCTACATTTTCTAGTACGCATTGAAAATGAACAATTCTTTATTGGGTTAAAATCCGCGCAGTTAAAAGTAACTCTATTATGTGATCATAATTTCATTCTATATGAAATTGATCCATATTATACAACTTGGGGACAGCGCCCATACTAATTTACCCACTCTTCCTTTGATAAGAAAATAAAGGCGTCCTTTTTACGCATGAAGTAATAACCGCTAAAAAATGATCTCGCATCAAAGGACCAGAAAATTAGAATAATTGTAGGTAATATAGAATATGTAATGGTTCATTTAAATTATGTGAGTGGCTACTAGAATGTAACCAACCTTTTTAAATAGTTTTCATTTTAAAATTAAGATTATCTAAAACAATTTTATTGTCCTCCAATTTTAAAATCCCTTTATGGAAAGTATCTCGTTTCACTTACTCAATTTTTTTTTTTAGATTTTGTAATACTATAATAAGAACTTTCGTAACCATATTTATCTGCAAATAAATCTTTGACTTTGAATAAATAATATCACCCAAGTAGATACAGGAACAAAAACGTAAGTTAACTATACATTAAGCAAGTTGTTTTTGTCGCATCTAAAACCTGACTGACGTAACTTGAAATTTAATTTTCCGTTGTTCTTTAAGTTATAATGAGGTATCGATGTCAGTGCTTGATACAAAGTTAGTGATGAGACTTGGGACTTTGAAAAAGTTTCCTATGTTATTAAAAATGTTTAATTGCATAAACTAACTTACAGTAGCTACTTTGTATGTTAGAGGATTATGTTTTAAATTGCAGTAGTGTTGATCAGGCTATCAAAAAGTGTAAAAGTATAATAAGTGACAATTATATAACAAATCGGTCCTTTTTTGAAAAAAATAGCTTTGACTTTTCAAATCGTATACTTAAATAAATGTTGTGTCTGTATAGTTTTTTATCTTTAATTTTCTTATTAGGTTCCTAAAACAAATTTTGTTGAAAACGAGAATCGAAATCGCAACTTTTTCTTTTGATATTGCTATTATCTTGACAATTGATCTCAAAAACAAAATTGATGTTACAAACTATACGTACGTCCTAATAACCCGGATAAACTTCCACACATATAATGAAACCTTCAAATTTTTGAACTAATAGAACGCATGTTCTTCTATAAATAAAAGCACTATAATTAAATTGTCTATCAATTGGAAATAGCACAGACATCAGTGCGTCCGTGCCTTATCTCTACACAAAGTGTACGAGCAAGTTTGTCTTAGACAAACAATTGTCTTGCATGGACACGACGACTCTTAAGCAGTCAGCTTCCGTTTGAAATTCCACTGCGCTCTTTATAAAGACTCTTTGAGATCACAGTTATAGTGAGAAAGCAATGGACCTCTGATTTCAATTTCCTTTTTGTTGTTTGGAAAATGACAAGTCTCATTCAATTGTTTTTTGTTGTATAACATAATGCCAGTATGAATCAATGTTCATCGTTGGTGTTATTTGGATGATTGGCGATTTCAATTTTATCTGATGAAGTATTCAAGCTTTAAGCGTCTTCATTGACTTCATTTCATATATTGATTGATTCTTCCAAAATCACTTCTAATAGCCACTAATCACCTGTCTCATTAAAGCAATAACTTTTATACAGATCTTCCAATGTCTATTAACAATACTTAACATATAGCAAATCTTCTGGTTTAATAAGATACACGAGGAACGCTGTCGCATAAGCCTTCAAAAAGGAGTTCCTTTCAATCTTTAACTTCCAAAATACGTCACACCGTTAAAAACGTATCTTCTACAAATATTTTGATAAAATTGATCAAGTCCAAAGACACTGCAGTCGCCCCGCTACCTCGAGCTCCGTTCTTTTTACCTCTAAAGTTAGATTTTATTGAACTTTCCATAAAAGTAAGTATAAAAAGTCGGAAAGAATGCATGCAGACTTTAAAAGAACTTTGTATTTTCCTTGCAGACAGCAAAAAGCAGACTATTTAGCACCGAAGTAAGTTGGTGTTAAGTTCTAAATGAAGATAGCTAAGACGTGAACTTATTCATCTTAACTTACTTAGTGATGTTCAGTGTTTTTCGTTTTAACAGAATCGCAAGTGATCTTTTCAGTTACCATGTTTTGGTGTTCCACGTCTTATTTTTTATTAAATAATAGCATTCAACTACAGTATCTACAGATGAGAAAATCTATTAGAGAGTAAGTAATTTCTTTGTTATTTTTAAAAATTTTGATTATTTTGAACTAAAATTAAAGCTTCGTATATTCACAATAGATTCCCTATCATGACTGATATACCCCACTATAATACAGCTTCTAGTCTTCTATGACGTACTTATCCTATGACCTCAAATAAAAGGAGGGGCTTAAGAATCCCACTGGCTACAATCCCCTGCAACGATCTGAATCTACAAATATTGTACCCCCGTTCAACTTAAAAAATAAAAACTCTTTTAATGTACTTAGCTTTAGAAAACTTAAAAATCTTACCTCAAATAGTGTCAGATTTTAGGTTTTTTTTTTACTTACACTATTTGAGCGGCAGTGCGATATTAAGAATTCAATTTTCGCAGAAAACAGTGGACCAAAATTTTTAATATACTAAAAATATTTGTCACTTTCCATTGTGCCTGACTAAATAATAAAAGCTAGAACGAAGTTAAAATGAACCTTACTACACATACACATAAGGCCGCGGAATTAAATAAATGACCAACTCAAGACTTTTTAAACAGGCTATTTGTAGTTTCTCTTAGAATCACAATCCCTGGTACGAAGCTAATTATTAAACTTAAGTGGAGATTAAGCAGGATATTTATTATTTCTAGTACAATCGTGTAGCTGTAATTGGGCTTGTTTCTGTTGCGATTCACAAATCACAATCTAGAAGGTTCAGATCGATTATTTCATGAGATTTTATGTGAGGTATCCATTCCAGGTGATCTGTTTTTCACCTCACTTGACTATGATTTTCATATCTATGGACATGGACAATTGGACATTCATAGGCGTATTTCTTTTATTCCCTTCATTGATGGACTAGCAGTCGGCGCAGTGTTTGTTTTTTTTTATTTGTCATTTCAGCAATAAATTTCTTGATATTATCTGATAACATCCTAGTTTGCTCTAAGATTGAAATAAAATACATTTTAGTCTACATTTCAGCACATCCGTACAGGGAATGAAATGGCGCAAATGCAAAATCCTCGTAGCCCTAGCCATTCCGACTAGAACCGGATTCGTGCGATTTAAAACAGATTCTATCCGGTAAATACTGGACTGTGCCGGCTGGCGGATACAATTTCGACGCCATTTTGTTCCGGATTAGGCGGCGCGGCCCGGCGAAATTGCCCCGTTAACTTTTACTAAAGTTTAAAATTATAATTTTCATGCTAAATTTTGTTGTAACACTGTACGTGTAAGTAGATAAATAGAATAATGTACCAAACTTCATTTTGGGTACGTAACATTTTGCGCGAAATTTCCTGGTTGCTTTTTAGTATATTAGACGGGAGTTCTCTATAGGATGGAATAGAAAGGACCTTTTTAACTTCTCTAAGGAAGACGCATCTTTTATCTTTACCTTTTAAAATAGATGATATTCTCTTCGGCAAAATTGGTACGATACACGCCTTATACTCATTAAAGCTGAGACAACAGTTTTATTTTCGTGTCATCTTAATCATTTTACAAGACTTCTTAATGTTCCACATCAATAAATTGGATATTTTTCCCAAAGCAACATTTAATGTGAAGTAATAGCAGTAGCACACAGACGTAAATACTAAAAGGGAACTTGAAATTTGATGGATGCAAGCAGTGACACGGTGGCTCAGTTGGCAGAGCGGCGCCACGGTACGGCGAATGTCACGTGTTCGAGTCCCGCTCGTGTCCATCATTTTTCAAGTTTCCTTTATCAATTTAAAAATTTAAGCCTAGCATGACAACATGCAAAAAACATACAAAAAGTCATAGCAATAACATTGTTTATTTATAAAAAACATGTTAATACAAACGCAAAACTCTCAACTGGAGTAGGCAAGGCTTTATACGTAAATTGTTTTTTAGAAGAGCGAAACGGAAACGCTGTTGTGTTGTGTACTCAAGTTACTATGCAATGTTATCGAGGAAACGGCGGGGCCGAAGAGTTCCGTTAGATAATCCCTCATACGGTCCGGCTTTGCCCGCTCTTTTCCTGATGCAGAATATAGGTAACGATTTTCTGATACTTTCCTAAATCTTTTTTTAATGGCAATGATATTTTGATGTACGATTGATAGGTTACGTAGACGCATCTTATTACCGCTGTAATGTTAACAAATAACGCTGATGATATTTTTGTGAATTTTACATTGGGGGGTACGTCATCAGCACCATCATCATCATTACCTGGAAGATGTCCACTGTTGAACAAAAGAGTTTTAAGTCTATACTAACGCCTGTTAAAAAAAACTGAATTATGCCGAAGCCACGAATTCCTGACATAAGTCACTGGTGTTGCTTATACCTGTAGTATAGCTTATTAGTACTTAAAATTGTTATTGATTGATGTTTGTCCTCGTTTTACACTCAGTGCATCTACCACTGTTCAACTCTACTCACCCTAAGGTTGACTGGTAGCTTTTGTACAAATGTGCATTAAGTATAAATAAATACCTATCCACTTATATTACTCCTACTTCTTCCCAGTTCAACTACTGAATATTTCTTAAATATAAATTATATCTCAATTCAAAATGCTTTACGACAGAAACATTAAAAGCAACAAACTTCGTAAAAGAGCTAAAGTTAAACAAAACCGCCGTTGAATCGGGTGCTAATTATCCATTGTCTTCAGAATAATTGACACAGTTCTTGCTAATTACTGCCAGGCACTGAGATTGACAACAGGCGCTAAGCCTTCTTTTAATTTGTAATTTCTTCTGTTTAAAAAGACGTCGATTTATAAGATTTTTTATATCATTTCTGTAGATGCTAACGTGTCATGGAAGAAGGGATAGGTCATAGGCATAGCGTGTTCATTTCATATAGGCTACAAAACCGCACTTCTAAAACTTCTATCAATAAAAATAATTATTTATTTACGTAAAATGTAGGTAACATTAGAGATGGAAATCATTTTTATAGGTGCCAGTACATTTTGTCGCTGACCGACATGTACATTTTAAGTACAATAAAATTATTAATATCTGATCAAGTTGTTTGGTTCAAAAGAGTTGTTTTTATCGAAAAAAAACAGCAAGGAACTTCATTGGTTTTTAGTTGTTGTGAGGTTAAAAAGTTTAATTTTATCAATGATGTGATAAAATTAGGTTTTTGGGATCTTAGAGAGTTATATTTTGTGGCGAGGTTACAGAAATATTTTCACACGATACTCAATCGAAACTTGAAAGCACCACATCCCATCGTGTAAGGCTGCACATGACCGATTCCAAAAAGGAAATATAAAATATAGTTACCAAGGTGCTCTATTAGTGATATTCTTTAAGCTGGCAGCTAAACGACGGAACGTTAGTAGTTTAGGAGGAAAAATATATGTTGTAAAATAAGTCTTGATTTTCTTCAGACAATTTTTAGAGGAGACTCCTCTGCAGGAAGCTTATAAATTATAATTGTACTTTCTGGTACTTCGTGGTCTTTGTTCAGACGTGCAGTTAATGATTTATATGGAATTTAATTCCTTCGACTTCAAGATATAGGTGTTAAGTCGTCTATAATAATTTATCTTGGATACTTAGTGTAGAAGTTGTCTCTACAGGATTCTTTATAAATGAAAGTATAGGTAGATATACATTATTAATACAATTTCGAAACTCTGGATGCCAATTTAACCCATTCAGTTACAATTTACGTTACTTATTACTTATTTTATACGTTTGAAGACTTTGTCGTTGTATGCTATTAAGCCAGCACGATTTATTAAAACAGTATCATCATCATCATCATCCACAGCCTTCAACATCCCACTGATGGGTAGCCTCCCTTAAACAATGCCATCTACCGCGGTTCTGTGCTTATCTTGTCCAGGTGCGCCCCGCAATCATTTTTATATCGTCGACCCATCTCAATTTCATCAAAACAGTATACATTAGTGAAATACTCAATTGACCCTACGGTTACCCTGGACAGTCGAGCCTGATAGCAACCAGTTCACATTTACAATAACGTCTATGACTTATAAAAATATATATTAGTTGCAATAATTAATACAAATAACCTTCCAAAGCCTCTTGATAATTGGCTTGCATTAACAATGGATTCAATACTTACAGAGGTCAGACCCTAAACTTATAATTGATGTAGTATTCTAATTAATAGTAACTAGAATTTATTACTGACTGCTCGTAAATTTCACTTAAAACGTATACGAGTATTCCCCAAAATAGAGAGAATTTGATATTTGTGCGCGACTTTAACATTGATTTTCATTTCGTTGTGATAGTCACCAATCAGAAACTTGACGTATGTTGCGACGTTAGTCATCGTCCAATGACAGACTTGCTCCTAATTTGGTGATTTTAATTTGAGCATCGAATATTCTTAATTATTCAATTTAATCTTCTCTTACTTTTATTTTTCCCGTTGGCATCTTCTTTAGCGTCGATATGAAAATTTACAAACCATTTTTTATGGTTTTTTAAAATGTGTTTTTTGACAAAACGTATTTCTGTTTTGGAGTGGTAATCTTCTTAAAAAAAGAGAAAGATAAACTGACTAAAAGATAAAATGGTAAAAGGATATAACGCAAACGGTCTGCTTAAATAAAATATGGAGTACCATTTCAAAATAAAATCGCAGCTTTACTTTACGAACCAATAAACCATTTTTTCCTTTACCTTTGCTTTCTATCACGTCATACCTTTATAAGAAGAATAAACACCGAGTTAGAAAGCGTGTACAAACTAAATTTACTTCTGCTGCATACCATGGAATACACAAACAGTTGTGGTCCCGCATTTAGAATTCTATTTTCTACGTTTACACTGAGTGTATTTTTAGAAATTTCGCATCGCCTTTATTTGGAGTTATGTTGTTGAACGTGGGTGTTGTTGGTTCTTGTTTTATGTTGTCTGTGTACCTACTGTTAAACAGTTGAGAAGAATATATTTTAAAAATGCATCGTATTTTTGTCTCGATTTGAAATGGAATGTATTTTTTAATGTAAGTTTTATAACAAACAACATACATAACATCACGCCTGTATTCCCCGAAGAGGTAGGCAGAGGTGTACATAATATAGTACACCCTCATTTCGCCAGTTATGTTTTAAGTCCCAATGTAATAGGGGGCGAGCCTATTGCCATCAACCGGGCACAAATCCAGACTCCGTGCTGCTACTAAGAATTACCTAAGGGAAAACCTAGTAACACTTTGCCCGGCCCGGGATTCGAACCCAGGACCTCGTGCTCAGCAGTCGCGCTTAGCAACCACTAGACGTAGACTTTTATAACAAAGTTAAAATAAAATAAATAAAAATAGGTCTTCGCAAAATAGGTATACTGGTTTAAAAGTATAATATAAGCACATTTTGAAATTGTTTCTATGTTGTCTGAACAATCAATAGTAGTATACGGTACCTACTATAGTAAATGTTTATGAAAAAAAAAACATTATACTTTAGAGAGTCTTAACTGAAATCCCACAGTTTTTTCGTATTTTTACAAAATGTTAGCTGGACCATAACAGTTTTCTTTCCAGCACTCCCCTAAGTGTTATTGTTTAATTATTTTTTACATTTAAATAATGCAAATTGTACGTGGAGAGAACTTTTACAAGAGGATAAGTTTAGCAGTAAAATTAAAAAAATACAAAATTTTTTTGGTGTGTGTTCTTTTGTCTTGTCTTCTGAATAAAATTCAGTTGTATTCGGCCATTTTGTTTGTCGTAAGAGAACGTGTCAAGCATCTGCTGACTAGAAATAATGATATTAAAGAGGTTTCTTATTAAAAAAATGTTTTAAGTAAGACTACACTGGTATATAATGACTGTGTGTGTGTAATAGACCACTCACCCTTATATAAATGCTACATGATTACATCAAGCAACTGCCTCTTTTTTAAGTTTACCCCTATATATTTTAGGTCTTATGTAGTAAATAAGATAGGTTAAATACACATAACATCACGCCTGTATTCCCCGAAGGGGTAGGCAGAGGTGCACATATAGTACACCCACATTTCGCCAGTTATGTTTTAGGTCCCAATGTAATAGGGGGCGAGCCTATTGCCACCAACCGGGCACAAATCCAGACTCCGTGCTGCTACTGAGAATTACCTAATGGTAAAACCCAATAACATTTTGCCCGACCCGGGATTCGAACCCAGGACCTCGTGCTCAGCAGTTGCGCTTAGCGACCACTAGACCAACAAGGCAGTCATACCCTTATCCATATTTCAATTAATTTTCCCCTATATTTCCTGACTGCCAACATCCATAAAAAAGTCGCCAAAACCCGCCATCAAAAAAAGTATCTCTTTCACACTTAAAACAAAACATTTTGACCAAGAAATATTCATCCCATCCCATCTTAGAATACTTTAATCATTTGTCACTTCACAAAAGAACATTTAAAAATACGTAGAACAACATTCAAAGCCACGAACAAATAGCTCCGTCCCTCGACGGAGTTTTAATCAGATTTTTTTTTCAATGGAAGGTCCAAGGCTTTCTCTGTCAACAGATAAATGAATTGAATTTAACTAAAGCGATTAACATCTTATTCTACGTTTGAATCCAATGAATGAACGGATAGTGTGGGCTTTAGATCTGTTTCGTTCTAAATTTAAATTGTGTGACATTGTTTCAGTTTGAATTTAGAACTGGTGTTCTAAACGGTTGGGTATTTTTTAATTTTGTTTAAATGAGTTCCTGGTTAAGTGAGAATTTTGTCTTTCAGGATAATTTAACATAATATAACATCACACCTTTGTTCCCCGAAGGGGTAGGCAGAGATACCCATAGAGTACCTACATCCATATTTTGCCAGTTATGTAATGAATGATAATTGTATGTATGAATTCGAACCCGTGTCCTCACGCTCAGTAGTCGCGCTCAACCACGAGACCCACTGCCAATGAACGTAAAAACCAAATCAAGAGAGAGTACTTACTACGAATAAATTTCTCTGCAACGATTCTGTATCGGCGAAACTTTTAATATCATAGCGCTACAACCTACAAGTTCTTACAGAGTGCTTCGCCCTCAATGCGGTTTTGAGCCGTGCTGATGTGGCGTTTGTTGATAGCGTTACGGGTTTCGTTCGCGTTTCGGGTTTGCGTTTGGGAGTTTTAACGTGTTTGAAGAAGGTTTTGGAGGTGTTTTTGCGTATTTTGAGAGCGGTGAAACCGCTGTATGAGTAGGTTCTATGAAGTTTTAAAAGATAATTTCAAAGCTTTTTACTTAATGGAATTTGGATTGGATTTGACGTGCGACGTAAATCTTTTTTAAGAAGTGGAAATAATGTTACACAAACACCTTAAAGATTAACAGCCTATAATTGTTCTACTGCAGGGCAAAGGCCTCTTCTGGATAGAGAAGGTTGAGCATTGATCTTTGAGATTTCAAATAATTAAATCCAGTTTTCCTCACGATGTTTTCCATCACCGTTAGTCTGTGTCTAAGAATAATTAAGAAAGTATTTATAAATATATATATAATATCAATGTGACTTTTTCAATGTTATAACAATGAAAAAGTCATATTCTTATAAAGGAATGTTATAACATTGAAAAAGTCCTATATGTTATAACGTTAAGTAGCCTAACGTTAAGTCCTTTCTCGGGTCTTAAACTTTCGACATGCCAAATTTCATCAAAATCCGTCCAGCGGTGTAGTCGTGAAAGCGTAACAGACAGAGTTACTTTTACATTTATTATATAATATTAAGAATAAATATAGTAGTATAGTATATATAAATAAACTATTCTAAGTTAAATATCGCCTTTGAATCC
The DNA here is from genome assembly GCA_946251915.1 of Abrostola triplasia. Taxonomy (NCBI): domain Eukaryota; kingdom Metazoa; phylum Arthropoda; class Insecta; order Lepidoptera; family Noctuidae; genus Abrostola; species Abrostola triplasia. Next base: position 11,011,264 of record OX276432.1, read on the forward strand.
CTTACAAGTTAATTCTGTGTATAATTAAAAACATTTCTTTTGATTCAAACAAAGTTATAGCCATTCAGCTCTTAACATTAAAAAGAAACTAAATATTTCACTTAGCTTCGCCTTGCATCGTTAGCTGCTCATTGTTCCTTTGTAAGAAATTACTAGAAACAGACGTTTCAAAGGAAACTTTATACAAACATTCAAACGCAACAATATAATTACTATTATACATTATTATAATTATTCACTACCTCGTTGTTGCGGTCGCTAAGTGCGTCTACTGAGTACGAGGTCCTGGGTTCGAATTCCGGGGCGGGTAAACTGTGACTGGTGTTTTTTTCGAGTGCTTCTCAGTAGCAGCATGGAGTCTGGATTTGGGCACGATTGATGACAATAGGCTCGCTTCCTATTACATTGGGATCTATAACATAACTGATGAAATGTGGTTGTAATATACGTGTACCTATGCCTACCCCTTTAGGGATGGGTGTACTACACAGCACACACCTCTGTCTACCACTTCGGGGAATTCAGGCGTGGTGTTATATTTATGTTATCGTTATCATGATCTACAGCCGGAAGACGTCCACTGTTGAGCAAAAGCCTCCCTCTTAGAACACTATTTAATTAATTCATTTAATTTATGTTCTGCTATTTTATAATTAAAAACTTTGTTTTTTTTTAATTGCAAATACAATGATGAGTTAAAATTCTACGAAACATTCACTTATTTTCATTAAGTTCTTTCTCTCAGAGGCCTCTGCCTCCGCTGAGAGGAATTCCGCCATTTCAACGTTTGCTATATACATTCAAAATAACTCTAAAAGTGTTGAATACTTATTAAGACAATATAACGATGTTTTTATATTATGTTCTATTTGTGTATATATTTTTAATTTGTGTTAGATTTCAGTTGTATACGAACATTATAAAGATACAAGTTTGTGAGTGTGTTTCTGTCTATGTTTGTTACTTTCTCACACTGAAACGGCTGGACCAATTTCGCTAAAATTTGGCATGGAGGTACCTGGCACCCTAGATTGAAACATAGGCTCAACTTTATCTTAGATACAAAAATGCAACAACAAGCTTGAGATTTTTGATACACGCGTTTTAGTGCAGTCTTTACCTCCCTCAATTTGCTACTCATCGTGTCCTGTAGGTGGCGAGCCTATTGCCATTCATACGACCTACTTGGATAATATTTATTTGGCGGAAGAAACTGGAGTCCTTAGCCCAACTAGGCAACAAAATAGGCTATTCCAAAAATCGTTTAAATTTTCGAAAAACCCGGTAAGACTTTTCCCGACCCAGAGTTTGAATGCAGGACCTTAGGCTCTGGTCGCTTAATAACCACTAGACCAACGAGGCAGCCATCAGGCATATTTATTAAATTTCAAATTGAAACGTCTCAAATCGCTGTCCATCAGTTCACATTTTAAAAATAAAGTTTCCTTTGAATTCAAAACACAAGATTTACCACTTGTTCTCGTAATATGACACTGAAAAGTCACTCTGGAACCTGCCAGGTGCAAGACATAACGTATGTAAAATAGAACGTGAAATTCAAACGACACGTCCACCATTTTGTTTCCATTTCACGGCGCACCGGTGTCGACGCATATTTTATTCATTCCCACGTCTCGCTGCAATAAAAATCCTTTAATTGATTATCATGGTACGGGCAGCGGGTTTTAAAAGTTTACCTTGTTGAAATATTTTAGGGTTTTGTTGTTTTACGATGTACGTTGTGACTTGTAGTGGAGAATTTAATAGGTAATAGCATGTTTGTTGAGAAGGACGTTGACTCATTCTGTTTATTGCTGAAATCTAAAATTCGAGGTATTATTTACATTTCTTTGTGAAATATAGGTATATGTATGTTTTAAAATCGCATTTGACGAGTAAATGCAAATACAATAATTATACCTAAAGTTTTTTTTTTCATAGCCTATTTAGTTTACCACTGCTGGGCAAAGGCCTCCCCTTTCTTCTTCCAAACCACTCTATCCTTTGCATTATTTGTATCTTAATACTGATAAATTTAAAAACCATTTTTTTTTCGAGTAAATATCTTTACCTAATATTTTACGATAATAATTATGCAGGTACGTCATGCTTTGATTAGATCATTTATTTATCGACGTCTTATGCGTCTCACGGTCTACTATAGTATAGTACAAAGACTTTATCATTATTTATAGATATTCTACCTGGATGAGAGAGGCACAAATCAGAGAAGAATGGCAGAGAAAAAGGGAGACCTATACCTAACCCAGCAGTGGGTGAAATGACGATGATGGTATAACTTATCGGAAATATTCAATTCCTGTTTAAATAAGTCCCTTCATATTTTAATGTACAGTCTACTACAGTGCACAGTGGGTCAAACACTCGGACATTAATTGCTCGTCTTCTGTTTCCAGTTTCGCCGTCTCACGTGTGTTATTAAATACTTTCAGCGAGGCGTCTTCTATTTATATGTTAAGGAGAGGACACACTGGGTGGGTCTACTCTTTGACTGACATATTTTGTATTTACAGATATTCATCATCAGAAGGAAGACGTCCACTGTTGAACAAAGGCCTCCCCCTTAGAACGCCACAATGAACGACAACTTACCGTTTGCATCTACCGGTTGTCCGCAACTCTGGCGATATCGTCGTAATTCACATATTAATATAGGTACAATAATAATAGACTATTACTGTCCCATTGTAGGGCAAAGGCCTCTTCTCGTATAGAGAAGGATTGAGCATTGATCATCACGCTAGCTCACTGCGGGTTGGCGATTTCAGATAATTAAATCCAGGTTTCCTCACGATGTTTTCCGTCACTGTTAGTTAGTGGTGTCTTAGAATAACTAAGAAAGTATTTATAACATTGAAAAAGTCACATTGATACCTGCCCGGGTTTGAACTTTGTGCATACAAATCAGGTAAGTGGATATTTTTCATGTTTGAAAAAAAAAAGCTTTATCTTCAATTTACTACCTAAAAATCCCATCAACACAGCTCTGTATTATAATTTACGTTTAGCTCAAACAAGATTCTCCCACTTCCCAGCTCCCAGTGTGTGCCCCACCTAACTTCAGATCCAAGCGCGCCTCAGACGGCATCCCTGTAATTGAATGAACAAGACGCATCGCAATTTTCTGCTCGTACGATTCCAATCGTGCCTACAACCTTATTAGTTGTAAACGGAATACGTCGCGAAGTAGTTTCGGTGTGATGTTTGAATTATTTACAAGGAAGTTGATTCTTGGAAGACATTTGTTATGGACATGGTACGACAAATAATCATTTACGGTTTCATACATTTATTTGTCAGACAGAATACAAATTCACTTACTGAGAAACACTAGATACAATCAAAAAGTAATTAATGATGATTTTTAACTGAATCTTAAATCTTCCCCAACTACTGCCATGCATATAGTACCTACTGTTAGTAGCCCACTATGTACTAACTCATATCTAAGCCATGACTGTATCCATACGTCCCATTATTTACCCCAAACTAGCCGCAATACAAAGCCCTACTTTCGCAGCGGTTAAAATTACGTCATTTTGAGATTCACCCATTATTGAAATTCAGACCCAAACTGATATTATATTCACGAAATGGAGCCCAAAGATTACCGATAGGTCGTTCACTAAACAGTTTGCATAATATTCTGATAGCGTAGTTACATTACAGTATATTAATGTACACAATTACATTGTAGAATTACCTATATTTTGTTTTACTGAACATACAAACATCACGCCCGTATTCTCTGAAGGGGTAGGCAGAGGTGTACCTATAGTACACCTACATTTCGGCAGTTATGTTATAGATCCCAATGTAATAGGGGGCGATTATATTGCCATAACCGGGCACTAAGCCAGACTTCGTGTTACTACTGAAAATGACCTAATGGAAAAACCTAATAACACTTTGCCCAACCCGTGATTCGAACCCGGGACCTCGTGTTCAGTAATACACCTTTAATATCTCTTACAGATTGTCGTTCCGTAATTTTAAATGACCTATAAAAACCTGGCTTTTATTCGCAAACCCTAAAAATAATTTACTCCATCATGACAACATGAAAACCAACTTTCCGATCCATTTATTAAAAATACACTCTAACACAAGGACACTAGAGTGTTATTACAATGACATTCGTGTCATCTGTATTTCGGAAGCGAGATCACCAACAACCACAGCTGCCAATGTGTCACAGTCTCATATTTGTAAAACATGCTTTGTTTGGTTTGCATGTAGAACATAATATACATACATACTATATGTAGTTCTCTCTGCAGTGTGTATGTTAACATCAGTTGTGACTGATGAAAAATGACAACGAGTTTTGAGTTCATAATTAAGCATATCATTTTTAATATACAGTGTATTGTCACATCTTATCTACTATATTTGACTGCCTCGTTGGTCTAGTGGTTGCTAAGCGCGACTGCTGAGCTCGGTCCTGGGTTCGAATCCCGGGTCGGGCAAAGTATTACTGGGTTTTTTCATTAGGTAATTCTCAGTGTAAGCACGGAGTCTGGATTTGTGCCCGGTTGATGGCAATAGGCTCGCCCCCTATTACATTGGGACCTAAAAAAACATAACTGGCTAAATGTGGGTGTTACTATATGTGCACCTCTGCCTACCCCTTCGGGGAATACAGGCGTGATGTTATGTATCTACTAATATTTATACCGGTTTCAGTCACGTCAATTTACGGGAATGCCCGACTAGTTTCGGACTAACGGAAGCCATAATCATCAGAGAGAATGAGCGAAACTATGTACAATTGTACATGCCTTCCATGATTTAATAATACCAATAGAACTTTTCAAAGTTACAATAATTTTGTACTATTCATCATCATTATCAGCTGAAAGAAACACTAGCCAGCAGAAAACTGAATTAGCAACTTACAATAACTTGCTAGGTTTTACGTGTGTGTCCAAAACTGCAAAACTTTCTGGCAAATACTAGTGTGATGACGTACCAACATTTTTGACCTGATTCACATTTAAATATCCTCCTATCTTAACTTCAAATCTCTTAGAGCAGTCAAGAACGCATTTAAAACGTGCGCCTTATCGCGCAGAATGCTGAAGATCTCTTCACAATCATGGATACGGAAGTCGGTAATGGAATACTGAGTTCTCGTGTGCTTCGTTTATGGCAGATAATGGAATACACTCATTTATGTAAACAAACAAAAACTTATGTATAGTTATATAAATAAAATTCCTTTCATTTATAAGGATAATCGTTAGGGTCAATGAATCCTGTATGGTCCATTATGATGAGTGACTTAATCCCTGGTTATTCTTAACAGCTTGAGAATAGAAGAGTTTTCCTGCGCGGAGTCTATTCGTCCATATTTCTCTTTTTATTCAATTTCCCTTTTTATTATAATTCCAAGACGTAAGCCTAGTAATATACCTACTAGACATACCAGAAACTTTGCTGTTTTTTAGTTACAAGGCGTCAGAAAACCTTAGATTTTAGTTCCGATTAAAGTGATCTAAATTTTATGAAAGATAATGGCTAAAACATTCCGTCTAAGTCTCATGAGAACAAGCAAGTATGCTTTAAACAACGCCCTTCTCTTTAACAAGCTCTCTAGTAGTTGCTATACCAAGTTTATTCACATTCACACCCCTCTGTTTTCATTTCATCTCAGATTAACACACAAACTAAACAGTCGCAACCGCTCCTAGATTTTATCAGATCTGCATATGAATAGTCCCTCACTACGTGTGCTGATATCAGCTATTCCACAATAGACACGCTCTGAATACACAAACGGCCAGATAAATATTTACCTTTGACATTATGTACGTGTATACGTATGGTGCGCCGGTGTGGCCGCTACGTGGTTTACAAGGAGTTTAAACATTAATAGGCTGATAAATCGATTATTTTTATGGTGTCTACCAAAATGTGTGATAGGATGGATGAGGAATACAAATAGGGAAACGAAACCAGGAAAAAGAGTCGTAACTTGTAAGGTGCCGAATACGGTGGCGCAGTAGCGTTTGGACTCAATGGTTGTTTAGGTTCAATTCCTGCACGGGGCAAAAATTTGTGCGAACTGCGGATGTTTGTCCCAAGTCTGGATGTATGTGTGTGCGATGTTTAATGTTTGGAAAACGCAACCACGACACAGGAGAAATTGCTTGTATGAGGCGAAGTTTTAAAAAAAGAAATGGATGGTCTTATTTTAAGCAGAAATGCTGTTAAATAAACTCCTGATAAAAAAATATTCTCTGCCTTATCTATCAATAAGTCCGATATGATATTCCTAAAACTAATTTACTATAATAACTTTCGTGAGTGTTATCCATATTATCTACTATATATACCGGTTGTACTCACGTTGATATTCGGGAATGCCCGACTAGTTTCGGACTCCAGTTCGGCTCGCGACCCCGCCGCGTCACCTGCTCATGAATAAGGGCTCCGTTAGAGTCCGAAACTAGTCGGGCATTCCCGAATATCAACGTGAGTACAACCGGTATATATAGTAGATAATTCCTAAAACTTCATACTGTCGTCGTCGTTAAGGCGTATACATTACACACTCCGACAGTATTGTTACCCCTACAAAAGAAGTCAACGAAACTTGTAACATCCACCATATAAAGTTCTTACAGACCAATCTTCTAGTACAGAAACATGAACCAAAAGAAAATACTGGAATGGAGTAGAAGCAAAAGTTCTGGAGTCTATTATCGCATGTGGGTCGCACGCTCCTAGCAAGGCTTATCGTGTAATGTTGAAGTTTTCCATTCATTAGGAACATTTCCCACTGTTGACTCTTCAACTTTGACTGGATGGCAAGAAAAGGAAGCATATTATTCAGCCTTCCCATATAAATGTGAAAGCAAGTTGGTGTATTTGTATTCTAATCATGACTGAACTACTGAATCGATCGTAATGAAAAATTCAGAAATAGCTTTAAAGATGGACATAATACTTATCAACGCAGTAGTCTTTTGTAAAAGCTAGTATTGAATAATTATAACCCGCTTTTTAGTAGATAACGTTCTCCAGAACGAATTTTGAAATTGTCACGGCGGCCTATCTCAGCTGAGACGACCAACTACGCAGGAGATATTATAGAGCATACTGCACAAGTACACATATATGCATTCCCTATTCCCTTATAGTCTGATGGGACGGTAGACCGTCCGATGGCTGAAATCAAGCGCAGGACCAACGGCTTAACGTGCCTTCCGAAGCACGGAGTGACACGTGAAGACGGTCACCCATCACAAGAGTGACCGCGACGAGCGTGGCTTAACCTTGATCGACTGATGTGCGCGGTGTCCCCTCAATTGTTTTAAGTAGATAATTGTTTAAACAAGGACTATTAAATAAAATGCAATTATGTCTCGAATGCATCTATGCAATAAATATATTACGGCACAGTAGGTATCTCTTGATATTTCAATTTCAACAGAATTTCGATAAATCCTACAAGAGGATTTGTTTAATCGAGCAAAAATCTGAACAGTTTCGTTATATTTCAAGTGACGAATATTTCTCGTGAAAAAATAATATCTTTTGTACAAGTCTCTTCGTATGGGTTCGAATAGAAATATACTCGTAGCCGACTTAGTAGGGTAGTGGATAAAAATGTAGCGAACCATGATTGTGTCGTTTTTCTTATATCACTTTTTAGCTATTAGTTATTTCTTATATTTACTGGTTTGAAGATGGATTGAAAAAGGGTGTGTCCATTTAAAATTTGATCAAAAATAAAAAATAAACTATTCTGCGGACCTACCTACTAACTCGTATTCCAAGTCACTTTCTGCTGTGGAAGTGAGTGTTGACCTGCAATGCAATGTTCATAATAAGGTACCTCAGCTCAATCCTGAAAGCTGCTCATAGAATTGGCTCAAAACCGTTCTTTTAAAACTTTATTCTGAGATAAAATAGTAAAAGTCTGGATTCCAAATAAGACCTTGACCCTTGAGTTTGTATATGATTGAGCAGTAAAAGTTTTCACCTTGCTTTAGGTTAGAGTTTTGACCCAGACATCAAAGGACTGCTGCGCTGAGGGTTGCGGGTTCGATTCCCGCACGGGGCAAAACTTTGTGCGAACCACAGATGTTTGTCCCGAGTCTGGGTGTTTGTGTATGTGATATTTCATGTTTGTGTAACGCACCCACGACACAGGAGAAATTCCTAGTGTGGGGCGACGTTTAAAAAAAAAAAAAAAATAACACACACACACCGTCCTATCTAAAATATACCTACAAGTTAAAAACTTCACGAATCTTATACATCAGAATATAGTCATTTATTTCTCACCAAACAGACTCAAAACAAGTAAACGTCAACCTAGTATCAGATACACACATTTTTTCATGGCGACCTTTACAAACACTAGTACAGTCAATAAAACAAGTGGTAGGAGGAAGGTTCGCTTAAAGAATTCGTTGCATTATTCAACAATGTCTGCTCTTCACTTTACTAAATGAAATAAATTACCATTGATACGTATTTCACACGTGTACGGCACAATACAGTTTACATTGTCAATTTTGTATGTAAATCGAGTGATTTTGATGCCGCCTCTGTTTATGTGGTAATAACGATCTTTGCCGCAGTTTTACTTAACATTTTTAAGTAGTTTATATGAGGTTTGGTCTCTTGGCTGTCGTGTGGTAAGATGCCCATACTGACGGTACTGCTATGTTCTATGATGCTTATTCTTCTGCCAAAGAACTTACTACAACCGTTTTGATAGGTTCCTGAATTATAAACTCGCACCCATGACCAATATCTTCACCGATTTTTGTTGCTTTCTTAATTCAGTATCACAAGACACCATGGTACACTCCACGAAGCCAGTCCACCTAGTCCAGCCCCCGTACCATGAACTCTTAAAGCAGAACAGTTATATGTTGCGGAAGCGAGACACCGTATTACCCTGGACTTAGCGTCTCTCTTCTATATCGTAAACTGTCATGCTTTAAGAGTTTTACCACAAGCTCGGGGGGGGGGGGGGGCAGAAGAGACTCCAACTTCCAAAAATACAGAAGGTATATACACCAATTTCACTAGTACATACAATCATCTTTGGCCTTTCGTCTATAATTTCTATGTTACAGACGATTTGGGCAGTGCCATGTGGTTTAGGCACTTTTTGGTGGATACAAACAGTGGTACATACAAACAGCTGCCTAAACTACTCTGGCTGTAAGGCGTGCTCCATTACGGTGTGAGGCAGCTAAAATTCCGCTTTATACCGTTTTCAGCCCTTAGCAGTCCCATCGAGTGAGCGTTTACACCACTCTAATTGCTTGCAAAATCCCTCTGAAATACTGTAGCTAAACGCAGCTGAGAATTTTGAGAATATTACATTTTAAATACAAATTACATACTCGCTGTGTTGGAATAAAGCTTCTGAAATCTAGGTATTAAAAATGTTTTTTGTCGTTTTGTGTCAGTTTCATTTTAAATGTAGTTGCTATAAATATGATATCACTTAGACTCGTTTATAACAAACAGATTTATTTATCGCTTTAGAGTGTCTGTTAAATATTCCAATAATAATGTGTTTTTTTTAATAGAGCTTTTAGTCCAGGATCCATGGACTATTTTAAGAATTGATTACTATCAAGCTAATTTTCTGTGAGTAGCTATCATAATTTGGAATTTTTGTAAGAGAAAAGGTGGATGTCTCATCAAAATGAAGCTACTCACGGAAAATTAGCTTGATAGTAAACAATTGTAAAAATAGTCTGTGTATCCCTGATTATGTTTTGAATTTTGATAGTCCTAATGTTATACTGTGATTATATATTCACTATGCTAATATTTTTGTACATAACGCCATTACTTGTAATCCATGTTTTCATCATCTACTAAGCATAATTTCTTATTAAACTAATCAATGGGCTTTTCTCACTGTTTAGTCTTACTAAAAGATTATTACTAAATCATCTTTTTCGAGTCCTTTTTATTTCGAACATTTTAGTCCTTTTATTTACTTTAAAAGTTATTGCAATTTCAAACTTTGATAGTTATATTTTATTCAAAGTGCAATCACCATTTTGTCACTAATGCTTAGCAAAATGGTTACAGCTAGAAGTAATAAGAATCGATCGTTAAGGATCTATAAGGCCTATAGAAATTAACAAGCTAATGTTAATTGCTGAACAAGCATTGCATTTAAGGGTATCCATAATAAAAAAGTTACGACGCTTTTCTATTATATAAGTCTTAAACTTGGGATTGAATACCGCAGAATGGTATAAACTTTCTACTTTTAATAATAGAACTGTAGTCTTGCGTAAGTAGATATTATAAGTTCTTCCACCAATTTATGAATATTATTAGGTACGTTATACGAGGTGTAGGATCTCATACATAGCATGTTGTTATTTGTAAAAGTGTTAAGTTGTTAAACCTAATTGGCGCAGTGGCTAAGCGATTAGACTGCTGCGCTAGGGTTTGCGGGTACGAATCCCGCACGGGACAAAAATTTCTGCGATTTCTGATGTTTGTCCCGAGACTGTGATTTTGTGTATGTGATATTGATTCATGTTTATGAAACAGATACGATACACGAGCAATTCGTAGTATGGGACGACATAAAAAAAATATAGTTATATATCTGTATAATCCTGATGTGTGGTTTAGGGAACAGTCAAAATATAAAGACCAACAATGTAATTGAGTGATTTATTAACACTTAAAAAAGCTTGTAGCGCCACAGAGCCTCTAGTGTGAATTTGTTGATAGCTGAGTAACAGCTTTGGCGTTTTGACCACAAAAATAATAAAAACGCAGCAGAAATAGTAAAGAAACTAATAAAGAAGAACGCTTCCGCTGCATGCCCCTTTAGGGAATACGAACGGGATTGTATGAATGAATGAATGAATTACTATATAGTAGTAAGGCCCTATTTCTTGCCACAACACGACACGTATCTTCGGACAAAAAGGTAAGCCAGACTATTGATATTCAGTGGGCAAGTCATTCCAATCTTCCGACAGTAATTTGGGCTTTCGTGACCCGTTTACGGTGACCAAGGTTGAAATTCAGGCTTATTGGTGTAGTATAAACATTGATTTTGTACGGTGGGCTGGATTTGGATGAAGTATTGTTTATAGCTTTATTTTTATTTTATTATTTGTAGTTAAATAGTACTCTTTTTTGCTTCTTTTATTGATATGATATGAAGGTAAATAAAGCATGAAAGTGGTTACCGTACTTTAAGATGTCGTCAAAGATAATCATTTGTAAAAAAACTCGTCACTGGGAATTTCTCCAGTGTCATGGGTGCATTTCACAAACAGGAAATACCACACACACAAACACCCAGACTCGGGACAAACATCTGTGGTTCGCACAAAGTGTTTCCCCGTGCGTGAATCGAACCCGCAACCCTTAGCGCAGCACTCCAATCGCTAAGCCACTGCGCTAATCAGGTCGTCACTATTCAAATTATTACACTAAATGATTAGCAGTTTATAATATCGAGTTACATAAAGACAGCCAGTGCTATAGCTGGGTAGAAGAAACAGCGCAACAAACTACCCAGCACCACAGTTTGTATGTTAATTAATTTACTGCGCAAAACAAACTTAGGTATACGGTAATTTGTATCAGCAACTAATTGCAGACTAGCTACAAAAACCCAGGTGTTAATACTTTGGTTGTAAAAGGTATTTTGTTTTCATCCGCAATCTCCATATTTCACTTGCGCGCCCACACGCGTGCTGCGTATTTGAATTTCACTAAGTACAGTGCGGTGCCGGGCCAAACTACTACTTTCCTATCTCGTCCCGTTAGGTGTTTTAGGAGGTGACTAAGGAAAAATCCAAAAGATTAGCAGCAGTATCTTCTGTAATTTCACCACCAATACTGCGATCCCCAAGCCGCATTTCAAGAGTGGAATTTACCGCACCCACCCCCTTTTAAAGGCCTATGGTAAGAAACCCCCCTCTCTTTAAGGAGGAGGCTTTTGTTGCAGCATTGGACGTCTTCCGGCTGATAATGAAGTGACATTACAAAAACAGTACACTAAAAATATTTGCTTTAAAATCGACTGCTGCAATACATCATGATACTTCAACCCTCAACCCGCAAAGCGCCAACAAACAAATCCTCAGAGAATGACCAATCTACGAGCATTTGAAACTTGGAAGCGTCCTTTAGCTATCGGTTCTAAAAGTTACGCGGTCTAACCACTTCGACTTGCTCCCAAAGTTAGCCAACTCCAGTTGTTCAGTCTTCCGATTTACATTCCAGATTATATAGGCACCTACGTAACATAGGTATGCTATCGGCTGTAGGCTATAACTCTGGCACCACATAGGTATCTGACGACGCCTCCTGGTCACCGTATTTCAAACTCCTAGATAAACTTCGATTAAACTAGCGACGGACGGTTGGGTGACGTTTAGGCGGTACGACACGACTTCTTTTGAGTCGTGACGATTTTAATTATTTGTTCCTAATGTCTCTTCTGATAATGTTGCAAAGTGGAATAATTGTCTTCTTCCTTTTAATGTTAACTTACTCATAGAAAGAAATAAATCGGTATAGAACAATCTACACGTTATACATACAATAATATGTCTTAGTTATCGTTATCGTCAGAATTGCGGGCAACCGGTGGATGCAGTTGGCAAGCTGTCGTTCATTGTGGCGTTCTAAAGGGGAGGCCTTTGCTCAACAGTGGACGTCTCCCGGCTGATGATGTCTTAGTTAGCCTGTTTAAGATCGGTGTTTATTGTTTAACACAATGTCACTATTCATATTTAAAGTGTTGCTATGCATGTTCCTAATACAAAAATGTAGGTATGCATATAATTAATGTAAGAATTATATTTTGTTTTAAGATAAATCAATATTTAGTTTTAAAATATTACTTATAGGTAGATCCCCTGGAGTGTTTTGGATGTTTCTTACTGTGCCATATTGTAAATGTTATACAAAATATGCATGATTATAATTAGTTTCCATAACAAGTCGTGAGTAATAAAACCCGATCTGATCGCTCCTTCAAGCAGAACACAGTTGATTAGAGAATCTCATTCGATTGGAACTATAGCCTGTTAGTCTTACTAACAATTAGGTCAAAGATCTTAACAAATAAATCTATAATGTTTATCTAGTGTACTAGCTTCCACTCGTGACTTCACCCACATAAATTTCGATTGTTTTATAGCCTGCCTTTCTCGATAAAAGGATTAACCAACCAAAAAAATCAATACGAATTAGTACTTCCTGTATCAGTCATAATCATCAGCCGAAAGACGTCCACTGTTGAACGAAATCCTCCCCTTTAGGTAAGGGAGGGGGGAGGTGCCATAATCCCCACGCTCTGCAAGTATATTGGGGATCGCAGTATTGGTGGTGAAGTTACAGAAGATGCTGCTGCCCATATTTTGGATTTTCCTTTAGTCGCCTCTTACGACACCCACGGGAGGAAAGGGGCGGTCAATTCTAGGCCGCATACCACTTGGCATCAGTGTAAGCATCATCTCTTTCAGTAATAGATTTAAAATAAACAACAAAATGTTGCCGAACATCGGCGAATGTAAAATGACTTTAATCAATCGTAGAGGCGGCACGAGACGGTTGATTAGAGAGTCTACTCGTTCGCAGCTGTCCTACATAGACCGATAATGAGTCGCCGGCCAGACAGCCGCTACGGAACCCAACGTTTGACTACCAGGCTTCAGAGTGGGTCAAAGAGGTACTATTGGTAACTAGAAATTTGTTGCTGTAAAAGTTGAGCTTAAAGCCTAAGTATTTGCTTATAAATTCCCCAAAGGAAGGCAATGGTTTTTCTTTTTATTGAAATACTGGCGCGGTGTTACCCGCTATTTTTTTCGGAATAAAAGGCCTTAGGGTTAATCCAGGGTGTAAGTTACGTCCATACCAAATTTTATCGAAATTAGTCCAGCCGTTTGAGCGTGAATAAGTTACAAACCTAGAAACACACTCACAATTTTTTGCCTAATTAATGACGTAAGTAGAGAGAGATAATTATATTTTCACTGTAATTTTTTTTTTATATTCGCCCCACCCTCGTATTTCCCCTTTATCGTGGGTGCGTTTCACAAACATGAAATATCACATACACAAGCCCCCAGACTCGGGACAAACATCTGCGGATCATACAAGCTTTTGTTCCGTGCGGGAATCGACCAACACTTACCCACCGCATTGATCAGGTTACCAATACAGAAAAAATAAGCAAGCTATGTATACTATTTGTATATACGAATTACTGTAGACACAAAACCTATTTAATGAAACGTAGAATAAGACAACATACTTACACAACAACTATATACAACAGTTACAAGTTACACAGAACTCCTAATAACAAACAAGATCCCAATAAAACGTTCATTCTACGATAAAAACTTGCAGCATCAAAGTAGAGTATCAAAAACTAAAACAATATAGGGATCGCGTAATCCCGGGCGATTTAACTTAAGGCTAGGGCGATTGCCCCGCGATTTATTACGCCGTATTACGCGTCTGCGTAAGTTTATTAAGTGTAGTAAATAAATGGTAAGTTGTTGAGTTTGTCTTTTCGTTAAACTGCTTCTTTGACTTCAGTTTTAGAGGACTTATGTTGTAGTTGAGTAAGTTGAGTTGAGAAGTTACTTACGCTGTTAGATTAGGTCGACTATCTTTCATCCGCGAGGAGGAGAACAATTTCATTGCGTTATTTCTGGGTGGCCTAAAGTTAAAGTCTCCGTAGAAAACATAACATCACGCCTGTATTCCCCGAATGGGTAGGCAGAGGCGCACATAATATAGTACACCCATATTTTGCCAGTTATGTTTTAGATCCCAATGTAATAGGGGACGAGCCTATTGCCATCAACCGGGCACAGATCCAGACTCCGTGCTGTTACTGATAATTACCTAGTGGAAAAACCCAGTAACACTTTGCCCGACCCGGGGTTCGAACCCAGGACCTCGCGCGCAGCAGTTGCGCTTAGCAACCACAAGACCAATTCAGTCTCCAATAATCAGATATCTATTAGTTACGATATCGTCAGAATTTCAGGAAACCAGTGGATACAATTAGCAAACTGTCGTTCATTGTGGCGTTCTAAAGGGGGAAGCCTTTGATCAACAGTGGACGTCTTCTGGCTGATGATTATGATAATGATGATCTATTAGTTAGACCCAATATAACTGAGAAAAGGCAAGGCTGGTGACACAACCAACACTTGACCTAAGCTAATCTGAGGGCGTGAATTAACTATAACTAACTAATCCAATTACACACGCTAACTACTGTTAACTACAGTTAAAGTTCTAAACCAGCTTCAAGTACAGTAAAGTTTCCACCTTCCGATCTCAAACGTTTACAAGATTTAAGTTAGTGTTTTGGTAGAATCAATTGACTAGTGACATGGTGACAGCACAGTGGAATCGTCCTTGGTTTTCTGAGTTAGGGTTCAGAAAAATGAAATAGTGAAAACGGCATGATTCCAATTCGATGACGATTTTTTGTATCTACAAATTTTATTATCGAATTATCTATGGTATACTGTGTTTTTTTTTTAACCTAATTTTGTTTAAGGGCTTTTATCAAAGATATTGGTGTACTATTTACTGTTAAATGATTTTATTCCTGCATATAGGACACTAGTAATTTTTCATACCTTAGTTGGCGACGGCATTTCCTTTTTAACACACCTTTGAGGTGTGAATTGAAAATTAATTTTCTTGAGTGTTATCCATATTAATATTATAAATGTGAAAATAACTCTGTCGGTCTGTCTTTCTTTTACGCCTTCACGACTAAACCGTTGGAAATTTGGCATGTAAAAAGTTTAAGATCCGAGAAAGGACATAGGCTACTTAACGCGGGCGAAGCAAATTCAAATTCAAATTCAAAATGTTTTTATTTCATATAAACCTATTACAGGCGCTTATGAAACGTTAGGATGCTAGTTGCACGGTTCCAAAATGTCATTCCAATGGAGAAGAACCGGCAAGAAACTCCAGAGGTTACTCATTTAAAAAGAAAGATGGTACAAATTTGTAAATTTACATATGTAGTTTCATTATGCGACAACAAAGCAAACTAATAGTGATAGAAGGGAAAAAAATAACAAATTGGGCCAAAAACCCACGGTGCAATTAAAACTACTAGCTATCACTATTCATTACATTGTGGTCACATTTACAATATTGATGAAGACCTGGAATCAATTATATAAAATAAATTGCCCGAAAACTGGGCAGAGGTAGAGGACCTACGAAAGTAAAGGAGAAGATAAGGGTCTTCAAAACATTAAGCCTTAATAAGAAAGGGATAATGGTGTTACATTTGCCAGGGAAGCCACATGTGCAGAAGACATTAACTCCAAGCTGTTCTATCATCAACATAATCTTTAGTTTTATAATAAGCTTTCTTGATTAAAATTGCTTTCACGCATGTTTTAAATTTCTTACCGGTAAGATCAGTTATCGTTTTTGGCAGTTTGTTATAAAAACGTATACAATTACCGAGAAATGATTTGGAGTTAGTTCTTGCTAACCTATATTTAGGTACTACTAATTTATGTTTGTTTCTAGTGTTTAAACAATGATAATCGCTATTTATACTAAAATTTTGCAAGTTCCTACGCACGTACATGATATTTTCTAGTATGTATAGAGATGGAAGGGTCAGAATATTGATTAATTTAAATTTTTCCCTAAGAGACTCGCGTGGGCCCATATTATAGATGGCTCGTATAGCCCTTTTCTGTAAAACAAAAATAGAATTGATTTCGGCCGCTGACCCCCACAGCAGGATGCCATAAGACATAATGCTGTGGAAGTACGCAAAATAAACCAATTTAGCTGTTGCTTCATCAGTAAGCTGTCTAATTCTTCTAACCGCAAACGCAGCTGAACTCAACCTGCTAGATAGGGCTGAGATGTGGGCGCCCCATTGCAGTCTGGAATCAATAGTAATACCTAGAAAAACTGTTTCCTGTGTTAGTTCAAGTTTTTCACCATCAAGCATTAGATTTAGATTAGATTGAGGCACGTTAGGCAGTGAGAACTTAAGACATTTCGTTTTTGATGCGTTCAAAAGCAGATTATTAACCGAAAACCAATTGGATAAAACATTAAGGCTATTATTTAAATCAGGAGGATCTTGAACATTTCTATTGACCTTAAAAATAAGAGAGGTATCGTCCGCAAATAGTATAATATCCGTTAAATCGGCCATCATAAAGGGAAGATCATTAATGTATGCCAAAAAAAGGAAAGGGCCAAGAATTGAACCCTGTGGCACACCCATTTTAACTATTGATCCTGCTGATGTTACTCCGTTAACGCCTACTTTTTGATGTCTTGTGGATAAGTAGGATGAAACGAGTTCTAGTGATTTATCTCTTATTCCGTAATAATTTAATTTAAGGATAAGCGTATTGTGATCAACGCAGTCAAAAGCCTTGGAGAGGTCACAGAAGATACCAACGGCATCCTGTGAGCCCTCCCAAGCCTCCAAAATGTGCGATACTAACTTGGCTCCAGCATCTGACGTTGATCTCCCCTTGGTAAATCCAAACTGGCGATCATGTAAGATGTTATTAGAACTGAAATGTGTCATCATCTGGTCAAGGACCATTTTCTCAAAAACTTTACTTAAAGCTGGAAGAACAGAAACTGGTCTATAGTTAGATGGATTATTCTTGCATCCTGATTTAAAAATTGGAATTACTTTACTGTGTTTCATTAGATCTGGAAAAGTGCCACAATCAACACAGTTATTTAAAATGTTTGCAAGAATCGGAGCGATAGTGTCAAT
Organism: Abrostola triplasia; assembly: GCA_946251915.1. Lineage (NCBI taxonomy): Eukaryota > Metazoa > Arthropoda > Insecta > Lepidoptera > Noctuidae > Abrostola > Abrostola triplasia. The sequence continues at coordinate 11,029,067 of OX276432.1, forward strand.
TATTGAATTAAGTACTTTGACAGATATGCCCCATAGATCTTCAGTGGCTTTTATTTTAAGAGATTTAAAAGTTTTTTTAACTAAGAATGGGGATACATGAGCAAAATTAAAATCTGGAATGTGTCTATTAAAGTATTTTTTAACAAGCGACTCTGCTTCTAATGACGATGAAGGGAGAGATTTCGTTACATCGACCGGTATGTTTGTAAAAAAGGTCTCAAAAGCGTTTGCGACATCTGCCTTATCTGAAATAGTTTTATTGTTTATTTTCAGAGACAGGTCTGTATCTCGTTGTTTACTATTACCAGTTTCTGCGTTAATAATCTTCCATACTGTTTTAATTTTATTATCAGAATTATTAATTTTGCTGCTGATGTGTCTGGATTTAGCTGATAAACATACCCTTTTAAATACTTTGGAGTAATTTCTAACATAATTGTGAAAACCCTGATCGGAGGTAAGTGAATTCTCATTGTAGAGATTGTAAAGTACATCTCTGCTTATCCTAATGCCTTTAGTAGCCCATTCATTAAATTTACATTTATTATTAAGTTTTACTCTTTTAAGAGGGCACGTACTGTTGAAAGCTTTACATATTATGTGGAAAAGTCTATTGAAATCTATATTCGGGTCTTTTGAGATAAAATATGAAGAACAAAGACTTTTGATGACATTTTCCTCTAACCTTTTCAATTTGTGAGTCGGTAGGGGCCTAATTTGAATAAAAGTATCAATCGGTGGAAGACTTTTTGATTTAATAGATATTAATTGACCCTTGTGATCGGATCTTACACCACTAATTAGGTTATAGTTAATGACCTCATTATTTGAAAAAATATTGTCAATACAAGTAACAGAAGTAGCAGTTACCCGAGTAGGTTCATTAAAAATAGGAACTAAATTAAAAGAATTAAACAAAGCTAAAAATTTACTTTTATCAGGAGAGTCTATTAAAATATTTAAATTGAAGTCTCCACAAATATAGACTAGCTTGTTGCTTTTAAATACTTTACCTAATATCACTTCCATTGACGACAAAAAAGATAGAAGGTTTGACGCAGGTGGCCTATATACACAAACAACAATAAAACCCTGGACTTCTGCACATGCTACCTCACATAATCGTTCAACAGAGCATGAGGTTATGTCAGGTCGTTCTTTAAATTTAAGATTGTCTCTGCACAATATCAAAGATCCTCCACCCTCAGCTGATAATCTGTTGCCGCGGGTAAAAGCTAGTTTAATAATTAGTATAAGATTATAAATGATAACCTATTCAAATCCTCACTTATTTACCTGTTTCCATGTCCATTCACATATTCTGGTTGTCCGCATGTATAATCAGGTCATTGAAAATAATAATAGTTCTACAAAGCCAAACTCCCGCTCCAGTTATCCTACTTTTACAACTTCCTTTACATTCAAAGGTTCTACCCCGCTAGTAATAACGGTGACATAAGAATATATGGTTATTAGGGTCGTTACCCCCCACAAAAGGGGTGGGGCCATTACTTTGAATCGGGTTGCATTGATAGAATTCGGACATATTGGGCCGTGCGATAACGTAGGCAAGGTGAGTGTGATCATGACTGTATTCTTCGAAGGGGAAACAGATGATCAGCCTTTACTTTCTTCTTGATTAATATGACAAACCTAATTGGCTCAGTGGCTAAGCGATTGGACTGCTGCGCTAAGGGTTGTGGCTTCGCTCCTCGAGACATTAATTGGTGCGATCCGTAGAATTTTGTCCCGAGTCTGGGTGTTTGTGTATGTGATATTTAAAGACGGTTTTTTTTAAACAAATGAACAATTATCTGTGGTCCTATCCAGGGGTGGTCAGGTATTTCCTTTTATTCCAAAAAAAATCGTCGTCCCACACTAGGAATGTCTCCTGTATCGTGGGTGCGCAAACATGAAACTTCACATACACTACCTATATAATATGATAATACGTTCAAACAGTAAAATGGATTATAAAACCATATCCCTCGACATCTAAGAACATTTATTGCAGGATTGTCCGTTTTAATTCCATCGTATTGCTGTAGGTATGCTAGTTACGAAACATTTAGCAAAGCCACGCAAATGGAGCTGCGTGCTTACGCGGCAAAATTATTGCTTGCTTCGGTATAGCGGCCATTTTAATGCAATAGGACCTTAGTTGTGCAGGAGCTAGGAGATTGTACGTTTTGGTGTATATTATGACCTTACAGATTCAAATTATAAAGGAAAATGTGGCGCGATAAACCATAACATAATATCACGTCTATATTCCCCGAAGGGGTAGGCAGAGGTGCACATATAGTACACCCAAATTTCGCCAGTTATGTTTATAGGTTCAAATGTAAAAGGGGGCAAGCCTATTGGCATCAACCGGGCACAAATCCAGACTCCGTGCTGCCACTGAGAATTACCTGATGGAAAAACCCAGTAACACTTTGCCCGACCCGGGATTCGAACCCAGGACCTCGTGCTCAGCAGTCGCGTTTAGCAATCACTAGACCAATGTGGCACGATAGAAAGGTGGTATTTAAATAGGTATTGTGCCACTTGACTAGGTGGACCGATGATATCGTCAGAATTGCGGGCAACCGGTGGATGCAATTGGCAAGCTGTCGTTTATTGTGTCGTTCTAAGGGGGAGGCCTTTGTTCAACAGTGGACGTCTTCTGGCTGATGATGATGATTGTGCTAGTTTATACTCACATGTATATTTGAGCAGGCCTGATTCCTTGGAGTCAACTAGTCAGGCATAAATATACGCTGGAGCCGTTCTTCATGAGTAGGTGACACGGCGGAGATGCAAGCCGAACTCTGTTGTTCAGCTCGGCTTCTAATATGGATAACACTCACGATTCCTCAAAAGGATAGCCAGGGGTTATCTATTAGCAGGGTTTCGGGTTGCAAACAATATTATTGTTTCGGGAGAAATGTTCTATTTCCATTATATAAAAACATATATTGTATACATATATATATATGTATATTTTATATAATGGAATATATAGAAATAACGTTTAGTATAATATTCCATTATACTATACGTTATTTCCTAGTAATGATTTTTCAAAGAGATATATTAATTATTAGCATTTAGACTTTCCAGACATCTTTCTTGGAACAATCAAATTTGTTTCTACCTACAAAACAACGTCAGTTTAAAGGTCTGACATAAAAATTCTAAGACATAGGTCTCCCATCTACTGTAGCGTTAGGCTAGCAATAAAGATACCCTCACAAAAGACCAGCCGTCCTAATGATGTGTACCGTCACATGGTTCCAAACGGCCAACCATTACTAAGGTCCCTCGAGGTCCCAGAAGATTGGTCCCAATCTCCAACGTCGTAAGTAACCAACGTTATAGACCCTTGAGAAACTCAACGGTCCTTAGAATCTTTAAGTTTATGAAGACCTGTAAAACGGGACTGTTTTTAAATCGTTCTTTTTGGCATTTGTTTCTTTTTTAATACCAGCCTGTTACACAAATATAATTATTTGTTTACACACACTTTTTTAAAATTTTTGGTGCCATTTGAAATGCCAATTTAAACTGCCTGTAAGCCTCTGAAATGGCCTTACCCACTGTTGAAAAATCTCAGGAATGCCGGTTTTCTCATGATGTTTTCCTTCAGCGATTTTAGCGACTGATAGGACCACTACGTCGTAATATAATCATAAAACCTGTGTTTGTAAAAGGCAATGTGTTATCAGTAGGTATGTGTCACCAATGTGTCACTGAATCTCTGTTAAACGGACTTATGACTTATATAAAATAGAATCCCAGTGAGGAGCCAAGGTAAAAACAAGACAAAGAACAACGCAGGAAGACGAAAATCTAATAAATTTCGAACGCTATCGTCAAAAGCTGTGAGAAAAGAACGACCTCTGGACTTCTTACTGCAACGAAAAATTGTTTAATGTATTTCAAACGTCGGCTTACAGTGGCGCCATCTAGGTACAGCTCGATTACTATTCCACTATCGAAGTTATATAGAAACTTTTAGTCCACTCCGCGCTGTAAAAAATGACGGCGAGAGCTCTACGGGTAATGGCGGGGCCTGTAGGTATTGTTAGTGGTAGTTGTAGGTAACTTGTAATAGTTAGCTGATATTTCTGGTTATTATTTTGTAATGGAGGATTGTTTTACTTTTGTGTAGAGACTAATTTGTGCCTAACGAACAAAGTTTAGTTTGCTTTGACAATTTGATCAAGTTCAAAAAGTAGTACAATATATATTATACAAACACGTGTATGTTTTTAAATTGTGTGTCATTGTTTCAGTTTGAATTTAGAACTGTTGTTCTAAGCGGTTGGGTATTTTTTTATTTTTGTTTGAATGAGTTCCCGCTCAAGTAAGAATTTTGTCTTCCAAGATAATTTAACGTAACATAACACCAGTATTCTCTGAAGGGGTAGGTAGAGGTGACTTAGAGTACACCCACATTCCGCCAGTTATGGTATGCGGTGCAATGTAATAACTGATGAGACTATTGCACCATCAACCAGGCACAAATCCAAACTCCGTGATGCTACTAAGAATTACCTAATGGAAAAACCCAGTAACACTGTACCCAACTCGGAATTCGAACCCTGGAGCGTTACTCTAGGATATCATTTTTATTTATTTAATACTTAAGTACAGTTCTGTACAAGGCGGACTTAATACCTTAGGCATTTTCTACCAGTCTAACCTTCAGGTAGTGCAGAGATTTTTCTGATTAGTCAGAGACCAAAATGAAATGGTAAAATGTAAACATACTTATCTACTATTAACGTAAGTTACAAAAGGCCTAGTTCACGGAACCCTAAAAACAAAATCCGCTGCCATTCCGCCAAAACCATTTCAAAATTGGAATTGGCGCACCTCCTAAGCGGATTTTTATGCTAGCCAACGTATCCATGCGTTCTGTGGCGACTTTGTACGTTTGCAATAAGGCGTATTTTCGCTTGTATTGTTATGTTTTTAAATTTGTGTTTTCTAAAGCTCGTGCATAGAGAACACAGATTTGAAATAAGGAACTCGCGGCTTATCCTATTGGGTGGAGGGAAGTACACCGTGACCTCTGTACAGCGCACCTGTGTTTAAAGCCAGGCTCAAACTGTATTTTAAACTAAACTATTTCTATGTTATAGTTCCAGGTCGACTCGGACGCAAAAGGTTTTCTTTTGAAAGCCTGCTTCGTTTTATAGTGTACGTACTGTCTGCTGAGTGTTAGGTTTTAGATTCGGTTTATAGACCTAACGAAAAAGCTTTTAACAAATATTTTACTAATTTACTTAGATTGCAATTAATAAGTTGCTTTAGGTTTAGAATGAAACTGTGCCCAATAAATAAAGCCAGAAAAATATCATCTTCATCATCATCAGCCGCAAGATGTCCACTGTTGAACAAAGGCGGGAGGCCTTCCTAGAACGCCACAATGGACAGGAAAAATATGCCTATTAAAAATCAAAATTAGTAACGAAATCTAAAAAGGACCGGGTAACGCGTTCACTGAACATGGCCAACACCAGCCACTGTGTAAACACTCGTCCACAGTGTAAACAAACCAACCATTCATAACAAACCATTATAATCATAGTTGACATTCAAAGCCAAATACAATTACGTACAAAAGTAATTAATGTCCCACGTTACGAACACTTTGTCAGAGATAGGTGAGCGTCAGCAAAAAAGGTTATCGTCATTAATCCTTTAATTAATGGGCCGTGAGTTGCCCTTGTTTTTCTGACCCTACACCGGGTAATGCTCTGTATTGTAAGCAATAAATTATGCAGTTACGAAGCCATTTTCACGCAGTTTACTTCGTAGGAAGGTAGAGATGTGGAATATTATGCTAGAACAGCTTGGTCTTCTTATTAATTAGCGCCCCGCGGTGTTACCCGCTACATTTTCTCGGAATAAAAAGTAGCCCATGAGTAAATCCAAGGTGTCAGCTACCTCCATATAAAATTTCATTGAAATCCATTCAGTAGTTTTTACGTGAAAGAGTTACAAACATCTATGCATACTTACAAACATTCGCGTTTATAATATTAGTAGGGATTATAAACGCAAACGGCAAACAAAAATACTTTTGTCATGTAGACAGACGAGAAGTATGGGACTCTTTTGTTCCGATAATTGAAAACAGGAGGTCAATAATTAATGTTTCATATCTACGTCACTTAATAACTAATTTCACGAGTCTCGAGTAGTTCCAAATACAAACGTAAACTCATTTATTCCCTCGCGTACTTTTGTGGCCAGTGCAGTTTATATAAATGCGGGTAAACTTTGGCGGTAATAAATAAATAAAAACTCCGAGTTAGTTCGCTTTAAATGAAATATGGCGTGAACACGTTTAAACTTTACATTTTTAATATAACTCTACCTGCTAACTTGCTTGAATGTAGCTAATGTACCTACAAATTCAGAGCTGTTATCGCAGATTTTTTTTGTTGAGTTTATTGATTTACTAGCTACGCCCCCCGGTGTTACCCGCTACATTTTTTCGGGATTAAAAGTATGTTTTAATCCAGGGTGTCCGCTACCTCCATATGAAATTTCATCAAAATCGGTCTCGCCGTTTGAGCGTGAAGAGGTAGCAAACATTCAAATACACAAACACACTCACAAACTTTTGCCTTTATTATATAAGTGAAAAGTGTGATTTATGTTCCTTTTTGAGATGGAATTAATATTAGAAACAATTCGTAGTCATTTTGGAACCATTCTAGTCATCTTTACGTGTGATCAAAATCATTATGCAAATTCATTTTGAGTTTGAAGGTGAAATACTGAATAATAACAATGTTCTCCTGACCGAATTTCGGTCACGGCGGCGTGTCTCCGAGCGAAGACTTTTCTCAATTAATCACACTTACCGTAACATACGTTTTATTGTCAAAATACTTAATAAATAAATAGCAAAAATAATGGCGCAAGATAAATCATATACGCAAAACAAAAGAAAATGCTACCGCTTCAATTGTATTCCCTTTTGGTGTTCACAAATAATTGGTACATCGTTACGAACGATGGGAAGCGAAGAGAAACATGTGAAAAGTCTGGAACAAATCGTGCAATCCTTACAATCCTTTAGCTAATAAAACAGGTCGGTGTTCTCGATGCTTCCCTCCATCTTACATCAGCGTGATCGCTAACGTTAACTTTATTGGGTGTCACATGTTCCCCCATCGTTAATATTCATTCGGTATAGCACGAGCTATCCCGATTGTGGATAATATAGAACTTTTCCTTACATTTCCTTATTGGATCATAGAAAGTTACTATGGCAGTTGTTATGCGTTACCGTTGCGTGGTATGGTTGTGCTGTGTTAGGCATCGACTGTATAAAAACACTAGCTGCGCCCCGCGGTGTTACCCACTACATTTCACAAAAGTAGCCTATGTGTTAAACCAGGGTGTCAGCTACTTCTAAATGAAATTTCATCAAAATCTACTCTAAAAGATAGAAACCTAGTCAAACAATGAATACCCCAAAGAGCCATCGATACTGAATACTAATACGTGGTAAATGAGAAATATCAAAGTTTGCCAATCAGGTGACCCAGATGTAACCTTTAACTCCTGAACGCTCTTCATCAGAAGACAACGTTGAACGACATGCCTTTGGATCTTGTTTTTAATTAGCCACCGCCGGTGCAGGCATATTGAAATATAAAAAAAAACTGTCTCGATACTGTCGTCTTTAGTGAAAAGCGAAGTTCAAGAAATATACTCTTGAGTAAGTGGTTTATGGCTTATTCTACACTTTACCATTACTAATAAATCATCAAATTATCGTTATTAATAAAACATAACATCACGCCTGTATTCCCCGAAGGAGTAGGCAGAGGTGCACATATAGTACACCCACATTTCGCCAGTTATGGTTTTTTTAGGTCCCAATGTAATAGGGAGCGAGCCTAATGCCATCAACCAGGCACAAAACTAAACTCCATGCTGATACTGAGAATGACCGAATGCAAATCCCAGTAACACTTTGCCCGACCCGGGATTCGAACCAAGGACCTCGTGCTCAGCAGTCGCGCTTAGCAACCACTAGACTAACGAGTAACTTTCATCATTATTAATAATTACAATCAATACTTCCAAAGTAACTCTGTCTGTCTGTTACACCTTTACGTTTAAACCGCTGCGCTGGACGGATTTTGATTACACCATTTAAAAAATAATACGCTGTACATTGTTCTAAAGTAAGTCTTAATATTTTTAACACACTAATCCAAATCTTTTTTATTCAATTGTGTACCGTTAAAAATTTCAATTAAGCAGGTTCTGGCACTTTGAACATTTTACATTACGACAAATAATATGAAATAAATTCCACAAATAGAACATAATGTATAATATTTTCGTCAGATTCACATCTGATTCCCAAGACAGTCGATTTGTCTGGACCTAACGATGCAAGCAACTCACGCCAAAAATCTTGGCATTACTGTCTGAATCGTAGAGGTACGAACATTAATATTGCAAGGTATTCATCATGTCTCGCTATTATATCTTCAAATTTTCGATATGATAGCTAGCAATATGTTACAATTAATACGTCTACCAATTACTGTGGTTTGTATCCCTACTAATATTATAAACGCGCAAGTTTGTAAGCACGAATGGATGTTTGTTACTCGTTCACGTAAAAACTACTGAATGGATTTTAATGTAATTTCATTTGGAGGTAGCTGACACACTGGATTAACACAATGGCTACTTTTTATTACGAAAAAATGTAGCGGGTAGCGCCGCGGGGCGCAGCTAGTACTGAAATAATTGATCTTTATTTGTTTCGGACAGTTATTAATGGTACTTTTTGAACCGACTTCGACGATAATTTTAAATTGGTAAGGATAGTGAGTGGTCGACCTTTCGGTTCACTCGAGCGGTGACTACGAACCGGGAGACGCAGCGATGGCAGGCCACCAGGTGGACCGACGATGTCAGAGTAGCAGGCAACCGGTAGATGCAAATGGCAAGTTTTCGTTCATTGTGGCGTTCTAAGGGGGTAGCCTTTGTTCAACAGTGGATATCTTTCAGATGATGATGTAGGGTTGTAAATTTGAGATCTCTTGAAACAAATAATAAAAAATCATTTAGGATCTTACTATAATTCATTTTCAGAACTTACAAATCGTAAAGGTTTTTTCATAACTAACAATGCTTTACTAGGTCAGACACTTTCTGGTCGCATTCCATTTTCAATTAGGCTACCGTTCAATTGATTGAATGAAGCGTATGGAATTCGGTTAGGTTAGATTAGGTTATGTTTGTTTAATTATTCTGATTATCGTTATCCAGCTCTTAAATAGGATTTTATGATGGGTAGCTTAATAAGACTGCCTCGTTGGTCAGACAAAGTATTACTGGGCTTTTCGTTTAGGTAATTTTCAGTAACAGCAGTTTGGATTTCTACCCGGTTGATGGCAATAGGCTCGCCCTTATTGCATTGGGACCTATTACATAACTGGCGAAAGGTGGGTGTACTCTACAGTCATCTCTGCCTCCCCTTTGGGGAATACAGGCGTGATGTTATGTGTTTTATTGTATCTATAATTGGTTCTGATACCTAATTAAAATAAATTTGTGCCACACTTTTTGATGTACTGGAGACCCTCCACAGAGATTAGGAACACGTACCTAATAAATATCTGTGAATCTATAATTATTATACTAACTTTTTTCGTTATTATTTATTTTAATCACACTGCCTCAACATCTGGCTTTATGTATAAAATAATAGATTTAAAGTTTTAGTAGTATATAGGTAACTAATAGTAAATAACTTTCGTGCTTCGGAAGGCACGTTAAGCTGTTGGTCCTGCGCCTGATCTCTCCGGTCGTGTCGGTCTGCCGTCCCATCGGACTATGAGAAATGCACCTGTGTTTGCACACATACTTATGCACTATATATCTCGTGTAAGCGTAACTACGCAGGAGATATTATATATATAACTAGCCAACTGGCTAGTCTCAGATGAGACAGGCCGCCATGACCGACATTCGACCAGGATCCATACTTCCATACTAATATTATAAATGTGAAAGTAACTGTGTCTGTCTGTTACGCGTTAACGACAAAACCGCTGGACGGATTTTGATGACAATTGGCATGTAGATAGTTTAAGATCTGAGAAAGGACATAATTATGCTACTTTACGCGGGCGAAGCCGCGGGGAATAGCTAATATAAATATACTTTTCAAATTATAATGGTTTTCTCTAAAGTAATGATCTAGCAGGGGAATTCTAAGAGAATTTATTTCTCTGTTTGTTAAAAGACTCCTTATTTACGTACCAAGAACCGGAATTGGAGGGTCCCGACAGGTAAATATTGGCTCTATGAAATTAATGTTTCGTTTACATACTTTTTCATGTCAATGTCAATAAGACTCGGTAATATAATATGTACTCCAGTTGCTAAGGCCTGATTTCGTTCAGGTGGTTAGTTACAAACTTTTGTCAATGCTCAGTATTCGACAAGGTTCTCATTGTAAGCGTGAGGAGTTTTGACGTTTATAAATGTCACTGTCAAAATATACAGCCAAGTGATTTACGGTATTGGTTAAAAAGGAAAGCACTCATGTAATATATATTGCGCTGTTCTCCTCATTCGCTTTAAATGAGGACTACAAATATAAATAAATGATTTTATATTGATCAACTATCTTCGTACATATTTATGGTTCTGGGTACAGTATAAAGCACTACTACCAGGTACTGACCTTGTGGTAACATAAACTGATTGGTAGTCCAGTTTACCATTTCATATTTCATCTACCATAAGTCACAAAGACAGACAACTGAGACTTTTATAATGCAAAATCAAAGGACATGCCACACAATGTCAAAAGGCGTCGCAGTAGGCCCACTCTTTTAAAGAGAAATGGTCTATCGCAGCTCACAACCGAAAGAAATGGAGGAAGAAAAGGGAGGTCTTTGCCCTGCAGGGGGCCGATCATGGCTGAAATAATAATAATAAAAGCTAAAGTCCTAATTCAAATATGACAACATAATTATCAAAAGGGAAATTAACACGATTGAAAAATCCCAGAATCATTTAAACCTATTATGTTTTGAACATATTTATTGTTTTCGTTTGCCCCTAATAATGTTACCCCTTGCAAATAAATATTACCCATATTTCTCTAAACGCTTAATTGGTAGAATATAATCACAAGCTCGATTGAGCGAAACACATTGGATCGATTTAGTTCCGAATAATTCATCGATTTTTTGCAACGAACGCCATAGTTCACAGAAGGGAATTCTCAGAAGTCCAGGCTGACAGTTCTGGGTAATCATGTAATTTGCCCTTTTGTGAATATTGAGTTACAACCTCCACGCCTTTTAATTTACTTTGTTTAGTTGCCTGTTATTGGCTTCGATTGTGAATTTAATAAAAATATATATTATTATCATTGCTCGTGTTTTGATCTTGCGTTTTCAGAATGACATTGTCAAGTAATTTTTCGCAATACAATATTTTTTTGTCGACTATGAAAGTGATTATGAAAAAGTGCGACATAATACCTTCGCAGTGGGAGCAGCAGGCTGGCAAACGATCTGAATGGCGATCCTTGGTAATGTCCAAGATTAAAAGTATCGAGACCGATCGCTGTTCAGAGCTTGATGAGAGACGCGAGAAATTGAAAGACCGACCAACTGTGGCATCAATTATAATTACATAGGTGGAGTGCTCACATGGCCTCCATTGTACGTGAATCTTCTTTAGGAAGATTGGTTACACAAGCCAAGCCAAGCCCCAGAACTGAAGCAGTCGCCGTGGCTGAAATCGGCGAGGATGTCATCATCATCATCATCAATTATAAATATTATGTAGGTACATATCTAAATACATAAGTACCCATACTTTTCAAAGACCTAATTTTCCTATATGAAAATCACCAATTCAGTGTCTGAACTTAGACTCTCACAGAAAACCTCACGAAGCATTCTAAACTGCCAATTAAACTGAGTACCTTTAGTGAAACGTAGTTTGTCCTTATTTCCATTTTAAAAGCTATGGATAAAAATAATATTGTTAAATGCCCGACGAGGCGTACCATACCAAATAACGCGTGAAACAAGCGTAAATGGTGCTGTAAAGCGCAATTTATGCATTTTGAACGCTCAAGCGCTGTTTACGCTTTTTTGTTGGAGCACTATTTTTTCGAATGCTTTAATTATGCTTTAAGGGTCTGTTATCATTACCATATACATTTGACTATAAAGAATCTCAACTCCTTATAATTATTCTGAGTACAGTCTTTAACAAAAGATAGGAGAGCAGAGGCATTAAGGGACTCTGCCCTGTTTCGGAATATACTAGAAATTCAAATCCAAAAAAAAAAATACTATGAAATATGGTAGGAAAACAAGGTTCTGTAGATGATGTTATTGCTAATTATTATTGATATTTTATTAGATTTGTGTATCACACTAATATTACTAAAGGCGAAAGTTTGTGAGTGTGTTTGTATGTCTGTTACCTCTTCACGCTCAAACAGCTGGACCGACTTTAATGAAATTTCATATAGAAGTAGCTGACACCCTAGGTTAAAACATTGGCTTTTTATCTCGAAAAATGTGTTTGAACTAAATTGCAATGTATCTGTAATGCAACCAATACTGAGTTTCTAATAATCAGGAAATAAACTGAGACGACCTGATTGGCGTAGTGACTAAGCGATTGGACTGCTGCGCTAAGGGTTGCGGGTTCGATTACCGCATGGGACAAAAAATTGTGTGATCCGCCGATGTTTGTCCCGAGTCTGGGTGTTTGTTTATGTGATATTTCATGTTTGTGAAACATACCCACGACACAGGAAAACTCCTAGTGTGGGGCGACCATTTTTTTTAGAGAAAAAAGAAATTTTATTATTATCGTACTTTCCAATTACTCAACCACATTCCCAAAAAGGCAAATGGCAAGTTGTTGTTCATTATAGCGTTCTATGGAGGAGACCTTTGTTCAACAGTGGACGTCTTCAGGCTGATGATGATGATTTAAACAAAATTCAATCTTTCTTTTTAACAATTAATCAGAGTTTTAAAAAACATATTCAGCCGCCTATAACTTGAACCACAGTTTAATTAACTCAGAGATTTTACTGTAAATTGAAAAAGTGTAACAACACTCTTATAGTTAAAGACGTCATTGAAATGAGTAGGCCGTTTCATGGAGGAAATTAAATTTTAATACTTAGATTTCAGTATTTTAGCTTTGTGACTTAACGAAGCTTTTTGTATTCAAATGGGATTTAGAAAGAACAACGAAGTCCCTCACAAGTGACTAGGGAAATTACTAATGATAACAAGAGCAGACTGGTCCATTTTTTGGCCAAAAAAACAGCGTAATATGCGGGCAGTCTTTTAGGACCGGGTGACATCGATGGGGATGATTATACTATACTGCTTTTTAACCATTTGTTTGTGTATTGCATTGTAACTACCCGCGCCCCAAGGTGTTACTCGCTACACTCGCTACGAATTATTTAATAGCAAATTTTGACATGTAATTATGAGATATGGAAATATAATTTCTTTTTTTTTTTGTTTTTTTAGCATACATTTTTGACATTGTAATATTAATAATTAAATTACGAATCGAGAGATGCCAGTGCCATAATCTATTTATAATGTATTCACGATTTGCATGCATAATTATAAGTTGTGTAATATTTCTGCACCAGCAATGGTAGTGTATGTGAAACTGTATTTAATGTAAGACCAATGTACCATATACTGAGAAATAAATTCTATTCTATTCTACACTTTTTCGGGATAAAAAACCTATGTGTTAATTCAGGGTGTCAGCTACCTCCATATGAAATTCCATTAAAATTGGTCTAGCCGTTTGAGCGTATAGGTGACAAATATACAAATACACTCACGAACTTTCGCCTTTATAATACTAGTATGAATCTGTGAGGGTAAGCTCTGCTCATTGCGGTCAGTCTTATGATGGGTGACTTTTTCTATGTCCAGACCCCTCCGTGGTTTGGAAGGCATGTTAAACCGTTGGTCCTGCGCCTGATTTCTCTTTGATAGTGGCGGTCTACCGTTCTATCGGACGGAATACAGTTATGGACTCTGTATAAAATGTTTGTTACTCTTTTACGTAAAAACTACTGAATGGATTTTAATAAAATTTCATGTGAAGGTAGCTGACACCCTGGATTAACACAAACACTTTTTATCCCGAAAAAATGTGACGGGTTGCCGCGGGGCGCAGCTAGGCAAAATAAACGAACAGTAATTCTTACACTAAACTGGAAGCAAAGAACCTGAAGTTAATTGCATTCAGAACAAATTAATGTCTTAAACAATGTTATTTACCTCCAGCCTGACTTATGTAACTGAACGTATGCAGTAAAATTATCTTTTATTAAAATCTTGTATAGTCACTTGCAGCTGTTCAAGCCGCTTCGCCGCGAAGAGTAAGGCTGGCTGTTCACGATAGAACATGGGAATAGATGTATGGAGATTGGAGACTGAGATCGTTTGAAATATTAAGGAAAATAGTGGATCATGAATATTTGCGAAAAAGTATTCTTATCAACATCGGTAACAATATCACGAACATTAGCGAAGAAGAACGACACGAATATCGTAATTAATGAGATTTTGTTTTAGTGATGTGTTGATAATTTTTTGGCGATGAATCAATTAATTGCTACTATTTACGATTTGATGTAACATGCTATTGCCATTAGCTAACTATTGGCTTTTCCAGCGACTTTGTTTGCGTGTTTTATATTAATAAGCCAAGGGTTTTCAAAGTTAATATCTTTTTTAGGAACATACAACCACATGTCCTTAACTTCTTTTTTAAATGAGTAACCATTGGAATTTCTTGCCGGTTCTTCTCCATTGGAATGACGTTTTGGAACCGTGCAACTAGCATCCTAACGTTTCATAAGCGGCTGTAATAGGTTTATGTGAAATAAAACATTTTGAATTTGAATTTGAACTAAATCATTCTTAATCTGCGCATAATGTTACAGGTAATATCCTATACTAATACTTACAACGTAATGTAGGGAAATCCTAAAGCCCTCCACCGGGCACCACTCCAACCAAACTAAAGAACAACCTAATAATAATTCCGTTAGACGTTTCCCTGTTAGACTTGGCAAATATGCAACCAGAATCAATGAGGCGGTCGCATCATTAATATAACTCAAAAGGTGGAACCCTTCGTAAAATTAAGACATGATATACGACATGTTACTGTCATTTCCTACATCTCCATTGGTCGAATTGGCAAAGTATTTGTATCTTACCTCTAACGTACAGTGAGTGCCAAGCCTAGGTTGCAGCATGCACTTGACAATGCTGATAATTTTAGATTCGTTGAAGATATTTTGGAATGAATCCAGATTCCGGTACTTTTTCATTTAGTTTCTTTGAAAAGCGAATCGTATTTATGCCTTTGGCTGCAGTTGTTTTGATAGTTTCGTTTTATGGTCGCATTTTTTTGCTATGTATTTGTAGTGCTAAATTTAGGTGTTAAGGAATCTGCTGTACGAAATCGTTGAATTTTCTGGATTGCAAGACTGCACCAAGTTAAGTTTTTTATTTTGCAAATATTTTAACAAGAAACAGTTTTACATATCATTATTTTTTAAGACTCGATGGCATCGGCGTTTTGTGATTGACACTGAGAGGAGACACTGTCCTTGACCTTGACCCAGGGGGGATCAAGGTCAAGGTCAATAATAATTATTGTATGTAAGTATGTTACAATTATGCATGTCACCATTCGCGCAAGTATAAAAAACACAATTCATTCGATTTACAGAAAAAAAAAAAATGTTGGACTAGACTCTAAATTGAAACATACTCTTTACCAATTCCACAATATATTTAAGATACCTCTACAGAGGTACTCTTAGCCAGTTTCATCTAAGTTATACCTCCTAAAGTTTTTTAGTATTCTCATAAAATTGATATCCGTAGTACACAAGATATGGGTCAAGGTGTTTATACAATAAGCATTGTCAGCCCCGACCTGGGCATTGTATAAGAGTCATTAGCATGTGAAAGCTCCGTTGTCAAAGTCAAACAGACGGACTAACTGGATGCTAAGATCTAGTCAGATTATAGACCATTGCATTGCATGTATTTGTGCATTCAATATGTAGATTTAGGAAGATTTGTTAAGTGTTTCTATTAAGCGTTGCTGCATTACATCATCAGCCGAAAGCCGTCTACTGTTGGACAAAGGCCTCCCCCTTAAGTAAGAGGGAAGCATAATCCCTTGGCAAGCGGCTTAGGGATCGGAGTATTGATGGTAAAGTTACAGAAGACGTTGCTGCCCATCTTCTGGATTTTCCCTTAGCCGCCACTTTCGACACCCACGGGAGAAAAGGGGTGGTCGAAGACCCGGGTGAAACATCTGCGGATCACACATAATTTGGTCCCGTACGGGAATTAAACCCGCATCCCTTAGCGCAGCAGTCCAATCGCTTAGCCACTACGCCAAGAAGGTCATCCCATGAAAACCGTTTAAAATAAAACAAATCGAGCTCTATAATAACGAGATAATTTCTTGCATTTAAGCTCTAAACATTTATTACATTAGGAATGTGCTTTTCTGGCGAATGCCTGGCATACGTTGACTCATCTTAATCCGCGCCGCGCGGGCGGCTCATACATTATGAGTGTTACGGCTCGTTAACATACACTGACTGTGTTACTACAGCAAATAGAAAGTCTCTGCGTTCGTGAAATATGTATAACCATTACGACTGTACTCGTTAAAGAAGTATGGAGAGAAACCCATATTGAAAGACAGTTTGAGGGTTGTGGAATAGGCGAGGTGTATTATAATCACCATCAGCCGGAACGTACTTTGTTACAACACCCCAACACTTTGAACACCCCTTAGGTAAGGGGTTGCCATAATCCCCATAATGGTATGTTAAAAATTCAATGTTCAACTACTTATGATGCAGACTGTACCTTCAGATTGGTGGTCCATCGATACTCCACACCATGTCTTGCTTTTATAAGAAAATTAGCACTCATAGAACAAAAAAAAGAAAATCTTCACTTAGTATCCTTCTAGAAAAGCACTCAGCTCTACATGGAAAACCAACTCGAGACACAAAGAATGAAATGAAGGCAAAGTCACTAGAAAAAAAGAAATTGGTGACAGCAACAGATTAGAACTGACTCCCAAAAACGCCTTTGATCTACAAATGTGAAAAAAAGGCTTTTGACAGCTTAAACGACTATCGCGTACAAAACTGCCACGCAATATTTCCAGCCAGACTTCTACACGACGTAGCTTTGACACAGCGTCCACTTTTTATCACACGCTCGCCAACGCCAACGGATTTATGTCTTAATTTCCTAAAGCTTATAAATCGTCCTCATCTAAAAGTTACTTCTTTCGGTCGGAATTTTGTGTAGTGAATTATGTTTCGTGATACTCATCGTTAAATACCATACGTATTTTTATATAACTATGTAAATTATGTAAGGCTTAGAACAATAATATAATATTATGAAGGGCAAAAGAAACGCTACCATTAAGGTTGAGATTTTGACTTTTAAAATTTGGTTCCTAAGCTCCGCAAACTGTTATTTCCCATTTGAGTTTTATTAGTAGCGATATGAAACGCTTTATGGTGTTTGGTTCTAGGAACTATCATGAACATGAAACTGAACTAAAATATGGATGTGTGCAGAAGGAACCAGTGTGTATGTGTGAGATGCGTAAAATAGGAAATGGTGCGTAAAATTACATTTAGTCTTTACCAAAGGTATCAGAGAAAATTATAATGAAAAATGAGTGAAATATAAATAAAGTTTGGCAAACCGTGAGGACAGGTAGCCATAAAAATTCAATAAAATAAACCCCAAAAACAGAAAATACCACCGATGAAAACCCCTGATGTAATAAAAGTCACGCTTAAGCATTGGAAATTTGTTTCAATTGCGTCGAAAAGTATATAAATATGCCTCAAACAGCGGTCCTTGTTGGAGGTCGAATAACCCTCTCGTGATAGATTTATGGTCACCCTGTCGCCGATAGGGTGCGTAATTCCACGTTACCCCCGGACGCGACCATGTACAATAGTGATGTATTTATTTTAGATTGGAACATCGTTGTTGAAGATAAGTTTTTTGCGCTTTTTCGGCCGTTGAACGA
Source organism: Abrostola triplasia (assembly GCA_946251915.1). Lineage (NCBI taxonomy): Eukaryota > Metazoa > Arthropoda > Insecta > Lepidoptera > Noctuidae > Abrostola > Abrostola triplasia. The sequence goes on from OX276432.1 coordinate 11,047,232, forward strand.
GAATATTGTGTCCAATTTTCGTTTTAGTTGTAAATCAAGTGGAGTAATTGGTTGGTTTTGATGGCCTAGTATATTGATTATTGATAGAACTGCAATGTTTTGGTATTTTAAAGCTATAAAGCTGTGTAATTTAGATAGCCTTCTGAATTTTTGAATACAATGTTACTTACGATATTAGCGAATATGATTTTAGTGGCTTAGTCGTGTCTTCATACCCTTTTTCTTAATATTGGTATGATTTTTGGCTTGATTGTAGTCCATTTTATCGAGGGTCACTTTACAATTTTGCATTTGACATCGAAACATCGTTTTTGGAAAAAAATTGGTGAGTCCCTTTTTTGTGTCTAGAGTTCACATTTTAATGAGATACATACCTAGAATTAAATCCCCATCTATATTACCTCATGACGTCATGTCAGCAGTCGATTTGCGTGTAATTGTTATTTACAAATCAAACTCATTAGTACCTGTGGCTTTGATTTAGTCACCACTGATGCCGCTCGAATTGCAATCAACCTGTTTAGCTACTGAATTAGCGAAAAGCTAAAGTCCATAACATTAAATTATAATGACGTGCCGTGAATAATGTAAGTGCCGAGTAGTCTCCGGCCTAGAATTGACCACCCCCTTTCCTCCCGTGGGTGTCGTAAGAGGCGACTAAAGGATCATCCAGAAGATGGGGAGCAGCGTCTTCTGCATCTTCACCACCAATACTGCGATCCCTAAGCCGCTTGCCAAGAGTGAGGATTATGGGACCCCCTCCCTTACTGAAGACCTTTGTTCAACAGTGGACGTCTTCCGGCTGATGATTATGACTAGTGTAAGGCGAAGTTTTTTTTTTTTTTACTAAAACATCAAAGTAGCTAATCACAACTGTAAAAAGCTGTAAAAATCTAGTGTCAGAGTTTAAACTAAGTAGGCCTCTGACAAAAATTTACATACCATTGAAAAATCTCTCAGGTGTGCCGGTTTCTTCATGATGCTTCCGTTTTTTTTAGGAATTAAAGACGTAATGTATGTATATGTCCAACAATATAGCCAACTGTAAGTCAATAGTTAGGGCCAAAGTTTATTATCCGTACTTACATCGTTCGTTAATCCGGCACGGTTGGACGAGATTATCCAAGATCGATCCAATTTAAATTTGCGGCGTAACTAATAATTAAATTCACAGCGGTTGGAATCCACGGGCTTTGCATAGTTACTGTACTGCTATTGAAAAAAGAAATTAGGGATTGTATTCTTTTTTTTGGTTGAGTTTTGTGGTTTTTTTTTTAATTTTTATTCATTTCAGCGCCAATAAGACAGACCACCCTTGTAATCATGACTGTATACTGTATAGCAGTGGTTGCCGAGTGGTCTGACTGCCAAGTCAAACGTCGCAAGTTCAATGCCCCGCACGTACCCACGTCTATTGGAATTCATGTGCGTACTATAAATTAGTTATTAGTTGTTAAAACTGTGAAGGGAAACGTCGTGACGAAACCAGTACACCTGAAAGATTTTTTAACTTAAAAACGTAAATGTGTAAAGAGATTTGTGAGGCTTACATGCGGTTTAAACTCTGTCACCAGGATGTTCATCAACCATACGACAAGAAAAAGGCTCACATCAGTATTATCCAAAAAGGCGACTGTTTACGTCAGTTTTATTGTTACAAGTATTATCAATACTAGTGTCTATACACTAGTGACTGCCTCGTTGGTCTAGTGGATGCTAAGCGCGACTGCTGAGCACGAGGTCCTGGGTTCGAATCCCGGGTCGGGCAAAGTGTTACTGGGTTTTTCCATTAGGTAATACTCAGTAGGAGCACGAAGTCTGGATTTGTGCCTGGTTGATGGCAATAGGCTCGCCCACTATTACGTTGGGATTTAAAAACATAACTGGCGAAATGTGGGTGTACTGTATGTGCACCTCTGCCTACCCCTTCGGGGAATACAGGCGTGATGTTATGTTATGTATTTTGTAACTTATAGTAGATACACAGATATTCATAAAGATATTATACATACATACAAAGTTGTTTAAACTTGTCTATGTTAGAGGATACCCATGATATCCCGGTCAAGAGGCAGCTTAGTTACCGATAGATCGGAACTTTGGCTATGTACTGCCGCGCATAGGATATTAACTGCAGTTTAGAGTGGATAACCTGAGTAGGTAATGTTACATCTTCCTTGTTCATGTTCCTGGAAGGGAGATAACATTACATTTTGGAGTGATTTCAGTTTTTACTTTTACAATTATTTGCAACTTAAGTTTTAATACATAACATAACATCACGCCTGTATTCCCCGAAGGGGTAGGCAGAGGTGCACATACAGTACACCCACATTTTGCCAGTTATGTTTTAGGTCCCAATGTAATAGGGGGCGAGCCTATTGCAATCAACCGGGCACAAATCCAGACTCCGTGCTGCTACTGAGAATTACCTAATGGAAAAACCCAGTAACACTTTGCCCGACCTGGGATTCGAACCCAGGACCTCGTGCTCAGCAGTCGCGCTTAGCAACCACTAGACCAACGAGGCAGACTTAAGTTTTAAATTAAAAACAATACCTAAACACAATTTAAAAAGCATCATAAGATCACCACGCTAGCTCGTTGCGGATTGGCGATTTCAGATAATTAAATCCAGGTTTCCTCACGATGTTTTCCACCACCGTTAGTCAGTGGTGTCTTACAATAACTAAGAAAGTATTTATAACATTGAAAAAGTTACATTGATATTTGCTCGGGTTTGAACCTGCAACCTTGTGCATACAAATCCGGTATGTTAACCGGTCACCACGACTAAAACTTGAATAGCAATGTTTATTCTTTTATAGTGACCTTTTATAATATGGAAGGCCTTTGTTTAACAGTGGAAGTCTTCCGGCTGATGATGATGACTCATCATTACGGAATTGAATAGCTTCTGGAGTACTAAAAGTACCGGTTTTCCACCCGCTCTCAGAAGCTCTATTGTAATTCCGTCATCACCCGGCGCTTTGTTTTTTTCAAGCTGTTTTAGAACCACTCTAATCTCGTACAGGCTGATGTCTGGGATGATGATGATTCTTTGGGTAAAAAAGGCACCAGCCCATTGGTCTCGATGGAAAAGCAGCTATCGCAGGCAATATTTTAGTATTTCTAATACACAACTGGCTAAAAAAGTGACAATTAACTGCCATTACATAGGTTCGCCTATTACAGCACACTGACTGCCCCTTTGGGAAATATGCCTGATATAATATGCACCGAAAAAATAAGTTTATTTTGCAATAAAACCATTTTGCTCGGTTGTTGTCGGAGACCCATGTAATTAATTTTATGTTTATCGTTTAACCTGCGTCCGCCGCGGGTCCAATGCAATGGACAAATATCGGCCGATGTGACCGCAAATAAAAACGCTTTAAATATCGGTAGGGTTATTGAAAATGTGCTGTTGGTTGACCGGTTTGATGACGGTGATTTGATGTGCTTTTGTTTTGTCACGTCCTTGTACAAGTGTTCTTTTGAATTTCAGACATGGCAGCCTGGTACCTGAGATTAGAGTAATATTTGATGCGCGCAAACATAGGTGCACTCCCATTATACTACTATTAAGTCCGAGTAGAATAGTTTTGTTGTAATCTAGGTTTTTATCTACCTAGTAACGTACCTAAAGTACCTACCGAGTGGTATCCAGCCTAGAATTGACAACCCCCTTTCCTCCCGTGGGTGTCGTAAGAAGACTAAGGGAAAACCAGAAGATGGGCAGCAGCGTCTTCTGTAATTTCACCACCAATACTGCAATCCCCAAGCCACTTACTAAGCATGGGTAGGTATTATGGCGAACCCTCTCCCCCTTACCTAAGGAGGAGGCCTTTGTTCAACAGACGACATCTTCCAGCTGATGCTGATCAAGATATTTAATAGTAAACGAAAATATTTAAGAAAATTGAGCGCACGGAGGTTTGTGAAAGGCATAGATTAAATGTATATGCAATAGAAATCAAGGTAGTGTGGCTAAATTTAATATTGATTATTACGATCGAATTAAACCTTTTGGATGACCTCAAGTACCTACATAATTATAACACGAAAGAGGAACATTGTGTATGTAATATGTTGAATCAATAGTCACCAAAAAGGCAATTATTCCAAACTTATCTTAATGTTTATTTAAGCGTAAAGATATCAAAAACCTTAAAAGTACATACAGTTTCATATCGTCTACAAAGAGGTAAACACGCTTACCATTTGTTTCATGAAAGTACTCTTGTATCCCATGGGTGAGAGTTAATTCCATTCAACTCGCACGCCGTTAGCTGTTTTATTTGTTCCATATTCATCCACAATGAGTTTTTGTTTGTTATTCTGAGAAATTGTCTGTTAAATTGGTGTTTTCTCGAGGCTGTATTTGTATGTGTGTGTATCTATGTTCACGGTTGGCAGCTGAAGTGTATATTGGTAACAATTAAATTTGTTGAAATTGGTGTCCTTATCATCAGCTGGAAGACGTCCACTGTTGAACAAGATCTCCCCCTTAGAACGCCACAATGTACGACAACTTGCTAATTGCATCCACCGGTGTCCTAATAGTAGGTATGGATACAATGTGGGACAAAAAATTGTGTGAATTTGGCTCGAGTCAGGGTATCTGTGTATGTGATATTTCATGTTTGTGAAACGCACCTGCGATAGAAGAGAAATTCCTAGAGTGGGGCGAAGATAAAAAAAATATACCTAATACAAGTTCTGTGTCAGATTGGTCGGAAATTTACTCAGACCTAAGAGTGGAATTCTTAGCTAAGACATTTGTTTTTTATATTAAACATTGATAACTACTACGTAAACTAGTCTAATGCATGTATGAACAGTTTGATAACATTTCTAGCAATTATAGAAACAATAGCCGTTGCTTGATATACCTAAGAAAAACAAGTTATGAGACTCTGTCTGGCGCAGTTGGGTAAAAAAAAATCCTATAACTATTTAGACATTATGTGATGTGTGTTACATGTTTTTAAAACTTACGAAACGCGAAAATTGACTAGAAGTAGAAAATACAAAAAATTCAGATGATAAAGCTTTTTTGGAATACATTTTAGGCCACTTAAGACCATATAAAACAAACACATACTTTTAAAACTCAAACACTTTAATATTAAAATTATTTTTTGGAAAAAATCCTCAGAGAAAATGCTTCTCTAAAGATTTTTTATCGTTATCAAGACGATGCAAGTAAACTGTAGCTCCTTCGTGCATTTTATCGTCGAACGGTCAAGTCAGAGCTGCCTTAGAGCCGTCAAGGTTAATGCAAACAGGCAGGCTTTTAAGTTGTCTTTTATCTTGGAACGTCACTTTGGAAATGGGAGGCATTAAAAACATAGACTGGGTGATTTTTCATATTTATTATAAAAATGATTGAAAAATGTTGCTTTTCTTTTTACTATGCGTGTGTGTAGTCTTTCGTATCGGGGTACCTCTTAGATGATCAGTCTTTCACAAAATAGCACCCAGTCTGCGATGAAACTTGTTTTTTAATTATTTGTTCGATTTTTGACATGGCAGTAGTTTTTTAATTTTCCAAATATAATTTCTTTTTCTTTAACCGGCTGAGTTATTATGCAATTCATCTTGCCTTGGAAAACACAACGGGGCAACAAACGCGCAGTGATAATCTAGATTCTCTGACACTAGTAAGAAATGTTTCCATCTACAAAATTTTAAAAACAACTAGTAAACAAAACAACGAAAAAATCCCATCGATGCTCAGAAAAAAAGCCATAAAATCTTCTGATTTTATGTAAAAATAACCTATAAACGCACTCCAATCCCAGCGGCGAGGTAAAAGGGCTCGCGGCAAGGAAGTTATCACTGCATCATATTGTTAGGGACGTGACTAAAATACTTCAGGGCCTCCTCCCATCGTCACTGGTCTATAAAGGTATACAGTCTATTCACACAGGATTTGTTGAAATTGCTTCAGGGATTTCAACACGTTTTATTTTATATGCTTAGGCAGGCATACATAATTATAGACGCAGTGTTGGCAGTCAGGCATACACAAACACCTAGACTTGAGACAAACATCTGAGGATCACACAAATTCTTGTCTCGTGCGGGAATCGAACCCTCAACCAGCGCCAGTCCAATCGCTTAGCCAATGCGCCAATCAGGAGGTCATTTCTGTTTGGTCAAAGAACAGAAGTTTATATAGGACTATTTTGCATGAGAACAATAGCATAACCAACGAAATGTGGGTGTACTAAAAACCATCATTATTATGTTTATAACTGGAACCTTAGGAAAGAAAGTAGGCACACAACATTTTCCGCAAGAAGCCTCGGCTTGAAGCTTTGAAAAAGCTAGAAATACTTTCAAATAAATCTTGTTAGTGAAGTAACGAGAAACCAAGCATTCGTTGGCACGAAATGTTTCTCTCTTAAGTCAGAACAACTTTTATGAAAGTCTAAAGGGTTTATTTACAGCGCTGTCCATTTGGTTCTCTTTGTTGCGCACGCTCAGCACGACTGCCGAGCTTGTGGTCCTGCGTTCGAGTCCTAAGTTGGACAAGTTATTGAGTTTTTCCATTAGGTCATTCTCAGTAGCAGACGGAGTTGAATTTTTGCCTGGTCGATGGCAATAATCACATATTACAACGGGACCTATAACATAACCGAGATAAAGTATTTAACATTGAAAAAGGGACATGGATATATTGCCTTGGTTTGAACCTGGATTGTGTATACAATTCCAGTATGTTAACCACTAAACCACCACGACTTTAACAATTAATATTGTTTAAAAAACTATTAATTGGACAGCCGTTCTACTACAAGTTGAAATTAAATTGTACTTCAAAACTGAACAATCATTGTGCCAACATTAATCCAAACTCAATTAAAAAATTCAATTATTTTTACAATAGTTCACACTACACAGACTTCAGACAACACAGGACACTCAGATGAAAAATAGAACCTTTTTCGTGTTTATAATTGCTTTGAGTGTACCGTAGGTAAGGCAGATGTTTTTTGGGCCTAAGGTACAGTGTACGAGAGAAGCGATAAGCTTCTTAGTTTTAATTTTAGCTTGGGTGAGAGTTGAAACCACACCTATTAAATTTTTATTGGAATCACAAAAATAAGTAAAATAATTATATAGCAGAAAATTTATATTAATTAATAACGGAAGAAATTTAATTTATTCCAATTATGTGTGCCATGTGGTATCCGGCCTAGAATTGACCACCCGGTTTCCTCCCGTGGGTGTCGTAAAAGACGACTACGGGAAAATCTAGATAATGGGCAGCAGCGTCTTCTGTAACTTCACCACCAATACTGCGATCCCCAAGCCGCTGGCCAAGCGTGGGGATTATGGCAACTCCTCCCTTTACTTAAAGGGGAAGCCTTTGTTTAACAGTGGACGTCGTCCAGCTGACGATAACGATGCTATTTCTAAGCTATATCCAATCCTGTACCCAAGAATCACTTTTTTTCGAGTCTAGATTGACTGGTTAATAAAAATATACGAACATCCCTAATTATTGTCACTGTGAGACTACCAAACTGCCTTTTACGAATGAAATATTTCGAAACAGCTAATCACCTATCAAAACCACACCACTTCTCTTAATTGCCCCTCCAACTAATGATCAGGAGTATCAATCACAAAGTTCCACTCAAAGGAGACATTAGCTCAACTCTGCTTCATCCCAAACGGGCAACCTTGATAAAAAGCGGAGGCTTATAAATAATTCAGCACTCTTGTAACAGTTCAAGTGGTGAACCGCTGTTTAATTAGTGGTGTCGGCCCGCTTACGGTTCTGCTCGTCCTGTTAGGAAAAAGCTCGGTCTTCATACATAATTCAACGCTCTCGACAAACTATATTACCCGCGACCACTGGCTAAAAGTGGTATTGGATACTTGGACGTCCTCCACATTCTATTTTCTCGGCATTTGTAAACATTTTGTTGATTTTGTTTGGTTCAGCAGTCTTTGATGAAAGTTACTTTATTGATTGCTTCTATCTTAGCCTCTTTAGTCTACTGGTCGCACAACAAGACTGCGCGAGGTCCTGGATTTGTTAGGTATCTCTCAGCAGCCACACGCAATACAGATTTCGACCTAATTAATGGCAATCAAGTTAGCTTCTATTTCATGGGAAATTGTGGACTTATGATATCACCATCAGCCAGAAGACTCTTTTGAACAAGAGCCTCGCCCATTTAAAGAGGGGTCTTGCCACAATTCCTAGGCTTTGCGAGCTGCTTAAAAATCGCAGTATTTATGATGAAGTTACAGAAGATACTGCTGTCCATCTTCTGGAATTAGTGCTATTCTGACCTCGCACTCCGCCGGGACTTATTACATAACTGGCGTAATGTGGGTGTATTATACACTCTGCCTACCTTTTCAGGGAATACAGGCGTAATATTAGATTCATAACGTTGGCTAGACATTCACCTAAGTCTTCATACACTTGTTAGTGAATTCCCAGAATCGCTCTTTTGTTTTCTCTTTGCAGATCAAGTTTATGATATAACTAAGGGATTTTGCAATCAATCTTAATCATAAATGACGTAGTGACGTCATACATGACGTTTTATTAAGTAAATGACGTATGAAGTTTAACTGGTATCTTTAAAAATAAAGCAGTTTCGAAAATGTTTCTCCTGTCTCATGGCTGTGTTTCACAAACATGAAATATCACATACACAAACACCCAAACTCGGGACACAGACATCTGCGGATGATATTTTTTTTCTCAGACGTCCATATCGCTTAGCCACTGTGCCAATCAGGTCGTCAAATTGAACCTTTAGCGCTGAAGCTATTAAGTGTTTTACCAAACCGCCAATAGAAGCGTCAAATTGTAATCCTTATTTTGACTGACTGCCTCGTTGGTCTAGTGGTGACTAAGCGCGACTGCTGAGCACGAGATCCTAGGTTCGAATCCCGGGTCGGGCAAAGTGTTATTGGGTTGTTCCATTAGGTAATTCTCAGTAGCAGCACGGAGTCTGGATTTGTGCCCGGTTGATGGCAATAGGCTCGCCCCCTATTACATTGGGACCTAAAAACATAACTGGCGAAATGTGGGTGTACTATATGTGCACCTCTGCCTACCCCTTCGGGGAATACAGGCGTGATGTTATGTTTTATTTTGTTATATGGCGAACTTTTTCAACTTTAACTACGTTTGGTTACGAAACATCCGCTGAAAGCCCGTCTATATTTAAAGCTTCATCGCCAACAACCCAGTTTTTTTTTTTTTTTTTTTTTTTTGTTTAAAAAAAACGTCGCCCCACACTAGGAATTTCTCCTGTATCGTAGGTGCGTTTCACAAACATGAAATATTCACATACACTAACACCCAGACTCGGGACAAACATCTGTGGTTCGCACAAAGTTTTGCCCCGTGCGGGAATCGAACCCGCAACCCTTAGCGCAGCAGTCCAATCGCTTAGCCACTGCGCTAATCAGGTCGTCAAGTGAAATAAGTCATAAATAATTCATCCCCTTAACACTAAACTGTGTACACAGTTACAAGTACTGGCTATTATTTGAGCGCCAACTTCGGCTCATAAATTAATTCGACTAAAGTTAGTCGTTAGATTAGGTCGGATTGTATAATATGTTTCTAAACTAACTTTCTGATGGGTTTAACGTAGACGTTGGTTTGGGTGTTTAATTATTTTTAACATTACATCACGCCTGTATTCCCCGAAGGGGTAGGCTGAGGTGCACATATAATACACCCACATTTCGCCAGTTATGTTTTACGTCCCAATGTAATAGGGGGCGAGCCTATTGCCATCAACCGGGCACAAATCCAGACTCCGTGTAGCTACTGAGAATTACCTAATGGAAAAACCCAGTAACACTTTGCCCGACCCGGGATTCGAACCCAGGACCTCGTGCTCAGCAGTCGCGCTTAACAACCACTAGACCAACGAGGCAGTCTTAGTAATTATTTTTAGTATTTCATGATATTATGTACTTCAAAATGACCTAATGATGAAGAACTTTATTATTATTTGTCTCTTTTTTTGATAGCCTGTTCAGTGTTCCACTGCTCGGCAAAAGTCTCCCCATTTTTCCTCCACAAAACCCTGTCCAATGCCATTTCAGGTCTCGTCTTTTCCGCAAAATTATATTGGTATCATCATCTTCAACCTATCTCAGACCACAGCTGGATATAGGCATCTCCTATGGCTTGTCACTGAGCTCGATATTCGGCCTTCCGATCTTCATCATCATCATTTCAGCCTGGTATCACTGCTGGGTATTGGCTTCCCTTTCTCCACTATAACTGAACTTCTGCTTCAACCTACCCGGCATTACAAACATTGAATAAAACTCCAACGCATAACACTTAATATATTCCAGAAGCGTATAAAATAAGATTTATACTTTGACTAGACATTACACGCGGCTTTGTTCAACTCGGGATGAAATTATTAATCCGTTGAGACAGGGATTAAATTATTTCTCTGTTACTCGAGTAACTAAGTTATCTTTGCTCTGAAGTGACGAAAGAAATTATATTTTATCGTGTACACCGAGGGAATTGCCTATCTGGTTCAATGTGCGCATTACATTAAAATGTGTACTTTAGTGTGATTATGGGAGATTTCGCGTTGATTTAGGAGTATAAGACAATTGAACTCGAGGGTAAAACATAACATAATATCACGCCTGTATTCCCCGAAGGGGTAGGAAGAGGTGCACATATAGTACACCCACATTTCGCCAGTTATGTTTTTAGGTCCCAATGTAATAGGGGGCGAGCCTATTGCCATCAACCGGGCACAAATCCAGACTCCGTGCTGCTACTGAGAATTACCTAATGGACAAACCCAGTAACACTTTGCCCGACCCGGGATTCGAACCCAGGACCTCGTGCTCAGCTATCGCGCTTAGCGACCACTAGACCAACGAGGCACTCGAGGGTATTCTCACAATACTCTTTCCTCTCGTGCCTATTAGACGGTGTATTCTGTTTTCTTCATTATCGTTGTATGTTTAGAATGTGAAAGAATTTCAGGATCATGTACTGTGAAAATTTTCAGACTACAGCCGCGTCGTCTTCGAGTTCTTGCTGTTCATTCTACTACTTGTATATACCTACATACGAAAATGTGCTAGTTTTGCGCCGTTCTATGAAATAGATGATTTGTGATAGAGAGTATGGACTACAGATTAATCTAAGCTATTTAAACCTTCAAAATGGACGGCTTCAGAGTAAAACTACGGACAAAACTGACTAAATATTTTTTAACGTATATTCACATGTTATAACGTACTTATATTACTCATTAATGTCCTCTGACATATCCTTACATTCTTTGAAATTTATAGCGTTATGCAGATCACGGCAATAAATCTCAGCAAAATATATTTTGCATGCAAATTACCGCTTTTTAGCGTGTTCCAGAAAAGAGGCAACGCCCCCTTTTCAAGATGGTTGGATGGCGAAGATTTTGTGTTAAGATGATGTGAAGACAAGAGTTATTTGCAATCTACAATCAGTGAAGTTATTGGTTCAGTTTTTTTGTTAGCTCGTATTCTTACAAATTACTACCTGCGCACCGCAGTGTTACCCGCAATTTTTTTTTGGAATAACCTTTATGTGGAATTTCATCGAACTCGGTCTAGCCGTTTGAGCGTGAAGAGGTAACAAATAGACTCACAATTTTTTTCCTTTATAATATTAGAGTGAAGTGTGAACTAAGACACATAATCGCTTACACCACGCTAATGTGTCCTCCACCCATCTACTTAGACCTCAACCCGACTAAAAATGTAAAGACCACGAAAAAGAATTGTATTTAATTTATTTTTGTTAATTACTAACAATTTTTTTCCTCTAAATTTCGTAATTAATTTAAGGTTAAATACCTCTTTACCTTTTCTACTGTTTTTATGTTTTTCGCCATAATTAAATATTTACTTTGTTTTGAGTTTCTTTTGTAATGACTGAGCTCACAATATAGAGATCCTATTGGGTTCATTATGTTTGGTGTCATCATCATCATCAGCTGGAGGATTTCCACTGTTGAACAAAAGCCTCCCCCTCAGGTAAGGGGGGGATCGCAGTATTGGCGGTGAAGTTACAGAAGACGCTGCTGCCCATTTTCTAGATTTTCCCTTCGTCGCCAATTCAATTCGCCAAGTCAATTGTAGGCCAGATACCACGGTAATTTTTTAGGTAGGTAGGTAATCAAATTTTTCAGTTTTATATTATTTATTTATTTCAGCCATGATCGTCCTACTGCAGGGCAAAGGCCTCCCTTTCCTTCCTCCATTCCTCTCGGTTGTGAGCTGTATATATAGCTGCAGTATTATATAACACGAAAAAAAGGCAAGTCATATATTTTTTTTATTTAACCTTCTAGTGTCAATAACCTTAATACATTAGTCTTGTCAGTTAGTTTTTGACTTTATAAGTTATGTTGACACTTGAATTCACTGAAGTTCATAAATTGAATTAGTTTGTTTTTCAAACTTAGCCTGCAGTTGGCTCGGGGCGTGATCATGCATATAAAACTTATTAACATTCACCTACTATACACTACAATTATTTTACAGAAATTTTAAAACTTACATGATAATAGTCAAAGGATATTTAATTGTGTGATGATTTCTAAAATCACATCAGTGTGTAAATTGATAAAGGAAACTTGAAAAATGATGGACACGAGCGGGGCTTGAACCCGCGACTTTCGCCGTACCATGTCACCAGTTAATCAGTTGGCAGAGCGGCGCCACGGTACGGCGAAAGTCGCGGGTTCAAGCCCCGCTCGTGTCCATCGTTTTTCAAGTTTTCTTTATCAATTTAGATTTGAGCCTAGCATGGCAACAAGTGACGAAAAGTCTCATATCAGTGTGGTTATACTATACCTTTAACAAACCAATTTACACTATAAATCTGAGTGGCTATGTCTATAAAAAAACTAAGCTAAAAGATCACACTACTGTCAAAACACTAATAAAAAAAAATAACGCCAGATTTCTGTAGATTACATTAGCTAAGGTTATGTTGTATCTTCTAATCTAACAGCAATCAATTTCCCCGTAATCACCACAATACCATTTCTTAAATCAATAAGGGTTGCGAGTTCAAGTCCCGCTCGTATCTATAATTTTTCAAATTTCATTAATTTAGATTCAAGCTTAGCATGGGCAACATGCTAAAATTACACCAATAGTCATAGAAATTAATAATTATACATAACATCACGCCTATATTCCCCGAAGGGGTAGGCAGAGGTGCACATATAGTACACCCACATTTCGCCAGTTATGTTTTTTTAGGTCCCAATGTAATAGGGGACGAGCCTATTGCCATCAACCGGGCACAAATCCAGACTCCGTGCTGCTACTGAGAATTACCTAATGGAAAAACCCAGTAACACTTTGCCCGACTCGGGATTTGAACCCAGGACCTCGTGTTCAGCAGTCGGGCTTAGCAACCACTAGAACAACGAGGCAGTCAAATAAATAATTATATTAGTTACAAAGACGAAGCTTTCTCTGTATTCTCTTTCTTTAATACCTCTATTTCACATAGTTTCTACATCGTTATCCGAACCACAAATACGTAATGTAATCCACACGTTCACTGTGTAATCCCTCTGTAATTCCCTTGGATATATGAGTCTTGATACGGTATAAACCAGCTAAATTGGAGACGCATTTATTCCTTTGTGTTGCAAATGGAATGAGGTATTTTAATTTTGTACGATTAAGGATGTGATTTTAGACGGCGGACGTAAGGACCATTAAAATCTTTTTGGTCCTTTGACTCTTTAAGGTTTAACGTTTCATTAACGAACGATAGTGTTGTGATTCCAGTTTTAAAACGAACATACTACATTATAATATAGGTAGACACTGAAACATGTTATTATTCAACCTAATTGTAAATTACCTTTTGGGTTATAGGAAAATACCTATATGTAGACCCAATCCTACCCACAGGATTATCCCAATTTAACAAGATGCGGCTGAATGCTATCTGTAAAATGGATTTGGTTGGATGGACCTATACTTCGACTCTAGATCTTCTATTCTTCTCTGTTACTCGAGTTTCTATGTTACTTCTTCTTCTACTTATCGTATGGTTGATGAACAACCTGGTGTCAGAGTTTTAACTACCTGTAGACCTTTGACATGGCTTTACACACCGTTGAAAAATCTCTCAGATGTGTCGGTTTCCTCACGATGTTCTCCTTCACCGTGTTTAGCAACTGATAATTAATCTATAGTACGCACATTTGAAAAAACATTAGTGCGGGCCGGGTTTGAACTTGCAACCTTTGAATTGACAGACCAACGGTCATACCACTCGGCTATAAGTGATCTTCTGTTAACAGACGTTTAAATTTTAAAGATTCTTTCATACAAGGTTACAAGAAACAATATTTTCCCTAACTTCATACTGTTTTACAGATTGTATCTATTCGCGACAAGTAGATATTTCCATTCCTTTTGCATTTCCAAGAAACTGACACCCTTAATTACTGCAAATGATATTGAACCGTACCCCACAGACTTTGGAGTTCATTTTCAAATCCCCATCATTTATATCCTAAGACATCATTGTGTCAATTGAAAATCGACTTAAAGGTTTAACAATAGAATGTATTATGGTTTGAAGTTTTGTTTAAAAGAGTATTTCTTGATGTAACGCGATGTGTATAAGGCAAAGCGTATTATTCAGAGGAGGTTTCAGAGGAATCCATTTCCTGACGTCTTGGCTACGGATGCTAGTTGCTGTGAGCGGTCTGGGTGGTTGTCCTATATACATTGACGGTTTTGTATTGATGTGGACGTTGAGTTAGCGATAAGGAACAGGAATTGGATAACGCACAATGGAAATGTACATTGTTGTGTGATTAAAGTACTCGGATGTCTATATAGTACCACGCCTGTATTCTCTAGGCTTTGGTCCTTTGTGAGGGTAAGTCTATCACCATTTTTTAACGTTTGATAGATAAAAGCTATTTTTAAGAACTTTATTTAGTGTGCAATAAATAATATTCTAGCCATCTATTTTATCAGTCTTCCTTATATAAGTCTCATATCAATATGACTCTCCAAACTTATATTGATTGCTGGCGTGGCCAGCTCTTTAAGATTTTTGACATCTTTTATGGCACACGATACATCAAGGTTGCCAGTTCAAACCCCAGCACGCACTAATGTCTTTTCAAGTTCATACGCGTATTATAAAAAAAATTAGGGATCAGTTACTAAAAACGGTGAAGAAAACACCGTGAGGAAACCGGCACACCTAAGAGATTTTTTAACGGTTTGTTAAGCCATGTCAAAGGCGTATAATTATGTGGGCTGTATAATTCTGACACCAGGTTATTCATCAACCATACAATAAGAAGAAGATTGCATATGGGTCGTTCTCAAAAATGTGGCACTTTTCGAAGAAAAATATAGACTTTGAGAAATTTTTGTTTTTTTTTGCACAAATCTGTTTGAAGTATTTTTCTGGTAAGGAATAATTAAAAGGGAACTGATTATTTGGATTCCTTCATTAAAAAAAAGCTAATTAAAAAATACAGTGTACAGGTTAAAGAGACATGGCACAGGATAATGAGAAAATACTGACAAGTGAAAGAGAGTCAAACAGGTTACTGAAAAAATAACGGATTCAAACTTGTAAAATCAGCATTTATTTAAACAAAAACAATTAAAACTACCCTTTATGAGCTATTACAAAATCAGATTATAACACTTATCAACGTATAGGTGGTATCAACATAAAATAATTATTCCCATATAACTAATTAAAATAATTATATTCTAGTACATAATTAATCAGTCTTAAGTAATCAGTCGTACAAAACGTATTTTTTTAGTTAACAACTTACGCTTACCTTGTGCAAATAAACAAAAAAACTTTGTGTGTAATTAACAAAAAAAAAACAGCCAAGTTCGAGTCGGACTCGCGTAAGGAAGGTTCCGTACCATTGCCTATAAAACGGACCCAAAAACCATGTCTGATGTATGGGATATGGGAAATATGCCATCTGTGAAAATTGAAACTGTTTAACTTACAGTTCTTGTGATACAGCCGGGTGACAGATGGACAGACGGACACCCTTTGGGTACGGAACAATGAAAATTGAGTAAAACTTAAAATATCTCTTCATCTGAAGAATCAGCCACATTTTGACTTAAAATGTTGTCTAAGGTACTTCTTTGAAGTTCAGATGGCAAGTCTAATTCGGAAAGTGCTGAAAATGGTGTAGATCTATGAAGCATTGACACACTTATATTATCTCTAGATACAGTAAGATCTGTTTCATGAGCCACAAACTCGTCACTGTCATCTGAAACATCAAAGAAGTCCAAGCGAGATTTTACATGTCGCGGAGTGGGCTCAATAGAAGATTTTGTTGTTTTTTTACGTTTAGGCTTCGGTGTCGTGACGAGAACATTATGAAAACCAAGGTGTTTTCCATGCTTACAGTATTCAGCCTCAGTTAAGCACGTTTCTTCGGTACAACTAAGATGTCTTAAAACAACAGATGTGTTTGTAGAATTACACCATACAATTTGGTGTACTTTTTGGGTACCTTTGAATTTTTGTAACTTATTAGGCAGTAGCAAATCTTTCTCAAAAATCTTATAATCGGAAACAGTTTCAGTTACAACATTTTTCAGGTTTTGCGTTAACAATCGGGAAAAACTTTCAAAATCTGGCACATCAGCTCCATGGTTAACACATGAATCAGCAGTGCGCTTTACAACAGCTCCGACTCCATCTGGAGCTCCTTTCCCGTGTCCAGATTCAGAATAGTTCCATGTGACACATTTAAGTTGAGGATAGTTCCATCTTAGAGCTGATATAACATAATATATCTTGTAGTTTCTATATTGACTGGTTGCAGAATCCGACACTATATGAAAAGTTGTTACTTGTGGTGAATGTGCTTTTAAGTAATCAATTATGGGATCCATATGAGCCCATACAGCTGCAGTATCATGTCTGAGATTCGGACTAAACGTGGCAAAGCATTGTGTTTGTTTCTGCATATTCACGTCAAAAAAATAAAGTACACTGGTGTGAATAGTGATTTGCGGCTTACTAGCTCCAAAATGTGCCGATTGGATTTCTTTTGCATATGAGCATTTATAGTTTTCTGAATAATCAACGTGGATTACAGCTTCCTCAGGTTTCAAGTGTTCTTTTATTTCTTTTATTGCTTTTTGCTGACTAACCATTCTTCCACAGTGTTTCATATATTTATCTATCATATCTTCGAAAAGTTTTATAGCTTCTGTTGGTTTTGTCTTCATTTTTTCTTTCTTAACTAGTCTTATTGTCTTATTGCATCCGTTTTGTACTATAGTTTCAGTTTTAGAGTTCCATGACCAATAGTAAAAGTCAATAGCATTGTCATATACCAGATATTGAATAACATTATCCTTACAGTTGATGCAATCTCGGAATAAACATTTAGCATTATATACACTACAGCAAATTGTTTGCAACAGATTAGTAGCATCCTTTGGCGCTATAATTAGGTGTTTGTGAAGTGCAGATACTATAAGTTGAAAATTTTCGTGAATTACACAAAGACACGTTTCTTTTGGTCTTTTAGAAGCAGGTAAAATCCAAAATGGTCTAAATCGGCAAAAAGTAGCAAAACTCAGAATATATGGATGGGACGAATTGAATTTTTTATGAAGATTACCAAGTGAATCATTTAAATAGCGTTTTTGTACCTTTATACCTCCCATCTTGACATACTCTTTTTTTCCAGCCGTGCAGTTACTATTTCCATCGTCCGACAGAAACGTTTTTACATCCCTTTTCTTTTCAAAAACTGATATTTTCTTGGGTAAATTCCTTTTTCTAAACAAAGTCTTAAACTTTCCCTGTAAATTTGCAGATTTGAATTGTGGTTGAAGACTTGCTGATATCATATGTTTGATTTTGTAGGATTTCACATTCTTGTATGACTGCAACAAAGCTTCTTTCGTTGAGCCATCACGGCTAGTACCTGGTAAGGCTGGGTCGCTAAGATTAGCATTTAATGACTGAAGTCTGGATATTTTTTTTCTAAAGGCATCATTAACTTTTTTTACTGATTGCAGTTGGAGTCTTAAGGATGCAATTTCTTTGTCTTTTTTATATCTCAGCTTTCTAACTAAACGTTGAGCACTAGGAGAGACAATTTCAGCTGAATTTACCGATGAAACTTGTGAACTTGCTGGACTAGCTTCTCTTGACCTGAGGTAGGACCTAGTGATTCTTCCACACTCAGAGTTGCCCAGGCTTTCAGGGTCATGTCCGTAACTTCCTCCAATATTTTCGGGATTGATATTTTCTATATCACTGGAAGGCGGACTGTTGCGCTCCAGAAAGAGTTGTATCCTTGCTTTTGCTTCTTTTTTCCGTTGATAAGATTTTTTTGCGTCTTCTCTCCATTTTTTTCTTAACATTCTTTGATCTCTTGCTGGCAATTTGTCTATAGATGTAACCTTACCCTCTTTTTTACGTTTTTCATACTTTTTTTTATTTTTTTCTTTGTATTTTGCGTAAAGATCCGGGTTGTTTTTTATTTTTTCGTACCTCTTTCTTTCAACTTCTCTTTTCCTAGCTAATATTTCTTCTTTAGTCTTACTCTTTGGTTTTGGCATTTTACCTTAAAATGAAAATAAAAATTAATAAACATCGGAACATAGAAGCCGTAATTACTGCACACATTGCTTCTATGATAAATAGAAAACGCAATAACTAAATACCCAAATAAGTTTAAATGTATTGTTTTAACACATACAACAACAATATTGCATAACCATGCATATATTGCATATTCGCATGAAATAGAAACTTGATCGTAATTTAATATTGAAGGAAATCAAGAAAAGTCTCTTTAACCTGGTCTGTGTTTCTTTAACCTGTGCTTTCTGAGCAGGTTAAAGAGACACAGGTTAATGAGAATATGACTGTTAACATCTTATAACAGCGTAACAGTTCCAATTCAAAAGTTTATTCCCATACTATGAGGAAAGATGCTTTAAAATATATATTTAAATATAAGCAATACCCAAGCAACTTAACCATTAACAATAATATTAGAGACAGAATAAAGATAACATACCAATTACAAACTCCGACTGTTGTTTTTCGATGTTATTTTCGTAAAACTGTCAATAGTTAAAATGCGTACAGTCCTGTCGGTGGTTCGCTCGATACTGGCGGGTGCGTCTGCGCGGGGAAGGGACATCAAGGACGTCACAGTGTACGCGAGGTGTGCGATTGTGTGCAAGCACAGGTTATAGAGAAAATAACGTTGGACATTTCTTTTTCGTGAATAATTTTTAAATTAGGTTTATTAAATAAATATGGTTTATGTTAGCTTAAAATTTATCATATACAAGACTTTAATGTTAAACACTATTAAGTTTATTTTAAACCAAATATATTTTTATTTTAGTTTAAAGTGTCACTGGTCGTGTTTGGACACGCCAGGTCACTGAGAAACAAATACATTAAATTCCATTTGTAGTAAGTATGTAGTATTAAATTCCACAATATTACATGGCCTCTGCGTAAAAAGTGTCTATAAATAAAATACTTAACAAAGTTATATAATGCATCTACTAAGAAAAAAAAAATCTTACAAAAACTGTACGGCAGGTTACAGTGCCACTTTTTTGAGAACAAGCCATATACAGCAATAATTGAGATGAATTCTTATGATGCAAAGTCAAATAAAAAAGAATTTTAGGATAAACGCCGCTATAGAACCTAATAATGTCCAAAAGAGCGTTTGCATAACTACCCGACTACTCAATCCTTCAGAGAATTCATCAAACATCCAGTATACAGGTATATACCTATATACACACAGATTAATTCTCAATCCCTTTTCTCCAAGGCAACTTGAAAATCCCGAAGCCATAGGTAACCAATGTACCTCGATAGTAACGAGCATCAAGTGAATACCCATTCAAACCTTTTGTTGTAAATCCAAAATCTCTTCGGGAAATTTGTCTAGGTATCAAGATTTTCGAACTCAATCCCAGTTTGTGCCCGTCTGGGGACGTCATAGAGTATAAATAGGCATTATTTGAACTAAGGGATTTTGATGTTCAGAGCCTCTGTTCGGGCTTGCTTGTTTTCAGAATTGGTTGACTGATAGTTTGACTGTTTTATTTCGATTTGTGTACACTGTACAGTCACTGTATTAATTTGAGTGACAATAAAAGCGAAGTTTAATATCTGTTATGAAATTAATATTAGAAGGATTTATTTATTTGGGACTGAAGTGAAGTAATAAGTATTACCAGCATAAAAAGAAGGAAATTGATGACCTGTCTGGTGTAGTTGCAGGTTCTATTTCCGCACGGGACAAAAAATTGTGCGATCCACAGATGATTATCCCGAGGCTGGGAGTTTGTGTATTTTACATTTTATGTTTGTAAAACGCACCCACTATACAGGAGAAATTGTTAGCGTAGGGCCACATTTACCACATGTTGAGTTTCATCACTGACATACCATATCTAATGGTGCCTTCTCACGGATAACGTGGTGCAGTCCATGTTACTATGAATGTGATAACACAGGCCACGCCACGCCGAACTGGTTAACACGCCGGCGCCGTGACAAGGGGTGACTCGGGTTCGTTCTTTTGGCCCGAAAGAATTGGCTCCGGGCGGCGCAACCCATGTCATAACGTGCCGTGAGAAGCCACTATTAGAATAACTAAGAAAGTACAGTCAGCATCACAAGTAGCTTAACATGTTAAGAAATCTATTTTCAAATAATTGAAACAAGCAAACATCAATTCAAGTTATTGTTTCAATTTATAGAAACGTCCAAATGATGACCTGAGAGTATTTAATTTTTTTACTATACAAGAAGAATTTGTTCTTTAATTTATGGTATGTTAAAAAAAAATTTTAGCTATTCGCGCTGATTGGTCAATCATAATAATACCTATATAACCTTGAAAAAGTCACATGGGTACTAACCCCGGTTTGAACCCGCATTGTCCATTCGAATGCTCTCACTGACTTGATTAAAAACTTTTGACAACATATTAAAATACCTATTATCTGATTGAAAGCTTTCTCGACTACATCCAGACATATTCTGTTTATTTATCTTCATATTTTTTCAACAAATAACTATTGTTATAACTAGAATATAAAAGCTTTATAAATATGCATGGAAACAGGTAAAATAATTCAAAATATGCAACATGTCACGACATAAAAGTTAATTTTATTTTTGTTATTTTAAAATCTGCATATTTGTAAATTATTTATAAATAAATTAATGATTTTAGAATTTATTAACCTTATAGAAAAAATTACGAATTTAAATGATAATAAAAAAATACACATTGATTTATGTCGGGACCAAAAAAATATATTGTTCATTTCAAATATGCTTCATTTGTCGATGTTCAACAAAATATGCAATGTTCACTAAGGATGGGTGAAATATGCAAATGCATATAATCCAGTCTCTAGATAACAGTCTTGTTACTCTAAAAATGTAAAATTTATCGAAGTATTCAGTTGTTGGAGTTTTTTATTGCAACACTTAAGATAGCGCTTAAGATGTCTGAAGTTATTGGGCGCTAAAAGTGCCTGGGTTTTATCGTACCGTAGTACCTAATCCTCGGAGATAGAACGGATCTACCGACTTTGGTATAAACATATTTATATAGGAGCTGTTAAAGCTATGAACAATATTCATAAAAAACAATGACAGCGTACCCTATTAATGAACTCACTCACGTAAAGAAAATATGTTAGAATAAGGCCAAGGTCAGGGCAAAGAAGTTAGGCACGTTGGGTTGATGACATTTATAACATTGTGAAGAACACCTTGATGAGACATTTCAAAGCAGAGAAGAATAGCGGAGAAAAAGTGAGACCTTTACCCAGCAGAAGGTAATACTAGGCTGATATGATGATGATGTTAAAATAACAAGCATCCAATTAGCAATCACTATATTTTGCGAGAAAGTATTTTCAACGTTTGCTAGAAAACTAAAAATATCTTAAAAATATGAGTAACATAGATAAACAGCCTATTACAGTAGGTTTTTACTCTCAAAGTAGTACATGTTGATTTTTGTCTGAGTGCTCACTAGTCGACCGTCTTTCCCCTATTAGTCTTATATGGTCCTTTAGCATCATCATCATCCGAGAGGCGACCAAAGCTGAACCTGTTGCCTGTCACCATAATCCTTACGCTTGGCAAGCGGCTTGGGGATCGCGGCTGGTGATGAAGGGCCAGAAGACGCTGCTGCCCATCTTCTTGATTTTCCCTTAGTGGCCTCCTATGACACTCAAAGGGACGAGATTGGACAGCGCTTTTCTGGCCTAAAACCCCACAGGCACAATACAGTCCTTACCCCTTTAATATACCGCATCCTTGTGTGATATCTGTGCGCATATTGGCCGGGATGCCTGGTCACCGTCGGATATTAAACGACACAGGTCGATAGGCTTGCTCAGTAAGATTCTTGGAACTGCGAATAGCATGAATTATTTATTATTTTGATGCGGTATTAGGGACCTTGTTTCGGGTTTCCTTAGAATTAGGAATATCATTATTAAATTTCCTTCTGAACTTATTTAGGTTACGGCGGCTTATCTATTTTAACGCAATTAAGACTTAGTTTTTACACAAAAACATAACATCACGCCTGTATTCCCCGAAGGGGTAGGCAGAGGTGTACATAATATAGTACACCTTCATTTCGCCAGTTATGTTTTAAGTCCCAATGTAATAGGGGGCGGGCCTATTGCCATCAACCGGGCACAAATCCAGACTCCGTGCTGCTACTGAGAATGACCTAATGGAAAAACCCAGTAACACTTTGCCCGACCCAGGATATGCCGGTTTTCTCACAATGTTTTCCTTTGCAATTTTTAGCAACTGATAATACGCATATGTATTCAAAAAGATTTATGCGTGCAGGGTTTAAACTTGCGATCATTGACTTCGCAGTCCAATCGACTCGGCTATCAGAACTGTTAATGTTATGACATGGTTCAAAATGAGGCACAATTCCCTTAAAGACGCAATGGGGTATAATCACTCATTGCCGTTAATTGAAAAGCACCATAAATGCTTTATTAACGGTACTATAAGACCACCATATGGCGGTAAATCAGCATAATTTTAAACTATAGGCGTTTTTATCCATACCGAAAATTACACTCAAAACATTCATCAGTCGAGTGTTCAGTTACTAGGCATAGATGGACGATGTCTTAGCATTTCCGATTCAAATCAGATAGTACATTTGATTTGCCACATCCTCCAGCGCTCAGCTAGAAAGCTATTGTCGTAGTCCGATGCCGACGCTTGCATCGACTGGTAATATCAGGAGCTTGGTGGATGGTACAAGGTATGATCGCTTCAGTAGAAATAATTATAATTATTATATCTTATTTGCTTTGGTGGAATGCCCGACTAGTTTCAAAAATAACGCTGATTAAAAAGCTGGACGTATGCCTAGTCCTTTTCTAAGAACCTACTCTTAACAACGTACTCTGGATACGACTGCCATAGGTTTGCATGTCATCTGCTTTTTAACGCGCGGAAGGGTCTGAACATATGAAGAATGCTCACAAGTATGACCAATTTTACCACCACTTTTCGAAGAAAAAGCAGCCTAGTCATTTCTTACAATTCAAAAATGGAGGGTCCATTACCAATTTCATAAAAGTCATTTCATTATTTCAGCCCTGATGAGGTAATTAACAAAGCTTTATTCCCATTTAAGGTAGGATAAGGAAGAATAATATACTTAACACCAAGTTATCTCCTCGTAGAAAAGTCATAAAGAATTCGCGCATACAGAAAATGTTAACTGAAAAATTCTTGCCACAAAAAGCGACACCAAAAAGCAAACAGCATTCACAACTAACTCAGTTTCCTTAAAAACGCTTCACACACTATATTTTGAAACTTCCATGTTCCTCCGTAAAAACAATTTAAGTCACCAAATGAAGCAAGCAAAATGAAACCTTATCTCCCATCCTTAAAGTTTAGGATTGGTTTGTAGCTGCTAATTAATGGGAACCACGTGAAAGAGGTTGTGGTTGACTTAACGTAGTTATTTACTCGTAACCTACATTAAATAGAAAAACTGTTTTATACCAATATGTTCCTTATAACCGATGGGCCTACTACCTACTACTATAATAGTAGGCATTTTTGTACCAACCTAGTTATCTACGTTCTATAGTAAACTTTTAAAGGAATTACTGAATCTTGCAGGCTGTCTGCTCAAAAAGGAGATTTTTCAGTATTCGACTATGATCTACTTTTATAAAAAGGCCGTCCATGAAATCGAGGAAAAAATTTGTTGTTGCATACATTTTGTGCATGAATATTTTTGACTATCGAATAGTTAACGTACCTAATAGAATAGTTTACTCGATACGAATACGTGACGATAGTGCATAATATTCGTGCTAAGGGCAAAGCTGGTCTTTTCTCGATTTCAGGGTTGGCCCCATTATGAAAGTTGTTCATAGTCAAATACTGTACAACCTTATTTTTACAGACAAGGTTTTCTTAACACACTAGTAGGTACATAGATAGTTACATCAATATTTCATTCCATTTGCCCGTTAACTAAAGGTATCTGCCATATACCACAGACTTAAGACTTGTGTATACGCGGCAGTATTGCAACGCGACGTTACTCGAGGATGGATCGAGTTCCTGTAAGACGTGATTAAGTGACAAACAGACGTCCGCATTTGTAATATTAGAAATGAAGACGGAATTTGTACGTGGTTTCAAATGGGCATGTGATTTTAGATTAGTTATGTTGGTTAACATGAGTGAACCAACTGGTGTTAGTTCTTAATACTTTGATGCATCATTTTTTCATTTGTATATATTTATTTTTTAACGTAGGTTATAGTGTGTAAATTTGGTTATGTGTACAATAAAGTTACTACTGTTTAGAAAATATAAAGCAATGTATTTATTTTGTGACTTAAGATGGCGCGTATAAATATATTTTTTTTTACGTACGACCACGCATCACTTTTTACAGAGTAGTCCGATTTTAATCATTCTTTTCTTCAGCTTAGTACCCACTTACCTACTAAAATCTTCCAGGCTGCACATAAATAATAGCTTGCAAATACCAATAAATATAATCGCTTTGCTTAGTTAAATAGAATAAAAGAAAGGGTTCTATAAAACTGTTTTTGGTTTACCTTTGTATTATCGAGTTTTTACGAATTGACGTAAAGTAACTTTCTAGTGTAGTCTTTCTAGTCTAGTGGTTGTTAAGTGCGTCTGCTGAGCACGAGGTCCTGGGTTCGAATCCCGGGTCGGGCAAAGTGTTACTTGGTTTTTCCATTAGGTAATTCTTAGTAGCAACACGGAGTCTGGATTTGTGGCTTGTTAATGGCAATAGACTCGCCCCCTATTACATTGGGACCTAAAAACATAACTGGCGAAATGTGGGTGTACTGTATGTGCACCTCTGCCTACCCCTTCGGGAAATGCAGGCGTGATGTTATTTTATTATGATGTAAAGTATATAGGACCAAAACACAAAGGTTTCAAGACCTTACAATAATTATTACGGTTACATTACGATCTAAGGCAAAGCCATCTAAGTACACCACGTCTCAGAACACCAAAATAAACAGCCCTCGATTATGCAGCATTAACGCAAACACACCGTGCCCTCATCGCACACTATTTATTCATCAACATTGAAATTCAATATTAGATCTCCTTTGAGAATTATCCAGACGGTGAGCTTCTAAATAGTGTTGTACTCTGGCGTGCTAATTACTGTTTTAGTTAAATAATTCGTATGTAAATATCTCTGGGCCTCTACCCTGATGTGAATATGGTTGCTTGTGTTGGTTTCAAGTTGGAGCTACAGTTTTGTACAATAACGTTGTTTGAAACGGTAACATTTGCTTTAATGTTTTATGACTAGTATGAGAGGGGATAGAGAGAATTGATAGAAAAAGGAGGCCTATACCCGGCAGTGGGTGATATCGGGCTGCAGTTATGATGATGATAAGAGGGAACGGTACTTAAAAGTTACTAAAACTGTCATTGAAGGTATAAAAGTTGATTTTATTCTGTTAATAGGTATTTATTTGTATAATTTTGACTGACCCAAGGTACTTGTGAAGTTATTTTGAATTATTTCAAGACACTCTTCTTCTTATTGTATGGTTGATGAACAACCTGGTGTCAGGGCTAAAATCGACTGTGGGACATGGCTTTAAACACCGTTAAAAAATCTCCCTGGCGCGCCAGTTTCCTCACAATATTTTCCTTCACCGTTTTTAGTCACTGATAAGTTTTAGTACGCACATGAATTCGAAAAGACATGTGTGCCGGAGTTTCAACTTGCGACTATTGACTTGCAGTCCAACGGTCATACCAGTCGTCTCTCAATGCTTAGGCACAAAATAAATACAAATAAACAAAAGATTACTTCAACTTTTAAACAACATTGAATGACAAAACTTCAACACTCACTTAAAGTCTTTACTCCGAGACAATTCAAACAAAAATCATGCAAAACAATTTTACAAAACGAAAAAAAAGGTATTTTTAACCTACAAATAAATTCCTTGAGTTTATCGCACGAATTCATTTCAATCTTAACAAATAAACGGGTGCTCTAGAAAGACAGTGCTTTGACAGTGTGCGCACAAGTACCAAGGTCACATTAGTTTAGGAGCTCACATCCGAAACGTATCAAAATGTCCACTAATTTATGTGCTTCTAGAATTGCTTGTAGAACCTTTTTCTTGTTCGTTTTATAGCGTGATGCCTGGTTAACAACCTACCCTTTATCTACGTGTGCAATAAATATTCGTAACTACACTTCAAGTTATTTATTGCAGAGGTTAAGGTTCGAAATTGATCGTTTACTTTTATTAGATAAATTATTCTTGTACTTGTAGCTATTAGCTAAATAAAAAGTTTTAGGAATTTTGGTAGTACAATAGACTGCACGGTTTGAAATCTGATAATTATTTATTAGACTTTGCCTATGATTAAATTCTTTAAAAGATAACTTAGCAAGATTGGTTTAAAGGCACGGGTTGATGCTAGAGTTATTTCTAAGTGGGTAAATTAAAAAAAAAAAACTTAACCTTATTGAGGTTTTATTTTTTGATTGATTGATTTGATTGGCGCAGAGCCGAAGAGCCTATAGAGCCTATATGGCCGGCCTAAGGAGATTGAACTGCAGCGCTAGGTAATGCGGGTTCGATTCCTGAACGGAACAAAAATTTATGTCATCCGTTGATGTTTGTTCCTAATTTGGGTGTTTGCGTCTGATATATTTAATGTTTGTAAATTGCAGGTTTTACTTTTAATAAAATAAGCAAACAAAACAATTCGTTTCGCTTGACATTATGTAATTTAAGCGGCCCCGACCTCCCTGACTAGGCCGAACGTGCCAGAACGTACATTACCTTACCTATGTCTACAGACGAGTTCAATTACGACCTTCGTCGAAATTAGGCATTTTTCTTTGCTAAATGTGTCGTGAAGAAAAAGTTTCAGCGCGCTCCCTTTATACATCGCCTTATGTAACTTTAAGGCATTCTTTTGCAGTGAAAAATATAGAACATTTTCGTGAAAAGTTGGTAAAAATGGAAGTGAGCAAC
The DNA here is from genome assembly GCA_946251915.1 of Abrostola triplasia. Lineage (NCBI taxonomy): Eukaryota > Metazoa > Arthropoda > Insecta > Lepidoptera > Noctuidae > Abrostola > Abrostola triplasia. The sequence continues at coordinate 11,074,880 of OX276432.1, forward strand.
GTGGGAGATAAAGAGATTTTTTAACCAGATTTTTCGTTGAAAAAGAAGTGCTCGAATTGATAGACAAAGCGTTCTATTTTTACTCTGTTTACGTCACTACGTTTTTGGTGGTTAAGTACGAAACATATTTAATAGAATTTGCTTATATACTACGCCATTTTGACGGAGTTGAATAGATGACGTGATTTTTGTGATTCGCTTTGTTTATCAGACCTGAAAAACAAATTACAAAAAAAACATCATCATCAGCCAGAATAGGCCTCCCCCTTAGAGTGGGGGAGGTTGCCATAATCCCCACGCTTGGCAAGCGGCTTACGGATCGCAGTGTTGATGGTAAAATTACAAAAGACGCTGCTGCCCATCTTCTGGATTTTCCCTTACTCGCCTCCATACGATACCCACGGGAGGAAAGGGGGTGGTCAATTCTAGGCCGGATACCACTCGTCAAGAAGAAATTACTCCTATATCATTTGCTGAAATACACACAAACAACTCTAACTGTGCAGGTTAAGTCAGTATTTCTTTGAGCAGGATATATTCGTCACAAGCTCTTTGTTACATCTCTAATTAGCTCATTAGTTGCAATGGAACTGCAACAACGAGAAGATGGGTCGATCAGGTGAAACTTAGTTAACGAAGAGGTGTATAACATAACATCATGCCTGTATTCCCCGAAAGGGTATGCAGAGGTGCACATATAGTACAACCACATTTCGCCAGTTATGTGTTAAGGTGCCAATGTAATAGGGGGCGAGCCTATTGCCATCAACTAGGCACAAATCCAGACTCCGTGCTGCTACGGAGAGTTACCTAATGGAAAAACCCAGTAACACTTTGCCCAACCCGGGATTGGAACCCAGGACCTCGTGCTCAGTAGTGGCGCTTAGCGACTACTAGACCAACGAGGCAGTCTACTAATATTATAAATGTGAAAGTAACTCTGTTGGTCTTTCTGTCTGTTACGCCTTAACGACTAAACTGCTGGACGGATTTTAATGAATTTTGGCATGTAAAAAGTTTAAGACCCGAGAAAGGACTGAGGCTACTTGACGCGGGCAAAGCTGCGGGCATAATCTAGCATTGTATACAATACTTATAAATAAAAAATGTTTGGCGAGAGAACTGATACTGTTCTGCTCAGTAGGTACACTGAGCTACATGTGTTGCGAGACCGGTGAGCCTACTGGGTAGGCATTAATGGTGTCTAATTATAGCTGGTAGATTTTAATTACTAACATTAGTTATAAGTAAAATTTCTGCTACTAACAAACAACCATTCTTCTTTTATTTGTCTATGGACTGTGTTGTCTGCAATAAATGATTTTTATTTTTTTTTATTTAATACAAGATAATTTAAATTGAAGCACGAAGCTTCCAAGACAGAAGACAAATGAAATAGTACGACCTACTGGTATTTGTACAGCGAACATAATTTATTATTTAGCACCATTACGTAATTCGAAAGCGTTAACATTAAACTGTTCGTAAATATCCTAACTGGCATATACCTGGAGTGTGCCAACAGGTGCCACATAAATTACTGGCAAACACCGGCGTGACGTCACGAACTCACGACATTAAGAAATTATGAATGCTGCGTGTTAATTTTGAATTTGTGTTTTTGGCAAGTGTATATTGTTATAGGATTTATTTCTGTACTAGTTTCGCCCCGCGGTATTACCCGCTGCATATTTTGGAATAAAAAACTTAACTGTCTTAATCCAGGGTGTCGGCTACTTCCATACCAAATTTTGGCAAAATTGGTCCAGCCGTTAAAACGGGGCAAAGAAACAAACACACACACTCACAAACTTTCGACTTTGTAAATTATTCTGATTTTAAGTGATACAGTATTGTCTTCTTCTTCTTATCGTATGGTTGATGTTCAACCTGGTGTAAGAGTTTAAACCGCCTGGCATGGCTAGGCCTATGACATGGTTTTACACACCTTTAAAAAATCACTCAGGTGTACCGGTAACTAACGCACATGAATTCGAAAAATGACTTTTCGAATTCATGTGCGTATATATTGTGTACCGGTATTTAAACTTACGACCTTTGACTTGGCAATCCAACGGTCATACCACTCGGCTATATGTTGTTAACTTATTTCCATGAATCTCTCAGATTTCTGGTAAATTTTATTGTCGAAAAATTTCTAGACAATTCGAAATTCTCCTGATTCTATACATTGTCTACAACAAAAACTTTGTTAGCTCAACTCAAACACCATGTCACGTCACTCAACTCAGTTAATTGATCTAATTATAATATAATAGTGGAATCTGACTTCATTGTGCATTAGTACAACATCGTGCAGACAAGCATGGGCCATTGTGTACAGGGGTGTCATGGTATTATGCTAATCGGTCATTTACTGAGGTATAAAGGCTCAGAATGTATGAAGGAGTAGGAAATTATGCGCTAGACATCGATTACCGAATCGATGTCTAGCGATGTAATAGGATATTTGGTAATGAATTATGATGTAGCTATGCTAGTATTTCTCGAGGAGAAAGATACCACGCGATTGGACTTTATTGGCGCAGTGGATAAGTGATTGGACTGCTGCGCTGGTTGCGAGTTCGATTCCCGCAGAGGACAAAAAATTGTGCGATCCGCAGGTGTTTGTCCCGAGTCGGGTGTTTGTGTATGTGGTATTTTATGTTTATGAAACGCACCCACAATACAAAAGAAAGGCATAATGTGGCGCGACTATAAAAAAAAAATTGTACTCGAACAGAAATGTAGCTAAAAATATAGTCAAAGCAATGTATTGTAAAAAGAAAACCGTCTTTAAAGCTCAACCAAAAAACAAACATTCATTGCGACAACGATCTACTTACTCGTATTACCTGATTCCTTACATAAACTCTTATCACATCAACCGAATATTATTCAAACCCCAAAAGATTGAAGTTTTGAAAAAAATCCAAGCGAAAAATCTCATTTCAAATATCCGTACTTTCGCTCCAAAAACAAGAAGGCGTTTTTTCATCAACCTAACATCGTCTAAATGGGAAGTCATCAGTAGAATAGCCCCCCAACTTGGGGCCGACGTTATATCGAGTTATCCTGATTCTGATTTAATGGCTTGCAGAATAGGGACCCGTCAGTATTTGTAATTAAGGGGCTGATTATGCGAAACCCTTCGGACACCTTTGCGTAAGTCATTATGAAGATTGGTGGGTAAACGAATGTGGGATTAAGTTGCTTTAAGTGCCCTGGTACTGCAGTAATGTAAATTTAAGTCGTAATCCTAGAAATAAACATGCCTTACGCACTTGGCAAGCTGTCATCATACATTGTGGCGTTCTAAGGGGGAGGCCTTTGTTCAACAGTGTACATCTTCCGCCTGTTGATGATGATGATGATGACGCACTAAAATGTGACTGACATAATATAGGTAGTATAAAACAAAATCGCTCCCCGCCGTCTGTCTGTCCCTATGTTTCTATGTTTCTTTAGATCTATAAAACCACGCTACGGATTTTGATGCGGTTTATTTTTATAGATAGAGTGTGATTCAAAAGGAAGGTTTTTATATAACGCATAATATATAGAGAAACACTGATCAATTTAATTTTGGGCAATTTTTGACAGCTCGCGTCTTCAGAACCTGGGTTACAGAAGTGTACCTATTGAAAATTAAACTTAATAAAAATTGCTCGCAGAGGTCGTATTTGTATAAGTTGGGTCCTAGGATAATTATCAGAAGTCTAATGGAGTTTACACAAATGCAAATGACGCGGGTGAAACCGCGGGGCCCAGCTAGTAATACATAAATGATAAGTGATTTGTTCAACAGTGGACGTCTTCCGGCTGATGATGACCATGATTTTATTTTTGCAAATGGGTTTTACAAAAACACTTTTATACGTCATTTTTTTAAACTAGATGGCGTCGGAATTTCCCAATTGACTACTGAGAAGAAATACCGAAGCACGTATCAACATGTGAAAACGATCACCCATCACAAGACTTACTGCGGTACGCACGGCTTTACCTCTCAGATCGGCTAATCTGCGCGGTATCCATGTAGCTAAGAGGGTTTAAAAAAATCGTGTTTATACACCACTAACGAGTAAGTAATGGTAATTTTATTACCAGAGAAAAGTGCACGGATACAGAAAAATAATGTTCGGAAAATTTTAAAACCCTCTAAGCTATTTTAAAGTTTTATAGCATTATTTTGCTTTGAACATTTTTATTTGTAGATTCACATACCTTCTGGGGATTAAGCGAAACGATGTGTCAGCATATCTTTCAGCAGAACAGCTATTGCTACAAGCTAAAAGCTGTTTGAGCTGTTTTATTGGATGTACGAAATTCTAGAACGTTCTGCTTACAATGAAATGTAGCGGCTTTTGTTTTAACACGAGTTAGTTAATGATTATTAACTAATCGCCAGCTTATATACCGGTTTTAATCGAGTGTTTAGACGGGCGTACCCGAATATATATGAAAGTAAAAACAGTATATCATCATCATCATCATCATCATGAGCTGGAAGACTGATGTAGGGGAGGACATGTAGTTCTATGCTCCATGCTAAAAAAAGTATTAATTAACTCTGAAAACCCTTGGGTGTATTAATGTGTGTATTAGGGGAAGACCTAGGCGAACATACCTAGACCAAATCGGAGATGTTCTGCAAAAAGGGCAAGTGAGGAGTACCGTCAACCGAAGAGCGTGTATGAGGAATGTGATGCGTGTGAATGAAGCAAAAGAAGTATGCCAGGATCGTAGCAAATGGAAATCCGTGGTTTCTGCCTACCCCTCAGGGAAACAGGTGTGACTTTATGTATGTATGTATGTATTAATGTGAAATTATGAACACATCCACTATTAAACAAAGGCCTCTCCCTTAGAAGGGGGGGGGGGTATTATAAACCTATGAATGTCACCTTAAAGTCTTACTAAGGGGATATTACGTAATATCGTTTTTTTTTAAGAAAAATAGCTCGCCACCCCTAGTAATACTTCCTCTACCATGGGTGCGTTACACAAACACGCAGATTCGGGACAAACATATTCTGCTGATCACGCAAAATTTTAGCTGCGCAAATCAAGTCTTTAATTAAGATTAATAGAATTCATATAGGCAGTTGCTCCATTTACTAGTATGCAGCTGCATTCGGTTATACTAGAGTTTGACTCAAAACACTTGAGAAAAGACTAGTTCGTATATAACAGAAATATTTATCCCATGGGGATCAAACTTGCAATTCGTATCGCCAGTCCAGTCACGTAGCCACTGCGCCAATCATCGTATTGATTTGTAGTATTACATTTACAATGCGGATTAAACAGAATATATATAAATAACGTCACCCTTAAGACGCCATCATTATCAGCGAGAAGACGTCCACTGTTGTACAAAGGCCTTCCCCTTAGAAAAACTTAAATCCAAAAAAAGGGAACTTGAAATTTGATATGACTGCGAACAGCAATATGCGTACGGAAATTCGCCAAAGAACTTGAATCACCGAATCGCTTAAAGAACTGATAACCGCTGGGGAAGAAAGGTTCTCGAGTGGCGACCACGAACCGGTGGATGCAATTGGCAAGCTGTCGTTCATTGTGGCGTTCTAAGGGGGAGGCCATTGTTCAACAGTAAACGTCTTCCGGCTGATGATGATGATGATGAGCAGCAATACGGTAGCTTAGTTGGTAAGAGACGCGCCACGAATTGGAGAAGATCACGGGTTCGGATCCTGCAAGTGTCCATCATATTTCGAATTTCTTTTATCAATTTGAAATATGAATAATTAGTCCAGGTTTACGGACCATTCTTACAACTATTACACATTATACATTATAATATTGACCTACGAATTGCGTGGTACATTATCCTGGTTCTACGCTCAAAAGTTGTAGTATATAAGCTACCGCTGTTAGCTACCACAATCGAGAACTTTTGTAAGAGAAAACTATGGACGTCTCATCAAAATGGAGCCACTTACGGAAAATTAGCTTGATAATGATCAATCGTAAAAACAGTCCATGGTTCCTGAACTATAAGTTAAGTCTACGTTCGGAAATCTAACTTACGTAAGCTGAATGTTTGTAATCAGCTTATAAATATATGAGAGCCGCTTTTGTTCAAGCTTGTTAGTTTAATTTCCGTATTAATTAACTATACTGTTACCACTAACTAACAGAGTGATCTGCTTAAATATTAACTCCGGTTCTATAAGCTGGATATTTATTCATTGAAGACCAGGTTGCCTTGTTGGTCTAGTAGGCATGATGTTCGACTGCTGAAAGTGAGGTCCTATGTTCGATTTGTAGGTCGTGCTAAGTCTTTCATTACGTAGTTCTCAGGAGCAGTACGGAGTCTGGATTTGAGTTAGATCAAAAGTCGTAATGGTCTCGCCCGCTAATACATTCGGATCTATTATGTATTGATGGCCGCTTGGTAAGACTGCCAAGTCTTCACCAAGCTCAAACCCCGCCACGTACCAATGTATGTTTAGAATTCATGTGCGTACTATAAATGAGTAATGTAAATAGTGAAGGGAAACATCTTAAGGAAACTGGCAAACCTGAGAGATTTTTCAACGGTGTGTAAAGCCAAAAGACAGGCGGTTTAATCTCTAACACCAGGTACTTCATTCACCATACGATTAGAAGATTATGTAATAGGTATAAAGCTCAATTTAGTTTGACATGTTAAACATACGATTTAACATGTCTCTAACAAGAGTAAGTCAAATGAATATAGGTATTTTCTCTAAGGTCCAAACTAAATTGATTCTCATGTGGAACGCTCCGTTGGCCAGTGACAATCCGGGTCCCTATATTCCTGGGCTATATATCGTGCTCTATGTCTAAAAGATCAGGGTCCCATATGCATAAAGTTTGTGTTTTAATAGTCGATTCTGTTGAAAAGGGTTCGGGTAAATTTTTCGCTTGATAGCTTTTGGTGTAGTGCTTGAGTTACAGGAGAAGTGAGGTTTTGAAAGAGTTTTATATCTAAACTGGTACTTCACATGAATATTATAATGGCGAATGTTTGTGTGTTTGTTGTCTCTTCACGCTCAAACGGCTAGACCGATTTTTATAAAATTTAGTTTGGAGGTAGCTGACCCTGGATTAACATAGGCTACTTTTTATACCGTAAAATTTAGCTGGTAACACCGCGAAGCGCAGTTAATTTTTTATAGTTATCACACTAATATTATAAAGGTGTGGTGTTTGTGGGTCGATTTGTTACCTCTTTACGCTCAAACGACTGGACCAATTTTTGATAAAATTTAGTATGGAATTAGCTGATGCCCTGGATTAGCGTATAGGCTATAGTGAAAAACAAAATGCGCTAGAAAAAGAAACATTCAGTACCTACTCTCCATTTTAGGAGAGTTGCGATGGAGTTACAAGATAGTACTAAATCGCTTTAGTTCCTAACTTACGCCAATCTAAGACAACATATGGGGACAGGGTAGCTCGTCTTCATGACTTTCTTACATGACTTTAGATTTTCACGTACAGTTGACCAGAATATTCTTTGATATACCAACAATCCTTTTATATAAAGCTTGGGTAAGATAGAGACGTTATGTATTTGAAATATAGAAGTATAGATTTAATCTCTTATTTTTTCTTCTTATAAATAGAGTTTAAATCGCCTGTAGGCCACTGACATTGCCTTATACACCGTTGAACAATCTACCATGTGTTTTTAGTTAACCACTTCTTAAGCCTATTGACATTTCTATTCTTCGACATGCAAACGACAGTGACGACTATAATTTAATCAATTGTTTAACATCGTCAATTTTTATAGCTTAATGTTTGATTTAAAGTAGTTGGTAAATGATTCAGGTTTTTTAAAACTGAATTAAAACCTAAATTAATTTTAATTCCTAATATTTTAATTGCCTCATATCATTTAATTATTACTTTATCTATAGTACCTACATGTCATTATGATACGGTAATATTATTAAATACTTTTTATAATTAAGACGATTGGAATGGCCCAGTGTCTAAGCGTGGAGTCGAACCCAAAACCTAAGCGCAGTTGGCTTTCGGGTTCGAGTCCAGGATGTTTATCCCAAGTTTCGGTGTTTGTTTTTCATATGTGATATTTCATGTTTGTGTCACGCACCCACGATACAGGAGAAATTCCTAGTGTGGGATGATGTTTTTTTTTTCAAAAACAAAAATAAATATTTTTTATCTAGAATTTACTAATTGATCATTACGATGAAATAATTAATCCTTTATAGAGGTAATTAGCTCTTCCAGTTAATAAGTAATCCTTAAGCCTAAATATCCCTGGGCTCATTAATTAACAATTCACAACAAAATCATTATGGCTAATGACTTCTCATAAATACACGGACACCTTTCAATGCCTTTACACTCTCTTCGAAGCTTGGAATACACTGTCAGTAATACATTAGTGTGTGTCAAAGAACTGTGTATGTCCTTTTGACTTTTTGTGAATAGTTTATATCTTTATTCATCATGAATATTTATCCAGATGTCATGACTTGTCGCTGTGACTTTGTAAGTTAATACTTTATATCTAAATTGATAAAGGAAACTTGAAAATGATGGACACGAGCGGTACGGCGAAAGTCGCGGGTTCGAGGCCCGCTCGTGTCCATTTCAAGTTAGATTTAAGCTTAGCATGGGCAACATGCAGACACGGTGGCTCAGTTGTCAGAGCGGCGCCACGGTACGGCGACTGTCGCGGGTTCGAGTCCCGCTCGTGTGCATCATTTTTCAAGTTTCCCGATTAGTTTTCCCGACGAAGTTTTCTTGATTTGAAAAATAACATAATAACACATAAAGTGATTTGAAAAATACACGACATAATACTAATTTTGACTCACCAGTCACCAAATATTAACAGGGAACTTCAATCGTTGGACCGTTTTATCGTTAGCCTTACCAAAACTTAAACTGTACTCATACTTAACTAATACTCTGCTATTTCCAGGTTCATCGCTGGTTAGATGCGCATCAGAAGTATTTTGCGCACCCCTCACGCATACCGCAGCCGACTCCTTCGCATCACCTTCCTATGACGAAGCAGTACAACCAACACATTTATTACACTAAGAATATACCTCCTAGTGTGATGACTATCCCTCATAACTATGTACTAATGAGATCTATTCATCATTAATCAGTTGGTATGTTTATCAGTTGTCTGGTTGCCATAATGCAAGCTCTGCCTTGTTTGGGCTTAGATGGTCTTGTGTAAGCTATCTCGAGATATATTAGTGTATAAGGAATGTGATGCGTGTGAATGAAGCGAAGGAATCTTGCCAGAATCGTAGCAAATGGAAATCCGTGATCTCTGCCTACCCCTTAGGGAAAAAGTCGTGACTTTATGTATGTATTATTATAAGGCATTAGGCCGTAAATTGGTAGATACTAGGCGGGCTGTGACGGCAGCGACACCGCTTGTACGCCGCCGCCGTTGAGATCACTTTAATACAAATTAATGCATTTGAAAGCGCTGCTACCCATACCGCTGATTCCACCGCTCTGCTGCCCGCTATCTTCCAGCTTGATGCCTTAATAGTAATAATGTTTATTAGCAACTACCAGAAACCTGTTTCTATCTTTCACAGGTTACATTGTTTTGAAAAAGAAAAATAATTATGCAGTAAACATTTCTAAAAAAAGTTTCTAAAAGTACATAACGCTAAGTATTTTGAATTTTCACTTCAAAATACAAATAGGCAAAAAGGGTTTGAAAATAATATCATTGTTAAAAATAATTATTAATTCAAATATATAGATATAAATATATTTGAATTAATAATTATTTTTCAGCATTATTGATCTGAAATAATGTGATATTTTGTATAGGTACATAGTTATAAGTTTTAAAAATAAATTACTTTACATGTAATCCTTGTTTATTTTTAGTATCGGTAAATTATCTCTTTAAAAAAAAACTAGTAAAAATAAAGCCATGATCTATATCCCACCGAAGCATCCAATCAGTCATCAATAGACTACTATTAGCTAATAACAATCAACTGGGTAACAATGGAATCTTATTAATTAATCAGAATCACTGTTATGTCGTAGACTCGATGGCATGACGTGTTAATGGATTGCAAATCAGAGTAGCCATGGTGCTTTGATCCCTGAGGTATATACCTATTTACATTAGAGTGGTCTAGCTTAGTAGCTTATAGCAGTAATTGGCTACCTGATTGGAGCAGTAGTTATACGACCACAGTGACCACTTGTTTAAAAGCCCAAAGGAACTATCAAAGCCCACAGCAGGGGGTCCATCTCCTTTAGATAAATGGCAAAAAACTTGACGAATGCAAATATAATAGATTTGACAATGTCATGGATTAGAGTCAACGACCTGATTGGTGCAGTGGCTTAGCGATTGGACTGCTGCGCTAAGCGTTTAATTCCTGAACGGGACAAAAGTTTGCGCGATCCTCAAATGGTCCCAAGTCTGGGTGTTTGGGGTTGCAAGTAGAGTGCCATCACGTGTGATACTCCGTAAGTAAGTCCGGCGCACCCTTGGCGGTCAACCTCGGTAGCATATATGTTGACTCACTACACTTCGGCATGAGTTTGACCTGTTTCCTAATTGCTCATGCCGATACAAAGAAAAAGACAGCAAATGCATGATACTTTTTGATAATGTTCTGCCCAAAGTATCTTTGATTTGATGGTCTATCTGACGTATAATATTGATGATGTAATTTTTTAATTCTAATAGTGCTTTAATTAAGTATCATACGGAAAGTACTTTTCGGAAACAAATCTACACTTTGCTTTTTTTAAAAAAAATGCCTATAAGTAAGTCCTACTTTTCTTTTGACCTATATTTATAACAATGTAAGTAACTTCTGCACTTAATAACTTTCACTCGTAACTTGAATTATGACATAGATATTATCAATCGCCGACATTAAAGCGAAAATCTCAATAATAATCACAATTACAATCATTGTAATTATGCCGACTTGATGGCAGATTGGGTATCAGTTTCGGTAACGGGTTACGGTTCATTAACTAATGGCTGTGTTAGCATACAAATTGGACCAATTAATTTAAAACGTTAACTGCAAGAGTCATTAGGTCAGCCGATATAACTATAAGATAGATTAGACGTACAGAATACACTTGAAACACATAACATAACATCACGCCTGTATTCCCCGAAGGGGTAGGCAGAGGTGCACATAAAGTACACCCACATTTCGCCAGTTATGTTTTAGGTCCCAATGTAATAAGGGGCGAGCCTATTGCCATCAACCGGGCACAAATCCAGACTCCGTGCTGCCACTGAGAATTACCTAATGGACAAACCCAGTAACACTTTGCCCGACCCGGGATTTGAACCCAGGACTTCGTGCTCAGCAGTCGCGCTTAGCAACCACTAGACCAACGAGGCAGTACACTTGAAAATGATGAAATAATTAAAATAAAACTAGGTTTACGGATTTTATCGCGGTTTTTTAATTGATCCAAGCGAAAAACTACAAAACCAAATGACACAGTGAACTCATTTTGCGTAAATCGGATTGTTAATCATAATTAAAATGTAAAGTAGTTGATAGTAAAACAGGCCTGATGTTTTGTTTTTTTTAACACCACTTTTTCCATTGGTAACCACAAAGCAGCTTGTTTTTTCTTTTTCTGCCTCTACGTCAAAGTCCTAATTGTAAGTAAGAAGGTACATTTGTGTACCTACATTACTTAATGGCCAAAAAACAAACTCGCTGGAGGTCTTCCTGTATCCTTAAGAGCTCTCTTAATAATTGATTGTAAATGCATTTTACGACTCCTTCCTAATACGATTATTGTCCCTTGAGGGTTCCTCCCGCTTCGAGATTACTCCTTGGTTGGAAACTGGCAGGTTCTGGTTTGATTGAATCTCTACTGGATTATAGTCGGACATAACAACACAACATCACGCCTATATTCCCCGAAGGGGTAGGTAAAGGTGCACATATTATAGTACACCCACATTTCGCCAGTTATGTTTTTAGGTCCCGATGTAATAGGGGGCGAGCCTATTGCCATCAACCGGGCACAAATCCAGACTCCGTGCTGCTATTGAGAAATACCCAATGGAAAAACCCAGTAGCACTTTGCCCGAACCGGGATTTGAGCCCAGGACCTCGTGCTCAGCAGTCACGCTTAGCTACCACTAGACCAACGAGGCAGTCGACGGGCTGATGATGATGATAACAGCTGAGCAGGAATTTAGTTTTGGTAGAACCCAATATATACACGTACACTCAGATTAATTTCGATAAAATCCTAAATCGAGAACTTTTTCAACAGTCCATTCATTAAAAATAAAACTCAGAAATAAATGCCACTGCTTAAATAAAGCCTTATGATCGTACCACACAAACCCAAAACTTTTATTTCGTCCGGAATTTCATTCAACTTCAAAGAAAGAGGAACACAAAAAATCAACCCGCAAACTGTACGTTCCTTGCATGTGGATCCAAAAAAAGCGACGATATTAATCCGGGTTGGGTAGCCCGGGTATAAATTGCGGCGGCCGGGTAAAAATCACATGAAACTCGAATGTTTTGTACATGTACCGGTCTAAATCAGGATTATATTCGATGTTTGGTTTCCGTACTTCGTTTTCTTTTTCTTTCGTGTTTTCTTTTGTGTTGGCTGTAGTTTTTGAGTCGAATATAGAAAAATGGGGGAGCAGGTTTTAGGAATAGTATGTTAAATACTGACACGTAGTAGGAACAATGGAAAAACTATTGGTCGCGGGCAAACTGTCTTGCTTTAACAGTTCATGGTAAGGGGGCAGTTGTCAAGAACGACAGAATATATGGTAGGTATAGTTGGTCACTTAATGCCATACGATAACTTAGTAAAATAACATTAAACCTAAGCTAATTAATTGTCGAAACGCAGAACTGACGTACCAAGTGATCTAAATAAAGACGACAGAGTGCCTTGTTTTTAGAAGAGCATTGGTTCCGATACAGGTTTGTAGCTAGCTCTTGTTAAAAGGAAGAAAAGTATTTAATACATATGTACTTTCACCTACATAAAAACGTGAATAACAGCGAGATAGGATAATAAACATCCATCATCCAAGTTTTTGATGTATTGTGTTCTGTTATGAGTTAGCCTCGTATGCCTGCGACTTCACTTTACTGAAAAATTTATGCCACGAACAAAGGTAGGTAACCGACTGTTTTTTTTATGTTATTTCTCGTGTATCGTGGGTGCGTTTCACAAACATTTAATATCATATACAAAAACACCCAGACTCGGGGCAATCATCTGCGGATCGCAAAAATTTTTGTCTAGTGCGGAAATCGAACCCGCAACCCTTAGCGGAGCAGTCCAATCGCTTAGCCACTGCACCAATCCGGTCTATTTTTTCTTTGTTTCATACATAACTTTCATTTTTGGTTCGTCACTAAGTCTTTCAATATCACGGTTATCACTGGCTTGAAAACAATGATTGCGAAAATCAATTTTAATTTCATATTAACAAAGTAGTCATTGTTACTGTTACTGTGTATATAAAATTCATTTGTATCTCCCTATCCCACAAAACACGCACCTAAAAACCCTCTCGTCCAAAACGTCGTGATTTAATAATCACAATTACCAAAAATACAGAACAATGTTTCGATCAAAAAACAATAAATAACCAAACTCCTTATTCCAAGAAAAACCTGCCACCTAATCCTAACTATATTATAATGACCTACCCAGTACCCAGCGGTGATCACAAAAGGATAATCACGTCCTAACGATTGGGTATTCCCAAAAGGTTTTTAATCAAAGCTGCAAGCACCCTGCCAATAAAATATGGGGCCATTAAAATTTTACGTGCCCTATAAAGAGAGTTATACGACCAATCTGTTAGTAGAATGGCTGGATTTTAGAATTTCAGGATTAAGATGTTGTTAAAGCAATTTTTAATTGTTTGTCTACCCTGATTAAAAGTCATCCATAGTTAATTAAACACCTACTTTATTAACTGAACTTTTGACTTCCGTATCCACCATTGAGGACTTCAAATTGTTGCCAGCTCCATCTCCATTTACAAAATAATTCACTTTGCGAGGATACTACTAACCCGTGTTCTATAGCATGTATTTATTTTTATTTATAATATAGTTTTTATTTTCATAATTTACCTTATCTTAGAGATCATAAGCTATTTATCAATAAATCCGTTCTTAAAGTTATATAGAGACGCAAGATTAGAAAACCCAGTTATACAGAGGTTCTGCAAGCGGGAGATACCTATTCGAATTTTAAAACAGATAAGTTGAAGGTGGGTACCTAACGTCTAAACAGCATCCAATTGATGCAATGTAAGCATACTAAGGGGGAGGTTTTTGTACAACAGTGGTTGTCTTCAGGCTGATGATGATGATGAGGCATTAGATGGAGCTAGTGTTAGGCGAGACTTAGGAAGAAACATATTCTTAGAAACAAAAAAGAGGGTTGACCAATTCATGATCATAAAACCATAAACCTACCGTCGAATGTCACTCAAAAACAATATAAATATAATCTACCGGTGTTTTATTGCTATATTTATACCGAATCACTCAGCGTCACACGTAGATGTACTGGTGATTGATTGCGAGAATAAGCGCGGGCTATTTTAGACTGTGGCATGACGCAAGCGTAAAGTTACTGCGAAAATAAATACAAACTTTATGAGGAGTTGTGACGTTGCGTTGTTGGGACATATTTGGGAAGGAATTTTAAGCTTGTCAGATGATTGAAAAGTGATTAACAAGTGGGAACTTTGGAGTGAACGCAAATAGGAATTCTGAAAAAGTATTTGCCATCCTTACTCAAACGATAAAGACTTTATGGAATCCGTTTACTGATATGATCAGTAGATGGAGTCCAAGTGCGCGAATTCTATTTAGAGACCTGTCTAAACGGTTGGTTGACTCTTCACGTGACTAAAAGGCTGGCTTGTTTTTCGGCCGAAGAATTAGCATTGCCATTCAACGTGGCAATGCCGCCAGCCTTTTGGGCACCCTACCAGTCGACAGCGATGAGGAGGAACTTTGGAAGTACTTTGATGCATAATTTTTAGTTTGTTTTTAATGTAGGTTAGTTTGTATGTATATTGTAATGTACATTGTTTATATTATATATAATTACCTAGAGGCTCATCTGTGGCTTAATGTTATTTTGTTATGAGCATGCAATGGGTAACCAAAAACGCTCTTGCGTACCCTTCCAAGATTATTGTGTGTATATTTTGTTGAATATACAACCTTATTAGTGTTTTGTATAAGATTAAATTTAAATTTGATAGATAGTTTGGAACATGTTTTGATTTTTGTACACTGTGACACTCGATGTTGATACCGTAAAACAGCAATATAAGGAAAAGATAATATAAAAATACTAGCTTTTGCTCGCGACTGTAATGAGTAATGACTTCCGTCAGAATTTGGGTTTTTCACTTTTTTTTCAGTTTTTTTTTTTGTTTTTTTTTTGGGAATTTCCAAAAGTCCTCTCTTAGTGGTAGCCTACTCCTCCCAACAAACACACATGACAAATTTCAGCTCTTTACGATCAGTAGTTTCGGCTGTGCGTTTTCTGTCAGTCAGTCAGTAACGGAAGAGTTTTATATATATAGATAACCAGCAAGAATATATAAAGAAGAAATATTTCCAACGACATCTGGTTTTCTTCTCCTTCCACGACATCATCCACATGTATAGAATATTTTTTTTTGTATTCACCGCTCCTTGAACAAAGTTTACCTTAAGACTCAGAACACTGTTGAAAAACCCTCCGAAAATCTAAGAATCTTTAGAAACTCAATACTTTATTTCACTTAAAGTTAGCACAGAACATTTTCTAGTTATAAAACTTAATTTACCCTCTTATCCTGGCCGCTCAGTCTCGGGATAAACGCTGGGTTTAACTTAATAGACTTCTCTCATAAATTACGGCAGTTAGTTAACTTTGTTGTAACTTTATAAAAGTATTAACTTACTTATCAGAAGAAATGGTGTCGGTGTGATGTAGCTCTTGTAAGTACTATACCTAACAGCTCTCTTAGGCTAGTGGCTGGTATGATAGATAAAAAGAATGGTAAAACGTATTCTTTATTTATAGCTCAATAGTATAGGGTTCACAAAATGTGGTATACTCCTGATCTGGGAGACCCACCGAAATCAGGATGTGGAAAAATCCCTTCTATTTTAAGAATAAATTGAAAAATATTTTTTGACAAAGAAGTTTGCAATCGTCTCTCAACTGACTTAATACTATAATTATGTATAAATAACTTTTTATCTAATGCGGGAATCGAACCTCAGCAGCCCTATCGCTTAGCCACTGAGCCAATCAGGTCGTCGGCTATGTAGTCCATGATATTAATTCCACATAATTTATCTATGCATTTGATTTCCATTCGTCTAGTTTTTTACCTCTTGGGCTTTGATAGTATGTTTCGGCTTTTATGCAAGTGGTATCGCCGTACCGTGGCGCGAATGTCGCGGATTCGAGTCCCGCTCGTATCCATCATTTTTCAAGATTCCTTTATCAATTTAAAAAAAATTAAGACAGTCAGCATCATAAGTAGCGAGAGATAATTTTTTATAACATTCTATTAATTAAAGGCCAAGTCAATTGTCTTATATATTCTCAGGCTTTTTTATTGATTTTGATTTCAGATCATCATTTGAACGTTTCTATAATTTGAAACAATAACTTGATGTTTGTTTCTTTTAATTATTTTAGTTTAGGTTTCTTAACATGTTAAGATACATGTGATGCTGACTGCAAAAGTATTTATTGCCTAGAACAAACTTTAAAGATATGTCTAATTTAGTTTTAAAGTTTTTGATATTGATTTCCATCTGATACTTACTTTTAAATTCATCATGCTAATATTAAATAGCAAACTAGTAAGATTATACTAAGTCATCAATACTATGTCCTTTTCATTAAACATGTATGATCTAGGCCTATAGGGTATACCTTTATGGGATTAATAATTTAGGATTGGATTTATAAATAAAACACAATATATAATCAGCAGTAATATTTTAAATTGCTTTGAATCACAATTTCGTAGTGTTTATAGATTATAATAATTACAAAGGAAGATTATTTTTTGTTCAAAGTACACTTATCCAACAGTTCGTCTTCATGCACTCTCATGTCCGACATCTCAGAATATATGAAAACATTCAAAACGTAACAAAAATAAACATTAATGAATAAATTATTAAAATAACAAAATAGTTAATAACTTTACAATTCTCATCTTAGAAATAAAAATTATTATAATTGAATTATAAAATTATTCAAATAAAATTAAATTTAAGTCGTATTTGGACGAAACAATGTATACAATTTAATTTTAAACTTAAACATGTTCACAATTAGGACAAAATTGTAAAAATAATTATTCATTCACAAAATTATTATTATTGAATATATTCATAAGAAATAAGTACATGATTAATACGATTATAAATACTTATAGGAACAATATTGTTTATTTACAGTACACATAAAATACCTACAAAATTATAATATAACAAAACATTGCACCAATGTATAAGAAAATAATAAATTTACAAAATAATATTTTTTGACAAAAATTATGACCAACTCGTTTTAAAGTTTTGAATAAAACACATGCCAAAAAGACAGTCCACATAATTCAGTGATCCAATTATAATTCATACAACATTTTTACGAAAGATGAACTATAAAAAGAGATTCTAAGTTGTTCTACTGGACAATCAACATTCATTCGTCCCTCCATTTTGGTGTTTTAGAAACCTTGAAACTGGCAGTACATAACAATTTCTTACATTCGCTAATATTAAAGAAAAACTTACATATAACGCTTAAGATTGCATATAAACAATTATATTAATTAAAAAATTAAATAACATCATAAAATTCGCTATCAAACGGTCGTAATCTATATAAATTTGTTTATAAAGCAATAATACTAGTAGCTAGCTATAAATATATAGGATTGTAATGATCTTTGATAAAAAGTCTTGCTTTTTGCTAGAACGAAATCACTTGTAACTAAATCCAAACGGCACATATTCCTCTGAACTACTAAAAACTTTAATACGGCAAAAACTTTAATGGAAAAACGTTATAATATTCTTTTGACAAAATTTCACAACAAGTCTAGTCAAAACAGTCAATTACGCATATTCTCGCGCATGGACTCTTATTCAGACGCATGTGCACTCTCTAGTGTCCATTCTAGAACACTTAGTCTGATGGGATGTCAAAGAACACACACTTCACGTTGTGACACGTTATTCAATTAACTATCGCATTAAAAAAGAGTTCATGACTCAAAGACTTTATTATTTTTGAATAATAAAATTCACTTCAAATTCAAAATATTATTACAATCCCACTAAAAGGATTTAGCAGCTAGAAATATTATTAAAATGATTTTCTAGTGATCTAGCATTTGTAAAAAAAATACAACTAATATCATATGCGAGTGTTGAAAACGTTCAAAGTTTTAATTAAGTATCTAAGTGATATGCAATATACTTTAGGCAGGCTCATTTGATTAAAAAATCAACAATTTTACACAGAGTCAAATACAATTTGTTTTAGCCATTTTGTCTTTTGAATAATACCCGTCTTAATTATTAAAGTAAAATAAACATTTTTATTGAATAAAAATAACAAATATTAAAATGACTAAAACTAAAATGATTTGACCCGTCAAAAGTATAAGCATGCTACCGCGAATTAATACACTATTCAAAACCGCATAAATAACAGACGTAAACCATAGACGCTAATAAACAATGGCATTATGCAATTTTTATCACATTTTCTTAAAAAAATCGTGCCTATGGCATAATAATTTATATAGATCAACTAATTACAGCCCACCCTTAAATAAAAAGAAATCCAATCATAGTCTCACTAATATCTCATTCCAGTACCAGTTAGTAACAATTACTATCGTTTTAGTCTTATTATACTTACTAAATATGAAGTTAAAATGGTGAACAAGCTTCTTATAATATAATAATAAAAAGTATTAGTTAAACTTTTAGTTTTAAATTCTATGTATAGATTTCAAGTTTTTTTATTATTTCATATAATAATAATAATTTATCTAACTATATCTACTTCTAGTGCACTATTTTTTAGCTGTGGTCAATCACTAAGCCTCGCCGTAAGTGTGCCACTTTCAAATCGCTCATTTTATTGCTTCCGTTAGTTTGTTTGTGAAAAAAAAACCTAATCTATACTATGTTTGTTTTTATAATATTTTTTACAAAAATGTCTTGATTTTTTTTACTATTTTACGTAATTGACATGATAGTAGACAAAAATATGTATTTACGATACAATGTTAAAGTAAAATCTATTTAAATGCAAAAGGAATTTTTGGCGTTTTTAAGTATATTGTTAAGTTTACGTAGAGCAAAAGGGGCACAGTTATCGGTGGCACTAAGAAGCGTCTATTTAACTGTACTGTGACGATCGCATAGATATTAAAATACTCTTTCTTTACAAACCGGAGTTTTTTTTTTCACCGCAAAAATATGATTGCTTTCAGAGGTTCTGCGGTACTGTCAAAAATATTTTTTTATTTTTAAATTTTCATCTTTTCTCAACCCGTTTCGTATTTTTAATAACATTATCAGCGCTCCTGAAGCAATCGTGCACGCTATCTAAAAATATAGGTTACGCATGACCACTAGCTAACCGAACTATTTGTTCGAAAATTAAATCTGAAATGAGAGAATAACTTTTATGGAAAATTAATACATCAAAACTTTTGGCGTAATACATCTCGAAATACTGGTATCGTACCCGCCATTACTACATATACATATATAAATATAACATCTTAAAATTAGCGATCCAAAAATATGAAATATACGTGTTGTATTAGTGCGCCCCCGGCCGCTGTGTGCTCCGCGAGCCTGCGCGCGCATGTTTCCACACCGCTTAGGTCGCGATACCCGCGAAATTCGCGACTTTTGCCGTTCGCTACCGGAGGGTGCAAAAGCCGCCACAACTGGACGGTTTTCTCAATCCTCGTCGCGTGTTTATTTTTCTCTAATCGAAAAAACATTAGTCCATTCCCAACAAAACACCGTTCGACATCGAACGGCCAAATATTGTAGTAATTGCTGCGAATCAACCAATTTTTTTACATACATTTTTTCAACTCTGGGCCTCTCAAAATCGAAATAAACAGGAATATATCGGAATGTACGAACAGTTGAATTAAATATTAAAGAACAATAATAGAACTTTGAAACAACTTAACTTTAACTTCAACAAAATATCATAAAACTATAGAAAGTTAAACGAGGAACTAGAAATTAAGTTTGACAACTCATAGTACCAGGGCCCTGCACAAGCAAAGCGTCCTTAATCGTTCGAAACTTTTGCTTTATAAAAATACGAATCGAAAATATCTCGACTGTAGCACGTCTTCTTATGGTTAAGCTATGATTATTCTATTATTTCTTATTCTATAAAACTTTACTATGTTTACTACGTTAAAATATCAGAGAATTCAGAAAAAGGGAATATTTAGGTTTTTATTTTCTATATTTAAGTGGTGCACAACCTTATTTCTTCATGAACGCTAGGTAAGTATGGCGTTAGCATTAACGAGGATCTAAAACAAAAGTCACTATCTAAAGAACTAATAGTAGATGTAGTCGATGAAATTCATAATCATAAAGATCCGCACTTATTGGAATAGGAACTAGGGGAGGAGGAATACGAACTTAACGATATACTCGCGAAAGAAGAAGACGAAGAACCAGGAAACGAACGATTGGAGATAATGGTCGAAGGTCTTTCACAAGAGTCGATCTATTCTAAGGGGAGTCGCAAAGATCGAAGTTCATGTTCGATGATATCTAAGGCTTCTTCACTGCATAGACTAAAAGAATTAAAACTATTTAGGCTGGAACGAAACCTATTGTAAACTTTCGACCGAAACTAACTGCGTAATTACTTTTATTTCTCTTAAATACGATAAAATCTCAAAATACTCACAGCTCGTCGGGTTTATTGTATTATACGCTAAGTGCATCTACTTTATAAGAACAGTGGCTTTTAATAATTTGAATTTGTACTTAACCTACATATTTTAAACTCCATTGCTGAAATCATCGTAGAATAGAATTCAAGTTTTGACTCGATTTAAAGTTCTAAGCAAATAAACCAACTGAATTGTTCACATTAAAATTCTTTATCAAACCTTTTGCAATTGACGTGAATGACAAAAGCATTACGCATTTGTTTGCAAAGTTTTTACGAATTTTCAAAATGTTTTTCGTCAATTTCTTAGATTTGTTTCAGCCAATACGCTTGATGATCTAGGTTTAATTACTTTACATCCAATTTAGAGTTTTCAAAAATATGATTCCAATAAATGTTCTAAACAAATATCTCAAAAATACGTTATGAAAATATAATACAAATACGATAAAATTTATACTAAATATAACCCTGTCTATGACCTGAAGAGTTTAAAATAAAGAATAAATCGAAATCTAAACTCTGAACAAGTCATTTCTAAGGAAAAATAATTACTTCCTAGAGTCACACGCGTAGCAACAATCCGTTACCGAATACATTTGCAGATCAAACCGCATAGATGTATGAGAAAGGTACGGGGACTGACATTGATCAGATCATACAAATCAGGTCAAAATCAATAGAAACGGTAGTGATTAACTTCAGAAAAGAATCTAAAAGAAACACTATAGTCAAAACTTTTCGTATTCATCTAGAAATACGATTGTAAAAAGAATAGTTAAAACATTTCAAATAGACAAGGCCTGAGTCAGTTCACAACTCCGATAAGAAACCTGTTTCGTGAAATTAGCTTAGTTATATCAGACAGTATATTTGATAATGTGAAAGGCAGTTGGTGTTAACGCGACTAAAACTACTCGATGTAAAAAAATCACAACATTCAAATGGAAACGGAAATTCTTAAATTAACGGGAAAGTTGAACCTTTATTTGAGGATGAAGTGAAAATGAACATAGTTGTGGAAATGGATAGTGTCCGTTCAGAAACTGCCGTTGTCAGATTTTAAACAGAAGCTCAAGGAGGAGGTCGTCGTCGACGTTCATTGGTGATTCAGGAGCAAGGTAATCAACGATCCTAGAAAATACAATATGATTAAAATCTTTGACGTAACTAATAATGTAGTATGAACATACAAATTGTGAAGAAACCTGTAGTATATGTTACAAAAGTAAAGAACTACAAAATATTGAAATTGTTTGGGTTCACAAAAAAAATTGTACTTGTGAATTCTAAAGGTTGATGACCTTCTATTTTAAAAGTGAATAATATTTTTTTTTGTTTTTATTCCAAACTTCTTTCTTCTCTTTCTTACCTATTGGGCGTGGGTGGTGTACTGGTGATGCGCTGCAATGAGCTTTGGCGGGCATCCGGCGATCGCCGGGCCACCCTCACGCTTTCGGCTCGTGCGTTCTGCAACCTGCCGCAAACAGGGGGATATGTTTTAAAATGTATTTAACTGTACCTTAGATTTCACAATTCTTCCATTCCAACTATAAATACATGCCATTGACCCGTTTATACTCGTTCAAGCAAATTGTGTGGTCGATTTACTACATTTTATCGCTAGCTATTGTTGTAGAAATATATTATAAAGATATATTTCTACAACATAAACATCAGAGCCATCAGGATTAGTTGTAAATGAATTTTTTGATGATAATTTTGCAACGATAACTTACGTTGGTTGTAAATTCCTCCCATGTACTGCAGCGTGAAAATATTAGGATAATGTAATAAAATTCTACTGAATGAAAATATATAAAATTATCATATTGAAGACATTAGAATAGTCGCAGATCCGATCTTAAAGTTTCAAATTATATCACCAGCTCTCACAAATCTATCAGACACAACATTGTCAAAAGTCTTGGAAAAGTCCAAAAGCATTCAAGTAAACCTTAAAATACTTTAAAACATCTTGAATAGAAAACAACTTTTCTCCGTACACAACCTAAGCTCTAAATTATTTCTAAAGGTGGAATAAATAAACCTAACCAAAAGGGAGGGCCTTAATTTAATAAAACAACAAGTCTAAAAGTTTAAGAAAATCATGCTCTAAAGATTCTCTTATCGAAGGCAAGAAACAAACTTGGCTACAGTTGATTTATCTATCCGCCACAGATACCGAAGTTTCAGTTTTCGAAAAGCTCAAATGTTTCATTCATAAAGTAGAGAACTGATTCTGGCTCAGATTACTGTAAGGGGATTGGGTACAAGTGAGGACGCCAAATTAATTTAGCATCGACTGGGAGCCAACGAATAAAGATGGTCTTAATTCTTGGGATATTCGATGAAATTCCATTGTGTTGCTAAATTAAAAAGTTTTGTTCTGTTTATTGATTCCATGTATTATTATAACTATTTTCCAATTATTTACAACTTAAATCTAAAACAGAATAAAAACAATATACATACAAAAATAAAAAGTTAAAAAGCATAAAAAAATTCATCCCCATCGATGTCAACCGGTAACGTGCCCAAAAGACTGGCAGCATTGCCACGTTGAATGGCAATGCTAATTCTTTGGCCAAAATAGAATAATTATATTTGGACTCTTACATTTGGGTAGTTTCAAGATGTGATGCGGTTATAAAACTCCTCTGTTGATCCTTGCACATTTAGATTTAGCTTTAAAATAAAAGATGCAGTCACTTTAATCGTTTTAGCTTTACCAATAAATAATCTCATACCTTATTGGCAAGATATTTTTACTACCAATATATTCTTTTATACGAATTCTAACTTTATAATTTTCTGCTTCTGACAATATCATCGATGTACATAAATATCAATCAGCCAAAACCAATTCTGTGTAAATCTTTAACTTTGCTATAAAACCTTCGGAAAGTTTGGAGCCCAAAAGTTGTTCGTTCGAAACGATCCTTCTCGTCCGCTGTTACAGATATTTGGATATCGACAATTTGAAAGGCGGTTTATAATTTTGAATAAAAGATTAATATTTTTCGCTTTAACAATTTCTCCAGCATTTTTAGGGAGTTTCCAAGTTTGCATTGGCATCGGCGGGGAAAAATATAGAACGATTATTTTTCATCTACAAACATATATTGTTTTAGGAATTTCTAAGGAGTTCTTTTTTCAGTCTTAGTTCGTCGATTATTTTTTCAGTGTAGATACACTTGAATTAGTAACTGAAGATGTAGACGAAAAACAACACAAAACATAATAATACGACCTAACAGGCTTTTCCAGCTTGTTGCCAACCAAACAACGATTTAATCCCCTCCGACGTAAACTGATCCATATAAAACCAGTTCTCAGAAACCAAATTAATTCCAAGCCGAAAATCCCTGTAGACCTCTAAAATAACAAGACAAACACAATTAACTTACGATTCACGGGAAACCCACAAAAAGGGAGCGTTATGTTCAAATAATAGACTAACATTAGGGACAGCCGAATGTCGTAAATTGGGGTGACCCTGCCTTTTTATATGTTCAAGTTTCCCTTACTCCGCTGAATAAGAACAACAATAAGGTAACAAGATTAACAATCAACATAACAATATAATTAAGGAGAGCATTTAGAAGAAAAGAAAATATAAATGTGACTCATAAAATTAACATTGTGTCAGTTGAAGAATTTTATGAGATAATTTTGGGAGTAATATGATTATATTGGAGAAATAAACTAGGTCTTACTAAACCTTCGATTACAAATAAGGATAGATTTAGTTTAGCCTGGTTATATTTTAGACCAAAGGTTATAATTATTGTCATTCATTTTACTGTGGCTAACGAACGTTGGCTTTGAAGCTTAAGCGTGTTAAAAATTCAGTGATTTTAAAAGTATTAGTTTGTGCCTTAGATTATGAAACACAAAAATAAATGAGGATGACAATAATATCAATGTACATACACTTTAACATAAAATCACACACGAAATATAAAAAAGCACAATACAAGTCGTTCATTCTCCCATGCATAAACCAGATCAATCCGGATAAAACCAGACACAATAAGTTCAAAACCACGCGTTTTCGTTCGTTGAATTATTTAATACAGAAATAAGGTACGAAGGCGTTCCTTCCTTACAAATCATATTTTTGTATCCCTTTCCATTCAAAAGCTTTAGCCCTTCTGTTGCTATATAATGGAGCTTTATTAGTTCCGGGTAAACAATTCAAGGCTCCCAGTGGATACACAAACAAAATGAATTCAGTAAATAATATTTATGCGGCATGGTTGGAATATATTGTGTGACTTGATGCGGTTTATATTAGATTTATGAAGAGGTTTGACATTGAGGCCTTGTGTTTTATTACGGTCGATGCCTACTAGCGTTTTTTCTATGTATTGTACGAGAAATTTAACGATATTCTGTAGGGACGGATTAAGAATAGTTTTTCCTTCGGTTGAAAGAAAAAGTGACGTAACTGACGAACCCGATGTGGGTTCAAAATGGTAAGCTTGTCATGTATTATATGTGGCAGAGACATAGGACAGAAAACAATTCTACCTATTACTTTGCTGATTACTCTAACTGCCGATCTCAGAGACATTCTAATTACTTAAGTTAACACTAAGTAAAGGTTTTCTTTGTGAAATTCTTGCATAATCACAGTTTAAGTATTCATTAAAGTCATTGAGTACGGCGGTTAGTGTTTTTAAAATTTAACAGCAGCTAATTTAATGTTGATTAACCTTCTCCAAGGCAATTAGGAGGAAAAAATCTATTAATATTTTGTTTGAGGAAAAATAAAATTTCACTCAAATATCAAAAAAACATTTAAGGCAAGTACCTTAATTAGTTATTAATTAGGATACTGAGATATTCGAGTACCGTTGAATTAATACGTATAATTAACGCTGAAACGGTTCGTCGCCCCGAGATTTTTAATTAACTTCATCAAAGCATAATTTTACTTGAGTGTTTTTCTGACTTTTGAAGTAGGTACTTATTATACAATTTGTTGAACGGCGCTTTTCAATTGGTAATTTAGGGAATGTCGTGAATTGATAGCGAGGGACAACAGAGCAAACTTTTTCAGTGAAATTGACTGTGTGTTCTACGAAGATATGGGCGTGAACATAGATATGGCAAAACTTGCCATGTTTAAGTCACTAACGTGAGAGATAATTTTAAAGAACCATCTTTTATTGTTTATTTATTATAAGGCACACCAACAACTTATTTAAAAATTAAGTTCTATATTGTGTCTTTAAAAAGAAAACACTCGAAAACAAACTACTAAAAACGTAAGGCCGTACGATTAAACCGCCGCGGATTTTAACCGTGTGACAAGGAAACTAATACAGACGGCTGAGCGAGAATAAAACCATAGTCGTTTGTATTAGTTTCCATAAGACATAAAATCATGCGGTCAAAAATCACACGCAGCTGTTGTTTAAGTAAGAAATTGATTGGAGAAGAGGAATAATTTGACCAAACATTCAGATTGTCTGTTTGCTGAATAACAAATGAATCCAGATTTTATTAGAAAATAATAGGTAGGTACTTAATTATGTTGTGTTGATATAAGGCCCAGAAATAATTTTCTGGCCAATAAATATGCGATAAAATAAACATTTGCTTTATTTAATTTTTAATCTAACCCAGTAGGTTTTACGTGTTCTATACACGTAAAATCGTTGAAGAAGAATGATTTGACCAAACATCTAATCCCACAGCAGTGATACCCAAATGGCAAGACTGTTCGACGTCTATGTCAAAGGTCGCAAGTTCAAACCCCGACACACACCAATGTCTTTTCGAATTCATGCGTACTATAAATTAGTTATCAGTTGGTAAAAATAGTGAAAGTAAACATCGTAAGGAAACTGGCACACCTGAAAGATTTTTTAACGTTGTGTAAAGCCATTTCAGAGACCTACAGGCGGCTTAAACTCTGACACCAGGTTATTCATGAACCATACGATAAGAAGAAGAATAAAAAGGATGGATGTGATTATGTATGTATAGGTACATTATCCACCCTTATCACTGGTCTTTTCTCTTTCAACTTAAATACAAGTCTTACTTGATCTTGGACTGCCGCATGAACTGCTGAATCTTCCTCGCTGCTTGGTTTTGACGTCGCTGTGAGTATGTCCTCCTAAATAAATTTTACGTTTTTAGTCACAATTTTACTATAAAACTTTTTTTTAAGAATTTTATTTTTTTAAGATCCTTCAATTATAAATTATTAGTAGAAGAATGTATAGCACATTAATTCGCACTTTTGGAGGAATAGAATATCTTCCCTTATAAACAAAAAAATCACGTCAAATATTTAAAATCATCCAACAAAGAGTATAATAGTTAAAAATTATTCTCTTGACTTATAATAAATTCCAGTATTTAAAGAAAAAAAAAACAAATAATAATCATCTTACTTGATAGGTGTAGTAGCCATCCTGCGCGCGCGCATAGCGCGGTAGCCTCGCTGTATTACTGTTGCCGCCGCGTGCATTTGTTTCAAATACGCGAACTGTACCACAACATTTTACATTTCATATGTAAATAATATTATAATTATTCAAAGTGTTGGTCCTATTTAAATCAACAATAATATACGCTACGATTACATTTTAGATTTGGTTGACTTGGGATATATTTTTTTTGTAGTCTTCGTTTTGGTTTGTTGATACAACACCCTACTCTTCCCTTACAGCTACCTCCATACTCTTCCTCTTTATATTGATTTACAAAACAAAGCTCGTTAAACAATAAAACATAACATCACGCCTGTATTCCCCGAAGGGGTAGGCAGAGGTGCACATACAGTACACCCACATTTCGCCTGTTATGTTTTTAGGTCCCAATGTAATAGGGGGCGAGCCTATTGCCATCAACCGGACACAAATCCAGACTCCGTGCTGCCACTGAGAATTACCTAATAGAAAAACCCAGTGACACTTTTCCCGGCCCGGAATTCGAACCCAGGACCCCGTGCTCAGCAGTCGCGCTTGGCAACCACTAGACCAACGAGGCAACGTTAAACAATATCCTTTCATAATCCCTACTAATATTATAAATGCGAAAGTGTGTATGTATGGATGTTTGTTACTCTTTCACGCTCAAACGGCTGGACCGATTTTAATGAAATTTCATATGGAGGTAGCTGACACCCTTGATTAACACATAGGCTTTTTATCAAAAATAATGTAGCGGGTAACACCGCGGGGCGCATCTAGAAAGGAATAAGGTTACATTTTAATGGAGGACTCACGAACACAGCACAACTAATTAGTAGTATTCCGATTTCCGGATTCCTTAGTGTATGAACTCTGGTTGTATGAGTAGCTCACCTGCTTGTATCTCCTGTAGCAGTTCTGTATGGTGATGGCCGCGGCAGCCGCTCGCCGCTGCAGCTGGCGGCCTCTGTACTGGCGGTACGCCTTCTGGATCGTTATGGCTGCTGAGTACAGTTCCCGTTGTTCGCGGTCTGAGGACAATGTGATGAACTCAATACTGACGTTTTAGAATAGTGAAGTACACCAAATATTGAGTCAAAGTCAGATTATTTATTAGTGTGATATTTATTTGTTGAATTTTTGAAATTGATTAATAATGCTGTAAAGTCTCTATCGTTGTTGACGGTTCGATTGTTACAGCACAAGTTTTTTTCGTACAATTACTGCACAAGTAATTAAACATGGATTTTAATTGGAATCTATAATATCATTGTTATTAAAACGCATCTCATTTTTCAGTTTATCAAAAATTGTTGTTCATTTCTAAATTTTACATGACGACAAAATACGTTACGCAAGGCAACAAAGGTGCTTACCATTGAGCGTGAGGTTAGAGAAGTGCGTGGTGGCGTGCAGGAACTCCTGCAGCGTGGCGGGCGGGCCGGCGCACAGGGCCGCGCACTGCGCAGGCGCGGGCGGCGGGGACAGGGCTGCCGAGCCTGGGGACACCGAGCCCGACGAGCACGGCGTCGAGCCGCCGCAGTACCTGCACAAGGCGAATATCATATTACTTGACACCCCTATTTGCATCTGGGATAAACATAATCCTTCTTACAAAAAAAAATTAAGACATGGATAACGTTATCTCTGAAATTGTTAAACGGTGTGTAAAGCCACATCAGAGGCCTCTGGTTTAAACTCTGACACCAGGTTGATCGTCAACCACACGATAAGAAGATAATAAAAGGCGAACCTATAAGTGTTATCGCAGAACTCGAAGGTGAAGTCGCTGTTGAAGGTGGTGGTGTCGTCGAGGAGGGGTACCATGAGCGTGTCCTCGCCTCCCGTGCCGCCGCTGTCCAGCCCGCAGCCCGACAGGATGGAAGAGCTCTCGTTCTGTACGGTGAAGATTTAGAATTAGTATACATAGATAGAATATGCTTTATTGTACCTGTTATTATTAATACTACAAATACAAACTACCCTAGGATTTAACTGTGGAAGTGTTTTGTAGATTAAACTGCTTTTGTAATATTACATTACAAATCTCTTCTCAGACAAATTAAATTATGAAGCACATACGTACGTACATACATTTACGATTTCCATGTCCTACGATCCTGATATAATTCTTTGTAAAGTAAAGAGAAAACTAAAAGAATAGCATATTTAGACTGATCATATTTCGATTTTAACTTTGATAGAGGAAATAATGAAAACTATATATATAAAATTTTATTGAATTTATCGAAACTCTACATTCAGATTGTTTGAGTTGCTATAACAGCAAAACGCAAACAAAAATCATTACTATTAATGTTACCAAACGTCAGATTGGCATACCTTTATCCTGTCGGGCATGGCGGCAATAATTTGCTCCGCTAGAGTAAACACCCGGTCATCCTGCTCCCCTGAAAAGATTTTATGAAGTGAACCCTTATAGCAGTAACATGGCAAGTAATTATACTGATGCAGCAATTATCACTCTTTTCAAACGAACTCAATAAACAACTTTTAACAATAGCTATCTTTGTCAAAAGGTTATTGTTCGTTTAAAGACAAGCTTTGAAACAAATCATGACAAACATAATGAAGATTTTTTTTAACAGGTATGGAAAGTTAGTTTTGCCTTTAGTTTATAACAATAATGTTGTACAGTCATTATAAGTAGCTTAACATGTCAAGTAACCTTATGTCAATTAATCGAAAGAAACAAACTTCAATTAAAGTCATTGTTTCACATTATAGAAACGTCCAAATGATGCTCTGTGAATATTTAAGACTAATTATATGTATAATTAATGGTATGTTAAAAAAATATGTTCAGCTACTTATGATACTGACTGTACCACGTTTTAGGTAGTCGGTACAATACTTATCCATTTAGTAGTATATAGTTCACGATACAAATATTTTTTTTACACATAGGGGCTTAAAACTCGTCTTTTGTGCTGCCATACTATTAAATTTCCCACAAAATGAAGCATATTTTGAAATAATTTTAATTTTTGAAACAGCTATAAGTTCAAGTGAAACATTATTCCATTTGTCATGATTTGTATCGCTTGATTTAGCAATATCACAAGTATTACATTCATATTACAATGGATAGAGTTACAGTAGAACTAAACAGCCAGAAGTTTGACAAGAACTACACACTTATATAGCTCACACCAATAAAGTATGTGTACAGTTGAAAATGATAACCAACCTTATACCAATACCGTGGTAAAACGTTTCAAACAAATAAAACCTCAAAAATTGGGTAAACAAAAATAAAATAGTAAAATTATTTAATAAACTGGAATACAAAATTATGTTTCGAAATAATAACGAAAACATTTTTTTTGTAACATATTAATTCATCTAAGTACAAAGTAATCATTTTTATCGTCATAAAACTCGCCGAAGTGGGCGACCTTTCTATTATTCAAAACAAATTATTTTATAATACGATTTTGTATTATATAAATTGCTTTCATATGAAATAAAACTATACATTAATTAATTTAGATGTTTATCACATTTGTAAATATTCCAATGTAAAATCTAATTTGGAAAAATATAAATATAAATACCCACAAAATAATAAAATGAAATCTTAAAGAACTAGATGTTGTGTGTGAAACAAAAATGAAGAAGTCCAAACATTGTTAAACAAAGTGTGATGAGAAAACAGTGCTCGATAAGACCATTGCCAGAGTACTTACCTTGGACAATGGCAACAGTGAATCGTCTACACATAAAAAGCATCTAAATACTCATGCAAGCGAATAGCGTTCATGCAGTGTTGTATAAATTGTCACGTTTTTTTGAAACAAGTGTACTGACTGAACAACGTAGTCTTGTGTACTGAAGTTGGAAGTAGAAGCCAATAGATTTGGTTGTGATACAGTGATAGTGGATAGACCAATACGAACCACTGAAAGCGACATCGAAGGACAACATCGAGTAAACTAAACCGAACTTTTATTAAGCATCAATGAGCCAATAGTTTCACTTTATAAATAATATATTTTCCTTTACAGTGTTTTCATAGTTATGATATTTGTTTATGTTATAAAATTAGGTTTAGTTTGGGATACTACAGACAACAAACACTCAAGGGAAACTCCGCTCATATTGGAACATAAAGTACAGAAGAAACTACAAGTGGTCTACCGACATACAGTGAACAAGGGCTACAGACTGGCGACAAAGAGGGAGACAAAGATATACAGACAACGTTTGTTAGAAGAAGAGGGAGGCAATGCAACTACTACATACACAACATCGACAAATAGGACGAGCGGAGTATCGATGCTGCGACTCGAAATGGTATAGAACGTTTACGGGTAGTAAAAATTTGCCAATATGGAGAAAGGACAGATGGAAATATTTTGGAAAATATTTGAAGAATCGTAAATTTAATGCCAATTAGAAATCATAGGTATTGCCGTGATCTTTTGAATAAAAAATTGTTCTAAAACGGAATTTTAAATGTTGTTTATAAAAAGTTCTGATTCCATATTTCAATGTTGCAGATCACCGAATTTGGAGCATGTATTCGTTGAAGAATACATTACTTTATTAAGCTAACAGATAAAAAAAATCAGAAGAGGGTTAGTTTTTGTGCTATTGGTCGTTTAATAGAGCTGGTCGTTTTGATTTGGGTACCGCAAGTCTATACCGTTTCAGTAGCCGGGACACTGACCTGGTAGCGCGAGCGGCGGGCTGCCGTCGGTGTCGGAGAGCGCCTCGACGTCGATGAGCGGGCTGTCCGCGCGGCGCGGCGCCGTCTCGCCTGCGGAACCACCGCGCTCAACATACCGCTAAGCCGCTACGGAGCCTTACCGGTCAAACGACGTGAGCCTACTGATGTCTTGTTGTTCAAATGACTTTTATGAACGAAATCAAATGATTTGAAAATGGACGTGCTTCCTAAAGTTATGCTTATCTCGTAATCTGAAAAGAAGGAAGGGAAGCTACGAACTAAATGTTTAAATACGTTTCTTTTACTAGGGATTTAAGTAAGCTCCTGATTTTGGCAAAACAGGTTTTTTCGATTCACCTGGTTAAAAAAAAGTTTGAGATCATTGTATCTGCATAAACTAAAAGGAACGTTCCTAACAACTTATTTCGCACATAACTCAATAATTAAGAGTGCTTCAGAAAAATAATAACTGTCATAATATGAATAGAACTCACACGTTTGACCAGTTACATCGCAGAACGAGCCATCACCATTTTAAGGAAACATAGACCGATACCCAAAACCGCGGTTAGGACCTTCAAATGTCATCAGCTGCCGTGCCGATATAAAATAACCAGCAAATGAAAAACGAATCGACTATGAATGAGGCGAAGTGGTTCAAAGACTTACAGAGAGCCAGGTCCATACGTCTGCCGATCTTAGAGTCTCCCGGACTGTCCTCTGACGTATCCGAGTCTAAAGGTAAAGACATGCTTCGTTCCCATCTGAAAATATCAGGTTAGTGGTAAATTAATTCGGAGCAAAATATTAGTAGTGAAGTCCAGATTAAGGTACCTGAGTGACCCAAATGTTTTGCCATATTTATATCAGCGATCCATGATACATTCATGAAAGTATGAATGTGAGGTGATTATAGATTGGTTCTTGTAGTTAATTCTTACCTAGCAGAGGAACCACTGTCTGACTTATCAATAGCAGAGCTGGATCTGAACGCGTCAGCCATGTTGATGCCAGAATCTATTGACGGCCTCTTTACTAAGTTGCTCTCCAAACTGCCTGCACGACTCTTTTGAGATAAACTGGAAACAAATTAGAAATTATATTATTTAGTCCTTTACGAAAGCTACTTGGAAGCTTTGATAAATATAAATAAAGTTTTGTGTTCGTGTGAAAATGTAGATATTATCATTTATAATTTATATATCATTAAATAACCATTTTGAGACACATAAATTAAATTACAAATTAAATAAAACATGCATTTATTTTTAACCTACCTACTATTAATTTATGTTTCTCAATGAGGAGGAAATAAACCTATACAGTAAATTGATCGATCGGTTCCATCTATGTTATTATATTTTTAAATGACGTCCGACCGTAAAATATTCCACCATTTCTCTCCTGCAAGAATATTATAATGCAATTGTTTTTAGAAGGAATGGTGATGTCTATGTCTTACATAGAGTCTAGAGGCGGTCAACCTTCGCCATTATTTTTAATTACTTTTCAATCACTTGACCTCGGAGAGCTGTTTTCACTTTTATATACAACTTATATACAAGAAAAATAAGAGCAGTCTCTCACCAGTGCGGCCGGAGGAAGACGCCGTCCTTCCGTGGGGGCAGGATCCGGTCGAGCAGCGCGGCCAGCTGCGCGTGGCCCGCGCGCCGGGCCGCGGCCGCCGCCCCCCGCGCGCCCGCCTCGCGCCGCGTGCCCGCGCTCCAGCGGGCCAGCACCACGGCCGTCTCCACGTGGCCCGCCGCGCTCGCCACCATCTGTCACACACTCGTGTTATTGCAAGCGCAACGTACTTATATATATTATATATACTACTAGCTTATAACCCATTAGTTTATAACTTTTATACCCGTGGTGCTTAGCGACTGGGCTTATCTCAGTTGTGGATCCCATATTTATTATGCTTTTGGCATATTAATCTTTGTGTCTCCCGCTTGCTATGGAGGGAAGTCGGAACTAAATTTATATTCCTACTCCTCCTATATATTCTTCTATGATTAATTTCGTTGCGGGTTCCAAGACAGTCGAGTCATTTCTCTGGGACGCCTCGAGCTTCATTGCCTCGATGGTTCTCAACGGTTATCATTGTAGATCCTGGCTTACAGGAGTTGCAATGATGGGCACGAGTGGTGGGCTTGTCCCAATAAAAAAAAAAAAAAAATACTACTAGCTGTTGCCCGCGACTTCGTCCGCGTGAATTTCGTGGTATGAAAAATAGATGTTGGCCGATTCTCAGACCTACTCAATACGCTCACAAAATTTCATGAGAATCGGTCTAGCCGTTTCGGAGGAGTATGGGAACGAAAACTGTGACACGAAAATTTTATATATATAGATATACTTATTTTATATATATTTATTTTTGAACGTAGGTTATAGTGTGTGATAAGCTTAAATTTAATATTAAATTATTATATGAATAAAAACTTACCAGCGGCGTACAATTATCACTATCCCTCGCACTCAAATTGACTTCTTTCTCCAATGCCAAGCTGGTGTCATCTTGACGCCACCTCAGCAACACAGTTGTCAACTTAGTGTATCCCAGTGCAGCAGCCAAATGTAAAATAGTTGACCCTTCTTCATTGGGTTCCGTTGTAAACCCCTCGGAGTTTCCCGAAGACCGAGAGCTTAGAGATTGGCAGAAGGCAACGAGTCGCTCTTCAAATTTTGGGCTCGAATACAGCTGAACGTCTTCAAGCTGAAATGAATATGAACGGACCTTCATTATTGTACCCTTTAACTAATTAAGCTGAAGAAAAAACAGAATTTAGTTCTTAATCCAGTCTATTATACATAATTTTCTACATACTAAAACACAGTCATATAATTATATGGAAATTTCAGTTGACTTATATCTCAATCTTACCTGGCTATTATCATCCGCGGGTTCAATTTTCATTTGCAAGCGCCCTTGAAGCCGCTGCAAGCGCTGTAGTAGCGAGAACCTCCGGAAATCCAGCGACGGTAGCGGCGCGGAGGCAGGAGACGACGGCGCAGGTACGGGGCCCGCCTTGTATTCAAACACTACCGTGTCTGATACTACGCGCCCCCCGCGAGCTACTTGCAGAGCTGCCAGTCCTGCCTCATGAGCTGAAGCGAGAAATAGAAAAGACATTATAGCAAACTGACTGCCTCGTTGGTCTAGTGGTTGCTAAGCGCGACTGCTGAGCACGAGGTCCTGGGTTTGAATCCCGGGTCGGGCAAAGTGTTACTGGGTTTTTCCATTAGGTAATTCTCAGTGGCAGCACGGAGTCTGGATTTGTGCCCGGTTGATGGCAATAGGCTCGCCCCCTATTACATTGGGACCTAAAGACATAACTGGCGAAATGTGGGTGTACCGTGTGTTCACCTCTGCCTACCCCTTCGGGGAATACAGGCGTGATGTTATGTTATGTTATGTATTATAGCAAACTTAAGTATACAATGAAGTGACTATAAGTAATTAAACCATCGCCCTTTTCATTCTCCTAAAATGATATTATAATAGCGTATGTTTTAATTAACAAGATTCACATTAATTATCTAAGTTCCCTTACAATGGAATTCGTTTATTGTATCCATGTAAGCTTACACCGTATCACGTCTTATTACTTAAAAAAAAAACAATTATTTGTTTAGTACAGGATGAAGAAATATGACAAGACTTCTGATATATAATATATATATGGTATGGTATTGCTGGGCATTTACCGCACTTAGCCTCTTTAGTGGGCCATTGTGCGTTTGCTATTTATATATTAATTTAAAAAAACTTAAACCAACCTGGACAGTAACACCTCAAGAGTCCATTCTGCACCAGTATCGATGGCACTGGGAAGTTATCGAACAGCACAGTGTACTGATCAGACGTATCAGTCCAAGGACCAGCCACCAGGACCTTGGCGCCTCCCTCAGGGTACGCCCACTCCGGGGAGTAATCTGTAATGTTCAACGTGCCTTCCCCGCTGCTCTCTGTCTGCATTTTCTCATGACCATCTTGAACTGGAGGCGATTTGTCGCAAACCGTCTCCACCGTCTGGAAGTTCAGAAAAAAGGACTATTTAACGATGATTCTATCTGTCTGTCCTAGGTACATGTTTTTGAGTTTTAAAAATTAAATGGGCAGAACAGACTTTAGATGATATGGCTTGGGGGTTGGTAGACCAGTTTGAATGTAACTTAATATGTTCACTATGCCATTCTTAATTAAACTTACAAGCTAACATAATACACATAAAAATCATAACGATAGCAATTATAATATCTAAACACAGCTGATGCATCTCGAGGAAATAGTCATCTCGAAGTCATCAATTTCGTTCAAAACTACTATAGACATAAACTAAAGTAAAACATTCTGCAGATTATGAAGTGAGGCTGTAGAGGATATTACCATAATTGTTTTAGACTCACCACAGGATTTGTCGACATAGAACTGGGATCCAGCACTTCCAATTCAGGAAAATCTCCTAGCATGTCAAAAGCGTCCAGATTCACAAACACATTATCATCCACTCCATGAGTAGGCGACGCTACGACTTCACAGCTGTCTATAAAGTCCATCGTATCTATTCCGGAGACCATCACATTTGCAGTGTCAGTGTGCCTGACGGCATTTCTGTCTAATTCACAAGTTGGCATATTAGCCGACAAAGTCTTCTGAATATCTTCGTGGGACAATTCAAGAGTTTCATCAAAGAACCCACTAGAACCTAAATTACTGTCTGTACCGAGCAGCACTAATGTATCATCACAGTTGTCCGTCAAAACTTTACTTTCTAATCTCTCAACTAAATCTGGATATCTCGACGGAGTCGCTGGTGCACTTGCAATTACCTGATTTCTACTACTCCTTGGCTCCACTTTAATCTTTCTATCAAAATCAATATCTATCTTTTCATCCGGAGCTTCTATTTTGAAAGTCGTTTCTGTATTTCGAATACACGAAGTCGGCTGGCTATCTGGGATTTCCCTTTTTAACACAAAAGTCGGTTTGTACTGCTGCCTATATCTATCTCTAGGTTCTTCACAAACAAATGACGTCACTGACAGAGGGGACACTAAGGATGAGTTCTGTTGTGTGCCGTTGCTTGTTCCGTTTAATATTAGAAGTCCGCCACCACCTTGAATTTGGCCTAACGATAAGAGTAATGGAGATGCTGACTGTTGGGTGGGTCGGTGATCTCTGGTGTACTGTCGAGGTGGGTGGGACATTGGTCTTGGTGAGGGACCAGTGGTTGAAGATACTTGGTGATCGGATGGTGGTGGTTTAGCCGCTTGGATCCTGCGTAGAGGATGAACGCAGTTTCTCGAGTCATTGCATGTAGAATCTGGACAGCCGCACTCGAGCTGCCTGGCTAGTGCGGCAGCCCTGGCCGCTCTTTGCTTCTCCATCAGCTGCCCGACGATGACTTCCACCGTTTCCGTCGTCTGAAACATTTTGCCCTGATTTTTATTTATAGGAATAGTTCTTAAGTGTTATTACTTTGATAGTGTATACTCACTGAAATTTCCAAGTCATTGTTGACGTCTGCATCATCTTCGCTGAAAACTGAAATAAAAAAGAACAATAATATTAGTTACATTGTTACGTTTAATTAAAAACAAATGGGATTCTATACTGAAAACTATTAATATTGATTGTCAATGTTTTACATAATATACTTCATTGTGAAATCATCTAGACATAACAAAGAATGCATGTAAAACGTCAATGTAAAACGCCATGTAAAAGCTCCTACTAAGTAACGATGAGTTTCCAAAATTCTTAAAATTGCTATCCCAAATGGAAACAGACTTCAATAATAACGCTCATAAAATTAATTTTCAATCCGAAATCAATAACAGGGTGCTCCTAAATTAACAGCAGCATCGTTATTCCGATCAGATAGGATTAATAACCGCGCTGCATAATTGATATTTGCCAACGATTTCATAAATATTCAATAACGGAACAGAAACTTTCAGCGTTTCAATTTGGTTCCAGTATTTTATGTTGTTGTATTCTGATAGAATTACAATTTTTGAGAATTTTATATTTTTTAATTGGCGATATGGATTTCACGTATCTATGTAGTTGTTCGACGGAATTTTTAATGGTTTGATTATTTTTAAATTGTTCCAGGAAGTTTTTGATTGGTTCCTTCTTTGTTATCGTGTTTGTAATAATAACAAATATGGCTTTATGTAATAGTACAGTACGATTAATGGGGCGATATATTTGAAAGACATGAGAACTCTTTATAAGGCTTATTTTCGCCTTTAGACATAGTTGTAAAGTTAAAAACACTGTTTTTAGTTAAGCTAACGTGTTCCGATTTTTACTAGAAATTAAACAGTAACAATATTCATATCATTTATACACACATGTAGGTCATATTCCACAAACAGAAAAAGATAATTACAATCCAAAATTTGTGCAAATATTGTCCATTTACGCACATTTGGATCATATTTTTTATGCAAGTCCAAATTGTGGGACGTATTTTGGAATATTTTGCCATTAAGGACCGTTGAGTGTAACAAGGAAGAAGCTGAACAAGAAAATGTACCCAAAAACGAATGTACATTAAAATAAAACAAAGAACAGTGAACTTTCTTCTTATAAAGTTGGATTTTTTCATTTTACAAGAAATCCCTTGACTATCTTTCATACTTTTGAACATTTGCGTGGTAAAAAACCTTTGATTACATTCTTATCTGTGGAGTTATTCAAATTTATGTTGATCCACAGTCAAGATGAAGGTGCTGGCATCTTTCTCATTTACGAATCTTATAATTTTATTCATAAGGTGTCCATTTGGAGCGCTAAATGAGGTATGTTTTACTCCGATGGAATTTATGAAACGACTTACCGTTATTTTAACATTGTCAAAACATTATGGTGTTTATTTCCTATCATTTCGGTTGTTTTTGGTTACAGTTACTTCGTGTGTTGTTTTTTCATTGTCTTTGTGATCTTTTCCGCTTTTGTGAGGAGAAAACAGTTTTCCTTTATAAAATTACTTACCTACACACTTCAGATTGTATAATATATAAACATACTCGCCTCAGTTCATCTTTTATATTGCTATACTAATTTTAAACTATCGCGTTGCATGTTTATAATAGAATTACAACACGGGAATTCACGCAAACACAACTTTTTTTTCGATATTTGGCTTGAGGCTTCGACCGAGTTACACTGGCCGTGGTCACAAGCAGACCCCGCGTGGGTCCCCATAATCTAGTTAACTTAATAATCTATAAAAAAATAATTGATTTAAAAATTTAAGCTTAGCTATGCATAAAAGATACAAAATTTCATAAAAATGATTGATTATAAAATTGTGAACTAAAACGTTTGCACATCAGTCTGGTAGAATATGAAGAATTTAAAATGATAATGTCAACTTTTAACTATTACTATTCACGTCAAAACGTTAAGCCAAAAAAATTGTGTTCGCGTTCTATTTCATATTTCTATTTTGCAAAAATGTGTTGTTTACAATATAAAGTTAAGGAAGAAAGGTAGGTAACTCACACATGGGCTTCAGTTGGCTGACGAGCTCGTCCTTCGTCCACTCCTTCTTGTCCGCCCACAGCGCGAGGCTCGGCGCCACCGTCGCCAGCTTGTTGTCGTCCGGGTACGGCACGTTGAGGTAGTGCACTAGCACTATGTCGGGGTTCTGGAAAGTCAACATTTCGAAATAAATAAATTATTATTTGTGTAAAAAATGTGTTTTACTTAAGTATAATATTATTAACTATTCTATAAATAAAGATTTTTATCAGTTACGGGAATATTACATGCATAACATCACGCCTGTATTCCCCGAAGGGGTAGGCAGAGGTGCACCTATAGTGCACCCAAATTTCCCCAGTTATGTTTTTTGGTCCCAATGTAATAGGAGGCGAGTCTTTTGCCATCAACCGGGCACAAATCCAGACTCCGTGCTGCCACTGAGAATTACCAAATGGAAAAACCCAGTAACACAGCCCGTCCCGGGATTCGAACCCAGGACTTCGTGCTCAGCAGTCGCGCTTAGCGACCACTAGACCAACGAGGCAGCCGCGAATATTAGACATTAAAAAACGATGTTTACGGATTAGGTAGGTCCAAGTTAGACATTTAACACCTCTGACCGTGACCATGAATGCTGTAAAGGATTCAAAACATCGGGACTTAAAGAACTAATTAAAACCGCGATAAAATCCGTAAACATAGTTTTATTTCAATATTCATAAATAGTTCAGAAATCACAAAGTGGTTTAGATAATATAGTTTGCCGATCCCATTAGCGCAGTTTGGACTGCTGGGCTAAATTTGCAGGTTCAATGCCTACGCGGGACAAATATAGATCTGCGACATTTAGTTTCAATGTGTATCTGGGTTGTGCTTGTGATATTTCATGTCTGTAGTTCTTATCCGGGTGCATTCCAAGGATGGGAAAATTTTAGCATAAGCTTTTTTCTTTAAAAAAAAACCTCGTCCCTCAACAGAACTCCTATATCGTGAGTGCGTTTCACAAACATGAGACATCACATACACAAACACCCAGACTCAAGATAAACACCTGCGGATCACACAATTTTTTGTGCTGTGCGGGAATCGAACCCGCAACCCCAAGCTTAGCGGTCCAAACGCTTAGCCACTACGCCATCAGGTCGTCAATTTATGTAGGTTAAAATACTAACCAAATATTATTTGTTTTGTTGTCAAAAGCGTTCTAGTAAAATCAACTTGATTAATTAAAATTATAATTCAAATGTTATCGGTTATCTGCGTGAATTAATCCGAACTATAGATTAGCTAAATTATTTACCGACGGAAATTAATTTGAAAGATTTTGTTAAATAGATAGGTACCTATGTATTTTTATAACGATTATTTTTATATTTATCGGTAGAGGAATGGTTAAAAAAATTCTTACAATTAACAATAACAATTAGAATCATTCTTTTTTTTAAAAAAACGTCGCCCCACACTATGAATTTCTCCTGTATCGTAGGTGCGTTTCACAAACATGAAATATCACAAACACAAACACCCAGACTCGGGACAAACATCTGTGGTTCGCACAAAGTTTTGCCCCGTGCGGAAATCGAACCCGCAACCCTTAGCGCAGCAGTTCAATCGCTTAGCCACTGCGCTAATCAGGTCGTCAACTTAGAAAGACTAAGAATTTTTTTTTCT
This sequence comes from Abrostola triplasia, assembly GCA_946251915.1. Lineage (NCBI taxonomy): Eukaryota > Metazoa > Arthropoda > Insecta > Lepidoptera > Noctuidae > Abrostola > Abrostola triplasia. The sequence goes on from OX276432.1 coordinate 11,116,179, forward strand.
AATTTTCAAAAACTCATCCTAATTATCAATTAATGAGACTGTACTTAATCAATGGTAAGATTTAAGCAACGATATAGTTTAAGTAACACTGAAGTTTGTGATCGAATCATCCATAAAAATCCACAGACACCTCTGTGGGCAAAGACTAAGAAAATGCACAGATGCGACAAATCTGAAGTATTAAAAACCCAATGAAATAGAAAGCTCAGTAACATTAAATTTATAGCTAGCACCATTTAACAGCATACAACCCCTTCCCACTATTACTCAAGTTAGTTACAAACAAATAAATTTCCAAACGGCCATAAAACGAAACGCATTTTTAAATGTTAAGTGATATGTGAGAATTTACATCGCCATATAAAACACGTTACAAGGACGGACTAACGAGTCTACGTACATAAAAAACCTCGGACTACAACGTACTGCACTCAGTAGGGCATAAACAAAGAGCAACATCCGAAACTGCCAGTAAATCGACTCCAGCGCAGTTAAACTTGGTATAAAAATAAGTAATACACAATATTTTAATTTTGCCAAGCCGACTAGCGAATGTAAAACCGAGTGCGCCGTAATAACTAACCATTTGTCTTAAAAATGGCGGCAATAAACATGGCGTCATTATTTATGTAATGGCCGCCGCCTAGGGTTGCCTCTCGACACGTGTGCACTTTATTATTGTTGTGGTTTTTCATTAACACGCCGTTAAAAGTGGATATGTTAACAGTGCTTCAACGTATCGTTTTATGTTGAGTGTAATAATACATTTACAGTTGAGTTGATTGTTATACGTACACTATTAATTGTGGTGTTGTGGTTTCGGTCAACAGTTTTGTTTTATTGCTCGTTTAGTTGAGCTTGTTTCATTTGATTTAATGTCACCAGTCTGTAAATATTCACTTCTGGGTACGAACATTTATATTTAAAACCGAATTACTAACTACCGTATAGTAACTAATGTATCGTACAACATTTGTACAATTCAAATAGTTTATGATACACTAGCTTTTGCCCGCGGCTTTGCCCGCGTTAAGTAGCTGTCTTTTCTCGGGTACTAAACTTTCTACATGCCAAATTTCATCAAAATCCGTCCAGAAATTTAGTCGTGAAGACGATTACGTCTATTAAGACAGAGTTACTTTCACATTAATATTATTAGTATGGATTTCTGAAACACTTTTTCTATTTTCTTTGGATAACAACTGTAGCTACGCAAAATCTGACGACAATATGTGAACAAAACGATCCCTTCAAAAACTAATAAAAAATATTGACAGCCCTAGTTTTTCTATATTCCAAAGTCGAAAGTTAGTTGCAGTTCTATGAGCTTAGCCCGATCTAACGGTCGGACTGGCGACAGGAAATAAAAGGATAATGTCCGACATAATACAATATATACAAGCCATATTATATACCTTTATATACATTTTAAAGTACATTTCGAAAACTATTTAGATATAATCTCGTTAAGAGCAAGTTTTCAAATAAAGGGAGCAAACATTAACGCTATCAAAGCAATTGAATTTGAATTTGGTTTTGTTTGTCTCGGAATTAAATTTAGCTTTATAGATTTCAGCGACTTGTACGGTAGGCAACTAAAGTACCGTCATACTAACACTATAAAAATAAACGTAACATGGTAAAAAGTGATACGCAACTTTTGTGACCGACTGTACTTTATATTTATAAAGATTTAAAAAAACTTAGCTTTCATAATTATTTATATTGATACTAAATTATAAAGTGATACAATTTGTGAGTTTGGATGTTCGGGATAATCTCCGGTACTACTGATTAAATTTTGAAAATGATTTTTGTGATTTGATAGTTAGAGCACGCGGCGTCAATGAAAAATGTTGCAAAAAAAGTTGAACTGCTAAGTTTCTAAATCAACTCAGACGAAGTCGCGGGCGTAAGCTAATATAACATGACGCTTGTATTTCCCGAAGAGATGGACAGAGGTATGTTTAGTATAGTACACATACGCCAGTTATGTTACGGAATAGATGGCGAGCCATTGCCATCAAACGGGCACAAATCCATGCTGCTACTGAGAATAACCTAATGAAAGACCAGAGCTTGCGAGACCCGGAATTGGATCCAAAACTTCATGCTTAGCAGTCGCATTTAACCACCACTAGACCATAGAGGCGGGAGTTGGCATTCAATTGAATAATTAACATAGCAATTACAAGAAAAGTCTTTAGCGCGGGCAAAGAATACTAATTCGCGTATTGTCCTCTAATTACCAACTACAATCTTTACTTAGTTCTGCTCCGCTACCCATCCCTTATGGCCTGCGTAGACTTGCGGACGGGATGGCAGCAGATTTTGGATTTATCAATGGAATTTGATACTTATTCAATCGACATAAGGTATATATTTTAATGCTCCGTTTCATCTCCGCTCTCTTCATCGTCGCTCTGTGGTCCATCACCGAGCATTGTAATAGTACGACCTGTTAGGCAGTGGTTGAGCAATAAGACTGTTGCGCTAAGGTTTGTGGGTTTGATTCACGTATAAGACAAACATTTGTGTGAAAAAAAGATGTTAGTTCCAAATCTTGGTGCTAGTATGTATTCATGTTAGTGAAACGCACTAAAAATGCAGGCGAAATTCCTAGTATGGGGAGACGTTTTTTTTTCAAGCTTCTATTTAAAGAGAACCTTATTTCCATTGGATAAGTTTGCATTTCAATTGATACACTTTAAATCCTCTGTCGTACTGTCCGCTTGTCTGCGCGGGCCGTTAGAGACCAGGTATTTGAGTAGACAATTACCTTACATCAAGTTAATTGTCTCATTTAATATTAACTTAGTCTAATTGAACTATCTGTGTAAAGACTGCGCCGTAGTTATGTAGCGTTTAGCGGGTTTTTGTTAATTGAATTAAGGATAATCAGTCGCTGGGAAATTATCTAAATAATATGTAAAGAATAATGTTGTAGTGGCCTAGTGGTTGTCATACCGGATTTGTTTGCACAATGTTGCAGGTTCAAACCTAGATAAGTATCAATGTGACCTTTTTCAATATCATAAATACCTACTTTCTTAAATATTCTAAGGCACCATTTACTGACGGTGACTGGTGACGGAAAAAAAGGGGTAGGCAGAGGTGCACATATAGTACACCCACATTTCGCCAGTTATGTTTTTATGTCCCAATGTAATAGGGGGCGAGCCTATTGCCATCAACCGGGCACAAATCTAGACTCCTCTCGGCCTCTCCTATAGCACCCAAAACCTTGACTGAATATAATTGCAAACGCATAATCAACTCCAGGAACATGTAAAATTGTTACAGAATCAAAAAATACGGTGCATCTAAAACGTCAGGTCCCTTACCATGAAGTTTTAATGCTCTAATGTATAGTAAAGGGAGTACGTGGTAAAGGGAACTAGAACTCATTGCGGACGCACTGACGTGACGATTACAAATTGACATTTTATAAAATGCCATCAAACCCGCATCGAGAATGGCGCCGGTAATTGAATTTCTGATTGGCTGTAGTTTGTGATATGTGACCGTTTGTGTAACAGGTGTCGGTATTCACCTGCCCCCTTACCATGAACTGGTAAGGAACGACATATTTCGTTGACCGCCTCGTTGGTCTAGTAGTAACTACCGCGACTACTGAGCATGAGGTCCTGGGTTCGAATTGAGGGTCGAGCAAAGTGTTATTGGGTTTTTCCATTAGGTAATTCTCAGTGCAGCACGGAGTCTGGATTTGTGCCCGGTTGATGGCAATAGGCTCTCCCTCGTTACATTGGGACCTAAAAACATAACTGGCGAAATGTGGGTGTACTATATGTGCACCTCTGCCTACCCCTTCGGGGAATACAGGCGTGATGATGTAATGTATATTCAGTTGAGGAAGCGAGACGCCATAATACACTACACGAACGTAAACTGTCCTGCTTTAAGAGTTCTTGGTAAGGGGGCAGTAGTCTCAAATATTTCGCCTACTTTTTTTCGGCGTGCAAAACTATTACATAATTTTTTATTTACAAGGTTATTTACAATTCTTAAAAATAAATATATACAAAAATAAAAAATTTAAACTAAAAATTATGTATCAAAGTATTACATAATTGTAAAAATAGTTATCACTGTAATTAACTGATAGGTATAATGAGTTAAAATAATCATAAGCGCGAGTATAATTTTTTATATTATCTATAATAATATAATTTAATATGAAGTAATATTATACAGAATTTGAATTGCCCTTTAAAATTGGTAATTTTTTTCCGAAACCTGCGAGAATTTCAAAAGTACATTATTACCTCATTTGTTTTTATTGGTCTAGTAAGAGGCTATTGTCTAGTGGTCTAGACTAGTTCTATATTCATAAATGTACACACAACGACTGTTAACCTGTTATTTTGTTTTTATTAAATTCAGTTTATTCTTAACTAGATTCAGCCCGATTTACCCGTGGTGTCGAGAATTTTGTCGTAGCTTTTCCAGGATTATACCTGAGATTAAGCCTGGAAATCGATTATAAATATTGGTGAAAGGATTTTAGAAAATGGATGAATAGTTTCGATACCTCTTCAAATAAATCCAAATATGCAAACTTATCACATACATAAACTCACGCCTATTTTTCAGATTCGTAGAGACTATACACTTCCATTTGCAACGATCCTGACATACTTCTTTCGCCTCATTCACTCCTATCACATTCCTCATACACGCTTGCTATTAAAAAAAATCGAAAAATCGTCGCCCTACACTAGGAATTTCTCCTGTGACGTGGAAGCGTTTCACAAACATGAAATATCACATACACAAACATCCAGATTCGGGACAAACATCTTTGGTTCGCACAAAGTTTTTGCCCCGTGCGGGAATTGAACCACTACGGTAATGAGGTCATTGTTGGTTCAGAATAACCCCCCACCCCACCCTCTTCCCGATATTCCACTAATATTATTCAGATATCTCTCTACTTACTAGCTGACCCGGGTATGAAAAATAAATGTTGGCCGATTCTCAGATCTACTCAATATGCTCACAAAATTTCACGAGAATCGGTCAAGCCGAATTTTATATATAAGATTAATCTTTCATAATTTCTGTACCTAGGTATATAATATCGCCTATGAAAAAACTTAAAAAAACAAATTTCAACTTAACTTGAGACTGTCATCGATCCAGTAATCTCCGTTCATTAATTTCTAAGTCGGGTCAGCCTTGGTTTTCTTTTAAAAAGTTTTCAATAGCAGTCACCTTAGAACTTTGTCTTGTGAAGGAAAGACGCCTTTAGTGGCATGATGTTCAAATGCGAAATACGAAAAGAGATTTCCGAAGTAAAGATACGAACGTAATACCATAAAACATAGAGAGTATTTAAGTAATAAAAATACATAAATCAGAAATAACATCACGCCTGTATTCTCCTAAGGGGTAGGCAAAGGTGCGCATATAGAACACCCACATTTCGCCAGTTATGTTATAGGTCCCAATGTCTTAGGGGACGAGCCTTTTGCCATCAACCGGGCACAAATCCAGACTTCGTGCTACCACTGAAAATTACCTAATGGAAAACCTAAAGACCCAAACGCGAAAGTTTGTAAGAATGGATGGATATTTGTTACTCATTCACGTTAAAAGTACAAAACGGTTTGTTATAAAATTTCATATGGAGGTAGCTGACACCCTGGATGTCACATAGGCTACTTTGTATCCCGAAAAAATGTAGCGGGTAACACCGCGGGGCGCAGCTAGTCTTTCATAATTTAATACAGCTTTTGTTAATAGTTAACACAACTATTATTATATAATATACAAGGTTACTAATTCAAACTATTAACTACAAAAGGTTTCTAACGACATCCATTCTGTATTCACCATAGAATCGCGTAATGGAATTAAGATGATCAAATATTAAATTTTCATTTGCCGACCACCGAGCGTGTTATATCAGTGTTATATTTGCAATGAATTGGTAATGCTTATGTGAACACGTTACTAGTTAAAAAAGAGTGTTAATTAATCGTAGTTTATATTCAATATATAAATAGAATTATCAATATAGCAACATAGATTATAGAAACATTCATACAAAACAACATCACGCCTGTATTCCCCGAAGGGGTAGGCAGACGTGAGCAATTATAGTACACCCACATGTCGCAAGTTGTTTTTCGGTCCCAATGTAATAGGGGGCGAGCCTATTGCCATCAACCGGGCACAAATCCAGACTCCGCACTGCTACTGAAAATTATCTAACGGAAAACCCCAGTAACACTTTGCCCGACCCGGGATTCGAACCCAGGACCTCGTGCTCAGCAGTCGCGCTTAGCAACCACAAGACCAACGAGGCAGACATACATTATAGACTTTTTGGTTAAAGGCGATTAGATCATTGGCATTCAAAGAAGTTTATATCAAAAGACTATCACTAGATATCACTTAACATGACGCCTGTATTTCTCCAAATGGGTAGGCAGAGTTGTGTAGTACCTACACCTACCACCCACATTTCACCAGTTATGTTATAGGTCCCAATGTAATAGGGGCGATTCTTTAACCATCCACTAGGCATAAATCCAGCCTTCATGCTGCTTCTGAGCGTTGCCTTATGAAAAACCCTGGTGACACTTTTCTTGTCCTGGGATCCGAAGACTTCAAGCTCAGTTATACTTAGCTACCACTATCAAACAAGGCAGTCTTAAAAATATCTAATTATAAAACGAAACTGTTCTCGAATCTTCAAACTTTAATCATTAATAATTGCTTGAAGTAAGAATGTTACCAGATTCTAAATGAAAACATAAAAAGAAAATTATTAAATTATTTTTTTTTTTGAAAAAAACCACGACGGTTATAGCCGTTTTAGTAGAATAAAATTCATAAATACCTAAGAACCATCCCTTAAATAATGTACCCGTTACCGAAAACCTCATGAAAATCGGTTAACCAATTCTTCAGAAAATTGTACTTTAAACGTATATACCTTCTCCGTTCCGTTGTGAGTAAAAAGGCGGTTCAATACATCGTGTATAGAAACTAATATTAAACTTTCAAGAGCTAACAAAACTGAATAAACGAATTATATAAAGTTTTCACTTACAATCCAATATAAAAACTAATAAATTATATCAAATTACACCAATATATCTATTGCCGAGTCGAGTATGGAACATTACAGTGAACAATACTCTAGAAATGTTACCGACTTGTTTTGGTACTAAAGTTATATACAGCGTGTTTGTATTGCATTGTATAGTAGGTGCTCCTAAAGTTACAAACTCGTGTGACCAGCTCATGTTGGTACATAATGTATTGCATATATTACGGAATTGCATTTAATCGCTGCTATTTAAGTGAAGCAATTAATTATACTACAGGTCGTTTTTAGCCCAAAAGACCATAATTTATGATACGAATTATGGTCAAATTGTGGCAAATAACTGCCTCGTTGGTCTAGTGGTTGCTAAGCGCAACTGATGAACACGAGGTCCTGGATCAAATCCCAGGTTAGGCAAAGTGTTACTGGGTTTACCATTAGGTAATTCTCAGTAGCAGCACGGAGTCAGAATTTTTACTCGGTTTATAGCAATAGATTCATCCCCTAATAGATTGAAAAAAATGAAAAAAAGTGCATTTATCTTTCTGCACTCATTTCTATATACACCGGCTTGAAGGACAAGATTCCATATTTCCATATTTCGTAAAAAGGGGTACAATATTTTTGCCTCTCATATTAATGTAGAGAACACTTACCTTGAAAATCTTTCCTTGACTGCCTATGATCTAATTAAATAGGCGCAGTATTCTAACATCTATGACAAATTCAGAGCTTAATCAAATACTAGACTGAGAAGCAATTTAGCTATAAATCTAGACCTAAAAATTGATCCCAAAATCAAATTAACTAATCGCTTTTGTCTACATTCTACTAGTCATGTTGACATAACCTGAATAACAAGAAATTTCCACAATAACCCGTCAATAACTAGGAGAACCATTAATATAAAAGCAGTGGAAAATATTTCTCGAATATTGGACCGGCGCCTCCAATCCGCGGTTCCATCAATACTGAAAGGTATCAAAGAGGCGTATTTCAAAATATCATATTTTAGTCGGAGCTCGGTGCATTCTGAAGTCTGAAAAATGTTTTGAGCAACGAGAGATTACCGAAACGATCATAAATCTATTCGCAGTAGGAGGTGAAGCTTTGTAAGGAATCGCCAGATTTAGAGCTCTGCATTTGTCTTTTTGATACTTTTGACAGGTCGGATTCTAGTTTTTTGTGCTTTTTGGGGTTAATATTCCATTCTTTGACCTTATTGCGAAACTCTGTTGGTAATATTTCAGTGGAACAGTGTTTTGTTTTTGAAATTGAAAATAATGGTGGAAGTATCAATCAAATACTGTTGGCTATAATAAACAAAGGAGGGGTCATCATCCTCAGCCGGATGACGTCCACTGTTGAACAAAGGCCTCTGCCTTAGGTGAGGAGGGGTTGCCAAAATGCCGCTTGGCAAACGACTTTGGGTTCACAGTATTGGTGGTGAAGTTACAGAACACGCTGCTGCCCAACCAAGAAGAGGTATTAATTACAAATGATTAAAACCTATCAATCTCAAACTGTCACTATTTCTTCGTTATACGAAAATAGGTTGTATATGATGTGTATATAAGTATCTACTATTTATTTGCTTATAGTATACCTAATCGAAAAACAGCAGTGTCAGATACTCATCATCATCAGAGGCTGATGATGATCAGTATCATACTACAAATACATAGTTCTAATTATTATCCTTACCTGTAACAGCCAGTAGCACCGCCGATGGAATGTGGGCAAGATGGCTGAGTGGACGTAGCATCCGTAGATACACTGCAAACAAAAAAAAATACATTTAATTTATATTTTCGTGGAATGATACACATAATATATAAACTAGCTTTTGCCCGCGGCTTCACCCACGTTAAGTAGGCTATGTAATTTCCCGGGTCTTAAACTTTCTACATGCCGAATGTCATCAAAATCCGGTGAGCGGTTTAGTCGTGAAGGCTTAACAGACAGACAGAGTTACTTTCACATTTATAATATTAATATGGATTAGCCATGCCATCACATCTATATTTTCCTTAGAAATAGATAGTAATTGGAACAAAACGTCATTAACATCAGACACTACAAATATTTTAGTCAGTAATGTCATAAAAGTAAAGAAATTACAATAAATAACCCTCCCGGCGCAGTCGGGTAAAATTCACGTCACGTCTGTTTGCCTGGATGTGAACCCTTATTCTTTTTTCAAATCTATCTGGTATTTTCTGGCATCTTTAGTCATCATGACATCATCATCATCAGTCGGATGACGTCCATTGTTGAATAAAGGCCTCCTCCTAAAGTAAGGGGGGGTTGCCATATTCCCCACGCTTGGCAAGCAGCTTGTGGATCGCAGAATTGGTGGTGAAGTTACAGAAGACGCTTCCCAGCTTCTTACTACACGGGAGGAAAAGATGGAAGGTTACCACTCGGCACTGATATCACAACTATTACAATTCATTAGCTAATACATAATTTTCGTATTACTGACAGCCAGATCAGTGTTAAAGAAATGACTCTCATAATAATGTCCATAATGTCCCACAAAATGTGTTTCATGAGCCCAAATCACCCTATTATTAACATTAGCAGGCTTCAAAACTTTCAGGAAGATTTTGAAGCTCATCTTCTTAAAAACAAAGGATGAACATAATATTTTATGTTTTTAAGAAACTCGGCTGCTTCGTTGGTCTAGTGGTTGCTAAGCGTGACTGCTGAGCACGAGGTCCTGGGTTCGAATCCCGGGTCGGGCAAAGTGTTACTGGGTTTTTCCATTAGGTAATTCTCAGTAGTAGCACGGAGTCTGGATTTGTGCCTGGTTGATGGCAATAGGCTCGCCCCCTATTATATTGGGACCTAAAACATAACTGGCGAAATGTGGGTGTACCATATGTGCACCCCTGCCTACCCCTTCGGGGAATACAGGCGTGATGTTATGTTATGTTATGTGTGTTTAAGAAAAAAGAATATGGAAAAATGATACATTGAAATTACAACCAAACTGTGACTATCTCACATCTATGTATATTTATGATTAATAATATTATAATAACTGGCAATTCTCAACGGGCCGGGCAAAAGACCGGGTATCTTCCATAAGGCGTATAAAAGTGACATACTAACATTGATAACGATGCAGTGACTAAGCTTTCCTATCAATTATTTATTCTTCATGGCAAACTCAAATACTTACATTTGTGTAATAAAAAAGTTAAGCTACACAAAATCTTATAATAATTTGTTAAGTTTTTCAACTGAAATTTAAAGTTTATTTAAAAACTCATATAAAAACGTATAAAAATCTATAAAAATCTTATTGGTTTTGTAAGTTTCAAATGCAATCAAAGTTTTTCCATGCCTCCCAAGTATTTCGACAGATCACCAACCACGGACTTTTGATATAACATTAAATCAAATGCAGCCTTCAAAATTCAACTAATTCACGTCTCGATAAACAGTTTACGACCAATTCATATTTCTATATTTCGTTAGTTAAGTCCAAAAAAACATAGCACCTATCGTAGAACTAGCCTAACCAAGCTCGACCTAGAATTGGCACCTGAACTAACTTCGTTTGCTAGAAAAGCCTCTCTCTGCACATTGGCGGTCTCAACCATAAGCGGTAGCGAGTTGCTTGTCATCTGATATTATCTTAAAACTTTTTTATCTATTTCTGATATCCAACTAAGCTGTTGTTTGGTTTATTTCAATGGGCTTTTTCTCTTTAATAATATCATTGTGTGAATATAATACTGTACTATCTCCTTATTTATAAAAAATACAATTTTAAACCAAAGATTACATTATACCTGTCACAGTTGTTTGCATATCAAAGTATAGAGATGCCAATATACATAATACGGGGTTTGGTTATCCTCGTTTATGAATAAAAGGGCAATTATCTGGCAAATAAGACCGCGCAATGGACATGAGATGAAATGTATGGTCATGATATTCAAGAAACCTTGTCATATTAATTTATATTAATAAAATAATAGGAATCCAACCTATGATATCCAAAAAAACTTAATTAAAAGCACAAAATTAACAGATTTGTACATATGCCCTTTCGGAAACTCTATATCTTGGTACTATAATTTGTTTCTTGTTATCTAAATCATATTGAACCAAATCCTTGGCATATATTAATCGTTGCTGTGCCCGAACGCGATTGTTTATCGGTAACAAGGTATCAAAACCTTTATCGGCAGCTAATTAACCTTTTGTATCACTAATGATCGTCCGATTAATTGTCTTATTATCATTAATAGATATATCGCGCTATTGTTATATCATTTTAATCATCATTAGCCAGACCTTTTTCTCTGATAAATAGGCATTCATTTTCTTACCAAATATGTCTTACCTCAACTAAATATTTAAAGAATGAATAGAATAGAATAGAATTTTATTTTGAAGGTTACCACAAATATCGTAGATATGCATTATTTCGACTATTATTTAAATTGCTTGTATTTCCCAAAACTTCACAAGCCATTAAAACCCCTATCTTTACTATTTCTTTAACCACCTTAATTACAATTTACACACCATAATAGTATAATCATATAATTATATCCGGCTTTATCCTTTGCATGCCAATAGAGATCTCAATTTTAACAGCACTGATAGCCGAGTGGTATGACCTTTGGTCTGCCAATTCAAAAATCACAAGTTTAAAACCCGAGACTCACCAGTGACTTTTCGAATTCATGTGCGTATTATGAATTAATTATCAGAGGCCTACAGGCGGTTTATTTAATCTCTGATACCAGGTTGTTCATCAACTATACGATAATAAGAATGGTTGGTCGAGTAAAATGACGTTTTAAAATCGTTTATTAGAAGAGGGTTAATTGTTACCCGCTTCCGCCTATGCCTTGGTACCTAGATAGCCCCACTCAACGGTCACAGTTGTGCAAAATGTATTATTCAGCGTTCCTTGCGCGTCGTACGTGGTGAGTCGCGCGGCTCTGCGATCACTTGCCGTCGTTGTACTAACTCCTTTGCTTGTTGCTACCATTTTTATTTACGACGTATAAAAACGAGTCCCCGGCCGGATTTTTGGAATATTCAAGCTTATATTTACGGCGTATATGTGGAATTTTTACTAACATTTATGGCATTGGAAATCTAAAATTAACTGGGAGGATGGTTATTTATAAAATGTTTCTGCTGAATATGAATTAATGTTAGATGTTTCCGCGTATTTAAGATACCTACCAGGTTTTATATAATAATATATTATAGAAAACTGATTTCTGTTCTCATCAATATAATATTTCTTCTACTTTAATATTTGTTTCGAAATCAATTATGACTTGCGTGCTTGCTTGTACATCTTTCATGATAAACATCACAATAATATTATAAAGGCGAAAGTCTGTGAGTGTGTTTGGTACCTCTTCACGCTGAAACGGCTTGATCGATTTTAATGACATTTCATATGGATGTAGTAGACACCCTGAATTAACACATAGAAAAAAATTTATCCGGAAAAAATGTAGCGGGTGACACCGCAGGGCGCAGCTAGGGTCATGAATAAATATGGTATGGTACAGTAAAAGAAACTAAGAAGATTTTTATTTTTAAACCTCATCGAACTGTTTTAACTATGCAGAAATAAATCTTCAATATCAATATTCTTCCAAATATACTTAAAACCTTAAATATGTGTGCTTAGCGCTGATTATGACCTAACTTTCGGAGGTATTAAAATTAAAAGGTTTATGCATACGCCAGTTAAACTAACTTAAACAATCTCCATTAAGTAACTTAGAGCTCTTAAGTGACTTTAACACCCCCCTTTATCTCAGGCTAAGCTAAATGTGGCCTAATTATAAGACACTAGCTTTTGCCCGCGAGGTCGACGGCAAATAAAGGAAAACGATATGGAATTAATCATTAAAAATACAACAACACCTATCCAGTAAGAGATTCTAGGTAATGAACAAAGCCTATACTAAGTGGCATTCAGCTAACTAATATAAGAAATCAGCTAATACTATAGAAAATTTAAATTCTATAACAAAATAACTATTCAATATTAAACAATTTCAAACGCTCGCGTTCATCATTTTTTAAATTTCCTTTATCAATTTAAATCTTAAACGTATGTAACCATTAACAAAATGTCTCCTTGCCTGCCTTCAGCGACACGAAATTATTGAAAAAAATATTCCCTAACATGAAATAATTACCTAATAATATACATAACACGATAAAAAACACTAAAATATTTTCAAACGCAGCAAACTAGCGCTATCAAACATCATATCCAAAATCCATGAAAACCCAAATAAAAATTCCGAAAATTTCGAAACCGTTTAACCCCATAATAAAGTTCATCCAATGCCATCACCAATTCATCATCGGCCGTTCTTTCCCTCAATCAAATATCCGGGCCGCGAAGGCCAGGCCTATAGAATGGACATTCAGATCTAAATCGGTGGCCATATTGGTGAATCGTATTTTTGCGAGACCATTCCAGCCAATAACCGGCTCTGTAGTGGGTTTTTCGAAGGGGATATCCGGACTCGAGGAGAGCTGGCGCAAGGCATGCGCGAACAGCGATTTTCTACATGTTTCCCAAGACATAAATTGCATCAATTAGGTACCTAAAGTAATGAATAATTTATGTAAGAAATAATTTATGTAAAACGGCGAGAAGATTGGTCTTGTAATTTAATTAAACTATCATAAAATTGATTGTTTTCTACCAGAAGATTGATATAAATATAACAGTCAGGCTAATGTAGTCCAAAAGCCTTTTCATAAAACATATCAAGGGGATCACTCACGAAAATCATAAAAATAATGCAAAACAGACTTTAAGATAACACAAAAACCTCATTTAAGAAACTAAAATAGAAAGCATTTTTGAAAACAAATAACTTTGTATTACATTTTCCTGTACCTAATTAAATCAATAAACCCGCTACCGCTTGTAACTTGCACCACCACCTAATATCCGCACGAAGACTGCTCGTGAGTGAATTAGACTTTTACGACCGCCGCCGAATCCATGCCACCATATCGGAGGTATTGACTTGGAGTAATATACCTAACCTAAATCTCCAGACAACGTCGGAACATAAATTTATATTGTTTGAAATTCTGGGTCTACCGTGAAGGTATTAGTGTTAGTTTCCTAGTTTTATGTTATGTCTAAACTAAATTTTGTTCCGACTTAAAAATTGAATCGTAAAACGTAAGTGAATTTTAGACCTCTCGATCCCTGAGTTAGATTCTGAATTGTTTGCGAAGAATCTAATCAAAGAATCGGTTCAACTTTAGTTGTATTGATGGCAACGTACACACAGACGTGGTTAACTTAAAACATGTTATAACATTGTTTATAAGTAAGAGGGATTCTTTTTTCTTAAATCTTATTCTATTCGATACAGATAACTCATTAACATTTTACAAAAAAATATTTTAACTGCATACTGTGAGTTCAAATCCAGTTACAACTGTTCACAAAATTATATAGACATAAAAAAGTTGTCTTGTCGTATGTCAAGTCGTAGGTATTCTAGATTTAAATATGCACGTTCAGTCAACTTTTTTTTAATAAAAAGCCAATACCCTAAAATTCCAAACGTAAAATAAAATAAATCACGATAAAACCCTCCTTAAATTTAACTGGCGAAAACTAGACGGATCTAGAACTGTCTGGCACTAACCGGCGGAATCCAGATTTGAACCAATCGGCGATCGGCACGGTTCAGTTTATCCAAGTGCATCCACGGATGAATGCATTCGCAGATTGGACGAATTAAAAAGTTCTATATATTGATGTGAAAGCGTCCGTCAATTGGGATTAGCGTATAACTGCTCTTAGAATTAATGAGAGAAACCGCTTTTTTTCTGTTCGTTCTAATTTTCTAGCTAGATGAAGTGTTCTGCGTTGTACATGTAATTCACGTTTATGCTTAGCGCATTTAAACCAGAGATAGTTTTGCATTTTCTCCTCTATGCGGGTCATAATGTGAATTATTTTGCTTGTGTGGTAATTTGCGCTTAATACACCCACTTTCGTTGCAAGTGGTGTGAAATGTGCCTATGTTTTTAGATGGTGTGTTAATTAAAATGATGGAATATATGTATTTTTTTTTTGCATGTTGCCATGCTAGGCTTATATCTAAATTGATAAAGGAAACTTGAAAAATGATGGACGCGAGCGGGACTCGAACCCGCGACTTTCGCCGTACCGTGGCGCCGCTCAGCCAACTAAGCCATCGTGTTACTGCTCGCTGGTGATGAAATATTTTGTATGTTTAAAAAGAATGTTTAGATACGACATCAAGTCATTGTTCCAGTTGAGAGGTGACTTTTTATTAGATTCTCCAAAGGCTAAAAAGACTTAAGATAAGCGAGCTAACGATTTTCAATTAAAAGTTGAAAGGCAAGGGAGATAGCACTCAGCCAATCAGAGTAAAGGAAATCTCAAGTAGTCTCAGCTTAAGCAAATAGGCACGAAAGATCTCTAAGAAGACCTAATAAAGCATAATATTCTACCTATTTATTTAATTTCCTCACTAATACCAAAGATTAGGAAATAAAAGACAAGACAACCAGATCAACATAAAAAACACATTCCCGAAACGTTCGTACATTCACAGCTATTACCGGTAATAGTGGTAATCAAATTTTTACAGCGAGTAGCCGGGAATGCAAGAACATTCGTAATTGTGAGGTGGGCTGGACGCATGCCAACACCCACTACCTCAGCCACCAACACAAATGCTGGACAGACGACCGATTGATTTGTTTTTATGTGGAGTAATGCTTTTGTGCGCGTGCAAAGTTGGGTTGAAATATAATATTTTGGGGTTGAAATTAGTTTTTTGGGGTTGAAATGAAAGTTTATTAAAATGGTGAAAAGAGGAAAGTTGAATTGAAAATTTTACACATAACAGAACCAGTTGCTACTGAGAATTACTTAATGGAAAATTCCAGTAACACTGCCTGATTCATGATTCGAACCCAGGACCTCATGATCAGGAGTCGCATTTGAGACCACTAGACCAACGAGGTAGTCAATGTTTAGTTAACTAGTTATATAAATAATAGACTCGATTCTTGTTAGTCTTCCACATATATTTAATTAGAGTACACAAAAAATCACTCGTACCATAAGCAAAATAAAAACTTCCACAGCGCATTCTCTAAATTCTTCGCTCCACGCATTAACATCTATAAAAATACTTCCTTTTAAATATAAAGTCTTGTGCACACAAATGTAGCAAAAATATTGGCCTATATACAAAGGCCAGTCCGGGCCAGATGGGTCGTTTTGCATGTCTATCCCGGCCTTGTGGTCGAATAAACAATACGTAAAATGGCGCGCCTTGCATGCGGCCTTGCAATTTTACGTCTGTATTAAAAACACAGAAACATAAACCTTATTCACAAACAGTTAAGACTGACCGAACTGCAAGCTAATTTGGCACAGTAAATAAATTTTGATTGTTAATTTCAAATTATGCAAATAGTGTGCCTTGTTAATCTGCGAAATTAATGGTCTCGCATCTAATCATTATTTCGGTATGCAAAATATATTCCGAAAGTTTTCGTATTATTATAATTTTTATGTCACTTAAAATTCACGTAAGGGTGTTAAAATTGCTGAGCCTGGTGGTGTGAGAAAAATAAAAGGAGCTAATTAAACGAGGCACGAGTATGCAAACTAATGAGCTTGCCAAATACATGAAAGCAATTTTAATTCGTCCACCATTAATTTTAAAATCTTAAGATTAATACATCAGAAGGATTTATACGTTCTTTTGCGCTGTTTGACATGTTTCAGGCATTTAGCACGAAAACAATCACGCTTGACTTTGTTTAAATTTTTGTTTCTTAAACAAAAGTTATATTTTGATTTAAATTTGGGGTGCAAGTAAAGAGCTTTTACTAGTAATGACTTCTAAGTACAACCAGCACACCCTGGACGATCGACTTTATACTTATTGAGCAGTGAATTCCCAACACACCATGACGTATTTCTCTCTGCACTTCTAAAGGTTTGACTGGTAGAAAATGCCTAAGGTATTAAGTCTGCCTTGTACATCTTTTTTGTATGAAGAATAAAATAAATAAATAATATTTCTATCTGATACAAACTGTTCAAGCCAATACAAACTTTTCAATATTAAAATCTATTTGTTACCTTCACAAGTTGAGGCTAAATCCCCATGTAAGCCCGGATTAAAAAGGCAAGACAAATAACGTAACTTCTTGATTGTATTTGGCTTGGCTTGCAAGCTGCCAGACTTGCCTATCACTGTCGATAGCTGAGCTAGCTCAGGTGTTCTAGCGCCAAGCTGAAGACGGTGGCTGCACCAATTACGTCACCGAAATGATCTAATATAAATTATGTAGGTATTAAAATATAGGTACGTTTTTGTATTGTTTTATCGTGATAAATTATATTTTGATGAAATAAAATATGTTATATTAGGTACACTGTTAAAATTTGCTTCAGTCAGCGACTTTGTCCGCGTGACAATTTTACCGCGAGTTTTCGAGAACAAAAAGTACCTTATATCTTTCCCTAGATCCAGATTGATTTAGGGAAATATATAAGGTAATTTAACATAACCACATAACAAACAAAGGTTTAAGTTTAGGTGTTATGATATTAGGATAGAAAACAGTTAACGGTACTTTTATGTTAACAAAAAAAACTATGACGTCCGCTGATCACATAGTAAATTCACAAAACTAACCGTGCTGAGTTTCGATTCGCTATATATTCAAATAAAGAGCGTTCTAAAAATAAAATCAAAGACAAACGAAAAACGTTCTAAAAATAAACACCAAAAGAGCAAAAGGATATTAAAACACCACTATTCAAACCCGAAACAAAAACGTTCTAATTGAAAGTTAATAACCAACCGTATCAATAATGTAAATTAAAACCAACAGGACATTTACATTCATAACAATGGCCTCCAATGGCCGGCCGTTACCAAAACAAAGGGTATTTTTAAAGAAAATCGTCCGAATTATCGTCTATACAGTTTAACGAACCAGAATGTAACGCGACGGAATTGTTTAAGCATTGTACAATGGACTGAATTTTATTTTAATACTAGCTGCGCCCCTGGTATTATTTAGATTTTATCGGGATAAAAACTAGCCTATGTGTTAATTTAGGGTGTCTACATCCCTACCAAATTTTAACAAAATCGGTCCCGCCGTTTGATCGTGAAAAGGTAACAAATATATACAAACACACTCGCAAACTTTCGCCTTTTTAATATTAGTGTGATTTTACCGGCTTTAAAAGTAGGTTCTGCATTCAACCTTGTATGTATGTTTTATGTCCTTTTACTCAAAAACTACCATAGTGTTGAAGATATTTTTGCCATAATTTTACCACTTACCATGGTTTTTTCTTAATTATAAATAATAGAAACCGGTTAAGTCCTATAAAGTTATGCGAATAGTAAGTAATAGTACACTATCGTGAGTGTGCACTGCTCTGCCTACCCATTAGAAAAATACAGGCGTGAGCCTTGAAGTCTGAATGATGTGTCCAAAAACTATTATTTTTATATACCGCTTCGACCGGCAGATCAAAAATTGTTATAAAATGCACGCACCAATTTTTATGCGAAAATGTCGATGGATACACAATATTGTGGTACCTATGTCAGAATTCGTGAATGTTTTTTTAATGGCCGGTGGAGAGCGTGGCTAGGTGACGTAGTTTTAATTGTAACTCTAGTTTGGAATGGGTTTGCTTTGAACTCCCTTGTGTTAATCAATTTTGTTGGACTAGGTTTTGATACAGGTTTTGAGGTTAAATGAATTGTTTAGGGATATTTATTTATTTCAAGGTTCTTTATTAGGTAATAAAATTCTTTGTTTATGTAGTTTACATATTTGGGATTTTGTCTTACTTTCGACAGCTGGTTTGCTGTGCAAATATCAAATAATACTACGATAGGTACATCGATATATAGACAGATAGATATATGATTTATTTCACACCAGAAAATACAGAGAAAAAAAACTTGAGACTAAAATCAGTGCAAGTAGCGGTATTATTGCTTAAAACAATTTTTTCCATACAACCATTATATTACATACACTATTAATACTTAATATGAAGTTGTATGTGTGCAGTAATCACACTAATATTATAAAGGCGACACCGCGGGGCGCAGCTAGTGAAATTATAAGGTACGATACGGTATTTTCGAATTCTATGAATACAAAAACGTTACATGCTGAAAACCATAATTATTATCCAACAAACTATTAAGTGGTAACACAATAATAATAAATACCCGAAGGAATAGGCAGAGGTGCACATATAGTACACCCCATTTAGCAAGATCTCAATATAATAGGAGGCGAGCCTATTGCCATCAACCGGGCTCAAATCCTGATTCCATGCCGACTGAGAATTACCTAATGGAAAAACCCAATATTACTGCCTGACCCGGGGTTTTGAACCCAGGATCTCATGCTCAGCAGTCACACTTAGCAACCATTAGACCAACGAGGCAGTTCACTAAACTAAACCATCAAACAGACCAACAATAGGTACGTCTGTACTCCGCAACCTCATTTCCATACTAGGGACTATTCTGAATGTATTTGAAACCCAATAAACACTAATTCACGGCTAAACTGGACTTATTCTTACAATGATATCTCGGCCGAGGCAGTGTTTTGTAGCTCCACAACATTATTGGACTGATGCCAATGTGTGTTGGTAGAAGTAATTGGCGGATAGCGGCCTTGTCAACTTTGCCTGTTAAATTGTTCTGGGACGCGGTGTTCTTGGATGTAAGTTTTACTAAGTTCGAACATGTAAGGTATGTACCTTACCTTACCTTTCGCCTATATTCTGGAGTTGTTATGCCTGTTTTCTGGAAGACAGCGCTTTGATTTTGTCAGTGATTGTGGTTGAAATAGTCGTGTAAGAGTTCACTAGTACATTTTACGCCGATAAATAATTTATCCTGTGACGTATCGTTTTACAATCGCGTTTAGAATAAAAACTAACGATTGTGACAAACCGTTAATATGTAGATTTATAATTCATTCTATGTATATCGTACAAAAAATCATATATATTACCAAATAAAAATCATAAGTTTGTCCTCTCTAAAATTCTTTCAGATTGCAAATACACTAACCATTGTTATATACAATTCAATTGTGTATGACGTGATACAGAAATAGGTATAATCTTTTATTAAAAACTATCTCCTACCACTACGCCTAACCGATTGTCACTTTAAATAAATTCCAAGCCAACCAATAAAAAGCAATTACAACAAAATTCGAAACTCATTTAAAAAGTTTGTTCCAAAAAGTTTCCACAAAAGAGTCAGCCTATAACTTGCACCCCGCAGAAAGCAGGCACGCAAGACTGTCACTTGTTTATGGGCAAAAAGCACTAGGCCAACGCTGTGTGTACCTGGGCACCAT
Source organism: Abrostola triplasia (assembly GCA_946251915.1). NCBI lineage: Eukaryota > Metazoa > Arthropoda > Insecta > Lepidoptera > Noctuidae > Abrostola > Abrostola triplasia. The sequence continues at coordinate 11,136,703 of OX276432.1, forward strand.
ACCGCGGAGTTTAGTCTTTGAAGATTATGTTGCGGTTAAATTAGATAAGTCACCCGCTACGCTATTAGCAGCTTTATTAAGCCACACTATATTTGGCATGTCAGGGACTTTATTTTACTTGGAGTTAGAATTTTTTAGGTTGTTACCTGAATGAATGTTTTGTTATAATTCTTGCTTAGGATAGTATCCTGTTGCTTTTCCAATATAAGAATGTGCTTCCTAATTGTTGCAGTGATTAAGCGATGCTAGATTTTGAGTTCGATTCCCTTACGAGACAAACATTTATGTGACCAGCACATGTTTGTCTCGAGTCTGGGTGTTTATGTATGTTATATTTCATATTTGTAAAACGCGTCTACGATACAGAAGAAATTCGTAATTTGAAGCGACGTTTTTATAAAAATTTAAAGAATTATCTTTGGATAACATATTAGTATTACACGTAGCACAAACCAATCGTCATCTTTCTTCTATATAAAAGAATTGGTTGTATATATGATTTAAAAAATCAAACACACACCCCTAATAATCGCATACCAAATCACCCCATAAATTCTTCAACCCTACGAAATCCGGTGTCCAAATTAAAAAAGCAAAGTACACAACACAGTATACCACATTTATCCGATGCAATTAGCGTCGTCCCAGCTTCCCGTTTAATTGCTACAGATCCATTTACTTATTCATCTGCTGGATGGCTGTTTGTGAATCGGATTTATAGATGACGGTTCCGCTGGCCTATCGATTATGATTGTGGTTGTGCTTGTTTGGGGCAGCTTACATTTTTAACGGACTTGCGTGGTTAGATGTAGGCTTAGATGGGTTTTTGTTTGCATTTTTGGTTGTTCGTTGTTGGAAGAATATTCGAGGCTTGAGTAGTGACATGGTGTCAGATTCATGTCAGCGTTTTCGTTTTAAACTTAGTTCCCCTTACTTATGAACGATGCTAACATGTGTTTTAAGATAACTGATGCTGAAGTCTATTGACATCTCTATTATATCTATTCTTCGACACCGATATGTATAATGTACTCATTTGTTCAATACTATCATGTTAAAATGTCTCAGTCTAAATCAAAAATATGTTGGATTGAGATGACCAGTCTATAAATAGGTATAACAAAAATATACCTACCTTTAAAAAGAATCTGCACATCTTAAAACAAATCGTAGGATTAACTAAATTATGTCATCAAAATAATTATAACTAAAACGAAACTAACATTTAAAACCACGATAATTTACGTTACCCTGTAACAATAAATTTACTTACGGCTAAAATAATATCATTCTATATTACATAGTCAAAATTCAAAATGTTAGCCTGACAACGTCAAACCAAAACCAAAGTTCGATGACCAAAACTCTCGTCTAACAAACAGAAGTTTTAATTATTTAAGTCTGCTAGCTCGTATAATGAGATTGTCAAACTAGGTAGGTAAGTACTTATTTCATACTAGAGGGACTTTGTTACACGGGAATCGCAGAAAGGACACACGTTTGAAGTTTGACGAATGTGGTCTATGTTTTACATGGATAGGTAGATATAGATAGACATGAATTGAGTTGACATTACTATTTGTATAATTTTATGCAGACTAGGAGGTAGACAACAGGCAAGTCTAGTTATAGCCATATTGAATAAATAGCTGAAGTGAAATAATTACTAAACTTAGCCTGAAAATTTTTGTGTGGATTGCTGTGCTCAGGATTGCGAATCGATTCCCGCACGGGACAATTTTTGTTTTCGGCAGATGTTTGTCTCGAGTGTTTGCGTATATGGTATTTCATGTTTGTAAAACGCACCCACAATTCAGGAGAAATTGGGGCGACGTTCAGAAAACGAAAAAAAACAGCATATTTGAGAGTTGGGGAGGCAACTCTCAAATACGCTAGTTTTTTTCTCTCTCTTTTATACTTAAGAATGTCTAAAAACTACTTAAGCCAATATTTCATTAATAATCTTTAAAACTAATTGCAGTTTACCAGGCGTCTCACGAGTGATCAAAAACCTCACCTCTCACAGTCCTCAAAACTAAAAATACAAAAATTTCAAAAAAACTATCGGTAATTGAAAAACTAAACGCAAACGAAATCCAACAAAAGTTTTCACATCGCGATTGTGGGCGGCACAGACCGGTTGTAATTACTTAACAATATTCATTTTTCACGCCGCAAGGCCGCCGTGTGAATAACGGAAACCGACACCTAAGGTTATATATTTTGGTTCTATTACGTAAGTAAGTTGTAAAGTAATTACTGTACTGATTGAGTTTAGGGGTGGGTACTGACGGGGTATTATTTGTAGCCCTCATTTAATTTTGCAGAAATTTTGAAGAAAATCTAAGTAAGACACTTTATTTCGATTTTTGATGAGATCTAAATACAGATTATTTATATTACTATAATAACATTCGTACCTGTTGTGCATAATTATCATCTACTATATACACGGTTGTACTGACGTCGATATTCGGAATGCCCGACTAGTTTCGGACTCTCAGTTCGGCTCGCGATCCCGCCGCGTCACCTGCTTATGAATAAGGGGTCCGTTAGAGTCCAAAACTAGTCGGGCAAAAAACCCGGAAACAATTTGCCCGATCCGGGATTCGAATTCAGGTCCTCGTACGTGCCATTAGACCAGCGAGACAGCCGTATCATAATTATCATGTGGGACAACATTCAAGCTGGTTTCTGTGATTTTATATCACCCAACCTAACCCGTCTTCCAATATATTAAAATGTGAAGCTCCGAAAATCTGCCTTACAAGTCTGATATCTGTGCATCCAGCTTGCAATCACAACACGAGTGGCCTCAAAAGGCCAACAACACGGCCAGTGACAAGTTCCAGTCCATAGCGCAGAGTACCTCATTACCTTGTCACACTCAGTTGACTCTTACGAGTCATTCGAGACGGTCGGATGTATTGCTTTTTGTAGTCGAAAATGTCGCTTGACAATGCAACCCTATAGTTTTTATGGATAATTAGTTTTGCAAATGAATTTATTATGATTACAATTTGCAAAGAAGATTGTTTTCTTAATGTTTGCTTTTAGCAATCTTAGTGAAATTGGTTTACGAAGAAATTTTTCTAAAATAAGCGCAGCAGAGATCCACGTATCTAAGGGTCTATATAAATCGATGATTCTCACCTCGCTTTTTCTTTGCATCGGCATGAGCCAAATAGCCATGGGATAGTTAAACCGTGGTATAGAGCTTGGTCTGGCAACAGGGATGGTAGCGAGGTTGACCGTCCAGTACTCAAGTATCGTCTCTCATGGAGGCTCTCTACTTGTACCCTGTCCTTGCTAAAGTGTGCAAACCCTTTTATTATAAAAAATATAAGTAAATATAAATAAAAAGAAAAATAATGGAAGTAATTAAAAGTCCTCTCTTTGTTGTAGCGAAGCGGCTAGATCGTTGTAAGGCAAATAAACCCTGAACCGTCCCAGCGGTAACATGTTTTAGATAAAAATGAAAATTCTTTGTTTAAAACTTTCGTTCCGCAATTTCTGAAAGCCAAGAAACGTTTTCTTGGGTATAATCAACAGCCCCTTTACCATGAACTCTTAAAGCACGATAGTTTACGTTGAGGAAGCAAGACGACGCATTACACTTCGCGTAGCGGTGTCTCGCTCCCACATCGTAAACTGTCGTGTTTTAAGAGTTCTTGGTAAAGGGGTAGTAGATGCATAAGCATTGCTTGGGGACTATGCATCATAAATGTATGATGTCAGTTTCATATTACACTGCGACTCGCCTAGAAAAGGTGACCGTTTTGTTGTTTAGCCAAATATGACAAAACTATTCTGAGTATATAAGGTCGTATGAATTGTTGCCAACATTCAATTAGTTTTATAAAATATGTTTTAAAAAACTCGTTTGTCTTGTAGTCGCTAAGTGCAACTGGTAAACATGAGGTCCTGTGATCGAAACCGGGGTCGGACAAAGTGTTTTCGAGTTTTTGCACTTGGTAATTATCAGTAGCAGTACGGAGCCTGGATTTGTGCCCGGTTAATGGTAACTAACTCGCTCCTAATTACATTGGGACCACTAACATAACTAGCGATATTTTCTTTATAAATAACGTCGCTTCGATTTATCATCACGCCTGTATTCCCCGAAGGGGTAGGCAGCTGGGCACATATCGTATACCCACATTTCGCCAGTTATGTTTTTTCGGTCCCAATGTAATAGGCGGCGAGCCTATTGCCGTCAACCGGTCACAAATCCAGACTCCGTGCTGCTACTGAGAATTACCTATTGGAAAAACCCAGTAACAGTTTGCCTGACTGTTACCTATGGCTTAGCAGTCACGCTTAGCGACCACTGCTACACGACTATAGATACACTATTACTACTATGCCTAACTCTTCTGGAAATTCAAGCATGAATGATGTTATGTATACTCGAAATAGACAACACCACTTTTTCGTCCATTTAAAACACGTTTATTAACCTAGTTTTTCGCAAAGCTTCGTTGAAAAGCCTTCAGAATCTAGTTTTCAAATACCCCTCACAGTCGAACCGCAATTTTGCTTTCTTTAATTTCCCTTTTAGCTATCGCTCATGCTGTCTGTCTGTTTTGGCGTGACCTCAAGGCTTTCGGTTCATATCCGACTAACGAAATTTTATTAATAGTGTTTTAGATACAGATTAGGTTTTTGTGTTCTAAAGGTATATAAGTATTGTTATAGGTAGACTAATGTGAACAATTCAAGTGATTGACGATGGCTATAAATGACGTCATGGTTTTGACTTTTGATTGTTATTTATTTTGAAAAACTATCCGTTCTAAAAAATAATTATAATGACTTTTTTTCTGCTTGTCTCACAAAGATATAAAGTAAACAATTATTTATTTAATATCTTTGGAAAACTTACAGCTAAACAAACAGATTGATGAAAAGTATACAAAACTGTCAGCCAATTACATGTCTTCACTATTGTGATTTCAAATCCCTTTGGAAAGGCAGACAGGCCGCATAGTTAACAATATAAACTCAGAAAGTCACTGACCTCAGTCCCCTGGACTTTCAGCTTCATATGGTCTTCTCTGGTGGTCTTCCCGTCTTTTCTCTTCTTCCAGCAGTATCCGTCTCTCCTGTAGCGGACCTTCTTGCGGCTGTATAGCAGCATAGAGCCGCTTTTCGGCCTGTAAAGAAAAAAATATGTTTGAATATATAGTACATTAGAACAGAGGGTGTTATTTATTTCGAATAATTATTCAATTTAGTAGCAACAATATAGGGTTGTCATGACAACCAAATAATAGTCTTCATCCTTCTCTCTTTCGCTGTGATTGGAGTTGTTTTAATAAAACTATAATAGTATACCTTCTCAGCAATGTTATACATAATACGAAGAAGCCTATTGCTATTAACCGGGCTCATATTCAGACTCCATGCTAACTGAGAATAACATAAAAAAAAATTAACATTATAAAACAAAATAATATTTCTTGCTGTGCATGTGTGTTTTAACATAATTATCTATGTGTGCGTGACCGTGTTTAACGGAAAATAAATCAGTGTGTCTATAGCTGCCACTTGTTTCTCTTGTCTCTCGTATTAAATACCTAACATTTGTCTTAGTTGACAATAGTAACATAATATATAATCTACCTATTTTCTCTTAAACAACAAATTATACCTACTCCTAAATCTGTAGTACCCACAAATTCCATCTCATAATCACGATCGCTCATCTAGAACATAAATACCACGTATCTAAACTGCGACGCTAAGTTCCTAATTGTGAATTAGTATCTCGACAATTAATCAAAACTGCTAATTGATATATTGTTGTAGGTACACGCTTGATGACACGAGGCGGGAACCAACGGATGCTATTAAACCTGGGACTTTACTACTGAAGTTGTTAGGCACCAAACTCCTGTAATATCGCCGTGAGTTGATTTTATGTGTCCTTGTATAAGGGTGGCTTCACAATTGGGTGTGCAATTTATTGTACAAAATTCTTCTATATTCGTCAGAGTTGCGGGCAACCGGTAAATGCAATTGGCATGTTCTAAGGAATAGGCCTTTTTTTCAACGGTGGACGTCTCCCGCCTGATGATTCATCATAATTACTAATATAAACAAAGCCTTGACTAAGCCGATAATTGTGATTTTTGATCTATATAAAATTTCTTTCCCAAGAGCTTTTTTTTCTTATGAATTATGACATAAGAAAATAATGAATCATTGACACCTACACTATGTTTGAAATGTATAATAATTAACCTACTACGACAAAATTGTTAACTTTATTCAATACATTACATTCACGAGAACGAAAACAGTGAATGACAAAAATCTCAAGTTAAACATCTTAAATATTATAGATTCATTGCAAAGCTTTACAAAGATGGAGAAATGCGTCCGTTGCACTCAAAGGCACGTAAAGGAAACACCGATTTTAATGGAAGCATGAACGCTTGTTGTGTGGTGAAAGGAACTTATAGATATACCTATAGAAACCTATCGGTTGTTAAGATGAAAAGGACTTCCCCTTATTCTATATAAGCACTGATAGCCGAATGGTATGACTGATTGCCACGTCAAAGGTCGCAATTCAAATCCCGGCGCGCACCAATGTCTTTTCGAATTCATGTGCGTATTATAAATTAGTTATCAGTTGCTAAAAACGGTGAAGGAAAACATCGTGAGGAAACCGGCACCTCTGAGAGATTATTTAACGGTGTGTAAAGCCATGTCAGAGTAAATGTGGTTTAAACTCTGACACCAGGTTGTTCATAAAGCATTAAATAAGAAGAAATTTTAGGTACTGAATAATTAGGCCGGAGGGCATCAAACCTTATAAACTGCTGTACTCACAATGATAAAATTCATCACCAAATTTGGTGATTTAGATGTTACATCATAAATTATAGATGATTTTTCTTGCAAATAGGTTTACAAGACCCACATCATTATTTTTACGGCATTACTGTATTTATCTGTATTAGTCGTAAATAATTATTTAAGTATCTATGTTTCACACTGTGAAAAAATAAGTGTATCATCACACGATCCAAAATCACCACAAACGTGTTATACCTAAAACAAATTCTACCTTTCACATTCGATATCTGTGTGAAACCAGCTTAACGAGGGACATTTGAATTATTATAGTAATGGTATCCGGGCAGTGGGATTTATCGGGCGGCTGTAAAACGAGCCGGGACGGACCGCGCTATGAGAGAATTATCCTACGGTATTGGTTGGCGACGGTTACCAGGTTATGAGATATTGCAGTGAGAGGGTTTTGTGAATACTACTTTATCTGTAGAAAAAATTGGTGATTAATTTCATTTAAGGCATCTTCTTAGTGATTGACTATTCTTTTTTACAGCTTTTTTATTAAAAAAAAATTAACTATCATCATCATCATCATCAGCCGACAGTCATCCACTGTGAAACAAAGGCCTTCTCCTTAAAACGCCATAAACAACAACTCACCATTTAAATATTATGTCCATTATTTATATGAGACAAGTTGATTACAAAATAGTAGTATTTTTGTTGCGTTTATCAAATACTAAATCCGTGGTCTCTGCCTACCCCTCAGGGAAACAGGCGTGACTTTATGTATATAAATGTATTAAAAGTTGAACCAATATCGTACAATATTTCAGATTTAATAAAGTAAAAACATAGACTATATACTAAGTTATAAACTGTTTACACGTTACTATACCTAGACTACATCTTAAAATCCAGCTGATTAAGACGAATCCTTCATAAGCTGTCAAGATGGCCGCTGAGCTTATACACTTCGTGTGCACCCCTAAATTTTACAACTTCGGGACACTAGTAAAATTACATTGAAGTATAAAAATATATGCGAGCTGACGCGTGGATATACATGCATCTGCTACAGCAAACATTGTAATATATACTTTAGACTCAATGAATATATTATTAGGTTTACTAGCTCCTCGGTCGAGGTCAATATGATTATTGAGATTGCAGATGGCTTGATCGGCTAGGATACTCGTGAAGCGGTACACTGAGGTTTTTTTCTTTATCAGGAGTATAATAAAGGGTGTAAGTAGGAAGCCTCCGAAAGATGTAAGTAGGTATTTCGTCTGTCGTACTCTCATCTTGCTACCATTTTCGACTGACCAATCTTTCTATTCGAATGACCAATCAAACCAATCTCTACACCATGCTATGACCTTATTTTGTCTAGCTCTTGTCTATCCAAAGAAGAAAAATCTTCCTAATCCTCTCTTCTATTCTTCATAATATTATTTATTTAAAATTGACTGAGTACTTTTTGAACGTCAAATTACATCAATATAGCCCCCCCCTAAATCACGCGTCACTGCTTCCTAGCTATAGCTGGGTAGAAGAAAGGGCCCAACAAACTACCCAGCAGCACTATCTGTCAGTAAACATTTGGAATTCTCTTAGGTTATCATAAGTATCCCATATGGTAAATAGCCTATCAGCATTCTTCGGTTCCACACCAGGGTTGCGTCCTACGGTTAATTTTCCTTGCGATGGAAGGAAATGCTATTCTTAGATAGTCCCCTATGGAGAAAGAGTTTTAGTTTGTTTACATTTAGATTGAGACAAACGTAATTCGTCTTCAGTTGCGTAATCAGTATTAGGTCGTTGATCTTAAGAGTAAACACTATTTCAGTCAATGTCGGAAAATATTCAAGCACGTACAAAGTAAAATAGTGACTAGGTTTCAACAAATAACAATAAAAACAATTATTAAACCGGCTTCCGCACCCTAATCACAGATTTAAAATAACGAAAACAATAAAAGCAGAACACAGAAAGTATTAAAAATAAAAGTAATTTCTTATAAAGGAATTCTTGGCAATATAGGTATTATAATCAGTCCAATAAATTTCCTTATCAAAAGCTTCCATCAAACTAACCTATAGCCGTGACCTTTCGATAACTCACGCCCGAGCAGTCATCACATACGGATTGCGTAATCAAAAATGCTCGCACATAAGCCGGTACCTAAGCCATCCATAACGACAAAAACAGATTTCATTGATGCAATTTTATTTATTTTAAGCAATAAAAATCGGCGATGGTAGCTCTGCCGTATTTCGTCCGCCGTCAGAACCATACGTTATATCGCGACAAAAACAAGCGCCGCATCAAATTCATGAGCGCGACGACTAATAAATCGCTATTGAACACATAAATCTCCACGATCTATGTTAGTTACGATTTTTTTTCGCAAAAGTCGCCATGGTTATCCGTCAAGGGCTATCGAATGCTAAATGTTAGATCGGGGATCGAATTTTGAATAAAATTTGCGTATTTCGCCCCTTATCTTGCTGTATGGTGTTTTGATCGTTCGCGTTTCATTTCTTTTCCAATATATAAGTACTAAATGAACAAAAAAATCGTTGAGCGAAATTTTGTGTAGGTACCCGCTGACTCGTAAAAAAGGTCCGTGGAATACAACAATATTTTTAAGCGTTCTCCTGAGCGTACTCAGCAAAAGCCGACATAACTATAAACAAGAAATCACCAAAAAGTCCCAAAATTAACGTTCAAAAGTCAAGCCCTCGGTAATTTCTTGTTTGCAAATGTTGTTCGGGCCAAATTTTAAATAAAAATATGAATAATAAACACTGGTAAAGGATGGACCATACAGCACTTCCATTAATCGAGGATAAGACAGTGAAATTTATTTATACGGGACACCGGAATTACGGGCCGTGGCTTTTTTAAGCGACGTAAACCAGACAAATAGTCGGCTGTAGGAGGAGAGTAGGGTTGGCACGTCAGGGACATTCCTGGTGCCTGTTGTCTTTAAGCATTGTATTTAAAATAAGTGTAAAGCATTTTTAAATGTTGTTATTTTTGCCATTAAGAAATGAACAGAAAAAGTTAATAAAAATAAAATTGACTTTATTTTCAAATAATAATCTGTAAATATTTTGGTAAATTGTTTGAAAATGATAACAAATAATCATTTATTACATAGGTATGTAATATAGAAAAGAAAGTTTTATCTATGGTGTATTTAAAGATACTGTAACATTAAGCACTAGTAACATTATTATAATATTCTATATTGTATTTAAATCATTCAAAGCATTTGTAACATTGTAGGTAGAAATCTTTCAACAAAGAATGTATACATACCTTCAAATCACAAGAAACCCAAAAAATATAAAGTTAAGAAAAAACAAAATCCCGCACCGCAAAAAACATTTTTCTTTTTACAAAACCAAAACTGCCAACCCTAACATCGTCAAGGATTATATGCGTTTTAAATACCAGAACTCTGAATGCGAGGCAACCCTGTGTCAGCCACAAGCAATTTGTCAAGAGCGAGCCGTGAACCGTGATTTTCCAAATTATTTTTGCTAACCCTTCATTGTTTAAGCTTCTTCCAGCAATTTGGAATGCGATTTCAAGTCGAGTGTTTCATTCTTTGCTTTTTGGGATTTACGCTTTTGTACCAGTTATTTTGTTTGGTTGACATGACGTGGCAATGTCACGTGGCTTAAGATTTAAGTTTAGAAGATAATTAAATTTTTTTTTTGGAAGGAGATTGGAATTGTGCAATGTAACTGATGCAACTTGAGTTTTGACTGCGCCTGCAATAATTGTTTTATCTAAATATATTTTAATGAATCCGTTTCTCTTGTTCACGCCATAAGTTAAGAATGGATGGACCGATTTGAGTAATTCTGGTTTTGATTTTGAAATATTAATGGATGTCCAGGGAAGGTTTAAAAAGCGAAAAGGCGGTACGTAGTTAGCCGGCTCAGCTAGTGTATTTAAATATTTTTAATTTGAATAAGCTTTTTTATTACTTAATTTTAATATTTTTAGAACCAAAACGGCTAAAGAACAACGAAAAACTGCTACCTAAACCTCATATTATATCAGCATACAATACACCGTAATTTTATTTTCTTGCCCGTTCTAAATCTTATTAAGTTTCTTAGATTCAAGCCTATCCATTTATCATTATCAATTCGTGTTACTCAACTGAACAAAGTAATTTGACAAAAAAGCGTGCCAATAAAACAAAACAACTAAACAAATGCAAAACAAAACGAATTCCAACCAAACTGTAGCACTAATGAGGTCATAAAAATTCTCAAAAATCACAAACAACAGTCAATGCAATACCGATCTGCATTCAGGTATCGCATGTCGACGGCCAATAGCACCCATAAATCATCGTTCACGAATAATTCCCGTATTTTGGGCCAATGCCGATAATTTAAAAACGTCGAAAATTACCGCGGCTTAACTACGAAATGCAAGTTGTGAAATAGCAAATAAATAACTCAATTGGAACGTAAGGAGTTATGCGCGCGGCGCACGAACTGCAGCGCGGTCCGATCGGCGGGTGCAGGGTTATCGTGGATGTACTAAGTACGTATAAATTATCAAATTAAACTTTTAATGAGAACAAAATTATTGAGTTCTTTATACGACCTTCCTACGCCATCATGAGACTATGACAACAGAATAAGTCAATGCAGTTGAAGGATGCTTTAAAAGTGAGAATAAACAGTTATAGGGTATTTGGAATTCGATGCCTGCGAGCCATGACGGTAGCTTAGTTGGTAAGACCTGCTTCGTCACGACAAAGAGTTATGATCGAATTAACAAATAAGATTTCTTAGGGATTTTCCTACTCAAGGCAAGGTGTTGTTTTATCATGGTTCAGTTTTTGGGATGACTTTTTGTAAAAAATACCATATGTTAATACCAGAGACGCAGTAATATAGATCACATTTACATGACATACACACTCTTATGACATAACATAACATCACGCCTGTATTCCCCGAAGGGGTAGGTAGAGGTGCACATATAGTACACCCACATTTCGTCAATTATGTTTTAGGTCCCAATGTAATAGGGGGCGAGCCTATTGCCATCAACCGAGCACAAATCCAGACTCCGTGCTGCCACTAAGAATTACCTAATGGAAAAACCCAGCAACATTTTGCCCGACCAGGGATTTAAACCCAGGACCTCATGCTCAGCAGTCGCGCGACCACTAGACCAACGAGGCAGTCAATGACTCCCTAATAATAAGGTAAATAAAACCTCAACTCAACACAGAATCTTAGCTGCATTACACACCACGCAACTCAGAACGACAAATCGTCCAGAAATCAGGAATGCAATCCAACTAATGCTTTCTCAGTGCAAGCTTCCAATTGCAAAAAGCGCCACAAATGGTGCATAGAAATCAAGCGCCTGAAAACGAACCCAACACAGATATTAAACAATAGTTGCATTCTAACGTCATGCGATGTGGCCGACACACACGTAGCGAATACTTCTACCGATCGCTAAATATGATAGCGTTAATATAGTTGTTTGTGAAATGTCGTGTTTTTGTAGATGGCTTAATGAATCTATTTTCGTGTTTGGTGAATGGAAGTTTTAATGCTCAATGAGCAAGTATTTTTATATGCATTTATAATGTTCATCTTAATTCCAACTAATATTATAAACGCGAAAGTTTGTAAGTATTGATGGATGTTGGTTACTCTTTCACGCTCAAACGGCTCGACTGATTTTGATAAAATTTCATATGGCGGTAGCTGACACCTTGAGTATGCCACAAATTACTTTTCAAATCAAAACTAAGAAAAAACAACCCATCTTCGTTAAATAAGGCAGAATTCCGTTGATTTGAAAAGTTCATTAGACGATTTGCTTTTTTAAAAGATCGACAATTATGAGCCTCACGATGCAAGCTAAACTCAATTTCCTTGTACCGTCAACAGCGAAAGTAGCTGAATATTTAAAACTAGCTTTTGCCTGCGGCTTCCCTTGCGTTAAGTAGCCTTGGTCACGGTTTTTAGACTTTTTACATGCCAAATTTCATCAAAATCCGTCCAGTGGTTTAGTCGTGAAGGCGTAACAGACAGACAGAGTGACTTTCAAATTTATAATATTAAGTATGGATTTGAATATCGTATGTGTTCTGCAAAAGGGTCAGGTAAGGAGTACCCGTAACCGACGAGCGTGTATGAGGAATGTGATGCGTGTGAATGAAGTAAAAGAAGTATGCCAGGATCGTAGTAAATGGAAATCTGTGGTCTCTGCCTACCCCTCTGGGAAACAGGAGTGACTTTATGTACATATATTAAACACAACGTTAATTAAAGAATAATTTGTTACGTAAAACGTCTAGAATGTTCTCAGATCACTTGGACTTTTGAAATTTCAGATTATACCTTGAATAAATTAATGTATATTTCGATTAATTTCGACTTGATTGGTGCAGTGGCTTAGCGATTAGCTTGCTGTGTTTTGGGTTGCGGGGTCGATTCTTACACGAGACAAATAATTGTGTGATTTGGATTTTTTTGTCTCGAGTCTTTGCCACTCTTTCATATACTAGGATCATACCGGCATTAACTAAACCTCGTGTTAAGTCTATTGACATCTCTACTCTTTGACAATTATATAGTGATAGGCTCTGTATTTAATCCTGAAATTCACGCGGACGAAGTCGCGGGCAACAGCTGGTTTTAAAATAAATAAACATACAAATTCTAATGCATCTGATATGTCATGCTTGTAAAACGTACGATGATATTTCTTCTATGTCAATTTTTAACCCATAAGGATTTTTACGGGAAGGGGGCGATCTTCAATAAAAAAAAATATTCCTATGCTTCTGCTGCTAACCGTACCAAGTTCCAAGACTTTTGAGTGTTTCTTTCCGGTTCAGTTAAATCATTTAGGTTTATTTTTTTAGAAGATTGTGAATTGGTTAAAGTCATGCTTTCTTTTTGCCTTGGCCTTTTGCTGTGTTATAGTTTTGATATAGTTTTGTAACTATTGTAGTAAATAGATAAAAAGTTATTAAGTTTTCATTAAAAAAATACGTATTTATTGCCATCTTATTAGGCACCATTTTAGTCGTAAATTTCTAGAAGTATTCTATTATGATTATGCTTTTTGCAGTGTTTGTATTGCAACATCAATTGTACATCTCCCACTAAAACTCAGATAAACAACCAATATTTGTGTATTTTGTAACATAAAACGTAACATAACATCACGCCTGTATTCCCCGAAGGGGTAGGCAGAGGTGAACATATAGTACACCCACATTTCGCCAGTTATGTTTTTTAGGTCCCAATGTAATAGGGGGCGAGCCTATTGCCAAGAAACGGACACAAATCCAGACTCCGTTCTGCTACTGAGAATTATCTAATGAAAAAACCCAGTAACACTTTGCCCGACCCGGGATTCGAACCCAGGACCTCGTGCTCAGCAGTCGCGCTTAGCAACGACTAGCCAACGAGGCAGTCTGTAACATAGATTACTTTCATTGGCAAACTCAAAGTTATTATTAGCTAGGTACAGGTAAAATCTTAAAATACCTCCTTACAACTCAATCAAATTAACAAGACGGTTTCATTACTTTAAAAACCACGTCACACTGAACAATCAATTACAACACTCTTCAATCACAGCGAGCAACTAAAAATTAACATAATTCGCCCCCAATTAACACAGTACATTCCAACCTATGCAGTTGAAGTAAAGTCATCGCTCATAACTCAAGCTAAGCACATGCTTAAGCAATTACTCAGCAATAAAACCTTCGTCGTTAATGTTACATTTTCCGCTTCATTATGACGTCAAAGTGCACCTCTTTATGACTCTAACAAGATTATATTCATGACGAATTGTTATACGCTAGTCATGATTATTTTATTTAGAAGTTAGTTATATATATTATTTAATTATATTAATATTATATGAGTTTTTGTAATATTTTTTGCATGTTGCCATGCTAGGCTTTACACGGTGGCTTAGTTGGCAGAGCGGCGCCACGGTACGGCGAACGTCGCGGGTTCGAGTCCCGCTCGTGTCCATCATTTTTCAAGTTTCCTTTATCAATTTACATTAATATTGTTAAATAGTGTCAAATTAATTGTTGTCAATTAATCACATCACATCACACTAATATTATAAAAGCGAATGTTTGTGATTGTGTCTGTATGTTTGTTACCTCTTCACGCTCCAACAGCTAGGCCGATTTTGATGAAATTTCATATGGAGGTAGCTGACTCCCTGGATTAAGACATACGCTACTTTTTATCCCAAAAACATGTAGCGGGTAAAATGGCGGGGCGCAGCTAGTATTATCCTAACGCTAACGTTCAAAGCAGCTATCTGTTTGTTGCCCTAAAACTACTAAACTAATAAATTGACTGTAATGAAATCTAATATACTGGTTTGGCTCCTGGGGCATAGACTAGGAATAAGGGAAATCTATCAAATATAGGTACTTTTTATATAAAAAAGCTATCAAGAAAAATCGTCGCTAACGTACCAAGTTGCAACTTTCATCTGCAACTTGGTACTTATTTGGTATAATTATTACTAAGACGTGAAACTAGGAGATACTTAGCAGCATCTTTTCGGATAGAATAATTATAAAAATAGAACATGCGCGCCCCTTTGCATAATGTCGTGACGTCACATCTTCGCGGGCACAACAGTCAACATCAAGTTGATGACGTAATCATGTGTGACATCTCGCTTACTCTGTCTGTCTCTTTTTTTTAACATATTATTCGTAAATAATTTTATGTTTTGTAGTATATACAGTATAAATATTAGTTATGAAGAGTACTGTATAGATAGATTACCACATAGCACATAGCAATCAAGTTATTTTTTTTAAATTTAGTTCTGTGTGTGACTATGGAAAAGATTGGTCCATATTTTACATGTATTTAGAAATTCCTAAGTACTTCCTAAGATGGTAAATTAGGCGAACGAAATCTTAGAAAACTGCGCAAAAATGTAAAATAGCTCTTAAGCTACGTGTTGCAGGTTCGATCCCGATATGTTAAAATTAAATATGTTGAATAAAATGTTGTCTACACAAGTACATCTGCCATTGCCATTGCCATCAGCCGGACATAAATCCAGACTCCGTGCCTAAGATTAAGATTGACCTAAAGGACACAGTAACACTTTCTGACTCGGGATTTGAACCCAGGACTTCATGCTCAGAAATGACACTTAGCGGCCACTAGACCAACGGCAGTGTGATAGTCACAATTGTAAAATGAACCTATGATACCATAGAGTAATAATCCTACTAATATCCTACTAATATTATAAATGTGAAAGTTTGTGAGTATGGATGTGTGGATGTTTGTTACTCTTTCACGCATAAACGGCTGGACCGATTTGGTTGAAATTTGGTATGTAGATAGGTTATACCCTGGATTAACATATAGGCTACTTTTTATCCCGAAAAAATGTCGCGGGTAACACCGCGGGGCGCAGCTAGTTAAAAAATATTTACATTTCTTGTGGGTTCATTCACATTCCTAAAGCTCATTGGTGTCAAGTATATACATACCATATTTACCTCACTGTAGGTTAAAAATAACTAGTATAATACACACGTGTCGACCTTAATATCTCGAATGTCCTCAAAGTCTACTTTATATAAATAACCAGTAATATGCTGACTCATCCCTCAATGTAATTTGTGAAGTAGAATAGTCAATAAGGGCAGGTTTACGCGTG
This sequence comes from Abrostola triplasia, assembly GCA_946251915.1. Classification (NCBI taxonomy): domain Eukaryota; kingdom Metazoa; phylum Arthropoda; class Insecta; order Lepidoptera; family Noctuidae; genus Abrostola; species Abrostola triplasia. The sequence goes on from OX276432.1 coordinate 11,153,239, forward strand.
AGAAACATTATTTATTCATATATTACCTCTTCACGCCTAAACGGCTGGACCGATTTCGATGAAATTTGCTATGAAGGTAGATGACACTCTTAATTAACACATGGGCTACTTTTTATCTTGACATGTACCAAGAAAACCGTTGGACGCATCTGGTTTACTATATATGCCGGTTTTACTCACGTCAAAATTCGGGAATGCCCGACTAGTTTCGGACTTTAACGGAGCCCTTATTGTAAGCAGGTGACGCGTCGGAGTCAGGAGGCGAACTTATAGTATCATATTAAATCTGTAACTATTAATTACTAAACTTACAGAAAAGTTTATCAAAGGAATAATTATATTTTCATTCCATTTTACAAGATAATATACAAAAGTAAAGACTATTATGAAGCGCTTCTATATTATAATAATTAATAAAATATCTAATTAACATAAAACAATAACGCTTTAAACCTAATTAACGTTCAACTATTTATATAGTTTAGTATTTTTTTAGATAACTTGGGTTTGGGCAGCATTATATAAAATTACTACGATAAACGCTACGTCTGTCTACGAATTACCTACGGCGTAGCACTGCAGGCCTTTGTACTACAGAATAATTTATATATTTACTTTTTTTTTAAGTCGCCCCACACTAGGAATTTCTCCTGTATCGTGAGTGCGTTTCACACACATGAAATATAACTATCCACAAACACCCAGATTTGAACCCGCAACCCTTAACGCAGTAGCCTAATCGCTTAGCCACCGCGTGGTTTTAATTTAGATTGCAATATTTGACCTAAACAAACACATACATACAAACATTGCAAGTTAAATAAAAGCTTGTAATAATACAATATAAATAAAACTTCACGCCTTCAAATTAAATAAAAAGAAACTACAAAAATGATTATTTTAATTCTCCACAACGATCGGTCAACTCAAAGGTGAAATTAACTTTCCAATTTGTACCTGAATTAAAAAAGTATGATCATTAGTCAAAGAAAGCCCATTAGCCAACAGTGACTCTATTCAAGGTACAATTACTCAATTTCTCAGTTCCGATTTGTATTTAATTATGAAAAATGTATTTCTACACTTAACTGTTAGGTTTTGTCGTGACTTTTGAAGATATAAATTGTTGGGTACTGTTTTATTTGAGGGTGTAGTGCTCTGAGATTGAGGATTAATATTTGTGAAGATATTTTGGATTGACTTAGATGGTTTGGGCATGTAGAAAGGATGGATGAAAGAAGAATGACAAAACGAATATATGAGGCGAGTGTTAGTGGAGTATCTGAAAGGGGAAGACCTAGGCGAACATACCTAGACCAAATCGGAGATGTTCTGCAAAAAGGGCAAGTGAGGAGTACCCTCAACCGAAGAGCGTGTATGAGGAATGTGATGCGTGTGAATGAAGCAAAAGAAGTATGCCAGGATCGTAGCAAATGGAAATCCGTGGTCTCTGCCTACCCCTCAGAGAAACAGGCGTGCCTTTATGTATGTATGTATTTTGGATTGTAACGACCTTTCATAAAGATATTTGTAATGGCATTGGACAGGGTTCTGTGGAGGAATAATGGGGAAGCCTTTGTCCAGCAGTGGGACACCGAATAGGCTACATAAAAAAAAATACGACCTTTCAAACTAGTAAAGTCATAGTGGCCTAGTGGTAAACATACCAGATTTGTATGCACAAGATTTCCGGTTCAAATCCGAGCTAGTAGAAAGTGACTTTTTCAATGTTATAAAAATACTTTCTTAGTTATTCTAAGACACCACTGACTAACGGTGACGGAAAACATCGTGAGGAAACCTGGATTTGATTATCTGAAATCGCCAACCCGCAGTGAGCTAGCGTGGTGACCAAAGCTCATCCTTCTCTATACGAGAAGAGGCCTTTGCCCTGCAGTGGGACAGTTATATAGGCCGTTATTATCATTACTTAATATGATCTTTTAAAGTTTTTCAGGTTTTTATTACAGATAGTCGAGCATCGGGAGTATGCACGTGAGTAAAACTTGCATTTATAGTAAGCTATGTTTTGCCCGCGGTTTCGCCCGCGTTAAGTAGGCTATTTCCTTTTTCGGTAAATATTACTATGGAAGTATGGAGATTTTAGTCTAATGTTTAAAAACAACCTAAAATATTGAGTATATTTCAGTAAGATAAATATAAATCATATTCGTACCTTACACTTTAAACTCTTATACATAACTATATTCACATCTCTACCCTATTCTAAATACTAGACCAATTCATATCAAAAAATCCTAAAATTAGTCCACTCATCAATAGAATTGTTGAGCCAAATTCCACTCCAGCCGGCCGGTATCAATTAGTGTACCGGCACACAAATGCTGCAATTCATCTTGGGTGCATCGCTAAATACCTAACGAACGGTTGCCATGGTGATAAATTTTGTGAAACGGTCGATACTATTGTAGCGACATCTAGACGTCGAAGGACGAATGACGTTGTTTATCCTGCATCGCGCTAGCGAAGTAATCACATTCACTAGATATATTATACACAGCCGCCCCGAGTTCAGAAGTGGGGCGCCACCGCCTGGTTAGACGGTCTTCCACACTTTATATGGAGTAATCATTATTATAAGCCGGAAAATGTCTAGTGTTTTAAATTAATATAAATTAAAATAAATGCCTGCCTCTAAGCGGGGGTTGCCATAAAGGGGGTTGGATCGAGGGATTGGTGGTGAAGTTACAGAAGGCGCTGCAGCCCATCTTCTGAAATTTCGCTCAGTTTCCAATAACATTTTATCTTATGTATTAATTAGCCACGCGTAATCTCCAACGGATAGACAGAAACCATAGATTTAACTGTGCATGATGGCGGAAGGACTGATTCATTGGTCTAGTGGTCGCTAAGCGCGGCTGCTGAATACGAGGTCCTGGGTTTGGATTCGGGGTCGGGTAAGTGCCGGTTAATGGCAGTAGGCTCGCCCCCTATTGCATTCTTTATTAATATGTAATTTTTTACTACTCTTGGACTACGAAGTGTACTCTTAGCCTAGCTTTCCTTCAGAATACCTCCAATTTAATTACTTTACATCGAGTGTATGTGTATCTATACATGTTATATATACACACAAACATTAATGTAGACAGATGCCGCAATAGATCTATATTGCATTGCTAAATACCAATAGAGCGGCGTGGAGTCACTAAGGAAGATAAATTGGTGGGAAATAGTTGATTACAAATTGAAATAGACGTTGGCCAAATAGATTAATTATACAAAATAAAACGTAAACATAATCACGCTAGTATTCCCCAAAGAGTAGGCAGAGGTATCTCAAAAATACAGCCACATTTCGCTAGTTATGTTATACGTCTTAATGTAGGTAATAGGGGTGAGCCTATTGCCTTTAACCGGGCACAAATCCAGACTACGTGCTGCTGCAAATTACCAAATGGAAAAACTCCGTTACAATTTGCCAAACCCGGGATTCAAACCCAGAACCTAGTGCTCAGCAGTCGCGCTTTTTTTTTCATTTTATTTATCCTATTTGTATATTAATGGCGAACCTATTGCCATTAAAGAGCTCAAAGCGGGTTCGCCTTACGATTTGTTTTCTCAGCCACAGAAAAGCATTGTGTCCTCAACCCATTGCTCTAATGATAGATGTTATACATACATAACATAACATCACGCCTGTATTCCCCGAAGGGGTAGGCAGAGGTGCACATTTTAGTACACCCACATTTCGCCAGTTATGTTTTAGGTCCCAATGTAATAGGGGGCGAGCCTATTGCCATCAACCGGGCACAAATCCAGACTCCGTGCTGCTACTGAGAATTACCTAATGGAAAAACCCAATAACACTTTGCCCGACCCGAGATTCGAACCCAGGACCTCGTGCTCAGCAGTCGCGCTTAGCAACCACTAGACCAACGAGGCAGTGTATGTTATACATACACTCTTACATTATTATACAAATAAATGTGTATTAGTAACTTGAGTGGACAAATGTTATATATTTATGAATCATTAATCGCCTTTTATTAGGCCTGAAACAGCATGGCGGTACTTTTACGACGCCCAGTTTATATGTTCACTATTATATTGTAACAGTTCTTCTATTAGTATTAACATGTGTAGACCGAGCATTATATTGTAGAGACACAATGAGTAGAGCAAGGTTTTAAGAACATTTACTGGTCACACCTAACGGTACAATAAATGACGACTTGATTAGCGCAGTGGCTAAGTGATTGGACTGCTGCGCTAAAGGTTGCGGGTTCGATTCCCGCACGGGGCAAAACTTTGTGCGACCCACAGATGTTTGTCCCGAGTCTGGATGTTTGTGTATGTGATATTTCATGTTTGTGAAACGCACCCACGACACAGGAGAAATTCCTAGTGTGGGGCGACGTTTTAAAAAAAAAAAAAAAAAAAAGTAAATTATAAATAATATATTTTTACCTAATGGTACAATAAATAAAAAAGTTAACAATAAAAAATATATTTTTAACACAAGCTTTTAAATCAAAAGTACCATAATATTGTATTGTCACCAAACCTATTTAAGTATGCAGAATTTCATTTCAATTGGGTGTTAAAAAGTAGTTCTTATTCAGATTGCAAGAGTTGAAGTAAACAAACTCATATTGCAAGTTAAATAAAAGCATATTAAAACGAAGTCAAGTACCCCCTTACACAACATAAATGATAGCTGAAAACCATCTTGAACACATCAGCTTTCAAACAGAAAAAAACCTCATACAAAATGGGTCCATTCGTTATGGACCTACGCTGCCACAGATCTACTATTGAAGAAGAGCAAAATTGTACTATTAAACACTGCTTACCCCTTCAAGGAATACGCAACTGATGTTATGTGAAATATGTTTGATAATATTCATTCGTAGTATCAACAATTATAATTAACTAGTTGCCCCGCGCGGTGTTACCCGCTACATTTCATCAAAAAATCTAGCCGTTTGAGCGTGAAGAGGTAACAAACATACAAACATTCGCCTTTAATCTTAGTGTGATAACTACACAACATCAGCTATCAACCGATAAAAAATACAAATCTTTGATAAAACATGAAAATTATTTTAAACACTAACTTGCTGACGGTGCAGCTTGGAGCCAGTCCACACTATCCCGAATCAATTAGAGGGGCCGCCCCGCTATTTAATTGCAACTAGCTCAGTGCCCACGCGCCCAGAATTTTAATAGGCAAGAATTGAATTAGGTATTATTAAAGTTTTACGGGCGGGGAGCACCAATGGTTTTAGTTATTGAGTTTGTTTTACTATTCGATGAGGTTATATTTACACTAGGTGCGCCCCGCGGTGATACACGCTACATTTTGGGCACCCTACCAGTCGACAGCGATGAGGAGAGGAGAAAAAACTAAAAATTATGCATCAAAGTATTCCACTTTGATGCATAATTTTTAGTTTTTTCTTTTGTATATATTTATTTTTTAACGTGTGTAAATAACTGTCAATAACCTTGTAAATAAATAAAATGAAGTTTTATAGTAAGTAGAATTTAAATGTAAACATTGTATCGTTCTAAAGGGGAGGCCTTTGTTCAACAGTGGACGTCTTCCGGCTGATGATGATTGTATATATTAATCAAGTATATAAATAAACACGTAATTTTTTAAGATAATAAACGCATAAAGTATTGTTAATCAGTTTATCCAATAACCAACCGAGTGCCGACCAAAATACAGAGAAAGCTCGACCTTAAACAGAGTCCGAAACAAATGGGGATGTATGTACATGCTAACGTCTTCACCCGCCAAAACCGAGTTCCCACCTATTAGGGACTAGAAACTAATTTATTGGCGCACGACACCAGTATCAGATCGCAATGAATTGCGGTGGTGGACGCCGAGACCTCTGTCCTCCACGATATATCAGCGATCCCTTCGCTTTGGGACGTGAGGACCACAATTAGAATTGATATGCATTGATCCGTATTCCTGATTGGGTGCCTTCGAGCCGAGTTTTAAATGTTAACCCTTTAGATGTTTTGATAATCGTGGGTGCGATCTATGGGTGTGTACATGCAAAATGTAGGACCAGTTTGATCAATATTAACCGAAAAGTTTTAGGAATTTTGTAAGTCATTATCATCGGTATAGTGGTGGCCTAATGTTTGACATACCGGATTTGTATACACGCGCTTAGTTCAAACCTATACATGGTGGACATGTTCAATGTCATAAATACTTTCGCAGATATTCTAAGACACCACTGACTAATGGCAATAGAAAACATCGTAAGGAAACCTGGATTTAATTATCTGAAATCTCTAACCCGCAATGAGCTAGCGTGGTGATTAATGCTCAATCCTTCTCTATACGAGAAGAGGCTTTTGCCCTCCAGTGGGAGGGTTATAGGCTGTTAACATTATCATCACCATACGCAGCCAAATTAAACCTATTGTTTTGTTTTGTGAACAATCTCCCCAAACTGAACGCTCAAGCAGTCTCGCCTTTTCGTCCGGTGACGCCCATAAGACCCCTCTCGGGGTTGTCGGCAATAAAATACCGCGAAAAAAAGGGCTAGACTCCAGTCAGCTTCTTTATACATGCCTGATTAAGCCCCATATACATACGTAAATCGAATCCTTGGTAAAATACGATCAAATTGTACAGATGATCATAAATGGCTTGATGATTACCTAATATTATATCAATTTGATTTATACATATAGAGTACATTGTGGAGAAGATATGGGACGAATAATGTCGGCTCTGTCTATGCGCTAATACAAGCGACATGACTAAGGCATTATAAACCAAATGTAGAACGTTCACCAAACTAGTTCATCACAGATAGCTGGAAACTTTTCCCGCAACCAGCCATAACCCTACCAATAAAACTTTAATTTTCAACCCTCAAACATCTACGACTGCTGAACAAACGCTGAGCGAATCAATTCTACGCGGACTGAGCTCAAACACTATCGCTAATAGAAACCAATCTAGCGCTCGCTTAGCAAACGAAGCGCAACATAAATCAAGCTAGTCAAATAAGCCGGTCGAATCTAGGGCTGTGACGTCGCCAAACACGCGCCAGTCAGCTCCTGGCCTCGATGACCCTACAAATTATAGGCTCGACTAGTGTTGTACGTGTTTAAGTTATCCCGGGATCTGTGTGTCGCGGTTAAAAGTCCGTATTATTTTTAGCTCATTAAAAATAAAGAATCGAAGAATAGGACGACAGAAAAAAATGTGATGGTATTTGATATGACTGTCTCAATGTAATTTAAATGTTAAGCAAAATTTTATCACACAGAATAATTTATATCTGACTAATTTATTATTAACAAAGCATTCTCAAACACGTGCAAACGTTAAGTTAAGGAGATTAAGATTTGTTGAACGTAATGTTTCCATTACAATATAAATTTAATTTCACAGAATACATACTTCAAAGCAAATGCATTAAACAGTTTCAAACTATTTCGTAACAAAATTTAAATTTAACTCGTAAAATTATTACATAACGATATTTCTCCACAAATCCAATCCAATAACATAAAATCTATCAAACCGGCGGACTGTATTAAAAATCGGTTTGATCCGAGATCCCGCGACTAATCCCGGGAAATATCCGCTCAGCGGGTCCGCCGGGAATCGAATGTTCGTCGAATTCTGAATAGCGTCGTGAACTACAATATTTTGTTTGAGTGCGTGTAAACTGGCTTTATGGACAATATACTGCTGAATTTGCTAAATATGAACGATGTTCGCGCGTGCGACGGTAGAAGGTTATGATTGATGTCAATACTGACTCAGTATAAAGTATTTTTATATCTGATGCTAGACATCATAACATGACATCTAATATTCCCCGATGGGGTAGGCAGAGGTGTAGAATACCCCCCTTATTTCGCCAGTCATGTTATAATCAGGTCCTAATGTAATAGGGGGCGAGCCTGTTGGCATTAATTGGGGCCACTATCAATTGTATTTTTAATTTAAGGTGTAAAAAGCAGAAAAACGAAAATAGATGAAATTTTTATTATTTTATATTTATGTTAATATACTAAGTAAGAATTAAAAAGTAGTGAATAATAGAACAGAAAAAAATTATAATGAACAGTGGACGATTTTGGACTGTCGATAGGCTTAACCCTTACCCAGCAGTGGGTCTATTAATGGTAAGTCTATTAAAAAAAAGGATATTTATGTCTTTACAAATGACCGAGAAATTGCTGAACAAGTAAAGTTAGGTACACATAAAAAATACATACAAACAAACATAGAACTTTCTCCTTTTAGAAGTCGTCGACAAAAGAACACACACTATAAAATCATAAAAAATACATAGGTAGAGACGAATACAGACCTCTTTTTTGAACCCGGTTAAGATAGAGCCATAATATCGCCCCGTTACAGGGGTCTTTGGCAATGATAAAATGATAAATGATTTCATTCTTGCAAATAGGTTTAAAAAAAAACACTTTTACACGTCATTTTTTTTTAAACTAGATGGCATCGGCATTACCTAACTGACTACCTCTGAGAAGAAATACGGAAACAAACTCACGGGTCAAGGTCTCTTTTAAAAACCAGACAAGCTCAATATTTTATGAGAGAACAGTGTAGGTGGTCTGTGAAGTGGTCTTTTTAGGAAAGAACCACGGCGAGTTTGAGTCGACCTGTCCTTACAGACGCACTGCTGGCAAATAAACCTTTGTGGTATAGACTTTGTAATGATAGTACATAAAAGTGTAGTGACATACATACCTATATAAATACGTAGGTTAACAACATACAATTCCATTTTAATTACTATAATCGTGCTTACTTTACAGCCCGTTCAACATTTTATCGACCTGCCAATAAATTAACCTGCAGTTACTGTTTCTATGTTAACGATTGTATGTTTAAAAAATATACAATTGATTTTAGATTAGATGCTTTTAATGCAAAATAAACCATATGACCATAGTAGTTAAGATTGGTTTTCCTTTGTGTAGTCGATGACTTTACGACGTTGTTGCCCGTAGAAGGTTACAGATGCTGACTATAATTCGACAGAAGTGTTAAGTTATAATTACCTTCGCTTAGAAGGATTTAAGTCCTATTTTTACATACATAAGAATACATACACATACACGAGTCGCGTCTATGTATGTTTCCAATTGCAAAAATCACGGATTATCATTAATAACCATTCTGATAAACTAATTTCGCTTCAGTGACTTCCATCAACTGTTGCTTTAAAGTTTATTCAATATTACCGTCTCTCAATTATTAACTTACAGACTGAATTATTAATATATTGTCTCATTATAATGAGCTGTTTGCGAAGTATCGATTGCTTTTCAGACTCATAAAAACATCTACTTAGGATGTCTGAATAGAACCACTCAATAACCCCTTTTTAAACATAAAACAACATCACGCATGTATTCCCCGAAGGGGTAGGCAGAGGTGACATATTATAGTACACCCACATTTCGCCGGTTATGTTTTTTAGGTCCAAATGTATGTGGTAAGTTTGGTGTTTCGAGTTCGTCTCGCGACCCCGCCGCGTCACCTACTCATGAATAAGGGCTCCGTTAGAGTCCGAAACTAGTCGGGCATTCCCGAATATAGACGTGAGTACAACCGGTATATATAGTAAATAATATGGATAACACTCACGAAAGATATTATAGTAAAATAATGATAGTCCAATACCCTCGACGCGATATGGAAATGGAAATTTTAATTGACGGATAACAGTGCCACGGATTGGAAGTGTGTCAAAATTATAAAAGCAAATAGCGCTGACGGTTGCAATCCGACCGGCTTCGACCCGATCTCAATTAAAAACGCAGACTGACTAATGCAACTGGGAGATTTATTCCGACCATGAGTGTTGAGTGATGGTTTCCCGATAAGGTAGCGTTTATATTTATTGGGTTTTTTAATGAGTTTCTGAAGTATAGTCTGAATACGTTTTATGAAAGTTTAATTCTTAATACAATCTTCATCTGCCGTGATATGTAAGACATTGAGTTAATATAATCATATTAGTTAAAGCGTGTTTTTATGATTAAGATAATTATTTTTAATCAACCATGGAAAAAGTTCTAATTTATTTTAGAATATATAAATACAGAAGGGTTGGAGAACCCCGTCCTTTTTTTGAAATCGGTTAATATACTTGACACAAAAAAGTTAAAAGTATTTTAGGGAAACAAATCAAATATTGATTCAATTTCGATCGCAAACACTGAATCGAATTGGAATCCAAACTTCAGATCCCTCATAACCTTTCTCTCCAAAACAAACACATAAAGGAAGGCGGCACAGAGCCGATAAAACCTCAATTACTCAATAAAACACCAGCCTTACTCCAGATAAATGGTGGCAAACCTTTCAGAAACGAGAACTTCACACACTTGCCAAGCCACTCGGTACCCATCCGTCAGCGCTAATTCGAGTCTTCTATCTCGATCAGACTAATCGCATCGATAAATACTCAGCTAGAATCGATTCGTGAATCGAGTGATTTAATCGAAAATTACACCGGTCATGTTCATTGGTCCTGGCTATTCGTTTGAATGTAATTTACGCGTGTTTCGGCTAGTGTTGGGTAATGATGTGACACTAATTAGGGGATAAAATGAGTTAGATCAATTGTTGCGTTTTGGACCCCGCGATGTCCGGGGTTTTGATTGATTGCGGAATTTCCTGGTATACACCTACTTGTATTATACTATACTTGTATTCATTTGTGTTTTTGTGTGTTTTTTAAATGACACTTTATAAATATGTACTAGTTTTTATTGCTTATTTCCCATTGTTTCGTGGAAATTTGATTATTTATATTATGCCACAGTTTAAGTTTATTTTATATTAAGTTTTAGTCTATTTTTTTAAATTTTAATTTTACATAAAAACTATATTTGCACAACTCAGTATAGGTAAAACATGTTGTACTATAAAACTTTGTTATCACCAAAACTCACACGTGTTTAAAGCAAATAAATTATTTTGATTCACTATTTCTGTACCTTTTTAAAAAGAGTTATGACTGTCTATACCTATGTTTTACCGGGTTGCATCAGCTGTGCATGCGCATTCAGACTGCTTGCGTCCACAGCCGGTGCAACCCGGTCGACACTCTTCATAACTTATCCGTTAACTTAGATACCGATTGTTTTAAACACACAATCCATACCGGAATTCCATCCCTGTCGTAGCTACGCTTACGTAGATAAATCTCACATGCACAAACACTCAGGCCGTTTAGACAGTCACATAAATATCCGTGCGGTTCGGGAACTATGCGGTTGTCGAACCCGCAACACTTAGTGCAGTAAGCTCACCCATTGTACTATTCAGCATATATCTTCAAAGATTTATTTGTATATGAAGTGTTCGGGAATCCCTGGTACAGGATAGTGTGGGAAAGAAACTCGGTGTTCACGGTTACAAGTATATTTGAGGACTAACATGCCAAAACATAGAACAATTAATAATTACTATCTAATGTAATTATTAATTATAATTTGACGACCTGATTAGCGCAGTGGCTAAGCGATTGGACTGCTGCGCTAAGGGTTGCGGGTTCGATTTCCGCACGGGGCAAAACTTTGTGCGAACCACAGATGTTTGTCCCGAGTCTGGGTGTTTGTGATATTTCATGTTTGTGACGCACCCACGAAACAGGAGAAATTCCTAGTGTGGGGCGAAGTTTTTTTAAAAAAATTAAAATAAAATAAAATAATGATACTAAACAGTATCCAAAATCCAGACAAACACACGTGCAGAAAAATTATATATATTAAGATATAAATATGTTACGAGTGAGTTAGTAACCTAATAAGTTGCGAAAACGACGTAAAACTTTCTTGTAATAACCTCAAAATTTTCGACAAACTTAATAAATAAAGGAACTATGTCGCCAATGACTGGCAATAATATTAATTCATGTTATAAAAGTGATATACCCACAAGATTTACAACAGACATTATGCCAAAGCCGCTTAGGTCACTAACTTAGTGAAACTTTCTTTTTTCAACCGCGCCACCCAAACGGGGCAAGTTTTCAAAAAAGGTTTTATTAATAAATCATCAGCCGACGCCATGTTTGAATTTCTATGAAAAGTTTTCGCGAAAGAAATGTGGAATCGGCCAAGTTCTGTTTAACAGCTACTTAGCTGTGTATGTTAACTTTTAACGTTTTTATTTGAATCGCGTGCATTTTTTAATTTGGCACTCTAAATAGGTTAGTTGGGGAACTTTTTTAGACATAACTTGCGACTTTTAAATTATGAGATAATTAAATAATAAGTTTCACTGAATGTTGGCTGGTACCTAATTGTACGACTAGCACTAGGTGTCAACCCTTAATAAGGTACCTATTGGTAAAACCTTACACCAGGGCTTGAGCTGCCACTGTGTAAAAGATAAACTTCATACAATAATTATGTTAACATCAACCCTAACTTTACCACACTTTGCCAAATTCTGATCATAAACCAAAAGCCAAAATCGAATACCAATACGTTTATTTTTTAAAATATTAAGTTTAAAAATACCAATTTAGATTGCAAGATTTGCCCTAAACAAACTCACATACATACATACAAACAATAAAAGCTTGTAAAAAGATCATATTACCTATATAGAATATTATACTTTATTATACAGTCATCATAGCCACATTTATATGAAACATGCATGGCCTTATCATTTGCCGTCAGCGTAACTATCAATTAGTAACGTCACGAATTATTCAAATTAGGAAAAAGGGGCTCACGCACTTGACCAGTTTTAATTTTTATTACCAGCCAGCGGCACATTCCTCTCCAAATAACGGAAACAATAAAATACTTTTTCTTCATCCCAGCGCACAACGCACAAATAAACAGCGCACCCCATAAAGTCATTATAATATCCAGTGCTTACTTGGGCCATAAAAGAGATTTATACAGAAAACCCAGTCCGTATAGTACGCGAAAGCTATTACGATCACCAATGTTAAATATGGATAGTTTTAATACAAAATTGCGTCTGTTTCTTTATGAAATATGTATAACGTCTACTTTGCTACCTATATTTTACATAACGCAAGTAAACTAATGGCTTATAATTTGGCCCAACACGCACACACGCACACAAAAATGAATCAAATTCTAATAAAAAAAATCGTAAAAATTTCAATTTTAAACCATGGATTCAATTATATCTGTCACTGTAATTTATAAGTCAATGAACAGAGATTTAAGACGATTAAATGAATACAGGAATTATCCTCGAAATAATGATAGTTTCAGTGAACCTTCTGCAAAAACTTTCAGCGTAAATTAATTTCCAAATAAAAACTATTAAGTATCGTGACGATGGCCGTTATTGGATGTTTCTCATGCCCAACTTTATTGTCGCGACATTATTTACGACTGTACTTTGGCGTAGTGTTCGTGGTAGGAGGGCATAATTCTACGTTCTCGAATAATCAGTGAAGTTTCAAGTTTCGATTGTTTGTTGAAGCTGTTTCGCCGTTTTCAATAATTCATCACGTGTTAGTTTTTAGCCTTGAGCTAGAGTTTGTTACAAATGAGGATTTATTTAAGTTGTAATGTATTTCTCCAACTTTTACGCTGGTTAACCCTCGAGGGTATAAGCAGAGGCGTTTTATTTCAGGACTCTGTAGTACATGACGCTTGTATTCCACGAAGGGGTAGGCAGAGGTATGTAAGTACACCCACATTTCTCCAATTATGTTATAGGTCTTAATGTAACAGGGGGCGTGACTATTGCAATCAATCAGGCACAAATTCCGACTCCTCCGACCTGCTACTGAGAATTACGTCGTTGAAAAACCCACTACACTGCCAGTCCCGGGATTCGAACCAAGGAGCTCATGCACAGCAGTCGCAATTAGCGACCTCATTACCAACGAGAGATTAATTTATCGTTACTTTCCATTACTTAAATATAAAACAAAAACATCATAATCATCAGCCTATCTTAGTCCACTGCTGGACATAGACCTCTCCTATGGCACTGAGCTCGATCTTCGACCATCCCCTTACAACCGATATTAATATAATTTATCATAAATATTTAATATTAATAAACCTTTTTATCAGGCAACTATGGCCCATAGATATATATCTTACAAACTATCATATACATTTAGAATTACAATTTGTGTTTATTTATTTAGATAGGGACAACAAACAGCAGTATGTTAAATATTGTAACATAGTTAGTATGTGTTAGTTAATAAAATCATTTAAGATCAGATTAAAGCGTTAATTTCTTCCAAATACGCTTAAACCAACATATATAACTACAAAAATGACCAACAATATTCGAGCTACAATAATTCACGATCACTATTACCCCGATACCCCAATAATTTCGTTTAAACAGAGTGATTTTAATTGTACTGGCATCGTATTGACACTGGCTTCAAATTAATCTGGGCCCAATATGTCGACGAGCGCTGCCGCCATGACAGATCATTTTGCACCCATTAAACCGTATAATTAAATTCTGTTGTTAGATTTATTGTGATGGGATACCAGTGGCTAACGGTGTTCAACTGATTTGTGATAATATGCTGCTCATTTATATTATGATGTTGCGTAATGGTGGTTTAATATGGCGCGTGGTAGCACGCACCGAGCGCGCCTGTGACCAAGCGACGCGCCACACGCCGCTCGTACTGGGTTCCCACAACGCGTTCTAGCAAAATTTGTACGGCGGCGCGTGACTCGGCGCGTCACCCACGTTCGCACGGCGCGTGGCTCGGGGCTCGGACCGGCGCGGCGCGTAATACCACGCGCTATGTGATAGCACCATAATATTCGTAGTGGCGTCAGTACTATTATATTGGTGGTAGTGGCCTAGTTGTCATACTGAATTTTTATGCACAAGATTGCAGGTTCCAGGCAAGTATAAATTTGACTTTTGCCATAAATAGTTTCTTAGGTATTTTAAGACACCAATGACTAACGGTGACGGAAAGCATCGTGAGGAAACCTGGATTTAATTACCTAAAATCGAACGAACTTTAATGAGATAATGTGGTAATCAATACTCAACTTTTTATAAGAGTTGGCTTATTGCCTTTTATCTTTATGCCAGGCTATAATACTATCCCAGATCATGGGAAAAGATTTTAACTTTTTGATTATACAGAGAAAAAACCAGCGCTGTTCACCACATTAACTCGGTTTGGTGACTTAAACTATTAAAACTAGGTTTCATTATGAAGTTGTTGCCTTTAATATAGTCTCATGTAACATAAAACATAACATAACATCACGCCTATATTCCCCGAAGGGGTAGGCAGAGGTCCACATATAGTACACCCACATTTCGCTAGTTATGTTTTTTTTAGGTCCATGTAACATCTTAGATAGTATTATACATTGAAACAGATATATACGTAGATGTCTAGCCTGGGTATGAACCTCAGACGTTGAGCATACAAAACCGGTTCATCCTGTATTTATTAACTTGCGCTTGACACCAAACCCGCACCCCTATATCCCAAGCCACTCCGACACTTATTCATCCGGGTATATACTTAAACAAAGTTAAAATAACTTAAAGTTACTTCTAAGTTAGGTCTCCTTAGTACTTCAGTTGCGAAGTTCAAAGTTTAATCCTAGATAACGCGGTAGCTACAATTAGCTGTAATTATATTAATATGTGTTTGTGGCGGTTTCGGGATAATGTATGGGAAGTTCTTATAAGGTCGTTTTGTGAGTGGTACATTATTTGGGGGAGAATGTGGGTGGACTTTACACCTCTGTCTGGTTCTCTAAAATACAGGCATTAACATGTTTGTGTAAAAAGAGAGAACAGATTAGGAATAAGATTCCTATCCGCAGCTAGGAAAGCAAGGTATATGGTAATGGTATGGTGAGGTATGTGTTAGCTATTTTTTATTTTGGTATTTTCTATTTAGATTTTTTTATATAAAAGTATTTTTTGAAGTGATAACTCCTTATGGGATGGTGAACTCTTTCGTAACGTAACATATGGCGCCATTATGTCTGGCTTCCGTTCCTCTTACGCATACGTCATTAGATTAGTTGATGTTATCACTTCAGTCGAGCGTCCCGAGACGCACACGTTTTTTTTTAAACCGTCGACAAAATTCTTTAAAACTAATCATGGCCATCCGAATTTAGTACTTCCCAGCGAAGAACTTCGGCGAACTTTTGAATAAAAAACATCAGAATCTCAGTGCAGTCTTAAATAACCAAACTAAACTTGATCACGTACAAAAACTTGCCAGTATCAAGTCCATTATTAAATTTTTATGTAACGACACGGATCCGCGGCCGCACCGCAACTCTGGTTGTACACTGCGCACCCATAAAGAGTTAATATTTCAACGGTGCACACAGAGAGAGCAGTAGTCACGGCCCAAGTTTTAATTTGCTTAAAGTTGTTACAAGTTGGAACGGGTCCCTCGTTGGGCGCCAAATTAGGTACAGACACAGAGTAAAGTATAAAAGTAACGGTCACGTTATTCTACTGATAGTTTAATTCGTTTCGTTTGCGAACAGTTTTTCTTCTGTGTACGATTCTGCATTTAGTTTGTAATTTAAGTTTTAAAAAGGTATGCTTCAAATGGCATTGTCTTTCTGGAAACTTCTTTGTATTTCATGGTCTCGTGAAGCCGGAAATTTAATTTAAATTGAACAAGTGTGCAAGTAAGTACAATAAAATTAACCTCTAACTTTTGCACCCAATTACTCCAGCCGAGAGTACATTTATTCGCCGCACGTATTGCGCCCATTTTGGTGTTAATCACCAGACCAAACACATATTTTATTTAATTCAGGACCAGTCACCGGGAACGGAATCAGTTTCAGCGGTGCAATGCATCAGGGAGCTCTTTAAACTGCTGAATCCGCGCATTATCGATGAGTTACGATGACCATTCACCATCAGGTGCTTTTTATGGGCCCATTGAATAATAAAAAGACGGACAATTGTGAGTGCTGCTCGTGGTCTGCGGGTTCCGTGTAGACAAATCATTCTTATGTTTTAAAATTGTACTTATTTTTTAATTTTCTCTTTCATTTTTTCTTAATTGAAAATATTTTTTACAAAATAGAGATTAAATGGTAAATTGTCCAATTTAGATTATGTGATTTATGCATTTTTTCGGAATAAAAAGAAGCCTATGTGTTAATCCAGGGTATCAGCTACCGCCATACTAAATTTTATCAATATCGGTCAAGCCGTTTGAGCGTAAAGAGGTAACAAACACACTCACAAGCTTTCGCCTTTCTATTAGTGTGATTTTACGCCTAGTGGCTAAAATGTTTATAAATATTTATAGTTTAAACAAGTCTGTACACTTGTGTTGGTCATTAAGACAACAACATTTAAAACTTAATTTGAAAAATGTATGCCTCTTGATTGTCTATCGAACACTGCAATTTGTATGCTATTAGTTCGTCTATTAATTGTTGTCTCCAAACCAATTCACATGTAATTAAAAATCATTTTCCGTTGTTTAACTGCTCCCGGCCTTGTTTCGTGCCAAATTTCCTGAGTCTAGGTCGTCAGGAAGTACTTAATAGGTTTTGGATGACGGTCGATGTGTTTGTGTCTAATAAAAAAAGTTTGAATCAATGTTTGAGGAACTACCGTCTTTTTATAAAATTTAAAAAAGTGGAATGGTTTTGTTATACTTCTGTTTAGAAATATATTATGTGTTATCATGCCTGTGATCCTCGAAGGGATAAAAGAGGTGTGGTAATCATCACCATCATCAGCTGGAAGACGTCCATTGTTGAACAAAAGCTTTCCCCATAGAAGACTACAACGACAGCTTGGTGTGTCATTAAGTTTTTAGATTTCCTCAGATTCTATACATCACGGAATAATAGCTAGCGAGTGAACACGTACGTAAATAAGTTAGCTCTTATTATTTAGATAGAATAGAATTAAAAAACATTTAAATAATATGTTCTGTTTGGAGATTTGGAAAGAGAGTGGGGAGGCCTTTGCCCAGCTGTAGGACATTCCGGGCTATCAAAAAAATTATGTTCCCGCTCTTTAAGAGCTCTGTATGGTTCGCCTATCAGACCCCTAAAACTTAACAAAATTATCTTCATCCGTTTTAATAGTGTTACATAATTCCATGGTCTTATTACGGGATAAAGGGTATATATATAAAGGGTCCCAACATTTAGTAAAGGAACCCTAATATTCCTATTCCCTAGCCCTCTTACTAATATAAGAGGCAACTTTTATTTGTTTTGAACGATGCTGGGGAGGGGAGAGGGAAGATTTAAGGTTGTTTGTGTCTTTTACATGAGGGACAATGGATTGAGATGAAACATTCATTATTTATGTGCCTATAAACTCTGCTGGTGACCCGATTAGCTTAGTGGCTGAGTCGTAGGGCTGTCGAGTAAGCGTCTTGTTATATTTTATGTACTCTGAGAAATATGTTAGATGTTTACTGTGACTGCATCGTCGGTCTAGTGGTTGCTAAGCGCGACTGCTGAGCACGAGGTCCTGGGTTCGAATCCCGGGTCGGGCAAAGTGTTGCTCGATTTTTTCATTAGATAATTCTCAGTAGCAGCACGGAGTCTGGATTTGTGCCCGGTTGATGGCAATAGGCTCGCCCCCTATTACATTGGGACCTAAAACATAACTGGCGAAATGTGGGTGTACTATATGTGCACCTCTGCCTACCCTTTCGGGGAATACATGCGTGATGTTATGTTATGTTTATGTTTACTGTGATATTCGTATCTGCCGTTTGATTTACTGAAATCTATGACTAATTCACTTGTTTTGTAACCAGCTGGTACCGTATTTTGATGATGAATTCTACAATTAGGGTGTGCATTTTGTCTACGCAACATATTTTAAGGTAGTAACAAAATATTTTTCTTTTCAATAATTTATGCTTAGTAGATAGGCGAATGTAAACGCCTCAATCTAAATAATCCTTAATATAGTTTCTACGGATGCTTACAATGCCTACCTTTGACATAGCTAACATCATGATTAGCCGGAAGACATGCACTGTTGAACAAAGGCCTCCATCTTATATGATAGGTATCAATAGATTTGCTGAGTAGTCAATAACGTACTATCAAATCATCAACTCCCTTAGACTACAAAACCACGTCAAAAACATTGATAAAGGAAATGTTAAAAATGATGGTTGTGAGCGGGCTTTGAATCGGCGACATTTACATTTATTTATTTACTCTTTAACATTTTATAAAATTTCATTTATCAATTTAGACTCAAAACTCATATCTCTAGTCACGTCTCAAAATTATCGTGACACACGTGGTATCATAACTCATATAACACATTTATCAATACCACCTAAAGCCCCAAGCACTGCACAGTGGGCAGACTTCTCAGCGGCACGATTTTCAATTCCCCCACCTGAACAATTACTGGTTCCTTGAAAACCTTTACGTGTGCCCACTGTGCGGCCACCACGTAACATTTCATTTATATCTGTTAACACTATTCAAGCATTAATAACTTTTCTTTGAATTGTCGCTTTGTTGAATGGTATTGTGTTTTATGTGATACAGGATGAGTTTGTGCTTTGTTGGTTTAGTGGTCGCTAAGTGCGACTGCTGAGTATTAGGTGATAGGTTCGAATCCCTGGCAGTGTGTTTGGGTTTTTTCCATTAATTTATTCTCGGTAGCAGCACGGATTCTGGATATGTGCCCGATTGATGGCGAAAAACTCGCCTGCTATTACAGTTATCGTCATAATTATGACTTCATTCAGTAGTACATAATATAATTTAGAGAAGAGTCCATTGTAAAGATATAGAAAGAAGAAGATGATCTTTATAAACAACTAGTATTACTTTTTTTAACTTCATATCTAGATAATTTGAAACTATTGCAGTTCAGTACTTAAAATATAAAAGTAAGCTAGTTGGTTGTTAGGTTTTAGAACATAATATATAGTTTTAATGTAGATAGTAAAATTTTCATTATTTGTATGTTTTTAAGGTAAAAACAGTTCCGTTGTATATGTTTTATAAATACTCTACTTTTAGAATAGATTCCACTCACCGTATTTTGACCTCTTTTGACTGCCATTCGCTGTGTTTGTCGAAACTGATGAGGATTGCCGCGATTTCCTGGAACAAATAATAATCACAATTAGTCCATTTGTAATTATAACATAGCGTTAAGATATGAAGGATAGGGGCAGACTAATCTATATATATAAAAGAAAGTCGTGTTAGTTACTCCACTTATAACACAAGAACGGCTGAACCGATTTAGCTGAAAATTGGCAGGGAGGTAGTTTAGAGCCAGGAGAAGGACATAGGATACTTTTTATCCCGTTCAACAGCATTCCCGTGTGACTTGACATGAAACGTCAGTCATTATAAAACGTGGTATAACAAAAAAGAATCAGACTTGGAATAACAAAACCGTATAATGACAGATGATGCAGATTACTTACAGATGAACTTCTGAAGTAGAAATCATCACGCTATATCCACAAGGAACTGAGCAGTGAA
This sequence comes from Abrostola triplasia, assembly GCA_946251915.1. Lineage (NCBI taxonomy): Eukaryota > Metazoa > Arthropoda > Insecta > Lepidoptera > Noctuidae > Abrostola > Abrostola triplasia. Next base: position 11,173,720 of record OX276432.1, read on the forward strand.
TCATGACATGTATAGAAACGTCTATTTTAAACATACTGCTATGTGTCATCGTAGCGTGGCGGTTTAACGATCGCCCCACGAGTTATGCATAGTGAGATCGATTCTTGCCGAAGGTTTACTTTTTGCGTTAGCTTTAATTTCTTTTTGCATGTTTTTTGACTTAAATATCAATAAAAAGACAATTATAACATATATTTTAACATAATATTATTACGAACAATTTCCAGTAAATTTTAAATATTTTTTTTCTACATTAATAAATTTGTAAATTCACCATTTCAAATAAGTGATGTCCGACCAATTCTGAAGCCAACAACTTCAACTCAAATTCCCCTTGCATAAAAGAAGATTGATACACAAAAAGATTCCCGAAACAATTCGCCACTGAAACTACACACGTTGACAACAGATGGGTTGATCCATACTCACCTGTGCTTTCTAGGACGTTTCAAACACACATCAATGTTGAATCGTGTTCCAGCGTCGAGTCAATTAAATACATTTTCAAATACGTAAATAAGGGTAGTGACCAGGCAACGTTCGCTTTGCAAAGCACTGATCGGGATGAAGTGACCAAGTACCAGTCTGGTCGCTACATTAGTACTTCAGAAGCAGTTATTCGCAAAGCTGCTTCTCTGCTGGCGTTCTCTATACATGATCGGTATCCAACGGTCGTATTTGGACGTCCATTTAGAGAATGTATTAGACCGATTGGAAAATCCCCGCCAAACAACACTCTTGGCATTTTTACGTCTCTGTGAAGAAGATCTTTTTGCAAAGTCACTTACGTATGATGAGGTGCCGTCGTACTATACATACTACAAGCAAAGAGGTGTATTTAATCGGCATCGACGTGGTCGTATTGTCGAAGGGTTTCCGGGAATCTTTATGGACACTGCATTGGGAAGGGCTTACACTGTGCATCCAAATAATGCCGAGTGCTTTTATTTGCGGCTATTGCTTCACATAGTATAGGGGCCAACGTCATTTGCATTCTTAAGGACAGTTGATTGCATGGAGTATCCGACATTTCGTGCAGCCTGCGTAGCACGAAATCTTCTTGATGGTGTCCAACACTGGGACAACACTCTCCTGGAGACTAGCGTTAGTGATAGCCCAAGTGACCTACGACATTTGTTTGCCGTCATGTTGGTATTCTGCGGTATTGCAAACCCGGTTTTGTTGTGGGAAAAATATTGGCGTCATTTCTCGGAGGATATTTCATAGGCTTTAAGGCATACTATTGAAGGAGAATCGGAGAAACTGATGATGTCCACACTCTCTTTAAATGTAGTCTACTGAGGACAAAACTACGAACGTAGTTTAGAGAAATATAATAATAATAATAATAAGTGGCGAGTCACCGTCTGCTAATATACTGCATATTATATGGTTAAAGGCAGACGCCGTTGTTATTCAGAATAAACTAAAAATAACCATTACACGAAACATCCCAACACAATAGACCAAATCATTTTAGTATCCATTTTTCTCAATAGTCCCGCACCTTTTGGGGACTTTTCATGGCTGTTCTGTTATAGAGCAGTTGTGTGGTGTCCCTAGCTGGTGTCCCATCCCCTTTTAGATTAAAGTTCTCAACGGGCCTCTGCGTGTTGGACCTGTGTCCCCACGTAAGCCTTTTAAAAGTCCGGGTATCTTCCGCATGGTTAGCCCGAGTAAATAAGATGAGATACAAATATAATAATAATAAATTCATTTATTCAGGTAATTTTACACCCGTTGCCACGTAATGTAAATGCATGCCGTCAATGTAGTACATAGATACAGTAAAACAAAGGTGCATTCAAAATTGTTTATAAAAAAAATTATATTACTTATAAGCAAACCAATCATGTCAATAACTTTCCTGTTAGTCACTCAATATTCACCGATTATACCCACAAAATCGATATAGCAAGTAAACTAGCCCCATCTTAATTTGAAAAATACCTTTATCATTAAAATACTATGTATATTCCTTTCGATAAGTAATTTATAGTGTTTTCCACTTACTTGCAAAATCTGATTATATTCTACTGGTGTTTTTATCTGAAATTTACGCGGACGAAGTCGCGGGTAACAGCTAGTACTAGATATTTTGTATAACATAGTCAATTGACGAGTTGATGGGCGCAGTGGCTAAGCAATTGGACGGCTGCGCCAAGGGTTCGATTCCCGTACGGGGTAAAAAATTGTGTGATACGCAGATGTCTGTGCCGAGCCTGGGTGTTTGTGTATGTGGTATTTCATGTTTGTAAAATGCACTCACGATACAGGAGTAAATCCAAAAAAAACATCAGAAAAAATTCAATTGCACGTAGAACGATATTCTATATACAATTGTACGTGCAATACACGTCTACCGTCTATAACAATATAAGTTAGTACAACAAACGTATAGACTACACAAAAAGTGAGGAAGTAGTTAACAAAACATTCAATTCAAATAAAAACCAGTTCGTTTACTTGTTCCCAATCCAACTAACAAGTTGTTCAACAGACATCCACACACATAAAAAGCAGCACTGCCTTCCAACTGTCTCGATCGTCCATTTTGAATTGCAAATAAAACCTAAAGATTCGGTACATGTTATTCTAATAAATAAGTCAAACACTTTCGCCGGCGGGCGCAGGGTTAGAATAATAAGCTGTGGGTGTAATCGTAAAGGCTTCCTTACTCCCCGAAGGCATAAACTGATCTTGAGTGAAGTTATTAAATAACTCAACTATAGGCCGACTTTCGGTGGTATTTTGGATTTTAGTGAAAAATTAATCATAAAAAATTGGTATGATGGAAAATTGGATCCGGATCTGGCGAACTTGTAGAATGAGTGGTAAGACGAAGAGTTTCGTGTTCGATCTACACACATAGTAAATATTTATATGATGATTTGTGTCAGTGAATCAGTCTTATTAGAGAGAGATTGAAACAATTTTGATACTTTGGAAACAAAGGCGCTATTAAACGCGATGACGGAGTGCGATGTGCGGGAACCACTGAACCATTGGTTCCGTGATTATCTTAGTGTTAGTGTAGCAGTTTGTGGGGCTTCGTTAATATAAGAACAGCGCTGTAACATAATAAATAAATAAAAAACCCTAGACAAAGGGCAAAACTCATGACGAATAGAATGATAAAAGTATGGAGACGGCTTCATGTTTCTACTATGTTGACTATATAACTCATTGATGACATATGACTTACTAATGACATATGACTTACTAATGACATATGACTTACTAATGACATATGACTTACTAATGACATATGACTTACTAATGACATATGACTTACTAATGACATATGACTTACTAATGACATATGACTTACTAATGACATATGACTTACTAATGACATATGACTTATTGATGACATATGACTTACTAATGACATATGACTTACTAATGACATATGACTTACTAATGACATATGACTTACTAATGACATATGACTTACTAATGACATATGACTTACTAATGACATATGACTTACTAATGACATATGACTTACTAATGACATATGACTTACTAATGACATTTATGTCAAACCCATATTTATTTATATGACATTTTGTATCTTTTTTGCATGTTGCTATGCAAGGCTTAAATGTTTAAATTGATAAAGGAAACTTGAAAAATGATGGACACGAGCGGGACTCGAACCCGTGACATTCACCGTACCGTGGCGCCGCTCTACCAACTGAGCAACCATATTTATTTTTCATTCTATTTGATTCCTATTCATCAAGTATTTTGCTACTACATACATACATACATACATACCGTCCAGGAGCAGGTCAGGAGAAGATTTTGAAATGTACAATTGAGCCCAATATCCGCTAATAAACTGCTAACATAAGTCTAAGTACATACACTTGATGTTGACGACTAAGCATATATTATCTGCTAATATAATAATAATTCGAAATGACAGATAAGAAGTTATTGAACTTACGAATCCCAAGGAAAAATGTTGCGAGAGATAACATAATTCGAAATTAGCGTTCGTATAATGGCACTGTCTTATCCAAGGACGCAAACAATCTTTAGTAAAATCTCTGGTATTATAAAATAATTACCCTAAACTTAATTAATACTGTGTGAAAAGAAAACATCAATGATGTCAGTCTTAGCAGGTCTGAGACAAAAAAAAAATATATTAGAAAAGTCTTAAGCCAACTCTACCATGTCAATTTGTACAATGGTAGTACAAATTGACATGGTAGAGTTGGTTTATCACTAAACGCTTTAAAATAACGGATGATGGCAATAGGGTCGCCCCCTATTGCATTGAGACCTAAAAACATGGCGAAACGTGGGTTGTAGGTACTTTACACCTCTGCCTACACGTTTGGGGAATACAGGCGTGATGTTACGTATGTATGTGTATGTATATGATTTGAAATAAAGATATATAATTATATAACCTCGTGAAACTACGTTAAAATTCAATAGATTTCAAGCTAAAATCTTTTCAAAACTCGACAAAGATTGATGGCAATAGCCAAAAAATTACCGCAAAAGAGTCCAAAATACACAAGAAATTAACTAGCAAGTCGTTCATATTTAAAAAGAAAATTACAATTTCCCCAAAGTGTACAATAAATAGCCGCCGCCTCCTAAAAAAACTCAAAATTAATCTTATTCCTTTGTGAATTAATATAACGGAACTTTTTTCCTTTTGACCAAAGTTCTTTTAGCCTTTTTATAACAACGTAATAATAAAATTAATTTATCAATTACAGTTGGCAACTCGTGTAGAAGTGAATCTAATATTTATAACAAAGGAGAAATTATTTTACACGTGGAAAAAAAGATATTTAGTGAACATAGTATGGACAGAAGTCCTTGTCACTCCAATTAGACGTAGTTAAGCAAAAAGGATCCATCTCACACTAACACCAACATTGAGTAAGACATACTAAAGAGGTAAAAAAGTAAACCTAAGTACACTTAATCCCATAATTTAAATGTGAAAATACAAGAAAATACCCTTCGTCTGCCATTAAACCAGCAGGTTACCTGTATCGCATTGATAAAGAAATACGATCAAAACTTTAAATGATAACTGATTTTATTTCTGCAAATAGGTTTCAAAAAAACACTTTTACACGTCATTTTTTTTTTAAGTCAAGTCATAGTCATATCTCAAAATTAGTTTGATATGGATTGGATACTTTCTGCTTAACTACGTCTACAGTTGGCAACTCGTGTAGAAGTAAATCTAATATTTATAATAAAGGAGAATTTATTTTACACGTGGAAAAAAAGACATTCAGTGAACATAATATGGATCCATTTCACTCCAATTGGTTTTCTGTAATTCTAAGTAATTTATTCCAAGTATCAAAATGTTTATTTTAAGTCGAATATTTGGTTAGTGGCCCTAGGGTGTAATTTTAAATAAAGTTCATTTAAATTCGCCTCCCGTAGAATAATAAATACAAAAATGTTGGAATTTTACAATGTTTTAAACAGAATACAACCTTTGATTTCTATCGTTAAGAATACATTATATTATTATTATTTTGACGACCTGATTAGCGCAGTGGCTAAGCGATTGGACTGCTGCGCTGAGGGTTGCGGGTTCGATTCCCGCACGGGGCAAAACTTTGTGCGAACCACAAATGTTTGTCTCGAGTCTGGGTGTTAGTGTATGTGATATTTCATGTTTGTGAAACGCACCCACGACACAGGAGAAATTCCTAGTGTGGGGCGACGTATATTAAAAAAATAAAAATAAAAAAAAAAAATATTTCAGCCATGATCGTCTCACTAAAGGGCAAAGGCCTCCCTTTCCTTCCTCCAATACTAAGTAACTAATATATATTTTTTTATTTTAACATTGTTCAATGGTTTCGTTATGGAAGTGAAAAAAAATCCGTCATACTTTTATGACCGTAAATATAAATACCTCAAGTCAAGGCTTTCTCACAATAATGTTCTGTACTCAAGTCGTCACTTCTCCTCACTTATAATAAACATGAACTCACATTCCCATTCCACATGCAACCGTAATCAACCCTACCAACGCAACGCCCATTTTCCTTCCAAAATACGAATGCAAATTCTAAAATGACCACCGTTATTTAACGGCGGAACCCAAAAATGAGAACATACATAAATATATAAACACATTGGGACCTTAAACCATAGATTTATAGCTTCAAATATAATCCGCGCACGCTAGGGCATACTTAAGTAGACTGAATTAGTTAAGGAAGTCAGTGTTTCCAGTGGGTAAAGGAAATATCTGTCGGTGTCCGTTTTTGGTTAAATTTGGGACCGTGTTTCACTTGTTTCCTTTGTAGTTTCGTTTTTGTTATGCAACTTTGTTGGTGTTACGTTAAGTGCTGAATGGAGGGGTATAGCATCGTTTTCTTAGGTTAAAAATTGTTCCAACTGTTTTTGGTGGGTCTGAACGGCCATAGGGTTACGCATTTTTAACTTATTGGTGTGCGACGTATTTTGGGGTTAATACTTTTGGTTGATATTTTTGTGGGTGGGTATGAAAACCCAAACAACGACAACTTGAAGGCTATGGAGCAGATTTATGGCGATAGACTCGTCCCTGAATACTTGGGACTTATTTTAAGCGATTGGAATGCTACGCTGAGAATTGTGGGTTTGGTCCGTACGGGACAAAAATTTGTGTAATAAAAAAATGGAAAATAGTGTGAAACAAAACCTTTCCCACCCATCCTGGGATTACACGCGAGATCTGTTGTATGTATTTCCTATGTTAAGTGCCCTATTACAAAGGCTAATTCATGTTGATTTTACAGCACAATATGCACAACATAGTTCTGAAGACACATGCGAAGTAGCAATAAAATGTTGATCAATGTCCTGACTACTGCTCTGTGTGGGGGTGTCGCGTGCTGGGGGATGAGGGCTGCAACATTGTTATGTTGGGTGAAACTTACTACTATAATAATTGGGAAAGTTTGGGTGAATGAGATTCGTAAAATGTATATTTGTATCGTTTCTCTTTAACTTGATGAAATCGTAGAGAAACCGTATAGAGATAAGATGTAGGTAATTTATTTTTGAGTTAAATGAAAATGTGGTACTAAAAAATTATTTCCACTCTCACTAAAAAGCAGTCGGTTTAATCAAAATTTAAGTATTAGGTACTTCATCATCATCATCATCAGCTGGAAGACGTCCACTGTTAAACAAATACCTTCCCCTTAGAACGCCATTAGGTACTTAGCAATTGTATTTAATAATTAAGTGTATTATAATTTATTTTTAATTGTCTCTCGATGTAGTCGATGTCTCAAGTCGAGCGGTTCATAAACTAAAAATAATTTATCTTCTTCTTAATTTAAAAGCAGTCGGTACTTTGTCGGTAGAGCAAACACCACTTTCAATTTACCACTCGGTACGTCTCTACTCTTACCTTCTCCTATTTCTTAACTCACTAAATAAAAACATATAAGCCCCTCAAATAAATACCTACCTAAAAAAAATATTGACAAACATCTGACAAAACCAAATCAAATAAAATCTTTACCACAAACAAAACAAATATGTCTCCAATCAAATAATACAACAAACTCGTAAATATGCGACTCACATGGTATGTAATTTACAAAAACGCGGGTATATTATCATTTTCCTGTTACCCCAATTTAGGAACAGCAGCCCCCTTACCACGGATTCTTAACGCTCGATATTTTCCGTTGAGGAAGCGAGACGCTGTACACTTCACGTAGCGGTGTCTCGCTCCCGCAACGGAAAATATCCCGATTTAAGATCTCATGGTAACGGCCCAGTACGAGTAGAAACATTTTTTGAGTACCTGCCCATAACTGTTATGTTTCCATTTTTATACATTTGGGTGAATGGGATATTTTTGTGTATGGGAAACTGCAGATGTTACTAAGGAATACATTATATTATTTATTAGTTGACCCTACTTATAAAAATATACTGTTTTTTGTATGGGATTCACTGGCCAGTAAGTACAATTCCCACATATTTTATTGGAACCAGGGACTTGAAAAGTTACAAAAAAAATAGTTATTTTTCTTCGGATAACGTAAATTAATAACGTTTCAGGTGCTAAATAACGATATCTGAACAAAACTAACGAAATTTTTAATAACTTTCAAGTCCCTGGTTTCAATCAAATATGTGGGAATTGTCCCTGATTGAAAACTCTAAGAGTTTTCATAGACTTGAAGTTTATCACATACACACATACTCAGACGGCAATTATTACGCTGCATAAAGCCCATACATAAAGTCACGTGGTCGTCTCGCAGACGGGTAAGCAGACGACATGGATGTAATTGTCTACCATGCATATATAAATACGCCCTTCAGCCAACATTGGTACTTATAAGTCATCACATTAAATCACATCCATCACATGCTATCATCATAATTATTGCACCCAATTTCAACACTGAAATTGATTAATATAATATATATTTTCTAACTAGATAATATTACAAATGTTTTATCGTCAATTAACAAGAAATTAGAAGGCGAAGTACGAGAAACGTATTTTATATTCACAAGAACTTTAAACAATATTTAAAGTAAGTAAACTCTATTATATTCTACTAATATGTAATAGCAATTCTTTTAGGGTATCTTAATATTCCCTTTATTTATCTTTACATCTTATTTTTTACATTTTTAAATAATATATAAAAAACATACAAAATTTAAAAATATAAAATACAGGGTCCAACCAGCAGCGGGAACCGGGTCCAAGCCACCGGTGGTTAGGCCTCCAGAGAGAGGAACCTCCTCACAATGCGTGCCGTGTCAAGGAGTACTGCTTTCTGCATCAAGCCCTTGACCCAACCGCCTAACGTGAGCCTCTTCAGGTGTTGGTCGAGACTCTTGGCCACGAGGCCATTGGCCGAAACGACTATCGGTACAATGATTGCTGAATCCACTTCCCACATGTCGACAACCTCGTGCGCCAAATCAAGATATTTAATTTGTTTATCTTTTTCAGCTTTCACGAGATTCTCGTCATGTGGGATTGTGATATCAACAATCACTGCACGGCGTTCTAATCGATCTATCACCACTATATCAGGCTTATTATTATCATACATATAATTATTCCAATGAACTATGCTCTAGTCGAAGTCTTAAGCATGACGCCCTAAATATGTATAAGTATATGTAACAAAATCCATCTATAATTCTTGAAACGCCTCATTACTATATTCAAATTCAAAATTCAAATTCAAAATGTTTTTATTTTATATAAACCTATTACAGGCGCTTATGAAACGTTAGGATGCTAGTTGCATATATCATATTATCAGTCCTTTAATTATAACAAGGGTATAAATAAATACATAAATACGCCTCCCACATTACAGTTATCAACAAAAAATAATCAACATTACTAGAATACTTCAGAAACAATTTTGGGAGGGAATTTTAATAAATGAAAATTAGGGTGCGATCGTTAGAATTCTCGACCCGAGAAGGATTCACTTTCTCCAGTCAATAACCGATAAGACTTATCACTCGTTGCTTGAGAGAGCGGGTGACTTGATTGTGTACTTACTAACAAAATCATCATCAGTCGGAACACGTCCACTGTTGAATAAAGGCCTGCCTCTTGGAGTTGGGAGGGAGCAGCCTTCACCACGCTTGGTAAGCGGCTTGGGGATCGCAGTATTAGTGGGGAAGTTACAGAAGACACTGCTGCTAATCTTCTGGATTTCCGCTTAGTCGAATCTTACGACACCCACGGGAGGAAAGGTGGTAAATTCTAGGCCGGATACCACTCGGCACTAACAATATGGATGTCTAAAAAAACTTTATGTAGCCATAGATATACCAAGGAGATAATTTACTTTTATAATAAACCACATTAATTTCGTAATTACAATCGTAAAACAACCCTTGCCCGCTGCCGCTCCTGACAGCCGCCTAACCCTGCAATGCGACCGGCAGCCCAGAGAGTTCATTCGGTCTTTTATTGTCATAGCTCTAAAAGCCCCTGTCAGATGTAACGCTAACGACATCGTAAAGTGCTGACGCGGACGTCACGCCCCCTACCCCCCACCCCCTCATAATTAGGGTTAATTGTGTAAACAGTTTAAGGACGCCCTCTCTGAAGTTCGATGGGATTTTTCAAGGTTGTTGTTATAGATGGTTGTTTGCTCTTGTTTTGTTTAAGAGATTGCTGCTTTTTGGTAATTGGATTTGTTATTATGCAGGGGATATTTATTTATTAGTTGCTTTACATTTTTATGAATTAAATTGTAATATGTTGATTGCTTTTTATCTTCATGAATTATATTATAATATTATAATTTTGGTTCATAATTTGATTTTATACAAACATAACATCACGCCTGTGTTCCCCGAAGGGGTAGGCAGAGGTGCACATATATTACACCTACATTTCGCCAGTTATGTTTTAGGTCAAATTTAATAGGGGGTGAGCCTATGGCCATCAACCGGGTACAAATACAGAGACCGTGCTGCTACTGAGAATTACCTAATGAAAAAACTCAGTGACCCTTTGCTCGACCTGGGATTCGAACCCAGGACCTCGTGCTCATCAGTCGCGTTAGCAACCACTAGCCCTACGAGGTCACAGTGATTTTATAAGTGTTAAAAATTATAAAATAAAACAATTTGTAATTTTTTATACTCATATTAGTTAATTAATGCAAGTGTTCCGGACTACGTGTTTGTTACCTTATTTTCCCTCATAAATAGTCATTTCCTTGTTGTAGTACGAGTAACTCCTTAGGAGGCGCGAAAGTATAAAACAATGGGAGCACTTCATGTCTTCACACGTATAGTAGCAGACAATGGGTTATATTATTTTAATGACTTCTCGACTGCGCTTTATAACAGTACAATGACGAGCTAATTTGTCACAGTTCTTCGTATTCTTAGGGTTAAATGCTGCCCCCTTACCATGAAGTTTTAAAACAGGACAGGTAACATTGTGGAAGCAAGACGTCGCATTACACTGCAAGGAGCAGCGTCTCGCTTCTACGTCTTAAACTGTCGTGCTATAAGAGTTCAGGGTAAGGTGGCTGAATAAATATATAGTAACTATATTATATCCGTCGCATTGAGATCTTGCATACATTTCCAAGCCACTAGAAAAGACATAGGGGCTTTAGAATTTAGAATGATCTTGGTGTGATACTGTGGACCCTATGAGGCAGTAGGTAAGTTGTTGTTGTAACTATGAATAGTAGTAGGTCGCTACTTATGTTAGATAAGTGATAAGAACATGAGCGTACCCTTAAAAAAGGCTGATGAGTGAGATCCTTGTCAAAGTTATGGTACTAATAGATTTGGCAGGCTTCCCACCAGGTGGACTGATGATATCGTCAGAGTTGCTCTAACTAGTAGATGCAATTGTCAAGCTGTCGTTCATTGTGGCTTTCTTAGAGGCCTTTGTTCAACAGTGGACGTCTTTGGGCTGATGATGAAGTGCTCTTTTGTAGTCTTTAACTATGTGAAGTGACTAAGACACCTACAATAATTTAATTAGTATACCTACCTACATTTTCCATAACAGTAACCACAGAAAAATACTATTCACAAAACTATTTATAAGCACTTCAATAAAACAAGGCAAGACACGCCAGTTTGATTCCTATAAAAATGCCGGACCTCCATTTTTAAAGTCGGTTAAAAAAGGAGAAACATTAAGCTCCTATAACTTCCAAACCCTCAGTACTCCGATGTTGGTAGACATTTAGGTTAATTATCAAGTACAAACACAAAGTGATTAGCCTGTAAACTGTCAGATATTAATCACTTCTGGATAATGCCAAGCTACACAGTTCTAAACTATTGAAAATGTAATTTGATCCAATTAATTGTGATTTAAGTAGTCGAGGGTTGTGTAGTTTGGTTGACTACTAAATTACGCAGCTTAATCTCTATCGGTATCATTTTGAGTAACTGCTATTGATAAAGTCAGTTGAGATGTATGTTATTAACTAACTCTGTATACAATGCTATATGGTGATTTAAGATCAATCATGTCAATTGACATATTTTTTTTAAATTGATAAAGGAAATTTGAAAAATGATGGACACGAGCGGGACTCATACCTGCGACTTTCGCCGTACCGTGCCACGACTATTCTGCCAGTGTCAAATTGACACCTTTATTTTCTGACTCGAAAATGACATTGACAGTTCAATTAAAAGTAAAAACAGATAAGTTTAACCAATGATATTTAAAAAAAGAACAGATAATAATATAAATTTATTTACTCTAACGGTATAAATTACAATCCTTATATTAACATATCTATTTTAATGATATGAAATTTATTGATACAGCACAAAACAATGCTTCCAAATTATAACAAAAAAGAAGTTTATTATTATTATCCAAATCAAATAAACGATAAAACTTTAATCGACACCTATTTAAGAATTACACGGCGCTCTATATTTGTCGACATTGGATATTACGCCTGGATCTGAGGCGGGAACGAGCCGATTACATGAATATCGATTGAGCGACCCATTTACGAACCGCCAACATAATAAGCGGTTGATCAAATCAGTTCAAACCATTACTACTGCTATTTCGTACGAATTAGAGGCGAAATTTCCTTGTATTGGCTGCAAAAAAACATTGTCGAATCGACTCGCAGAATATAACTACCATTCGATTGACGGTAATAATCGATAGTGTAATGAAGGTTTTTTTAATGATTGAGACGTGAAGTATGTGCCTTGTTTAATCGATGTTGTATTGATGTCAAACCCGTGTCGTTAGAAAGTCATTATTAATTTTTGTACAAGTTTTTGTGTACTGTTTGTACCCGGGATTTTTACCCCGTTGACCCGGTTGATTATTGACAAATCGTATTTATGAAACTACGGTCTCTCATTCATCATCATCAGCCGGAAGATGTCCACTGTTGAACAGTGATACAACAGACATGATTTGATTTGATTTTGATTTGAGGCCTCCCTCTTAAATTAGGGTGAGGGGGATTGCAGTATTGGTAGTAAAGTTACAGAAAACGCTGCTGCCCATCTCCTGAATTTTCCCTTAGTCGCCTCGTATGATACCAACGGAAGGAATAGGGGTGGTCAATTCTTGGCCGAATACCACTTGGTTTCTTATTCATTTATTGATAACTTCTTTCCTTTAAACTGAATACTTGTCAGACGGGGCCTGTGTTAAAGAATTTGTGATTTATCGATTGTTACAAAAATACTAACACAAATCAAAAAAAATATCGTGGTTTATCGGGGTGATCAATTAACGATTGTTACAAAAATACTAACACTAATCAAAAAAAAATATCGTGGTTTATCGGGGTGATCAATTAACGATTGTTACAAAAATACTAACACTAATCAAAAAAAAATATCGTGGTTTATCGGGGTGATCAATTAATTATATCAAGCGTGTGTGCGTAAACACAAGTGCACTCCATTCCCTCACGTTCATAGTTCACTGGGACGGTAAACCAAAACGACTGAAGGGTTATCGAACCTAGTGGAGAGGATCAACCAAAAGGTTTAAAACTTTAAATATTACAGAGATACTGTCACTAGGTGTCAAAACAGTCACCCATCTAATAACTACATAACATAACATCAAGCCTATATTCCCCTAAGGGGTACGCAGAGGTGCACATACAGTTCGTGCACATGCACCCACATTTCGCCAGTTATGTTTAAGGTCCCAATATAATAGGGGGCGAGCCTATTGCCATCAACCGGGCACAAATCCAGTCTCCGTGCTGCTAGTAAGAATTACCTAATGTAAAAAACCCAGTAACACTTTGCCCGACCCGGGATTCGAACCCAGGACCTCGTGCTCAGCAGTCGCGCTTAGCAACCGCAAGACCAACGAGGCAGTCGTCCATCTAATAACTGACAGCAACAAACGCCGCTTAACTTCATTATTCATGTAAATAAACCTTACCAACAGAACATAAACCCAGCAACTATCAAACTGAATCAACTAACATTCGCACTCCGAAATTCCCAAAAGTGAATGGAACAGAATTCTCAAATTACGTCTCAAAGCTATAACTCACGACATACAGAAAGCCCAACGGTCGAATTAAAGTTTCGAAGTGAAGGACTACACTTTAAGTGTTTACTAGAACTTCGGGACACCTAATTAACTGACAGTAAGATTCCCTTCACTTGTATTAACTCAAGAAAACTGTAAATCTCACCCCTCACCATGAACTCAAAGGATATTTTTAAATTGATAAAGGAAACTTGCCGTCATAGCGATGGCGAGATGATTTGGACATCTTTGAGGGAAAGACGGCCTGAAAAGGCATTGGACAGGGTTTTATGGAGGAATAATGAGGAGGCCTTTGCCCAGCAGTGGCTACATAAAAAAAAGGAAACTTGAAAAATGATGGACACGAGCGGGACTCGAACCCGCGACATTCGCCGTACCGTGGCGCCGCTCTGCCAATTGAGCAACCGTGTCACTATGATTATGTACTCACGCGAATGTCGCGGGTTCGAGTCCCGCTCGTGTCCATCATTTTTCAAGTTTCCTTTATCAATTAAAAAATACAAAAAGTCATATCTTAAAGGATAGTTTATGATGTGAAAGCGAGAGACGTGCACTGTAGTGATGTGTGTGATGTGTTTGAAGACCTGATTGGTGCAGTGGCTAAGCGATTAGACTGCTGCGCTAGGGGTTGTGAACTCGATTCCAGCACGGGACAAAAATTTGTTCGACCCGCAGATGTTTATCCCGAATCTAGGTGTTACATACACCTAGATTCGGGATAAACATCTGCGGGTCGAACAAATTTTTGTCCCGTGCTGGAATCGTGTTGTTGTACATGGTTTTGAAACGCACCCACGATACAGGAGAAATTCCTAGAGTGGAATCTTTAAAGGCGTCTCGCTTCCACGACGTAAACTGTCTAGCTTTAAGAGATCATGGTAAGGGGGCAGTTTATCCTTAGTTCTCGTATTTAAATGTTTTATGGACTCGGGTCGGTTTTGAATTGTTGTTTGTGTTGTCTCACTTGTATTCTCTTTAAGGGTAGTGTGTTTTGGAATATTGTACGTACTACTTTTTGTTAGCGTCGATAATTTACGATGTACTTTTTGGTTTGGTAGGTAATTAGGTATTTTCCATAGGAATGCGTATAATGCGCTTCAATGGTAATATCAATCAAATATCTAACTCAAGTTTTAATGTATTGAAAATTGAACGCTTAGAGTGTTGCTTTAATGGATGTTCATTAGAGCAATAATTACAGATCGTAAATACAAGTTGATACTCTTTGTGTGTTATATTTCATGTTAGTGAAACGCAACTTTTTTTTTATAATCAAAACTGACTGGTCCACTCAAGTAGGTATACAACCGAATAAAGTGGAAGAATGAAAGGGAGGCCTTTGCCCTGCAGTGGTGGCTGTTAAAAAAAAACTAAAGAAATATCATAGAATAAAATTAAAACTGTAGGGGGTGAGTGATTCTGACACCAGCTTGTTCATCAACCATACTTTAATGTAAAACATTAAATTAGTTTAAGTAAATATAATAATAAGATGTACCTACCTACTAAGATATAATATATATTATTTAAATGTATATATGTTAACATAATATAAGTAAAAGAGCGCCATTATCGCCAACAAACTGTTGCACAGTTTGGCGATGTTTAGTAATATTGTATCTGTTTGTATTCATATGAATAAATGTCTTAAAAAAATAAATAAATACGATAACAAAAAGACAGACATGGTGAAAAGCTGGTGTACTATGTATGTACACCTACGCTTCACCATTTATCCTATACCTATACCCTATACAAGCGTGATGTTTTGTAGTTCCAAACAAATCGGTCAGAAAAACTCCGCCATCATTAAAGATTTACAATGCACACACACACACTATACAACGGTAAGCTTAATGGCTAAGGCAATCCGAGAAAACACCCTCAAAGTCCCATTACCACGGATTACTCGGAATCTGGGAGTAAGCAGAACTTTAGCCACTACTTCAGTAATACATCAACGTCATATGCACTATAGTGGCCTGTAATGGTACTTGACCCTACATTACGCAGAAGTTCTCCTAACTTTGCCTTTGTTTATGCCTTTGAATTAAACTGAATGAAACTTATTGTGAAACTAGCTGCGCCCCGCGTTGTTTCCCGCTACATTTTTTCGGGATAAGTATTGCCTATGTATGTATGCCATCAATCCAGGGTGTCAGCTACCTCCATAACAAATTTCATTAAAATCGGTCGAGCTGTTTGCGCGTGAAGAGGCAACAAACATACAAACACACTCACAAACTTTCGCCTTTATAATATTAGTGTGAAATGTGATGTGATAAGTGTGTTAATACAGTCTTCTTTGCGTACTAAGATATAATATAGAAAAAACACATAACAAACATAATATAACATCACGCCTGTATTCCCCGAAGGGGTAGGCAGAGGTGCACATATAGTACTCCTTCATTTCGCCAGTTATGTTTTAGGTCCCAATGTAATAGGGGGCGAGCCTATTGCCATCAACCGGACACAAATCCAGACTCCGTCCTGCTACTGAGAATTACCTAATGGAAAAACCCAGTAACACTTTGCCCCACCCGGGATTCGAACCCAGGACCTCGTGCTCAGCAGTCGCGCTTAACAACCACTAGACCAACGAGGCAGTCCAGACATAATATAACTAGTTAATTATATAATTATTATTATCTGTCTAATTCAACTGTCTTCAAATTCAAATCACAGTCACAATTGCATGACAGTACAGTCTCAGAATTCTATTCCAGCTCTAATAAAAGTAATACTCAAAGGATACCGATTGCAATTAAATTGGTTGGAGCGAAAAAAGCGGAAACGGTGCTATTGGAGCCGTTGCCTAGCAACGGACCGGAAATTAAACCGAGTTGACTTGTTACAACATGGCCCACCTGGTTTGCTTGCAACTTTTTTATTAATATTTGCGCGCAACAAATTATTGTGCTCGGAAAGAATAATGATATACAGGTATACCTGGTTTAAATAGGAAATAGACT
This sequence comes from Abrostola triplasia, assembly GCA_946251915.1. Lineage (NCBI taxonomy): Eukaryota > Metazoa > Arthropoda > Insecta > Lepidoptera > Noctuidae > Abrostola > Abrostola triplasia. The sequence goes on from OX276432.1 coordinate 11,190,727, forward strand.
GGTTTTAACAAAGGAATATAATGTAACCAATCTTAATGGAAATTGAAACCAAGGCCTGCTGTATGTTATTTAGTCATAGAATAACATACTTTATACATTCAACGTTCAAAGGAGGTCCCAATGTAAGATTTTTTAATAGTTGTACTAGTTTCTGAAATTTACCTTTTTAACGTCCTACATTTACGTAAATCGTATTTTGAGTACTAAAATTAATCGCCATCATCAGCCTCATCCACTGTAAAGCAAAAATAATCCCCTTAGAACGCCACAATGAACGAAAACTTGCCAAAATTAAAATATGCGAAAAGAAAAATTTAAAAAATATTATTAGTTTAAATTAAGTTGAAGGAACAAGCCTAGATACAGGGAGATCCATCACAAAATTATTGACGTGGACGTAGTCACCTGGAAGTACTAGAAAAAAAAGGGAAATTGCTAAAAACCAGTTAATATATAGAACCGTTTTGTCTGATATAATAAATTCGAACAATCTTTGACTGTATGTTTTTTGCATATTGCCATGCTAGGCTTGAATCTAAATTGATAAAGGAAACTTGAAAAATGATGGACACGGTGGCTCAGTTGGTAGAGCGGCGCCACGGCACGGCAAAACTCACGGGTTCGAGTCCCACTCGTGTCCATTATTTTTCAAGTTTCCTTTATCAATCAATCTTTGACTGCTTTTTACCTAATATTCAGCCACTAAAAGTCTTCACCTACAAAATCAATTGACCTAAAACGCTAGAATTCGCTAAAGCCGGGTAACCCTAATCCCCAATAACCGGCATACATCGATAACTGGGCGGGAACACTATCAATCACTTGCGGATCGCTCCTTACATGAGTAAACATCGGAGATCTCCCAGAATATGAGATAAAAAAATTGATTTTCAGCAAACATCGGTCGCTAGACGATAGATGAAAGTATATGAGTGATTTGTGTAAATAAATAGGCTTACCTATTTTTATGAAATAGTTAAAACGTTGAATTATTATGAGTGTTAAAACGCTTTGTTATGGCTGTCTCATGTACAGTCAACAGCAAAAGTAGATGATCAAAATCAGAAATTCAATACTAATGAACGGAGTTAACGTCAGAACCCTGTGGCGTCGTAATGATTCAAAAGTATGTGATTGTAAATTATACCAAACATTTACTACTAGTACAGCTGCCATATATTCGTGATCACCGTTCATTAGTATTGAATTTCTGATTTTGATCATCTACTTTTGCTGTTGACTGTACAACATTTATATGGTACATACAAATACTAAATACTAACAGTCTACAGTATGGAAACTGCTATACTAAAGTTTCGTAAAAAATTGCCACCTATATATCTTCGGGTTCTACTACATAAACTATTCACGTATATTAGATATCACAGCCTCTCACATGGTAGTCTTTGAAAAATATAAGTTAACACTCCAGTATAGTCTAACAACCTATCAGGGAATAAAAATAAAAAATAATAATATTACGTATCCATACCATCTTTAGAAAAACCAAGTTCCCAACCCCACACGGCTCACCTATCAGGGCATTTAAGTTCGAAGACAAATGAATACGTTCTAAAATCCTCTTACAAACATTAGCGAGCCATTAAGGCGACGAAACACGCACACCCGCACACTCGCACACTCGCACACTCGCACGGCAAGTCGAAATAAAGTGTGACTGTGCTAGTCGTGTTTCTACTTAACGAATGGGTGAATGTTTTGTACACGAAGATAGCCTATCGCGACAATATAGGGACGGGAGGTATTTAACACGACCTGATTAGCGCGATGGATACTGGTTTCTATGGTAAGAGGCCCAGGTTTGAGTATTATTTATTGATATGTAATCAAGCATTGTGGCGTTCTAAGGGGGAGGCTTTTGTTCAACACGTTGTGGACGTTTTCAGGCTGATGATGATAAATCAGCATTCACATCATTCTCTATTGACTGTTGCGTTAGAATAATGATTGGTGATGAAATTCAAATGACAATCGAATTGCTAAAGTAAAAGAACTGATAGCCGAGTGGTATGACCGTTGGACTGCCAATTCAAAGGTCACAAGTTTATACCCCGGCACGCACCAATGTCTTTTCAAATTCATGTGCGTAATTAATTAGTTAAAACGCTGAAAACGGTGAAGGAAAATATCGTGAGGAAACGTTACACCTGTTTTTTTCGACGGTATGTAGAGCCATGTCCGAGGCCTACAGGCGGTTTAAACTCTGACACCAGGTTGTTCATCAACCATACGGTAAGAAGAAGATTGCTAAGCGTTGCTGGGTAGATCCGGGTTTTCAAAAACCATGCGATAAAATCGGTAATTTTTTTTTTAATTCAATAGGGTAGATGATATTTAGACAATAACCTAAATATCACAACATTCTATCTCAAACCTCAATCTCCAGCCATCTAGTCCAACAGACAGTTGACAACAAAGCGAGCCGGCACTTACTCCAAAACTTATCTATAGACTAAAGAGTGATTAATGTATTTTTAACGGCGGTTACGGCGCATTGTTCTGAGGTAACACCACATTATTTTATTAGTCTTGGAAAGTAATCACTTCGTATATTGACTGATGACTAGAAAGTATGTTGGCCTTTCTTTAGAAGGTTAGTTTTAGGCGTATTTTGAGCTAGATCATGATTGATGGTACATAGTTATAGTGTAACTTATTTAGCTTAGTTTGCAGGTATTCATGAAAAGGTGTATGAATACTGTTAAAATTTGAATTAGGAGAGTAAATTAGAAGTTAATCTATTACTTAACTAGCTGCGCCCCGCGGTGTTACCCGCTACATTTTTTCGGGATAAAAAGTAGCTTATGTGTTAATACAGGGTGTCAGCTACTTCCATATGAAATTTCATTAAAATCCATCCATTAGTTTTTACTTGAAAGAGTAACAAACATTCACCCATACAAACTTTCGCGTTTATAATATTTGTAGGGATATTGTGATAAGTAGGAAGGTATTTTTATTTACACTTACAGAATTTTGACATAATCACAAATTGATTATTGTTTATAATTATGAATGAATAAATATACGATTGATATGTGTGTAGCTCAGATTTATATACAACTCTGGATGAAATTACGATAATCTGTAACCAGAGGCATTGACACTACCTAACGTTACCTCCTCTAACGATCTAGGCTTACTCCACCCACTAAAGCTAAGCGGTATTCTAGCCAGACAACAGGCGATCGGTCCAGAATGTTCCATGTTGTCACGCGAGGCACAATAAAAACGGTATTATTTCATTATATTCATGAATCCAAGTCACGTGCAGTGCCTAGCGAAACGCAAAACGAACGCTAGTTAACTCATATAGAATATATTATTGCGTTTTATTATTTTTGTGGACACGGCCGAGGAATTTTTGATATTATTTTATCATGGGACAAGCCTAGTGGTACCCGGCCTAGGATTGACCTCCCCTTTTCCTCCGGTGGGTGTCGTCAGAGGCGACTAAGGAAAAATCCAGAACATAGGCAGCAGCGATCCCTAAGCTTCTTGCCAAGCGTGGGGATTATGGTACCACAATACTGAAACGCATGTAAAAAAGAGATTGATTATTGATTACCATATTGCTGTTTAGTCGGAATTTGAGTCCCGTTTACGACAAAAGACTTGCCCCCTATTATATTGGGACCTACAACATACTTGCAAAATGTGGGTGAACTAACCTCTTCCCAAATATTCGGGGATACAGTTAGGATTTTATATTTCATAGCTTTTTTAACCATTAGACTAATTTAGACCGAAAATCAATAACTTTTTCCCTTTAGTAATGCTTAATAACTAAAGTCCTTGAACGTACGCCTAAACTCCGAGGTCTGATTACCCCAAAATCTTATTTTAACGACAGTAAGGAAGCGGTAAACTAAGTGAACGCTTAAACTAAATTAAATGTCTATCTGAGTATCGAATGTATCTTAAAGGCAAATTGGGTTATACAAAAGATTATCTGAAGTATCAAAATCGGAGCAGACAAGAATAAATTGGTTTAACATTAAGCTACTCAAGTACTACGGGTTAAGTTAACGTCACATTAAACGCTTTAATATCACACTAATATTATAAGCGAAAGTTTGTGTCTGTATGTTTGTTACCTCTTCACGCTCAAACGGCTAGACCGATTTTGATGAAATTTGATATGGAGGTAGCTGACACCCTGGATTAATATATAAGCTACTTTTTATCCCAAAAAAATGTAGCGGGTAACACCGCGGGGCGCAACTAGTAGTTACTATATATTTTTATAGCCTTTATTATTAATTTTGGAATGTATGGTGATTGGTGCGGCGAAGAAAGGTATTTATGCCATGAAACCTGTGCCCAATAGCAATTGTTTTGTTACAAACTAAGTTATACATCTATAATAGGATAAATAAAATGTGGACAAATGAAAAACCCTCAACGTCAATTCTGGAACCTGCCCGCGTACCATGAACACTTAAAGCAGTACATTTTACATTGTGAAAGCGAAACAGACTGAAACACTAACAATACTTAGAAGAATAACTAAACTTTATACAGTAAACCTCTATTACCATAAAAATCACACGACTCTTCAAAGTCACACAGCCCATCTCCAAAACAATAATTTTAAATTCACAACTTTAAATCGGAGTAAGATGAATGCGCTGTAACGATCGCGTCGCTTTACCTGGAGCATCGGCTTTACGCAAATCCGCGCCGGTGCAGTTAAAATGGATTACAGTAAGATATTCACGTGGCTTTCATTATACCTGTATGCTAGTATTGTATCTCTTTAGCTTTAAGTTTGCTACGAACTTTAACTTGTATCAAAGTCTGAGAATAATATTATGTTGTCTTTGGAAGTGAGGTGGTGTTTATGAGAATATAATAGAATAGTTTATTCTGCTCATAAGACATGGCACAGAAAAACATACCTGCCTACCCATTATCTCTTAAAAAGAATCCAGAAGATGTCAGTCTTCTTCTTATCGGATGATTGATAAACGACCTGGTGTCAAAATTTAAACCTGTAGGCCTCTGACATGGCTTTACACCCCGTTGAAAAATATCTCAGGTGTGCCGGTTTCCTAATGATGTTTTGCAATAAAGTATTGAGTATTGAAAACATCAACATCAAAATCGTGAGTAACCGACACATCTGAGATATTTTTCAACGGTGTGTAAAGCCATGTTAGCGGCCTACAGGCCGTTTAAAGTCTGACACCAGGTGGTTCATCAACCATACCAAAAAAAACAATGTATATTTCATTATATTCAACACGTAACCTATTGTTAAAGCATAATTCACCAACTTCATTTGACAAAGTTATTTAATTCAACACTACAACAAGTTAACTTATAAAAACGAACAAGTACGTCACAGCGACCGCAGAAACAGCCTCAAAATTCAGAAGCCGTAGCCAAACAAATGAACAAGAAAAATAAGCTCCTAAATCATAAAGCACAATATGAAACAAAGCGACCACAAGTAACAGATGCGGACTTCGTTCCAATGTTCTACTAAAGTGACGTAAATCATACAATAGTTAGTGCTGTGCTCCGACGGTTTATTAATTTATATACTAGCTGCGCCCCGCGGTGTTACCCGCTACATTTTTTCGGGTTAAAAAGTAGCCTACGTGTTAATCCAGGGTGTCAGCTACCTCCATATGAAATTTCTTTAAAATCCATTTAATAGTTTTTACGTGAAAGAGTAACAAACATCCATCCATATAAGCTTTCGCGTTTATGATATTAGTAGGGATACAAAAAAGTACAAGACGAACCGAATGCCTTTAGCATTTTCAGTCAAACCTTTAGGTGGTGCAGAGATAGGTTTATCGAACTTTTATCCTTTAAAAAAAACGTTGCCCCACAGTAGGAATTTCTCCTGTATCGTGAGTAAGTTTCACAAACATGAAATATTACATACACAAACACCCAGATCTGGGACAAACATCTGCGGATCGCACAATTTTTTTAAGTCTCATTTAGAACAGCTTCAGGGCAGTAATGCTAATTACCATACCCAGAAATAGTATTTAATATTTAGGCAAAAATAGAAAGCATTTAATTCATGGATTCAGGCAAGTTCTAAATATACTCTAAGAAAGTATCAACACTTTTCCGTCATCATCATCATCATCATCATCAGCCGGAAGACGTCCACTGCTGAACAAAGGCCTCCCCCTTAGAACGCCATAAAGAACGACAGCTTGCCAATTCCATCCACCGGTTGCCCGCAATTCTGACGATATCGTCGGTCCATCTGGCGGGAGGCCTGCCAACGCTGCGTCTTCCGGTTCGTGGTCGCCACTCGAGAACCTTTCTTCCCCAGCGGTTATCGGTTCTTCGAGCGATATGGCCTGCCCATTGCCACTTCAACTTGCATATTCTTCGAGCTATGTCGGTAACTCTAGTTCTTTGGCGAATTTCCGTATTCCGGATCCTGTCGCGCAAAGAAACCCCGAGCATAGCTCTCTCCATAGCTCGTTGAGTGACTCTGAGCCTCTCCAAAAGGCCAACCGTTAGCGACCACGTCTCTGAGCCATACGTAATCACTGGCAACACACACTGGTCATAGACCTGCGTCTTCAGACACTGCGGAATTTTGGACGAGAAGATGTCGCGTAGTTTCCCGAACGCTGCCCATCCGAGTTGGATTCTTCGGGCGACCTCTTTGTCGAAGTTGGACCGGCCTAACTGAACAATTTGTCCTAAGTAGACGTAGTGGTCGACAACTTCGAGGGTATCGTTCCCAACGACAACCGGTACAGGTGCGACATGGACATTGGACATGATGTTTTTTTTTTTTTTTTTTAAACTTCGCCCCACACTAGGAATTTCTCCTGTGTCGTGGGTGCGTTTCACAAACATGAAATATCACATACACAACCACCCAGACGCGGGACAAACATCTGTGGTTCGCACAAAGTTTTGCCCCGTGCGGGAATCGAACCCGCGACCCTTAGCGCAACAGTCCAATCACTTAGCCACTGCGCTAATCAGGTCGTCATAAAGGTGAGTGATGTATTCGCCATTGATGTTGATGCCGAACTCGTTCCAGTCCAAGAGCTTGAAAACGTCCTCCAACGCATTTGTGAACAGTTTCGGAGAGATAACGTCTCCCTGTCTCACACCACGCTGCAGTTGGATTGGTTTCGTACTCTCGTCCTGTAGCCGAATTGACATGGTGGCGTTACTATACAAACACTTCAACACCTCGATATACCTATAGTCGATATGACATCGCTGGAGGGACTGCAATACAGCCCAGGTTTCGATAGAATCGAAGGCTTTTTCATAGTCCACAAACGCTAGACACAGTGGCCGATTATACTCCTCGGTCTTCTGTATAATCTGGCGGAGCGTATGGATGTGGTCTATGGTGCTAAAGCCTTTTCGGAAGCCGGCTTGTTCGGGAGGCTGGAAGTCATCAAGCCTGCGTTCGAGACGGTTCGTAATGACTCTCGAAAACAGCTTATACACATGGCTCAGGAGCGAGATGGGTCTATAATTCTTCAATAAGGTGTTGTCACCTTTTTTGAAGAAGAGCACCACCACACTCCTGTGCCATGCTTCTGGCGTAGTACCCTCGAGTATGACGGAATTGAATAGCTTCTGGAGGACTAAAAGTACCGGTTTTCCACCCGCTCTCAGAAGCTCTGTTGTAATTCCGTCATCACCCGGCGCCTTGTTGTTTTTAAGCTGTTTCAGAGCCACTCTAATCTCGTACAGGCTGATGTCTGGGATGTCCTCGGTGTAGTGTCGGGTCAGTTTAGCCCTAGAGTCCTGAGCCAAACCGACAACGGGTTTCCGTGTCGAAGTGTACAACTGTCCGTAAAACCTCTCCAGCTCTCTCAATATCTCCGGTTTTGATGAGATGATACTGCCATCGTCGATCTTCAGCTTCGTCATTTGGCTTTTCCCAATAGAGGAATTCCTCGCGAACACTTTGGAGCCTTGGTTCCGCTCTATTGCGTCCTTTATACGGTTAGTATTAAAGGAGCGCAAATCGTGTCGCGTGGAGTTTGAAATCCGCCTATTGAGATGGCCGTATTCCGACATATCAGCTGAAGATTGCAATCTCATCTCATTCCGGGCTTCCATTAGTCTAATGGTTTTATTGGAGAGCTTTTGAGGTTTTCTTCGGCGTGGGGTCTTAAAGAACTGGGACCCCACTGCTTGGACAGCTTCCACAAACCCGTTGTTTATCTCGTCCGCTGTTTCGCATTCGGCTAGGCACTGGAAACGATTACGCAGTTCGAGTTGAAAGGTTTCGGGGTTCTGGATTTGGGCAGGAGCAGGACGGAGCGTGGACTTCATCAGACGAGACCGTTCTAGCTTAACATTGATATTCAGTGTGCCTCTGACAATGCGATGATCGCTACCGGTTTTGACCTTCCCGATCACAGAGACATCACTGAATATACGCTTCTTGGTTGTCATGACGAAGTCGATCTCATTTTTGGTTGAACCATCGGGGCTTATCCACGTCCACTTCCTGGATGGTCGCTTCTGGAAGAAGGAGTTCATCAAATAGAGTTCCTCCTTCTCCATAAAGTCGACCAGCCGCTGGCCCCTCTGGTTCCGCTGCCCATATCCGAACGACCCTACTCTCAACTCATCGCCATTCTTAGTGCCCACCTTAGCGTTGAAGTCTCCCATAACAACGGTGAAGTAGGATTCGGAGGTATGTATGGCTTCAGAGATCTCCTCATACATAGCCTCTACTTCATCGTCAGGGTGTGTCGAGGTCGGCGCATATACCTGGATGACCTTCAACGAATACCGGTCGGTAATTCTGAGTATCAGGTATGCTACTCTGCTTGACACACTATCGACTTTTACCACGTTGTTAATGAGAGACTTACGGACGAGAAACCCAACACCACCCTGGGACTTTCGGTCTCCTTCCCGGAAGAAGAGCATGTTGCCGGAATCAAGGATTATCGTATCCTGCCCCTCTCGTCGGATTTCAGATAATCCTATGATGTCCCAACGTAACCTGCTCAATTCTTCCTCCAGCTCGACAATCTTCTCGTCAGTCCGGAGCGTGCGGACGTTGTGTGTTGCCAGGGCCAAGGTCCGGTGGGGGTGGTAGCGAGAAATCCACCGGGGATTCTTAGCACCCCCTGCTCCTCCGTTACCTGGCCCGCTACCATAGCCAGGGATAGAGGAGCTGCCGGGTACTGTGGGCCGTCGCGCCGTTCTGTCTGTCATTTGGGGGGGGGTTGCCATAATCCCCACGCTTGGCGAGCGGCTTGGGGATCGCAGTATTGGTGGTTAAGTTACAGAAGACGCTGCTGCCCATCTACTGGATTTTTTTTCCCTTAGTCGCCTCTTACGACACCCACGGGAGGAGAGGGGGTGGTCAATTCTAAGCCGGATACCACACGGCACAACAAACAACAAACTTTTCCGTACCTAGAAATTAATCCAAAAACCACATTCAGCCTTCATCCAACCACAACGTTTTGCTCTCTTTAAATTGTGCCATATCTTCATACTAACAGCGTCATTCAAGCATAGGCGTAAAGCTAAAACCTAAAAGGTACGTAATAACCGTCATACGTATTAAACTCCTATAAATTTGCAGTAAAATTTGAGTATCTTCTCCCCTACGGTAATCAAACCCCCTGTCCACCCCCCAATGACTCCCGAATATGATGAAACATTGCTTCAAGTGATGTCAGAGTAAATTGGGACATCGCGGGGGAAATGAATGGTGTATACCATCATACATTTTATTGTATATGTATACAATTACTGTAAATCGTGAAGGGGTTAAAAGAAGCATGAACTCGTAGCTGCGTGGTCACCGCGTGGATCAGTCGATCTGCGAGGTTAAGCCGTGCTTGTCGCGATTAGCTTTGTGATGGGTGACCGTTTTCACATGTCGAGACCGCTCCGTGCTTTGAAGGCACGTTAAGGCTTTGGTCCTGCGCCTGATCTCTCTCCAGTCGTGTCGGTCTACCGTCCCAGACTATGAGAGTGAGGGAATAGGGAGTGCACCTGTGTTTGCGCGCATACTTGTGCACTATAATATCACCTGCGTAGTTGGTTAGTCTCAGCTGAGATGAGCCGCCGTGACCGAAATTTTATCAGGAGAACGTTATTATTAAAGAAGTGTGCTCTATGGTACCTACATTTGGTTAGGCAAGTGTAACAGGGTTGACGCCTATTTCTATTTATCATGTTTTATATAGGTGTCTTCTAAAGTGGTCTTGCAATACCTAAGACAGTAAAAATAACTCACACAAATGATAAAAATGGCATGAATGTTGCAATACAAAGAGACTCAAGCGTATCAATGAAATTTTCTCCAGTCGAAATCAATCAAACCAAAAAGTAGCGTAATTGATTCTACTCCCAATTCCGAACGAACTAGTTTCAGGTTAGGTTGTATCAGTTACACGTTCTAGAAAGAGAGATTGTACACAAAACAAATGACAAGCACTCACTTTGGCACCCGAATCAATAATCTATTACTGTTCACCGACTCCGCAAACTTTCGCAGAACAACACTCAATTAAATATTGTATGGCGGTGTCGTTTTTCTAAGAAAAATCGCCTCCGAATGTCCCATTGCAATTCAACCGTCATTGTCATGTACATTTCCAAACATTCCCGAGCACATTTTGCGTGAATATTGAATCCTACCTCGGGGAAAAACCGCGGATAAAGCACGCAACTTCGACCACAATTTTCGGACAATCTGTGCATAAATAAGAAGAATACGACCCAACTGTTTCCATTGCCAAACTTTTTGTATGTCCCAGAATGGTAAATAAATAAATAAGTAAGGATTTAATCAATATTTACAAGATTTAGTCGCTGTATCGTGTCGCGTATCTCAGACGAGAAGCGGCGACGACGCCGGCATTAGGGGAATTGGACGCTAGTGAGGTGATATATCGATACGAACGTTGTCGATATTGGTTGGTAATATAATTTCACCAATAACCTACAAAATGTGTTCTATTTCCGCTTGTAATTCTTTTTAATATTCCTATAAAAGTATAAACTCATGGGTACTGTGGTACACATAAATATGAATTTCTGCATTCACGAGGACCTAACTTTTAATAAGAGAAATGTCGTAATCTAAATATACCTAAAATGAAGACGATGATAAGATAATTTAGTTAACCATAATTATCAATACTTATAATGAATCACTCAAGCTTTTTTGCAGACCTTTTTTAAGACCGCCCATTGTACGATTTAATTTTACCCTTTCCCAGTGTAATGACCCACGAATGGAGCATAGCTATTGTTTTACTATTGTATCTGCTTTACGCACAGTCAAAGTGTTTAGGTTTTCACTGTATATTTTTATTTCATTTTGGTGTGCAATAAAGAGATATATTATTATTATTATCAAGCAGTCTGCCTCGTTGGTCTAGTGGTCGCTAAGCGCGACTGCTGAGCACGAGGTCCTGGGTTCGAATCCCGGGTCGGGCAAAGTGTTATTGGGTTTTCCCATTAGGTAATTCTCAGTAGCAGCACGGAGTCTGGATTTGTGCCCGGTTGATGGCAATAGGCTCGCTCGCCCCCTATTACATTGGGACCTAAAACATAACTGGCGAAATGTGGGTGTACTATATGTGCACCTCTGCCTACCCCTTCGGGGAATACAGGCGTGATGTTATGTTTTTATGTTATGTATGTTATCAAGCAGGCAGACTCAGCTCCACGCGCAACTATTTTTACTTAATTACAATTAGCCCATCTCTTATGAATTGCTTTACTTGACACATGTGATTAAATCAATAACATATTAGTGCGTTCCTATTAAGTACAGCACTAAATCCCAGTGACGTTGCACAACATTAATTCACGCCTAACGCCTATCAATGTCTTCTGCACCATTAAGCATTTTAAATTTATATCTAGGTAGATATATTATGGTGGATTCCATTGATCGTAACATTTTTCACTTGAGAATACGTTAATGTATGTTAGTAGAACGAGTGTAGAATTTATTTCTTTGAGTTTTTTTTAGATTTGAATTACATCTTTTGGCATTATCCAAAAAAGTGGGTTTTCGTATTTAGTTTCTTATATTTTTGGATTTATCAAAAAAAATGTTGGGCCTCTTCTGATACTTAAAAAATCGTAAGTGAAATACATTTTGAGAATGACCAGACCATTTTATCCCACCATAGATTGTACATTTACTGTAGATCAAAAAAGAGACAAACATTATTGTTTTTTTTTATACAAAACATAATTTCGCGCCTGTATTCCCCGAAGGAAGGCAGAAGCGTAGATATAGTACACCGACATTTCACCAGATACGGTCCCAAAGTCATTTACATATTTACTATTCATTATTTTTTCTAAAAAAATGTTGTACCATAAAGTTAAAAAACTAAAAAAAAATATTTAAACAAACCATCGACATTCCCCCATCACTATTCAAAAACTAATTTATCAGTTATCCTTTAGTCCGATGGTAGTCGACATAAAAAGGTCCCGAGTTAAACAAAACAAGCGCCAATCGATACTCGCATGAATAAAGTATAGGAGTCCGTTGCAAGCACTTTATCCCACCAATGGGACATAAATGGGCATTCTAAAGGACAGTTTAAAGCTTAATGTGCGAATCGAGAAGGTATAGTGTGATCTTTAGCGTGCAAAATATCGCCCGGTCTTGTTGAATTGTGTTACGCGATACCACAGGCCAAAGCTAGTTATTTTATAAATTTATCTTAGATTAAGTACAATTTTGTTATAGCACCTGCGCAAAATGGCTGGCAACGTTTGGAAGCGGAAGGCCGAAGATCGAACTCAGTGGCGTGCTATAGGAGAGGCCTATGTCCAGCAGTGGACTGAGATAGGCTGATGATGATGATGCCTATTTAAGGAATATTCATATTAAAAACAAAGTGGTATCCGGCCTAGACTTGACCACCCCCATTCCTCCTTTGGGTATCGTAAGAGGCGACTAAGGGAAAATCCAGAAGATGGGCATCGTCTTCTGTAACTTCATCACCAATACTGCGATCCCCAAGCCGCTTGCCAAGCGTGGGGATTACGGTAACCTCCCCCCACTCCAAGGAGGAGGCCTTTGTTCAACAGTGGACGTGTTCCGGCTGATGATGTTGAAACTACATATACTATCAACAGTACAAAGCTTTGCATAACAAAAACAATACTGAACTAAACTAATTTTTTTTTTTATAAAATGTCGCCCCACACTAGGAATTTCTCCTGTATCGTGGGTGCGTTTCACAAACATGAAATATCACATACACAAACACCCAGACTCGGGACGAACATCTGTGGTTCACACAAAGTTTTGCACCGTGCGGGAATCGAACCCGCAACCCTTAGCGCAGCAGTCCAATCGCTTAGCCACTGCGCTAATCAGGTCGTCTCAATTCAATAAAACAATAGTAAAAAAAATGTTACTGTACGTTATCAATAATGTTTGTAAATTAGTTATATTCTATTCTCATGTAAGTGAAGTAAAGAGATATCTCAAACCTCAATAAACATTTAAAATCAAACTTGTAACACACAACAAACTAACGCTTGCTATCTGGAGGAGAAGATATCTCAACATTGTCCCTTTCAAACTGCTAACTGTTCCCCAAGTCGGTTCGAGTCCCGAGTCGGGAACTTGTCGCAACTTTGTATTAACATCGTAAGCTAGATAGCAGATACTCCGATTTTATATTATTGTGAGATTGTAAACGTCAACAAGTCGTCGGAGTTGGATAGTTTGCGGTGTCTCCAAGTGTAGAAGGTAAGTGGTTCTTGGAAATATAATATGTATTTATTTACTTGTGTGCGTACTAATGCCTTACTATTATAAATATATATGACGACCTGATTAGCACAGTGGCTAAGCGATTGGACTGCTGCACTAAGGGTTGCGGGTTCGATTCCCGCACGGGGCAAAACTTTGTGCGAACCACAGATGTTTGTCCCGAGTCTGGGTGTTTTGTGTTTGTGATATTTCATGTTTGTAAAACGCACCCACGATACAGGAAAATTCCTAGTGTGGGGCGACGTTTTAAAAAAAAAATAACAAAAACATTTTAATACGTTCATTTAAAAAAATATATATTATTTGTATTAGTTCTTATTTAGATTAGTAATTCAAATTCAAAATGTTTTTATTTCACATAAACCTATTACAGGCGCTCATGAAACGTTAGGATGCTAGTTGCACGGTTCCAAAATGTCATTCCAATGGAGAAGAACCGGCAAGAAACTCCAGAAGTTACTCATTAAAACAAGATTATTTAATTTTAATTTATTATTAATTATGATACATCATACCTACTAATGTATAAATAATTATGTTGAGCTTTATAAATTAAAACACTTTAATTGTCTCTTTTAACTTAGATAAAAAATAGGAATATGCCTGTATTCCCTGAAGGGGCAGAGGTGCACATATAGTACACCCACATTTCGCCAGTTTTTTTTCGGTCCCAGAGTAATAAGGGCGAGCATATTGCCATCAACCGTGCACAATTCCAGACTCCGTGCTGCTACTGAGAATGACCTAATAGAAAACCCAGTAACTGTTTGCCTGACCCGGGATTCGAACCCAGGACCACGTGCTCAGCAGTCGCGCTTAGCAACCACTAGACCAACGAGGCAGTCGAATCATAGGAATATTGTCTTAAATCTTTTGAAATAACCCAAAACGTAAACGCCCCGTAAGCTACGTTAACTCCAAGTTTTTCGTTTATTGAATAAATATCCCATCATAACGGTATATTGTGAGTTAATAAATCCTTTGTATTGTACCAGTGTTCTGTACGGATTCTCGTAGTACTTCGTAGCACTTACACGTACTTTAGCTGATTTAGAATGACTAGCGTAGCACGCTCGTAGCATTTTACGTAGCACGTTATTATCTCTATAATAAATACTATTGTTGATTTAAATGAACTCGAGACTGTTGTGTTATTTTTGTGGTTTATTTATTACTAGCTGCGCCCCGTGTATTTACCCGCTAAATTTAAAAATAAAGTAGCCTATGTGTTAATCCAGGGTGTCAGCTACCTCCATATGAAATTTCATTAAAATAGGTTTCCTCGTTTGAGCATAAAGAGGTAACAAACACACTCGCAAACTTTCGCCTATATAATATTAGTGTGATAGATAGCATAACATCACGCCTGTATTCCCCGAAGGGGTAGGCAGAGGTGCACATATAGTACACCCACATTTCGCCAGTTATGTTTAAGGTCCCAATGGAGGCGAACCTATTGCCATCAACCGGGCACAAATCCAGACTCCGTGCTGCTACTGAGAATTAGCTAATTGAAAATCCTAGTAACACTTTGCCAGACCCGGGATTCGAACCCAGGACTTCGTGCTCAGCAGTCGCACTTAGCAACCACTAGACCAACGAGGCAGTCAATAAAACAAAACAATGTATAAATCACATATCAGTAAACACAGTACTTATTTCTTTATACGGGTATCTCACTTGCAAGATAGACAACAAAATCTATAACCAAACTATCCTAGAAGTAAATGAATATCCTTCATTACGTAACGCTCAAGGTCTAAGCAAATAGCCGCTATCTTATCCGTAAGTCATCGCCAGTGAAGTGAGCTGGCGAGCCCTCCGGCGGCCACTTGATCACGCGCGGACAAAGAGATTGCCGCGGTTATCTGTCAAGCATAAGTTAGCTTAACGGACGAAACGATTCGAGGGCTGTTAGAGAACGTTTTTTTGGATACGCCTTTGACGCCTTTTGAGTGGGCCTTGTGTGTTTTATAAGCGATATAATGTATGCCTTTCAATACCAAGAGCAGACAAATATAGTAATAGATTGACTTATTTGATTAGGCTTCCTTGTAGCATAAAGCATACTAGTAAACTTAATTAATGAAATGATTCGAGAACGTTTTTTTAGACACGCCTTTGACGCCTTTTGAGTGGGCTTTGTGTGTTTTATAAGCGATATAATGTATGCTTTTCAATACCAAGAGCAGACAAAATATAGAAATAGATGGATTTATTTGATTAGGCTTCCAAATAGCCTGTCAAGCATACTAGTAAGCTTAACGGACGAAACGATTCGAGGGCTGTTAGAGAACGTTTTTTTGGACACGCCTTTGACGCCTTTTGAGTGGGCCTTGTGTTTTCTAAGCGATATAATGTATGCTTTTCAATACCAATTGGAGCAGCCAAATATAGTAATATATTGATTTATTTGATTAGGCTTTCTTGTAGCATTAAGCATACATGTTAATGTACTAATTTCGGGTACCTTTCGGCCCAACATTGGGTACTTAATTTTAAGTGTTCAACGCTAATTAGCTACTAAGTTACTGAATAAACACGCGTTACAGCTGGTAATCAGAAAACAATTATACTCAATCTATAAAGTAGGTAACTTATTACAAAAACACAAGTATACCATTAATTACATAACATAACATCACACCTGTATTCCCCGAAGGGGTAGGCAGAGGTGCACATATAGTACACCCACATTTCGCCAGTCATGTTTTTAGGTCCCAATGTAATAGGGGGCGAGCTTATTGCCATTAACCGGGCGCAAATCCAGACTCCGTGCTGCCACTGAGAATTACCTAATGGAAAAACCCAGTAACACTTTGCCCGACCCGGGATTCGAACCCAGGACCTAGTGCTCAGCAGTCGCGCTTAGCGACCACTAGACCAACGAGGCAGTCCAACATTAATTATAGAGGTCATTTAACTGAGAATTCTTATGCCGAGCTTAATCAGAGATTAAAACAATCCTAGTCTAAAGTGAACTCGCATAAACTACGAACTTAGGCCCTTTTAGCTAATTTGAAAAACTCTTGATGAGAGTTAGTTCTAAAGTGCTGTAAATTAGCAAATTTTGGTGTCACAGGCATAATTAAGTTGAATTCTAGGAGGATACCCAGACAGTGCACGACTAGCCTTCACTGTGGGTACAAACTTCTGCGTGGAACTATTGTATGAAGGTGCCACGATAACTCTGGTCTTCAAATTCTAAATAACATTTAGGTACAATACACGTGTATGCATTATGTTTTATATTGTATCTGTATAACTTATGTTACTGTTTATTCGATATCACACTAATATTTTACAGGCTAGACCGATTTTTCTGAAATTTTGTATGGAGATAGCTGACACCCTGGATTAACATTTAGGCTACTTTTTGTCCCGAATAAAATGTAGCGAATAACACCGCGGAGCGCAGCTAGTAATTTATAAAATATAAATATATTAGTAAAGTATAAATATGTCAGTAGTGTGACTTATACAGTCACTAACAGTTTCCTGGACTAGTAGGGCTGCCTGGAACTGATCTGTGTGTCAAGGATAACACAAAGAAAATACGACTACTAATTCACGCCTTAAAAACATAATTATTAAAATAGTTATCGCGTCAAATTATGAATATAGACTGAGAACCTACTGTATTTTCAAATAATGTTAATGGTAATAACAGAAAGAACATTTCAAATCGAGTCGGCATTTCCCTCCGGTCGAGTGAAAATCGGTTCCAGAATATCACAGTACCCTTTAATGGGGAAACTCACAAATATAGGCGGACCTTGAAACACCCTTAGAAACAGACAGTCCCCACCATCAAGACTCAATGGCTCGTCTCAAAATAACATCAAAATTAAATTACAACCTCGCATTATCATAAACATAACATCACGCCTGTATTCCCCGAAGGGGTAGGCAGAGGTGTACATAATATAGTACACCCTCATTTCGCCAGTTATGTTTTAAGTCCCAATGTAATAGAGGGCGGGCCTATTGCCATCAACCGGGCACAAATCCAGTCTCTGTGCTGCTACTGAGAATTACCTAATGGAAAAACCCAGTAACATTTTGTCCCGGTTCGAACCCAGGACCTCGTGCTCAGCAGTCGCGCTTACCAACCACTAGACCAACGAGGCAGTCTCATTATCAACGGCCCATTAATCCGACAATTAATGGAATGTACCGCCGAAAAATAAGCGCACCTCTACCCCGTAAAACAAATAACCAATTAAATAGGGAATAAAACACAATTAGAGTGGTACCGGGGAACTGAACTGGTAGTCAGTATCGTAAAACGTACGACGCGAATATTTCGACCTGCCTCATTATATGCAAATTTCTGTATATTAATAATGAGTTAGGTCAATAATGGTAGGTTCAGACACGAACAGAATGCTAGCTGCTGGCCCTAGTTTAGGAATAATAGCATTGAATTATTGGCGCTGGATAAACGTTTAGCTTTGTGGTAAAAAGGAAATAATACACACAGAGAAATACGTTATAGTCAGTGCTAATATTGTTGGTAATCTTGACATTAAAAGTCAGTAAGATTTCTCGCTTTTTCTTTTTAAAAACTTCGCCCCACACTAGGAATTTCTCCTGTATCGTGGGTGCGTTTCACAAACATGAAATATCACAAACACAAACACCCAGACTCGGGACGAACATCTGTGGTTCACACAAAGTTTTGCCCCGTGCGGGAATCGAACTCGCAACCCTTAGCGCAGCAGTCCAATCGCTTAGCCACTGCGCTAATCAGGTCGTCGAATCAGTTATAGCATTCGTTGAGGTTTGGATCGAAGAGTTTGCGTAATTAGCCACGTGAAATGTGTGCCCAATTGACGCTACGGTCAACTGCACAGAGGGTTAAGTTAACGGTACATGGAGCGAATATATTTGTGACCTCATTTAAATGTAACATAAAAAAATCCTACCGTTCTAAAGTTATCAGAATAATATTATAAAGGCGAACGTTTTTGTGTTTGTATGTTTGTTACATATCCACGCTCAAACGGCTGGACTTTTAATAAAATTTAGTATGGAGTGGAGATAGCTGACACCTTAGATTAACACATAAACTACGTCACGGGGCATAGCTAGTTTGTGTACAGCAACAGAAATACATCTTGATCGGACAGGGTTTTCAAAACATACTGTATACAATCCCTACTAATATTATAAACGCTAAAGTTTGTATGGATCTTTGTCACTCTTTCACATTAAAACTACTGAATGGATTTTAATGAAATTTCATATGGAGGTAGCTGACACCCTGTTTTAACACATAGGCTACTTTTATCCCGAAAAAATGTAGCGGGTACCGCGGGGCGCAGCTAGTCCAACATAATCTTAAAAACGTTTCTGAAATCAACATTGACTCACGTAACAACACCTCCAAATCTTCATAAACGGTTCATAAGCTTTTACTTCTGTTCCTTGTATACGTAAGAACAAAAGCACTCTTATAATCCGTATAAAGTGTATTCAGATGAATATTAAGCCCACCATGATTATGCTAAATGAGATTTTAATGGTGTTGATGCCGCATGGCTTTACACGTCACATAAAGGAGTGCGATGAAACGTGGGAGTTATCAAGAATATGTTTTAATGGTGAATAAATAAGGTTTAATTAACGTTGACGCATCGCTAGGATTTACGTCAGTTTGTTGTCGTCTTTTGGTTATTATGTTTATGTAGATTTTTAGTTGTAGCTAGTTGGGTTTTAGATGTGGTGGGCCTCTGATCTTTTATGCATAGAGAATTAAATTAAATGCTTTCACTTTATTAGGTTTACCTTTTTGTGGTGTTGAGGATTCATTCCAGTTGTTCTACTGCTATATACTTTTTTCTTCAATGTTAATTTATCTTTAAATTTTTACAAAATCTTTTGTATCCCAATTGCAGTAGAGAGAACTTCGACTACACAAAACCTTAAAATATAATTAATTAATACTTATACTTATGTGAATTATATCACGTAATGTGTGAAAATAAAAACTAATTTCAATCTGTATTGTATTAATACGAATCAATCATATCAAAAGAAAAAGAAAATCAAGTTAAATAAACCATTCAACGTGGCAATGCCGTCAGTTTTGGGCACCCTACCAGTCGACAGCGATGAAGAGGAATACTTCGATGCATAATTTTTAGTTTTATTTTTTTCTTTTTTATATATTTATTTTTTATCGTGTATAAATAAGCTTAAGTATATTGTAAAATATTACATTTATAGCAAAAAAAAGTTAATTGAATACGTTCGATTCAATTTTTAAAACTCCTATGCTAGCTACTAGTTCAGTAGCTGCTACCATCTGAACCCGACTTAGTGAACGAAACGCGATGAAACTCAAACATACCGCGGCAAGGCTTCTTGTTATTATAATAGGGGTGGTGGGGTGGTATTAAACACTGTTATTCCGAAACTCGCATTTCGTGGCCTGTTTAGTTTTCGGACATGCGATTTTAAGTAAAAAATTAATAGTTCCTTGTCGGTAGGAAATAGGATCGTTTATTATCATTTATTTTCGACGATTAGCTATGAATTTTATATTGTGTTCTGAACATTTTGGGCCGGCATTTTAAAGCCTTGGATTTGCCAAAACGTTTATAGCTTCTACGGTAAGTATATTCTAGTTGTGTTCTAAATTATAGTGCTGCGTTGGAATCTAAATAGGTGGTATAAAAACGCCTGTATTCCCCGAAGGGGTAGGCAGAGGTGCACATATAGTATACCCACATTTCGCCAGTTATGTTTTTAGGTCCTAATGTCATAGGGGGCGAGCCTATTACATCATCCGGGCACAAATCCAGACTCCGTGCTGCTACTGAGAATTACCTAATAGAAAAACCCAGTAATACTTTGCCCGACCCGGGATTCGAACCCAGGACCTCGTGCACAGCATTTGCGCTTAGCAACTACTAGACCAACGAGGCAGTCACCTGCGTAACAGAGTACTATTAACAATATTTCTGATCCAAAACCCACATCTATATCATAAAATACCCAAACGTTACATCGAGCATCCCCCTCACTCACAAAGCCAACGGATCTCAAACAAAATACACCTAACGTTCGAAGCCACTGTTCCCCAAATCGGTATACCTGCTATTGTACGGCATTATTTATTTATGGTACACAAACAGGTGCTCAATGAAATAAGGCTTAGCTGTGGAAGGTGGGCGATCAATGTCGTTGATTT
This sequence comes from Abrostola triplasia, assembly GCA_946251915.1. NCBI lineage: Eukaryota > Metazoa > Arthropoda > Insecta > Lepidoptera > Noctuidae > Abrostola > Abrostola triplasia. The sequence continues at coordinate 11,211,693 of OX276432.1, forward strand.
AGATGCTGGTATCGAACGACTTAGGTCATTGGATAGACGATATTTTAAGTATTTATTGTTGGTTGATGTTTGTTAAGTAAACAATGGTCGGCTTATGGATATTGACAATGTTAAACGATTAACTTATACCGGTTATACTTGGCATTGTCTGCATGTCAAAGAATAGAGATGTTGATAGACTTAAGAGAAGTTTATATTAATAATAAAGATATGTTTTAGCCTGTTTTAGCATCGTTTACAAGTGCGAGGGTATAAATATATTAATGTAAAACAATGTTTAAAATGTGTTATATCATATTCGTAGTGAAACGGACCGAAAAATGAGCTCTAAAAGATATTGAACTTAATGTCAACGCCTGCCACATGTGACTTGTGATAATATAACCTACTTCTTCGAGGCAATTTTTAAATAACCAAAATTCAAAATGTTTTTATTTCATATAAACCTATTACAGGCGCTTATGAAACGTTAGGATGCTAGTTGCACGGTTCCAAAATGTCATTCCAATGGAGAAGAACCGGCAAGAAACTCCAGAGGTTACTCATTTAAAAAAGATAAATTTACATAGTTTCATTATGCGACAACAAAGCAAACTAATAGTGATAGAAGGGAAAAAAATAACAAATTGGGCCAAAAACCCACGGTGCAATTAAAACTACTAGCTATCACTATTCTTTACATTGTGGTCACATTTACAATATTGATGAAGACCTGGAATCAATTATATAAATTAAATTGCCCGAAAACTGGGCAGAGGTAGAGGACCTACGAAAGTAAAGGGTCTTCAACCCGACTGGTATTTCGTGGAAGCGTGACGCCGCTACGTGCGTGTAGTGTGGGGTCTCGCTTCCACAGCGGAAAATGTTCTGGGTAATGTAAGGGCACAGGTGCTTATAATTATAATATTGAATTTGTGGTAGACAACGTTTTGATGTTATAGTGAGCGAGACTACGCGGACTGAGCAAATTCTCAGTAACAGCCTGAGGCAACTCCGGGCAGCTACTGAGAACATACTAATGAAAAACAAGCATTATAACGAAAGTTTAATAAATTAGGTACATTATTATCATTATCATAACATCACGCCTGTATTCCCCGAAGGGGTAGCAGAGGTGCACATTTAGTACACCCACATTTCGCCAGTTATGTTTTTAGGTCCCAATGTAATAGGGGGCGAGCCTATTGCCATCAACCGGGCACAAATCCAGACTCCGTGCTGCTACTGAGAATTACCTAATGGAAAAACCCAGTAACACTTTGCCCGACCCGGGATTCGAACCCAGGACCTCGTGCTCAGCAGTCGCGCTAAGCGACCACTGACCAACGAGGCACCTTACTAAAGTAATTATATTCCAATTAACATACAGAACAATACCCATTCACGTAATAAATAAACGAAAATTAACTAAAGTAAAAATTAGTAGCACAATTTAATCTAAAGACACCCTTCGCAAAACTATTCAGCCAATTTCCAGTTTGCGTGTGGCGAGGCGATAAATATGATGTAAATGCCTTACTAAAATCTAGAAATAAGTCTTGTATTAATTAGTTGACTTAAATATGGTTAATTTATGCATGTTTTCGCGAAGAAACTATGCTGGACTTATGATGAAAATATTATGTCCTGCATGTTAGTAGAAGTTAAAATTCATGTTGTTTTTTTTAGTGTGGGTATTATTTTGAGGTTAATTTAGTGAGAGGTTTTGCGTAAGTATTTGTTTTTTATTTATTTAAATAAACGTCACCCCACTCTCGGAATTTCTCCTGTATCGTAGGTGCATTACACAAACATGAAATATTACTTATACACAGACACCCAGACTTGAGACAAACATCTGTGGTTCGCACAAATTTTAGCCTCTTGCGGGAATCGAATCTGCAACCCTTAGCGCAGCAGTCCCATCGCTTAGCCACTGCGCTAATCAGGTCGTCAATGATTATTTATGTAATACATATCTAATTTTGATGACCTACCCCTCACTATAAACTCTTAGAGCAAGACAGTTTACGATGTCGAAGCGAGACGCCGCTACGTTCACGTATGCTAGGGTGATGCGGCGTCTCGCTTTCTCATCGTAAGCTGTCCTGCTTTAAAAGTTCATGGTACGGGGGCTGATTAGTGCCGTTAACAACGTGATTTTGGTTGACCTACAAATATTGTAACCTTATATCGATTGCCATTCGGGTAGGGTTTATAATGTATTACATAAAGTAAGTAAAAATGTATTACATAAAACTTAGCCTAAGACAACATCAAAATATTACACAGGCATAACAAGACTTTACTATGGCTAACACGAGTTAGGAAGATCTCTGCCCTTCAAACTAGGTGAAACCTGTATCTTGAAGGACTGTGTTCTTTTAAGGGTTGAGACATTATCATACGGTTTTTTTTTATGGTAATTATGGTCATAAACCGTATAGACGATAATAACAGTGAAAACAAACAACCAATTATGTTATGTAACAATAGTGCACAATAAACACTATTTTGTTATTCATAACATGTTATTCATATTTGATTTAATGTAAACAAAAAAACATGGATAGGGAATCCCATAAGAAACAAAAGACACAGAATCGTTTAGTAAGTAATCTTTAGAATATCCGTATAACTTTTTATTAAACAAAATTTTGTACCGCGTTTAGCCCCTTACACTAAATAAAAGAGAAATATGTATAAAACAATGAACATAAAAAGATAGAGAATTTAAAACTATATCCTTTAACGCTGGTATTGAAGATTTATTTTACAGCAAAAATTATATTCACTATAGGTATATATAACCTGTAACTAACATGTAGGTAAGAATTTATTGGTTATTAAAAATCAAATCCCCCTAAAGTCCAAATAAACGGTAAGCCCATCTCTAAAATCAAAGCATCAAACACGGAGTGTGTACCGGGAAAAGTCCTGCGCCTAATAGGTGTTCCATTTTACCCCGGAATGTGTCCAATATCGAAGTGTGACCCCACCTCGAAGGTCATAGGCTCCAACCTTTATTTATATTCGCTGGAAGGTACACTTTTATGGGGTATCGGCGTTAGGCCCTTTCCCGTGCCTTTTTGAGTGGTCGGACCGATCAAGCTGAAAAAGGTGATTTTGAAATTGTTATTTTTCGCTGAACTGGAAGTTTTCTTTTGCGTTGTATCTTTTTATTGTTTTGATATTTTAGTATTTTATTGGTTTATGACGCTTTTGTAGGTGAGAACCATGTAAAGCGCAGGATATTTTTACATTACTAAAGTAAGGTAAAAATATGTGGTAGTAGTATCTTTTACACAGTGGTATCTTCACTGTGTAAGAAACTTCGACTTAGAACTTTGATTTTTATAATTCTGAGTTGAATTTTCTCCGCAACCAAGTATTTAGGTCGTTGCACAGTAATTAGTATAAAGATTATAACAGACACCAGTAAAGTATGACGAAGCCATTTTACCGTGAAAAATCTCAGTCATTTCGTTAAGTATCCCGCCGATTTATTAAAAATCATTGTTGCCTAAAAGTAGTGACTGCCAAGTCAAAGTCAGTCACAAGTTCAAAATCCTGAACGTACCAATGTCTTTTTGATTCGAAAAGACATTTCATAGTATAATTTAGTTAAAAGTCGCTAAAGACGGTGAAGGAAAACATCGTGAGGAAACTGACGCACTTGAGAGATTTTTCAACGGTGTGTAAAGCCATGTCAGAGGCCTACAGGCTTAAACTCTGACACCAGGTTGTTCATCAACCATACAGTAAGAGCAAGATTGTTGCCTAAATGATTTTGCGTAGGTATAAGTTTTTAATTTTAACTTAAGTTAGTAACTTGGCCCGATTGAAGTATAAATAATGATGCCAACTTATCTAGTACCAATTCTCAACAGCTAACGGATCCTTAAGTTGAATATCTCGTCAAAATTGTTTACAAGGGACTTCCTTTGAAAGTTTAAAAACTTCTTCAGATAATTCTGGTTGAACAATTCTTAAAGACATAACTTTCCATAAAAGCGTAAGGATAAGGTAGTTTTTCAACGATAAATTATATTTAGCGACTGCTGAGAACGAGGTCCTGGGTTCGAATCGGTCGGGCAGTGTTACTGGGTTTTTCCATTAGGTAATTCTCAGTAGCAGCACGGAGTCTGGATTTGTGCTTGGTTAATGGCAATAGGCTCGCCCCCTATTACATTGGGACCTAAAAACATAACTGGCGAAATGTGGGTGTACTAGTGCATTTCTGCCTACCCCTTCGGGGGATACAGGCGTGATGTTATGTTATTTTTAAATACCACATTTCAATACGTGTCTTCGAGGTAAAGCCATAAGTCCCGGTCGCTGTGGCCCACTTAGTGTTTGCGTGTCCCTACCGACATTACCCACAATTACTTATATTAGCCATTCACACAAATATATGAGAAACCACACGCTCTACGTAATGACTGTGTTATGCCATTTAAGTATACCTAGTGTTGGAGAATCGTGTGGATGATTGTCTTTAACTTAACATAAATAAACAATATTATCATCATTCATCACACCTGTATTTATATTAATAGGCATAGGTGTATAGTACACCCACATTCCGCCAGTTACGTTACAGTTTCCAATGTAATAGGGGGTGAGTCTATTGCCATCAACCGGGCACAAATTCAGAGTCAAAATCACCCAATGGAAAAACCCACTAACACTGCGCGACCCGGGGTTCGAACTCAAGACCATAGAAATCGAATATTTAGAAATTTAATTTCCATTCGTCAGGCGTTTTCCCACTTGTCTAGGGGGGCAATAATAATACTATAGTTTTAACAAGAAACAAACTAAAATTACAATAACCTCAGCTGTAATTATACTAAGTTATGCTCCCACCATAAGGAAAGGCCTTAGATCCTAATCTATCTAAACGACATAACTTATACATGAAACGATAAAGTTTAATATCAGTCCTCCTACCATGACTGCCTCGTTGGTCTAGTGGTCGCTAAGCGCGACTGCTGAGCACGAGGTCCTGGGTTCGAATCCCGTGTCGGGCAAAGTGTTACTGGGTTTTTCCATTAGGTAATTCTCAGTAGCAGCACGGAGTCTAGATTTGTGCCCGGTTGATGGCAATAGGCTCGCCCCCTATTACATTGGGACCTAAAACATGACTGGCGAAATGTGGGTGTACTAAATGTGCACCTCTGCCTACCCCTTCGGGGAATACAGGCGTGATGTTATGTATGTTTTATGCTAGAAGCGAGACGTCGCACTACAATGCACGTAGCGGCGTCTCGCTTCCACAACGGAAAATGTCCTGCTTCAAGAGTTCATGGTAAGGGGGTGATCTATGTAATCTAAGTTAGCAAGTTACGGAAGCTATTTAGTGACTGAACAAAGATGGTATTTAGACAAGAGACCTATTAGAAGAATATTACATAACAGTTTATATACATACATACATACATAAAGTCACGCCTGTTTCCCTGAGGGGTAGGCAGAGACCACGGATTTCCATTTGCTACGATCCTACAGTTTATATAGTTAAGTTAATATTAAAAATATATTTTTAACACAAGCTTTTAAATCAAAAGTACCATAATATTGTATTGTCACCAAACCTACATTTCATGTATGTACGTATGCAAAATTACATTTCAATCGGATGTCAAAAAGTGATTCTAATTTAGATCGCAAGATTTGACCTAAACAAAGTCACATACATACAAACATTGCAAGTTAAAGCTTGTAATAATAAAATACCGCCTTGAAAAAAACCAACTCAAAATTGAAAAATAATATTTTATTCAAATCACTACTTTAAGTGAATTGGAAGTCAGTGCCAATCCTATGTGTTCGTTTTGTTAATAGTTTTAGCATTGAAACTACATTCTAACTAAGCACTTATGTATTAGTTAATCAATGTTGGGATTTGGCACCGACTAAGTACATTAACAAAATCAGTTTTCAAATAAAAAACAATATTCTTAATGCACATGCGATCATCGATATACCTACCGCAAGAAACACAAATATTATCCAGATAAAAAACACACATAGAATCTGTTCCTCATATTATAAATTAATTTAAATAAAAAACTCACAGACTAAAGTAAATAGACCTCATTTCTCGCACCTTATTTTTTTATCAATTTTTTTATAGGCTGTATAAAGACAACGGTATTTAACAAATTTAAATGGCAACACTAAGTATGGAGTCGGTCTCGCCTGCAGACAGGACATTAGCACGCTCATACATCTGGCCAAACGATGCTAATCTTATGACCTATATGCCGAGCGCTCTAATTGGGCAGTTCTGTTCTCCCCGATTACGTATCATCAACGACTATTTATTTCTATTGCCTTTGAGTTCGAGCGCGGAAATGGCTTTTGGCGGAGTTACAGGTTTGTGTTATTTTATTGCTGGCTGGCGTTTATGGAGTGTTTTCAAGTTTACACTAAGAAATATAAGAAAAACTGTTTATTTAAATCAGACTCGACTGTCTATTGTAGCGGTGATAGCCGAGTGGTGTAACCGTTGAACTGACAAGTCAAAGGTCGTAAGTCCCCGGCACGCACCAATGTCTTTTCGAATTCATGTGCATACTATAAATTAGTTAAAACCTTAGGATACCGGCACACTTGAAAAATTTTTAACCGTGTGTTAAGCCATGTTGGAGGCCTACAGGTGGTTTAAACTCTGACACCAGGTTGTTCATCAACCATATAATAAAAATACGGCCTATTGGAAGTCAATATTGGATAGTATTTAAACTTAAAACGCCTATATTTTTACTTCCTCATGTAAAATGAGAAGAAAAAACAATATCCTTAGCGACACGTCTCTGTCTATGATATATGAGACAAAAATAAAGTAAGCCATGCGTGGCAATCTGTCTTATACCTTGAAACTCTTTATTGTTAGTTGGCAACCCAATTGCTGCATGGGTTCGATACCAAGGTGGTAAAATTTATGCGATCTGCAAACTTTGTACCAAATCAGATTGAATAGGATATTAATCATGTTTTCAAATTCTCTCATAAAACAAAAGAATATCTCGGGTTTTAAAAATAACGGTCGTGGTGGCCTAGTGGTTAACATACCGTATTTGTATCGGGCAAGTATCAATGTGACTTATTCAATGTTACAAATACTTTCTTAGTTATTCTAAGACACCACTGGCTACCGGTGATGGAAAACATCGTGAGGAAACTTGGATTTGACTATCTGAAATCACTCGCAGTGAGCTAGCGTGATGATTAATGCTCAATCCTTCTCTATACGAGAAGAGGCCTTTGCCCTGCAGTGGAACAGTTATAGGCTGTTATTATTATATTATTATTAAAAATAACAATACGTTTGTGACTAGTCCTGACCCATATCGAACTAAATTCTTAAAACTTCAATAGCCTTTATAATCGGTTTTCGATATCGTTGATTGAAATTGCAATGTTAATCAATTTCGGTTTCAATGAGTTTTCCTTTTGTAAAGACAATTTGTGGGCCATTTTATTTACGAGTTGTCTTTTGTAGCATTGATTCATTATGCCATAAAAACATTTATCTTTTATGGGTAAAAGATAAACGTGTGTTCGATGTTATATTGAAAAACAATTCGAAAGCCAAATCTTAAAAAAAAACTGTATACTTATTGATATTTAGAACAGAGATTGAGTCTAATTATAAATCATAATAGTGATGTAGACATTATATTTGTTTATACAATGTACATAGATATACCAATAACAAAGAGTACTTAAACTAAACAGGTTTATGATATCTGCAAACATTAAAAAAACACCTCAACCACAACCAAACAACAATAATAATCCTACTACTCAACTTATTTACTTAGTCAACAACCTAGAACAGGACTTATTTACAACTTAGAACACTAACAGTCAAAAGCCACACTTACCATAAACAAACACCAAGCAAAAATGTTAACACAAGCAATAGCAAGTGCGATCCCACTTATTTCTATGACACGTAATTAGCGCCCATTATTATGTTAGTTTTGCTAAGTCCGGCGCAAACTTGCAATGCAAACTTTCCACTCCGAACCATTTTCTTTTTGCTTTATGCAGTTGCCGCCTTCGTAGCCTTTATTGCTTTAATCTTTTATCTTATCTTTTATAATGGGAAAACTTTATTTTTTGCGAATATTTAGATAGCTTCAGAATATTGTGCTGGTGTTTGGGGTTAGTTGGGAGTGAAATATGCTGGTATTCCAACTATTTATGTTGGTGAGCCGAGTTTAACCTTGTTCGGAACCTATAAGTTTGCTATTATTGTGCACGTCTAAATAATTATGTGGTGTGTTTTTTGTTTCATAAATAATAGTTATGGCCGAGTGGTTGTCAACGGTCACAACTTCAAACCCCGGCACGCACAAATATCTTTACTAATTCATGTGCGTACTATAAATTAGTTATCAATTGCTAAAAACGGTAAATGAAAACATCGTGAGTAACCGGCACACCTGAAGAATTTTTTAACGGTGTGTAAAGCCATGTCAGAGGCCTACAAGCGGTTTAAATTCTGACAGCAGGTTGTTTATCAACCATACTATAAGAAGAAGAAGATAGCTTATAATAACATAGCTTGTAATAAACCTTAAGAGTAATTAAAACAGCTCAAGGACTCTCCAATTAAAATAATTGACTTATCAATAAACTAATATTGAAATGTAGATCTCATTTAAGCTGTGTTTCCACATAAATTTTAATTTAAGGCATTGCTTATGTGGTGTCAAAGGTATCGATAACATATAAAAACATATTTACTAATATACTCATAATACGTTGCTACAAATAAGGTAAAAACACCAATTGTCGGGCGCAACAAACATTGAAACTTGTTGATCGGTTCCAACAATTCAAGGCCCATAGAAATCAATACGATTCTCGCTTACATTCCTACAATTGTAGCTCTCACCTATTTCCAACCTGTTCCCAAACCCCACATTTGGGGATGCCTACATTTTTTAAACGCGATACGGCAAACAAAATACTATTACACTTTACCAACGAAAATTCTCGCCCCACTTCGCGAGTACAGGGTTAGATGCAACAACAAAGGGAAAACCCACCTTATTTTCTTAATGTTAAGGTGAGATTTCCTTTGTGTGCCGCTGTCCTTTGACAAAAAGGTTCTGAAGCCATCGTGTCTAATGAGCCTTGTAGAAAAAAGCAGTAGTGTTTTTTTTTCATTTTCCCTTTTGGGCCTCCGGCTGTTTCTTAAAGAGGAAAGGTTGATTCAATATTAGCAAGGTTAAGTGGAAACTTATTGATTATTGAAGGAACAGTGTTTTACGTTTATTGTTAAACAAAAGACGATCGGAGCTTCTTTACCTCGGTATTACAACTACTGTATGATTTTATATCGAATAATGATTTGAAGTGATTGATAATGTACGTCTGATCGAGCAAAGACGAGCCCTTTGAAGAATTATTATTATTTCAGCCATGATCGTCCCACTGCAGGGCAAAGGCCTCCCTTTCCTTCCTCCATTCCTGTCGGTTGTGAGGTGCAATAGACCAATTTTCTTTAAAGGAGTCCAGCTCGCCCCGCTATCTCCTTCTGGGCCTACGTTTGAAGAATACAGGCTTAAAAAACTTAACTTAAAAACACAGTAGAAAGTAAACCACAAATCTGGCTTGTATTGATATAAATAAGTAACAAAAAACAGTAATGTCGCTTAAGACCACTATAGACAGCTTGGTTTTCAAACAAAAATGCACATTGCACACTCCTCTATGTCCAGTGGTGGACTGTGTATGAGGCCTATGTCCAATAGTGGACTAAGATAGGCTGATGATGATGGGGCCACGTTATGAAATAATAAGACACCATTTTCAACATCAAACATAAACAATATTCGTTTCAAAAGACATCGTGCCAAATAATTAACAGCACAGTACACGCCCACCAATTGACCGATTTCTCAAACCTACAAACTATCCCCCTTATGTTTTCATTCCCGTTGCCGAATGGAGTAATAAAATAAATCTCTTTTTGGCAAATACTCAAGATAATATGAAGAAAAAAACATATTTCGCTGATTGCAAAATGAAAAACAAATAAGTTGCAGCAATGGTTTGTTCCGTATACATACCTACATTTAAAGAATCATGTATTTACCCCTAAAATACTTCCGATAGCTCCGCCTGATTGGTAGAAGCTCATTAAAATTAAAAAAAAACTTTTGAATAGGTATGTAATAGTTAAAACGCATCCCAGTACACCCATCCACAAATCTTTGAGACCCAGACTAATTTTTGCCATCCGCAGATGTTTGTCCCGAGTCTGAGTCTCTGTAATATTTCTTGTATATGAAACACACACACGATGCAGGAGAAATACCTTTAGTGGGGCGACGTTTATTTTCTAAACAAGAGGAACAAGAAAACAATTATGATAGGAGTTAGAAGAACGTCATACATTTGTTTAGCACAACAATTCATAGGTAGTATTAGTTTTCATAAAAATGTTATATGCAGGCCAGTTTGCTGTAGACGAAGTAGAAGGTAGAACTTCTACTAATCTTGATTTATATTTTTGTCTCGCGTGCATGTCACGTGACACGGGTAAGCGGTGATGGGTCGCGTATTTGGGTGCTGTCTGACGTTTGCTTTTAGCAGCTCTAATTAAAAGGACGAGTTCTATGTATGTTTCATCTTAAGAAGTCACTATCACGACCAATGGGAAGTGGCTAGATAGTTTGGACAATGAACGTAATATTGTTTGGTAATGGCACATAAATTAGCAGAATTTCTAAGCAAAACCAGTTAGTGGATGATAGAAATGCCAAAACACACACATTGGACATCAAACTTATGGATGGAAGGCACAATTTTGCGCTACAGCTTAAAAGGCAGACCATCAGTGACAAATCCAGAATCCACGTTCAAGATATATCTTCTAATAACAGAAGTCAATTGGAGAAAGAATTAAAGAAAAGAAACGTCAATTATATCAGCACAAAAGACGAAAAAATCTCAAACAATTCATCAAAAAACTCAACGAAGATCCCCTAAATATACAATTTAACATCACAAATCTCTTCCGATTCAAAAGACGGTACCCCAAAGTGTACAAATGTAGGACAATAGAGCATCGATCTATAAAGGAAGCGGAACAATGCAAGCAAACGAACCGACAAGGCATTTGCTTTGCGAAAAACGATGTCGCAGTCAAATGGCCGCGGTGAAACAACTTGGAAATGTCAATGGAAATAAGAATAGAATGACCACAGTGTAGTTATGTTTACTTTGGCAAAACGAATTTGTTTATCTTAATCTTAATACACACAACAAAATAGATAAAGATATTATAAGAAGAAAGATGATGTACAGAGGTGAGCTTAATTCAAAATTTAGTTCTCTAAAAGCAAACCAAGTATGTAGAATGATTCCTGTTTGGCGCAAAAAGTGTTTCAAACAGTAGACGGACGTGGTGAGGGCTGGGTACTACAAAAAATCAAGCATACATAGGCAAAAATTAACCATTAATGTTGTCATCTATTTTTGCATAGAATTAGAGCAGAATTAGGCTTTAAATTAATAAGATGGCCACAGAAATTTACTTTTTCCTTAAATTGTCAAAGTCAAAGAATTTTATTGTGAGACTGTGGTCAGATGATAAATGTAGTAATATAAATTCTTGCTTAAAGTAACCTATAGGCCTCTCCTCAAAGCTATACCCGTTACCGAGCTAAAACAACCCCACATTAGACATGTAACTACTTAAGTTATTCCATAAACGGAAAAGCCAGTCACACATTTCATACTTATACAAAAATGTATGCAAATTATACTTAAAAGCAACATTGCCGAGAAATGATAGTAAAATACAACAATTTAACAAATGCTGTTTTCTTGGGAATTGTAAAAGTTTTTATAAAATAGCGTATTTGGGGGCACAGCGCTGCTTAGCGTTTCAGTGCTAAACTTGGGGCATTAACAGGGACTTTTTTGGAGTCTAAATGACGGTTTATGTAAGGATATGTTCACGTTGGCCTCATCTTTATTTTTGAGGAAGATAAGGGAGAATACAAAAGTTAACAAGAAAAAATCTTGGTCTCAACGCGGAAACAAATTAATGACAAAATTAGGCCTTCCCTACATGTATTGCTTAGAGCAGAAACATTTCTTCTACATACAGGGACATAATAAGCCTTTTTTTCTGTGTACAAATGAGGTCTTGAAAATTTTGGGCTACAGGAAAACTTTTTGTCGTGCGATAATAGACCTTGAAAAATGCTAATCGCTAACTTCCTAAGGCATGGCTTAGTATTCTTAGAATCTGCAGTTTGTTAGCACGAAATACTAGAGGACGTATGACGATGCTAACAAAAATCCCCACTAGCAAAGCCAACGAAAAAAATCCAAATATTAAAACCCCTTCAAAACGGTCAAAATTTGACTGACAGCACAAACTCCACCTATTGTGACCCGCGAACTATGACCAAAACCAAACAATGACATCGCACATCAATCCGGTTCTAACCGGCTGGCGTGACAGCGGCCATTAATATAGTGCCGGGGATGCCTGCGGGGGGGAGGGGGAGGCAAACATGGCGGATTTGTTTTGGCGCGCTCCGAAATACGATTAATTGATACGAGACACGCTAACGCGGTGCTATCCCGTTTTCGATATGCGAATTTGTGAACGATTACGTAAACTGTGGCTGTTATTTTTGTTTGGATGGACGTGTTTGTAGTTTTAGCTGAGGTTTTAATGCCAAAATCTAAAAGATTTGGGTTACATTGTGTAGATTAAGAGGTGTCCGAATCCAGGAGAGGATAGATTTAGGCTTTAGAAAAACCCAGGGGTTCACTCTGGGTTTCTCCACTACGATTTTTTGTTATAGAAAATATAGCAACAGAACTCTTCTACTTCTGAATTTACTGTACATAGTAGAATATTATATAGCTTCTGCCTAGACTAAGGAACGACGACGACAAGCCAGCAAGGTGTTCTTTTGCTCGTCCATTTGTTGGCACGACGGGAATTTAGTCCCAAGAGATCTTATTAGAAGTTGGAAAAGAGATTTATAGATTACATTTCTATGACCTTAACAGTTACTGACTATTCTTCAACAAAAGATACCCAAAAACACCATTCCTTCAAATTGAAATCAAATAAAATTGATAACAGCGGCCACTTTTAATCGATCTTTCTATCGCATGGTTGATGAACAACCTGGTGTCAGTGTTTATTTTATATCGCGTAATGTATGCCTCTAACATACACCATTCTCAATCTCTTAGGTGTGCCGGTATCCTCACGATGTTTTCCTTCACCGTTTTTAACAACTGATAACTAATTAATTAACTAATACGAGTAGATATAACGCACATGAAATCGAAAAGACATAGATGCGTGCCGGGATTCGAACTTGCAAAGTTTGACTTAGCAGTCCAACGGTCAAACTCAATTATCAGTGCTTCTTTTAATCTTACTATAATAACTTTCGTGAGTGTTATCCATATTATTTACTGTATATTCCGGTTATACTCACGGATGTATTTGGGAATGCCAGTTCGGCTTGCGACTCTGCCGCGTAACCAGCTCATGAATAAGGGCTCCGGTCGAGTTCGAAACTAGTCTGGCATTCCCGAATTCTCCCGTGACTACTTTTAATCGACTGAAATATTCAAAGACGACGGAACCCTACACCGTAACAATTAATTTAAAAACCTATATGTTGAATGGGGCTTAACAAAAGTCGTTCCAATTCCATTCTTGTTTCGCGTGACTATGTTGTATCAAATGACACCTATTGAAGAAAACAGAGAATTATAAATAAGGAAGCGGCCCCGAAGGTCGCCTCAGCCTTTGTCAAGGCTTTCACTTTGTTTTTTATCGTTTATTAAATTGCGTCGGTTTCAAATAACCTCTTAAGGTTGAAGAGATGAAATTTGATTGCTTCTGGAATCTTGTTTGGTGTGTTTATTATTACTTGGTAATTGGTATGTTTATTGGAGAATTAAATTAAGAATCCTCCCCTACAGGAAGAATTCTTAATTTAACTTGTTGACATGAGCTATAAATAATGGAAATTTCTTATGATTAGGGCCGGAACGGGGGCGCCTGGTCGACGCCCAGCGTCCACGTCTCTCCAAAAGTCTATTGCCATCAATCGGCCACAAATCTAGACTCCGTGCTACTACTGAGAACTATCCAATGGAAAAATCCAGTAACACATTGCCCGGGATTCGAGCCCAGGACCTGATGCTCAGCAGTGGCACTTAGCAACCACTAGACTGACGAGGCAGACATTATTTCAAGGCTTAGAAACAACCTTCAATAGACCAAAGTAAGCAAAGACGTCGACTGCCCGATAAGGCTAAATATAACGAAATCGCTACATCAGTGAAATCCAGAAACTTTACGTCCGAAACACATTTTTCAGCTTCAAAACGGAGTGACACTATCGCAGGTTTTAGTGACACAACTTAAAGAAATTCATGAAATACGTTTAGTCAGTGACGTAGGTTTAGTTTGAAACGATTCTATATCTAGCTGTTATAATGTTCTTCGTCTTTCTATCATACGGTTGATGAAGAACCTTGTGTCAGTGAAAAAGGTGAAGTAGGTGAAAGACATATCATAAGTACCTACGAATATTTTTGATATAATATATAGCTAACTAGCTTTTGCCCGCGTTAAGTAGCCTATGTCCTTTCTCGGGTCTTAAACTTTCTACATGCCAAATTTCATCAAAATCTGCCCAGCGGTTTAATCATAAAAGCGTAAAAGACAGAGTTACTTTCACATTTATAATATTAGTGATGGCTTAATGAAACCAGGTACAGGTATTTTCAATAGATTGCAATGCCTTTTTAGCCAGTCCAACATATTCGATATCTACACTACGCTACAAGATGTCTAGTATTTAAAACACTGATTAAGAAACAAAATACCGTGTATAAACATTTCTTACGTACATTGTATGTAGCCACATTAGCAAAACGGATAACAATGGACAGTGAAGGCAATCAGAGATTATAATCTCTTATCAGGGTTTCACTAAAGAGTTCGTATACACGCAGCAAGATGACCAAATATAGGTAGTATTTATATTATATACTGGCGGTTTGTGTACTAGGTGAATTCGGGCTACCAGATATCAGTCAATCTGCGAGATAAAGACGTTCTCGCCGCGTTCAGTCTTGCGATGGGTGACCGTTTTCAAATGTCGAGACCCCTCTGTGCTTCGGAAGACACGGTAAGCCGTTGGTCCTGCGTCTGATCTATTTCGGTCGTGTCGGTCTACCGCCCCATCGGATTTTGAGAGTGAGGGAACAGGGAGTGCACCTGTGTTTGCGCGCATACTTGTGCACTAGAATATCTCCTTCGTAGTTGGCTAGTCACAGCTGAGAAAGGCCGCCGTGACCGAAACTTGGTCAGTACAACATTATTACACATAACATAAAATCACGCCTATATTCCCCGAAGGAGTAGGCAGAGGTGCACATATAGTACACCCACATTTCGCCAGTTATGTTTTACGTCCAATGTAATAGGGGCGAGTTTATTGCCATCAACCGGGCACAAATCCAGACACCATGCTGTTACTGAAAATTACCTAATGGAAAAACCCAGTAACACTTTGCCCGACCCGGGATTCGAACCCAGGACCTCGTACTCAGCAGTCGCGCTTAGCAACGACTAGACCAACGAGGCAGTTTATGTGTGTATTATTAGTTTTAATGTTAGATCAAACTATAGTATAATAATATTTAATTGAATAGTATACCTACACAATAAAATACAGATATAACAAAACTATCTAATCAATAGCCATAAGTACGAGAATCTAATACTACCGTATTGGCTGGCGAAATAAGCCCAGCAACGTTCCCTCAGACATAATGAACCTTAGCCAATAATAAGCGAGTTTCCCGAATAAAGGGAACGAAATGAATTGTTACAGTAATAACTGGGATAGGGAGGCTGTACACAGATGTATGGGACGAGATAAGATTGGGAACTAAATCGAGGGGAGACATGCTTTGAAATAGTAACCATATATATCATGAGCAATTTTTTTTAGATAGTCGTTGTGGCGTTGTTGGCATACCGGATTTTTATGCACAAGACAAGGCAAAACCAGACAAGTACCAATGTGACTTCTTTTTTAATAGCCGACTCACTGTCCCACAGCTGGGCAAAGGCCTCCCCATTATTCCCCCACAAAACTGTCCGACACCATGCCGGGTCATGTCTCTCCCGCAAAGGTATCCGAATTGTCCTACCATCGCCTTCTCAGTCTGACTGATCGGCGGCGGCCGGCGGTGAGTATCCCAAATAACATCATACTAAAAATAAAAAATATAATGTTGTTAGTTTTTTTTATAAAAAAATGTCGCTCCGCACTACGAATTTCCCCTGTGTTGTTGGTGCGTTTCACAAACATGAAATATCACATACACAAACACCCAGACTCGGGACAAACATCTGTGGATCGCTCAGAGTTTTGCCCCGTGCAGGAATCGAACCCGCAACCCTTAGCGCAGTAGTCCGATCGCTTAGCCACTGCACTAATCAGGTCGTCAGTTGACTGTATGCTTAAAAGGCATAGCCATACGCACTTCTTTTGTCTCCCATCAGTCCCTTAAAACGGTAGCTAGCCTATATTGACCCCACCTATAATACTCTAGATTTACTAGAACACTTCAAAAAGCGATTCCACAAAATATATTTACTTAGCAACAAGCTCCTATCTCTTGTTCGAAAAATAATTTAATTATTTCTCAGTAAAATATAACATAACTACGATGTAGACACAAGGCTAAAGAGAACATGGTATCTTATTATATATATATATATATATATCTTATTATAAGAAGACAATAAGCAAGGTTATATAATGATGTATATATTACTGCCTCGTTGGTCTAGTGGTTGCTAAGCGCGACTGCTGAGCACGAGGTCCTGGGTTTTTCCATTAAGTAATTCTTAGCAGCACGGAGTCTGGATTCGAGCCCGGTCGATGGCAATAGGCTCGACCCCCATTGTATTGGGACCTAAAACATAACTGGCAAAATGTGGGTGTACTATATGTGCACCTCTGGCTACCCTTTCGGAGAATATAGGCGTGATGTTATGTTATTACATAAGATGGCATGAGGCTCATTTAGCATTACGTCTGGGTTTGTTCAGTATAGGGAAAAAGATTCGAGATACTGTTAGGAGCGGTTATGAGGGCAATTCATTGAAGTAATCATATTCTTGCGGTTCTTACCTTTTATATCCATTGTCCATTCTATTATTCGGCAAATTAGGTTTAGGTTTTTATTGTCGTAAGTTGATTTTAGCCCAATCGAACTGGGCGTATTTATTACAATTTCTAAGTACCAATATCGTATAGGTATACTAAAACGTTTATGACGGAAACATAAATATTTCTGAGTCGACTTTATTTTGTTCACGAAAAAAACTGAAGTATGTAATTTAGATCAAAGTAACGCCAAAAATGTCATTAAAATGGATATACATAACAACCTATTGGCGCAGTGACTAAGCAATTAGACTGCTGCGCTTGAGGTTGCAGGTTCGATTTCCAAACGGGACAAAAACTTGTGTGATCTGCAGATGGTTTTTCCGAGTCTGAATATTTGTATTGTGAGTGTGGGGCGACGTACAGTAACTGCAGTTGGTATAATATAGGTATATTATAGCCAACATGTTCACAGAATCCGTCAATTTAAAATGGCTGACAGCAAACAAATCACGAGGAAATGTTCCACGCACACGACTCCACAATCAGATTTCAATCGACGCTTTATTTATCATGCCAACCAACCAACTTGGTTATTAAACCAACCAAATTGGTTTAATAACCAATTTGGTTTCACAGTAGGTAAATCAACTACTGACGCTGCGATCTCAGTTAGGAAGTTAGTAAATTCTTCTGAACTAAAGTACGTGTTAGGTATCTTTCTAGACATTTCCGGTGCCTTCGATAATGCATGGTGGCCAATGCTACTACTCAAGTTAAAGGCGCGTGGGTGTTACAACAACATCTATAGTATTATTTACTCGTACTTTTCACATGGATCAGCTAAACTAAAACTTGGCCATCATTCGCTGTCGAAGGAACTGACAATGGGATGTCCTCAGGGATCAGTTCTAGGTCCATATTTATGGAATATAGGATTTGATGACTTTCTCGCGATACCACTTCCTTGCGGCTGTTCACTTACAGGCTATGCGGACGATGGCCTTCTGCTCATACAATCTAATACAAGAGCCGGACTTGAAAATCTAGCCGATACGTGTTTACGATTAGTTTCTCAATGGGGTGAGCGGAATCGTCTTAATTTTGCTCCACATAAAACCTTTCAATTACTTTTAAAAGGAAATCTCAAATCGTCACCCTCTATTAAGTTTAATAACGTAACCATTAAAAAAAGGGAATCCGTGTGTTATCTTGGTCTTGTGTTAGAGAGAAATTTTACTTTTATCGAACATATTAAAACCGTCGGTGAAAAAGCAAAAAAGAACTTTTATGCCTTAACACGAATATCAACGTCAACTTGGGGTCTCTCGTTTAACACTCTAAAAACCATCTACGGGGCAACTTACTTAGGATGCATATGCTACGGTTCACCAGTTTGGGCTGATAGAGCCACAATAGGCGCGGCGCGGCGTAAGTTGCTTCAAAGTCAACGGTTAGCGTTGATATTCTTATGTAAAGCCTATCGGACGGTCAGTACTGAAGCTCTGCCGGTACTAGCGGGCGTGCTACCTGTCGATCTCGAAATACAAAGACGTGCCGCGATGTACTTCTCCACTCGAGAGGGTATGAACACCGAATTTCTAACACAACGGGACCGCGTTAAAATTATCAGGTTATTTAAATCCCAAATCGAGGTGTATAACGAGCTATTGGACGAATGGCAATCTAGGTGGGATACATCTATCAAGGGCCGCCACCTTTACCAGTATTTTCCATCCGTTCGTGAGCGCCTGGAAAAGACTTGGTTGGAGGTGGATCATTGCGTGGCTCAGTTCTTGACGGGTCATGGTAGCTTTAAGGGTAAGCTCTTCTCTTTCAAGCTTGTTGCTTCACCTCTGTGCCACTGCTCAACGCCAGATTGTGAATACGAGCAAACAGCACATCATATCCTGTGGGAGTGTGGTCTATGGCAGAATGAACGTAATACCTTGTTAGACAGCATATATGTTACATCCGGTGTAATTTATTATGAGGACCTTGTTGCGACCAGATCAAATTTCCGTGCTTTCAGACGTTTTTGCCATACCTACTATTGGAATCAAAATAACAATTAGGACCCAGTAGTTTTTAACTTTTATACCCGTGGTGCTTAGCGACTGGGCTTATCTCAGTTGTGGATCCCATATTTATTATGCTTTTGGCATATTAATCTTTGTGTCTCCCGCTTGCTATGGAGGGAAGTCGGACTAAATTTATATTCCTACTCCTCCTATATATTCTTTTATGATTAATTTCGTTGCGGGTTCCAAGACAGTCGAGTCATTTCTCTGGGACGCCTCGAGCTTCATTGCCTCGATGGTTCTCAACGGTTATCATTGTAGATCCTGGCTTACAGGAGTTGCAATGATGGGCATGAGTGGTGGGCTTGTCCCAATAAAAAAAAAGTATTGGTGGTGAAGTTAGCGAAGATGCTGCTGCCCATCTTCTGGATGTTACAGGCTCTAGACATATATCTTACGTACTTTATTCATATAGACATTGACCCTGTTATCTACTTATACACGATGCTAAAATCCTCTCTAAACCTAACCACTTTATACCTTTACTTATAAAAACTGACTTTGTTGAACAATTGATTAAATTATAACTGTCACTTAATGGTTAAGTGGATATCTTAAAACAAATTTTAGCATCGTTTATGAGTAAGAGGATTTAAGTATATAGGTACATTTATTCTTTGACATGAGAAAAAGGAGGTATAATTTAATTCATTGTTCATCAGTATCAATATTTATTAGTGAGGGGGCGACTGTATGAAAGATGCTTTCTGCAAGTTAAGTTCGTTTCACAGACAAAAATAAACGCAATTTACATTGCGTTGGAAAACATTTTGCTTTTTACTAAATTTATCTAAATGAGAGGCCTATCTTTGTGCACACACTAATGTATCTATATTATAACTCCCGCATAGTTAGCCAGTCTTAGTTGATATAGGCTGCTATAGCCGAAATTTGACTAATTATATTCATCACCATCTGCCCATAATTGCACTCTATAGCTGGACATAGGCCTCTCCCAAGGTAAGCCACTGATATTATTTGGATATAATTAGTATTTGTTTGTTTGACCAAACATAATAGTATACCAAACACCGCTTGCGCCATGCAGGATTCGGTGACGATACATCGCAGCGCGTATGCAGAAAATGTTAGCACTACATTAGCCGATGTCGCATGTTAGTGGGAGTCATTAATGGTAATACCGGTTGTCAAAGAAGTGTACAAGGAAAAGGGGCATAAAGATAGCTAACTTAACACATAATTTATGCAGTAACAGCGTTTAGATAGTGACGTCACGCACCTTAATAACCTCTGGCCTATTTGACAAGTATGCCTATGCATATATTATTGACATTTCAGACATTGACATTAAACTCTATGGATGTGTGACGTTTTGGTCATTTTTGTACGAAGTTATCAGTACATGATATCATATGAAAAATTGTGCCTAATGACTGTGTGTATAGGCATCGATTTTTTACCGAAAAGGATAGTCAGAGATGTGCATTTTCGTCAGACAGTATAGTTCTTATAACAATTATACGAGAACCTACATATTTTCATACCAGTTAGAGATGACATAATAAAAAATTAAAGTAATTTATTGTTGTTATATAAAAATACTGTTTTTTTCAATTTTTATACTTTAATTTCACTACCGTAATTACTTTTCTCTTTATTAACAATTTACACTATTTACACATTACTATATATCTACAAATTAACCTACGTTAAAAACTGCGTGCGTTAAAAAATATATACAGAAAATATAAAAATTAGGCATCGAGGTATTATAAAAAAACTTAAGATTGAATCAGTAACATTTTGTTCGCAATTCACGAGTAAGATATTTCAAGTATGTAACATTATTATAAAAAATGTGAAAGGCTACCAAAAGGCCTCAACTATAAAACGCTAAAGACTTGATAGAACATTGCGTGCTGTTTGCGCGCACATAAAGACCAAATAAGTCTATACTTAGTCCCTGATTGTCTGTTAGTATTTTACTGCTTTATTGAATCGCTTCTAATAATATAGACGCGAACTTTAGTCTCATCGACTTAGAAAAATCGTTACAAGACATAATCGGCTTGATGTAATAATCATGTTGAAAAAACATAACATAACATCACGCCTGTATTCCCCGGAGGGGTAGGCAGAGGTGCACATATAGTACACGCACATTTCGCCAGTTATGTTATAAATCCCAAATCATGTTGAGACGGATAAAAATTGCAATTTTGAGTCTTCTTCTTATCGTATGTTTGAAACAACCTGGTCTCAGTCTAAACTGCCAGTAGGCCTTTAACATGGTTTTACACTCCGAAAAATCTCTCAGGTGTGTTTGTTTTTCACGATATTCTACACGATGTTTTTCTTCCCCGTTTTAGCAACTAATAACTAATTTATAATACGTTCATGAGTTTGAAGACATTGATGCGTGCCGAGGTTTTAACTTGCGACCTTTGACCAGGCAGTCCAACTATCATACTTTTGGTTTTAAATGTGTGTTTTGTACAAACTATCCAATAAAAAAATGTTAACGGAAAAGAAAATATAAATATAATTCGTATAACATAACGTCGTGTTCACACTAATACAGCCGCTGGCGCCAGTAGCTGGCGAATGCATTAGCGGCACAGTTTGAAATCGCATAAATATTGTTAACACAAGTGGGATGCCAAGAGAAAGGCAATGCTTTACACCTAGTACGGCATTTATGAGTGTTATGTATCATGAACTGAACGGTTTAAGTAGAACTTTTTAATAGAACGATTTTGTTTCGTATTTACTTGAGTTATTTAGTATATTTATGAAATTAGATACTCAAAAGACGAGCACATATTTGCCATTCAACGTGGCAATGCCACCAGCCTTTTGGGCACCTTACCAGTCGACAGCGATGAGTAGGAATACTTTGAAGCATAATTTTTAGTTGATTTTTCTTTTGTGTATATTTATTTTTTTACGTAGGTTATAGTGTGTTATTAAGTTAAGCTTAAGTAAAAATAGATAAAACTGGTTTCTTAAGCATTAACATGCTGTCCCTTTAGACTATAAAATAAATGTAAAGCAATAGGGAATGCTCCTGTATTTGCACTTAGATATTTCTGCTCGTTAACAATATCCTTCTTAGATGAGTCTTATTTGAAATTGGTTGTCGCCGTCATGACCGAAATTTGAGGAGGAGTATTACATTTTTACCACCGTTAAAAAAAAAGTCACCAAACTGACTGTACCAGTTAGACCCCACCTTTACCAGCCCTAGCAACCCGTATCGGCTGCCTAATATTTTATACCCCTATATATCGTAATTTCCATTAAAACAAGTAGGAAATAAGGCACGGTACAGCCAAGTTTTTTCACCCACTAGTCGGGTCACCTGTTCGGCGGATCGTTTAATTTCCATACGTAACCAAAAGGAACCGGTGTTAGCGGAAGGTGTAAACAAGGAGGGAGGGGGCAGGATGGATGTCGGGTGTGGTCACAGTGCTAGCGGGAGTATTGAGTTTCTTTTTTTCGAGAAAATTGATTTTGGAATCAAAAGCGTTAGTTTAGTGTATAAGGAGCTGTCATCATGAAATTTTAAGCGTAAAATACCCTGATGCTTGACATTAGGGATTTTTTATAGGTGTATTTTTATTAGACCTTTTCGATTTTTCCTTCAATTGCAATGTTCAGGGGACTTATTGAATCGTCCAGAGCACCTCAGCTATTACGTGTGTACAACGCTATAGAGTAAAGATTCGATACATAATATAAAATAATTACTACAGTATGTAGATTAAGTTGATTTTATGTAATGGTTTCTATTACCATACCCTTTCAAAGTATATGGAGTTAAGGTAAATATGTAGTACTCTAACCGAAATAATTGGTAAGAACAAGCAATACTCCTGTATTCACAATCAAATTACCACACAGAGGCAGGATCATTAGTACGTTCCCCCTTTATTGACTCAATTTGGGAAAAGCAATAGTATTTTCGTAACGAAATCTATTGTCACAGGAGGCCTAACGCAAATTAAAGGTAATTACTAAGAAATTACATTCTCTGACGATACGTATATCAAGTTAAATCTAATATTGATACCACAGAAACTATATTCAACAAATGGGTAGGTTAGGTTAGAATTTTATCCAGTTTTTTTTATTAAGAAATAAGCGTCGCGTAAAGTTTTTTTTTTATAAGGATCCAATCAGTTTAAAGAATGAAATGCCGTCTACTGTATACAAGGTCTGTCAGAGATATTCAAATGATTTTTATAAAAAAATACAGGTATAAGTATTTGTTTTTTAAGTCATCATCATCATCATTTATGTACCCCACTGCTGGGCATAAGCCTCCTCCGTTAATCATCACTGTTTCATGTTTTGGGCCTTTTGCATCCAGGTCTTTATACAGCAACAATATCAAAAATCCACCTCGCTGGGGGTCAGCCAGGGGCTCTACAAAATCCTCTGGGCCACCACTCTGTTTTTTATGTCACTCGGTAAAAATTCAGACATGCACCAATCACAGTGTAGATCTAATTTCGGCGGCTTCAATTCCCGCACGGGGCAAAACTTTGTGCGAACCCGGATGTTTGTCCCGAGTCTGGGTGTTGGTGTATGTGATATTTCATGTTTGTGAAACGCACCCACGATACAGGAAAAATTCCTAGAGCCCCCAGACGCAGCGACGTTAAAAAAACATCTTAACAGTAAATCGCTGACACTGCGCCCCAACCTCATAGAAACCCTTTAACGTCCGGCAAAGTGTTATATTGAATAGAAACGCGGGTATAAGTGACCGGAGAGAATGACGATCGTTACAAAACTTAAGGTAAACTGCCGATTTCTAGGCGAAGGGTCGGATGAGGTGGGCCAAATACTGTATTAAACTTGGGATTTCCTTTTCTTTTTATGTTATAAACGTTTGTAAAGTTTATGATAAGTATCAGGTTTATCTTTTGCGATCTTTTCAGGGTTTCAGGGAAGATTACCAGGTTTTTGGGGTTACTCACGAATTATAGGAGGAGGTAATGGGATTCTGTGTTGTAATGTGAGGACTATTTGCTTTGTAGCATTGTTGAGGCATTAAGACAATTTGAAAAGACTTGTATTAGATCTACAATCTCCCTTTCCACATCTAATATCTTATATGTAAAAGTATGTACATCACTCAATAAAGTCTAGAGAACAAGCGTTTCCTCACCTATTTAAAAAAATTAGAAAACGTACTGGCAGCAAACATTTGTAAATCGAATTTAAAAGAGCATTTAATAACGATTCGAAATTTAATATTTTAAATCTGGACATTTTTTGTTGTTTGAAATGACAACAAGGAAACCGGCACACCTGAGAGATTTTTCAACAAAAAAAAATAATAAATAAAAAGGTTTATTTCAGAAACTTGTACGGTGTGTAAAACCATGTCAGAGGCCTACAGGTGGTTTAAACTCTGACACCAGGTTGTTTATCAACCATACGATAAGAATGCGCAAAGCAATGATTGTCAATAGCTAGACCACAGCATCTAACTAATGTGGCTCACACATTATAACAGAGGCAAAGCCTAACCTTTCTAATCTTGAATCTAGTACATACAATATTGTACATAGGTATTATATACAATCTATAATATACTTGTATATAATATTTAAGTGAAATTGATAGTGTTGTAAATCTAAGTATATGTTCACGTAGGAAGAGCGAGGTTTTCCCAACACAAGTATCTTTTGATTACTTTCTGGGAAGCCCCGGCAACTTATTTGTAAAGATTTACTGAAATAAAAACTTTTTATTTATTTATTTATTTTATTTATATCTATTTGACTGTCTCGTTGGTCTAGTGGTTGCTAAGCGCGACTGCTGAGCACGAGATCCTGGGTTCGAATCCCGGGTCGGGCAAAGTGTTACTGGGTTTTTCCAGGTAATTCTCAGTGGCAGCACGGAGTCTGGATTTGTGTCCGGTTGGTGGTAATTGGCTCGCCCCCTATTACATTGGAACCTAAAAACATAACTGGCGAAAT
Source organism: Abrostola triplasia (assembly GCA_946251915.1). NCBI lineage: Eukaryota > Metazoa > Arthropoda > Insecta > Lepidoptera > Noctuidae > Abrostola > Abrostola triplasia. The sequence continues at coordinate 11,236,914 of OX276432.1, forward strand.
GTGGGTGTACTGTATGTGCACCTCTGCCTACCCCTTCGGGGAATACAGGCGTGATGTTATGTTATATAATATGCCTACAGTATGTAAACACCAACGCAAATGTAACACGGAATTCATTAGGCAAGCTCTTAATTAAATGGAGCCTACCGCTTATAATAATCACTTTGAACGATACGTCAAGGGACTCTTGTGTATTAACCTACTTCATTAATATTAATGATGACGTCACTAATACATTATGGACATGTCACCATCGTGTCTAGTGGTCGCGGCTGTGAGATGATTGAAAGCTAGTCAAAACTATATGTTGATAGATTTTAGCGAGTCGTATCCGGCCTAGAATTGACCACCCCCTTTGCTCCCGTGGGTGTCGTAAGAGGCGACTAAGGGAAAACCCAGAAGACCGGCACAAGCGTCTTCTGTAACTTCACCACCAATCGATCCCCAAGCCGCTTGCCAATATGGGGATTAAGGCAATCCCCCCTTCACTCCAAAGGGGAGGCCTTTGTTTAACAGTGGTCGTGTTCCGGCTGATGATGATATTGAAAACATCAAAGTTTCTAAAAGCAACTATAATAATATTAATGCGAGAGTAACTGTTGGTCAGTTTGTTGCTGCATCAAAACAAAACAAAACCGATATAAATCCTACTAATATTATACTTTATACTAATATTATAAATGTGAAAGTTTGTGAGTATGGATGTATGGATGTGTGGATGTTTGTTACTCTTTCACGCATAAACGGCTGGACCGATTTGGTTGAAATTTGGTATGAAGATAGGTTATACCCTGGATTAACATATAGGCTACTTTTTATCCCGAAAAAATGTCGCGGGTAACACCGCGGGGCGCAGCTAGTAAAAAATAATCTTGAGATAGCTTGGATCTTAGGAATGGACATAGACTATTTAAACCATAAAATACGCGTTTATTTTCTTGCAAGAAAAAATATAATTATGAGCAAAAGCAAATCCATGAAACAATTATTGAACGACGACCTGATTGGCGCAGTGGCTAAGCTATTGGACTGCTGCGCTAAGGGTTGCGGGTTCGATTCCCGCACGGGGCAAAACTTTGTGCGAACCATAGATGTTTGTCCCGAGTCTGGGTGTTTGTGTATGTGATGTTTTATGTTTGTAAAACGCACCCACGACACAGGAGAAATTCCTAGTGTGGGGCAACGTTTTTTTTTTAAATAAAAAAAAATATCTTACATCGATAATATGATAGGTGAAGAAGCCGAATTTGGGTCAAAAGTGAACGTCTAGGAAAGATTAATATCTAATAAAAATATGTCATCATCAGTTAATGTAAGCAATGACAAAAAATAGCGTGACCTTCTTGTTAGGTCGCGAGAGGTCAACTCTCCCCTCTGAGCTCGATGTTCGCACAAACATACATATAGGTAGGTATACTAGGTACGTATAATTTGAATTGAAAACGACCATGTCCCCTATATCCCCCTTAAATTCAGTATAAACGAGCGACAATTGGTCTCGATGTCAGTTTGTATTGCATATTTTATACCAACGTTGAAAAATATAGAACTAAATCTTTCTTTATGTAGCAATTAAAACGAACAAGGTTATAATAAAAGTAACAGCGCGACATAAAAATTGTTTTACAAGGGTTATTGAAATTAAAAGTTCACATAAAAATCCCTTTAAAAATAACAACTCAATTATTTTTACTATTTATGATCACCTAGTTAGTCCTTTGGTTGCCATGGTGATGGTGATGCCTCCTGTTTTATTTTTTATATGCCGTTTTGAAGACAAGAAAGAAAAGAATTGATATAATTTTTCGGACATAGCACAACTCAAGATAGTTACAAGAAATAATCAGTAGCAGTGTCAAACAAACAGGTGTTCTGAAGTTATTATTATTATTTTGAGAAGAGGGTATCTTGTTAAAAAATAAGAATTATTAAATTATTGGCTTACTTTCGAATACATTTTACAAGATTGAAGGATATGGGCAGACTAAACAAAGATAACATAACGAATAACGAATAGGTATACTGGCGACCACTGAAAAAAGGACTTTTGTTAGGTTGCAGGATTTTGACAAGCCAAACTAAATGTTACCTGCTTTTCTGCAACTGCACCTACCAGAAATCCCCTCTAAAACCAACTCTGGTAAACGCAGCTTAAACACATCAGATCACAAAAACTCTTCGAAATAGATACGTGTGTTTTGTAGCCACCTCGCCTAAAACAGACAGACAACAAACAGTGGCTTCTAACACCCCTTTTTGTGCGATAGGGTCTGTTTTTGTGACGCACAACTTAACATAAATACTGCTAATTGCTGTCTACTTAACGGGTAACATCAAAATACTGATTATTTATGCAAAGGAAAGCTTCTCTGACGTCATTTAATGTCGTCATCACGAATAACTTTCTAGTGACGTTTGTGAAATTAGAATGGGAAGTGTGTATGGATATCACGCCTGGATTCATTGAGGAGGAGGGAAGAATCAAGGAGGATACTGTTACTATGTTGACGTCCTATTATGAAGAAGGAGACCAACCTATGGCCAGTTATGGCACTTTTATTAGTTATTGGAGTTTCAGAATATCTCAGAAAGTACTTTCATAGTTTTTATTTTGTATTAGAATGAAGTTGTAAATATTTGTAAAATAGTTATTTCCTATAATAAACAATAAAGTTTCCTTTCATAATAAAATGACATTGGTTGACAGTTTGCAAGCGCGCATCTAAAATGACTCTATTCTATTAACCTCAAAGTTATCTGACCAAGACTTCAGTACCTACACCCACATTTCGCCAATAATGTAATAAGTGCCGCCAATGTAATATGGGGCGAGCCTATTGCCATCAACCAGACACAAGCACACTCTGTGCTAGCACTGAGAATTACCAAAAAAAAACTCAGTAGTACTTTTCCCGACCCGGGATTCAACTTAGGATCCCATGCTCAGCAGTCGCGATAAGCGACCACTAGACCAACGAGGCAGTCTACCTGACAACCAAAACATTGTCAGTTATTACAACTTGTATGACAAGGGAAGGTAAAAATCAAATAAAAAACTCTTAAAAAAATTAACCAGTTTGTTTGCCAAAGCCGCGGGCACAACTAGTTTTGTTTTTATTTTGTTATTCAAACAAGCCTAATCAAGGCGTCTCATGAATATGTATTATCCAAAATAGGGCATAAAGGCTAGTACATAATGATGTTTTGTTATTTTTATAACAACATTTACTAAATAGGTTAAATTAAGCCACGTTTATATTGTCTCATCTTTTTAATATTATGGAAAAAGTTATTTGTATAACGAGACAGAGTAAATAAGTTTAGAAAAAAGCACTAAAATAATGGTATGACCGTTGGACTGCCATGTCAAAGGTCGCAAGTTAAGACCTCGGCATGCACCAATGTCTTTTAGAATTCATGAGCTTAAAAATTTGCTATCAGTTGCTAAAAACGGTAAAGGAAAACATCGTGAGAAAACCGGCACACCGGAGAGATTTTTCAATGGTGTGTAAAGCCATGTCAGAGGCCTACGCCCTACAGGCGGTTTAAACTCTGTCACCAGGTTGTTCATCAACCATACGAAACCTATTAAAATCAGTACATATAACATGAACTACGCTTTCTAGTTAAGTGGAAGCTTAAAATTAAATTATTCCATTGTAATACTTGAGTTTACTTTTAATTACTTAATGGTGTTTATCAAGCTAACACGTAACAGACTTGTAGATTCTGTTATAATATAAATTACATAATTAATGTGGTGACAGACTGAGTGTTAGCCGAGAGAGTATAACTGTATTATTCCTTTCATTACATTCAATTTGGCTCCTCGACTAGCGCGACTACTGCTCCCTTACCGAGAACTCTTAAAGCAGAACAATTTACTTTGTGGAAGGGGGACGCCGCATTACGCGACGTAGCGGTGTCTCGCTTTCACGTCTTAAACTGTCCTGCTTTAAGAGTTCACGGTAAGGATACTGAACACAATCTCCTGACTTCGTATCCCGGATCAGGCAAAGTGTTGCTGGGTTTTTCCAATAGGTAATTCTCTGTAGCGGCACGGAGTCTGGATTTGTGTCCGGATAATGGCCATGTATATTTGATGAGGGACGAGTCTAATGTCATCAATACGGTATAAATCCAGACTCCATGCTGCTACTTAAGTACTTACATGGGACTTATAGTGAACTACGAAATTCTTCGCTCTACTGATAATTATGAATATCTCGACCTACCCCTTTAGAATTATAGCCGTGATTATATGTACTTATGTATGGAAGAGCGTTAATTTGCTGTGAAATAAAATAGTGCGAAATATAAGTGTTTATCTGCACGTGTAGCTACGTAATAAAGTACACCTCTATATGTTCCAAATAACAATTAAGATCATAACTGGAAACAATAAAAAACACATCCGCCAAAAACTAATTTTCATCCAAGCGACCAATCCATTTCCAAACCTTAAGCATCGCCGCTTAACCTCAAGTAAAACTCATCAGGCAACTCTGCTATAGTTCATTTGGAACATACGTAATAACAGTTACACGCACGGCCCGAGAGTGTAATTTACACCCCACGCATTTCATTACCCGCGCTAATGTAAACGATGTGCGTACTATGAGTTCACGAACTGTTAGCGCTCATAACAATATCGTTGCCACCCATCTAATTCTATTCCTCACTTGCGGAAGCTTAACTTGATACTACGAGGTAGATTGTTTCCTTTTATGTTACTTAAAAAATGATAATAAACTCAGGTATATATTTTTACATAAAAGATTATGTGTATTTCAATTATTTTTAATTATGGTTGTACTTTTGAGGCTAATAAGAGTAGGTACCGTTGCTGACCACCCATCCAATTCTATACCTCAGTTGCCATAGCTTAACTTCATAAAACGTTGGCTAACCAAAAGTTGTTTATTTCCTTCTAATAAATTGTCATAATACGTCACCGTCGTTAAACATTCGCCGACCACCCATCCAATTCTATACCTCAGTTGCCGTAGCTCAACTTCGTCAAACGTTAGCTAATAAAAAGTGGATTGTTTCCTTCTATTATATTGCCATAACACGTCACTTAAACCTTGATAAAAAGCTAGTAAAGTACGTACAGCCGTTACTCTTATCTTCGTCATAGTAATGTTTTTATTACTGTATAAACAATATCACGCCTGTAGTTTCGATTGTTTGTTTACATTCATATTCCATAGGTTGGTCCAGTGGTGGCATAGTACGACTGAGCTTGAAGTTTGTGTGTTTGTATGTTTGTTACCTCTTCACGCTCAAACAGCTAGACCGATTTTCATGAAATTTCGTACCTAACACTCTGGATTAACACATGGCTACTTTTTATCCCGTAAAAATGTAGTACGACTGCTAAGCATGAAGTTTGTAAGCGTGTTTGTATGTTTGTTACCTCTTCACGCTCAAACAGCTAGACCGATTTTCATGAAATTTCATATGGAGGTACCTAACACTCTGGATTAACACATAGGCTACTTTATACCCCGTAAAAATGTACCGGGTAACACCGCGAGGCGCTGCTAGTAAAACAGTAAATTCGACCCTAAAACAATGAACAACTCACTGTAGTAGGGGTGAAAAAGCTAATCCACGAAGCTAAAACATTGCAACGCAGATATGAGACGTTGTGTCTGCATAATACATGAATTAACGCGATTTATACCGCACGATACAGACACTGTTATAGTGACGTGTGTATAATTAATGTTGGGGGTCGTAGCTACGCGGCTACCACGCAGATCAGTCAATATGCGAAGTTAAGCCGTGCTCGCCGCGGCCAGTCTTGTGATGGGTGACCATTTTCACATGCCCCTCCGTGCTTCGGGAGGCACGTTAAGCTGTTGGTCCTGCGTCTGATCTGTCTCCGGTCGTGTCGGTCTTCCGTCCCATCGGCATATGAGAGTGAGGGCTTGGTCCGGCTAATCTCCAAAACAGCTGGACCGATTTCGACGGGACTTTCACTGGCAGAAAACTGACGTTTTAATGAGTAACTTGGTTTACCTACTTTTTATATGTATGAATTTAATTCAATCAATATTTCATTGAAATTATTTAGGAAACTGCAAAAAAATTAAAAGCGCAGGCAAAGTCGCGAGTAACTAGCTAGTTATTTAATCAATGTTTCATTTACTTAGAGTTACATGAATTCCATAATGCATACCGTATCACATCTTGATAACACTACTTTTCCGACTAGTAATATTAGGCGTGAAAATTTTGAATTTATGCTCACAAAAGAATTTCAATTTTCAGTTACACTCATTACAATTATTTCAAACGATTCTGTAACATACATAAAATCACGCCTGTATTCCCCGAAGGGGTAGGCAGAGGTGCACATATAGTACACCCACATTTCGCCAGATATGTTTTTAGGTCCCAATGTAATAGGGGGGCGAGCCTATTGCCATCAACCGTGAACAATTCCAGATTCCGTGCTGCCACTGAGAATTACCTAAGGGAAAAACCCAGTAACACTTTGCCCGGCCCGGGATTCGAACCCAGGACCTCGTGCTCAGCAGTCGCGCTTAACGACCACTAGACCAACGAGGCATTCTGAAACACTGCACCATAAATCACATTAACAACGAGTTTTAATTAGTACGCCGTTCACAGTAATTGCTGCTATTTAAAAGTACATTAGCCCGAATGTTAAATAATAAAGCAAGTCATGAATGAAAACCTATTTCTGAGCTCAATTATCAAGAAATACATACTCTTCTTCTTCTTATCATATGGAACAACCTGGTGTCAGAGTTTAAACCTGTCGGCCTCTGATATGACTTTACACACGGTTAAATCTCTCAGGTGTGCCGGTTTCCTCGCGATGTTTTCCTTTACCGTTTTTAGCAACTGATAACTAGCATATAGTAAGCATATTCTATATAAATAAAAATAAATGTTTGTCCTCTATGCGCTCCTGAACTAAATCAGATTGTGATAAAACTTTGGCAGTCTTCTATGAACGTCCGAAAGAGTTTCTGTCGTAATAAATCTACATACTTTATCTGAAATCCACGCAGACGAAGTCGCGGTCATCAGCTAGTATTAAAAAAATTAAGATTAAGTATAGATCATACTGTCAGCTGACCCGCGTTTTGGAATATTCACATTATTTACTTTTTAAAGTCACAGTAGCCACACTGATAAATGTAGAAGCATCGTGATTTGTTTCAATTTTATATGCCAAGGTCGAACGCCTGAAGTGCGGTACTAATTACCCACGATAACGTTACACTAAATAAAATTCAGTCTTATATTTATATATATGAGATCCAAATTCCATTGTATAATTATGGTTATCAGTATAAGAGCAATCCAATTTAGGTCTTGTGATAAAATGTAAAGATTTGCACTTGTTTCATAATTTATAATTTATTTCTAATTACAGAGGGTTCTGTCACAGTGCCATTACTTTAATTAAAACCACAACAAAACGTCCGTATTTTAATCATTTATTTAATAATTTAATCTGTGTGTGTGTCACCTAACTGCTCGTACTGGTAAACGGCTGGGCCGATTTGGATGACATTTTGTGTGTATATTCTGGGTTTTTGGATGGTTTGAAATCACATCATTATCTTCGACCTCTGCGTTACTACGTTATTACAGACGATTTAAGTAGTGTCATGTGGGGGGTAGGCACTGTTGGTGGCTAAATAAACTAGCTCTGAAGCGACAGGGTACTATATATACATACATATTATAGTCACACTCATTTATAGTCACTCCCATAGACAAAGTATGTCCGGTTCTTAGCAGATGGAAATCTGTGTTCTCTGCTTACTCCTCTGGGTACTATATAATAATATATATTTTAAGAAACATTTATCTCGAGTACATAACCTCATAATATCCAAATTGGATGAGATTATAACATAATTATTTATCTTTCTTGATATAAAGAATCATTGAACTTTACCTATTATACATTTTAAACTCAGTTATCTTAATGAGCGATCAACTTATTCTAATTAACATGTTCTTAATCAATCACTGACCTCATTGGTGTTCCACCTGTGTCTCTGGGCGGCGAAGTGTTCAGCTCTCGGTAGACTCTCCAAGTTCTCGGGCAATTTGATTGGCTCGCCATCTGTAACGAGTAGGTAATTGCTTTGTTAATTAATTATTAATAATTTAAAGTTACTGAGTTTTGAGAAAGTTTGAATTTCGTTGGCTGATTTTGATGGAATTTGGCATGTAGAAAGTTTAAGACCCGAGAAACGACTTATGCTACTTAACGCGGACGAAGCCGTGGGCAAGAGCTAGCAGTCTATAATTTACAATTTCTTTTTTATTTTTTTTTATTAGGAATAACAAACAATTACACTTAAAACTAATCATTATGTTATCCACAGTATAAAAGAACAAAAACAAATAGTTATATAATTTTTATGAATATGTACTATGCTCAATCCTTCTCTATACGAGAAGAGGCCTTTGCCCTGCAGTGGGACAGTTATAGGCTGTTATTATTATTATTATATTTATTATTATTACTATGGAGATATTAAAGTGCGCTTATTTAAATGAAAAAGTTACAGTAGGATGCAAGGGAAACCGCGAGCAACAGCTAGTTTCAACTCCAAATGCTACCATTTACGTTCAAGCGTCGCTAAGCGGAGGTGTGAATTTCTCAGACAATAAACGTAGCCGCGGCCGGCAGACAAATTTATCGACGCCTAAATCTTGTTGTGGGCCATCAGTCCGCCTGCTCTTATATGTAGTGACACATTCGTTAACAGGGACAAACAGCTTGTGGTGCTGTTTACTATGGGGACCGCTACTGGATTTTCAATGGGAAGACAAAGGTGAAAAGAATGTTTAGAATGATGTAAATAAATAATGAAGATTTCAAGAGATTTTTGGGTTTTAGATAAACATTAAAAAGCCTGCAATTCTTCTTTCAAAAGGTTGCGTTCGATTCTCGAAACAAACATTTGTGCGAACAGCAGATGTTTGTCTAGAGTCTTGGTGTTTGTGTATGTGAGAATTAGGTACCTAATGGAAAAACTCAGTATCACTTTGCCCGACCCGGGATTCGAACCCAGGACCTAGTGCACAGCAGTCGCGCTTAGCAACCACTAGACCAACGAGGCAGTCCAGATGATATAGGGCAGGTAAGTAATATGGAAAGGAAGGAGCATTATATAGGATGAGTGCTCTTGTTAATTAGGTTTCTAAACGTAATTGTAATAATTACCGCCAGATCCATGCGTCATAAATTATTATGTGTCTACTCATGCTGAATAATTCTATGCACAATCTTATCGTAGACAATGACGTAGAGAAAGATATGGATTGTGATACATCTGCCTATATTTTGTGGTTATTAGATATTGATACTAATGATGAATAGTGATGTTCTCGTAGACATCCTACTTTTGACGACCTGATTGGCTCAGTTGCTGAGCAATTGGAGTGCTGCGCTAAGGGTTGCAAGTTGGACTTCCACCCGGGACAAAATTTTGTGTGACCCGCAGATTCTTGTCCTGAGTCTGGGTGTTTGTGTATGTGATATTTCATGTTTGTGAAACATGCCCACGATTTAGCAAAAATTCTTATAGTGGGGCGCCGTTGTTTTTTAGTTAATAATAATTAGGAGACCTACACTAGGCGTTAAACGCTTGTTTAGGGACCCAGATCTTCATAGTAACCTAAACTTAGTACAGATTTATCTTTACAGCATTGATAAAAGTTCTCATAATGTGTATCAAGCCATAAAACTGAAGATAAATAATACATCGACTAACTAAAATAAATACAGGCCAATCCAGCAAGCACGTCGTCTTCATTTTTCACAATGTCCCCACAAAACTAAACCTCCCAAAAATCCAGTAGAGAACTAAAGCGCAAATAAAACAATAAACTGTTCCGTGAACTAGGTGAAAACTGCCCGGTTTTTGGCAGCATTCGTCAAGAATGTCTGCACTGCTAGCGGGGCACTGCCTTCCAAACAACCACTTTATACCGTCCCCCGCACACATCAAACTCAACCTTATCCCGCTAGCAATAAAGATTCGACTAAGCGCATTCATAATCATGTATTTCGAAGCAATCGTCTAACTTGTTGAAATTCCGCCGCCGTCCGCTTTAGCGACAGCAAATTTAACTTTAGCATCCCTAAGCTGTGTTTGATCCTTATGTCTAACAGATAAGATGTATTTTAGCTTGTTTTACACAAAGCTGGAGTTTTTTGAGTTGGTAGAGCGTGTAGGATGTAGGTAGGAAATTCGCAAGCCAAGCTTTTGGTCTAGTGCTCGCTAATTTCGCACCCAATCGTGGCTAACGGATATCGTGGACGACATTCTTTGCTTTTATTTAGTCAGAATTTTGGGAGTTTTTAGGTAATGGTCAGTGCTATTTGCAATGCGGTTACCGTCTCTAAATTATTTTGGTGGGACCCCGTTTGGGGATGTCAGGCAACAGTAACCGCTCGACGTCTAACGAAGTCGGGACCTACAAGGAATAGTGGGTTGTGTTAGCGATTCTCAAATCTAAAGGGATCTTTTAAGGTTCAATTTTAAACAAACTATTATCCTCTTTTGGTATTTTAACAAATAAATGACATGAGTAATTTATGATATAAGAATTGGTCGAAAAACAAACAGTAGCGGTTTTAGAAATGTGAAGATCCATGTACGGACAAATATCATTCAATTACGAACCCTATGTCAATAACTTAGTGTTTATTTTCCAATGTCATACTTGTTTGTTGAAATTATTCTACTTTATTTGCAATAGGTACTTACGTATGTAAATATTTTGTGCGTACGTATATATGTTCGGCTCGCCCCCTATAATTTGTGATATTTTAGCCCTTGACTTACGTGAAATATTGATTGCAATAGACTTGCCGCCGATTATAACTAGCGAAATGTACGTCGCCTATACCTTTGTTTATCTATGAACGTAAAGTTATTTTTAATGTTTTTGCTATTGTTCCGACTTTGAACCTTTCTATCCTTATATTTTTATAGTAGATCCCTTACTTATAAAAAAAATGTGTTAAACAATTGATTGAAATATACCTGTCACTGTTGTTTGCATGTCAAAAGATAGAGATGTCAATAGACTTGAAAAGTTCTCTTAAAACACATGTTACCATCGTTTATAAGTATGACTTTTTGTGTCATTTTTGCATGTTGCCCATGCTAAGCGTAAATCTAAATTGATAAAGTAAACTTGAAAAATGATGGACACGAGCGGGACTCGAACCCGCGACTTTCACCGTACCGTGGCGCCGCTCTGTCACTTTTCAAGTTTCCTTTATCAATTTTGATCGTTCAGTATTTGAGTTATTATATCTATTTGAGTCACAGAAACAGAATATTTACACAAGTGCAAACTGATGAGTTTTATAACTCCAGCGTTTATTGTTATAATATTGGACTTAACATTACAAACAGCTGTGAACATAACTTCATTGGCCCAATGTTCTATTAGAATAATAGCTAGTTACATTTTAATATTGACCTATACTTCGCAACCGGCAAATGCCAAGTTGTCTCTATCCATTGAAATAAAACCAGGTTTACGTATTTTATCGCGGTTTTAATTGATTTTTTGGTGCCTACGTTTTGAATCCTTTATCGCATTCATGGTCACGGGCAGACTGAGGTGTTAAACGTCTAATTTAAACAATTATTATCCCTAACATTTTCATTATTATTAACAATCCGATTTACGCAAAATAAGTTCACTGTGTCATTCGGTCTTGCAGTTTTACTCTAGAAAATAACTTTTTTAAGTTCTATGATGGGTTTTTCTGCTACAAATGTCTGCCTACTAATCTGAACAAAGGAAAACGCCCAATTCAAGGCTAAGCGTGTTACAGACATACTAATAAATAGTGGTCAAATCAATGTTTTTAAGAATTCGGGAAGAAACAATAATGCCCTATGGAAGAAAGAAAAATAAACGTTTATGTAGCAAGATATTTAATTTTTTGAATTTTCTATTAGAGGTTGTTCATCTGTTGTCTCCACTGCCTCATCTTCTTTTGATAGCGAGAACAATCCAACAGCCTTCTGGAGAATTTCCGTGAATATAAGTGTGCCGATAAACACGAGTAGTGTACCAATCCAGTGGCCAACTGTGAACGGGTTCCTGAAGTACATTATGGAGAAGAGAAGCGACACGAACTTGCGAAGCGTGACTGTTAAAGTGACGATCAAGGACGCACACTCTGTCGTCAGGACGTACACAGCACTGATGCAGATCCCTTGAGTTAAAACATAAAGAGTAAGAATCAGCACTTGCTTTGGCACGGAGAAGCCTAGGACGTCAACTAGGAGAGATTCAGTCGCGATCTTCACGTGCTCAATCAGATTCGGAGCGGTCGGCAACCAGAAAACGAGAGATAATACATGTGTATAGTAGAGAGCTTCCCAAGGATGCTTTCCGTAATTGGCAAACAGGGCTTCTTGAAAGATACCCATCCTTGCTGTCACAAATAGTGCGATGGTAAGAATCGCAATACCCGCGCACCACCACAGCCAGTCAATGAACTTTAATATTTCTTCTTCTTTGACATCCTTAAGCGGTTGTCTTGGCGCTTTAACGTCTCCGCTTGACATTATAGTACAAAGAGTAATACCAGCTGTTATCGTGAAGAGAGCTACGTACTTCAGAGGTGTGTAACTCTTCTTTAATATCCAAATGCCCATCGCCATGTTGGCTATCAAGGAGCCGCCTCTGAAGATCATGTGCAGAGGCATCGGTATATTAAAGTCGAAGGCATAGTTGTTGGCGACACTACTCGTCCAGAAAAATCCAACTAACTGTAAATACTTTTGAAAGGGAATGTTTCTCTTCGCTGTGCCAAATTTTCCAACAGTTACGAAGCCAATTGAGGCGATAAATAAGAATTGTAGGAATGTAGCGAGGTTTCCCGCGCCTGGGTCCTCTTTCACAACCATTTCAAGGAACACAACATTGGAACAACATCCAACAAAGACCATTGTTATGGCCAACGCCGCTTTAACGTTCATCTTGAATCTGAAAAAAACAAATCCAGCTCATGAATAAGGGCTCCGTTCGAGTCAGAAACTAGTTCGGCATTCCTAATTACACACATGGGTAAAACCAGCATAATAAATAGTAATTGATAAGGATAAGAGCGCGTTCACACTAGCGTTTGTCCAGCGTAGGCGTTCGATAAACGTATGCGCAGCGCAGACACCGTGATAACGCGGCGCAGGCGGCGCGTTGTTGCGGCGATTTCTCTGGAGTCAATTAAACGCTGCGCTAACGCGACAGAGACGTCACACTACGACTGAAAAAATCAACGGGTGCACAGGGGCGCGCGGCTGCGGGGGGCGGGGAGAGGTCGAATGTAAACAGGATTGTATATGACCCCGCAGTAAAGTGGCGCATGCGTCGCGCACCTGCGGCGCTAACGCAGCGAATTCATTTACCCTTTCACTGACACCGCGAAATCCCGACGCCTGCGCCGCGTAGTCGCGGCGTCTGCGCTGCGCATACGTTTATCGAACGCCTACGCTGGACAAACGCTGGTGTGAAAGCGCTCTTACACTAACAAACGGTAAAGTAGTACAACACTTAATCGATTGTAATAAACGTACCTAATACTTACATTTATTATATATATATATCTATATTTATTTTCACTATCACACGTAAAACTACGTAAATAACAACAGTATTAATAACAATGAAACGTTAGACTCGTTTAACAACGGAGCAGGCCGGGCGCCAAACAGTACGTAATCGACCAATGCTGATAGTACTGACCAAATTGAATTTAGAATATTATTATCTTGCAGACCCGGCAGACGTCGTCCTGCCCGGAAAAGCAGCGTGACGTGAGCTGTCAATTGCGCAAGATGGCTACCAAACCTAGTTTAGATAAAAAATAATTCATTGTTTAATTTATTTCACACAACAAATTTTAACTTTTTTCTTTTGCGTGTATGTTCATTTTGTTAGGGTTCCGTACCTTAAAAGGGAAAACGGAACCGTTATAGGATCACTCGTCGTCCGCCTATCTACCTGTCCAGTCCTTTTTCTCAAGAACGCGTAAAGGTATACGGTTTAAATTAATATCATGTACTCGGGTTAGCTGTTTCTTGAGGCCGTGAAAATTTGAACTTCTACCAGATATTAGGTCCATGTCTATAGAATCATACCAAGTAAAGTCTTATGTTTCCATACATGTCATTAAGTCTAGACTACACTAGAAACTAAAACAGTATTTTGGGTTCCGTACAGAAATGGTAAAACGGGACCTTGATACTAAGACTCCGCTGTCCGTCATTCCGTCTGTCACCATGCTGTATCCCATGAACCTTGACAGTTACAGTTGATTTTTTTATAGATGATATTGTATTCTTGTTACCGCTATAATAAAATAATTATATTAAAAAGAAATAAGGGGTCCCATACAACAAACGTGATTTTTTGCCGTTTGTATAAATAACGGATCCCTAAGTGCGCGAGTCCGACTCACACTTGGCCGGTTTTTTTAATAATGAACAAATCGTCTGGGTCGCAAGTCGCAATTGGAGTATAGTAAGCGAAAGATAAAAGAGTAAGTCAAAATTACACCTAATAAAAGCTGTAAGTAAATTTTGATTTAGTAGGTATATAAATCTAATGAAAATGTAAAACTGCCTGTTGGTCTAGTGGTCGCAAAGTGCGAGGTCCTGGGTTTGAATTCCGGGTCGGGCTGTTACATATGTTAATTGGAATATAATTACTTTAATAAGGTGCCTCATTAGTCATTGGTCTAGTGGTCGCTAAGTGCAGTTGCACTATGTTCTGGGCAAAGTGTTACTGGGATTTTCCATTAGGCGATTCTCAGTAGCAGCACGGAGTCTGGATTTGTGCCTGGTTAATGGCAATAGGCTTGTCCCCTCCTATTACATTGGGACCCATAACATAACTGGCGAAATGTGGACCCACAAGTGTGGGTGTACTACTATTGTGGGTGTACTTCTACCTACCTCTGTCTACCTTTTTGGGAAATATAGGCGTGATATTACGTTATGTTGTTTTCTCTAAGTAAAAGGTGAAATAAAAAAAAGTTTCATAAAAAACCTGTTAATTTATTATACAACAATTAGAACTTAAATCTAATTATATATTAAATGATCTATAATTAGCATCACACGTTAAATATGCTACATTAGTCATCTAAATTGAGAAGAATTTTCAATCCTATAAGCCATTTAGTTGAGCACTTCAAAATCATGATACTCATGATCAACATCTCTTTTACTTTATACAAAAAAAATAACAAAACAATAATGCCAACATAATAATTATTCTTTTACAACGATCCTTTAGTTTTGATACTTGACCAGAGCAACAGTTGCCTGACAGTGGCGCAACTATCGGCCTGCAATAAAACTGTTCTACTTTATGGCACAAATGAACTGCCCCCATTTTACGTTGTTGAAGCGGGACGTCGCATTACACTGCATGTAGTGGCGTCTCGCTTCCACATCGCAAGCTGTCCTTTAAGAGTTCATAGTAACGGGGCTGTAATAGATGCAAGAAAGTCAAGAATTTACGATTTATTTTGTACTTAAATCCAAATTTATTTAGACGTCATAGCTACATAGTTTTTTTAAGACATCTGCGGATATCACATTTTTTTTGTCCCGTGTGGGAATCGAACACTTGGTCACTGTGCCAATCAGGTCGTCGCGTTGTAGCTATAACAGTCAAAGTGCTTTTTAAATAAGAAAAATATTTCAAATGGTTTTAAAGTATATGCGTGCGGAAAAACAGTAGAAAAAACTATCTAATTAAGTTATTTAACTTCACTAATTATTGTATCGCTCATTATTAAGAGAAAATGTAAGTTAATTGGTCATAAATCGATTAACTTAATCTTATGTTAGTTGAGTTCACAGCTGTTGGCTAAGTGACCTTGGATGTGTCGACGCGCTGCCGACCCACTGTTTTTGTTCATCTGTTTCTTGTAGTAATATATTACCAAGTCTTTAGCATTATATAATATCACTTTTAAAATAACACAAGCATTTAATCGGTCATTAAGTTAAATTAAGAGACTATTCAATAATTAGGTAAACACAATGACAACACCTAAAACAAATTTAAAAATTGCAACTATTACTTATAAAATAAATATAATATGTAAATGATAACAGAATCTAATTAGATACTCAAACATAAATTATATCACTTCCAATGCTGATATTGATAATAAAATGACCAGACATGATTACTAGGAAACTATCAAGATGAGTTATAATGACTAAGCAACAAATACACTTGATATTTTATCATTACATGACTTGCATCTACTAGTTAGTACACAACACAATTAAACTGCTAGGAAATGGAAACGTAATGTACTGTAAACACAAATAATTTTGACGTAGGTACTTAGAGTACGTACTTATAGACGTATAATAATATTTTCTTTTGCTGTATTGATTTTAGGCAAGATACGCACAAATGCAAATGGCAAGTTGTCGTTCATTGTGGCGTTATAAGGCGGAGGCCTTTGCTCAACAGTGGACGTCTTCCAGGTGATGATGATCACGCCCAAATTAACAAATAAATTACTTATTTATTTATTCTTAGAATAACTTAATAAACAAGTACGTTGTTGGTCTGTATTATAATGACATCCCCCCAAAATGTCATCGAGTGAATAGTTCACTCGATGACATTTTGGGGTTAACGTATCTTATGGTAACATTGACCCCAAAAAGCACTGCATTGTAATTCCACAATAAAGTCTTAACAATACCATAGTCAAAATTATTCATATTAAAGGTGAAAAAGTGGCAATTTTGTTGGAATTGAAGTTATTTTAAATTAAGACTCGTGTTAAGAAAAATGGACGAAGTTTTAAATGACTAGTGATTTGTGAATGTTGACATAGTATTATTATTAGAAATGTCAAAATAAATTATCTAATTAGTCATAAGTTTAACGCGTTTATTATTGTAATATATGCTTTTGTATATTAAAGCCCGGTTGCACAACCATTAGTTAATCGCATTTAACACTAAATCGAGTTTAAGTAATGTCAGATACATACAAAAACTGTCAAATTGAACATTTATTATTAAATGCAATTACCAAATATGAAACGGGCCTAAGTATAATAAGAGAAAGGCTTGCTACTGGCAAGTTTGTACAAAAAGGTACAATGAAGCAAACTAAAATCACCATTTATGTGCGAGAAATGTGAACACGGCATCTAAATTATATAGTTGATATTGATTGTAGTACCTGTCGCGACAATTAATTGTATTCACGTCCTTACAAACACTTGAAACTGAACGTTTAACATCGTAAATAATACTAACATTTGTGAAATAACCGCCGACAAATCAACAATAACAATGATTTCACGACTTACGCTTTACGAGGATTAACTTCTAGAGCTACAATGTTACATAGTAAAAAACTTTGTGGGTAGTGTTGATAAGAGACTTACATAAGATACATATTGAGGAACGATTAAAATTGAACGCTATTACCATAATGTTAAAGTGTATTTATAGAAACAGAAAGTCAATCCTCGTCTTTCAAGAGTTCATCACCCATTTGTCCAAACACCCAACTATGACGCACTAATTATTTCTTCTTCTTATCGTCTTTCGATGGCAAGAGCAATCCAACAGTCTTTTGGAGAAGTTCGGTGAATATCAGTGTGCCGATAAACACGAGTAGCGTACCAATCCAGTGGCCAACTGTGAACGGGTTCCTGAAGTACATTATGGAGAAGAGAAGCGACACGAACTTGCGAAGCGTGACTGTTAAAGTGACGATCAAGGACGCACACTCTGTTGTAAGGACGTACACGGCACTGATGCAGAGCCCTTGAGTTAAAACGTAGAGAATCAGGAGCAGCACTTGTCTTGGCACGGAGAAGCCTAAGAAGTCGACTAGGGGCGTTTCTGTCGCGATCTTCACGTGGCCAATCAGATTCGGAGCGGTCGGCAACCAGAAAACGAGTGGTAGTAAGTGTGTGTAGTAGAGAGCTTCCCATGGGTGCTTTCCGTTCTTGGAATACAGGGATTCTTGGAAGATGCCCATCCTAGCAGACACGAATAATGCGAAGGTAAGAATCGCAATGCCCAGGCACCACCACAGCCAGTCAATGAACTTCAGCCTTTCTTCCTCAGCGGCGTCCTCATGGGTCTCTCTTGGTGCTTTAACATCTCCACTAGACACTATCGTACATAAGGCAATACCAGCTGATATCATGAAGACAGCTACGTACTTCAGTGGCGGGTATCTCTTCTTCAATATCCAAACGCCCATGGCCATGTTGGCCATCAAGGAACCGGCTCTGAAGATCATGTGCAGAGGCATCGGTATATTAAAGTCGAATGCATAGTTGTTGGCGACGCTGCTCGTCCAGAAAAATCCAACTAACAGCAAATACTGTTTAAAGGGAATGTTTCTCTTCGCTGTGCCAAATTTGCCAACAGTTACGAAGCCAATTGTGGCGATAAATAAGAATTGTAGGAATGTAGCGAGGTTGCCCGCGCCTGGGTCCTCTTTCACAACCATTTCAAGGAACACAACATTGGAACAACATCCAACAAAGACCATTGTTATGGCCAACGCCGCTTTAACGTTCATCATGAATCTGAAAAAAAAAATAAAAGAAACATTAAAAAAGTTTTCCGATACCGGGAATCGAACCCGAGCCTCCTGGGTGAGAGCCAGGTATCCTAGCCACTAGACCATATCGGATATTACATTACAGTGTGAAATAGTATGTCTAACTACGCTCCGACAAAATTGATACATAATAAAAAAGTTATTAGAAGACAAAGTCCATGAACAGACGCTCAAATTTAGTAACACAGTGATAACTCCATTGAATTGTTAACGTAGACATGCGCACTGCAGCCGAAATTTGTAAGGTTATTGTAACTGCAAGTCTATGTGATAAATCTACAATAAACGATATTACATCTATTATATAACAAATTAATACTTACATTTGTATATTTTCACTATCACACACTTTAAAACAACGTAAATTACAGCATTATTTACAATAAAATGTCAGACACGTTTGACAACGGAGCGGGCCGGGGCGCCTGTGTGCGTAATCAACCAATGATTGTAGTAGTGACCGTGGCCTCGAATACGTCTACGCATGCGCAGAGCGCCCCCGTCGGTAAAACGGTTCGAGTTTACATTATTACTATTATGAATAATAGATGGCGCTTGACTCAGTGATTGAATGTTGTATAGATAATGAAGATAATTTTTATTAATTTGTTCACATACTTATTGAATGACATCTAAAATACATAAACCGTATAAGATAATACTATATAAGTAATCTACATACAAAACCTATGTGCAACTGTTTTATAAAAAAAACCCTAGTTTGAAATGTTGTAATATGATAACTAGGTAGGTATAGATTCGCAGACAGACAAAGTGCAATTCTATTGATTAAATAGCCCAGCGTTTCCATAGGTAGATTGCACCAGCGTAGTTTTGATTGTTCATTCAGTAAACTATCCCGTGGTCGGTATACTTGTAGATGGACTTATACATTTACCTAGGTATATGGTAAACGTATACGATTACTAAATGATGAATGAAGATGAGTAACGTTTTAATTGTATCGTTAATTATACCCACACGTTAATTAGTACGTAGGTACTAATTAGGTACTTATTCTTATTAAGATGGCAAAATGTACTTGGATTGGGTTGTCTTGATAAAAATATCATTCAATAGCGATGCCATTAAATATAAACCGTCAAAGGTAAATGCTGTATACGAAAAACCAAAGACATGAAAGTTAGTTAAAAATTCGGGGATTTTAATATAATTAATATTTTATTTTAATCTAATTGTATTTTAGTTTAATTGTAATCTTAATTTTATTTTATTGTAATTTTTAATTTATTTCTTGTGTCTCATTTTATGATATGGGTTATTTTATGCCTGCAATAAATGATATTTTATTTTATTTATTTTATAAAAATATATTCTTTGTAATCTAATCTATAAATACTGTTGTCTTGATTATTAAAATATCCAATAAACACTTAAACCTACTTAAAACATGTCTTGGTAGCCTAGTGGTTGACATACCGGATTTGAAGGTTGCAGGTTCAGACCCAGGCAAGTATCAATGTGACTTTTACAACGTCATAAATACTTTCTTAGATATTCAAAGACACCACTGACTAACGGTGTCGGAAAACACCATGAGAAAATCTGGTTTTGATCATCTGTAACCGCCAACGCACAGAGAGCTACCGTGGTGATCAATGTTCAATCCTTCTCTATACAAGAAGAGGCCTTTGACCTGTAGTTGGACAGTTATAGACTGTTATATTATTACAGGAATACAATCCCAATAGGTTTGTGTATATTTTTGTGCAAAAAGTTTGTTCATTATTTGCACCTCTTCTGATAATACTGGCATGCTAATAGACAACTCTACGAATAGCCAAAAGGTCATATTGCACTTAAAAAAGCGGGAACCTAGTTCTGTATGGTCACTAGCACACACAGTCCCCATAAATCTCATAGGCCGTACACAGCTTATACATTACGCCCATTGGCATATAGCCAGGAAGGTTACCAAAAGATTTGTAGCTTCGAAGACCATTAAACAAGTTTTGACCTCCGGGTCTGGCCTCTGACAAACACGACTGTCAGGTGAGGGGTATTGGGCTTAATACCCCTATTACATTGGGACCTAAAACATAACTGGCGAAATGTGGGTGTACTATATGTGCACCTATGCCGACGCCTTCGGGGAATACAGGCGTGATGTATGTTTTACCCCAGGCTGGGCAAGGTATTTGAAGTAGTCAATCCTAAAAAAAATGTGATCTGTGTAAATGAGGCGAAAAATGTATGCCAGGATCGTAGGAAATGGAAATCCGTGGTCTTTGCCTATCCCTCTGAGAAGCAGGCGTGACTTTATGTAAGTATGTAATCGTGAAAAATTCTTAGTGGCCATCGAATTATACAAAGTTTTTGAATGCGCGAAAAGTAATTACAAAATCTTTTAACATACCTAGATAGATAGATGTATATTCACCAAAATTCACTCTCTTTTGCCTTCTACTTAAGGTATAACAGGCGTATACATATATATCTAATCATAAGCAAGATGTATGCACGATATACTTATCTTGGAAATTGTTTACGCGACGGGAGATCCAGTAATATAAATGGCCCTTATCAAGACTGATGCAGGTGATATCATGCCCTTTCAAGGGTTCATAAATTTATACCCCAGCTTAAGGATGGTATGGTTAGTACTTTGCAGTGAAAAACTGTAGAACGGACTAAAGAGAACTGTGATCATTTTGACCGTAATATTGTTATTGCTGTCGTTCATTGTGGCGGTCTAAGGGAGAGGCCTTTGTTCAACAGTGAATTCGGCCACTAGTAAAATATAAATTTGTCTTCATATTGTCTTCAAGTTTTTATTTAATTATTTATTTATTTTCAACAGATACACCAACAGCATCTATATCACACTTTGTAAATTATAAATATTTAACACGTTATCCAATATTAAGTAGTAAAAAGATGCCTTAAATTATCATAATCACGCAATTCAATGAACGTTGACTCCTAAGCTATTTTCTCGTCACTATAAAAACGTACAGTTTTTTCTTTATTAGCCAACGATCCATTTCCATTTCTTTCTAGAAGTCAAACTTTAACGTAACTTCTTCGCTGCCAACTTCTTTTTTTCCTTTAATGGCAGAGCTCAATACGACCTTTGACCAATACGTGACCATTCTGCGCCCTTGTTTATATCTTCGCTTTTATATTGGCGTCTAAAAATATATTTATAAACAAACAATAAAATCTTGACAAAACTTAACGAAGTGAAAATTAGAAAATCGACAGCTTGGTAAGCCAAGATAGTCGAGTGGTTCTTTTATTAATTACCCAAAAAAGGTAAGTAATTAGTCGTAACAACACCACGGGCTGTCCATAAATACTTCTTAGAATAAACGGGAATAACCACAATAATAACAGTAAAAATAGCTTAATTACAATACAAAACTTGAGTCAATTTACAATAATAGGTAGGTTAATCTATCGTTAAGTTACCGAGCAACGAAACCACTCATATGAGACGTCACAAGGCGAGAGCGAAGGCCGACTCCACCCTACAACCTTGACAGGCCTCCCCAGAAACGAGTGATCGAGTAAAATCCCTTGACAAACAGCTATCTCGACGAAATCCCATGTTTTGGGATACATGAAGGCTAGAATTTACGTGCGGTTTAGGAAGATCAACGCGACTCAATGCATAACTGCAGGCAGGCTTAAATCCAGACAAGTACCCGAATTACTATAACTGTCTTGATAGTTTAGTCCTAATAGTAATGGCAGTGGGCAACCGGGCTTATTGCCATCATTCGGCCCTTATTACACAGAAGTTTTATCTGACTTATAATCGAATAAAGATCCTATCATGGCTCGTTTTTTGAAGGTCTAGATAAAGTCGTAAGACATTATTTATCACGCCTTAGATATAGGCCTATTTCAAGGTAAGGAAACCTCTAAAAACACTAAAGAAGGAAGAAAACAAAGAGCCTGTATTCTCAGTTTAAATTAAATGATTTTATTTTTGGAAATAGGTTTTACAAAATACTTTTACACGTCATTTTTTTAAACTAGATGGCATCGGCATTTCCTAACTGACTACCTCTGAGAAGAAATACCGAAACAAACTCAGGGATAGAGGTCTCTTTTAAAGTCCAGACAAGCTCAATATTTTATGTGAGAACAGTGTAGGTGGTCTACACAGTAGGTATCTAATTATTTTTATAAATATCTCTTTCCGTGCAACTTAAAGGAACTCACTTGATAAAGCAGGAAATATGAGCAAAGATTAACTATAGGTACCTACATAAAATAAAGGAAAAGGAACAAAATATAACAAAATCGTCTATTGGCGCTGGAGAAACATATCCTAGTCTTGACACGCGAAATAATGCAATTTGTTAAACACATACAGTCTACATTCGCTTGGCACTAACTTAGTTGCATAACCGTGAGTGTAATTCAATTATTACGGCCCGACGCGTCCAACTAACGACCTTATGGATATAAAACGTACTCGGACCCAATGATATGTGAAATTTTGTTTGATTATCAGGAGATTAACCTCGGACCCAATTTTCTATATTAAATCTAAGTTTTAAGAGGGAAAATGTTTGCTGGCTACCGCGCTGGTACGTGCTGAACGGTTTTGTGTCACTTTTAGTATAGTAAACTCGTTTTTGTTCCAATAAATGATTTTGATTTCGATTTGTAGGTGGGGCAAAGTATTATTGTGTTTTTCTCTTAGAAAATTCTTATAAGCCTAAATATGCAAGCGCCTGATAAAATAGCAAACAATAAATATATTAAGGCCGCTTTTTACCTAAAAGATATAATAGCCAACCTTTGGCAAAAAAGGTTACTTTATGACTGGGGTGATAAAATTTTCAAATTTTTGAGATATTTATTATAAGTCATTTTAGCAAGCATTGTGGCGGCATTCTAAGAGGGAAGCCATTGTTCAACAGTGGACGTCTTCCGGCTGATAATGATGATGATACATTGTTCATTTAAATTAGAGGATCGCAATAAACGACGTCTCTTCAGATGACCAAAACTACTTAACAATAATTTAATTCATTGCAGATCCGCCAAAGGAATCAAAAGTACCAGGACTACATAGAAACGTATTCATATTTCAAATGAAACAAGAAAGTTATTAAAGCAAGGAAATAATAGTGCCGCAAATCAAAGCCAACGGCTTGTTGAACGCAGAACGATATTATAAGCGCTCCAGACGATACAGTACCTTCTGCCCGTCTTCTTGACTTGATAACAATGATATCAAAGGCCTTTGGTGCGGTCACAGGTTAGTTGGCCGAAGTAGGAAGCCCACTACAATATTCACAGAATGAGGTAAGGATCAAAGGGTTCCTAGCTACAGCGGCATATTAGAGAGTACCCTTCAGTAGGGAAATCGGTTTCCTTCGTTTGTAGGAAACCGATGCGCGATGTATAGATTAATATATAAGACTTGTCACATGTTTATAAAACTCTGAGTTGTTTTTTCTCGATTATATTCGCCATCATCGGATATCGATTCTATTGAAGCGACGAATCGTCGCGTCGCGCGCCGTGGGTGTATCTAGACTACTGATAAGTAATTAAAACAAAGTGAGTTTATAGAACATTATAAAATTCAAGACAATATTGGCACAGGACTGTGGCGGATGGCATGGTTTAAGGGAGGTTCCTACCCAGCAGTGGGATATGATGGCTGTGGATGACGATGATGATGATGATAAACTTCAAATATTTTAATACTAAACACATTACCCTCTTTTATCTCGCGCAGTCGGGTAATAATAAAACCAGCTTACCGAAAGAATCATAAAAACCGCTGGAGGTCGCTAAGTGGTACGTATTTATGTAACTAGATCAAAGTACCGAATTATCGACCAAAAAAGCAAAATCTAAAAGGTACTAACTACTATGGTCAAACAAATAAAAATCGATTTCTAAAACGAGGAATTATTTCTAATTACAGTATTTAAACGTTAGAAACTGTAATAATACTGTACTGAGATACCCTACTGTAATCATTGAATATGTCCAATATTCTATAATTACTGGCCACTTGTATTTTAAAACCCATTACATATTTAAAAAGAGAACACATTTAAAAAGCTCCGATACTTCCTCAACAGATTCAAATAAATAGAACATCTTCGGATAATCGCGTCGATTTTTAAAAAGACTCATTTCTTCCACCATTGCCTCCCAAATTATTATAAATAAAAATCATTTAACGCTTGTTTCCACTAAATAAAACCGGAACGTCGAATGAAAAAACACGTCCCATTTCTTTTCCGAACAAAAAAGGTTGAAAGCAAAATATTTGGTCACTTCCAACATAGCGTATGAAAATACTTATTTATTGACAAAACATCTTGGTCTTTATAGTGGGATGTTAAGGTGTATTTTTGAGTGATGACGCAATATGTTTTTCACAAGGGAGGCTTTGATAATAAGTAGGTTTTGACTTGTTACTACGATCGCGTGGGTAGAGCGTAACAAATAGGCTGTTATTGGACAAATACTGATCAAGGTTCTCGAATGTTCTAATTGGTACTTTTGGAGAATAAAGTGGGTATTTTAAAACAACGAGCCTTAGTTAGTTCCGCTAGTGGCGCACGATATATTTGCGGTTTTTATTTAGCCTAGTTCTCGGTGTACTTGTTGGAATTTTTGACCTTGCCTTTTGCGGCTAACTGTAGGTAAGTTATGACTGCTTAACTTAGTAAAAGGCCACTAGCAACGAGCCTTGTAAATTAAAATAATCTTAGCATCAGTGCTGTTGAGAGCACCCAATTTGGGCACAGACTTCAACTTTAGATATTTCTTTTCTCAGGGGAGGTAAAACGAATTATAATTTTAATTTTCGAGGAAGAAATTTATTTATCTTTATGGTTAAAGAATAGTGTTTGAGATTCACACCTATGAACCTAACCATGGTAAAAGATAAAATTCTTGTTTTGCCACAAGCGTTTTCTAGTGTCTCCTTCGCGGGACATACATGGTTGAATAATAGCTTTTGTTAGGATTTTTGGGATGAAAACTGGCGACGCCTTTGCCAAACACTGAGCCATAAAACAGCTATAAAAACGGCAGTTGACAAGACTTTTCCTAAGGGTTGTAAAATAAAAAAGAAATCGCATTAAGGCATTGATTGCAAGCTGTCGGTTGAAAGTACACAAATCCTAAGGAATGCCTCCGATAAAATCTATTTCAAAGCCGAACGAAGCGCGCCAACTTCAGCGTTCAATTTCAAAATCTACAAATGTGCTCAAGAGTTTTCGTAATACGTTTCCGTCAACTTACCGAGTTTCTTTGCATTTTTACACACGTAAATATGCATATGAGTGAAGTTTTCAATTCTAGATTTACTACGGATCAGACGTTATGTAATGTTTCAATTAGATTAAAGTCTGTTGAAGACAATTACAATAGCATTACGTTTGTACTCTCAAAAATAAATGATTTTATTTCTGCAAATAGGTTTCAAAAAATCACTTTTACACGTATTTTTTTTTTAATACTAAATGGCATCGGCATTTCCTCTCTGACTACCTCTGAGAAGAAATACCGAAACAAACTCAGGATGGAGGAATATGATAAGATGAAGGAGACAATAGTGCATGCTCAGCACCTCAAAATTCTTGTCAGTATAAGTTCTGTAAAGCAAAATGTATCAAGCAGTTTAAAGGATTACAAGGCGTCAGAGAATTATTAAACTCGGAGAGCCACTACATCCTTTTCCACATAACTAAACCTGCAATGTTTTTCCCAAACATTTCGTAGCTATTAGTCCTGTCAAGATCTTGGCTAATAACGGCAAATTGCTGACCACTCATATTCTTACCGTTAATTTGGTTAGTCGTAGATATTAAGTCAAAAGTCTGTGTGGCAATAATATCTTCTAACCCTCCGGGATAATAGAATGATTAGCATGTATTATATATGCATGATGTGTTGGACTTAGATAACCCCTTTTAGCCATTAGGGTAGTTATATATAGAACACCTCTGACTGTGATTTATACATAGATTTATGATTTTTACTGTAGAATTGTTTCATCAAACAGCTAACATTACTGGCGAAATGTGGGTGTACTATATGTGCACCTCTGCCGACCTGCGGGGAATACAGGCGTGATGTTATGTTTCTATGTTTAAGTTTCATCAAACAACGTTGTATTTTTTTTGCTGGATCTACTCTACTACTCTTTTTACATGTTTAACTTGTCGTTCTCATTTTTCAGTCTTCTTTTCATTGATCTGATCACACGGCTACTTAGTTCTAGGAGAATCAACATCAATCACATGACATCAGCCTATTGCTGTCCACGGCTGGAGGTAGGCGTCCCCCAAGGTACACCACAGGGCGCGCTCTCCCGGTTTACCCATCCAGTCACTACTAGCAACGCTGCTCAAATCATCAGTCCATCAGACCGGAGGGCCAGAATAATCTTTAACACTTATTTTCAAATTAATCTTCAATCTCGAATCATATACTTCCTCCGCCATCTTAAGTAGAATCAAATCCAATATGTATAAACCGTAAGCAGTACAAACAACTTCTTAGCTACTAGTACACTAAATACCCCCTTTCCCCCCTAATCAGGTCGCCAATAAATCCAGGACTACGGAAAAACCATGGATTTCCCATGAACCCAGTTTTAAAACCACCATAAGATTAACTATACAGCCTGGATTAGTTTGATTTATGATCGTGAGTATCAATGTTCGACACCGACCTATGTAAATATAATGTTATTTTTTTGTGGCAGAGTGATTGATGTGATGCGTGGTATGATTAGCTTTATTAGTGTTATGTTCGGTATACGGTGTTATTTCTAGCTTGGTAATGGAGTGTTTTATGTATCGTATGGATTAAAATATTCCCTTATGACGTTCAGAAAGGCTGAATAAGAGGCGACGAAAACAGTGTTTTTGTCTAAGAATTGAACCTAATATCTAACAGCTACAGCTCTACACACTAGGATAGATACATTGAATCTATACGTCTTTATTGTAGAACATGTCACTAATTAATACAAAAATAGTTACAAAATGTTTGCACGATTAAGGCGATATTTGGATTATAATTTACTAGCTTTTACCCGCGGCTTCGCTCATATGGGATCATGGTTCTTTTGGGATACAAGTTACTGATGTCATGTAAACAAACTATCTTTATAGACAACGTCACTATTATCTGTTTTTTAGCGTAGTGAAATTACTACTTTCGTGAGTACTATACCCGAAAATTTAATACACTTTTACAATTATTAATCTTTTAATTAATCTACTGTCTCGATGCTCGTTCTTTCTCAGTTTGAGAAGAGCTTATCTGATATGGTACACCTACAGGCCAGAATTATCAATAATAAGATCAGGAATATACATAAAATCTCTGCCACCACACTACTCTATATCACCTGAATGTTTCAAAACGTCAGGTCGATGACCCGTCACTCGTTAGTCGAGTAATTATAAATTCAAATGTATTTGCTGAGTGTGACTCTGGTTATGTCTGCCACGGGAACATACCTTTGGGGTCGGAACTCTGGCCATGTAGCCCTATATA
This sequence comes from Abrostola triplasia, assembly GCA_946251915.1. Classification (NCBI taxonomy): domain Eukaryota; kingdom Metazoa; phylum Arthropoda; class Insecta; order Lepidoptera; family Noctuidae; genus Abrostola; species Abrostola triplasia. Next base: position 11,265,099 of record OX276432.1, read on the forward strand.
AGTGTATACGTGGGTTTAGCCAGGGGACGTTTAGGGGCTGAATTGCAACATAAAATGGTACCTGCGAAATCGTTTCACAGTTATAGAACATTTGCGTGTTTAAGGTACAGTCGGCATCATAAGTAGCCGAACATTTATTTACATACCATTAATTGAAGAACAACTTTTTGTATAGAAAAAAAAAATATTCACAGAACAACATTTGGACGTGTCTATAATTTGAAACAATAACTCGAATTGATGTTTACATACATACATACATAAAGTCACGCCTATTTCCCTGAGGGGTAGGCAGAGACCACGGATTAATGTTTGTTTCTTTCAATTATTTGACTTAAGGTTTCTTAATTTGATAAGCTATTTATGATGCTGACTGTACTATTAATAACTGTGTAGGGGCACACAATACTCACGGATAGTCTAAAATACTTAGGTTCTTTCATTTGCCTGAGAGTAGGTATACATAGATGAATTGTAGTCTTAGTTAATAAAAGACTTGCAAATTAAAGTTAATAATAAAAATCGTTTTTAGTATATAATAATACTAGCTTTTGCCAGCGGCTTCGCCCGCGTTAAGAAGCTTATGTCCCTTCTTTCTTAAACTTTCTATATGCTAAATTTTATTAAAATCCGTCCAGCGGTTTTGTCGTGAAGGTGTAACAGGCAGACATGTTTACTTTTATAATATTAGTATAGATTTTAATTTAACCTGAACAAATGTTTAACATGAGAGCTAGAATAAAATATTCAACGAACTAAAATTACTTATCAGTTGTATCTAGCATGAAAAGCCTTTTAATCTCAACTCTTCGCCTTTGACTCCTTTTAATTTAAATCAACTTGTTGAACATTTACTTTCAAAGAAATTAAGTTCAGTCGCCGGAGTTTCACTAAGTACATTTGTATTTTAATATATTAAGGTTGATAATATATTAAGGTACGTATTATATAGAAAAGATTAAAAAAAACTTTTATTCAAATTAGGGTGATTATTTTTTGAACGTCAGATTACAAGACAGTCCCCAAAACGCCCGACCCCGCTAAAGCTGGGTAGAAGAAACGGTGCAACAAACTACCCAGCAATCCGTCTATATTTGTCCAACAAGGACCTGATTGGCCAAGTAGCTAAGCGATTGGACTGCCACCCCGCACTAAGCACTTCTCCTGTAAAATCACATACGCTAACACCCAGATTCAGGACAAAAATCTGCGGGTCACACAATTTTTTTGTCCCGCATGATAATCGAAACCGCAACCTCTAACGCAGCCGTTGCGCCAATCAGGCCGTCAATTGTCTAATTAGGCTTATCAAACCAACAACAAAATATATATCCTGACAAGCTAAAAGTAAGAGCAGTCTAACTCTATGAATCTTATAAAGTAAAGTAAAATAATCTTTATTGTCTTTGATTGAGTAGGTACGAGGGTCAAACTGAAAGTTCGTAGAACTGGCCACTTATAAACAATATAATAAAAAAATAATTCTAAAATTTGAAAATAGAACTCTTCGCCAATATTACTGAGTATATATTTCATTAATTTGTCATTTGTTTTACGATTTGGCGGCAAATTGAAAATTGTCTGTGTCACGTCAACATGAATTTAACACGAGAAAATTTTCGTGCAATGATTTTTTATGACTTTCGATGTCATTTAAGTCAACAAGAAAGTTATGATAGACTACGATTGGCCTTTCACGATGAAGCCCCATCTCGTGCGACAGTTTACAACTGGTTTAATGAGTTTAAACGTGGTCGCACTAATCTCACTGATGATTTTTGTGAGGGACGGCCTTCTACGGCGACGACTGAAGATAACATCTGTGTTGTGCGGCGTATGATAGAGACTGACAAAAGAGTGACCTATCAGCAGATTCGGACAAGCTTAGGCATCGGTATGAGTCAAGTGCACAAAATCCTCCACGAACATTTAGCAGTCAGGAAGCTTTGCGCCCGGTGGATACCTCATAATTTGACTGAGGCTCAAAAACTCCATCGTGTGGATTGGTGCCGTAAAATGATTGAAAGATTTAACGGAGGTGACTCAAATGCTGTGTTCGACATACTAACAGGTGACGAAAGCTGGATTTACTGTTATGATCCTGAAACCAAAAGACAATCTGCTCAGTGGGTGTTTCCTTTCGAGAGGTTGCCAACTAAAGTGAAGAGAGATCGAAGTGCGGGAAAAAAAATGGTGGCCTCGTTCTTTGGAAGGATAGGTCATTTCGCAACAATTGTGTTAGAGGATCAAAAAACAGTTTCTGCAGAATGGTACACTACCAATTGTTTGCCACTTGTCTTGGAAAAAGTTCGAGAGAAACGACCTCGCAGTAGGATCCTCCTTCACCACGACAACGCCTCGTCGCACACCGCTAAGCGAACGATCGACTATTTGGCGACATCAAACGTTGAATTACTGGGTCACCCGCCGTATAGCCCCGACCTCGCCCCTTGTGATTTTTATTTATTTCCAAAAATTAAAGAAAAACTTAAAGGAAAGCGGTTTATGAATGCTGAAGAAGCGGTGGCTGCGTATCGCGATGCCATTGAAGAGAACCCTAAAGACGAGTGGGCAAAGTGCTTTTCCCAGTGGTTCCATCGCATGCAGCAGTGTATTGACGTGAATGGACAATATTTTGAAAAGATATAATAAAACTAATAACTGGCTAATGTAATCAGTTTTTGATTTTCTAAGAACTTTCAGTTTGACCCTCGTATATAGGTATACAGTTGTTCATGTAAAAAAAATGTCACATCAATCAGCCCGTTCTGGACATACAATATTTATAACTTACAACTAAAGTTACATTTCTAAATTCATATACATTACATCCACGGAATAAGAATTGTGAAGTTTGTGGGATAGTAGAGGACGTACAGCATGTGCTGGTGGAGTGTGTCCGATACGCTAGCAGAAGAAAAGCGCTTTGTAACGCATTAAAGTTGTCAGCAATGGACATGGGTTTGTTTCATGGAATCTTAGCTGAACCCATTACTGATGCAGCAAAAATAATGTACTCTTCTTTAATTAATAATTAGTTAATATTAAGTATCATGTGTACGTTTAAGACCAAAATTTGTTTAAGTTACTTATTGTAGTACGATGGGATTGACATAGTCACAAATGTGTACTTAAATCCCTGAATAAAAAAGAAAAAAAATTAGGTATACCTACATTAATAATAACTGTAGGAGGGGTTTTCAGGGGTTCCACTCTCGAAGGAAACACACGAAGTACGTCGGAGATTTTTTATTTCAGCAACAGTTACAGGTCGTGAAAAGCGAAGGTTGTTTTGGATGTGAAGATAGGGATAGCTCCGTCGACCAAGACCTTAGGACGAAGGTCGGGGAGTGAAGTCCCTCTATCCAAAAAGTTCCTGATGGAATGTATTGAGCAACAATTATCAGAGGTGTCCCCAGTAATCTTTCCAAGTAGGACGAGATTCCAGAATGCACACTCTAGGTAGTTGTGTTCAAGAAAGTTCACTGATCTAGCGAGGGTCATTAAGTCACGGAGAATCTTAACACCGCCATTCAGAAAATGCGCGTCATAAGTACAGCGCCATCTAGTGGAAAGCGGCGGAACCTTTTTACAAACTGGATCAATGAACTTTTGTTACTTGTTTATCTATTACATGATAGGTGGCGCTGGCGTACTTAATAAATGTTAGAACTAAACGTGTGTTACAATCTCCCCCTCAGTCCTCAAAGACGTCTCGGCGTGGTGGACTGGATAGTGAAATTATTGTTTTCTAGGGCGTCCACGTCCTCGTTTGGGCCCCGATGAAGGCTTGCTGGCAACCTTCTCATTTCTTGGTCGTCCTCTTCTTCGAAGTGGTTGCACAGGTTCGGGAACTGTTTCGAGCCTTTCACCTTTATATGGAGTCAAAGCGGAAACATGATAGAGGCCGATTGGGTTAGTAGGATCATTTGGAGAAGCTACTTTAAAAGAGGTGGGCCCATGTTTATTGAGGATGACGTATGGTCCATCTCTACGTGGCGCAAATTTGGCGGTTACACCTTGAGCTCCCTTGCTCACGGGATGTAGGTTAACAAGTACCAAATCGCCAGGTTGATACTGCGGATGTTCACGCCTATGTTTATCAACATATGCTTTTCGTGACTCCTCCTTCATTTCTTGTACTTCTCTCGCCTTGATTAAGGTTTCCGCTAGTTGTACAAGTTTTGGAGTTATCTCTGGTATTATATTTTCAGAAATCACTATATTTCGAAAGTCAACTTCGTTGTCATGTGGGGATCTTAGTTCCCTTCCGAACGTCAAATACGCCGGGGTTTTACTTGTTGTTAAACCGGTAGTACTATTCATAGCGAAACGAATCGCCGGCAAAAGTTCTGACCATACATTATGTTTCCCTCTTTGTACCATTATAGCTAGTTGGGTCTTTAAGTCGCGATTCTTGCGTTCGACAGGATTAGCTTCAGGGTGATACAACGGGGTATACTGGTGTTTTATGTTCAGGCTGTACATAACTTGTTGCATTACCGCACTCACAAACTGAGTTCCATTATCACTTATTACTCGGCGCGGCATCCCATATCTTAGAAAAACTTCGTTGATCAGAGTTATTGCACAAGTTTCAGCGGTGGCGGTAACTAAAGCGAAAAGCTCCACCCAACGGGAAGCGACATCCTCAACGATTAATATCCAAGTTTTTCCATCTTCTGTTTGTGGTAGAGGTCCAAACAAATCAAAAGAAACTACTTCAAATCGCTGGCACATGCTTGTAGTTTGCAGTAATCCAGCCGGTTTTTGATTACAGGGTTTATACCGTTGGCACTCCAAGCAATTCTTCACGTAACTCGCAACATAGCTACGCATCCCACTCCAATAGTATCTGTTGGCTATCTTCTTGTAAGTTTTCTCAGCCCCATAGTGTCCTGCTAATGGATCATCATGGTAGGCACTGAGAACGTTTGCCCACTCGTGGCCGGGTACCACGAGTTGCGCATCATCAGCTTCGCAATCAGGATGTAATCTGTACAGCATACCATTATTCATAAGGTATCCTTTGTTACTCCAGTATACAGCATCCTCTGTTCCATTTGTTTCCTCTAAGGCTCCTATTATTTTCTGAATTTTTGTATCCTTCATTTGTTCTTCTCGGATTTCTTTAACACTCCTCGTGGGCATATCCACGATTATAGAACATATCTCACAGGTGGAGGTATCCTCACAACACGGTGGTCTTGACAACGCATCAGCCACAGTATTTAGTTTACCAGGTTGGTAGTTAATATTAATAATGTGGAAAGTTTGGAGTTGTAATGCCCATCTAGCCAAACGTCCGGTTGGCGATTTCAGGTTCATTAACCATTTTAAAGCTTGGTGGTCAGTTACCACAGTCACAGGTTGACCTTCAACATATGCTCTAAATTTATTTAGTGACCAGATTACGGCTAACGCTTCTCGTTCAGTAGTGGAGTAATTTTTCTCAGCGGTCGTGAGTAATCTACTCGCATATTCAACGGGATGCTCATCTTCCTTCTCCCCCTGGACCAGAACTGCTCCAAGCGCATAGCTACTGGCATCAGTCTTCAGAATGTAGGGCTTTGTTTCGTCGGCCTGCCGCAACACAGGGGCAGTAGTTAACCGGGTTTTAAGCGTGGTGTAGGCCTCTTCCTGTTCAATATTCCATACCCAACGGGCTTCCTTCTTTGTTAATTTCGTAAGGGGCTGGGCTATAGCGGAGAAATTCTCAATAAAACGTCGGTACCAAGAACACATTTGTAGAAAAGATATGAGATGTTGAAGATTCTTGGGTGTTGGTCTTTCTAAGATAGCTTTGGTTTTATCTGAATCTGGCTTTAGTCCTTCAGGTGTTATGATGTGACCTAAGTATTTTATCGACGAGCAGAAAAATCTACATTTCTCTTTGTTTACAGTGATGTTATATTCTCTCATCCTTTGTAATACGTCCTTCAGGTCGGAAAGGTGGTTTTCAAAGGTGCTGGAGAATAGGAGCAAGTCATCTAGATAGGCCAGCATGTTAACATGCTCTAGGGTAACACGGAATCTATCGACAAGTCGCTGGAAGGTAGCCGGTGCATTGCGTAGGCCAAATGGCATCCTCTTGAACTTGTATAGACCAAAAGGGGTGATGAATGCTGTTTTCTCTTCGTCTTCTTTCCTGATCCTTATTTGCCAGTAACCAGCTTTCAGGTCGAGTGACGTCATGTAAGGCGTTGGCTTCGCAGCGTGCAACAAGTCGTCTATTCGTGGAATAGGGTAAGTGTCGGGCACAGTGATAGCGTTTAGACGTCGGTAATCGATACATACTCTAACCTTTCCATTCGGTTTCGGTACCATGACCACTGGCGAAGCCCAGGGCGAAGAGCAGGGCTCAATAATAGCCTTGTCCATCATTTCATGTAATTCCGCTTTAAGGATATCTTTCTTTGTTTGAGATAATCTGTAGGGAGGTACTGATATGGGAATATCGTCCTTTGTCACGATGCAGTGCTCCCCAAGCAAGGATGGTTTGTTATTATCAATAAAAACATCTTGATAGTCATCAAGTATTTTATTTAACATTGCCTTTTGGCAATTACCTAAATCAACACTGCAAAAATGATAGTCACCATCAGAGTCCATAGGTTCGTTTGCGCTGGGAAAAAGGTGGCTTGAATGCGGGGATAGTGTTACATTCGCTTCTTTGACATTCCTTTCCGCATCACGCATCATAAATTCTGCGAAAGCAGGTAAGTAACCGTCGAAGACCCTTTTTGGTTTCTTAGCAGGTGACAGCTGGAGTGGTATTAATTTATATCCCGGGGAACCCTCGGGAAGAGCGGCAGCACTTGAGGATGCAATAGCCGCTGAAGGCATTCCTTCTGTGGTATCCAGAGCAACACTGACCGAGTTGCTATTTGTTGGGTCAAAGGTCACGAAGTCCTCCTCATATAGCTCATAGGTCGAGTCGGCGTCAAGGAATTTCCAAGTAAACTGAGGCAGGTTAAGTACCATTTTTGCGTCTTGTATAAACCCGACGCCTAGTAGGGTTCGGTTGTCCCTTGAATTAGGCAACACAATGAAGCTAGTCGGAATGATGCGGTCCTCTAACTTCACAGTAACGGTTATTTTCTTAACTCGTTGGTTTTTCCCGATGCCATCTGCCAGAGTGATCTTCACTATTTCTTCGTGGAACTTGTGTCCCTTGTTCACCAGCTGTCGATATAACTGATACGATGCAATGCTGGTCTTCGCACAACTATCGACGTATGCTACCCATTTAATGCCATCTATCTCAATGAAGACAATTGGCCTGTTTCTTACATCCGTTTGGACGTCAACCGGACAGAAGGCTAGATTTGTTGATGGCAGTGACCTTTGTTTATTGGCGCAGCATGTTGGGCAGCTACTGCGAACTACACCGGGCGTACCACAGCCGTAACAGGTCACTTTGGGTGCGGATGGAGATGGAGCCTGCGTCATTTTGGTTGTAGCTATTGGCTTGTTGGCTTGACTCTCAAGGACGGGCTCAGTTGCCTCTAGTTCTTGCTGTTTCTTCTTCAGCTTCCTACATTTTCCGGTAGTATGGCCTGAGAAGTGACAGAACCCGCACTTCACCTTGGGTTTCACGGTCGGGTTTGGCGTAGCTTTGGCTTCCTTGTCACCGTCATTGGGTTTGTCGATCCACATCTGTTCGATGCCCCGAGCTGCTTCCAATAACTCGTCGTAACTTTTAACCGAGTTGCGCGGAATTTTGTCACGTATTCGGTGTTTCAGTTGGCCGTATATCATGTGAAGTTGATGGGATTCCGGTATTTCGGGTTCCGGAAGTTGAGCAAAAAGCATTCGCTTATGTGCGATGAAGCTTTCAGTAGTTGCTCGTGGGTCTTGCTTTTCCGTAACGATCTCCTGGAATACCACATAAGCTGGTTTCCTTGGGGCAAAAGCATGACGGAGACGCTCTTCGAAATCCGCCCATGTGGAGACATGCTTTTTAACTCCCTGCCACCACACTGCAGCTTCACCCTTGAGGAGTAGTGGTAATCCAGTGAGCGCTTCTGCATCACTTACATTTTCTATTTGTTTAAATATTGTTACTGCCGCCAGAAAAGCTTCCGTCACTTCGGAGTCCTTGGTCCCGTCGAATTCAGCTTTACAGGTTGTAAACGAGCCGTGTCTTCCTGGAGAAAGCTTCGACAGTAGCGCCTCGAACTGAGTATCGGACATGGTCACCGACATCTCTGCTTTTCTTTCTGTAGCTGGTGTCGTTGTGGTTCGTCCGTAGCGTGTGACGTACTTTGGTTTCTCTTCGGGCCCACAGTTGGTCGCCAGTTTGTAGGAGGGGTTTTCAGGGGTTCCACTCTCGAAGGAAACACACGAAGTACGTCGGAGATTTTTTATTTCAGCAACAGTTACAGGTCGTGAAAAGCGAAGGTTGTTTTGGATGTGAAGATAGGGATAGCTCCGTCGACCAAGACCTTAGGACGAAGGTCGGGGAGTGAAGTCCCTCTATCCAAAAAGTTCCTGATGGAATGTATTGAGCAACAATTATCAGAGGTGTCCCCAGTAATCTTTCCAAGTAGGACGAGATTCCAGAATGCACACTCTAGGTAGTTGTGTTCAAGAAAGTTCACTGATCTAGCGAGGGTCATTAAGTCACGGAGAATCTTAACACCGCCATTCAGAAAATGCGCGTCATAAGTACAGCGCCATCTAGTGGAAAGCGGCGGAACCTTTTTACAAACTGGATCAATGAACTTTTGTTACTTGTTTATCTATTACATGATAGGTGGCGCTGGCGTACTTAATAAATGTTAGAACTAAACGTGTGTTACATAACTAGTTATTATCTAATTTTTTAGTCTAAGAATTCCCCTTTTGTGTAAAAACATTTTTCTGTTAGCCATTTAATCTTATTCGAAATAATCCTAAGGGTAATTCTCGTGAACACTGGGGTATTTTATTATAAACTTTAAATAGAATAGAAAAGAATAGAATATTTATTTGCATGAAAGCCTCATAGTAGGTACACCATAATAAACTGCTCCAAGCACCAGCTTAGTACAAGACGTCCACTATTAAGTCCGAAGCTATCGCCTAGCACAGGTGCTGCATATTAATTCACCTGCTGACTTGTACCGTTTAATCACAAAATATTTACTCGACAGTACGGCTCCGATGCAAATTTATGCTAAAATGTCACATGCTAAACGATTTCCTAGGTTGTAGGCGGCGGTATTGGGATCGAAGAGTTTGTTAATCTAATAGTTGTAATGTAGTTAGTTTTCATGTGATATTGTGCCGAAAATTAAGAAATTACATCTTTAAGTTTGATGGTCCATATCAGAAAATATAACGGGATGTATCAAAACTTAATGGTGAATACAGACAAAACTTTGGAACTGACACTTTGTGAAATATTTTATAATTTTCACGTAGCTGGTAACAGCTAAGCTAAAACCCATTGCATTGCGAAACGTTTAGCCATACTCACATAAAATATATTTATTGTCCATTTATTCATTTCAGTTTGTATGTATCCAAATTAATTATATTACATGGTATTTCACAAATACTTATTTGCTCTTTAATCATCACTTGAATATCATTATCAGTCACTTAGTTTCCACCTATTTCAGAACTCATTCCTTAATAATAAACACATAACATATTTATAATATCTCAATGAATAGCTCCCACACACGACGTACGGCACCGCCATACATACATCAAGCTGATAATTTGAAATGCCGCAAAAGCCTCGCACAATACCGTACATTCCTGCTACAATACGACAATAAGCGACCTCCTCCCGCACTAAATACGCAATGCATTGTGTAATGTGCGATACTATGCGTTTGTTCAACAATCAAAATTGATACATGGTAATTAGGTTGGAGGTTTTGTTTCAAAATGGTTGTTTTACACACATAGGAATCGTAAATAACGGGCATAAATACGAAATTATTGTTCTGTCTGTATAACATTAACATTAATATATCTTTTGTAGTCGCCCTATATTGCTCAAAATGTTTCTGACAAAGTTTTAGCAGGCAACATAGCTTTGTCGAGAACGATATGTATGAGTTCAGACTCAGGTAAGTACCAATATATCGTTTCAACATTTTCTGAGATATTCCAAGATATCGTTGTCTAATATTGTGCGCGATTAAATAACGAGGACGGCCTGATTTGGGGTGTTTCAGCGATTGGACTGTTGCGCTAAGGGGTTTGATTCCCGCACGGGACAAAATTAGTATGATCCGCTGTTTGTCCTGAATCTTGTGATTGTGTATGTGGGATTTCAAGTTCGTGAAAACGCACCGACGCTACAGGAGAGCGAGAAAGTGTTAGTGCGGAGCAAGGTTTTAAAAAAATAACAATACATCTTTTAACAGAAGAATAATTCGTCTAGCAAAACGTAGGTATGTATAACCTATCTTTGCCTACTGCTACGTTCATACAGACGTCATAATACAAAAACAAATGACAAATAAAACTATAGCATAAAAAACTTACAGCTATATCAAACAGCCGTTGACACTCAACTCAAAATAATCACTATAATACGTAACACCCAATCATTTTAGCCTTAATTATTACATAGTAGCTTTGTCATGCTTTTCAAATCGGGTCACGATCTGAGTACAACGAGCTTCCGTGACCACGTATGGTACAGGCATAGAAACGCGATGGAGAAATACTCTATTTGATACATATTGTAAGCTTTTGAATGTGTAATACAATTTCCATATTGATACGACAGAGAAATATTGAGCCGTTTATAGTTTAGTGGAGGAAGGTTTTAAAGGGATTTGTTAGTACAGCCCCTTTACTATATACTCTTAAAGTAGGCCAGTTTACATTGTGGAAGCGGGACGCCGTTACGTGCAGTATAATGTGGCGTCTCGCTTCCACAACCAAAACATGCCTGCTTGAAGAATTTATCGTAAGGGGGCGGTTAATTGTGTATACAGGCTGTTATTTTTAAGTACCTAATTAGCACGTTTTCGACGACCTGATTAGCGCAGTGGCTAAGTGATTGGACTGCTGCCTAAGGGTTGCGGGTTCGATTCCCGCACGGGGCAAAACTTTGTGCGACCCACAGATGTTTGTCCCGAGTCTGGATGTTTGTGTATGTGATATTTCATGTTTGTGAAACGCACCCACGACACAGGAGAAATTCCTAGTGTGGGGCGACGTTTTTTTAAAAAAAAAAAAAAAAAAAACTATCCTTATATATAGGTAGTTTAGGATTTGGCCGTCCACGCACACTTGAAAAAATCACCCTGTATTGACTGCATTAATGTCGGCAGTCAGCCTGTAACAAACCTGCTGCCTGCCTTATTTTTTCCATCACACGTTTTATTGGTAGCTCAAAACGATACCGCTTACAAGAAAGAAGATTGGAACTCAAAACTTTAAAGTGTGTTTTTTTTTCGAATTTGTCTCTCGCAGTTAGCTTTGAAGGAGCTCTTACTGCTTAACCGGGTGTTTGGCGAGAACTAATAAAATACCTCCAGCTAGGAACTTAAAAGTGAGTTCAACCTACATATATATAGGAAAGAAGGATATATACTATTCTAGAACAAGTTAGAAGAATACTCACTGGCGTTGAGCGGCACGGCGGGCGCACGCGTATGGTACGCCCCCGCGCCGCCCGCGTACCGCCCGTACCCCGCCACGCTGGCCGGCTAGCCGCTGCGCGCGCACATCCCCTCCGATTGCTCACGCGCACAAGTACACCGCACTGTCTGATCTGCTATGTTAGCTGTTAACAAAGAAAATAGCAAAATTAATATATAAAATACAATTATTTTGCACAACAGGGGATGTGAAAGTTCGTTTCTGCCATCTATGTCAGTGTCACTCCAATACATACTTAATGATCCTGATATTACGAATAGCAAAAGGTATAACTTCGGATTCGAAACAAAAAACTTCATCAAAGCCACAGACTAAAAAAATTGCTACCGTATTTGGGTTGACTTGGCAGTATCGCCACTATCTTATAACGAGATCCATTCTATTTGAACTAATGTTAATTGGTCAACACTAAAGGTACGTATAACACTTCAATAATGGCAACCAAGTATTCTTCTATAGAGTACCACGCAACCTTAGCTTAGCTCAGAGTACAGTCTGCACCCCAATCGTGTCGACTACGAACAACTAAGCGTGCCCAAGCTGTCCTTCGAATAAATGGATTCACACCAATAAAACGCTCATCTTCCCTCGAATTACTCCGATTTTATTTAAAGCCTTATTGGAATGTAACTTGAAACGATTCGCGAACAGAACCTACCAACTGTAGGCACAGACAGCAAAAATAGCTTTATAATTAAAAGAAAGATACTTCAAGTTAATCTCGAATTATAAATGAGTCCAAATGATGATCTAAAAATACGTAACGTCACGACTGTTTTCCCTGAAGGTGTAGGCAGAGGTGTACATAAATAGTACACCCACATTTCGGCAGTTATGTAATAGAAGGCGAGTCTATTACTATTAATAAGATACAAATCCAGACTGTCGGTGTACTATATGTGCACCTCTGCCTACCTGTTATGTTATGTTTTAAATCCAGACTAATACTGAAAACTACTTAATGGAAAAACTAAATACCTTTTTGCAACGTAACAAATCATTCTTCAATTAATGGTGTTTAGATTTCAATGTTCAGCTATTTTTGTGGTTGACTGTACTTGCCTGGGCAAAAAGTATCCTATGACGAAGGTTGTATACAAAATCGATTTAGCAGATGCGGCGTGAAAGTGGAACGACCACTTTGGTCTTTGTACCTCGACTATAACCGACCGACGACACCCACGAATTATGGGTACTGCTCTATTGGCTTAATGGACCAACGACAGAGATATTGTCTAATAACTTCTAACGTGTGGTAAAACAAATATGATGGCGGTTACGTATAAGGGCTAATGTTATCTCTGAACAGGCCTTTGTTTAGTGGTAAGCATGGTGAGTAAAAATAATAATGAGATACCAAGAACAATGAAAACAGTTTTGGATATAGGTGTATTTTGTTGCTGAAAATCAATGATATGCCAAAAAGTATAGATATGTCATATGCTGTCAAAATGAACAAGAAAAGTGTTCCGAACTCTAAGCCAGAACTGCACTAGTCTTATGTCAAATCGCACAACAATTGTACTACCCAAGACTACAATTTTCCGCTTTTCGCGTTTTTAAAATGGACACGCTAGTAACACATCTGTACTTTTTGAAATATCATTGCTGTAAATATTATAACTTTAAAAAAAAAATAAAAAAAAGGCTTTCCATTTTTTATTCTCGAACGTAGCCGGCTGTAATATACAGCTAATTATAATTTCTCTCTAATTACTCTATTTTGATCTTTGTATATTACAAAGTAGAAGGCTATTAGGCTTTAGGGATCATCCATTTGTCACGTGAGCCTTATTAAAGGGCTCGAAAAATCGCGAAATATCACGAGAAAGGAATGCGTGTCGTCGAAAAAAAAAACTAACTCTCTCACTTCATCGAAAATGATTTCGTACACAAAACTATAGACGTGATTTTGGGTGAGGGAGGGGGCTTAGTCTAAAACCTCACCAGAGGGGAGGGGAGGTACATCACGTGATTAATGCACGACCCCTTACCAAGCGTGGTGCATACTCTCATCTAAAAATAAGTTAAATAGTTTCAAATGGTGAAACAATGCTGTATATGCCAGCATTCATTAGAAGTCTTACTGCGTAAGTATAATATTAATAAAACCGTCTCTTAGGCCTTACGCAAAGCTGACAAAAGAATAGGTAAATTATACTCGAAAGAATTGAGTAACGTTGTTAAAAGTCTCGTCACGTCAGATTCCCAGCCGCGGCCGTGCCACTAATCCATAACTCAAACACGACAGATAACATCAGAAGGTCTGCTACGGAATAACTTTGTAACCGAACATAAAGAAGTTAAGGCTTTTGTGCCCTCTTTTTTGTCCAGTGACCCACATGTAGGTAGTTAGATAAGTTAAGTCGTTTAGAATTGGACTACTGATTTGATAAGTTACCTTTTTAAATAGATTATACATAAAGGAACACAAAATACAGAAAAATATTATGAACTGTTTCACCTGAATTGTATAAAAATTGTGTGTTTTTCAGAGAGTAAAAGTGCATTTTTTTTAAATTTTCCTTTATTATACTATCTTGCATTTTTACCCCCCTAAACCTTATTCACAAAAATTACAATTTAAAACAATGGATTAAATTATACCCGTCACTTTCGTTTGCATGTCAGAGAATAGAGATGGCAATAGACTAGGACAGGTTTAAGTTAATACAGGTATTATTCTCGTTTATGAATAAGTCTCTGCCTACCCCTCAGGGAAACAGGCGTGACTTTATGTATGTATGTATGAATAAGTAGGAAAAAAGCCTATACTGCATTACCTCAATAGTCTTGCCGAGAACAAAAATAAACCCACGCAAAAGAGAATTAGATGCCTAAACACTATAACTGTTTATTTGTTCAAAGAACAACGATTAGTTTACTAATTTACTATTATCTAATAATGTTTTTAATAAGTTCGCCCTGAATTTCCCGGAGGCTGCGTTAAACAGAAACTGCAATGCTTACGATGTGCCTCAGAATGCTGACTGGAGATACCTTCTTGGCACAGCTGCGAGTACGACTCTAAATTCTAGCAACTATTGTATTATACTAATACTATCCACCTTCAGTTTTGTGGATTTCACAACAAAGTGCACAAATACCAAAATGCAAAATGATAACTTGGGATGCGAGTGAATGAGGCGAAAAAAGTATTTGACGACCTGGTTAGCACAGTGGCAAAGCGATTGGACTTCTGCGTTAAGGGTCGCGGGTTCGATTCCCGCACGGGGCAAAACTTTGTGCGCACCAGAGATGTTTGTCCCGAGTCTGGGTGTTTGTGTATGTGATATTTTATGTTTGTGAAACGCACCCACGATACAGGAGAAATTCCTAGTGTGGGCGACGTTTAAAAAACAAAGAAAATATGGGGATCCTAGCAAATGGAAATCCGTGGTCTCTACATACCCCTTTAGGAAATACGAGTGACTTTTGTATGTATGTATAAATTTGTTCTTGTTCTTTTCGAGTCAACGGTACTCCTTTATTTTTAGGGCTCAGTCATAGGTTAGGTCCTCCAATTCTTATGTGGTGGGACATTTGGAACAGTTCAGTAAGTAAGACATTTTACTATAATAACTTTCGTGAGTGTTACCCATATTATTTACTATATAATTCGGTTATACTTACGGGTGTATTCGGGAATGCCCGACTAGTTTCGGACTCGACTGGAGCCCTTATTCAGGAGCAGACATTATCAATATATAGGCACTTCTACATGGTTGTCCTGGTTTTTGAAAATGAATAGACCACTATACAGGTAATGCTCTATGATTAGACCCTAATTGTATTGGTAAAATTATACTTCATTCTAGCAGCCAAATATTAAAAATATAAACACCAAAGTTAAACAATCTGTAGATCGATTTAGCAACTGCTCTGTTGATTTATAAATAATGACTACACTGAACTTGATTTAATATATACATTATGTTTAAGAAACTTACAATTATTTAAAAATAATCTACTTACTTACGTTATAATAAGTTATACAAAGTTTGCCTTCTGGATTTGTTTATATCGTGGCATAAAGATGTTAGAAACTTCTTACGTTTCATGACGTGATGACGACGCCTTAGATCGTCGCTTATAATTATATTTGTTACTATATCGGAAGATTATATTGTCTATGTAGATCTAAAATTAATATTTCTCAGAAATTTCTTTGATAATATATTATTTGAAGTTCTAAGAAGATTAATTAACATGTATTAATAACGTAATGTAATGTAGAGATGTTTTGGAGGAAAATGTACAAGATAATATCTTAATTAATGTCTTATTGGATAATTTTACCTCCTAGAATTATTATACCAATGGTAGGTGATTTAACAGAGAGAACATTTTAGTTTGGAATGTTTTTGTTCGTGTAGTTATAATGAGTTATATTGTCTATTCTTGATAACAAGTTTAGGAAACATTATTAAGTACTGTAACATTTTATTTATTTTATTTATTCGAAACCAATTTACATTTAACTAAGGAGGAGGTCTTCCGGCAGATGATGATGATGAAGAAAAGCCAATTATAATTTTGCCTAATTATTAAAAATAAAAATCTGTAGATCTAATTGCATATTTATTATCTAGTAGGTACACGTTTAGAGGCCTTTGTTATTAAAAAATGATATAACCAGTATCTAAAATTTGTAATTTCCAAATCGCTTGGTCCAGCCTCTACCTTCATCCAACATGACAGTATGACACCAATTCCAAATTAAGATCGTGTATAACGAGCCCCACACATGTCCCGCCTGACCGTCTTTGTCACAATATTCTTGACACGAGAGCGAAACAGCCGTAAGTACGGAGCGGCTAAGTTGAAAGAACAAATAAGCCCGACTGTGGCATGTGGCCTCTACGACTCTCATCAAAGTTGCACGCTCGTAGGCCTCTACGCTGCTACGCGACTTGTGGTCTACGCCCGCTACGCCACTTGTTGTGTACCGTTGGCGTCAAAGTTGGGTATTATTAGATTGTAATATTTATATGAAGTGAGCATTTGTATTCGCGTTGCTTTGTTTGTTGTTTCATATTCGTTTAAATGTTCGTCTATATAAAATACATTTAAAAAGCTGCCATATTGTTAATAAAGTTATGAGTATACGCCTATACGGGTTGTTTTTCAAACACACCAGTCGCGTACCTGCGTGTACGCAAGCGTACGTATATGTGATACTTAGTAAGAAAATAATAATAATGCACAATATAGTGGATTAGAGAACAACTCAATATAATCTACAAATCAAAATAAATTCGAAAATCTACCAGATTCAACAAAAATAATAATCACGCAAAAATAACATCTAAAATAATGTCCATAACAAACATATTATGTTGCTGACTGTACCAGAACATTTCATAGCTTGGCGCTTCAGTTTTCGTCGCGCGCCTTGTACAGTCGACAATAAAATGCATATTAGATAACCGTGTTTTGTTGCCGGCACGTGATTGGCTGGCGGGACGTGAGCGGGGCCCGCGCAAGTATTAGTTTGGGATATTTTATGTGGCCTATCATGGTACGAATTATCGTTATGATCATTTATATTACACCTATTCTGAACTTGTTTTTTGTGTGCGTTCCGTGCGTATGGTAGCAATGGAAATTTGATATTAGAATGTCTTTTTGGTTTATTTTTATTTGGGTATATGGCATAATTATTGAGTGATAGTGACTTGTCTGTATGTTGTTCACATTGGTTTAGTCTTTGGTTTAAAATATAATAAGACAAGGAAAATAGAACTCTCACAGTTTCACCAATGTTTTTTTTTTAAGTAGCCTGTTCGGTGTCCCGCTGCTGGGCAAAGGCCGTCCCATTATTCTTCCACAAAACCCAGTCCAATTCCATTTCGAAACATATCTTTCCCGCAAAGATGTCTATATTATCTCGCCATCACCTTTTCGGTCTGCCTGGTTGTCAGCGGCCGACGGTGGGTATACATTTTGTGGCAATATTGGCCCACCTTTAGATTCCATACGCACGAATGTTAATGTATTATTTTAACTCTAAGAAACTTCTAATTTAATTAAACAACTTATTTAAGTTGTTCATTGGATCACCATACATTCAACAGACCTCATTATATTTATGTTTAATAGAAGCTTAAAAATAAAATACATGAGATAACAAGATGTCTACCTAGATAATAATTAGGTAGGCAGGGAATATATTATATACCTTGCTATCTTGTTAAATAAACCTACATACCTATGTAAGTCTATATAAGTTATATGACATCTCCTGGCCTGTTGGTGTAGCGGTTAGTGACCATGACTGCTAAAACCGGAGGTCGATTCCCACCCAAGACAAATATTTGTGTGATGAGCTTAATCATTTGTCATAAATCAAGTCTGGCTGTAGTTTAACTATAATATAATTATTTATTAAACAATTTAGTACAGTGTTTAGCCATATACACTAATTAAAAGAAATATGTATGTATTTAGAAATATATTATTTTAAGTATGTTTATCATTTGTCTGGTGGTTATCTAGGCTCTTCCTAGTTTGGGATCAGATGTCTGAACTGTCCCAAGATATTACTATCCCTACTAATATTATAAACGCGAAAGTTTGTATGTATGGATGGATGTTTGTTACTCTTTCACGTAAAAACTACTGAATGGATTTTAATGAAATTTCATATGGAGGTAGCTGACCCTAGATTAAAACATAGGCTACTTTTATCCCGAAAAAAATGTAGCAGGTAACACCGCGGGGCGCAGGTAGTTATATATATTTATAAGTATGTTTATCAGTTGTCTGGTTGTCATCTAGGCTCTCCCTACTTTAGGATCAGGTGTGAGCTGTCCCAAGATATTATGATAGGTCCATATAACATAATAATATGTATCATACATGCGGCACATGCTTTAGTGCATGTGTAATTAAGATTACATGGCCCAAGTAACTGGGCGAGGTTCAAGGGGCGAACGGGAACTGACTCATAATACGGAAATATGAAAATTAATCTTACCTCCGACACGTGTAACGAGTATTTTGTATATCTATATAATAGTCACGCTATTAATCCTCAAAAGGGTAGACAGAGGTGGTTTTCTTTGACGAAATTCAGCACAATTTTGTGGCTATACCTTATCTTTTCCTATAAAATTATGAACGTATTATACAGGTAAATAATCATGAAAGGCTAAGAGGAATTGTGGAATTGTTTTTCTATAAAAAAATACTTTAGACACCTATATAGTCCCTAGAATTTACGTTTTGTAAGTGCTCTTTTGTCGCCCATATAAAAATTAAGACAATATGACTATACCTCTGTCGCTATGCGGAGTATAATGGTGCTAACTTCTACCATATCTTACCAACTAGTGTTATGTAAATATGAGTCTGTATAATTACTTTTTAACTAGATATTTCTCCTGCACTAACGTCTAGACTTAAATCAAATATTTAAAGACAATCTTTGCTCCAAAAGGGTATTGAACCTGTTACTCTTCCAACGCAAAAGATTAGAGCTAAATAGGTCGTCAAATTACATTCTCAACAAGAATTTTATTCTTGTATCATAATATAAAACCTTTAATTATAGAAACTCATTACGTACATACACAGAACCTCAAAAATTAACATTCACGTCACAAAATCGATTACCCATTTCATTATCAGCCCGTCAATAGGGCAACACTACGTAATAATCAATTTGTTTAATGGCAACACCATTCACGCTCCCCTTTGAATATTGACGTCACACTCCAATGGGAACTAAGTTCTGCTCTAATTGAAAACGTTTCAAAATGGTAAACGCTTCCATAGATTATTCTATTTTAGTATTTACAAGAGTGTAAGCTAAGATTATGTATTCCATACTTCGGGGAAACATATCGCCTTTACTCCCTGAAGTGGGTGACAGAGGTGTACTAGCATACTCACATTCTGCGTAACATTATTACAGGTAGCCGTAAAGTCTCTACCAGTGATGACGCTCAATTGACCAGCCTAACTCGCTGCGATGCTGGCTGGCAGACATTTTAAACCACAGCTAGAGTAATGTTAGCATAGGAGAAGTACGTACCTATAAAAGATGGTGAAACGATTGCCATTTATCGGCTACAACTTACTGTGACAGAAGAAACGTCAAATAACATAACAACACAACTCTAATCATGACGTCATAATCTTTATCAATGAGTTTGTCAGAGATGCACTGATTCTGATGTTGATGACTTGTGTTATTTCATGTATGGGCTTGGCAATACCCACGTAGGTACAAAACGAGACAAGCGCCGCAATAAAAAGGAAAGCATTAACAAATAAAATATATCTTACTGCAAAATGTCTGTCTGATATAGTATGAATCACTATTTCACTAACGTCAAACTGCTGCACAGATAAAAAACCGCAATCCAAGAAAACTAAACAACAAAAAGCAACACTGAAATTAAAAACCTATTTTCGAATTTCGAAGAAAGAATTCCCGCGCTATTTAAACAGCGAACCGTCAACACAACATGGCGGCCACGTTCGGAAACTGACACTATAGTGGGTCACAGTTATCTACAAGAGATAAAAGATAATTAAACAATTACTTTGATATTACGAATGTTTGGGAATATTTCAGTGATAAGATCTCGAAAGATTTGACAAAGTAAATAATATGAGCATTTTATGCTAGACATGTAGATATACAACCAGTAGAACTAATTTTAAAATAAATAATTATCTTGCAACATGGCCTTCAATCATTGTTTATGTAGCTATTTACTCTTGTTTCGTAGAGTTATCGTGTATATGATGAATTGGATTTTGTATATAAGCAAAGCAATATATCTGAAAGAATTTACTGAATTTTCCAAACTAATATATTCGTTATGAGCTTCACCAACAAATTACCATCAATCTCGATCCAGTCATCCATTAAATTAAAAACTAAACGGAGTTGGTACACAACATGTTTCTTAAATAAAGCGTCTAAACTCTTTACGCAGAAACGCTTCCAATTCCTAAATCTATCAAGCTGAGAAGATTTAAGTAGAAAGTAAAATAATTATATTATAACAATTTTCAATAAATATATAATCTTAATCTAATAAACAGTACATCATAATGTACATTGTACATATGCAAATAAAAAGACTAAAAATGATGCATCGAAGTATTCTTCCTCATCGCTGTCGACCGGTATGCACAATACGTTGAATGGCAATGCTTATTCTTTGACCGAAAAGCCAGCTACGATTTCTCCTTCGTATTAATAAGCTGATTGTCAAATGAAAACGGATCATAAAAATAATCAAGGTTAAATCGATAACGATAAGACCCCTCTGATCCATGTGATTTTGTTTTTAGTTGTCAAAATAGTGGCTAAATATAGGTAGTAGATGGCTTAAGAGATAATTTTGGTACCTATAATGTTGATTAATGCTTAATCCTCTGTATAAGGCTTAAGAAGAGGCATGTGCCTTGGAGTGGACTCTTCTAACTAATGATGAAAAGGGCACGAGTAATGAAGAAATAGTATACCCTGATTATGATGATTAAAAAATAGTGCAATTAGTCTACTTTCGTTTTTAAATAATATTGTAGTTGCCGCTTGCGATTTATTCCAATAACACCATGTTGATACAAGTGTTGAATATATTGATGTTGGAATATTGGAGCGGCGATGGATGTGCAGAAATTTAATTTAACGACCAATCTCGTGTGTGATTCAATTTGTTTCTCGTAGGAAAATTATATCATGTTGCTAGTTCAATTTATTGGTAAAGGTCGGCTGTGTAAAAAAAATTTGCAGCATCAAATATTTTCCCTGTTACTTAAAAACGATGTTAAAATATGTTCTATGATAACTACTTCCTAATTTTCTTTATTATCGTATGGTTGATGAACAACCTGGTGTCAGAGTTTAAACCGCCTGTAGGCCTCTGACATGGGTTTACACACCGTTGCGAATCTCTCAGGTGTGCCGGTTTCCTCACAATATTTTTAAGTCTATTGACATCTCTACCAAAATTATATTGAACTAGCTGCGCCCCGCGGTGTTACCCGCTACATTTTTTCGGAAAAAGATTATGTGTTAATCCAGAGTGCCAGCTACCTCCATATAAAATTTTATCAAAATCGGTCAAGTCGTTCGAGCGTGAAGGAGTAACAAACATCCATCCATACATACAAACTTTCGCGTTTATAATATTAGTAGGGATGTTTATTTATTGCAACTATTATTCGAGAACACTGAGATGTAAAGCTGTATCTCCTCAAGATACTAGTACGGCCATGGAAACTTCACGCTGTAGTTTAATATGTAAACACGCCGCGACAAGTCTTTAATTAATTTTGTGGAGCGCCCTTTACATCGTCATATTTATTACGTTGTACAGGATGGTACAATGTCTTTAAAATGCCTATGTTTAGTGTTTACCTAACTTGAAAACTGAGAAATTTATGGAAATACACTGATTTTAAATTTGGATGCAATTGGCAAGCTGTCGTTCATTGTGGCGTTCTAAAGGGGAGCCTTTTGTTCAACAGTGGACATCTTCCGACTGATGATGATGACGAATGAACTGTTTAGTCAAGAGACCTACATACAGCAAACCTAGATTTCCATTTGCTTCGATCCTGGACTTTTTTTACTGAATTTTTTCCCCGTTTTTTCTATTTCAATTCAGTCCTAGACAAGTGGCAAAACGTTAGACGAGTAGAAATCGAATAGAAATGAAAAATATATTGGTCTGACATATAATAATAAGGCTTAACTTGCTTGGCTGGACTTTAAAAGAGAGCTTGACCCCTGAGTTTGTTTCGGCATTTATTCTCAGTAGTATTCAGTTAGGAAATGCCGATGCCATGTAGATTTAAAAAATTGACGTGTAAAAGTATTTTTGTAAAACCATTTGCAAAAATACTTATAAGAAACATTATGGCATCCCCATACATTTATCATTATATTCGTCAAGTGTTTTGTCCCTTGTTTAGGGGGACTGTAGTTCTTTCCATTTGTAATACCGTCATTTTATTTCAAAGGCCTTCAATTGATAAGTGTGACAATCCTACGCCAACAAACAGCTTCAAAAACACAAACACTTTCGATTGCAATAAAAAAAATACCAAACACCCAGTCTCTTTCCTTTGTCTCTGTGACAAACGCGATATGGACCAATAGAACGCGCCTGCGACGCCGACTCCAACGAATTCCTTCTTCGAAGCCCAAATTGCTCGGATTCCGCAAACTTCCGGACTTTTACGGTGGCCCGAATTCCGTACGTGTGGTCGACGTGCGCGCACTTTATAAAAACATAGAGCTATGTTTATGGGCGAAGACGCAGGCTTTTATTGCCGTTTTTGTGGATAAAGTTCAGATTACCTGCCTAAATAATACCTATATACATTTGAAGACCTGATTGGCGCAGTGGTTAAGCGATTGGACTGCTGTGCTAACGTTCGCGGGTCCGATTCCCGCACGGGGCAAAACTTTGTGCAAATCTGAAGATGTTTGTCCAGAATCTGGGTGCTTGTGTATGTGATATTTCATGTTTGTGAAACGTACCCGACACAAGAGAAATTCCTAGTGTAGGGCGACGTTTCTTTTAAAAAAATACACGTGTATTTTTATATGATTTTCGAATTATTCTCAAAATAACTTAAAACGATAAGTATAAATAGCTTACTTATAATAAATTGTGAAGACCTTTTGAAGTGAAATTTCTGAAGTATAGGTTACGCCTTCGTGAAGGGTAAATACAGAATATAATTTGTGAACGCGTAGGTGTGTACACTCGGGAATATAAGTAACTTAACGAGATGAGAAACTTAATGCGATGGTTCAGAGAAATACCTTGATTGAAGTTATAATATATGTAGTTTCAAGTTACGAGAACCCACATTGTTATTTAAATTAATTAAACAGAAATTGATCCTTTAAAGAATGTTTAAAAACTAAAATATTTAGCTTCCAGTGTTGCTGATTGTACTTTGTGTTGTTCTGCGAAAGGGTTGCTTCGATTTTATTTTTTGTTGAACATGAGCAAAGATCTTGTTCGTTAATCATTTATTTTGTAAACATTTACATACTAATCTGAATAATTAAGCAAGCATCTAAGGTTACTCAAATAAACCTTACATTCTCAATATTCAATATTGTTTCGTTAAGATACAACGAAGACTTTTTACAGTAACATAATCGCACTAATATACAGGTGACAGTTTGTGAGTGTGTTTGTATGTCTATTACCTCTCGCTCTCAAACGGCTAGACCGGTTTTGATAAAATTTGATCTAACGGTAGATTTATCCCGAAAAAATGTATCAAAAACACTGCGGTCTCATCTGCTAGGTTATTTATAAAAAAACTGCTTTTAAAAGATTACCTACCGCTACAATGATTCTACGTTAGTAACATTTTAATATATCCATAAAAATAACACACCTATATATATTATGTAAGTATAAAAACTGTAGCAGTACAGCAGCTAATAAGACTGCCCCACCAGCTTGTGGTTCCGTCGCAATCAATGCACCTGGTACCAGCGACATTTATAAGACTTAACGCCCAACATAAAACATTCGGAAAAGGCTTTATTAAAATACACTGGCCTGAAAACTAAGTATCACACTTTTCTTGCAATATGTTTAAGTAAATAAATTACTCTGAAAGCTGATACAATTTATTCTATTAGGTATCACTCAGTAGCAGTACAGAGTTTGAATTTGTCCGGCTGATGGCAATAGGCTCGCCCCCCATTACATTGAGACCTACTACGAGCTATGTTTTAGGTCCAATGTAATAGGAGGCGAGCCTATTGCTATAAACCGAGCCCAAACGAAGTTGCCTCTTACTTTTCTAGTGACGCAACTGAATTGTGTTCTTAACCATATGCCACGTATACGATATTCATCATTATCATCATCATTATCGACAGCCGAATGACGTCCTCTGCTAAACAAAGGCCTCTCCCCTGGAACGCCACAACAAACGATATTATCATCGGGTAATAGAAACATTTTTAAAGTAAAGAAGCTCCTTGCTCCGTATTTTCCCACACGTAGGCACCAGTCCGCCCCATAGAGCACCCAGTTAAATACACCGTAGAATGTAAAGTATCCCTTATATTTGGCTCGACGGCCCGGACTAGATCGTATTTCCCATAGGAACTACAACACTGCTGTAATGCGATGGACAGAAGTCTCACTCTGTACAAAGGATCAAGATATAGAACAGGTAGGTATATAATATCAAAACACAATACAGTCGAAATTTCAAGTGTAGGTCGAAGTTTTAAAAAAATAGGTTCTTATATTTCGATAAGGTCGGAGTACAATAGTGTTCATTTTCTCCGTGTGTATTGGGTGACTATAGTTTAGCGTTAGCTTAATTATTAAGTGTTTAATATTTCATCTACATTTCTATTTATTCTACATTGTTACATGTAATATAATATTTGAATCATATCTTCATTGCGGAAACAAGTTTTTACTTTCAAAAAGTAAAAGCATTCCACACATAAAGACGCAGTTGAAAACTAGGTTCAGTTACCGTGGAATAAGGTAGTATTTTACATGATGAACCTTCTGTAAACAACTGTATAGTGGTTACTATTGTGTATCTTCAGTGAAATTGTTTTCTGTCAGCCGTCATAGATAGCCCGTTGAGTTTGGCTGTGTGAGTCTCTCAGTGGCTCTCGATTAAGGAATGCTCAGGTTGTGGAGCTGAATTGTTTTATTTTGGTGTTTCAATGTTTAATGCAATCTTTGGAGCTTTACGTTATTGGGAACGGATTTAAAGTACCAAGAATATTTTTGATATTGATGGTTGATGAGAATAGACTCGCCCCCGATGGGACCTAAAAACAACTGGCAAAAATGTGGGTGTACTATATGTGCACCTCTGCCTACTCCGTGTATATATGTTTTATGTTATGAATATTTTATTTGTAATATGAAAAGTTTCAATACGCCTATTGTTACCTTAATATCTCAAATACTGGTTGACAGGGACATGAAAATTGGCAATTAATTTATGTAGATGTAACTCTGTAATATTCTTTATCCGTCATTAGCGAGCGTTAAGATCTTATATTATTATTAGTATAATATTGGTTCAACATTATAGTAAAATTAATTGTAAAAACAATTCATGTAATACTTGTGAAGAAATAGTCTAAAGCCAAAAAGCAACTAAGTAGGTATTTGTAAAAAAAGGTAAACAAATTCTCAAACAATGTTTTAATCCTATCATTTTAAATAAATTCCATTCCATTACATTCCCTTACAAACTCCCTTCAATAACCCTTGCATAACCCTTAGACGCTGCAGGTTGGGAATCTTCCACCATCTTGTACAATTATGTCACCAAGGCGTTATACGTCACACAGAGTTAGCTCCGAGCCTTCGCGCCGCCTTTGTACTTGTTTTACTTGGCGGCGCGACTTAAACGATAACAGTTTAGACATGCGACGCCGTCCGTGCACATTGTGATACGATGCACAATTGCACAAAATCTACCTTCTTCTTCTTCTTATGGTATGGTTGATGAACAAACCGGTGTCCGAATTTAAACCGCCTGTAGGCCTCTAAAAATCTCTCATGTGTGCCGGTTTCCTCACGATGTTTTCAGCAACTGACTAAGACATTGGTGCTGGGGTTGGAACTTGCGACTTTTGACTTGGCCGTCTAACGGTCATACCACTCGGCTATCATTTCCGTATAGTCTGTTCACTGCGCATGTTATAAAATGGCTGAAAAGATAGTGGGCAAAAATATATGCACGGCACACCCAAGTCCGCCACAGCTTACACTACTTTTGTTTGGAAGGTATCACAGCCATGTTTCTCGTTGCCAATGTGCATCAAATTCCGTGCATGGGTTCTCTTCAGGTTGGTACACCTTTGACCCAAAATGATTATTTTGGGTCAAATGTGTACCAACCTGGAACCCGGAGATATACCAATTTGGAATAGGAGAGTTTAAGAGTATAACCAAACAACTACCACTGTGTATTCACAACCTCAATAAGCAGACGCTTTGTAAGTTATAACAAGAAAAACATCGCAATAAGATGATACAAAACCGCCAACACAGTAAATAGCAAGAGATAATATCAATGCTCTTCTCTTTATGAGAAGAATGTAGAAAATTAGTGAGTCTCAAAGTAACAAAACTGCCCAATCAACTAAGTATTCTAATTGTATTTATGTTTTACGCAAATGAACTACCAAGTTCGACCCCAGCTAACCCTGACAAGGGTTCAAACATCGCTCGGATGAAGAACAAGACAGCGTTTAACACAAAACGATAAACCGGCACGGCCGTCCCTCCATCAAAATTAATACGCAGTAATAAAGATAAACTCTTCAACGTTCGTATTGGTTCTTCAAATGAACAGATAAACATCGTCTTGAATAATGGCGGGCTAGTGACGTCACTCTCGGTCTCGGCGGGTCACGCACACCGCGCCTCTCCACGGCTACCGACACGCGGTTCTTGCCGACACGCGTTTCTTGCCGGCAACACGTCACGCGCAATGAGAGATCATTAGTATCTTCTTACGCGATCGCTGTTTAGATACTGGAATTTTTGCCGGCTAGCTTTTTATAGAGCGTGAAGAAGATATGATTTACGATCGTCTCGACGTCGCTGGGAAGTTAAATTGTTCTGGAATGTTCGAATTATTTTAGTGTGAGGATAAAAATCAGGTTTCTTTATATTTTGTATTGTTTTTGTACTACAGATGGTTGGAAACTTGTGAGCAGGGGAATTCGATATTCAAGTTTTATTAAAACATCTTGAATAATGGTTGATATATCTAATGGTCGGCTAATAAATATACATAAAGCGTCGCGCGCATATTTATGCTATACATAAATTGTGTAATCTGGGTTAGATATAGCACCAATTCAAACGTTCCACACCATTAAAATAAAAATTGAAACAAAATTCTACAATGGCGGCTCACAGTGACCACTGGCCCGTTTCGAATTTATCGCTGTCCAATTTTAGTAGAATAAAACTTATGAGTTTAATGTCGGCGGCAGTGGAGAGGCACGTGATGTTCCCAGCCAAGTGCCTATTTGTCAAGTCGGAGAATATAAAGCGGGTTACACACGACGCAGTTGCATTCAACACTCGCTCGGGATTTAAACAATCGTTTTGGTAAGTTGCTATAAAACTGAGGCAAACACACATTTGGTGCACTATAGTCGCGGGTAAGTGACTTTACGAGATACTTGAAACTTTAATAAAACATATCATGTGTGCACTCTAACGTTTTTGAAATAATATTTACTTTGGGTAAGCCAAAGAAGGCGGGGGTGATCAAAAATGGGGCTGGTTGAGGGTTGGTTATTTTGTTATTTATTAATCGTGAAAACACCTAGACAGACGATAAGAACAGAGAAGTATTGCAGGTGAAAAGGGAGACCTACACCCAGCAGTGGCTAAAACATGGCGAGTAATATGTAATCTACCCAGGTCAATCTGTATTATGAAATTTTAGACGCTAACATAAAATATCACATACACCAACACCCATACAATATTATACTGTTGGTGTATCTGTAAAATATATAAATAAATTGAATAATTTTTTCTTTTGCAAAGCTCTTTTTTATATTTCGTCAGTTTCCTAAGACTTACACCAGTGTTATATAACAATGCGTTATGTAGGTATGTAGGTACCTCGGTTCCACACACGTGCCGTGGGACAACACTCGTCTATTGTTAAATAGAGTGCCAAGTATTGTTGTTCCAAGTACATAAATTATACCTAGGGTGGGGCACGCAACTGATTATTGTTTTATGTAGGCCTTTTAATACACGCAAGGTTAGGACGAGAACGTCGATTTTGATAGCAAAGCTTATTCGATTCATAAAATAAATATAATATATATAACCTATAACGACCTGATTAGCGCAATGGCTAAGCGATTGGACTGCTGCGCTAAGGGTTGCGGGTTCGATTCCCGCACGGGGCAAAACTTTGTGCGAACCACAGATGTTTGTCCCGAGTCTGGGTGTTAGTGTATGTGAATATTTCATGTTTGTGAAACGCACCCACGACACAGGAGAAAGTCCTAGTGTGGGGCGACGTTTTAAAAAAAAAAAAAAAAAAAAAATTACTGATTTCGGATTCTTCCTCTTTCCGCTCCTCTTCAATTACTGGAGGTCGGACATCAGCTTTGAATATTTGAATAAGGATTAAAATACTTTAATTCGTTGTGCAACATCAAAAGGGATGCAAATAGAGAGCCTGCACTATTGACGACGCATATCATGTCATATACATTTGACAGCCCTATGCAATTAAACTGGAACATTCTTGAACTAAATGTAAGTTTGCCTTATGTAAGATATTACATAGGAGAGGACTATGTCCAGCAGTGGACTGAGATAGGCTGATGATGATGATGATACATACATGCATAAAGCCACGCCTGTTTCCCTGAGGGGTAGGCAGAGACCACGGATTTCCATTTGCTACGATCCTGGCATACTTCTTTTGCATTTTCTTTTCATGATGAAGATATTACCTACAAATAATTGTCTGGTAAAGTAAATGATTTGTAGGCAAATATAGTCGTATTACCCTTCTTAATAATCGTTTTCTCTTTCAGTCATTAATCATTTATTCCGATTTGAAAGTAGAAGACATGATCATAACATCATTACAACGTTTTTTGGTAACATACGGCAGTAGGTTAACTTATCATCTGTTGATATGATTGAAGAAAAAACAATAAAACAAAAAGACAAAAACTCCAGCAATAATAAACCGTAAACATAGCAACAAGATAAACAAAGCAACAGACGCAACTGTGCCTTAAAACCGTCGCGAAACTAATTCGTCTGCGCCAGACCCTTGAGCCAGCAGTACTCGCCCAATTCAAACGCTCTCGTACAAATTGTAACATGCCCCGTAATCTTATCTCGCATCTGGATGGAGCGGACAGACGTCTTGCGAAGATGTTTAGGTATAATTCGTGTCAGTAATTTGCTGGCACTCCCTTCTTATAGTTCTAAAATAATATTTGGGAATCCTCCCCTCATTCGTTTGTTTTGTGTCGGTTTGTTAGAACGAAGCAAGTGTTGAGAACTGTTTAATTTAATTTGTATTATGATTATCCTTAGTTTTTTTTGCTTCCTTTTTATTTTAAGCTTTCGTGTTTTTATTGTCAGTGTTCTATCATATGAGGTTTGGTGTCATTTTAGTTTTTGCCCATGCCAAGCTTCAAACTAAATCGACAAAAGAAATTTAAAAATGATGTACACGAGCGCTAAATTGAGGTTAGACTTCCACTCGTTTCCACCATTTTTCGAATTTCTTATCAATTTAGATTCAAGTGTATTATTATAGGTATTATACTTTAATTCTTCCAAGGGACAGGATGTGGTACATAAACTAGCCCGAATTCTTCAATTCTAGGTATATAGGTGAACAATCAAAAAGCTAAATTTTACCAGAGATAGCAATCTTGTCGAAGGGCCGGAGCTCAAAACATCGAGCTGCTTTCGTACTCCAACTAACAAGAGGGCCTTTTAGCTTCACCATTTTTAGTATTTCACAGATCAACGAATACTTTTTTCACTCCTTTATCCGGAGCTACTACTAACCATGCATGTTTCGCAAACACTACGAACGGGTCACGCCACCTACGTCACGCTCGACCCTGACGTCAAACCTTAGACCTTTCAAAACCAGTAAAACTTATAACACATTTTGTGAAACATGAAATTGAAGCCCACATTTTTACCCGACTGCGCGACGTAAAGAAGGGTTATGTGTTTATTGACAATCTATTGAAAAGCTACCACTACAATAAGCTCTGACAGCAATGATGCATATTTGAAAGAAAATTAATGATTTTGATGCTATTCATACACAGATAAAAAAAACCTGTTTTTTTTTAAACATCGCCCCACGCTAGGAATTTCTCCTGTATCGTGGGTGCGTTTCACAAACATGCAATATTACGTACACCAACACCCAGACTTGGGACAAACAACTGCGGTACGCACAAATTTTTGCTCCGTGCGAGAATCGAACCCACAACCCTTAGCGCAACAGTCCAATCGCTGTGGCACTGCGCCAATCAGGTCGTCTAAAGTAGCCTGTATATTAGCCATATTTACAAAATAAAATTCTATTCTATTCTATAATACTTGGCTCAAGATACAACTTTATAAATATCTGTACGAAATAGGAGAACTGCACTCCACGCACACGTAAGAAAGTTTTCCAAAGAACTTGAAGATTAAACCGGTACATTACCAACTACCCATAAACTGGAACTTATAACTGGGTTGTAAGATCAAAGTAGTTACCAACCCTTTTAACATACAACTCCCATGCATGTGTGTGTATAGTCTATGTATAAGTGTGTGCCATCTCGTTATAATGTTAGACATTGTCTGGTGTCTTGGAAGTTGGGTAGAAATATCTATATATACATAAAAACACGCCTGTTTCCCAGAGGGGTAGGCTGAGACCGCGGATTTCCATTTGCTATGATCCTGGCATACTTCTTTTGCTTCATTCACACGCACCACATTCCTCATACACGCTCGTCGGTAATATATACCCTGGTATTTCTAGAGGGGTAGATAGTATGAAGGTAAAGACCTCTGCGAACATACTTGGACCAGATCGGAGGTGTTTTACAAAAGTGTGAAGTAACCTTTACCGACGAGCGTGTATGAGGAATGTGATGCCAAAGAAGTATTTCAGGATCGTAGCAAATGGAAATCCATCTCTGCCTACCCCTCTGGGAAATAGTCGTGACTTTATGTATGTATGTAGCAAGTAAAGCAGTAGTTATGTAAAATAAATATATAGGTATTGATTCTAACTCCCACTCTTGACTTCGTCCGCGAAAAAGTTCTCAAAAGCCAATCTGCGCTGCCTTTTCTATATCGACTTGACTAGGTTCAAACCTAGACTTTACGTTATGCGATTTCTTAGGGTTTAAGATTACCATATCGTATTTATATCAGTTCAGTAATTGGGTAGTTGACACTATTAACCAATAATTCCAAGACTACTTCTCTAATAAAAAAGGTGGTTTATTTTAGCGCTAAATCCGGATACTATCCATCCATACTAATAGTATAAATGTAAAAGTAACTCTGTCTGTTACGCCTACACGACTAAACCACTGGACGGATTTTGATGAAAGCAATGTAGAAAGTTTAAGACCCGAGAAAGGACGTAGGCTACTTAACGTAGGCGAAGCCGCAGACAAAAGCTTATTTAAAAAAAAACGTAAAATTCTATTTTTATTTACTTTGAAATCAATACATAGCCAGCAAATGTATGTCTATTCATTGGTGGTATCAACTACCCAATATAACTATAAAAACGATACGCACAGACAAAGAGACTTAAACGTGTATCCTATACATTTATAATCATTAATGCGAATTAAAATGAACTGTTTTCTTAGAAACTATTGATTGAAATAAACGTACAATATTACGAAACTGTACTTTTATGGTTTGTATGATATTTATTAAACAAAAGAAAATCACGTCGCAGCACACGCCATACTGTAATTTCTGCTACTGGGAATAGGGCGAGACAATTTTAAATTACAATTAAATTTTACATACATTAGTGTATCAAATATCATGTAAATTGCGTTGGTATTATAGTTTCAGTGATTTATAGCTGTAAGGTATAACACTGAGTTGATACATAGATTCCAACATATAACACCTGACGTCATCCTTAGGGTTGTAGCACACATCAACTCGGAAAGGGATCGTCACCGTATAATATCAACTCGAGTCGTCCAGTATTCTTTGTATGAACCTCCCTACTGCAACGCACATAAATCGGAATCGTAACGTAATTGCCTCGCCTCGGGCCCGGCGAGCCGTAAGCGCGGCGTCGCGTCGCCTAGCTGTAGCCGAGTCGACGTATCGGAGAAATGATCCGCTTTAGTTACGTGCTTACGTAAGGTTGACGCCTTTTGACGGCAAGGCGACAGGCGATATGGTGACGATTCCTTTCCGCTATGTATGCTCAAAGACGTAAATATACTAAAAGGGCACTTGAAATTCGATGGCTGCGAGCAGATAGTCAGCGATAAGCTAGCTCAGTCGGTAGAGCTGTGCCACGGACGAAGGTAGCGGGTTGGGATCCCGAATATTTCCCTCATTTTTCTTTCTTTTACTAATTTGAATAAAGATTATTATCCAAAACTTTATAACCTTCACTGCTAAAATTCAATTGTAATATAGAGTTTCCTTAACGTATATCATCGGACCCTAATTAGATTACCGTAACCGGGTATCGAACGCGCCTGTCCTTTGGGACGAGAGTTACCTACGCGCTACATAAAACAATGCTTCTATAGTAGACAAATTTATGGCTTATTGCCTGCAAACCTTCCTATTATAATGTGTAGCTTGATATATTCGTGTATTTTGATCTCGTCGACTGGAGGTACCTTAATAAATTGCCCCTTTTGTGCCATTCAACGGTACTTGTGATATATTTTGTGTTGTAATTAATGGACTTTACAATTCGTGGTTTAGGCGTGAATTTTGCGTGTAAAGTGTTATATTACGAGTTTGCGCTCACACGTCGTCATATCTGATGGTAATTATTGCCTGTTATTGTCCCTTTAAAGCAAGAGCTTCTTCATGTACTACAAAGCAGTGAACACTATACATTGTACCTACTATAAAGCAATGAACACCGTAAATTTTCTTACGATTATTTTACAGTAGTATAATATCTTGTACAAAGGCAAATTTTCTGTTGAACAAAGCCAAATTTTTCCGTCAGAATACTGTCTATAATTAAGTGTCAGATGTGCAAAGATGTGCAACACAATTTAAAAAAGTTGACTTAAAGTATTGGAAATTAATAACAAACTAATAATGGCATTGGCATTAACTCGTCATTAATTTCAAAACCAATTTTATCTTCACCTATCCCTTCGGTTGCTACTATCCTGATCACCATCATCAGCCGGAAGACGTCCACTGTTGAACAAGGTCCCTTAGATCTATCCTGATAATCATACATACAACCACGTCGCAGTCACAAGGTCTCTCAACGCTAATAAACTATGTGCCCATAATAAGTTGAGAAATGACTTGGCACTCGAGGTGGTCGACATTTGAGAGGTACAGTTACAGTGCAACTCTAGTAACTCTACGGTCATAACGGGCAATAGCCAAGACTTCTTCAGATGCTCTCATTAGGTAGGTTACATACAGTTTAGGAAGAGAAATAAGTGAATAATGAGTTAGTAACAATTGCCTGCAAAACAGAAATAGAATGGAGAAAAAAACTAATAATAGACTCATCATATTGCAATCATTATCATTATCACCTTATATGTGACCCACTGCCTCTTCGTTTTAATATTAGAATAAGAATGCAAAATGAAATGATTATTTTCATGTAAGTTATAAATATTTGTACCAAAAAGTAACAGTTACTAAGAAATTATGATGAAAATATTATTATAACAAAGAATTTAAAATGTGCCAATTTTTTACAAATCCTATCTATCATTACGCCTAGATATTTGCACCTCTTTGTTAAATTATTAGTGAAACATAGAGACAGCTAAAATATAGAACTCGATATATTTTAATAAGAGTAGACTCAAGGCAAGCGTCGGAAGAATCAAGTGTGTCGGTGAGCCAGCCACCCTAAGTACTTAATCGTGTAACGTTACAACTCCTGTATAGATACTGGAGCTTGTTCTATTCTATCAACATATATATAAACATAACACTATCGGACTAAAACCGCTTTCTTTATCATCTATAAAAATATTATAAATAGCAGTGTTATTCTAAAGCCTCGTTGGTTGCAACTGCTGAGCACGAGGTCCTGGGTTCGAATCCCGGGTCGGGCAAAGTGTTACTGGGATTTTCCATTAGGTAATTCTCAGTGGCAGCACAGAATCTGGATTTGTGTCTGGTTGATGGCAATAGGCTCGCCCCCTATTACATTGGTGGCATCTTAATAATGCAAAATATTCCGTAATTTTAATGCAATTAGGTTCAATTTTGTATTCGTAAATATCGCTAATATTTGTACAAATACGCCAAGTGTAGTGCCACCATAAGAAAGCAGACGTGCTCAAAAACTCGCAGCATGAATGATTGAAACACGATAGGGCTCCGCCATCTTGATAACGTCACGTCAAGAGTGGAACAACGAGATATTCCGCTGTACAGCGCATCCGACTGCAAGACTTGTAGCACTGTGTATTTTAAAGTTATATTATGTAAACTAAGTTGGAAACAAACAAGTAAGTAAGTATTCTAGAGAATTACTTTCGTAGGCGAGAATTATTGTGAAACATTTCAACAGTAAAAAAAATGGTGACCAGGTCTTTTGATTATATATTTTTTTAATAGATTTTAGATAGATAGTACATTATAACATGATGTTCAATGCATCACCATTTCCGAAAGAACCTGCGCCTACGCAGGCACGTTGACCATTACGGACCTTTTACAAAAAAAATACTTCGTTCAAAAAATCTATCCAAGACGTTTATTAAATAGGTATAGCTTTTCCAGAAAAATAACGTTAAAAAATCTATCCAACTTGCCGTAGGTGGAAATAAAAACATGCACATACTACAAGCGGACGAAGCCGCCAGATCCTATCACCTAGCACCCATCATCATCAGCCGGAAGACGTCCACTGTTGAACAAAGGCCTCCCCCTTAGAACGCCACAATGCATTCATTGCACCATCTTGTCAAACTAGCACCCACTAGACGTAAACAAATAACCATCAATTAGCAAATGGATAATCAACCGGCATAATGAAATGGCTGCAGACTTCTGATATGCCAAATCTCCTTTTAGTACGGTCCTTTACAGCACACTAGGGAAGTACTTTACTTCTACTGGACCCTACACGCGCTAAGAACCTATTTTACAGTTTCGCAATTTTAACTTTACGACGTAAATACTGTCCCTGGAGATATCAGAAAGCCACGTGTAGTAATAATATAGTGGGTGTTGAGATTGCAATGCTGCACGGTTTCCTTTGAACCTATCCCTAAGGCTTTAGTACTTTATGTTAAAGCTAGTTGTTGCCTGCGGTTTTGCTTGTATACAGGAACTTTATTTCTGCGAATAAAAAGTACCCTTTGTCCTAACTTAAATAGTATTCTACCTACCCACCTACGTGTCAAACATACAAATCTTTGATAAATGACGTAACGTTAGTAAAAACCACAATTGAAAAGAGAACCTCCTCCTTTTTTGAGGTCGGTTAAAAGTTACTGTCGTGGTTTAGTATTCCTCTCTTAATAAGGGTCTTTACGCGAAAGGGACGAAAACCGTGTGATCCGCAGAGACACACAAATATTTATTGAGGTCTACTGTTAGGATATTATCAGTTACTTTATAATTATCAAAACTTTAATAATGCGTGTTATAAAAGGGTTTCGGCACCAATTACATTAGAAATAAACTGTTATTAGGGGAAGAAAGGTTCTCGAGTGGCGACCACGAACCAGAAACGCAAGGTTGGTAGGCCCACCAGGCGAAAAAAAAAAAAGGTAGACCGATGATATCGTCAGAGTTGCGGGCAACCAGCAGATGCAATTGGCAAGTTGTCGTTTTTTGATGCGTTCTAAAGAGGAGGCTTTTGTTCAACAGTGGACATCTCCCGGCTGATGATGATGGAACTGTTATCCGCAAAATTTGGTTAAACTACACGCCTCTGCCAATCCCTTTTGGGAATATAGTCGTGATATACCCAACCTTCCACCAAACAGTCAAAGAATCGTGACACCGACTTTAGTTTACGAGAACACTAAAAGTAACCACCAAACTATGTCGGATATAAAAAGGTCATAATGAACAGCCAGTTTAATAATTCAAAAGTTTGGCCTGAATACTGGAGCGAATTAGTTGCGGAAGTAATGTTCGCCAAATGAGTTATAAGCATTAGCGAATAGACGGCACATCCTCGAAATGTTTGGAAATTTGTTCAGTTGTGTAGATACCTATTTATAAAATTGTAACACTTCGTGGGTGGTCAAATCCGAAAGAGTAACAGACGTCTAGGCGTGGGCTTCATAAATAGCCATTCAGTAGGATCTAAACGCCTACATCCTCGATGATGTCAATTTGTTTAGTTGTGTAGATATCTATTTATAAAATTGTAACTCTTTTTGTGGGACGTCAAAGCCGAAAGAGTAACAGACGTCAAGGCGTGGGCTTCGTAAATGGCCATTCAGCAGTAACCAGACGGTACATCCTCGATAATATGTCAATTTGTTTACTTGAGTAGATACCTATTTATAACTCATTTTGTGGGACGTCAAAGCCGAAAGAGTAACAGACGTTAAGGTGTGGGCCTAATAAAAGGCCATGCAACAGGAACATCCTCGAAATATTGAAAATTTGTTTAGTTGTGCACTATCTAAGGCTTGTCAAGGCCTCGCCATTGCTGTTTCAAATTTCATTTATCGTGGGTGATGAAATGTGGATGTATTTACTCCTGACACAGAAGAACACCTTGGATACCTCCCTCGGGGATCACAGGCTGGCAGACTGTTTGATATTTTATAACGATTTAAGATAAATCATTCCTATTTTTGTGTATCATCATCTTCATCAGCCGGAAGATGTCCACTTGAACAATTGCCTCCGTCTTAGAACGCCACTTGAACGACAACTTGCCAATTGCATCCACCGCTAGCCGGAACTCTGACAATATTGTATATATGTGATTGAATACTTCTACAAAGCTTCATGTAATCGTTTTTGTACGTAGCTGGTGTTTCTTAGCTGTCTGAAAAAAATCACACAAGAACAGAAACAATACAAGTGTTAAGATCCTGTCAATACAATAGAACTAACAGCTGAGAATCTCTGGAGAAGAACGGTAAAACAAAAGAGAAAATCACCATAGCAACCAGAGATGGCACTACGTATAAAATATTCAGGCGTCTCTTTAATCTTGGGGCTTTATGGGCTAATCTTCAGTACAACTGTCGTAAAGGAAGTGAAAGGATTAGCCGGCTGCTAACAGTTGGACCTACAATTCTTTAAACACAACATAACAATAGGCAGTACAATGTAAAGTATACTATACACATTTCGCCAGTTATGTTATAGGTCCCAATAGGGCTATTCACTGGGCACAAATTCAGACTCCAGGCTACTGCCAATAATGCTAATGTCCACTAAGTAAGACTAAGAATTACTTAAGGTGACAAACTCAGAAATCACACACATACATACAAACATTGCAAATTAAATAAAAGCTTGTGAAAAATTGGCGCATGCGTTATAAGTCCATGAATCTGATACGTAACACCAACATTGTTTTTTTTTTTTTTTTTTTTTTTTTTCTCCCAGTCAGGACCAGGAGATTTTGGCTTGCACTTCTGTGCATCCGCCAGCGTCAAGTTTTAATTGTTTCAATGTTATAAAGTGAAAGGTAAGGAAATATTTAGCGCGAAAAGGCAATATAACGGAATTTGGATAAAAGGAAACAGGATCAGGAATGTGTAAAAAATTATAATATTTACATAGTACATATTAAATATTTTAGGTAAATAACAGGTACAGCATATAGTAGCATAATATTAATATTATACTACTAATATTATATTCAAATATTTATATATTTTAAAGACGAATATTATTATCATAAATATAATCCGAAAGGGCAATGTATATGGCGGGGTTAAAAGAAAAAAGAAGAGTCTTTATAGAAGTCGGGAAATGAACACGGAGGGATATCAAGCTATTCAAAAAGGAAGTACGATCATGAATCGGACAGGTAAAGAATATATGGTTCAGATCCGCAAAGTCATGTCCGCATTCACATCGAGGACTATCTATAATATGTAAACGTGCAAGATGTGCCGGTGATGTAGTGTGACCTAACCTCATTCTTATTAGAATGGTTGTCGCTATCTTGCCAAGTTTGAGGACAGAGAACCAAGGTTTACGAGGAATTTTCGACTGTATACTAAAGTAGTGCTTCCCCTTTGAACAAGCACTTTCCGCCCAAACTCCATCCCAGGAATGCCCAAGATAACGTCTAGGCAGAGTAGCCAAGTCCTGGGTATAATTTTTAAATGGTACAGTATCCCCACACATCACAGCCTCATTGGCAAGTCTGTCAGCTTTTTCATTACCACTTATTCCACAATGACTCGGAATCCAGACAAAAACTACAGAATAGCCCTTGAGAACACACTCAAAAAGTTTACTCCTAATAT
Source organism: Abrostola triplasia (assembly GCA_946251915.1). Taxonomy (NCBI): domain Eukaryota; kingdom Metazoa; phylum Arthropoda; class Insecta; order Lepidoptera; family Noctuidae; genus Abrostola; species Abrostola triplasia. The sequence goes on from OX276432.1 coordinate 11,303,899, forward strand.
GTGCTATAAGAGGAAATGGTGGTTTGGATTTAAAAGGATATCTCAAGAGCGCCTGAAGGGCACTCATGGAGTCAGTTAAAATTAAACTATTTCCAAGTTTTAAAAGTAAAATGTATTCTAGAGCCTTAAGGATGCCAAGACATTCACCAGCAAAAACTGTTGCCTCAGGTGGACATTTTACTTTCTGGACAATATTATACTGTGCATGATATATTCCCACTCCCACAAAATCATCGGATTCATGCTTGGATGCATCAGTGAAAATATGATGCCACTCAGGCCAATTTTTTTCAACAATATAATTAAAATGGTGGTTGGCGTTGTTTTTATCAATATCTAAAATGTATTTAACAGATGGCTCATGGATTAAGGTTTCGAATTTACTGTTAAACAACTCAAGTTTCGAAGATCGATGTGTCGGAGCATGAAATGATTTAAATCGAATATAACTTTTAACTAAACAGGGAAGAGATTTGTGATTCCAATAATTTGATGAGTCAATGAGATCAGCAAGGATCTGAAGTTTTTGAATTAAAGGGCTATTAGAAAACTGTAAAACACGAAAGAATAATCGGTCAGCTAAAAATTGACGTCTCAGCCTAAGAGGAGGTTCATTACACTCAGTTTGTAATGCATTAATAGGACTAGATTTCATAGCACCTGTGATTATTCTCAAAGCCCTTGATTGGATGGAATCCAGTTTCCCAATGACAGCCACGTTACAAGGCTCCAGTAAGAAGATTCCATAATCAAGAACACTTCGAACCAGAGCATTGTAAAGAAGTTTTAAGGAAAACGGATGCGCACCCCACCAAACACCCGAGAGACACCTCATCAAATTGAGAAGTTTTTGACATTTATTTACAACATAATCACAGTGAGAAACACCTGTAAGTTTAGAGTCCAAAACAATACCTAAAAACTTGACCTGTTTTTTAACTGGTATTTCATTATTATCAAATTCTATAGCTATTGGAGGGGGAATACGTTGACGAGTAAATAAGACTAAAGAACTCTTACTGGTGGATATACTCAGGCCATTTTTGTCCATCCAGACTTTTAAATAATCTAGAGAGTTAGATAGCTTAGAACAAAGATGACTTGTTGAATTGCCTGCAGCGTACAAAACTAAGTCATCTGCGTATTGCAGGATGCTTGATGAATTTTGAAGTGAAGAATCTAAATCAAATGTATACAAATTAAATAATATAGGGCTGAGAACTGAACCCTGTGGGAGACCTTTCCATACTAGCCTACTGTCATCCTGTGTTTGATCTAATTTAATTGTTCTACCTGAAAGAAGGTTAATGATAAAACAAGACAACATTTCAGGAATGTGAAGCATCTCTAATTTTTCTTTAAGGACATTCAGAAGAACATTGTCATATGCTGATTCTAGATCTAAAAAAACTGCAAGTACAGATTCGTTTTGTGAAAAAGCAACTCTTATATCTGTTACCAACGTAGCCACACTATCCAGCGTACTCCTGCCTTTTCTAAATCCAAACTGAGATTCAGGTAAAATTCCGCGGTTTTCGACTATCCATTCAAGGCGATTTTTAACTAAGTTTTCAGCAACTTTTGCAATTACTGGAGATAAAGCTATTGGTCGGTAAGATGAAGGTTCTGATGGTGTTTTCCCCTGTTTAAGAATGGGAACAACAGTTTGAGACTTCCATGGTGGAGGAATATTACCCGACAACATAATTTTGTTTGTTAAGTCCAAATAGTATTCAAGTGACGATTTATTTAAATTAGCCAGGAATGAATACGGAATACCGTCTTCACCTGGAGCAGAGTCTTTAACTGAAGATAAAACCCCCTGCAACTCTTCCATTGTGAAAGGAGAATTTAATAAACTTTGGTTGTGAGAGATAGGGGGAGGAATGTTATTATAAATAAGGTCTTGCTCTGGCACAGATGGTGGAGCTAGACGATTAAGAAAGGAGTTCTTCAGATTTGGGGGAATGCCAGAAATAGTGGTGTTAGTAACACCATTTCTAAACCTTCTTATATTTTGCCAGACAATAGAAGCGTTCACATTAGGGGCAATGGAGAGGCAAAATTTTTTCCATCCTTCAAATTTCTTTTCTTTGAATAAATTACGAGCTTTCGCTATAGTATCACATACAATTTTGAAATTATCTACCGACATATTATTTTTGTATCTTTTTTCAGCTTCCTTTCTCATTTTCACCATTCGCGAGCATTCACTGTCCCACCATGGAGGCGAAGGCACACGACCATTGGCTGAAGTTTTTACAGGAAAGGTTTCATCTGCAGCTCGTATTAGCAGGTTTGTAAAAATACTGTTATAATCAGTAAGATCGTCAGATAAATTATTCTGTAAATTAGAAAGTTTAAATTCTACGAGAGATTTAAACTTATCCCATAACACATCCTTATTAAGCTTGTACTTTAAACGTGGCTGCTTCGCAGGACTAGGGCAACTGCAAGGATGTGTGGGCGTTATAAAAATTGGAAAGTGGTCGCTTCCATAAGAAGATGGTAAAGTACACCATACAAGAGATGAAGCTAAATTAGGGGTACAAATAGAAAGGTCTATTGCACTAACCTTTTCATTTGGCCCTGTACGTCGAGTTGGGGACCCAGAATTTAATAGACAAAGATTATGTTGATCAAATATGTCTAATAATATGTCCCCACAATATGATGAAAGAGTACAACCCCATGAAATATGGTGACAGTTGAAGTCACCTAAAATTATGAAAGGACGAGGAAGAAGAGATACCAGATTGTTAAATTGTTTAAGAATTGATGAAGTGGGAGAAGGAATGTATATTGAAACAATACAAGTATTATTTATTTGTGCAGCTACCACAGAAAAATCATTAAATACAGGAAGAGATAGGGGACAGTAAGAGACTGTGTTTCTAATGAGTAAAGCAGTCCCGCCATACCCATCAGACCTATCATCTCTTAAACAAGAAAAACCATTGATTTTAAAGATGAAGCCTGGCTTTAACCAGGTTTCTGAAATTGCAAACAAAGAAGCGTTATAATTATTTAATAGGTAAATAATTTCACATTTTTTAGAAACTGCACTTCTACAGTTCCATTGTAATATGTTCTGAGTTTGTACTAACATTATTAACATATTTAGGGTTTTTGTACATATCGAGTATAGGAGCTACGTTGGACGGTATTTCTATATTAGATTGAGATAGCGTTTGGATGAGAATTTGAATAATATCTGAAGTTGACATCATTGCAGGATCTGTTTTTTCTGTTTGAATGGCACAGCCATTTTGTGGCGTCGGCGTCGGTAAGCTGTATTCATTAAGTATCTGTTGGTGTTTTTGTCGGTCGTAACCTTTACCTGGTTTGGGGGGTGGACGACGATTTATATACACTGTTTTTTTATGTGAACTATGTGAAGGAGCATTTTGTGTATATGAAGACTGAGGATTTGGGTGAGCGTAAGTTGTAAACGGAGTGCTAGCTACATTGGCATAGGACTTGGAAACAGGTGCAATTAATTTATCAACTTCACCATATGAAATACATTTTTCCGCCATAACAGTCTTAATTTCTTTTTGACGTAAAAATTCAGGACATAATTTAGAAGTAGCAAAATGGTTACCAGAGCAATGACAGCAAGATATATTTTCTTCCTCAACATCACAAGTATCACCAGGATGTTCCTGGCCACACTTGTAACATTTTGGTTTGGACCTACACTGAATTTTTGTATGTCCGAAGCGACAGCAATTGTAGCATTGGATAGTGGGATACACATACAGCTCTACAGGTAATGAATTGTAACACATGAATATACGTGAAGGAAGAATCTGACCATCCAGCGTAATGACAATACTCTGCGTTGCTTTCCAAACAGGTGACCCTTCTAACATAGTTTTATAATTTATCCTCCTTACTTTGAGAATTTTACCACAATTGTCAGGCACTGTCGCATTTTCAATTATTTCTTCAGGCGACCATTCAGATGGAACACCACGAACAATACCCATTCGTGTTATTTGGAAAGTTGGTATAAATGCTTTTAAACTACTTTTTAATAACTCATTATTGGATATGAATGAATTAGCATCGCGAAAGTCTGAGAACACTAATGAAATTCGATTTCTGCCTATCCTCTTAACGGATCCATCCACGATGTTTTGAATGGCATTGGTTTTGAGAAACCTGCCAAATGTAACCGGGTGCAAGGTGGTACTGTCATTGGGCGACTTAAACTCTTTTTGGACGTGTACTATAAACGGGCTGATATCAGTGACCCCATACTTGGTCCTAGCAACTCCAGACACTGAACCCTGGGGGCCCGAACCACTATTCGCCGTAACTGTTTTAATCGAATTAGTATTGTTTTCAATATTATTTAAAGTAGGTTTAGAGTCGCTATTTTCACTATCTGCACAACAACAACCTATGCTACCATCAATAGCCTGACTGTGCTTCCTTTTTTTTTTGTTGCACACTTTGCATATTTTGTGTAGCCTTGTTCTTTTGTGCCCACGTTGAGCACTGGAACCATCCGTCTCCATTCCCGATTCATAGGATATAACTGTTGAAGCAACAGTTATAAAATTTGCGGCCGGGGGTACAAAGACCCCCGGGTCCGTCAAGTCAGGCGGCTCGTTCATTAAGAAATGTTAAAAAACTTACCGAATCTGGCAAATTATACACTAAAGCTAATATATGTATACTAAATATGAATATTATTTACAATAAAATACAAAACTGATCCTTAAAATGAGAAAAATGAAAATTGTAAATTTTAACAAGAAAAAAATGCACCGGTCCGCTCGAAGTTTCCCGCGCTTTTTTCCACCAACATTGTTCGACCGAATCAAAAAGAAATATAATTCATAACTGACATTCTAGTAATACTGTCTACAAACAGAAAGTCAGCATTCTAAACTCAAATATAATTTAAAAACCACGGAGACGTCAAGGTTCGCGACAAAAATGAAGAAAAAGAACAAAACAAAAATGACAAATACCCCGAACGTTATCTCTACAAGTAAACTACACAACAAAATAAATACAGTAGTCCAACTATGATTAATAGTTGACGTCACATCAATAAGTTTAACTGAACTGTGGTACAAAGAACGATCTTATTAACATAAGTGCGATAAAAAATATACTTTATTTTACTGTTGATTTATATACATGCGTTTGTAAAAAAAAAGTTTTAACAAACATACGATTGTCGCAAGTAGAATGGAACTGTCACTATCAATGACAGTGTAGAGTATAAAAATGTAGTGACGAAGAGTTTGTGAGTGTTATCATATCTTCAACAAGTTGTGACAGGCGTTAACTTTTTTTTTTAACAACCACAATAAATTCTGACTTGTAACAAATACAAATATGGTCAAAAAATATTTTGTTGTGTATTTTATATTCACATTAAATTTATATGAGACTAATTGAGTAGTTCTCGTTGTTCTTGGATTACTTATTTAAATAAAAAAACTACAATCATTAATCTAACGGCCCCGAGTTTTAAAATTAGTTCTACCTTATAAACGCGTCGAACAAGCCTTCTGTTTCCATTGCGTGGCGACAATCTGAAGCTCAGCGCAGAATCCTCCGGGAAATCGCGATAACTAGTGAAAGTGGGGTGTTACATCCAAATCTCGGGCGTCGGATCTCGGAACCATTACGGACAGGTGCGCTCGCCGGCCGAATTAATGACCCGAGTTCCCGGCTGAGGTATAAAAAATGTTACCTCGCAAACAAACGGGAAGAACCGTTTATTTCGTGAATTACGAGTTTTTAAAGACACGCGGATTAGTTGTGCCGGCTTTTATTGGCTTTGTTGACGGAGTTGTTTAGTGCTTATAACCTTATCTTGGACTGGAAGTTGGCCGTTATGACAGTCCATAAACGATGTTTGTTTAACGGGAGCTTCATGGGTACGAATAGGTATGAATAACAAACAGGGCTTAGTAATGGTTAGAAACGTAAGTAACCGTAGCTCCGTAGCTACGTTGCTACGAGTTCGTAGCCGTTCAGCTACGTTTTATTGAGTCAATGCACTACGGATGATATTCTAATTCAAACTATCTCAAATAACACTTTTTGGACGTCTATACAGCTTAAATACACGCACTTTTTACAGAAAGCCCTAAAGTTAAATAAAAAAAAGTAGAGCAACAAAATCTCAAACATAAGTCTAACATCAGTTCATAAATCGAATACAGTATGTAAAATAAAAACAAAAAACGGCCGGCCTATCATATCTTGAGATAGTGAGCACTACAAAGTATCAGCAACAAGGCTGTATATCAAAAAGTTAAGCCTACAGGCTCTGAGCATCGTAACTTTACCGGCCTGTCATTGTACAAGTTTCGGTTCTAGGAATGTTATACGAATAAACTACGAAAATCTTCTGGCGAAGAAAAAATATAGGACACTTTATAACTGGCACTTGTATGACTGATACCTTCTACATTTTGTCGAAATTGTGATTATATTCTTCACATATCTATTGTTTTTGTGCCGGAATGTATGCATTCATTGATTTTGCATATAATTGTCATAATTTACAAATAGATTTAGTGCTAAAATTTCTGCTGGCTTTACAAATTTTAGTCTTTGGAATTGAACTCTACAACTACACATAAATCAGTAAGGCAAAATAATTGTTAAAAAAATACAAAATATACTAATTACATATCTCCATTTTTTAAGCCTGACGGTGGGCAGTGGAATAATGGGGTGACCTTTACTCAACAGTGAGATACTAAACAGGCTATTAAAATAAGTTAATATAAAAAATATATTTTAACACAAGCTTTTAAATCAAAAGTAGGTACCATAATATTGTATTGTCACCAAACCTATGTGTACAGAATTTCATTTCAATCGGATGTCAAAAAGTTACAATTTAGATTGCAAGACCTGACCTGACTTAAATAAAAGCTTGTAAAAAAAACAAAGTTAGGCAAAGAGTTACCAAAAAATAAACAGACAATACACAGTTCGGAGATCGCAATAATTATAAGCCCAACTAAAACGAATCTACAAAAAAATCTCAATTCCCATCTGACCTAATTACAGAGTATAACCATTTATTTCCCCGTACAGGTAAAGCCGAATAAAAAGTGTACAGGCCCAAATTATACTGAACGCGTTAGTAATCTTTAAAAACGAGTTCGCGTTTTCTTTATTTAAACGGCCTAAACAAATGAGAGGCGAAATCCCGGGCTTTGGGCTAAGGGCTTGGACGTATTTGTGCAGTCAAAAATAAGTCACGTGGTACAATTGATCGATATCATCATCATCAGCTGGAAGACGTCCACTGTTGAACAAAGGCCTCCTTAGAACGCCACAATGAACGACAGCTTGCCAATTGCATTGCATTCATCGATATGGTATGTTGTAACTCGTAAGTAGTGTTATGGTTTCTGTTTTTTTGAACGAGTTTGGTATTTGATAGTTTTTTTTCTCGATTATATAAAAAAACATAATATAATGCATGTAAGATTCTTTACAAAAAAAATATGAAACCACAATTAACTCAAAAAAATACAGTAATTTGTGAGACTTTATTATTTTTAGACACTTGTTTGCAATTGGTCAAATCATAAACATAAAAGTGACAGGAATTTCGGCACATTTTTTATTTTATTATACATATGTGTACTCTGCCTAACCGGCACAGTTTCAATTCCCTGTTTTTTCACGGACAAACAGATAATTAATTGTTACCCTCATTTGCATAACGTTGTATTTGTTCACGAGATACTCGTAGGAATAAGATTACGTATTATAAATCTGTCGAAAGAAGGCCGTCAAAAGAGTCTGAATATTTAGTTTTTTGTCAAGGCAATGTTCATTACGAATTTCCTAATTTAAAAGTCAAAAGTACTGGCTGCTTAGAAGCTTAATTTTTGTCTTAATTGTCTCTTATTTTAAAATATTCCACGAAGAATCCTTTAGTTTCGTATTGAGGTATTTATTTGAGTATTCTAGACTTATCTGTGTCCACAATTTAGACGTAGATTTGTATTTTTCCTTAGTCTTTAAAGCAAACCGAATAAATTGAACGCCACTTGTACTAGTCTTATAATTTATTATTCTTGGTATATTTCTAAAACAGACTCATATAAATAGGACTCAAGCTAATCTATGGACAGTGGACACAATCTAAATTGATAAAGGAAACTTGAAAAATGATGGATACGAGCGGGATTCGAACCCGCGGCTTTCGCCGTAACGTGACGCCGCTCTGCCAACTGAGCCTATGGACACAATTTCAAACTGAAGATGCTTTAAAAGATAATTATATAAACGAAGCGACACCAGTATAAAGTTAACACTTTTTTGACAGACTTTTTATAACTCGATAAAATTTCCGATATCACTTGTACATTAACATAATACTCGGAACCAGCCACAAAAGGCACTACAAAAAATTACCAAGATTTTACGACGTAAAAATATTTTGATAAAACTTCAGCACTTTTCATATTTATCGCTGTTCCGAATTGGGAATGGGGGCATAAAAAGCCACTGGTGAAGTGGAAAACTTTTCAAGTTGGGTCAAGAATCGGGTGACGTACAGGCGATTGGACAAGCGTATGAATAACACCTTTCGTGGCTCCGCAATCGGGTAAGAGGAGGTACTTTCAATACAGTTACTATTAGTTCCGTAAATATTTTTGGCTACTGTGAGATGAAGTTGGACTATAAAACTACATCTATTTCTTAAGATGTCGTATATGCCCTTCATAACTGTGTAGAACTAATCGCATTGTCAAGAAAAGTACACATTACTAAATAATGAGCTCAGTCACAAACTCTGTATTCCCCGAAGGGGTAGGCAGAGGTACACATATAGTACACCCACATTTCGCCAGTTATGTTTTTAGGTCCCAATGTAATAGGGGGCGAGCCTATTGCCATCAACCGGGCACAAATCCAGACTCCGTGCTGCTACTAAGATTTACCTAATGAAAAACCCAGTACCACTTTGCCCGACCTGGGATTCGAACCCAGGACCTCGTGTTCAGCAGTCGCGCTTAGCTACCACTAGACCAACGAGGCAGTCAGTACTGATGAACTAGGAGTAAATAGATGTATAGCTTTGTTTAACGACACTACCTTTTCTCAAATACGATGATAATATACTCCTAACCATACACCTCCTAACCAAACCAGTAAGCTAATTCTATCAGCAAAACACATCAACATCTCCACAAATAAAAGTGCTTAACATCAAGATACTCGACAAAACTCATCGATTGAGTAATTAACGCGACTTTCGTCGTAAATAATTGTCAAACATTAAGGCTCGTTTAATTTTCATTGGATCGTGTTTATCTCTGAGAACATCGATGAGGGGAGCCACCTGGCCAATAACTATTACATATTACATGTAACTATTATAATATCGACCACACATCGTTTACACAATTTAAATACTTCTTCCGTTATTTTCTTATTTAAGTATTGCTCTACTGTACTATTAATCGACCTCAAAAAAAGAGGTTGTGTATTCGACGTATGTTCGTATGTCCCCGATTTTGTCAAAAACTGCAGATCCGATTTGGATGGATTTCACCAAGCATTTCTTTTGAATCGTGGGTGCATTTTAAGGCATTAAAATATGAACAAACGCTAAGACTGCGTACAAATATTTGTCACACGCATTTTTGTCGGGAATTGATTCTGTGACGGTCACATCTGAGCGATCGTTAATTTTTATGGTTACAGGGTAAAATAAATAAAGCCAAACCTTTGTTTCCCTTTGAAAAAGAGGTCTCAGATATAACCAGAAGAACAGGCACAGCTAGAATATCATGATATCAACTGAATAAATATGTTTTCACAAAGAAATTCGCTGAATATCGTTGGTACTATCGATCGGTATTATTTTCGTTGCATAATATTGCACGCGGCGCCGACATTAGTCAAGTGAGTGGCTACGATTACGAGGTGTGACGTCATGGTCATAGATCTAGTAGATCAGGGGTTCTAAACAATTGGCGAAATGCTTGACAAATAGAAATATAATAGAATTATAAATGTATGGGGACAAGACTGCCTCGTCGGTCTAGTGATTGCTAAACGCGACTGCTGAGCACAAGGTCCTGGGTTCGAATCCCGGGTCGGGCAAAATGTTACTGGGTTTTTCCATTAGGTCATTCTCAGTAGCAGCACGGAGTCTGGATTTGTGCCCGGTTGATGGCAATAGGCTCGCCCCCTATTACATTGGGACTTAAAACATAACTGGCGAAATGAGGGTGTACTATATTATGTACACCTCTGCCTAACCCTTCGGGGAATACAGGCGTGATGTTGTTATGTTATGGGGACAAAAAATGTTTATGCCAATATAATGTGTATTTAGAAAAGTATAATTTGCCTATGTATATTTGTATATTGTATATGTGTCGTGTATCATATTTGGTATACCATAAACTGCCTGTATTCTATCGTGTCTAAAATATTTTAATACCGTAGTACCTTTAAATATTTTATAAAGGTATAGTTTTAATCTACTTTCTTTGTGTATGCTCATAAAATGTATAATCCACATTAATTTTGCAGATTTTAGATAGTGTCTAGGTTGAGCTAGGCTGGTGAGGGTCATCGACCCGGGTGGTCTGATCTCACGGCCATTGACCTGACGCTCGGTGAGATCACAGTATTCGCCCTTTTATTTACGCCTATTATAAAGATATAAATAACATGACATGTATGTTTAAAATGTTAATCAATTTAAGTCTTTTACATGGTGTTGGATGTCTATAATCTAAGCATATAACATGTCATCACAATTTATAGCAGGCACGTCTACTTATAGTTCCCTGTACGATATATTAAATAATATATGTTAGAACACTATTTAAGTTATTTACAAGGTTAGTAGGTATATAATTTAATGGTTGGCAATTTTTGACGCTATACAAAAAAATAAAATTGTATCAACATTGAAACAACACTATCGATAAAGCATCCTACGCAGTCTAGGATAATTTTCAATTAAAGACGATAAAGTTAAAAATGTAGGTATTTTTAGGTAGCAATTTAAACGACCTTCTTTTTCAACCATATAGAAAGTAGATTTCGCTTCATTTGTATGGAATGGAGTACAAGAATTTTATAGCAACTGCGCTGTGTATCGATGTATCATAATTCAGAATATATATTCAGAAGTGTAAGCCAACGATCGTATGCGATGACAAAAAACATAAACATGAAAAAGGGAGCCATTTTATTACTGGCCCAAAAGAAATTCAAATATGGAACACGACTACACATAATGACGTCACGGCGAGCCAATATTGTTCAAAATGTAATAATTGTGCGCAGTTTGGACGGGTAATTGTCAGGATCGAGAGTTCGGGTGGGTTCGGATAACTTCGGGTAAATTCGGGTTATATCGTATCTACATATATATTACATGAAGTGTGTATATTAAAGTACCATCTGGATTATAAGGAGAGGTTTCTTGACACTTAATATACACACAAATTTTTTGGTCCTTCGGTACATATAAATAAGGTTTATTTTTCTTGTGAAAAAAGTTATGAAAAATAAAATACGTTATGTAATTTTTAAAACCAATATCTCTGAAAATAAATATCAAATTTATCATCGATAATGATAAAAAGTGTTCTATAAAACCGCAAAATACTACAAAGGCTTCAAATAGAATTTATTAAACGAGAAAAAAAGCAGTAAATAATATTTAAAGGCTCGTTCCCTAATATTTCACATCAAAGGCTCCACACGTGTTTTGATTACAGAGATGGGAATAATTTATTTTATTTTCAATGAAACTCACCCTTTACGAGTTATTATAGACGAGTCAAGTACACAGACGTTTTAATTGGGCAGATAAATTAATGTATAAAGAGATTTATACAAATATATACCTTTATTTGAATTTGCCGATTTTAAATGGTATTTAGTAAAATATTTTTTTTATTACCCTCCAATGTTACATCAGATTATTATATGTGCGAGAGAGGACTAAAGAGAACAGCGGGGCTACTATGAGCTTGTATTGCCCACGATGGTGGCGTATTGCAGAGTGGTATACCCACCCCCTCCCACTCTAAGGGGGAGGCCTTTGTTCAACAGTGGACGTGGTCTAGCTGATGATGATGTTTGTTTGCACAAATGATTGTTGCTAATTTTCTCGGCTTGACAATTTTTTTTTCGATTGCGGAAGCGAGATTTTTGATGGCAAATTGCAATTTGCAATTTGCCGCTACATGCATTGGCATGTAGCGGCGTCTCATATTCATATTATTCGTCTACATGCATTCATAACAAGTCCATCAGACAAGTCCTCAAACTATCCTAAATCACAACAAGCTAAAGAGATGAATAATCATCTACCGTATCCAATTCAACTTACATTCTGAACATCCGATAAACACTAAAAAACAAAACATAACTGAAAAAAAGTCTGAAAAAGGTCAGAGCTAGATTAGTTAAAACTAGGCTAACGAAAACACATAAACAAACTGATTACCATACTCCTGGGCACTCATTAGAACAACTTTTACAGCTAACATAAAATAAATTAGGAAAAACTTTTGTTGCGATCAACTCTATTTCGTTTTGCTACTGAGCTTACTGTAAAATTACCGATAACAGTATTTTACATGGCCTGAATTGAGATAGTGTCTTTGTAATGTTGTACATACATAGTTACTTTAAATATATAAAAAGTTGAATTTACTTTAATGGAATTTAGGATAAAGATAGCTTTAACCGAACATAAAATACAAGGGTTAATTTTATCGCTGAATCAATTTACCTTCTCGTATAACACATACACCATACAGAGTTATTAGCTTATGTCTTGTTCGTATGAAAAAAGGCTCATAACAGTGATTAATGTAACTCTCCTCTATCTTTTATCGAATTTGTCCAAAGACCCCAAAAAAAGGCACTTCTAAAGAATTATATCGTAAAGTCACAAATTGACATATTCCAATACGACTTGTATGTAATCTCACGAAAATTATCCATCGCACCAAGTCTCGCCCTTGGGAGAGAGCAACAGACTCCAATGGACTAACGTTGATCAATGAATTGAATGATTCACCTTCAGAGGAACTACTGTATGTGACAGTCAGGTCTGCAGAAAGGTGCTATAGAACATAATAATAGTGTCAAAAACACCGTTACCCAAAAACAGATATATCATTTTAACGTGTTCGTTTTGCTGGGACATTCAGTTTCCACGTCGCTAACTTTGAATTCGGATAGAGCGAGCTATTTGATTCCCCCGTTATCTAGGTCATCTGTACTTGCTTTGTATTCCCAGACATGCACTACGTACTGCTAAAACTAGTCTCTTCCATGGCGGATTTGCAAAAACCTTCTATCTGAAATTTTCATTACCTTTGTACCTTTGTGGAGTCGAACCCACCACCATTGTAAAGGAATACCTCTATTTTATTACTGCTAGATGATTAGTCTCTGTCTGACTATACGTATGTATATTAACCCAGTACGTAGTGGGGCCTAACTCATTGACATATAACAAACATAATTCTAAATTATTCATTGGGCCATCAATATCCAATATTTTATTTCTATCACTTATTTGATTGAACTGCATTTAACTGCTGCATTTGATCTGGCAGCCAGATATACACGGGCATCCTTCATCTTATAAGCCTCATTTAAAACAACATTAATTAAGACATTTTTGGACAAATTTCAGATTAGATCAAGGATCATAGTAGCCACTTTTAAAGTCCTTAAGCCTTATGTCCTCAGAAACTTGCCCAAGTGGGGTACCATCGACCCTTCGCATCAAGTATGATTGCCTGCCCCCAGAGACACCACGCCAATGATAATTTGTATGGAGTTCATCGTATCACATCCTCCTACACTCCCCAAACTTTATATAAAATTATTATTATACATTTGATTGTAGTAAACTTATATTTCAGCGTATTTGCAGAGTTAGAATAATTAGAAAGGATGGAGGATTATTATTTACTACTATTAGATATATCTTTCGTGAGTGTTATCCTCTTCGTTCTCTGAAACTATTTAGTTATCCTCAACACGTGAGGTAAACCGAAAATGTAATAATAATATGATTCCCTCTTATTCATAAACAAGGATTATAACGGCAATAATTAAACCCAGTATTAAGTATATTGACATCTCTTTTCTTTGATATGCCACTAGATTTTATAATCATGTAGTATACCACCGACAATGACAAGTATACATTACCCCTTGGTTTAAATTTGCGTTTTTTAAGAATAAGGAGGATTATGTTCATGAACATAATACTCTTAATTCATAAAAAAAAAACGTTAAATCTAGAAGAATCAATTACAACCAGCCCTTGAAATCTCCAGTCAGATTTTCAGCGGACATTCCAAAAAGGTCTCAATCCGAACACTGACTACTTCTCGGTGTTACATAAGATACGGTAAACTGAAAACTTGATTTATATGTGATTCCTGACCTGACCCACAAACCTTGGCATGGGACATAGTGCCGTCGTAGCCAAATAACAGGAGTAAGGACAAAGTTTCCATTTACTGGCCCGAATTAGACCACCTGGCTACAAAGTAACTAAGAATATCCAGGAAAGGTGTTTCTAGGACAAACGAAATGAAAGTGCATTTTGTTTCAGATTTTCTGTAAGCTTCTAGAAGGTTTTTAAATGAGTTCCACGTCTCTGAGATTTGGGAAATGAAGATTCATGTTTCTTTTACGTAGTACGTTCTGTTCGCGTTGTATGTTAGCAGTTGATCATAAAAGCCATGAAATAGCTGACAATAACTACGTTATGCCTTAACGGGACTCGAACGACGAACGTCCGTAGGTATGCCCAAAGCTCTCATCCCCGGAGCCCTTTGTACAACAGTGGACGTCTTCTGGCTGATGATGATGATATTGTTAAGTATAGAAAATTAAAAAGTATGACCAACAGAGTTGCATTTTGTTTAACATTTCGCTAGTTATGCTTAGGGGGCGAGCATATTATCATTAACCGAACACAAATCCAGACTCCGTACTGCTACTTAGAATGACCTAATAGAAAAACCTAAAACACTTTGCCCGACCCGGGTTTCAACTACGATGAATGATTAACACGATAGGTATAATGGATTTTTTTACAAAATAAATAATTTGGACGTCTATTAGACATACATTACCTTTGTACTAAGGAAACAGCTTAATTTTTTGCCATACATTTTCAAATCTCTAATATTACGAACTGTGGTAATGCGAGTCTATCAAAGCCTAGCCCTAGCTACATTTTACATCCACGCATTGTTCAAAATGTATGGTCTTTATCACATTCATCTTAAATAAATTTGAAAGCGAAAGACGCGCCGGGTAGCTGACGGATGTGCAGCGTCGTTATCACAGACATAAGGAATCGTTGCCAAAACCGGGGGCAGTCACATTTAAAGATTAGTTTTCGGGTTGGAAAACACCTTGTTTGTTTAAAAACAATTCTCTGAACATTACGTCGAAAACAGTCAATTCTGTTCGCAGTTTAGAAGAGTATTTTCTGTCTATGATCGCTTTATCTTGACAAGCGTCCAAATGACGCGATTTACGAGCGAGTCTGCTCGGAAGGCGCGCGTTGAGAGATTCTCAGCACTTCACAGATGGAGGAACTTTATACAGTTATTATACGAATCTACTAACTTATACCTACAGCGTTTTAAAACCAAATATACGAAAATACTCCTAAAACAAGAATGAAACTGAGGCCGAATCTCTTCGTCTGTAAAAGTTCCTAACAATCCAATACAAACCGCTTGCTATTGTAGTAAAAATCATAAAAATTAAGAGTCACAGAAATATTCTAGATATGCACTAAGAATTTATAGACGCTCCCATAGAATTAGTGAAACCGGCGAGCTTGCCAAAACCCACTTCCCCGTTGTTTATTGTATTATTAATCTTTGAACTCAGCATGTTTTCTTATATGTAGTACGCCATCTTGGGATGTGATGTGTGCTGTTTCCCGAAGTAACTAACATAAACTTAACATTTATGAATAATTGTTGGGTATTTGGAATAATATTCCTTTCTGCCGAAAAAAAAAGGAAGGCAATGGAACTGGCATAGGCCCGGTGTGTGGCAATAGACTCGCCGCCTATTGCGTGGGATGTATAATGAACGGAATCGGAAGGAAGAACTTTTAGAATAAGTGAACTTAGTCTATGCTTCAAATAATATAAACCTACAAGCCCTTATATTTATATAGCACGTTACCACATTCAAACTCCAGAACTTAAAAATTCAATTCCCAAGGCGTCTCCATGGCGCTTGCATTGTTAAGTTCTTATTTACAGACTCCGACCAGCGTCCGACGGTCCAACTCTCAAGCTATTTCTGCCTGTCAAACTAATGGTGCCTTCTCACGGCGCGTTATGACGCGGGCCGCGCTACCCGGAGCTAATTTTTTCGGGCCATCAAGTACGACGAACGAGCCCGAGCCACCCCTTCTCACGGCGCAATGCCCGGCTCGACTCGTGTTATATCGCGTCGTGAGAAGCCTCCATAAGACAGCGCGCGTCTTGCCATCGAAGACTTGTGATCGTTGCTTTTTTATGTTGTCCTACTTTGCGTAAGAGTTTTCTTAAAAAAGGGGCTGCAAGAGTGGGCGAAAATGTTTTTTTTGCTTATGCAAAGAGGTATGGTAGTTGTGTTTATATTAAGTTTACTATGAATAACAGTATGTAGTATATTCCTTCTCAAACAAAATGTTTTAATTAAGTTTGACGTTTACAAAAAAAGTAAAATAAACCTGCCTAAAATCAACAATCTCTTTTAAAATGGGACAAAAAATATTTAAGAAAAAATAAATTGGTTAGTTTTATCAAGTAATTATGGTTCCCTAGTATTTCCTGACCGTCCAAATTCATAACATCACAAATGATATATAGGAAATTAAACAATTCGTATTTATATCCGTAAGCCCAATGATTCTAAATGACCGGGTACTATTCCTACGTAACCTGGTAGCCTGGGTAACTATCTAACCCTAGTACTTGACAACACGAACCTGCAAGCACTTACTGCACTCTACACTGTAACTCAGTCTACATTACAGTTCAATAAACTTTACACCATAAAAGAGGCTAAAAAGCGATGCGCACCATATAAAGATATAATAAAACACATTTATTAGCACTCACGGAGATGGGATCGCCGGTTGGCGGTCGACCGATCTTATTAAGCTATACAACGTATCTGCTCCGTTCAGCCGTGGATAACTTGTAATTTTATACAACAGTAACATGTTCTACTCGCTAGGTTCTCGCTTAAACAATGATTAAAGATTTAATATTGGACGACCTGATTAGCGCAGTGGCTAAACGATTGGACTGCTGCGCTAAGGGTTGCAGGTTCGATTCCTGCACGGGGCAAAACTTTGTGCGAACCACTGATGTTTGTCCCGAGTCTGGGTGTTTGTGTATGTGATATTTCATGTTTGTGAAACGCACCCACGATACAGGAGAAATTCCTAGTGTGGGGCGACGTTTTTAAAAAAAAATATATATATAACGGTTATAGGTACTTGTTAATATCAAAGTATTCGCGTCAATAAGATAGTCACTTGAAAATTAAAAACATTAATCTATTAGGACGGTCGGTGTTCAAAATATGGAATATTCAATTTCATTCAAATTTATTTAACATTGGAATTGTTTTCAGAATGAGAACGTTAACTAACTATTCAAAAACACAAGCGTATCTATCTATCGTTTAAATCACAGTTTAAAAAAAATCTACGATCCATACCATTTAAATAATCCACGCTTGAATTGTTATTCCAATTTCAAAACCAATCAAAATAAAACTTTTTATAAAATAATAACCCAGAGATATAGAAGGTAATTCAAACAAAACTTTATAAATAGAATGCTTAGATATTTCAAACCATTGATATTTCCAAATTTGAATTGCTAAAATTGACTGGCCAATAGCGGAGTTATATTATCTTGCCTTCCGCTGTACGATATATCCGTTCTATTCATTCGTGGATGGCCTGTAATTTGTCGGGAGCGTTACTAATGACCGTAATACCAGACTCTACTCACTCTATTGTCGCTCGAACTAGAGATGGTTCTCGAAGTAATATCATTCGGAACTAAGTAACATCGTTCTGTTGAGCAAAGTAGTATTTATTTCTAAGGCACGTTTGTAAGTGGAATTTAACGCGTGATATTCTGGTATGTGCCTGTAGTTCAAAATAGGTTGGCAGATGATCTGTAATATTATAAGCCCACCTGTTTATTATTATGGAGTGCAATAAAGTATTGAGTATTGAGACATATCCGCATTAATGTATAACCTTTATAGGTCCACTAAAACTTAGTGTCTATAATAATTTGTAAAATCAAGTGAGATGATTAGGAATCCAGCTCGGTCATTCTGGCTTACCCAAGGCACAAAGTTATTAGATTGTTTCAGACGCCAAATTCTTTTGGCTGTATGTGAAATCCCTTTGCCTTAGATTTACCTACAGGGTATATCGGAAGCCTAGCCGGAAGGGAAAATCCAGAAGATGGGCAGCAGCGTCTTCTGTAACTTCACCACCAATACTGCGATCCCCAAGGCGCTTGCCAAGCGTGGGGATTATGGCAACCCCTCCCTTAACTTAAGGGGGAGGCCTTTGTTCAACAGTGGACGTCTTCCGGCTGGCGATGATGATACCGGAAGCCTAATAATATCAATGACGCGCCCATCCGTATGCCAGCCGTACCTGTGTTTATCTTACTGAGTGAGCAGAACTATCAACACTGGTATATTAGGTACACGCTTCGATTTCCGTGCTAAGTATCACATTGATGTTTCAAAATTGGTCCTAATAATATAATCGACCGTGGTTAAGCGATTGGACTGCTGAGCTTGGGGTTATAGTTTCGATTCCCACACGGGACAAAAAATTGTGTGATTCGCAGATATTTGTCTCGAGTCTGGATGTTTGCCCACGATACAGAAGAAAGTGATGAGCAGGGCGATGTTTTTTTTTTTAAATATACTGTCGTAAAGAAAGATTTACAGTAACCTTCTTATGTTTTAAATTAAGAATGATATAGCGGTTTTAAAATATATTGCTATCTTTCATCGTAATTAAATTAACAAGGACGTGTAATAGAAATGAAAATCGAAAACGAAAACCAAAGTAGACGATGAACTCATCTAAAACATGGCCACAATGGGACAAAAGCGAAAAAAAAAGTTGTCTCAACAAAAACCAAAACGGCGTAATAACCATAAGTATAATTCACATAACATTACAAAAAAACAGGAAGCGACACCATCGTGCATGCGACATTCTCCCAAAACAAACAATAAAATTAAAACAAACATGAATATTTAATGGTAACCGCGGACATTTTGAATCAGGTCGAATACCAGGGTAATAAAAAAAATACATTCGAATTGAAAACCTCCTCCTTTTCGAAGTCGGTTGGAGAGATGAGGAGCCTAATTCGCTTGTTATATCCTACCATAGAGAAACAATATATATGTACTTTTTTATCTATGATCCTTCCGATGAGTCCTTAGACCTGAGTAATTGTGTGTTTAACACGATAATGACATACTTAATTAGATCACAAATGAATGTTGTTGTACTAAAATCTCTTGTAGCGTAAATAGTAAATTAGTTTTATTATGAACTATAAATCTACCTAATAGTTAAAATAGTGGAGTAGTTTATTTACATTATTTATAGCATAACATGACGCCTGTATTCCCCAAAGGGGTTAGGCATGGGTGTATAGAACACATACATTTCGCCAGTTATGTAATAGGGGGGCGAGCCTACAGTATTTTAGACTCCGTGCTGCTACCGAAAATTACGTAATGAACAAACTCAATAATACTACCCGGCCCGGGATTCGAACTCTGGACCTCGTGCTCAGTGGCCGCGCTCAGTGACCACTAAACCAACGAGACAGTCCTATAGAAACAATCCTATTTTATGTTCGCGTTCATGAGAATAGCCTTAATGTATTATAATTTGCCCTGGCTTTTTTATTATCACGAATTTTTATTACATTCGTTTAAAAATGTCGACTAAATAAAGCAACACTTAGAAAAAATACTTATCTATTGGCAACTCAACTTATAAACCAATCACAGTTCGACACCAAACATTTAAATATCGAACGCAAGCCATACCAAAACAAAAAAAATAACGTTTTAAAAACGAACCGTATTAAAAAATAAATATCGGCCATTTTGTATCAGGCACAGCAGGCTAATGAAAAGATGAGATGCCCACCTCGTTTGTTGCATCCTGGCCGGTGTAAAAGTGCCTTTTTATTTTCTAAACGGGCGCTCTAAATGTTCCTCGCTCTACGTCCGAGATTCTTTTTTAAATCTCGCCCGGTTTACTGGTATATTTTCTATTGAAACCTTCTTTGATGTTTAATATGTTTCCCTTTTTATGTTACAATGTTTGGTGCTTATATCTGAAAGGTTGCTTTGTGTGGAGTATACTGAATTAATGCTAATGTGATATTGATCTTACAGTTTGTTTATTGCTTTTACTTGTATCGTTGACTAAATAGAAATATCCGGGCTTAAGGTATATTTATAAGATGTTTTTGACTTAATCTATCTTCGATATAAATAAAAATTTATGTTTGTATGTTTGTCCTCTACGCGGTCTTAAACCACTTATTAGATTATGATGAAACTTTGGTACTGTTTTCTGAGAACGCCCGAGAAGCTTTCTGGCGCAAAACATATATATAATTGCTCTCCGATCTGCGTTGACGAAGTCGCGAGCATCAACCAGTTATTAACAAAAATCAGCCTGTGACATCGTCTGCGTGGAAAAATGATTCATATTTTTCCGGGATCAAAGTAGCCTATGTCTTTTTACACTCTGAAGGACCATTCTAAACATTGGTAAAAGCATTTTGGAAATTGGATGAGCAGTTCCGGATATACAAATAAAAAAATCGACACTTAAAATTCCAGATTGCAGGATAAACAAATCTACCTTACATAATCATCATCAGCCGGAAAACGTCCACTGTTGAACAAAGATCTCCCCTTTAGAACGCCACAGTGAACGACAACTTGCCATTCGCATCCACCGGTTGCCCGCAACTCTGACGATATGGTCAGTCCACCATACGGTCCGCTTTACATAATAATAATAATTTACAGGTATAGTTTGTTTAATTTATTTGTAAAATAATACATAATTGACAATTTTAAAGGCTAGAAATTATCACTATATAACTGTGATTATATTACACAGAGCCGAGCTAGGCAGAGCCTGTATTTCTGCTTAATATTGTGACGTAGATTTCAACAAACGCACAACCAGTGGCTTTCATGTTAGTTCCTGGTATCACACAAGGCTGTCCGGTGTCGGTCCTGATAATTATATCAGGTTTTCGCAGAATACCTTTAGTTCTCGGATGCACAAACAACTGTATATGGAACCAGTTAGAATAATTGAATCTCACGTAAAAAAAAATTGTCTAACCTGATTAGAAAACAAATATGTAGATTAATAATGCGTGTATATGAAAAGGTCATTGTGGCGTTCCAAGGGGTAGGCCTATATGATATAACAATTACTTCTTCCTTTCATTCTCTATATAACCTACATAAAACAAATTCAAATTCAAAATGTTTTTATTTCATATAAACCTATTACAGGCGCTTATGAAACGTTAGGATGCTAGTTGCACGGTTCCAAAATGTCATTCCAATGGAGAAGAACCGGCAAGAAACGTCTGAAGTTCTCACTGCCAAACACTTATAATATTATCGCTTGTAATAATATTATTATTCTCTCCGATACTGTCAATCTATTAAACAATAACAACAGATTGACAAAAGACGATCCAAAATAGAGCACATCAAAATGACAAAATGGCGATCAGTGAAAACTTTTACCTCCTTGGTCATAAAAAAAATTTTAAACCATAGATTTCATTATTCCTGTCAATGTCATTTGCATGTCAGAAAATATAGATGTCAATAGACTTCATACCGGTTTAAGTTAATCCAGGTATGATCCTCGTTTATGAATAAGACGGTAGATGAATACATATAGGTACGTTGAAATAGAACACGTATCCAGTCTGTCTACGCTAGATAAAACTACATACGTCTCTGTTTCATTCCTGAGAGTACTGTAATAAATCAGCCATATTTCCAGGTACCAGCGTACTACTTACCAAGAGCGGAAATATTTATTATTTCGTAAATTGAATGTTCACGTGTACCATTTTTGGAACATCTCTACTTCGCTATTATGGGTGTAAGATTTAATAGAAAGTTTGGTTTTGTTCCTACATGATATAATAGGTTGGTTAAGTTATTGTATATTGGCTGCCTCGTTGGTGTAGTGGTTGATAAGCGCGACTGTTGAGCACGAGGTCTTAGGTTTGAAACCCGGGTCGGGCAAAGTGCTGTAGGGACTAAAGATTTCGACTTTGATTATTGTTAAAACAAGTAGGAAAAATTGAGATATGCTTTCTCCATTCACCAAAAATACCATAACAATGATACCCAAATCGAAAAGTCGATTCAATCGAAATCTAATTCCCCTCCAAAATAACTTGAACGTTTATCAGACTGATTCAATAAAACCCTATCATCGTAATACCATATTATCGACGCTAAAAGAACCAAATTACGTAGCTACCTAACTCACACGAAGCGGGTATATTAAATTCATAACCTGCTACTAAAACTCCCTCCAACTTTTCACGTTTCACAAAAAGTCTTGCCATTATGTCTACATCGCCTTTTTCACAGCTAAATAAACGTAAACAAAAAATAGGTCTTTGAATAACGCATTTTGCCGCGTCAATTTTGCATAATTTATTACACAAACATGACTTTACACAGCTATGATACTAAAACGTTATATTCCACCTAGCGCCATTCATTTCATCCCATTGTAAATACGGAAGCTTCAAAAAAAGAACAACACTTAATTTCGCTTAACGTATTTCTAAACAAAGGAATTCCAGATTCAAATGCGTGGGGCGACTGCGCGGCCCCCACTAGGAGTTATATAAACTTCAAAAATAGAATTTCGCCGTCGCAACCCGGTTTACGACTTGGCTCGTAAAAGGGGGTGGAATGGGCGGCCGTAAGGGGAACGCAGCATATTTTCACCTTTATTTATAAAGGAAATTCGGTCAAGTTTGAGTGATGGTAATTTAAATAATATTTCCAGACAAGCAATGACATTATGTTCGTGAGGGCTTGTCTATGTAGACTGTTGCGTAATCACTGTTACCTACGCTGAACCTGAATGAACTTGTCGGGAATAAGAATTGGAAAAGTTCTGAGAACAGAGGGCGTAATGAAGGTTCGTTTGAGAGGTCTACCAGCGTGTGGAATACCGATACAATTAAACAAACGTAAAGACGAAGTGTTGAGAAGGTTCAAAGTGATGTTTTTTTGGTTGTTATTTTAAACTAGATATTATTGACTATATTATACCTTGTTAAAGCCTTAAAGGCCAATACAAATAAAGAAAATAGTTTTATACGCCTTCCATTTTATTGGTTGCTAAGCCTTAAATTCACGGTATCAGTATAATAAGTAACAGAATTGTTATTATAATAGTCGAATACATACCTACGAGTTTTAAAAATAAAATTGGAATGTCTAGTAACAGAATGTTATAATATATTATCTAACTAGCTGTTACCCGCGACTTCGTCCGCGTAAATTTCAGATAAAAACACCAGTAGAATATAATCAGATTTTGCAAGTAAGTGGAAAACACTATAAATTACTTATCGAAAGGAATATACATAGTATTTTAATGATAAAGGTATTTTTCAAATTAAGATGGGGCTAGTTTACTTGCTATATCGATTTTGTGGGTATAATCGGTGAATATTGAGTGACTAACAGGAAAGTTATTGACATGATTGGTTTGCTTATAAGTAATATACACATACAATTTTGAATGCACCTTTGTTTTACTGTATCTATGTACTACATTGACGGCATGCATTTACATTACGTGGCAACGGGTGTAAAATTACCTGAATAAATGAATTTATTATTATTATATTTGTATCTCATCTTATTTACTCGGGCTAACCATGCGGAAGATACCCGGACTTTTAAAAGGCTTACGTGGGGACACAGGTCCAACACGCAGAGGCCCGTTGAGAACTTTAATCTAAAAGGGGATGGGACACCAGCTAGGGACACCACACAACTGCTCTATAACAGAACAGCCATGAAAAGTCCCCAAAAGGTGCGGGACTATTGAGAAAAATGGATACTAAAATGATTTGGTCTATTGTGTTGGGATGTTTCGTGGAATGGTTATTTTTAGTTTATTCTGAATAACAACGGCGTCTGCCTTTAACCATATAATATGCAGTATATTAGCAGACGGTGACTCGCCACTTATTATTATTATTATTATATTTCTCTAAACTACGTTCGTAGTTTTGTCCTCAGTAGACTACATTTAAAGAGAGTGTGGACATCATCAGTTTTTCCGATTCTCCTTCAATAGTATGCCTTAAAGCCTATGAAATATCCTCCGAGAAATGACGCCAATATTTTTCCCACAACAAAACCGGGTTTGCAATACCGCAGAATACCAACATGACGGCAAACAAATGTCGTAGGCGACTTGGGCTATCACTAACGCTAGTCTCCAGGAGAGTGTTGTCCCAGTGTTGGACACCATCAAGAAGATTTCGTGCTACACAGGCTGCACGAAATGTCGGATACTCCATGCAATCAACTGTCCTTAAGAATGCAAATGACGTTGGCCCCTATACTATGTGAAGCAATAGCCGCAAATAAAAGCACTCGGTATTATTTGGATGCACAGTGTAAGCCCTTCCCAATGCAGTGTCCATAAAGATTCCCGGAAACCCTTCGACAATACGACCACGTCGATGCCGATTAAATACACCTCTTTGCTTGTAGTATGTATAGTACGACGGCACCTCATCATACGTAAGTGACTTTGCAAAAAGATCTTCTTTACAGAGACGTAAAAATGCCAAGAGTGTTGTTTGGCGGGGATTTTCCAATCGGTCTAATACATTCTCTAAATGGACGTCCAAATACGACCGTTGGATACCGATCATGTATAGAGAACGCCAGCAGAGAAGCAGCTTTGCGAATAACTGCTTCTGAAGTACTAATGTAGCGACCAGACTGGTACTTGGTCACTTCATCCCGATCAGTGCTTTGCAAAGCGAACGTTGCCTGGTCACTACCCTTATTTTCGTATTTGAAATGTATTTAATTGACTCGACGCTGGAACACGATTCAACATTGATGTGTGTTTGAAACGTCCTAGAAAGCACAGGTGAGTATGGATCAACCCATCTGTTGTCAACGTGTGTAGTTTCAGTGGCGAATTGTTTCGGGAATCTTTTTGTGTATCAATCTTCTTTTATGCAAGGGGAATTTGAGTTGAAGTTGTTGGCTTCAGAATTGGTCGGACATCACTTATTTGAAATGGTGAATTTACAAATTTATTAATGTAGAAAAAAAATATTTAAAATTTACTGGAAATTGTTCTTAATAATATTATGTTAAAATATATGTTATAATTGTCTTTTTATTGATATTTAAGTCAAAAACATGCAAAAAGAAATTAAAGCTAACGCAAAAAGTAAACCTTCGGCAAGAATCGATCTCACTATGCATAACTCGTGGGGCGATCGTTAAACCGCCACGCTACGATGACACATAGCAGTATGTTTAAAATAGACGTTTCTATACATGTCATGATTCACTGCTCAGTTCCTTGTGGATATAGCGTGATGATTTCTACTTCAGAAGTTCATCTGTAAGTAATCTGCATCATCTGTCATTATACGGTTTTGTTATTCCAAGTCTGATTCTTTTTTGTTATACCACGTTTTATAATGACTGACGTTTCATGTCAAGTCACACGGGAATGCTGTTGAACGGGATAAAAAGTATCCTATGTCCTTCTCCTGGCTCTAAACTACCTCCCTGCCAATTTTCAGCTAAATCGGTTCAGCCGTTCTTGAGTTATAAGTGGAGTAACTAACACGACTTTCTTTTATATATATAGATGAAGAAACAATTTCCAAGTTTCCTCCAACAAAGTTCTAGTAAGGGTCGCCATTTTTGTCTTCATTTTGCGTATATTTTTAACAAACTGCACGACGATCCCCGGGGACTAAGCAACGGGTTAAGACGGTTTATCACAAGATGTAATAAGTCAAAGTGTCTTGAAAAATCTTCACACAAATAGATCCTCCATTTTGAAGTTGGTTAAAAATACAATCTTTAATATACGCTTTTCTTTCGTACTCTGATACGTTTTACAGGAAGAATCAAATGTTCTTATGTTTTACTTTTCTTTTTACCTTGGTTAGACAAATTATTGACGGCTTAGCGTCTGTTAGGGGAAGAGTAGGAGAATTTCGTGCTACAGGTGAAGCCAAAAGCTAAAGTAATGTCATATCAAGAGCTTAAAATTATGGCAGAGGATAGAGAACAGTAGCGTTTACTCAACCCACCAGAAGAAGAAGAAAAACAAATAGATGTATTTTAGTTTAAGTTAGGTTACGACGGAATATGCATTTACTATAAGTATAAAAATTTCTTAAATAAATAGGATAAAAAAGAAGAAAATCGTGCGTATGTTCTATCTTATATCTATTCTTCTATCTTTAAGTACAATAGCGATAATAATTGTATGTAATTAAAATACAGTAGCGTACAAACGAGTAACCATGTAACAATTTTTCCCGTGGTTTGTCTAACAACACCCTGAACCAATCACAATGCTGGCGTCTCCACGGTAGTGACGGTGAAGTGAAAACAAGCGTGTACACCGCAACCACTAAGACGCGCTCATACGATCCTCATTCGGTAATCCATTTACTGTAAGCCGTTGATTTTCATTCAAACCTGACGCGCATATGGAGTTTTGAACGCTAAAGTATATACATACATAATATATATACATCTAGCTAAAGGTCCTATATTTTAAAAGGTAACACTAGAGACGAGTTGTTCGTTAAGCAAATGGTGCATAAGTACTAGAGCTTTATCTAGTGTAAAGGTGCTCTCATACTTAGAGCATTCGCCTGTGATGTAACATTTCAGATCCAACTTTGGGCATTACGTTGTATCAAAATTATTACAGTGTATCATCAAGTTGCGCATTGTAATGCTTGATTCTCCTCCGTCACCAATGTAACTATCGAATCTGTAACATTACAGGTTGCAATAGTAATGCTCGGTTCCCCTCCCTCACTGATGTAATGCTCGACTGTACCGGGCTGATATTAATGTTTTCCAGGTGTACAGAAAAAAAAAACCTAAAATACAGATAGCACCTTTTATCCAGATAATAGAGAAATTCCTAGTGTGGGGCGAAGTTTAAAAAAAAAAAAAAAAGAAAGATAAAAAGTATTGCTCTAGAGAAGGAACGATATCATTGGAAGGTTATAATTGTTTTGGCTGCTAGATTTCGCCAGACACACTAAGTAAAAGAATACTCCTTCTCTAAATAACAATCAAAGACCAACATAACACTACATCAAGATCTTAACAGAAAGTGCACATTACTGCACAATGCTGTGCCATTCGGCTCCGTCCCTCACTTTAGCATACCGAACTTAAACAGCTACATTTAATTACTCCATTAAAACGACCAGTTCACTGCATTTCCACTGTTTGCCCCCCTTCCCCCTACTTCTAGAACTCAGTAGCTTAGCAGAAGACCATAAATCTCACATAAGAAGTCCACTCAAAATTTTAGTGCTGAAACTTTTATGCAGTACAAAATTACTAATATTTTTTTACTGTAAAAACTTTTTGAGTTATATCCATTTTATTTACTGGTTATTTACGTTGCTAAGCTAGTCTGGGATTCGTTAAAATACACTTAGAACGAGAGAGAAAATATCTACGTGTATATATATTTTTTCTAAATATGATTAGAGATGACATTAGTCTATGGTCTTTTTCAGTTACGTGGTGTTGCCAGTGAGCAATAATCACAGTCCTGTTATTTTTAAATTAATTGTTGTACTTCTATTTTTATTACCCTCATTTTGTTTTTTCTCCTTAATTTTTATGTGTGTGAGCCTAACAAGCTAGCAAAAAAAAATATTTTCTTTCTTACTTCTTTAGACATTAATACTTCCAAAAAGGTAATGGGTTCAGTCCAAATATTTAGCTGTCTGCGGGTACGAAGAAAGATCATGGGGTTTGCTACCTATGTGTTTTATCTTTCTATTTATAGCTCTACTAATGTGTAACTGCTAACTAACATTTTATTTTGGTCCTAATATACTTTATCATACTAAACCTAAATGCAATGATTAACTAACTCATAAAACTACATTTTACGAGATGTATGTTATTCATTGCATACTTTCTGATACAATGTTTGGACTGCTCACTTTAAAAAGCTTCAAGTTATAACGTTAAAATTAAAACCACATGCGATCCTCATGTTACGTTTTTATTCATGCAGTTTTAGGCACATATTATACTACTTAGTTGCAGTAATATTCGTAGGAAGTTTGATATAATGATCTGACATACTCAATCATTTATTGCATTCTACAATGTGTACTTGGTAAACTTATGGTAAAACTTGGTAAACTTATGGTAATGGGATCATTTTGGACCCTATAGGGCACAGTAAGAGGGGACAACTTGTTCTCAATCTAATAACAAACATTTATTTGAAAAAAAGCTCACATAAAGTCGCGCCCGTTTTCCAGAGAGTAGGTAGGCCGAGAGGAGTACCCCGGATTTCCATTTGCTACGATCCTGGCATACTTCTTTCGCCTCATTTAAGTGTTAATTGTATCATTATTTATTATAGGTATTTCCGAAACCGTAAATAAAACCGGTAATAACTAATAAGTCACGGATAGAAAAACACACGAAAAAAAAATGTACCCTCAAATACCTACTTCGTAACTCAATCTATGAAGGTAACTTAGTTTAACTCGCACCATTGTTCCATCGTTAGTCGATAGGAAAGCGATTTGTCAATACCGGGTTGTCTGCCCGTAACCCAGGGGCCGTAGACGATGCACGCATCTAACGACATCTACATTTTGATAGAGATTGGGCTGTTATTGTGTTGAAAGTCTTTGTCGTGAAATGAACGCATCGTATACGTAATAGGTTATTACGCACACAATAGCGATGATAATTCCCTCTGCTATTGGTGACGTCAGCTGCGTGTGTTGTGACGTACTTAGCACACGTTGGGGGTTCAATGTATCGTATAGCCTATATTTCCCTTAGGAGTAGTCCTAGGTGTGCCTAGTAGGATTTTCTCTTGCAATATTGACAAACTCATTTAGCTTATAAATTATTTCAACGTGATTGTTGACCTTTACTAGTAATTTCTAGTGTAATTTGGGTGTTTTTTATACACGTGTTCAATATTGGGATCAAAGACAAAATATTTGAGGATCTCTGTAATATTTTAATTTAAAAATAGCGCACACATAAAGTCATCAACCCTTCACACAATGCAATCTACTGACCAACGGCTAATTTCTAAGAAAAAAAAATCTTATTGTATAGGCTATTTCTTATAGGCTACTTTTTTAAAATAATCTTTAAGGGCAGGGGTTTCCGTTGTGAAAGCGAGACGCCACGCTATACTGCGTTTCGGCGTCTCGCTTCCACAACGGAAAATGTCCTGCTTTAAGGAGGTCATAGTAAGGGGGCTATTTATAGTCCTTCTCCAGATCAATCCTACAAAACCTGTCACTCACATAACAACCACCCTTCCTTCTAAATACCCCTCCCAAATCACAAAAACCATAACCCCTAAGTAACCACCTACCACATGCCTCACGATCAGACACTACCTCACCAGCGAGTATCAGTAATTCCCTCACACCATCATTTATCAACCGTCTGCTAATGTTCTGATATTTTCGACAGACCCTCCCAGTGGAAGGGGGATCATCCATTATATTAGTGGCAGACGCGTCTAAGTTATGCGTACCCAATCTAAGTTGGTGTAACAATTTGTTCGTGTATTATATGGCCGCCAGTTGTTACCCATTTTGGTATAATTAGGGTCAAAGTGATGTTTGTATCGTGTTGTGTGAGATTGTAGCGAATTAATTGAATGTCTTATGTTATGAACAAAAATAATAGACTCCGCCCCTTTCTTTTGGTGTCGTAGAAAGCGGTTACAGAAAATAATATTCTAGAGAAAGTTTCAGATTTGTATTGTTTGCAATAAACTGACTAATTGCCACGTAAGCATTGCTTAATATTTCCTGGTTATATACCTGATAATTTCCAGTAATTAAACTAATGGACTTTCCATTTAATGATTTACGAAATACTTGTAACAGGTGTATATGTGTTTAATTAAATGTTACAAACACCGTTCTTTACACCTAATTTATATGACAGCTGTAAAACGCGGTGATACTAGATAAATCTCGAAAATTCCACAGCAGTAAGGTTCATTGAACTATCCAAAAATATGGGGTCTGAGTGACTTTCCGAATTTCCTCACCCGTTACTAATGGACTTGTAAGTGTGTTAAGTAAACTACTTACATACGAGACTTTTGTTCTCACTAGACGCTGGCTGTCAAGAAAATATCTATATCAATGGTTCTTAAAAAAACTAGTAATAGTTAATAGGACACTATAGTGGAAAGATACTGGCTGCCGATAATTGAAACTATGGGTCATATTCCAAAATGCAATAAACTATACACTAATTGCTACCTTCGTACATAAGTATCACTTTTATCAGCTGCTGAAAACGGTGAAGGTAAACATCGTGAGGAAACCGGACCCCTGAAAAATGTATTTACGATGTGTAAAGCCATATCAGAGGCCTACAGGCGGTTTAAACTGTAACACCAGGTTGTTTATCTACCATACGATAAGAAGAAGAACGACAACTATAATTTACTTTTGCATTGCAATGACTTTAGTATCGAAAACGAGCTAACATACATAGATATACCTATGTTTTCATTTACAAGACGATATTTTACTGGTTCACAAAATGAAAAATATACTCCATTTCCAACTTATATTCCTCAAACAAGATAAATAGAACCGTATTTCATATAACAAGACAGACAAGTCGCCGGAACGAAGTGTAACATCCACAAGATGAAATAGAAAGCCGGTGAGGTTTTGACGCGATTTTCCTTGATACCGGTATCAAAAGATTCTGAGGCGACTGAACTCTTTCGAATTCGTCAATTGAATTTTTAAAGTAGATACGTGTAGGAGCGTAATACTAACTTCTGATTGGTTGAAATATAATATACAATATTATATGGACTTTATTTATGCAGTTTAAGAATGATGGGCATTACTTAAAGACTATTTTTGGTATTTTCTATTAATACGTGGTTTTGTTAGCGAATACAAACATTTGGTTGGTTTGCCTGTATGACCAATTTATATAACATAAATTATATCAATACGGTTCTAGAAGTAATTAAAAAAAAAAATCGCCTCGTACTACGAATTTCTCTTATATCGTTGGTGCGTTACACAAACATGAAGTTTCACATAAGGCAGACAGACTCGAGACTAACATCAATCACACAAATATTTGTCCTAGGCGGGAATCAACCCCCCCCCCCCCCCCCATAGCGCAGCAGTCCAAACTCTTTTTAACTTTATATATTGTTTAATTCTGGCGTTAATTCAAAATGTTCTTGTCAGTAGCCAGTCCTCCGAACTGGTACCGTCGTTGGTCCCCCCTACTAGTCCTTGTCCCTAATGCCCTGCAGTGTACCTAATAATAATACATTAGTATGACAGACAGCACTAGGGACTCAGTTCCTACTGAATAATAAATACAGTAGTGTTTGGATTGAGTCATTGGAGTTTGTTACTCAAAACTGATATAATAATATGCTTTGATATATTAATTATCTGTAAAATTCGATTTTTGTTTCGAAATCAACAAATAGCAAGTCAATTTAGTTTACAAACTAGTGACGTCACAGGTTCGTATTGCTATATAAAATCTATGGAGAAATATTAATACTGCCTTAAGTAACATTATTATTTATTCCACAAATCCATCAAACCCAACCCCGCTCATCTAAATCCTAAAATAGCGCGCGTAAATCCTAATTAAGCCAAAAACAATTCACCATAAACAAAAATAACGGGCCCAAATAGCTTCATAAAATACTTTTGCCAACGCCGTGTACAATCGGCACAAAAAACACATTCACAAAATATTTACAGTGTGCAAAACGGTCGGCCGACCTAACCTCAGCAGCATACAGTTTCTCTCATTTTAAAAGGGGGAACTAAAAAAACTCTCAATTACATTAGCGTGCGCGTTCCCATTACACGAAATAGCAGACTGTACCAGCCAGCCTGAATGGCGAAACTAGCCTGAGGTTGCGCTATGCAAAAGTGATTCTATTTACAAGTTAATTATTTTTAAAAGTATATAAAGAACGTTCTAAAATTTCAAATGCTCGAAGTTTTTCCAGCCTATACTTGTTTTGGTTGTGATGAATGGTATACCACCTCGTTTGTCACCGTCAGAGTTCTAGCCGTTTTAGTTTTAAATACGTTTGTGGAATTTAAAGCAGTTTTGCATACATCATGTTTTATTTAACACCGCCAGAGACGGAATAAATGACACCTCAATTGTAAAATCATGCAGGATATACATTTATTAAAAGATTTTGTGGAGTAAAATTCAAATAAAAAGGTTCATATTCGGAGCTTTTAATGCATATTGTTCTGAAGTTACATGCACATAATAATTCCAAAAAGGGATTGGGAGAGATTCCTTATGAAAAGGAGTTACATAGACGCAGTGGCTAAGCGAATGGACTGCTGCGCTAAGGGTTACGGGTAAAATTCCCGCACGGGACATAAATTTGGTTGGGTGTTTGTGATATTTCATGTTTGTGAAATACACCCACGATACAGGAGAAAGTCCTAGAGTGGGCCGACACGGACACATCAATGATTGTATTCGAATTCTGTCATACACGACAGACCTTAAGCTATTCGAAATATAAAATTAAAAACACGTACACTCATATCAATGTCACAAGAACTTCTGAGAATTAGAATACTGGCTGATGGTGAATAAAACATTATATTATATGGAAACACACGGTTTGCAGTCGCCACTTCGAACAAGCATTGTAATCAATGCTCGCTCATTCTGTATATGATAAGAGGCTTATGCAATGGGACAATTACAGCTGACGTAATTGTTATGAGCTCAAACGCACATGTCGGCTTACATTGACGGATTAGTGGTACACTGATGATCAGTCTGTAAACAAATAGATCAATGGACTTTGAATTGAGCTGTGGGCCGTAATAAAGAAACTGGTGTAAAGTTATTTTTATACAAAAACTGAACGTTATCTAAAACGCAGTATAATTAATTGTTAGAGTAGCAAAATATCAAGATGAATTTCGATGATTATATCTAGCTAGCTGCGCTCCGCGGTGTTTCCCGCTACATTTTTCGGATTAAAAATTAGCCTATGTGCTAATTTAGGGTGTCAGTTACCTCCATACCCGGTAACAAACACAATAACACACTCACAAACTTTCGCTCCCCCCCCCCCCACCACTTCTTCACGGCCAAACGGCTAGACTGATTTTGAGAAAACTTGACATGGAGGTAGCTAACACATGGGTTAATTTTTAATCTGTAAAATGATGTGGCGGATGACACCGCGCACGCAGCTAGTTTTATCAATAATTCCGAGATCTTTCACTCGGCAAATAGTTTCCGAAAGACGTGAACCTGGCAGTGCTGATCAAACACGTCCGCTACAAACCGGGTCAACAACTGAATCGATCAACAAATTCTTGTTCCGCATACAAATCTCGATCCACATTTATTTGTTCGCATCTAAAGCTATTAATAGACCCTAGGTTCTGACGTCAAAGTTCACTCAAACTTCTGGACCACGGAGAGCTGTATTCTCTGAAGGATAGTCAAAGATATGCTTCTTATTCATAGTTCGTCATGGTAATTATATGAGTAATACATTAGCAATTACATGGTGGCAATAGGCTCGCCCCCTATTACATTGGGACCGAAAACATAACTGGCGAAATGTGGGTGTACTATATGCGCACCTCTGCCTACCCCTTCGGGGAATACAGGCGTGATGTTATGTTATGTAAGGTTTTTTAATACATTACGTATTATTTTTGGGGCTGTTCGTAATGTGGCTACTGCGCAGATCACTCTATCTGAAGCTTAAGCCGTGCTCGCCACGACCAGTCTTGTGATGAACGTTTTCTCTGGGTTACCTGCACAGAATGCAGGCACGAGAGAGAAGAAACTGCGAGTTGCCCAATAAAATCTTTTAGGTGCACAAAAGTATTCGCTTTTACTGGTTTCCTCGAGTCTGTGATGCACAGCGCTTTGTTTTACAACCAGGTTGTTTGACGGTGAGAGTAAACCGTGCCATCTGTCAGAGAGCAGTCTGTCAAGAGGTCTTTTTAACGATTAAACTGACATAAGCCTAAGAATTTAAATGGTTTTTTGAAGTCTTTGAACTAATTTCTAAGGAATTCGAAAGCGAAGGAACGTCATTATCTAAGTTGAGTTAAAATTTCGGTGTTTGAGTAATATTCGTACCTAAACTTGTCTAGTGAATAATGCCATATTATTTTTCGACTTGCTTATGGCTTCAATTATGCACAGATTGCCAAACATCAAGACTCAAATGAAGTGATATCAAGCTGATCAATATAATCTTAAAAAGAAAATGTCTGTTCGTTAGTCTCGCTAAAACTCGAAAACGGCTGGACCGATTTGGCTAATTTTGGCCTTGAAACACTCGTGTAAGTCTAGGGAAGGATTAAATGGTGGTGCAAAGGTTGCTGGGTCAGCTAGTTCCTTATAATTTTAAGCTCAAAATTGTTACTGTGTATACTACAACTAATGGTAGATCGGCCATCTTTGCACTATTTTGATGCATTGTTCTATAGTTAGGGAGTAAGTTAGGAAGCTAACTAAGTTGTTCAAGATTTAGAGTAATGCGCACTGCATAGAATACTTGGTCCAATGTCTTAAGGTGGTAGGGGTACGAGGGTCAAACTGAAAGTTCTTAGAACTGGCCACTTATAAACAATATAATAAAAAAATAATTCTAAAATTTGAAAATAGAACTCTTTGCCAATATTACTGAGTATATATTTCATTAATTTGTCATTTGTTTTACGATTTGGCGGCAAATTGAAAATTGTCTGTGTCACGTCAACATGAATTTAACACGAGAAAATTTTCGTGCAATGATTTTTTATGACTTTCGATGTCATTTAAGTCAACAAGAAAGTTATGATAGACTACGATTGGCCTTTCACGATGAAGCCCCATCTCGTGCGACAGTTTACAACTGGTTTAATGAGTTTAAACGTGGTCGCACTAATCTCACTGATGATTTACGTGAGGGACGGCCTTCTACGGCGACGACTGAAGATAACATCTGTGTTGTGCGGCGTATGATAGAGACTGACAAAAGAGTGACCTATCAGCAGATTCGGACAAGCTTAGGCATCGGTATGAGTCAAGTGCACAAAATCCTCCACGAACATTTAGCAGTCAGGAAGCTTTGCGCCCGGTGGATACCTCATAATTTGACTGAGGCTCAAAAACTCCATCGTGTGGATTGGTGCCGTAAAATGATTGAAAGATTTAACGGAGGTGACTCAAATGCTGTGTTCAACATACTAACAGGTGACGAAAGCTGGATTTACTGTTATGATCCTGAAACCAAAAGACAATCTGCTCAGTGGGTGTTTCCTTTCGAGAGGTTGCCAACTAAAGTGAAGAGAGATCGAAGTGCGGGAAAAAAAATGGTGGCCTCGTTCTTTGGAAGGATAGGTCATTTCGCAACAATTGTGTTAGAGGATCAAAAAACAGTTTCTGCAGAATGGTACACTACCAATTGTTTGCCACTTGTCTTGGAAAAAGTTCGAGAGAAACGACCTCGCAGTAGGATCCTCCTTCACCACGACAACGCCTCGTCGCACACCGCTAAGCGAACGATCGACTATTTGGCGACATCAAACGTTGAATTACTGGGTCACCCGCCGTATAGCCCCGACCTCGCCCCTTGTGATTTTTATTTATTTCCAAAAATTAAAGAAAAACTTAAAGGAAAGCGGTTTATGAATGCTGAAGAAGCGGTGGCTGCGTATCGCGATGCCATTGAAGAGAACCCTAAAGACGAGTGGGCAAAGTGCTTTTCCCAGTGGTTCCATCGCATGCAGCGGTGTATTGACGTGAATGGACAATATTTTGAAAAGATATAATAAAACTAATAACTGGCTAATGTAATCAGTTTTTGATTTTCTAAGAACTTTCAGTTTGACCCTCGTATTCAACTCAGGAGCGTGGGTTCAAGTCTCGGCGAATTCGTAAATATAGTCTCTTTATCCCTACTAATACTATAAACGCGAAAGTTTGCAAGTATGGATGGATGTTTGTTACTCTTTCACGTCAAAACTACTGAATGGATTTTAATGTAATTTCATATGGAGGTAGCTAACACCTTGGATTAACACATAGTCTACTTTTTATCTGAAAAAATGTAGTAGATAACACTGCGGGGCGCAGCTAGTAAAATATAAAGGATTCTACCTACTAAGTTATGTCTTCTGTAATATTATCCAAAAGTTGTGAAAGTCTGTATCAAATAATATTTGTGTTGAGGTAAGAGATCAAAACTTCTGAACGTATGTAAGAAGCTTTAACTTTAGCTGTCATACACACCGTGAATGAGTTTACAAGAATCTAGAACTTATTATTAGTTGACCTTATATACAGTATGTTTAACATTCTTACAGGCCAAGGAAATTTGAATCTTAAGCAATTTATGCTTAAGATTCCAATTAGTACCGTATCGTTCTCCTATATAATCTGTTAAATTAGAGGCATATTTTAATCAATATTAACATATATTGTCACAAGCAGAACAGCTTAGCATTAAGCCTGAACTTTGTATCTCATATAAAAATATTATAATACTTCTTTCTTAATTGTAATCGTCGTATCACATGAACACTAAAACTCGGGACAAACATCTGCGGATAACATAAATTGTCCCGTGCGTTATATTGTATGCTTTATTTATTCCACTTTAAGGACGATTTTGTTTTGGCATTACAATAAAATCTCGCAGAGTTTATTTCGATATCGAGTTTAATCGAATCCTTGAGAATTTAACTATCTAGGGCTTCGATCAGACCCTAGATTTCCTAAAACCTTTATAGACTAATAGCTGTGCCCCGCGGTGTTACCCGCTACATTTTTTGGGATTAAAAGTAGCTTATGTGTTAATCCGGGGTATCAGCTAACTCTATATGAAATTTCATTAAAATCCATTCATTAGTTTTTACGTGAAAGAGTAACAAACATCCATCCGTACTTACAAACTTTCGCGTTTACAATATAAGTAGGGATTGTGAATCACACACACCAACGCTTTCTACTTTCCTATCAATGTAAAACAGGCTGGATCACACGAAAATATCTTCAAAAACCATTCAAAGCATATGAATCCAGGTTTTAATATTCCAACAATATAATCTGAGATGAAGGCTCTCACAGCCACACCCTTCGCGGCTTGTTCAAAGTTAGTGTATTTTATCATGTTACATAAGTTACCTTTGAGGTGTTACCAAGTTATCAGTATATAGTGAGGGCTTATATCCATGTTCGCGTGCCTATATTATGTGGGAACCGTGTTAATTTTGGGCAAAATATTAGTTTTATCCTTAAACGAAGGTATGTATGTGCGCAAAAGTACCGGTATTGATGTGAAATAAGGTATAGTAGGTGTTTGACAACCTGATTAGCGTAGTATTTAGGGTTTGGATCACTGTGCTAGGGGTTGCAGGTTCGATTCCAGCACAGGACAAACATTTGAGTGAAAAAAAGGAGAACACTGATTGGGATAGATACTTGTTGTAATTGATACTTTTTGGTGGGTAAAGGTAGTACGAGATAATTTGGACATCTTTGCGGGAAAGACGTGGCCTGAAACAGCATTGGACAGGGTTTTGTGGAGGAATAATGAGGAGGCCTTTGCCCAGCAGTGGGACACCGAACAGGCTACATAAAAAAAAAGGTTGTACTGCACAGTTGGTCTAATTTGTCTTTTACATATAAGACGTTAGAGTTCCTAAATCATTTGGACAATGTGTCCAATTTTACGATGCGCGATCTTCAGATGTTTTTCGTGACCATTCACTTCCACCCAAGTTATGTTTCACTGCTAGTAACAACCTATTATATGTGTTTATCTCATACATGTCTTTATTAAACCTTATAAGGTCTATTTTGCCTGAAACACAGGTTCACCCGGTTCAGGCACACAATGTAATTATTTTAGGGTTTTTATTAACATTTTTATGTGTAAGCTGGTGACAATCTATTCAATAAACAAAACTGTTTGATTGCAGATAGCTGTGCTACCTACAGCTTCGAGAATAACGTTAGCTAGAAACTACAAACTAATACCTTCAGCATCGGTGTAAACTGATAGTACATCAGAGAACCAGCCTTACATTAGAACAACAGTCTTGGCCACTAATTGGGTTGTACAGATTAGATGGCCCACTGTGTAACATACTGGAATCCAGCGGCATCAGGGTGTCGCCTGACACGGCAGCCTGGCTCCCTGACGACCACACAATGGCTGTTGATGGCCCATTA
Organism: Abrostola triplasia; assembly: GCA_946251915.1. Taxonomy (NCBI): domain Eukaryota; kingdom Metazoa; phylum Arthropoda; class Insecta; order Lepidoptera; family Noctuidae; genus Abrostola; species Abrostola triplasia. The sequence continues at coordinate 11,342,563 of OX276432.1, forward strand.
TTAGCCTATTTACATTTCCAATCAAGGTGCATGTGATTGCGTTTGACTACTTCAGGCTTCAGTGGAATTTGAACGATATGAATTCAAAACGCCTTAGTTGTTGTTGGACTTGTGATTGGAAATACGGCTGTTGAATGGGAGGACTCGATTTCGATGTCCGACTAATTTAAATTTAAAACCATTTTGGAAGAATATTAAAGGGGTGGTTAGAAGAAGTATGCAATGCACTCCAAAATGTAGAAGGCAACTTTATAGATAGACATGATGATAAAAATTGGGGTGCTAGTAGAGCCTTCACGAGTGACGTTACCTAAGTACATCCGAAACACCCTGGACGGTCAACCTCACTACCATCCCTGTTGGCTGACCCATCTCTCCACCACGGCATGACCTATTCCATGTGGCTATTGGCTCATGTCGATACGAAGAACATGATAAAAATACGAATATATTGATTATTGGCTGTGTTTGTGGTTCATGAACCCAGCTTTATCTCTCTCATTATTGCTATCTAAAGTAAAGCCTACTACACAAAAACTGTATAATTATATTAAAACCGGCATCTCAGTTTAACCGACCAACATAACTATTAAATTAAACACGCAAAATACCTATTTCGGCGGTCAGGGCTGGGTCAACAAAAACCAGCATAAAATTAACCGATTATACTAAAAACATATTTATGTAAAGAGGTCTTGTTACGCTGGTATTTTTAGTATTAAGCATAAATAATTTTAATATGCAGGAAATTGAACTTTATTATTATGTGTTTAAGGCTGCATATTTATTGTCAAATGCTGGTGTTTAATATGTGGGTAATGTTGAAAATTATCGAGCCTCCATTCGTGCGAGATGTTTTATTGTGTATTATTAGGGAGCACACATTTGCTATTTCATTATACGTTTTAAAACCAACATGGTGGATTGGGTTTTACAGCTATATTCCAATTATCGCTGCACTTCAAATGGCAATTTTAAAGGATTCCAAAAACCATTTTTACATTAAATTCTTAACTTTTGCATGTGAGGAAATTTCTCTAAAGCCATAAGGCTTTTTTACATACATAGAAAACCAGAAATCGCCCACAGATACAGTGTCTTACCAGTAAAATACCTTTACAAGATATCCTAGCTTTCTAAAGTAATGAAAAAGCATAATAAAGCCAGAACGCAAAAACACTAACATTAAATAGCCAAAACGATTTGCCTCAAATCAAGGCTAGTCTATATTTAATCTAGATTCCTAGCCCCAGTCTAGGTACTGTGAACTTCCGCGAACAGCGCCCCCTGGTGACTGTTGGCTGACACGCGAATGACCCATCACTGATAACACACACTTCACTGCTTTTTTAATCTGTGAACTTGTTTTTATCTGTGCACTTATTTTTTAAAGCAGAGGAATTGATATCAGTTTGATGGAGGTCAGATCAGCGATTGGTGTAGTAAGACTTTTTTATGAAGCTTTAGCCATACGTGATAATAAAGTCACGCCTGTTTCTTAGAAGGGTAGGCAGAGACCACGGATTTCTATTTGCTACGATCCTGCCTGGCATAAGCAAAAGAATAACATACACGTGTATGATCACACTAATATTATAAAGGCGAAAGTTTGTGAGTGTGTCTGTATGTTTGTCACCTCTTCACGCTTAACCGATTTCGATGAAATTTTATACGAAGGTAGCTGACACCTTGGATTAACACGTAGACTACTTTTATCCTAAAAAAATGTAGCGGGTAACACCGCGGGGCGCAGCTAGTAAATAAATACACGAGTATTAAAGGCAAAACGAAATCTAGTAACAATAAAAGCTTATAAATTACATTACAATATACAATGTACATACGCGAGAACAAAGAGTTTGACGTCGTTGACATCACAACGTATTGAAGGGACGTGTAGCCACAAGCAATTTGTAGTTAATAAAGCATTTATAGTTGTCACAACCATTCAACGGGGAGGAAGGGGGGGACAGGGGGAAGGAAGGGGGGGACAGGCGGAATAAGATATTACTTGGAAATGCAATCATACTGGCCATATACGTATTGTAATTTACGTAACTTTTTCTGTAAGCTCGATTTTGTTTTAAATATTTAAATAAGGAATGTGTAGTTTCTTTTGTTTCTTATCCACTTCGTACCAGCTATTTCGGAGATGTGAGGGACAAAATTATTTAAAATGTTAGTTTCGTTTTTTGCCTTTATACCATTTATTTTGCAATTCATTATATAAATACAAGCAAACAATATAATAATGTAAAATACTATGTATTATACAGAATTAATATTTAACTTCATATATATACGTAACATAACACCTGTATTCCCCGAAGGGGTAAGCAGAGGTGCACGTATATATAGTACACCCACATTTTGCCAGCTACGTTTTAAGTCCCAAAGTAATAGACAAGCCTATCGCCATCAACTGGGCACATATCCAAACTCCGTGCTGCTACTGAGTTACTAAAAGAAAAAACCCAGTAACACTTTGCCCGAACCGGGATTCGAACCCAGAACCTGATGCTCAGCAGTCGCGCTAACCAACTAGTAGACCAACGAGGCAGTCTTTAATAATTTTATTTAACATTTTAATAGACTAATAAAAAAACTATCTTTACTTTAATTTGTCTAGTCTGTTACCATATTACACAAAACCCAATAACCTAAACCAACAAATGATCGAGTGCTACGAAAGTACCATATAGCAATTACTGCTACGGTTCTGTTTGCGTAGCGCTACGCCGTAGCTGTGGAATGCGTGGAATGTACTTGTAACTGGTGGTTACGTACTTTGCTACGAGCTTGCTCACCGAGGTGTGCTACGGTAGCAACCATTGATGTTATATTCAAGGTTCAAAAGGCTTTTGTTTCTTATGAATTGCGTTCAATGTACATACTTGAGGTATTGGGAACAACCAGCTATTTTTTTTTCTGTGTTAATGTTTTAGGATAATGGTTTGGAGGAAGAAAGGAGTGGCCTTTGCCCAGCAGTGGGAAACAAAATAGGCTACGAAAAAAAAATGTTTTAGGATTAATCTATACTAATATTATAAAGCTGAAGAGTTTGTTTGTTTGTTTGTTTACTTGAACGCGCTAATCTCAGGAACTACTGGTCCGATTTGAAAATTTCTTTCGGTGTTAGATAGCCCGTTTATCGAGGAAGGCTATAGGCTATATATCATCACGCTACGGTCAATAGGAGCGGAGCACCAATGAATAATGTTTCAAAATCGGGTTGATTTTTTTCCATTCGACAGCTTCCCCTGCGTGCGCTTCGTAAACGGTTTAGGATTCGCCAAAATCATGTACGACAGAATTGTTCTAATTTGCATTATCACCTTCCAATTTTTGCGTTAGTGTTACAAAATACTATATTATTATAGTCAATGTTATATTATAGTTAAGACATACATAATATATTGTGTCACTTAGTCCGGGTGAGAAAACAATTATAGAATACTATTGCTGTTTCCGAATATCCACGCGGACGGAGTCGCGGGCACAGCTAGTTTAGGATAAATTCGTTGAATCTAGTGTTGATTAATACCCTTGTGAGTAACATTTTGTGCCCAATTCATAATAAAAAGTGGAGATTAGTCGTACCTGATGCCTCTTTTGTACAAGAGCCTATAAAATTTGCTTTGTTTACTACATGTCGATTTTAGTTTATTTTTTGAGAAATAAAATGCAATAATTTTGACCTTGAATTACTGACCCTTTTAACGGACGTGAGCTGTGTTTATTGACTGAAACTATGTTATGTTTTTTAGGTCCCAATGTAATGGGGGCGAGCCTATTGCCATCAACCGGGCACAAATCTAGGCTCCGTGCTGCTACTAAGAATTACTTATGGAAAAACCCAGTAACACTTTGCCCGACCCGGGATTCGAACCCAGGACCTCGTGCTCAGCAGTCGCGCTTAGCAACCACTAGACCAACGAGGCAGTCGATCTCAATACAACTATAAAACAACAACACTATCCAATTGCCAAATCCCACAATCCACTAAACTTTCATCTATCATCTGTGTACTAAACATCAAAGACAACCTGACTGGCGCAGTGGCTAAGCGATTAGACTGCTGCGCTAAGGGTTGCGGGTTCGATTCCCGCACGGGGCAAAACTTTGTGCGAACTACGGATATTTGTCCCGAGTCTGGGTGTTTGTGTATGTGACATTTCGTGTTTGTGAAACGCACCCACGACACAGGGTAATTCCTAGTGTGGGGCGACGTTTTTTAAATAAAAAGAAAAAAGAAAAGAAAGACAGCACCGATAGTTACCAACTTACTGCTACCGTTAAACTGACGCGCGCTGTCTTTACTGACGCAAACTAAATATTTGACGGAGCATAAGGCGCGACAGCTCTGACACGTGTCTGACTTATTTAAGGGTGCTTATATAAAGAAACAGGTGCAGACAGGTCGGGGCGGGACGGTACCGGTGGGTGCAGGTGTAGTCGTCATAGTCGTAACATTTTTATATCATACTAGCTGCGCCCCGCGGTGTTACCCGCTACATTTTTTTGGACAAAAAAAGCCTATGTGTTAATCCAGGGTGTCAGCTACCTCCCTAAGAAATTTCATTAAAATCCATTCGGTAGTTTTTGCGTGAAAGAGTAACAAACATCCATCCATAATCCACGCGAACTCATCTATACTATTAAAGAATTCCTTCAATTTAAATTATATCTAATTATTTAAAAATTGCATGTTATGATTACATATATCAAGCTACTATTATACTATTGATAGAACTTGTGTAACCATATTTATCTGCAAATAAATCTTTGACTTTGAGGCAGTCAAAATGGAATAATATTTATATTTCGATGCCCGTCTGCATTGTATTAAATTACGTTAAATTAGAACCTTTCAGAAGAGAAAAATGTAATAATAATTAAATAACAACATGAATAATACAAGCAATTTAGATTGCATATCGCAGTAGATACTTAATTACTGAAATTAATTACTTTTATCATTATGTTTTCTACAAACAGATGATTAATTAGCCTCCGCGACTCGTTGTGAAGAAATAACAAAAAATCATTTAAAAATATTTAATTCGAAGTGAATATGTTATCGGAAAGCTGTCGTTCATTGTGGCGTTCTAAGGGGGAGGCCTTTGTTCAACTGTGGACGTCTTACGGCTGATGATGATGATGAATACGTTAAACTGCCTCGTTAGTCTAGTGGTCGCTAAACGCCACTGCTGAGTCGGGTCCTGGGTTTAAATCTCGGGTCAGGCAAAGTGTGATTAGGTTTTTCTATTAGGTTTTTCTCAGTAGCAATACGGACTCTGGTCTTATGCCCGGTTGAAGGCAATAGGCTCGCTCCCTATTACAATGGGACCTATAACATAACTGGCGAAATGTGGGTGTATTTTACGCTTACTATTTGGGGGTATACAAGCGTGAAGGGATGTTGGAAATACTTTATAAATACGGGGACACCGCATCCTCCGCCTGCTTGCGACTACGACCGGTGCGACTCGACAAAATTAAGAACCTGTGTTCGCGTTAATTCCCTTGTTGTAATTTAATTTCATTACAATATAAACAAGTTAGGAAAACCCTGAGAATAATTATAATCAGGTTAACCTAAAGCACTTTAAACAAAAACAATAAATATAATAAGTAAGAATCACAGCCCATGTACAGTGTACTCATGTAGGCAGCCCACGTAGTTAGCTTATCGCCCACGCCCACAAAACTCCTATTTCTCTTAGTTGACCTTAATAACTTCCGTTGGATTATAATTTAGTAGTTGCAAAACTGTGAAAGTACGCTAAATATACTTTATATTATTATACAGGGGATTGTTGGAATTAAAAATACTATAATATTATTTAACTTGTTGGTGTTGTACCTACGTGAATGTCTTGGATTCAGTACCCAGTTCGAGTGAAGTATTTTTGAGGCAGCTTATTTATTAGGCGGTACTAAGTCTGGATTTGTGTCCGATTAACTTAATCCTTCTTTTTCAACACCAACTTATTTTTCAGCATAACAGGCGAAATGTAAGTATACCCACTATCCACCTCTGTGTATAATATATTAAGTCCCATCGAAAAATAAACTTGATAAAACTTGGTGTATTCATCATCATAATCAGCCGGAGACGTCCACCGTTGAACAAAGGCCTCCCCCTTAGAATTAATGTATTATATAGTCATATTATAAATGCGTATACAACGTATATTTAAGCGAGTTTATTTTTTGACGCATGTTGTTGGCTTTTGTCGCAAGGATTTGTTATAGTACCCAATAAAGGGTCGTAAGCTGACCCTATTACGGGGGCCTTACACTTACAGACAGTCTACTAAAATTTGGGTGCAAAACACACCTCTAACAAGTTTTCTATATAATATATCCTTAGATAAAAATAACCTCATCACTTTCGACTGGTACATACATTCATACATAAAATCACGCCTGTTTCCCTCCTTTGTGTGTATGGGGTAGGCAGAGGCCACGGATTTCCATTTGCTACGTTCCTGGCATACTTCTTTTGCTTCATTCACACGCATCACATTCCTAATACACGCTCGTCGGTTGAGGGTACTCCTCACTTGCCCGACTGGTAGTGTCCTAATGGCTGGCGGCATTGCCATGTTGAATGGCAATGCTAATTCTTTGGCAAAAATAGCCAGCCCTTTGGTTATGTGAAGTGTCGACCAAATGTATAGATATGTCTCCTGAATAGGAGACTCGCACTTGGACCTCATTACCCAAGTGTTTTGGCCTTAATATTAATAATATTTACTCATTGAGTAAATTATGCCCAGTTGGCCAACATTTCAAAGACTATAGACATCAATAGACTTAAGAAAATTCCTTTTTATGTAGCCTTTTCGGTGTCCCACTGCTGGGCAATGGCTATTATTCCTCCACAAAACCCTGTCCATTTCAGGTCATATCTTTCCCGCAAAGGTGGGCAAATATTACCACAAAATGTATACCCACCGACGGCCGCCGACGAAGAGACACCAAGAAGGCGATGGCGAGATTATTTGCTCATCTTTGCGAGAAAGGAAAGTTAAAATAATACTTTCTAATTATATTATCAAAGTTACGTAACAATTGTAATCGATGCTTAATCACTAATCACTCTAAATCGTCTTAAAACAATCTTATTAACGAACAATCACATTTCTTCAGCCGTAGATATCAACAAACAAAACACACACACACATACAGCGTCCATAGTGTGTGTTATCACGAGCCAATAAGATAAGACCACCGATTAACACGATGGTAATGATAAAAACTATATACAGCAAAGGTGATAACAGTTCGTATGGTTTTCTAAAACACTACTAGTGCTCATAGAAAAAATGAAATACCGAAAATTACATTGTGTAGGTTTTTTTACTAATATTTCTTCGTCTGACGGTTTGAGTATTTCATGGCCTATCCAAGTGTCCTTTACATACTAGGAGACGGGCGTCTGTAGGAACCGGTCGACTCAAACTCGCTGTGGTTCTCAAAAAACTTCTCAGACCACCTACGCTGTTCTCCCTATATAATATATTATAGGTATATATTATTGAAACCCTAAGTTAGAGGTACTAGGTTAGGAAATGCCAATGCCATCTAGTTTTAAAGAAAATGACGTGTAAAACAAAACCCATTTGCAGAAATAAATTTATTTATGATTTACAATTACGCCTGTAATCCACTGTTATAGTTAGTTAGTTTACAAATTTCTATGTCTATAATTATGTTAGGTAATTGAGGGTGGATACGATACTCGAATCCCCGAAAAGACACGAAAAAGCAAACAAAAAGTATGTCTAAAAAACTTAGCAGTAATTTACGCCTAAGTGTTGCTCCCTTACGTAAGAAACTAAAACATCAAATATTTTTTGCATAGACAATTCATACAGATTAGTAGAGTGATTATAATTTTTAAGACCAATCACACCACAAGTCGATGTGGCCAAGTGGTTGACGTTCCGAATTTGTATACACAAGGTTGCGGGTTCAAACTCAGACAAGTATAAATGTGATATTTTAATGTCATAAATACTTTCTTAGATATCCTAAGACACCACTGACTAACGGAGACGGAAAACATCGTGAGAAAACCTAAATTTCATTATCTGAAATCGCGCTGTGAGCTAGCGTGGTGATCAAAGCTCAATCCTTCTCTATAAAAGAAGAGGCCTTTGCCCTGCAGTGGAACAGTTATAGGCTGTTATTAAAAGACCCAACAATCTAAATGAAAATAGAATAGAGGCAACAAAACTGAGACGTTAGCTTGGCTCGCATCGGGCGGTAAGTGGGCGATGTGTGCCTTCAGACAGTTTCCGGATTAAGGTCTCGCGGGATGAAATGCATAGCAAATTGTTGAGAAGAATATGAGAACGGAACTTACAGAGTAGGGGTAGAGTCTAGGAAGTATTAACATTAGTATTAATAACTTAGACTAGTATGTTTCCGTTACAAACTTCAATACGTAACATAGATAATATGGCCTTTTTTAGCCTAGATTTATGCTTTGAGTAGCTCGTGATAAAAGCATAATTTTCGAATCGAATAAACTTCTATACAACCTGGATTGTCAAAAAGAGCGTCAACTCTTTGCTTATATTTCCATGCTTTAACATTTCAATCATTATTACCTGGTGAGTCTTTGAATTTAGTAGTGATATTTTGCATTCATGCAAATATGTATTCTAACCCTTTCCCAGTCCAATGTATTTATTATACGCGGCAATTATTTAACTATTGTGTCTACCGTCTGGACAGGCAACCTGGCCATGTACTTGGTATTTAAAATCTATGTGATACATTTTTTATGCACTTCACGAAAATTACTGTATTATAATGCTGTCGTTAAACTAATAACTGAGATATTTCCTCCTGAATGTTTAAAAAGGTTTAACCCTTTAGCACTCCTATATCATGGACCATTGGCCAATGAGAGCACAGAACAAACACCCTTTACCCGGAACAATTATAAATACGACAAATATTTTAACCGCATCGCGATCGAGCCGACCCACAGCGGACCCGGGTCAATCGGGTTAATTATACCCGGTTAAAAACAGGGGATTTAAAATGTTATAATTCCTACGAAATTGTGTCGATAATAAACTTTATTCTTCCCAGAATATAAACCGGAGAGAGCAGGGGCCTAGACGAGCGGCAAGTGGAATCTATGACATAATATTATTTTGATTTTGTTCTTTTTTAATGTGTCAGAGTTTTAGACCAGTCTTTATGTACTGCCTATTTGACGTTAAGCACTGATAGCCGAGTGGTATGGCCATTGGACTGCCAAGTTAAAGGTCGCAAGTACAAACGCGGCACGCACCAATGTCTTTTCGAATTCATGTGCGTATATAAATTAGTTATCAGCTGCTAAAAACGGTGAAGGAAAACATCGTGAGGAAACCAGCACACCTACATTTTTTAACGGTGTGTAAAGCCATGTCAGCGGCCTACAGGCAGTTTAAATTCTTACACTAGGTTGTTCGTCAACCATACGATAAGAAGAAGCAAACGTTCAAAAACTACTATTCTATAGTCCACTTTGAAAATCGAATAGAATACAAAATTCCTGTATTGATAATTGACTACTAACCCAATACATCACACGAACGTTTACAATTACCTCTACTAATATTATAAACGCGAAAGTTTGTATGTATGGATGGATGTTTGTTACTCTTTCATGTAAAAACTACTGAATGGATTTTAATGAAATTTCATATGGAGGTAGCTGACACCCTGGATTAACACATAGGCTACTTGTTATCCCGAAAAAATGTAGTGGGTACTGCGAGGCGCAGTTAGTAATTAGTATTAATAGAATTACGAGTTACGAAATTTATATAAATAAATACATAAATGATAGCACAACAAAATTTCTTCGAGATAAGACTATATTGTAGCGAGCAGCTGATTGTTAATCAAACCTTACTCTTATCAGACATTGCAATAGTAAATAGGAACAGGTATTCAGAGCAACAATACTTTACGAATTATTTGTGTAGTCTTAAGATAGGTACTAATATTTTTCATTATTACAAATTTCTCTCTTTTCTGAGCGAATTTTTGTTTGTTAAAAATGTATTTAAAATATATTTTTAGTCAATAAATTGCTATAAAATTTTGTGTGCAATTAAATCTAAATATAAGTAATAATAATTATGACTTTAGTTTAGCATTTAATTATTTTGTTTTACCAAACAATAGACTTGGGTAATTTGTTACGGACTTTTTGGATTATCTATGAACTTCCGACCTCACACTTAAAATTAAGACTAGACTTAGCAAATATACTATTAACAAATGATTTTTAGGATACACCCTTTAATCGAACCTGAATATAACCAGGACAAATTCACGGTAACCTAATATTCTAAGATTAAAATTCACAATTCGGTTCCAAACCCTTAAATACGGTCCCACGATCGAAAATCCACACTTTCTGAACCAATATCCTTTCCGAACGAATCCTCAAAAATATTCTCAAAGCACACACACAATTTAAATATTATCATCATGAAAGTAATTCCGGTATTCATGAAAGAAAACTAAAGGCGAAGATTTTCCCTCTGGGCAATATTATTAAAGTGTTCTTCATAGTTATCGGCCGCCGCTAAAATAGTATTTTGCATGCATTTTGAAGTATACAGCCTGATACAAAAATCTATGGAAAACCTTAATGGCAACCCGGTTAAATGTTCTAAAGGAAACTAAAAGATTTGCTAACAATATTTACCTATAGATGTGACACATCTACGTAAGTATACTCGACCGCATCTACTTTGATTGCTTTATCAGAAATATGAATGGATTTATCGATAAGATAAAAGACAACTTATATTATTCTTAAAATACAATTATGTTATTTACATTAAAAAAAACTATTTATTGATATTTCTTTACGTTGCGATCGAAAAAATGATCATTTGTCTTTTATACGTTGAAAATGTGTAGATATTTTGGAATACTGATCTGTGACAATATTACTAGATATGATCGGCTAAGTTATTGATTTTTCCTACATAGTCCACTTAACCCTTAGATACGTAGAAAACACTCGACTAGTCCTAAACTCCTAACGTTATAAAATTATCAATACAACCTCAAAATTAATTACAGAAAATATCCTAGCGATCAAGTGAAGTAATATCGGCAAAACTCTACATTTCGTGCTTGATTTTAATACGTTGAGTAAATCTGTTATCCAGACATAGGACTCACATTTATCAGGGAGATTATGATCCTTTTTCAGAGAAGGTTCTCGAAGCAATTGCTTTGATTTCCGTAGTATTTCAGTCAGCACCCACAGGTTATACTGGGTTGGCTGGCATCGCACGATTCCATAGATTTTGACGTTTATTTTACATGACACGTGGAATGACACTGACATTAGCAATAGCAACATTATCAATTAAATATCCTTCTCTTACTCAATTATAGGTGTTTTTCACACAGACGACGGCTGTAATACCCTTATCTACTCATCGCAAATAAGAAACCACTAAAGTACATACAAACGTTAAAAATACGCACCAGAGACGCTGTTGTTCCTCTCGATTGGGTGTTGTTGTGTGAATACGGGGTGGTTCACGTGACCCTACCGTCGGCCATCAAATCCGTGGGCACGTGTTAAAGTAATATTGTAAACAGAACGCATTAGCGGTGTATTGTGTGTGTTTGACGTGACGGTGGGGAGTCGCGGGCGTCAGCGGTGGGAGCGCGCGATCAGTGCGCGCCGCGGGTGCTCACTGGCGGCGAGCGGCGAGCGGCGAGCCGGCTGCGCGCGCATGCGCCGGTCGATCGCCGACACTCGGTCACTGGGCCGGCATTGTCTTGTTTCGCATTCGAAAACAAACCTTTGTCTAGGAGGGGGAGACCGCGAGGCGCCGCGGCCCAGTCGGTAAAATTAGTTGTGTGTTTCACACCTGTTGGTTAGTTAATCACGTACTTAAGTATTCTATTACAAAATCATTACTATCCGCCGAGATGCAAGCGGATTACAAAGCAGCCGCCTTTAAACTATTGAGTACAACTTTAACGAGATTAACAAGTAGGGGCGGAGGAAATAAATTTACTTTTTAAACGAACTGGAGCCCTTTTACGAGTACACATATAAAAGAAGGCAGCACACCCGTTTTTTACTCTTTACCACCGGCAGCTGTATCGGAATTCACTAAATGTCTTCACACAGGAAGCTTGTGAAGTCTTGGTTCGTTGATTTTTCATGCGTGTAATACAAGCCGCCTGTCGGGTAGTATGCTAATAACCAACCGAAGTTTAAGATTTAATTAAAATTTGACTTTAATCGCGTAGGTTCAGGCTTATACGGCCGGCCTTAGTTGTATTTTAATTAAAGTATAATATATTATGCCAAGCAAACTACATTTTCCGTGTTAAAGTACATAAATGCTTTTTAATTACTATTTTAACTGCACAATTTAGTGTGGTATTTAGGCTCAAACAATTGAAATCTAAGTGTAGGCACCTAAACATATCAGTGGGATATATATGCTTACATAGTTATATTCTTTGCAACTATTATCCCTAGGCTTAGTCAGAAATATGACATGCAATCAGCTTGAGATTGGGGAATTGACGTGTATGGGGAATGTGATGCGTGGGAATGAAGCAAAAGAAGTATGCCAGGATCGTAGCAAATGGAAATCCATGGTCTCTGCCTACCCCTCAGGGAAACAGGCGTGACTTTATGTATGTATATATGTATCAGCTTGAGACAGAACTTCTGCACTGCTATATATAGGTAGACAGAGGACTCTATAATAATATTATTCTCCTGACCGAATTTCGGTCAGGTCGGCCTTTCTCAGAGACTAGCCAACTTTGCAAGAGATATTATAGTGCACAAGTATGCGCGCAGACACAGGTGGACTCCCTATTCCCTCACCCTCATAGTCCGATGGGATGGTAGACCGACACGACCGGAGTGATATCAGACGCAGTACCAACGGCTTAACGTGCCTTCCAAAGCACGGAGGGGTCTCTACATGTGAATGGGATGGGTGACAGTTTTCACATTTCGGGACCCCTCCGTGCTTCAGAAAGCACGTTAAAGCGTTGGTCCTGCGCCTGATCTCTCCCCAAGCGGTAAGCACAGTAGCAGTTGCACCACACATTTCACCATTTACAGGTCCCAGTGTAATAGGGAGCGAGCTTATTGCCATTTACCGGGTACAAATCCAGACTCCGTGGTGCTACTGAGAATTACCTAGTGGAAAAACCCAGTTAGACCTTGCTCGACCCGGGATTTGGACCCAAAGCAGTTGCGCTCAGTGACCACTAGACATGGGCGCCGGTAGTGGGGTGCAAGGGGGTGCACCTGCATCCCGCTGGCATGCAGGGAAATACATAGATTTTTTTATTCTTTATTAATTTTGTTTGAAATGCGCCTTTAGTCCCCTTCTATCCATGATCTTTTCGAATATGTTTGACGAAGCCAATGCGTCTAGTCCATTTATTCTACATTTTCTATTAGTTGTGTAGCAGTGTGTATATAGTTACTAATGGAAATGCACTGTATGCAACTCTTGAAAGAAATCCCGCCACCGCCCATGCCACTAGACTACCGAGGCAGCCAAGACAATCTGTAATAATAATTACAATATAATTTTGGCAAAATTAAGCGATAAGTGAACCATCGTGATACGATCAGATATACCTTACATTGTCGACCAATATTTGTTTTATCCATACCAGATGTGATACAGATTACCGCCAACACTAGTGCGCCTCGAAGGACCAATTGCTATTACAGTAAGGTAGGTTCAAAAGACCAAGTACATCAACATTATCAATAGATCCTGTGATACTAAAAGAGGCTTGGCAATCGCGCCAATCAAATTGTCAGCCATTTATCGCGATATTATGATTATTATTAGAACAGATTGTTACTTTAATACTTCGCCTAATTCTCCATCACGGAGATTATTAAGGAGCTCATTGTGACAAGTTTGTGATAAGACGACTTGATATCAGCTTTTGACGGGTTTGATATTGATTGCTAAATAAGAACTTAAATTTTTGGTTCATGAACTGTGTTCGTATGGTGTGGTCTAGTGGTGGCTAAGTGCCGGTCAATGATCAGCAGTCGATGAGTATTAGCACCTAGGTTTGAATCCAGGGTCGGGCAAATTGTTCTTGGGTTTTTTCATTAGTTCATTCTCAGTTGCAGTCACGGAGTCTGCATCTGTACCTGGTTGATGGCAATAGGCTCGCCCCTTATTACATCGAGACCTAAAACATAACTGGCGAAATCTGTGTACTATATGTGCACTTCTGTCTACCCCTTCGGGGGATAAAGGCGTGATGTTATGTTTTACTTCTACTCCTCCCTAAACTAATCCATAAACGTATAGTTGTTTTGACAAAGTTGCAACTGGTAACCGGTGTTCTAAGTTCGCGGTCACGTTGGAATCGTAACATGGAACTTTGTCTCGCCAACACGTGTAACACAAACTTTCATTATGACTGAATTTCTGTTGACGAAGAATTTTGTAGGACTTTTATATCCTATATAACTTGTTGTGATAAATAACATTGTATGGAAAATATATTATTTATTTATGTATTGCACTATGTATTTATACAGAAAGCAATCAGACATACAGAAAACAAAGGCTATTCTTAACAAACATACCCTAAAAAAAAGGTCATAACACACATATCAACTCGAGCCTTGCATTATTCTTCGTATGATACTCCCTACTGCAACGCACTCTAATCGAAATCGTAACGTAATCGCCTCGACTCGGGTTGGCGCCTGTTTGACAGCGAGGTGAAAGGCGAAACGGTGACTATGCCTTTCCGAGTTGATATGTGTACTTGTGTAGCGACACTTAATTTAAGTCATAAAATCCAAGGGGAAAAATATTCATCCAGTGCTCCTATGTCTAAAAGGGAAGGAGACCGGTTCATGGCTATAGACTCGCCCGTATTACATTGGGACCTAATACCTATAACATACTAGTGAAATGTGTGTAGTACACACCTCTGCCTACCCTTCGGGGAATACATACATAAAGTCACGCCTGTTTCTCAGAGGGGTAGGCAAAGACCACGGATTTTTCCACACCAATTGCGACGATCCTGGCATATTCTTCTCATTTGTGTGTTTGTATTCTGCTAACCCATTATAGGTATAAATTAATAAAGGTAACTTGAAAAATGATGGATACGAGCGGGACTCGAACCCGCGACCCTCGCCGTACCGTGGGGCCGCACTGCCAACTGAGCCACCGTGACACTGCTCGCATCCATCGAATTTCAAGTTCCTTTTTAGTATTTACGTCTTAAGGGTGACGTCAGGTATTATCTGGTGGAATCTACGATTACCAATACCATTGGTTGCTAATGTGAAACTATTATAAGCTCCAGTTTTCACTCGGCTCATCAATCAAACCCAAGTGTCCAGGTAAGCGGTCCCTATCTTCAATAAAACCAGTGGGGAAGTGCATCCGACGTGCGGAACCCACTCGACTGCAAATAAGTCAATAAGAGTGCCAGAGAGCCCTTAACAGGTGTTCGATCATCGATTTCAGTTTGGTTAGTCGATTTTAGTGTTGTGATGTTATCGATAGTTTTAGGTTCACTTTGTTTAGACGTTGTGTAGGTTAGTGATGGTAAAGGTTTTTAAAGGGTTTTGTAAAACAAACGTGATTTAAAGTATTTTATATTTAGAAGCTTTCATGAGTTTTTTTTTCTATTTTAATCGGTTATCTGCCAGAGACAATCCTGCCAAAATCAGTCCAGCCGTTTCAGAGATAAGCCAGAACAAACAGACAGATTAACAACTTTTTTTTAAAGTTGCGTTTTTGTTACGCATCATATAATTACGTATACTATCACATGCATTGAGTAAAAAGCTGTTATCTTGATGTTACATACAGACACTGTAATTTTATTTAGGCTCATGATTTGACAAGTTAACATGACAAGGTACTCCATCATTTCGTTGCTGCCTGTGGAGGAAGGGATGTCGAGTTCCTCCAACGAAAGGGGAAGATCTTCCAATCAAGTTGTGGTATGCCTGGTGGGCCGCGACATATCATCGCTTGGTTGGAAGACCTTCCCTTTTCATTGGAGGAACTCCACATCCGTTCCTCCACACTGCCTATCCTATTAACCACTGCTTAATCAACTATCTTCCAATGTATATAATTAGAGCTTACAATTTATCAAGTAGGGAGGTACTTATCTTTATCATAACAACTACCCTACATGCTACCAAGTTCCCATAGCTCTACTTTGACCCGTTCTGCTAC
Organism: Abrostola triplasia; assembly: GCA_946251915.1. NCBI lineage: Eukaryota > Metazoa > Arthropoda > Insecta > Lepidoptera > Noctuidae > Abrostola > Abrostola triplasia. Next base: position 11,358,837 of record OX276432.1, read on the forward strand.
AGAACATTGTTACGTCCGCCGCCCTCTAACATTATCTTTTAAAAATCCACTGCGAAGTTTCTAACTAATACAAAGTTGTTATCCTCTCACTGTTTTCCTATTCAGTGAACCAATCTGTTTAGATAAGATAACACAATTCATAGTCTTTTTGGTCTAGAGTTTAAGTCTATCTTTTTTGTTTAAAGTCGCTTTATTGACATTTTATGATTTTCTCGTTTAATTCAGCTTCTGATAGTAAAGTAAAGTAAAGTAAAGTTTATTGACCATAAGTATAGGTTACAGTACACCGGTAATACCCACATATCTCCATAGTACATAGTATAGGGCACACTCGCTTACGTTCAATTACACTAAGTTAGAACTTATCTATAACAAGTAGCGAGGGGAGTAGAAGAACGAAGAGTAAGCTGAGAAACGAAGAGTAAGCTGAGATCTCGAATCTTCATCAGCTACAATCCTGCCACAGAAGCATTCAGTATCAGTTCTAATATTAACATAGTCAGTTTGGTTATTTTAGAACTAGGCGATAAATGACTATATAGTTTTTATTTATTTATTAAAACATCATTACAGGTTGTCACCCAATGGGACAGCGAACTACTTTATACTAAGCACATGAACTATCAAGAAAGCTGGAAGAAGTATCTGGCTTCTTAATATAATAATTAGGATATTGTGCCCTTCACATAGTGCATACTGAGCGGAGAATAGAATCTCTTGCTACACATATGTATCTATATCATTGTCTAATATATAAATGAAAAAGACTTTTCTCTTCCAACGGCCCATAAATTTAGGAATAATGACCAAATAATGTTAGTTTGTTTAATTAATGTATTTGATGCGATTCCTTTACGAATATTTTGCATGCCGACTGATAAAATATGGCTGAACTCGACTTTTATGCAACTACATCCTGTACCCATATTTGCAAAATAAATTATCTTTCTGTCAAGAAAAATAAAAATGGTTTTTTAAGTTTGTATCTACAAATATTTTGTGTGGCTTAAAAAAAAGGATTTATGTACATTTTAACCACTTTCAAAACGCAAGCAACAAAGATTTCAATTTAGTTATAGATTAACTTCCTTCACTGCAATATTTTATAACAAATTTTGAGGAAACAAATAAATATCATTAACAACCAAAGTATTACGATATCTAAAAAAGCGGACACAGTGTATCGATGCAAGCCAGTGGTGCATGCCTACCACTCGAAGCGAAGACGCCAGCGTCAGCCTCCCCGGGTCGATGGACCCGTACCGAAGATTAAAGCAGATCCTATTATTGTGGAGATTGCAACATCATGCTACATCGAATTGCATATTATTCTTAGGGATCCGTGATACATAAAGAATTTCGACGATTCCGATCTTCTTTTTCTTATCGTATGGTTGATGAACAACCTGGTGTCAAAGTTTAATCCGTCTGTAAGCCTCTGATATGGCTTTGCACACCGTTAAAAATTCTCTCAGGTGTGCTGGTTTCCTCGCGATGTTTTGCTGCACAATTTTGATAACTAATTTATAATACTCACATTAATTCGAAAAGACATTGGTGCGTGCTGGGGTTTAAACTTGCGAGCTTTAATTTGGCAGTCCAACGGTCATACCACTCGGCTATTTATGCTTGAAGCTTGTTAGCTTTGTATACAAATTAAGCTTCTTGCACAATTAGTTTGAGTGGGCGGGGCCAATAGCTCGCAAGTTTGCATCGTTGAAGCAGAATCTTTGTCGATGAGATCAAATGACTACCTAGCTCACCGCAGCCATTACTTCAGTCTGATAATTAAGTAAAGCCTTATAACCTCTAAAGTCTATACTTAGTGAAAAGGTTGTTATTGAGATCTTTGCAAGTTAACAGGTGACTGAACCTGTGAAGTTACTGACAGTAATTGCCTGTTTCGTAATCATTTTGATCCACTATTAGGTATAGTCAAGTTCTTAATATAGAGCATGTCAAATAATAGCACGGTAACAGTAACAACCGATATTATAAAACTCATAGAAGACAATTTAAAATGACTTACAATGCTTCCAAAGGTTACTGGGAAAGTAAAAACCTTCCATGTTCCTGATGAATGAATAATTGAAATGAGTTTAGAAAACCTTGAATAATCCTTCATCCTTGCTCTTGCGAACAGTAGGTATTATTTTTGTTTCCTTGAGTGGTTAAAATAAAAAGTATTCGGTAGTTTTATGTGCTGCCTTGAATTTGAAACACCTGTTTTCAGCGCCGCGTTTAAGACCTGCATTTCGTTTTTACGAGTTCTTCATAATCCTGGTCTCTCAACTAATAAAAAAGTTAGAAAATAACCAGCTACATGTTCACCATTTTATTTAGAGATACCCAAACATTCACACTTAGATAATATCCCTCGCAATGATACGGGAAATACTCAATACCATGTTACTAAAATATCACGTACCACACTCGCAGTTTAGCCAAAATATATTATGACATGTATTGTAAAGACAGGCTGTAATAGTTCCTCGAATTTCCAGAACAACCAATCCCAATTCTTATTAATACAAGATTGATACTAGGAAGACAAACGAAGAGTTATATAAAGGAAATAAACTCAATCTTCAAAGCAAAACGTTATACATTCAGTATTTACCATTTCCCCGATGAATATAAACAAAATCATAGAACAATATTCACCATAAGTTATCCTGGATTTACATAAAGTATGTGTACAGAACCCTCCTCTGTGTTTACAATTCAGTGGCGTCGCAAATCTTAAGATTTCCTCCGGCTTTTTTGTCTATATTCATCTTGAATCTTCCCCTTGCGTTGCAAGCAATTCTAGATTTGTTTGCAAAAACGAAAATGATTTTATATTTTCATTTTCCTACTTCATTACTTTGATTTGGAATTGCTAGTGGAATATTTGAACGACTTAAAGAATTTTCTTTTAGACGTTTCTGATTTGATGGACTTATGAAACTCTTTCAATGCCTATTCAATTTAGGTTTGGTTGGAAGATCAACCTTTTAGTTATGTGACTGTGATATATTTAGCTAACTTCAGGTAGATCGTTGGAGAGTAATAATTATAGTACCTATAGTCAATCGAGAGGCAGTAGGTATGTTTTAACCCAATCAAATTTACTCTCGAGAACCGTTTTGCTACTTGTCTAGGGGGCTGAACGGTCATATTGGGACTATCGTGATCGGTCAACAATATCTCTTTTCTATTGATCGTATAAATCTCTACCAGAAGAAGCAGTGCTTAAATTAGGTTGGTCTGACTCTCGAATGCTAAAATTCATGTCCTCCTCGGTCACTAGCCAACTACGCAGAAGAGATTATAGTGCACAAGTATGTGTGCAAACACAGGAGCACTCACTTTTTCCTCACTCATAGTCCGATGGGACGGTAGACCGACACGACCGCAGAGAGATCTGGCGCAGGACGACCGGCTTAACATGCCTTCCGAGTGTTACACCAATATATTATATTTATGTTTTAACTCTGCTTTCATAGACAAAGACCGTGGGTGTTAGTTTTTCAAGAAACAACCATATATTATATATTATTTTATTTATGCCCTACACTCTTTACAAATCTAGCGACGACTACACCTATCTATACAGCAGTATTTTGGAAAAAAGATCTAGTATAAACCTATAAATATAAAATCACGTTTGTACTCCCTAAAGGTAGTCAGATTTGTGTAGTACACCCACATTTCATTCCTAGGGTATAAGTATTTATTTATCGGTAACTATATATTTACCAAGTCACCTAAAAAAATTCGAGTATTAACATTTCAGCGACAAACAATGCCTGTAAACTTAACCATAAATAATTATACAACGGAATACATCACAAGTTTGCAAGTCCTACCTAATGCTGTGGTCACAATACTCTAATCTAGTCCAACAAGGAAATGAAGAGAGCAAACAAACTTCCAGTTGTATGCCCTAGATGGTACTAGGAACGAAAACAAATAACGCCACAGCAGCCTTGTAATTAATTCATATCAAACTTGAACGAACTCGCCGCGCCCAGGAGACTGGAAACTCTTAATTGTACTTCACAAACAAACGCTCATTCTTGCTCGTTTAAATATACAGATATACTTCGCACTGTTTAATCATAATAATGATCTGGTTGTAAGTTGTCGAGGCCATTTGTTTGCAGTACTGCTTAATTCGGAGCTGAAAGCTGAAACGATTAAATGTAAAGGAATATTTTATACGTTACTGGTCGTTGGAAACCTGAAAATCTGACAAGCAGTAGGTACCAATGTGTAGGCTAGGTATCTTAACCCTTTCCCAGTGTTGACCCACGGATGGAGCATAGCTAATGTTTTACTATTGTGTTTGCTTATGGGCAAGTGAGGAGTACCCTCAACCGAAGAGCGTGTATGAGGAATGTGATGCGTGTGAATGAAACAAAAGAAGTATGCCAGGATCGTAGCAAATGGAAATCCGTGGTCTCTGCCTACCCCTCAGGGAAACAGGCGTGACTTTATGTATGTATGTGTCTGCTTCACGCACAAGAATAAGAATAAGAAGTACCGAACTTGGTTGTGGAAGGCAGACAGATAGTGACTTCTGAATGGTAGTCGCCATAAAATAGGTACGTATCAAGCTGTCTAGTAAAAATAAAAGTCCACGACTAAAATAATTGGAAAAAGGCAGATGCAGATAGGTGTACTATGGTAGTGACAGTGACATCCATTCAATATTTTTAATGACCTGATTAGCGCTGTGGCTAAGCGATTAGACTGCTGCGCTAAGGGTTGCGGGTTCGATTCGCATGGAAAAAACTTTGTGCGAACCAATCTTTGTTCCGAGTCTGAGTGTATGTGTGTGATATTTCATGTTTGTAAAACGCACTCATGATACAGGAAAAAATCCTAGTATGGGGCGACGTTTTAAAAAAAAACTCAATATTGAATCTGCACTACTCTTGACTGGATGGCCTACTGGTAGCTTCCCAGCGCGTAATAACAAGAACGTGGTGCAGGCTTATTCGTCCTACTTACCACCAATAGACAGTTCTAATTAAAAATACGAAATGTTACGTCTGAAATGATACAGTCGGACGGAGGTAAGAATGGAGGCTGAGCTCAATTGGAAGTGGTCTTATTCTTAATAATACAAAAATATATAATATTTGTAGCCGTATTTAAACAAACTACATGTTGTTTGTGTAGTACGTACGTGGTTAGTTAATGTGGTGGTTTTATACTCTTTGGCACCTACTTGCTGGGACAGAATAAGAATAACGCGCCGTGAGAAAAGATCATAACTTCTCCTAATAAACATAACATAACATCACGCCTGTATTCCCCGAAGGGGTAGGCAGAGGTGCACATACAGTACACCCACATTTCGCCAGTTATGTTTTTAAGTCCCCATGTAATAGGGGGCGAGCCTATTGCCATCAACCGGGCACAAATCCAGACTCCGTGCTGCTACTGAGAATTACCTAATGGAAATCCTAGTAATGCTTTGCCCGACCCGGGATTCGAACCCAGGACCTCGTGCTCAGCAGTCGCGCTTAGCAACCACTAGACCAACGAGGCAGTCTTCTCCCAATATCAAAGTATAATTTTACCTTATACCTACCCTATTTTATTGTAAGGGAACAGAAGACCATAATGAACATATTTCAATAAACTAACAGTATCGGCACTAAGTATAATAACACTATGATCTAGGTACCGCGCAGATATGTCGATTAACGAAATTCACATACTTACATCGTAAAGATTGCACTGTAGACAGCCTCATTTGTCTAGTGGTCGCTAAGCGCAAATAGTAAGCAGGAGGTTCTGGGTTCGAATCCCGGGTCGGGCAGTTTTTCTTGGTTTTTCATTAAATAATTCTCAGTAGCAACACGAAATCTGGATTTGCACCCGATTGTTAGCAATAAGCTGCCCACTATTACATTGAGACCTCTCACCTGGGTATAACGTAACTGGTAAAATGTGGGTGTACCTATAACACACCTCTGCCTATCCAATCGTGGAATACCGGCGCCGCGTTGTTTTAAGTTTTCCACTACATGTCCAGATGAATGGCAATTTGCTCGTCACAGATTATATATAATAGAAATTTAATTTATATTATTGATAAGACACTATCTAGGGTTTTGAGGATTGCAGAATTACGAATTAAACGATATAAAATGGTGTTCTACAAATAGAGTACCTAGTTGAAGACCAGAGCTTTCATCTGTGACTTCCTAACGTCTTCCTTCCTAAGGCGCAACGGCTAAGCGATTGGACTGCTGTGCCAAGGGTTGCGTGCTCGGTTCCCGCACGGGACTAAAATGTATGCGATCCGCAGATGTTTGTCCCGAGTCCAGATGTTTTCATGATAATATACATAATGATTGTGACATTGTGGGGCGACAAAACAAAATTCTCTTTCTTACTCTTCAACTGGCCTCTCCATAAAATCTCTCTAGCATATAAGACAGGAATCGGGACTTCCAACGCGTAAACCCATCCAGTGATGAAAGCGCTTGCCACTGCAGCTTGGATGTCCTGGATCGGCATCACTATACCGCAATACACTGCTAGTGTTCATCAAGGTCACCACCATAGCTAATTTACAATACTTTGCTTGCATTGAACATTTGCTATAGATTAAAAATAAATAAAACCAGTATTTTTTTACCATTTATTGTACATTGTTTTTGTAACACGATACATTATAAGCATTCCCTATAACAGCATGCATTAAACACTCGCGTGCAAAAAACGTGGACAAACGTAAACTAGAGCCAAATATTCATAATTTATTTAAAATAATATAATTTTGTACATTTTTTAGTCAAATTGAAGTTACATTAAATTATTGCTAAACAATGTTTTTTTAATACATTTATATTCGTGAAATAAAATAACGAACACTACAGTGTCCATCAAATAACAAATAAAATAGAATAACATGAGAAACTCGATCAGTTTCATCGCACGCAAGCTAACATGAACAATTTTGAAACCAGTTTCAGTAAAACTATGAAATCCAATATTTCCTTTCATTCATATAATCTAATAATGAGGAATCTAATAATCATCCACAAATTATGTTCCTGCGCGTGACCATGTAAAGTGATCAGGGAATTATCACAAATTAAAAATGTTCGAATATCATTTCAATCCAATCTCAAGGAACAGATAATACCATTGATCTATCAGAATTACCTACAGTTGGAACATTTTTAAATTGAAATGACAAATTCTCGACACTCGTTCTCAATCCAATTCCAGACTACCAGTTGGTCGGTATATTTCATTTCAAATCGTATATATATTTATTTATAAAACAAATATATCGTACTAGCTGACCCGGCGAACTTCGTACCGCCCTGTCAGCATTTAAACCTTCCCTGGACTTCCACATCCTTTCCCTTCATATTTCAAGACCGAAACTAGCCATATCGGTCCAGCCGTTCTTGAGCTTTAGCGAGACTAACGAATAGCGTTTTATTTTCATATATATAGATTATATATGTTTCTTTTAAGATCTTATTCGCAGTCAACAAAACATAATTTGTAGGCGATCCCTAACCATTAATTCTAACATTTAATACTATTGATTACCTAATATTACATAACTTCATATTATAGTGATATTCTAAATGTAGAATACATAATATATTATTTACTAAATATACATATACGTTAAAAACAAAAGCATAAAAATGTTGAGGAATGGTTTACTTAAACGTTTTGCGTACTGGAGATTTTGATTTAAATTATATTATTGTAGGCAGTTTAAGTTATTTGAGCCTTATATGCAAGAATATATATCTTATAGTAACTAAAATATGGGTCTAGAACGGCAGCATTTATTTGAACCAGCGTGTGAATTCTCATATTTGGTATAATAATCATTACATTTTTCTCACAAATTTCAAGAACATTTTAATCGTTTACACTGACCCAGATATATTTTAACTACAGTCCATTGTTTAAGTAAATAGTTTATGTAAACTTAACATCAGAATAAATTTCAAAGCTACATATAATACTTAAGTTCTTACTATAACCGTCAGTAAGACATATTATATTTGGTACCATATACATATATGTTTAACATTTTGCGACACATAAAATATACTTACCTACTACGTGTAGTTGCCATATTTCTTTGTAAGTTTGCTTAATTCATATAAATTCTACAATACGCAAAAGGTTTCAGGCGAAATATACAAGCGGAACAGTTTTATATAATCATTAACATATGAGATTCAATAAGTAAACAATGTACAAAGAAAGTTAGTGTAAAAATGAGGCTGGTTATTATAATTTTTCTATTGTAATATAATCTTGCTGTTAAAATATATTATTTTTCTATAGACGATATATTAGACAGAAGTATTAAACATTTTTATAACATGTTACAATATTAAAATTAATATTCACTAAATATCGCCCGCACTTCGTTCGTGTTTGTAAAAAAACTACTGGTGTACACTAAACTCGAAGGATAAATAACAGTAGTTCTAAAATATCAGTGTCCCATCGCTCGAAGGATTGTCGTCTGCCTCTCAAAATTATATAATTATACAGATTTAATTTTATGTTTAAGGGGAAACATATTCTAGGCCTCTGTCTAATATTTCTGTTAACATTAAAATAAATTTTAAAAATAATTAATGTCTTTTTAATTCATAAGCCTCAATTATATAAAATATTGCAATTACTTAAAACCGTAGATAGTATGAAGCATATATAGCTGAGCATAAAAATATTCTATACTTAGTGGAAAAATAAAAAAATAGAACTCAATGAAGGAATCTCTTTGTGTGAGTAATATGAAATTATATACAAAATATATTATGTAACACGCCATAACTATGTCCGTTGTTCCAACTTGCCCGTTACACAGATCCTGGAAAATATTATTGTTATTCAACCAGAGTAAGATAAATTGGGTGTATTAAGGAATGCCCGACTAGTTTCAAACTCTAACGAAGCCCTTGTTCATGAGCTTTTAGCGCGGCAGAGTCGCAAGCCGAACTGCCGCGTAACCAGCTCATGAATAAGGGCTCCGTTCGAGTTCAAAACTAGTCGGACATTCCCAAATACACACGTAAGTAAAACCGGAATATATAGTAAATATGTAATTAAAGTAAAAAGGATAAATTGTGATAATAAATTTATCTTCAACATTTGTTACAAATTATGTTGTATTTACATTACACCTGTCTCCACGTATGGTGTGGAAATAATTCAATACATGAGACTTCTTAGAGTGGTGTACAATTATTTATTATATTTATTTTTGGCTGGCTCAACTGAAATGACAGATTATATTAATTTCAACAAATATAATCAACGCTACTTAAGATTATTACGAAAATGGCACACCATTGTAGTAAAATTTATTTATGAAATTTAAAGTTTGCAACATTTAGATCACTATTTTAGCATAAAAACTGTTGTACTGAGTAAAATAAAGGGAATTTTATATATTCCTTTATAATAATGTAGAAGTAAGGAACGTACATTGCATCAGTGAGCGTTTAGCATCTCGTCTCGTAGAGTCCCGACCGGCCGATGTAGCGCACCCATTTGATGACGTCGTGGTCAGAGTAGTTCAGTTTAGGCTCGAACACTTTCAAGTAGCGGACCTGTGTAATAAGATTCAAATTTTAAATGTTATCCTATCTCAGATCCTACTTAAATGTTTTATAGGGTCATGTAATATATTATATAGCTATAACATAAAACATACATACAAAAACATAACATCACGCCTGTATTCCCCGAAGGGGTAGGCAGAGGTGCACGTCATACAGTACACCCACATTTCGCCTGTTATGTTTTTAGGTCGCAATGTAATAGGGGGCGAGCCTATTGCCATCAACCGGGCACAAATCCAGACTCCGTGCTGCCACTGAGAATTACCTAATAGAAAAACCCAGTGAAACTTTTCCCGGCCCGGGATTCGAACCCAGGACCCCGTGCTCAGCAGTCGCGCTTGGCAACCACTAGACCAACAAGGTAGTCATAGCTATAACAGTTTAAATAAAACCCATAAGCACAATTAAAAATTATCAAAACATGATAATTGACGTTTTAAAAGCTCATGCACAACGAGGAGGAGACAAACGCGATAGAGGCAGTAGTATAGCAGTATAGCTGGTTCCTTATAAAATGTTTGAAGGATCACAATTCACAGCATATTCATCATATTATCTGCTTGTCTTTCCATACTTTGCTATATTGCCAAGATTCTAAGTAGTAGTACCTAGCTAGTAAATAGGACGTAACTTCTATACTTGAAACATGTTTAAATAATTATATTTGAGTCTGACCTTGAAGCCAGAGGGCGCGAACGGCACCTCGAATCCCATAGAGATGGGTGGCCTGGTCCATTTCTTCTTGGTGTCGGTCTCCAGCAACTCAATCTCAGCAGAAAGCTGGGTTTCCTTCATGCCTGCCATGCGCTTGATCCTGGGAAGCAAAATTGTATCATGTTAGATACACGCAAGATGATTTAATGCAGTAATAAATAGTATTGGATTATTCGATATACTTATTTGGATTTAATACCCCTTTTTATGTTTATATTTCTGATATTTTTTATAATGCTATGTCTACGCTAAGCTAATTTATTCGAACTGTGATGTACTTTTTGAAAGAAATAAAAAATAAATTATTATTATTTCCTTTATTCATCTTCAGATCTTATTTTTTACATTTTTAAATAATATATAAAAAACATACAAAATTTTAAAATATAAAATATAGGGCCCAACCAGCAGCGGGAACAAGGCCCAAGCTACCGGTGGCTAGGGCTCCAGAGAGAGGAACCTCCTCACAATGCGTGCCGTGTCAATTATTATTATCTCATTTTATTTACTCGGGCTATCAACCATGTGGAAGATACCCGGACTTTTAAAAGGCTTACGTGGGGACACAGGTCCAACACGCAGAGGCCCGTTGAGAACTTTAATCTGAAAGGGGATGGGACACCAGCTAGGGACACCACACAACTGCTCTATAACAGAACAGCCATGAAAAGTCCCCAAAAGGTGCAGGACTATTGAGAAAAATGGATACTAAAATGATTTGGTCTATTGTGTTGGGATGTTTCGTGGAATGGTTATTTTTAGTTTATTCTGAATAACAACGGCGTCTGCCTTTAACCATATAATATGCAGTATATTAGCAGACGGTGACTCGCCACTCACTAGATGGGCCCCCTAAACAGTCGCCACTATAGGCAACAGGGAGCAACACCGATGCGAGTGGCTAGGGGTGTAGAGCGGTGCGGCCCCGGTTTCACCATCGCGCGTCTCGAAGACTCGGAGCGGGTTTCCCCGCTATTACGCCATTAGACACTTCCACCCCCGAGCATATAGCTCTGGCGACCCCTCTCTGACCAGCCAACTAAGGCAAGAAAGAGCTGAGAGTCCTGCGGGCGCTCTTCGGTTTCCACTCCAGCTACCCATATCGGGCAAACCGGGGATGAGTCCCTGACCGACTCTCTGGGGTATCAGGCACGTTGTGTCGCCACTCACAAACAGCTCGCCACAAGCTGCCCTGCGGTTTGTGTGCTTTTAGTACAAGTCCTTGTGATATATTTTTTATTTCTATCACGAGGGTTGGTAAAGCTATACTACTGTCCCCTCCGGTGTTACGTTATTCTCATGTTGAGGTAACGATGTGCCCAGAGGGGATTATTATTAAAATGACTACTACTAAGTATAAGTTCTTATTATGACTGCATTACAGGACATATTTTGGCGAGATCAAAAAATAATTCTTTTGTTTAGAAACAACAAATGTGTTACAATTTATAAATATGTAGTTGCTTACTCCAACCAAAAAAACAATAAAATGAGTACTTACTTCCAAACAATAGCGTTCTCCGAGGCCTTATACTTGGCCTTCCCCTTCAGGCAGATGAGCTGCACCCCGCTGGTGTTGAGCGGCGTGGGGATCTTCACCTCGATCTTCTGGCCGAGCAGCGAAGGCTTGAAGTTGCTCTTCAGCACCACCTTCACCTCCATCTTGGTGCGCCCCACCTCGCGGACGAGGGGGATGACGCGGAAGGGAAGGGATATGTCCTTCGTGGTGCGGTATCTGTGGTCATAATCATGGTGTTAGTGTTTTTATTCCATATAGGCTACAAAAGAGCTTTTATAAAACGTCACGTATCATTTCTACAGAGAACAGGCAAGATACTCCATAGTTACTCTTTTAATAATGGTGATTAACATTATTCTAATATTTTTAACTAGATTCAGTCCGTGATTCCGCCCGCGAGGCTTTTCTAGGAATAAAAGTAGCCTATGAGGTGTAATAATGTTCTCCTGACGGAATTTCGTTCACGGCGGCCTATCTCAGCTGAGCCTAGTCAACTACACAGGAGATATATGTGCACAATTATCCGCGTAAACACGGGTGCACTTCCTATTCTTTCATTTTCGTAATCCGATGGGACGGTATAACGACACGACTTGAGAGATCAGACGCAGGACCAACGGCTTAACGTGCCTTACGAAGCACGGAGGGGTCTCGCACATATAAAAACGGTCACCCATCACAAGACTGGTCGCGTTCAGCACGGCTCAACCTTTCAAAACAGCTTATCAGCGCCGTAGCCGTAGCTACGAGCCCCTTGCAATACATATTATATAAGTAACTGCAACTGACCTCATGAGCTCAAACTCTCCATCGGGCGGTATGAACGAAATGGAGTGCTCCGTCTCAAACTTGCTGAGCTTAACGCACTGGTGGAACTGGCAGTCGTCGATCACTACCACGGGCTTGCCAGAGCGAGCTGGGTCACTGTCAGTGTTGCCAGATATGCCACCTGTAAGAAAGTTTAGTATTTAGATTACATTATATGTGATTATAATCATCATCAGCCAAAAGACGTCCACTGTTGAACAAAGGCCTCCCCTTTAGAATGTCATATGATGATAATTTATATCAATTGGTTGGTGGTGCCATATACCCAATTATCTGCATATTACACCCTTCGTGTAACAGTCCAATCATGCAGCCAGCACACACACATTTAGAAGAGTTGGACACTACTCACCGTTGCCCTTCCCCTTGGCCTCCATAACGATCTTGTCGTTGATGCCAAACTTGCACTCCGGCATGCCCGACAGATACGACTTCATGACCACCTTACCAGCGACATGAGCAGATAGCACCTGACCTGGATAACAGAGATCACTCTTTATGATTTAAGAAACGTAATATAACATCACAACTGTATTGCTGTACCCCCGCATTTCACTAGACATAACATCACGCATGTATTCCCGGAAGGGGTAGGCAGAGGTGCACATATAGTACACCCACATTTCGCCAGTTATGTTTTAGGTCCCAATGTAATAGGGGGCGAACCTATTGCCATCAACCGGGCAGATGTTGTTTCTAGCTATGTGATCGATTCCATATAATAAGATGCCAGCTTATTGCCTTAACCAGGCACAAATCCGGACTCCGTACTGATACAAAACATTAACTAGTCCAAAGAAGCAGTCTACTTTATGATTAATCTGTCTCTTACATACCTAAAGATAAATTAAAACCATACAGGTACTTTGACCATATTTCAATGTCAACCAAAAGCATACAGAATCTGTTGCTTATCAATATTGTATCAACAAATAGTGGTGTCAAGTTTCATTTTGAACATTTTGTCATGATAAGTAAGTAATTTTCTAATTTACAGTTTAATCTAATGTATTGTAAAAAATCAACCACAAATTTGTGTCTAACAAAAGAAATAAAAAGTGAACGAATATTTTAGTTACCTTGTGGTGACATGAGCAGGTTGACATACTCAAGCACATCTAGGAATAGTTCGTTGCGCCTGTATTTAATGCCTTCACGACGCCATCCGATCTGGCCAGTCACCTACACGAATACAAATATTTTGATCAATAACATTGTCCTTTAAGGAGACTTGCTTTAAATTGGAACCAAGTAGGCAACACCACCTGTTTATACATGTGTAATAAAAATCCTCCTTTAACAGGTAAACTTATGTAACAGGTGCATATTCTGTACTGTCTCAGGTACACTATCTGACCAAACCCTTTAAATACTCATCATCCTCAGCTGGAACTTGTCCACTGTTCAGGCTCCCCCTTGGAGTGGGAGGGGATTTGCCATAATCGCCACGCTTGGTTAGCGACTAGTATTGGTAGTGAAATTACAGACAGCAATACTGCCCATCTTCTGGATTTTCTTACAACACCAATGGGAGGAAAGGGAGTGGTCAATACTAGGCCGGAAACCACTAGGCAAATACTGCTGATGTGATAATTAATAAAACATGTTTCAACAAACATATCATGTATGTTTAATACATTAACATGATTAAACAACTGAACCACTAGGATCAGGATGAAGGTAGCTTGAAAACTTGAGAAGGACAGGCGAGCCATTTTACCAAGATGTAGACAGTGTAATAAATTAAGAATATCAACAAAGTCCAGTTATAAACACATCCATTAGTTACCTGGGAAGTAATTTGAGCTTGTTCCTCCTTAGAGGCAGACTTGATACCTTGCTGAGTGATGAAAGTCTTCAGGACCCCAGTGTCCGAGTTCTGGGGGTAGCCAAAATCCAAGATTTCTGAAAATACATACATAACTTCAATCTTAAGCACTGCCCAATGGTTTAGTTCTCAACTACACAAATCAGCTGAATTTATTCAGCACACAGACAGTTCATACACTGACCACCTGCAGTGGAACAATAAATAGTTCCAACACCTGTCAATGAAATTTTTCACTCATCAGCAGAAAGACATTCACTGTTGAACAAAGGCCTCCCCCTGAGAATGGCACAATGAACAGCCACTTGCCATTTGCATCCACCATCCTGACAATATTGTCAGTCCAACTGGTGGAGGAAGGTCTGCCGATGCTGTGCAGTATCTTACTCACCATCAAGCAATTCATAGATGAGTACAAAGTTGTTCTTAATGTTCTCCTCTGATATCTTGCCGAAGTAGGACTGCATCACATCTATAATCTTGAGCAGGAACTCAAACACCATGGCGGCATTCACATTCTGTTTAGTAACTGCTGCAAGCCAGATGTTTGCTCGCTGACATGACAGAGAAATAGTAAATTAATAACAATATATAGAAATTACATTTAATTATAAATAGAACATAACTTGTCAGGTAGATTTCATTTCGATAACTTGTATTATACTATAAAAAAAAGTAATTGTGATAAATGAGCTTTCAAATGATATTTCACCATTTATAGGGTTCTGTGATGAAGATTTAAATAAATATTGTATCTTCTCAGAACCTAATACATTCAATACTCTTTACAAAACAATTTTAACACTCAAGTTTGACTAGTTTGGAAGTTCAGGGTATACTTAAGGTGTTTGGACACAAAATTGAAACAACAATACATACTATGGTCATATTATCTATGGTTTGCATGTGTAATGTGTATTGGCTTACCTTGATGTGGAAGAAAGATGTTCTAGCAATGTTGGTGACCGGCGAGCGTACTTGCTGCCGTGCATGGATTACGTTTACACGAAACGCATCCACGGCGTTACGTCCTATATCGTCGCGGTACACCCGCGAGATCAGGACCTCGCCCTTGTGATTGTACACGAATAGGCCCCCAATCATTTTGAATTAAACCTGGTAACAGTATACAAGATTCCAATGTACTGTATCCGTAACACATCGCATAAACGGCTTGTCGATGATAAGCAAGATACATTAAGTTTACTGGTAAAATTCCATCAATCTACCCCAAAACTTACTTATTGTAACCAACAGAAAATATCAAGTATAATTTGATACTGATAGTATCCGAGAAGAAATTGGGCTGATTATGAATCAATAGGGCAGGATACGGCCAATAAGATAGCTACCAGATTTTGATAGTAATTGATTAACATATGTAAAGGCTAAATATACTCACCAACGTGCCGCAGAGTAACATTAGATTTAAAATATATATTGTTATACTCGAACTAAGGAAAAAATGCAAAATTATCTCATTTTTAAAGAAATTCTCTATAATGACGATTCGCTACCCGCCCCCAAAATGAAACGTCAATAGTTGAGGTTCACACACAGATAATATAAAATGTCTGAACATTTTACTTTTACATAGCAACACTTTATTTTTCCAATTTACATTGAAAGTCCCGGAATATCGGGATTGAACTATACAATTAAACAGATCGTGTACACTTTATTAAATTTTATCCAAAATATAATTATAATAGGTACTTCGTATAAGACTTTACACTAATTCACGGTAATTTTTTTTTTAATTCCTAACATAAATATTGTGTCAAGTGGACAAAACCTCATTTATTTTAGGATTACGATATTATTTTTAAATTATAGGTTTTATATCAATCAAATTATGAACCTTCATCCACATCATACATAATGGCAGTGTTTTAATTTCCGATGCACTGTATGTTCAATTATTGTTACATCCATTATATACTTACTTGTGATTATATATTTACATTAGGAGAAGGATTTACTCTTCTATCATCGTAATAAGCGCTATTATCTAATTTATTATTTCTTATCAATCTATGGCCATATATAATGACAAATACACACTTTATAAATATCAGTTTACATTGGACTGTCAACCGAGTCGTGCGGATCGCATATTAAATTGCCGCGAAAATGTTGCGGCGCATAATAATTCTTAACGCGTTTTGCGTATTTTTTGCGGCCAGTCTGAGCGTAGTTGTTCCTGGCCCGGCATACCCAGCGACGAAAGGGGAAATTTGGCCAAAACCTCAACAGCAAACAAAAGAGCAAACTTACTTTAAATTAGCACCTTCTGTTTTTAAATTTACGGTAAGTTAAAACTAAATATTACCTACTGTTTATAACGAAAAAAATAGGCACATTTTATCTTAATGTAACTATTTAGAGAAATAACTAGACTACTAACTATGAACAGAGCTTTATTGTTGAAAGTATCGATCTTACCAAATACATTTCATGTAAACACCCAAGCCATACTTTCCGTTCAAGATGTACGTAAGGTTTTAAAGATATAATATCACTTTACTATTTATATAGGAAGAAGCGTAATGAGTGTGTGACTTTGCAAATAATTTTTCATGAAATGTTTTTGGTGTAATTTATTTTTTTGTAAGATAGCTTGGTTCTTATTTTTTTTTTGTGTTTGTATGCAAATCATAAAATGCATACCAAGTTATTTTAAAGTTCTAGGACTTCGGGAAGCATCCTAATTTTATTGATCTGCACCTCGCATACCTGAGCTTTGGGGGGTGAAAGTTACAGATTTTTGCATCTTGACGTTTTTTTTGTGTAAATCGTCTACTGTATATCAAACATCAGTTTTCTAAGACTCGGGGAACCCTAGAAGTTTTGTTGAATCTCAAAATTGACGTAGGGAAATTGGTAAATACCTATTTACCTGTGTTAATAAAACGTCAAGTAAATAAGTAGTCGAATGAAACTGAGGGTGTTTTATTAATGGCCTGACTACATCTTATCCTGAGAATTGGGACTGGTGTACGTATCTTTTAAATAGCCTGTTCGGTGTCCCACTGCTGGGCTATGGCCACCCATTTATTTGTCCATAAATAGCTAGTAACTATAATTCCGTTCAAAGCTGAGGGTGTAAAAGTTTTGGGAAGAGAAATAAAGAGAATCATAAAACGTGTGTCTCGCAGCTGTGTCCAAAAAGCCTGATTAGCATAATGCCGGTGCCGGTACACCAGAGATGATGTCCGGCGCTGGTTTTCGTCTGGAACCGCTCTGTATTTTCACAAGATTACTTACGAAAAGCTTCACGTTCAAAAAAATACAAATGTGATTAGAAATAAATCTTTACTTAGTGTGAGTTTAATTAATCATTCATGTTTCAGAGTACGGCGGTAAATGGTTTAAGTGTTCCCTTATGTGTTAACTTAAACCAAATTTTAACGTAAAACTACATACATTATTTATTCTTGAATTAATTAATCCTTTTAAACCTAACCGGATACGCTAGGTACATACAGCGTATCCGGTTTTTTTGCTGATATACATATATTAGCAGAAAACTCAAAGTCAACGCTGCTGCCAATTTTGTTAAATGATATTGTTAATCAACTCGGTAGGTACTAATCTCAATACGAATTAGGTGTAAACCAACTACTGACATGCTTACCTACATCTTATCATTCTTCGTATTTACGAGAATTACGAATAATTCATTCCTTTGTTCATGTACGTCCTTTAATTAGATTTCGTAATTTATTTCGTTAACAAAGCGTTTTCTTTTTTTATTAGGAACCGTCATCAAACTGTTATCAATCAGGTAGTTCAATATGCCCCAAGTTACTCGGAATACAATCGAATAGGTTTTATTAAAGAGGTTGCATGTAGTCTGCTTTTGATACTTTTTCTTATCGTATCGTTGATGAACAACCTGGTGTCAGACTTTAAACCGCCTGTAGGCCTCTGACATGGCTTTACACACCGTTGAAAAACCTCTCAGGTTTGCGGTTTCCTCACAATGTTTAATACTTCCATTCCAGTTAATTATTGCTATTGTTGATGGGGCAAAAATTAATTTTTTGTATAAACCCATAAAATAAATCCTGGGTCTTTCTCTACCTTTCGTTTGCTCTATTCATCCCAGATTGTTGTTAAGACCTCATCACTATAAAATAAATAAATTCCTGTGATTAAGCAAATCATATTATAAATCTCACTTCCCCGCGACTTCAGGTTTAAGAAGAATAATTAAAACCCAGAATGTAAAAAACTATGTAATGTTTAAGCAATTTTTTTTTAACAAAATATTTTAATTTATTACGATTTGAGGTATGCCAAATCAACAATCGCAGTTGGGCCAATGAAGTAAATGTGTCTTAAAAAATCATGACATTTCCGCAATTGAGGCACTCAGTTCGGGTCCGGAGGGAACTTTTAATTTTATTAAAACTTCCTCCTGATTCTGATAACCTATTGCAGAAAGTGGAAACGTTGGGGGATGCTGTCAGTCTGTCCACCTGTCCTCATGATTGCCTGATAATGGCGTTTCACCTAGTTTTGCCGAACATCTCATTACTAAATCAACCCGGTATCATCCACTGCTGGGTAAAAGGCCTACCTTTTTCTCTATCATTCTTCGCTGTTTTGAGCGTTTCACATCCAAGTGTTTTTCACAGTGTTATACCTATAATATGTCGTCAACCCAACGTGCGACCATATTGACTAGTCAGATTCATTGCATAGTCATAATTTTAGCTGGGGGGTGCGCTGTCGATAGGCGCGAGATTCTTTTGTTTTATATTTAGTTCTCAGTAGCAGCACGGAGTCTGGATTTGTGCCCGGTTGATGGCAATAGGCTCGCCTTCTATTACATTGGGACCTAAAAACATAACTGGCGAAATGTGGGTGTACTATATGTGCACCTCTGCCTACCCCTTCGGGGAAAACAGGCGTGATGTTATGTTATGTTATATTTTGTTGCACAGCTTTCTGGAGAAAGCAATCACTGAATCTGCTGCAACTAAGACGCTTAACTCAATTATTCAGTTTTTGTGTTCCAGCATCAATATGTACTTATAGCTTTTAAGATAATGAGATGCTATCAATTAAAACGGCGGACTAGAAATCTAATCGCTAGGTTACAAAGTTGTATAAGCTTTTTCAAATCTTGATCAAAAGCTTAGCTGTGCATTTAGCATTCTGAACAGCGTAGGTTTGGAATAGGTATATATTTTTATATTATCTACATACTGTAACTAACGGTCTATGTTTAACGGCATATTGTTGCGTACCCACTAAACCCGCTTAAGCCTATTGCGTGAATTTTTTCCCGGAGTCTATCGCTAGGAAACGATAACGGGTAACTTAATGACGTTATTATAATAACTATGGCTCGTGACCCCGCCGCGTCACCTGCTTAAAATAAGACTAATTAGAGTCCGAAACTAGTCGGGCATTCCCGAATAATTACGTGAGTAAAACTCAATATTTGTAAATAACTTAATGACTGTTGCATGAAAAAAGTATTTTTTGTCTTCTGAAAAAATGTCGTGGTGGCCTAGTGGTTAACATACCGGATTTGTATGCACAAGGTTGCAGGTTCAAACCCGGGCAAGTATCAATATGACTTTTTCAATGTTATAAATACTTTCTTAGTTATTCTAAGACAGCACTGATTAACGATGACGTCGAAAACGAAAACGAAAACATCGTGAAGAAACCTGGATTTAATTATCTGAAATCGCCAACCCGCAGTGAGCTAGCGTGGTGATCAATGCTCAATCCTTCTCTATACGAGAAGAGGCCTTTGCTCTGCAGTGGGACAGTTATAGGCTGTTTATTATTATTATATTAATGTCTTCTACAGGTAAAAGGGCGAACATGCGACATATTAAAAAATGCAATAGCGCGTTACACAAGTATCCTGAGGAGCACGCACCACATAGCCTGGAAACACGCAAAGAAGATATGGAAACATGTCGAAATCCGAACTACCGACAAAGACCCCAACTACAAGGGCACACTGGTGGAACTGCAAGTCGATCTGACCTCACCTTGCGAGGCTTACCCACACCTGGAAATGAATGAAAAATGTAAGTTTTGCCAACACTGAGTATCTTCTCAGTGGATTCTGGCTTTAGGGTCGTCGACCGTTCGGGTTTCCCCGGATTTGTCCTAGTTTCGACGTGGACGTCCGGGTACCGTTCGGGGGGATTTTCAAAAAGTGTCCGGATGAGACCCGAAGTCTTTTTGTGTCGGAGGAATTAATTGAAATATAAGCAAAATATGACGATGTATATAAATATTATATACTTTCAGACAGCCTCAACGTGTCAGCAGTCTCGATCCTCAGTAGTGACTCTATATGGGGTATTTTGAGGGGGATGGAGAGTTTTGCACAGTCGTTCTACATGGCTAATGGATACAAAGTAAGAAATCACACACATTCGAAATTGAGAACTTTATATCTTGCATCAAATATTCTACAATTTACTGTAAACACTTCAATTCAAATCATTTGTAAAACATAGGTAGAGAATGGGTCTTTAATTATATAAATACGTCGCTATGTTTCGTGAGTGTTATCCATATTATTTAGATTCTATATATTCTGCCGGTTTCGTCAGAATCCGAAAACGATCGGGCGTTCCCAAATATTAATATGAGTAAAACATGTAGGTAATAATTTATATTATACAAAGTTTTTAGAAGAGGGTTAGCTGTGTTGTTCATTGTTCAAGTAATCCGTTTTGAGGTCACTACTTGTGTGTGGCACGCTGCGGCATTGCGTATTTGTTTGCTAAATTGTATTCAAGCCCGTATTGAACATTGAATTCAATATCGTGCATTCACTTGTTGCAGGACGTTCTCATCAACATGACCCAAATCGTCGACTTCCCCAGATACATGTATCGGGGACTTCTTATTGACACGTCTAGACATTACATTACTGTTGCGAATATACTCAGGACACTGGACGCGATGGAAATGAATAAAATGAATGTTTTGCACTGGCACATAGTTGATGACCAGAGTTTTCCATATCAGAGCGAGAAATTCCCTCAATTGAGGTATGTATACACTGTAGACTGTACTTAGTATCTTTATTATTTTTTGGAGACATTGTAACTGTTGATAATTAGGACACTGTTGAGTGTACTCCAAGGGGTAATACTTCTTGAATACGTCTGTATTTTACTAAAGTTAGATACTAAGTCCAGCGTTGAGGTAACAGCGTACATATCAACTCGGAAAGGGATCGTCACCACATCGCCTTTCGCCTCAAACAGGCGTCAGCCCGAGGCCATGCGATAACGTTACGATCCCGATTAGTGGGTATTGCAGTAGGGAGTTTTGTACAAAGAATACTGCACGGCTCGAGTAGATAAGGCGAAAATTCCTTTGCGGGTTGATATGTGCACCTTTATCCGAAACGAGTCTAGAATACTTCAGTATGTCCTTATTATGTATTATAAATACAATTAAGTTGTTCCCTAGACTCGATTAACAGCATGAAATAAGGTAAACACTTATTTCAGTGCACAAGGCGCATACGATCCATCAATGGTTTACACAAAGACGAATATCAACCATATAGTAACATACGCTAGAGACAGAGGCATTCGCGTTCTCCCGGAGTTCGACGTACCTGGTAAGTACTTCCATCATCATGCTTGTATTAGGTATTCCTATTCCTAGTTAGTCAGTAGTATAAATATACATAAAGCCACGCCTGTTTCCCCCGTAAGTAAAACCAAATGTCGCCTCGCACCCGCTTTAGAAATATCTACGCAAAGGTAAAACTACTAGGGTACTACTTTGGGAGTAGACAAAGGAGTATTGTACAACCACATTTCGCCAGTTATTTTATAAGTAGGTCCCAATGTAGTACGGGCGAGTGTATTGCCGTTAACCGGTCACAAATCCAGACTCCATGCTGCTACTGAGAATTATCTATTGGAATACCCCAATGGATTGGTCCGGAAAGCCCTGGGCCAGTACAAATTCACGGTAAGAGGAAAGGTAGGCTAAAATATTGTGCTCTAATGGTACACCTACACTATTGTTATATGGCATTAGTGTAGGTAACAAAGAGCTATTATTAACAAACATAATAATTAGGTCCGATAACACACACAATCACGCCTGTAATTCCCAAAGTGGAAGTCACAAGTGTCCTCATTATAAGCCCCAGCTTACGTTGTGGAAGCGTGACGCCGCATTACACTGCACGTAGAGCGTCTCGCTTTCACATCGTAAACTGTCAAATTATAAGAGTGCATGGTAAGGGGGCAGAAGGCTATAACCCCACATTTCGGCTTTGATCTAGAGGTTCATCTATTGCCATCATTGGTGTGAACAAACCTTTGTATATCAAGGATACAAAGGGGCACATCGGGCACATAAGATTCGCCGCCTCATACGGCTCGCTTTCCTAGTAGAAGCTTCTACTCTCATCGTCTACCCAGAGACGGATCTCCTATCCGCCACTACTTACTTTTACAAGCTTTTACTTAACTTAGGTATGGAGTTTGTTTAGGTCAAATCTTGCAATCTAAATTAGAACCACTTCTCAACATCCTATTTTAATGAAATTTTACATACATATGTGGATTTGGTGACAATACAATATAATGGTATTTTTGAGCTGATCTGATGATGGAGTCGAAAGTGGTTATAGGAACACTAACGAAACGACGCAACCCCATCGTGTTTGGGCTTGTTTGATTCGCATTTACAAGTACTATGAGTCTAGCTGATTTAAAAGCTTAGAATTAAAAATATTTTTTTTAATATAAACTTATATTACTGACTGGATATAGGACTGCCTCGTTGGTCTAGTGGTTGCTAAACGCGACTGCTGAGCACGAGGTCCTGGGTTCGAATCCCGGGTCGGGCAACGTGTTACTGGGTTTTTCCAATAGGTAATTCTTAGTAGCAGCACGGAGTCTGGATTTGTGCCCGGTTGATGGCAATAGGCTCGCCCCCTATTACATTGGGACTTAATAACATAACTGGCGAAATGTGGGTGTAGTAAATATGCACCTCTGTCTACCCCTTCGGGGAATACAGGCGTGATGTTATGTTACGTTCATGTTACTACTACGTCGTCGGCGACCTAGGTAAGCACCTGGTCGGCGCTCTCCCAAAAGTACAACCCTGTTATTTATACTTGTTATTAATACCGCGCGCGCCCCTACCCCTAGGCACGTGCTTTCCACCACTGTGCCTCTGCCTACATAATATAAAGACATTTACGCTGAAAAACGTCATACCTAATATTGGGCTCACGTTTAGTAACTCTAGTAGTGTTCCTAGACATCATATAGGTCATCCTTTATCGATACAAGTTGTGCACTTATAGATAATAATAGATTATTTGCAAGAGCTAGTTGTTCTACACCTTCACATCAAGGCCAATGTAATTATAGAGGTATAACAGCCCTCTTACCATGAGCTCATTAAGCAAATACGGCCCTCAACCTTAATGATTATTTAAACTGGCACAAGTAAAGATTTCACAAAGAAAACCTTTACTTAGTGATAGTTTAAGTAAGTAGTATTTAACCCCTTACTTATAAAAACCAAAGAGTATATAAACACTACGTTATAATAAAAACTGTCAGTGTTGAACAATTGTTTCAACTATACCCTGAGACTATACCTGTCACTGTCGATTGGTTACAGTTGTACCTGTGTACCTATATAGTAACACTTCTAATCAAATGCAGCCACTCATTAATTACGAATGATGATCTAGGGGGAGGGGGGATCGACCATGTCCTTCTAAGTATAAAGATGTTAGATACTATTAATAATTATGCTTTTTGACTTTTTATTTTTGTATACCTATAGGTATTGTTGTTAAAAAATATATGTTTTTCCTGCAAGGTGATAAAATATGGGGCAAGCCTATCGCCTTTTATAATTATGTAGCTTCCGCGACTTTTGAACAACAACGCAACAAGATTCTTTCAATTCGGACCAGTAGTTCCCGAGATTAGCGTATTCAAGCAAACAAACTCTTCAGCTTTATAATATTAGTATTAGTACAATTTAAATGACTGCTGGGTCTACTAGGGGTTGTTTCATCGATCGTCGGGTTCGTTTATTTCTACGAATTGCGTAGTTTGTTTCAAGTCCGGTTATTACTGCATTGCCGAGTGGTATCCAGCCTAAAATTGATCACCCTCTTCCTCCCGTGGGTGTCGTAAGAGGCGACTGAGGGAAATTCCAAAAAATGGGCAGCAGCATCTAATATAATTTGACCACGACCACCAATACTGCGATTTCCAATCCGCTTGCCAAGCGTGGGGATTATCAATCGTGGGGCAATCCCTACCTTTACCTAAGGGGGAGGCCTTTGTTCAGCAGCAGACGTCTTCCAGCTGTTGCTTCATATTACTGCATGTGAAGTGATTAAGCTCGTAAACTGCAAGCCCTAGCCCACGTTATAGTAGTGTTATGAGTATACGATTATTATTAAATGATTGTGGATTTCCTGTTTTAGAACTAGAACGTAGAATGTTATTTGATAAAAATAACTTTGTAAACATTGTTGATTAATAGCAGAATTACTTTTATATAAGCAGATAAGTACTTACTTTACATATATTAAGAAAATATATTAATTTAGAAATATCATTACAGGTGCGTTCTACCTAATGCAAGATAGCTAGGCACTTATTACTTAGGTACATAATATTATAATCAGGAAAATAACAAAGCTAAAATATAACGTTTTATACATATAAGGAATATAAGTACATATAAGACATTTTATTTTTGTTATATTTTAACTATAGCACAAGGTGAGCAGTTCCACCTTTGCGCGTTCACTCATGATATAAGAGAAGACATCTTATCGTATGGTTGATGAACAACCTGGTGTCAGAGTTTCAACCGCCTGTAGGCCTCAGACATGACTTTACACACCGTTGAAAAATCCCTCAGTGTGCTGGTTTCCTCACGATGTTTTTCTTTACCACTTTTAGCAACTGATAACTAATTTATAATACGCACATGAATTCCAAAAGACATTGGTGCGTACCAGGACTTTAACTCGCAGTCCAACGGTCATATCACTCAGCTATCAGTTCTGTATTATGTTCTTCATTGTATGTAAAGCTCGTGTGAAATGGATTATCGCGAGTAGATTGTGAAAGAAATGAATAGTAAACTAATATGCTTTTGTTAAGTCATACAATACAATGCATTTTTGCAGGACACACCAGATCCTGGGGCGTGGCCTACCCTTCAATCCTGACGAAATGCTACCAGTATGGACAAGTTGTCGGGCTAGGCCCGATGGATCCAACCAACAACGTTACGTACAAACTCATTGGGGATCTGTTCCGTGAAGTACAAGGCCGCTTTCCTGACAAATACTTCCATCTTGGTGGAGACGAAGTTGCTATGGCATGCTGGTAAGATTGAGCGCACATATGTGTTTTACAACAAAATTGGCGTAATGACGGTGTTACTACATAGCTCTGTCTTACCCTTCGGGGAATACAGGCGTGATGTTATGTTTATATTTACATTCAACATAACTTCACACCCGTCCCGTTTGGGACGTAGAGGTAGGACCTAGTAACTTGCCAGTTATGTTCAGGTCCCATGAGGTTGGGACAAGCCATTTGCCATCAACGGGGTTTAAACCTAGAATCCGTGTTGAGAATTTCAATAGAAAAAACACTTTACTCGACCTGGGGATTGGACCTCACGCTTTGCAGTCGCGCTTTGAGACCACTTAACCAAGTCAGTAAGTTACAGTACTAAAGTAACCTATTAAAGCCCGCGACGATGCCCTACTACTAAAATTTAAACTAGCTGACCCAGCGCACTTCCTACCTTCTCACCGTTAAAACCTTAACTTTCCCTAGACTTCTAAAAATATTTCAAGACCAAAATTAGCCAAATCGATCCAGCCGTTCGCAGAGTTTTATCGAGATTAAGGAACCCTAATTAATTTTATCTATATATATAAAATTTTCGTGTCACAGTTTTCGTTCCCATACTCCTCCGAAACGGCTAGACCGATTCTCATGAAATTTTGTGAGCGTATTGAGTAGGTAGGTCTGAGAATCGGCCAACATCTATTTTTCATACCCCGGATCAGCTAGTCTTATATATAAAATTCTCGTGTCACAATGTTCGTTCCCGTACTCCTCCGAAACGGCTTGACCGATTCTCATGAAACTTTGTGAGCATATTGAGTAGGTCTGAGAATCGGCCAACATCTATTTTTCATACCCCGGGTCAGCTAGTATTATATAAAAAGAAGATTAGGTTTTGAGAATTTTAGCTATTTACACTCCCACCCAATTATTTACCGTGTTCATCATTTCCAGGTCATCAAACCCAGATGTGCAGGAATTTATGAAAAAACACAATATGACGAAGCCCAGTCAACTGCACGCGTATTTCATGACCAAAGTTATTCCTCTTTTAGGCCACAAGTCGAAGCCTATAGTGTGGCAAGTATGTAACTGTTTTAAACCTTCCTTTTTCAAGGATAAAAAAATATCTTGACCTATCCCGGCACCCAGGGGTAGGGGGAGAGCGGCGCGGGTGTTGGGACTGACCGTTGTGGAACAGACCCACTAAAATAATCCCGGTGTATCCCGCATCGATTTCTGGGACGGCATGGAATTCCCTGGATGACGTCACGCCGCCCCAACGGTTGGCCCGGCACAGTGCGTGCACAGGATCTCCTCACGCCAAACTTTATTTGAACCTGCTCATATTAGCTATGTTCCAAAGTTCAAGGAAAACGATTTATGGAAACCAAACGATCTGCTTGGGCAACATTGGGAAACATTAGGAGCTTTTCTAATCAACGAACTTCTTACACAACGCCTAATAAGTTAGCTTTTTGATACATAGCATAGGTATGCAACCAAAAACCAATACCTAATTATTAAATATAAAATCATTATTATCTAAGTATACTAATGAGCTTTTTATAATGTTGTAGGAAGTATTTGACGAAGGTGTGGCTCTGCCAAGCGACACCATTGTGCAAGTGTGGAAGACTGTCGGAGCAAAGGATATGATACCAGTAAGCTATTCAGATAAATTCAAAAACATAAAATGTCGTCAATGAGTCGTATATTCTATTTGGGGTAATATCGGCGTAAGAGGTTTACATGTTAGTTGTGGGTAGGTACCAATAATTATGTTAATATGACATCCATTACCGAGACGATCGAGATGTCAGACAACAAGGATGGAGTAAACTTAGTAAGAAAAACAGCAACTGCTCAAGTGCACAATACTGACAGCTGTGAACTCTCTAAGTTTTTCATTCTAAGCTAAGGTAAACACCGTTCAGTAAGCGAGTAATTCCGTATTCATTAATTTAGGAGAATATCGGTTGCACAGATCCTCAACGCCGGTCATAAAGTCATTTACTCAGCTTCCTGGTACTTGGACCTTGACAACGGTGACGACTGGACAAATTTCTACATATTTGATCTCCGACAAATGGTAAAGGGTGATACCGATAACGTGGACAATATTGTAGGAGGAGAAGCTTGCATGTGGGGCGAAAAGGTTAACAGCGACACCTTGATGAATAAGTAAGTAAATGTATTTTTATGGCAACTTCAATTTTCTTTAAATGCAGTAGCCATTATTAGATTTATATTACGCTTCGATAGCTTTTCGATACTTTGTCATAGCTAAGCTGTCTGTTGCTCAAAAATACTGATTGAAACTGACCGATTTTTAACAAATATAGCCCGGTGTCATGCTCTCTCCGATCTGGAGATGGTATTCTGAGGAAAGGATTTGGTTCTTTATTTTCAGAATATGGCCAAGAGCTAGCGCTACTGCTGAAGTACTGTGGTCTGCCCCAGAGACTCGCTACATACTCGGTCAGGCTCTTGAAGTTGTCAGTCGAATCGAGGAACACTCGTGTCGGATGAACCGTCGTGGCATTCACACCCAACCTCCAAATGGAGCTGGCTTTTGCGTCGTTGAAACATAATTATTATATTATTCATGTATTATTCTAGAGAAGTGTTAAAGATCTGTTTAGTTTAATTCATGATGTTATGTATGTTAAAAAATATAGTATATTATTGTTATTGCCGTTTTACTGCCCTAACGCCTATGGCTCCCGAGACTCCCGAAGATGATGAATTTATAGACTTCCTACGTGCATGCAGACCCTACAATCCTACTTTAGCAAACTGCCTGTAATTAAAGCAGTTTGGAAAATATCCACTACTTAGCATAATATTAATATTTCTACTGGACTTTAGTCACAACACGCAACCCATAAATACGCATGAAATGAAAAGTAGTAAGATCTATATTATAATGTGGCGTAAAATTAATGAGGACGTTGTAGGGTACTCAGGGAGCATCCAGAAAACTGTGTTCTGTACATATATATACAATACAATTATGTGCTTTTACAAAGATCTATGCAATCGGCAAGATCGTAGCGAGCCAAACTTCCCATTGAAGACCTGACGTCCAATTAGGTGCTGTCACTCAGAAAATCCCTACAAGCACTGTGTTAGTCTGCGAGTCGATAAAGGTTTGTTAAATATTATGCTACCTCCTCTAATTCTAGCATCGTAACGTTTTCAGATCCTGGCTGCCAAGCATAAACTTATTTACTCGGCGTCGTGGTATTTAGACTATCTAAACAACGGTGGAGACTGGTTCAAGTTCTACGATGTAGATCCCCGCCAAATGATTCCGAGGAACCGTAAGGATTTGAATGTGACAAACATTCTGGGTGGTGAGGCTTGCATGTGGGGTGAATCGGTTGACGACAGAAACTTGATCAGCAGGTATGTAGTACATACATGTACTCAACTGAGAATCCAAAGATTATTCAGTAGCAATGATTTGTACAAATTGCTTGTCATTTATTTCAGGGTATGGCCTCGCACTAGTGCAGTCGCCGAGAAGCTATGGAGTGCGAAACTACCGCGATACAACTTGAGCAGGGGCACCGTTGAGCAGGTCAGCTGTCGTCTGGAAGAACACGCGTGTCGTATGAACCGCCGGGGAGTGCTCGCTCAGCCGCCCAATGGCCCAGGATTCTGCGTCGTCTAAAAGAATTGTTCAAAATTTGTTTATTATTTTTTGTGATTACATTTAGTTTTTTTTATTATTATTATAATGGTTTTCTAGCAATTATTTTACAAGCATGTACCTTATGGTTAATACTTTTTTTCATACGAAAGTTTATTTTAGATTATTGTGGATTAATGGTGACTGCTGTAACTGCAGTTCAACATTACCACATTATGTATAACCGCCCACCTTTCTCTATGTCGTTATTTCGTGTGTTCTACATTCGTAACCTTACTCAATAAAACTTTTTCTATCTTTGTTTCTTTTTTAATTCTTATGTTCTCACATAAAAGCGGTGCAAGCTTGATAATAATAGCAATGCTTGTCAGTGGCAGTGGGCAG